>CM045990.1:48839535-51286819 GCA_025175895.1 Wurfbainia villosa | reverse complement strand
GTTAGAAGGACCAAGCGAGTTGGGTGATTTAAGCGAGCCAAGCAAATAGCGTTGGGATTTTTAGGAGTAAAATCAAAATCCTAAGTTAGTTAGTAAGACGTGAAAAATATCATAAATTTATAAAATATTTTTTTGGATAAAAATTTAAAAATGAATTTAGGTTTAAAATGGACAATATTATGTTATTATAGAATTATACACTACAAAAAAACATTTAATTGATGGAGGAAAATAATGCATGCGAAAGTCAGATAAATGGACAACGAGTCAATTCCTCGCAAAAACGAGTTTCGTCCCTCCATGCGCTGGTTACTAGTCTCAAGGGCCAAAGGTCCATCGTGATTTACCTCCCTTACGATGGCCCGGGGGCGGGTTGGTAGGGGCCGCTAGGTTGACGGTTCCAACCTTTGCACAAAAATAGTTCGTTGCAAATCTGCAACGAATTTTACGACGAATTTTATGTTTCGTCGCAAATTTGTAACGAAATTTCCAACACAAAATTTTTTGTTATAAAATTAGTTAAATTTCCAACATTTAATTTTCGTTGCAAAATTAGTCGCAAATTTGCAATGAAAATCATTTTTCGTCGTCAATTTGCGACAAAAAAATATTTTCATTGCAAATATCTGCAACGAATTTTTTTTTCATTGCAGAATTCTGCAACGAATTTTTTTTTCATTGCAAAATCTACAACGATTTTTTTTTTCGTTGCAGATTTCTGCAACGAATTTATTTTTCGTTGCAGATTCTACAACGAATTTATTTTTCGTTGCAAATTTCTGCAACGAATTCAAAATTCGTTGCAGATTCTGCAAAAAATTCATAATTCGTCGTAGATTTGGCGACGAATATAGGATTCGTCGCCAAATCGGCGACGAAATTAGCAACGAAAAAATATTCGTCACTATTTTTCCCCTAATTATCCCGCCCGAAGCACACAACACCATCTCCCCTCGCTTGATCGGTCGTTCCTCCTCCCGCCGTCGCCGGTATGCCGTCCGTCTCCTTCCCACGCCGTCGCCGGAGCAGCAACACCGTCCCCGGAGCAGCGACGGCGTTGCTGCGAGCCCGCGACAACAGCTCACGACCGTTGTTGCCGTGAGCACGCCGCACGCGGCAAATCCAAGCTCGCGACGGTTGCTACCGCGCGTACATGCGGCAGGTGTTGTCGCATGCTCGCGACAGGTGCAACTGCGAGGTCGCGCGCAGCTGTCGCCGCGAGCTCGCGGCGGGGCTGTCGTGCGTGAACATGGCAGCCGCATTGTCACCCCCCGGGAGTATGCCGTGACGAAAAGCAAATGGACGACATCTCCCCTGTACGTGGCAACATATCGGGTTAATACAAGGTCCGTAGGCCCACAACAACAACACAATATATAAAGATATCAACATATCAAACACAGCAGAAACATACAACAGATAAAACAATATACAATGACCCAACTGTGCACTCCGGAGTGACTTGACACAACAAGAAACATAATAGAAGCCACATCGAAAGCCAAATATATACAACACGTCCGTATATCACAGATACGGAAATAATACGGCTAAAACCACAAAATGACAATCCACACAAATACCACAATACGGATTAAATATCCATCCGTCCGGTGTGAGATGGGATCAGCTGGCGGAGCTTCGAACGTCCAAGGAATCTTCTACCTGTTATCTGGGCGACAGGAAGCCCAGGGTCCCGGGGTGGTGAGTATAAACTCAGGGGTAATATGTAGAAAGTGAATGAACAACATATAAGGATAGATCTACAAGTATACATGTGAATATCTACATGTATACAACATGAGTCCAATAGTCATACAGTCATATCCAAATCTAATAACAAGTAACTACAGTAAAGTTATACTTAATGTATATACTAAACTGATCAACTGAACATAAAGTAATGTACCAACGCACCTGACGGTCTGCAACACCATAAGCTATATCATCCTGACAGATATACAATAACATAACCCATATAATGTACCAGGTCAATCCCATACCTGACCAATACTCCAACATATGAACAGTATATGATCACCTGTAATAACAACCAGGTCCGTACCACACAATGACATGATGCTAATCAAATGCATATAACAGTCTAAATCAATGCATGTATCATGCTCAACACATAGCAGTAAATAAAATGCACATGACATGTATCATGATGAACAAGCATGTGCAACAATCATAGCTCAATCAAATGCAGCATTTCACAGGCATATGTAAAACATATATCAAATACATGCATACATATATATCTGCAATGCATATGCATGGTCATGCTCACAAGACCCAACTCGCTACCACGACCCGTGTGACCTAGGTGGCAGACATGACAACTATCCCGACTCCGGCCGCCACCACTCTCGGTGACCGAGTTGGATAGTATGAAACAAAGAGCTAGCCCACATGAGAGCTATATGCTACCCACATGGGGTCCTATCGCTAGCCGCTCCGTCTCTACCCATGAGTAGACGAGCACCGCACCCAGACAATCGTGACATCACACGACCACTGCCTATAGTGGGTGAGGCGCTAACTACCACTCCGCTGGCCAAGTGCACATCTCCACTACCACCATCCATAGTGGCCGAGAACGACGCGACAACAATGCTCGCCTCAACCTCAGAACCACTACCCCGAGTGGTCGGGAGGCGAGGATGACCGACGACTCATCTCAACCACAAGGCGACTACTACAAGATGCATGAAATGTAATGATGCATAGCTCACACACAAATCCTCGCGACTTTAACTCACGGGAGACCTAGTCAACCAAAAGTCAACCATGCAAGGACGATAAACCAGAATCACAACCTATTTACCTATGCAGATAAATAGATCCACAAACTAACACATCGAGCATGTATACGATACAACGACTCAACCTCATAATTTGGACTCATCACCTAACCTAGTGATGCAACCCAAGAATCTAACTGAGGTCATAAAAATAACCCTAACCACATGTACTTACTAAACATCTATCAGCTAACACATAATAGGGTTTTATAGTTCCTATCCGTGCTAGATAATCAATGAAGTAACAGAGTATATATCTCAAAGGTCAAGGCAGTACAAGCATACGATTAAATAAGAGTGGATTTAAGGTAAACAAGTATAAACATAAATCCAAGATCATGCACTGGAATTGATCAAACTACCGGACCAGGTAGATATTACCCATCTGATACGAAGCTCGAATAATCCTCACGGCCACATACCTGCTTCGTATCCCAAACCTGCACAATAATAACAAATTAGGGTTAAGTACAAGTCTCTAATAATTATACGAACAAAATACCAATTCGTTCTATAATTCGCATTCTTTCCTCGTCTACGAGTAAGAACCCCACTTATCCCAAATTCGATACACCATGGAAAGTAAAAGAAAACAATCGAAACTACTCCACACTGATTCTTGCCTCAAGCACAGTCAAAGAACCCAATTACAACTCCGATCCACTATTTATCCCCAAATCACAGTAGCAAAACTATAACCATCAACAACTCTTTAATCATCTACAACCACCAAACCGATTTCAACAGAAACAACACCCAAAGAGGTATCTGACCAATTAAGCCAACTGCTGATACAAACACCACAATCTAACGATTTCCTACACAAAATAATCAAAGGAAAACAGAGATTATATCCTACCTTTCACTGTTCAACCCATACACCCAAACCATCTCGTCGGCAGCTACCTGCAACTTCTCTTCCATACACACGACACAACAACTTGAAATCACAGAACTTAAATCAACTCCGGATCAATCTTACCGATCCAAATCACAGCCCCGATTCTAATCGAAAACATCCATACAACTCAGATTGATACCCAAATCCACAATACTCTTCCATTCACAGATTTATTTTCAAATCACCGTTGAAATTATAACTTACAGAACACAACAGATTGCAATCCCCGACTCATGCATCAATCAACCACACCATGAATGCACAGAGTTTCGCACAGCACAAAAACGACGGAGAAAGGATATAAACTTACCAATCCTTGTGGATCCTCCGATGCTACTCCTCCCGTTCGACTCTCTGCTCACCGATGGCAACCCACACTCACCGCGAGCTCAATACTCACGGAGAATAGCTGACTGAAGGAAATCTCCAGCAATCACAGATCGACGAAGACCCCAAATCTGCCATGATAATGCCAAATCCGATCATCCACAGCACGATTTAAGAACCCACGGTGGAAATCTAAACCTAGGTCAACTGATTACCTCTATTGGCAGCTTACCGTCGTGACAACGACGTCGCCGGTCCGTTGGGGATGTCACCGAGATCTTTCCCCAGGCGAGAACTCTTTGATCCCCGGCCGAAGATCAACCAAATGGTGGCACCGTCGAGCTGCTCACACCGGATGTCGACGAATGGAGATCAGCGAAGCGATCGCGCAGAGCAGAGAAATGTCGCGGAGAAGAGAAGGAATGGTTATCGCGATACTTCGATTCGTTCGGTGGCTTTTAAAAGCCGTTCGACCACATCTGGCTAACCCAGCCCATTCCAAACCCAATCCGTTTGGATTCAGCCCAGCCGGTTCAGACACTTAACCCAAGTCAAATCCAATCCGAGTTCAGTCCAAATCCAATTCCAATTCAAGCCCAATTTCAGCCCAAGCTCAATTGCAGATCAAGCCCAATTTCAGCCCAAGCCTAATACAACCCATTAGCCCACTAATTATGCCCAATTAATCCCTATTAATTAAAGGGTTTAATCTATATATAATTTTTTTTTTCGTATTTTACATTCTCCCCCACTTATAAAAATTTAGTCCCCAAATTTCTGACTTATATACTTGTATGATATGTCAAAATAACCATCTCAAGTATCCGGAGAAAAGTCACACCTCAAGTGACTAAGTGGGGTTCTGAGCTCGAATATTATATTCCAGCTCTCCTATAATCTCAACCGACCTAATAAAAGGTCAATAACTGTACCAGAGTGAAGCTCTATATCCATAACCGATGGGAGACTTTGCCAAAATCGTAAGGTGAATCATGAATCACCATCAGAAATGATACCCAAGGATACTCCATGGATATAATTCCATCAAGCGATCCAACGGAGTCCATCTTACGGCTCGGAAGAAAATGAGCGAACCTAGCTAATCGATTATCGATTACCCAAATCCTATCAAGTCCTTTCCAAATTCTAGATAATCTCCCAACATAGTCTAACATAGTAGGCTCCCACTTCATCACGGTACGTAATCCTACAGGTCACTAATATTCCACCTTTGCTTGTTGGCACACCCATCGACAAATTACGAGATCAACCATATCCCATATATAGTTCCACCAACATGAACGTCTCAAACTCACTATTTCCGGATACACTCCGAATAAATCATTACTCTCGAATGAAGAGTCTCCTGAAACAACTCTTTCTAAATCGAAATACAATTCTGGGAACTACTATCCTTCCCAGAGACAGAGATTTATTCTCGCAAGAGAAATTAATCTAATGTTCAAAATTCATTCTGTCACACCAAAACTAAAAGTAACTGGAAGACTACAATAACTAATCTCGCTAGTTTCTCAACTAGCATACACATAATATACGTCTCATTCAACTGCATCGGAATCGCTCCTAATCCCTGACATGATGCATCTGCGTACAATACCTTTCCATCCTTATCGGACGGATTAACTAAAACTGACACAAAAGTCAGCCACCGTCTAGGCCCTGAAACCTAACTTTCCAATCTTCCGACCAAGTGATTTCCATCACCTTCTTGGTCCAACAAGTCGACGGTATAGTATCACTAGAACATCCTATCCTCATCTATGGTAAATACCAAATCAATCTAGGGAAACCACAACTTCCCTCAAGATTGAGAATATATCCATAAATATATCCTCCACAGATATTATGACAATCGGTCTCAAATACTCCAAGAGTACTTGATTTCTCAAATTCATGAACGACTAAATCGTCGATAAGTCTAACAACATTATCAACATCTCCTAAAATTCATACCAAGTATGAAATATCGTCTTCTACACACCTGTATCCCTTTTACTCTAAGCTACAGATAGCTCAATCATCACACCGACAATGATAATTGTATGACACTAAGTCACTACAATATTAAACCTCCAGTCGTAGGCCAACCCTAGGATATACATAGGTGTCATTTAGCTGATCTAAACAAATCATCTATCCACAACGAAGGATATTCATTCACAACAACTACTGCATTCCAATCGTTGATAATCGATGCATAACCTCAAAGTCTGACTCTCTTCTAACAAAGAGTTACAAGTCTTCTCAAGAGAAATCTCAAGAAAAATAAATCTCCAATAGTGTTTAGCAACACTGATACCCGTAAAATCATCTCCCAGTATGAGGTCTCAATATCAGAACTATTTCCGAAATCACCCTCAATCGCATAGTCCACTTGCCCATGCAGTGACCAGCCCGAGAGTTCATCCGTAACTACATCCGAATACTCTCGGATTATACGTACATCCGAGAGTCCTAGTATACCAATGCTCCAACAATCCAACTATCCGTAAGGATATGTCTATAGTGGAGGTATATCTAGCAAAGGCTAAGGGTATCCCTTGACTTCTTGGTTGTTGATCAACATCTCACCTGACGGTAGAGAAAATCACCAACCCACAAGTCGATAGGAACCCTTCGAACCCTATCCAAGAATGTTCTAGACAAAGATACCTGTAAACTACCAGTATCTCTTGATATATCCGCAAATAGGATAACCTAAAGTAATACCCCGAAGGACCGATCCTTCGGTCTTCTATACTTCTTCTCGAGTAACCATGTAAACTCGCTCAATATCTGTTCTTGACGGCTGAGCTCAAGTAACTGCAAAAGTCTGTCATGGAAAAACTGAAGTCAACTGCTGGAACTGAGGTACAACTGAAACAACTGCAATGGAGATGGTAAACACTATTGTACTGACAAAGGATACACATCCGGCTGTATAATACTGAAGAACTGTCAACATCATAGCACGCTCCAACTCTGCAAATGGTATAGCTGCAACTAGAGAATACTGCATAGATACGACCATCGTCGTAAACTTTCTCCTCTGTACAAATCATAACCACGCCGGGGAAGGTAACAGTTGTTGTCGTCTGGGAAGATAACAATTATTGTCTGAACGTCTGAATCTTCTGAGATATCTTTGGCTGATACTGCTGAGTAACTTACTTCTTCCGGATGAAAGTATCAAAGAGCTCCAACTATATCTGAGGTAGTAGATCGCTGCTGATGTGATAATCCATTCTTCTGTCATGATCTCGGCTTCCGAGGTTGTGGATCATCCGCTCGAAAGCATCATCCATAGTCTTCAACTGAGTCTTCAAAGTACATACTCTCCTCGTAGATATCGGATGCTTATAGTAGAAACAAATACAATGGTCCATCGGATAATCTGGCTCTGTGTCTCGTCGTAACCCGCACTGCACACACATAATCTCCTTTCGGAGTCTTTCCTCTGAGTTCGCTGATAACATGAGAAGCTGCTGACAATCTGCAATCGGTCTTCTATGATCGAAAAACTCCCCAATAGTCGCTCGTGACTCATGACTTTAATCTTGCCCCTTTTTATCCAACATTCTGAGACTTCTAATTCCAATAATTTGACTTGCAATATATTTTTATCAAATCTCCAACTCTTAAAACACTTGCTACGGAGTCATTTCTATACACATGACTCGGTCTATGCACTTCCGGTAGGATCTGGTAGGAGATCCAAACATCCTGATCAAGATGTCAATCGATAACCCGTGGGCAGCCAAAACCAACCCAATCACATTCTTGGGCTATTAAATGGGCGTAACCCTTGCAAGTCTAATGACTCTGCATGGTACTTTCATCACCAAACGATCACTCGACCCAAAGCCCAAGAATTCCTTGACAATGAGTCAAAGAAAATGATGTGGGAAAATACTCTCTCACAACATCACTGCACCGTGGCCAAGTGATGTGTGATTTCCCGTAGGTTATTTCCTATATCTTCCACCAATTACCGGCTAAATTCGGATAATGGTATTCAACTAACACTACTATCTTCGTATAACCCGAGTCAAGTACTCTAAAAGTACTTCCAATGTTATACAACCTAACATGACCAACTCAGGGATCAAAATCCCTATGATTATCTCCAAACTAATCCTCTACTATCTGCATCAGCAATAGTGTACTCGCTTGTCCATTACCCAATAGGTAATGATCTGACTAACATAATTAGTGAAAATTCTTAGGACCGTAATCCTTGATCTTCACAAGAAATGTGACTACTAACCCCTGCTATCCGACTCGGTATTAGTCGGCTTTCAAAGGTAATTACCTTTTCGATAGCAGGTACATATCTAATAACCTCAACATATCATTCCCGTGATCAAACTCAAACCGCGGTTACGAATACTAACCAATATCCTACAAGTCATCCATGTTATAAGCAACTAAATGCATAACCAATAGAAGGATATGTAATAACAATTAACATACCTTAAACCTTGTAGCTCGGAGATGTCCGCAACAGCCAGATCCCAGAACTCACAAACCAAAATCGAGTAAAGCAAAACTTGATGTCCGAACGAAATCAAATCCGAAAGTGGACTTCGCAACCTAGGGCTCTGATACCAATAAAATTGTCACCCCCCGGGAGTATGCCGTGCTGAAAAGCAAACGGACGACATCTCCCCTGTATGTGGCAACATATCGGGTTAATACAAGGCACGCAGGCCCACAACAACAACACAATATATAAAGATATCAACATATCAAACACAGCGGAAACATACAACAGATAAAACAATATACAATGACCCAACTGTGCACTCCGGAGTGACTTGACACAACAAGAAACATAATAGAAGCCACATCGAAAGTCAAATATATACAACACGCCCGTATATCACAGATACGGAAACAATACGACTAAAACCACAAAATGACAATCCACACAAATACCACAATGCGAATTAAATATCCATCCGTCCGGTGTGAGATGAGATCAGCTGGCGGAGCTCCGAACGTCCAAGGAATCTTCTACATTATACTGGCGACAGAAGCCCGAAGTCGAGGTGGTGAGTATAAACTCAGGGGTAATATGTAGAAAGTGCATGAGCAACATATAAGGATAGATCTACAAGTATACATGTGAAGATCTACAGGTATACAACATGAGTCCAATAGTCATACAGTCATATCCAAATCTAATAACAAGTAACTACAGTAAAGTCATACTCAATGTATATACTAAACTGATCAACTGAACATAAAGTAATGTACCAACGCACCTGACGGTTTGCAACACCATAAGCTATATCATCCTGACAGATATACAATAACATAACCCATATAATGTACCAGGTCAATCCCATACCTGACCAATACTCCAACATATGAACAGTATATGATCACCTGTAATAACAACCATGTCCGTACCACACAATGACATGATGCTAATCAAATGCATATAACAGTCTGAATCAACGCATGTATCATGCTCAACACATAGCAGTAAATAACAGTCTGAATCAAATGCACATGACATGTATCATGATGAACAAGCATGTGCAACAATCATAGCTTAATCAAATACAGCATCTCACAGGCATATGTAAAACATATATCTAATACATGCATACATATATATCTGCAATGCATATGTATGGTCATGCCTGCGCACCCAACTCGCTACCACGACCCCAGTGTGGCCTAGGTGGCAGGACATGACAACTATCCCGATTCCAGTCGCCACCACTCTCGAGTGACCGAGTTGGGTAGTATGAAACAGTAGCTAGCCCACCATAGAGCTATATGCTACCCACACGGGGGTCCCTACTGCTAGCCGCTCCGTCTCTACCCATGAGTAGATGAGCACCGCACCCAGGACAATTGCACATCACACGACCACTGTCTATAGTGGGTGAGTGCGCTAACTACCACTCCGCACAGTGGCCAAGTGCGCATCTCCAGCTACCACCATCCATAGTGGCCGAGGCAGCCGCGCACAATGCTCTGCCCTCGACCCCTGCGACCACTACCCGAGTGGGTGGGAGGCGGGATATTGACGACTCGTCTCAACCACAAAGGCAGACCCGGTCGTCGGCATGCATGAAATGTAATGATGCATAGCTCACACACAAATCCTCATAACACTCCTAACTCACGCGGGAGACCTAGTCGACGAAAGTCAACCATGCAAGGACGACAAATCCGTAATCACAACCTATTTACCTATGTACAGATAAATAGATCCGTCAAACTAACACACTGATATGTATACGATACAACGACCGACCTTATAATTTGGACTCATCACCTAACCTAGTGATGCAACCCAGTAACCCAATCTGAGGTCATAAAAATAACCCTAACCACATGTACTTACTAAACATCTATCAGCTAACACATAATAGGGTTTTATAGTTCCTATCCGTGCTAGATAATCAATGAAGTAACAGAGTATATATCTCAAAGGTCAAGGCAGTACAAGCATACGATTAAATAAGAGTGGATTTAAGATAAACAGGTATAAACATAAATTCAAGATCATGCACTGGAATTGATCAAACTACCGGACCAGGTAGATATTACCCACCTGATACGAAGCTTGAATAATTCTCACGCCCGCAGACCTGCTTCGTATCCCAAACCTGCACAATAATAACAAATTAGGGTTAAGTACAAGTCTCTAATAATTATACGAACAAAATACCAATTCGTTCTATAATTCGCATTCTTTCCTCGTCTACGAGTAAGAACCCCACTTATCCCAAATTCGATACACCATGGAAAGTAAAAGAAAACAATCGAAACTACTCCACACTGATTCTTGCCTCAAGCACAGTCAAAGAACCCAATTACAACTCCGATCCACTGTTTATCCCCAAATCACAGTAGCAAAACTATAACCATCAACAACTCTTTAATCATCTACAACCACCAAACCGATTTCAACAGAAACAACACCCAAAGAGGTATCTGACCAATTAAGCCAACTGCTGATACAAACACCACAATCTAACGATTTCCTACACAAAATAATCAAAGGAAAACAGAGATTATATCCTACCTTTCACTGTTCAACCCATACACCCAAACCATCTCGTCGGCAGCTACCTGCAACTTCTCTTCCACACACACGACACAACAACTTGAAATCACAGAACTTAAATCAACTCCGGATCAATCTTACCGATCCAAATCACAGCCCCAATTCTAATCGAAAACATCCATACAACTCAGATTGATACCCAAATCCACAATACTCTTCCATTCACAAATTTATTTTCAAATCACCACTGAAATTATAACTTACAGAACACAATAGATTGCAATCCCCGACTCATGCATCAATCAACCACACCATGAATGCACAGAGTTTCGCACAGCACAAAAACGACGGAGAAAGGATATAAACTTACCAATCCTTGTGGATCCTCCAATGCTACTCCTCCCATTCGACTCTCTGCTCACCGATGGCAACCCACACTCACCGCGAGCTCAATACTCACGGAGAACAGCTGACTGAAGGAAATCTCCAGCAATCACAGATCGACGAAGACCCCAAATCTGCCATGATAATGCCAAATCCGATCATCCACAGCACGATTTAAGAACCCACGGTGGAAATCTAAACCTAGGTCAACTGATTATCTCTATTGGCAGCTTACTGCCGTGATAACGACGTCGCCGGTCCGTTGGGGATGTCACCGAGATCTTTCTCCAGGCGAGAACTCTTTGATCCCCGGCCGGAGATCAACCAAATGGTGGCATCATCGAGCTGCTCGCACTGGATGCCGACGAACGGAGATCGGCGAAGCGATCGCGCAGAGCAGAGTAATGTCGCGGAGAAGAGAAGGAATGGTTATCACGATACTTCGATTCGTTCGGTGGCTTTTAAAAGCCGTTCGACCACATCTGGCTAACCCAGCCCATTCCAAACCCAATCCGTTTGGATTCAGCCCAGCCGGTTCAGCCACTTAACCCAAGTCAAATCCAATCCGAGTTCAGTCCAAACTCAATTGCAGATCAAGCCCGATTTCAGCCCAAGCTCAATTGCAGATCAAGCCCAATTTCAGCCCAAGCCTAATACAGCCCATTAGCCCACTAATTATGCCCAATGAATCCCTATAAATTAAAGGGTTTAATCCATATATAATTTTTTTTTCGTATTTTACACGCATGCCCTCGCGCGGGCGCCGCGGCGCGCTGTCCTCGTGGGCGCCACGCGCTGCGTTCCTCGCGGCGCCACGCCGCGTTCCTCGCGGCGCCACGCACGTGCCCTCGTGGGCGCCGCGCACATGCACGCGTGGCGACTAGTGGCCGACACACGCGTGTCCTCACGGGTGCTACGTGCATGGCCTTGCGACCGCCACACGCGTGCCCTCGCGGCCGTCGCGCACGTGCCCTCACTCGCGTAAGGTTATGTTGCACCGTACTTGCTGCGCCTTGCGCGTGCTTAGCAGTTTTTGCGTGATCTCGATCGTGATTTCAAATGTTATTCAAATTATATAAATCATTATATTAATGTGTCGTAATCTAAATACAAAATTATTTTCCGTAGGTTGTCCTACTTCGAAAGGTGTTCGGTGTGTTCGTGAAGTGTTCATCTAGCCGTCAGCTCATCCGCACGTTGTTTTCATTTGGACAGGTACGCATAAGAATATTGTATATTTATAACATTAATTATAGTATTATTAATTCTGTTATAATAATTATTCTTAATGTTTGATTTTAAGTAATTTAATTACTGTTAATAGATCATATTTGTTCGAAATGATATTATAGTTTGCAATTAAATATCACACAAAATCATATTTAGTATTAGAAAAATTTAATTTATTTTGAGTATAAATTTATGGTTAGATTGATATATATGGATGAAGTTTGGAAGAAATTAAATTTAATCGTTGATATAATTTCGAAAATAGGATCAATGGAGAGAGAGAACGAAGTTGGATGTATAAAAAAAATTTACCAGAATGTCGTGGTTTAACCGATGAATTTATAATTGTGTTGGAACAATTTTTGAGATTTGCTAATAACAATGTTGAGTTTATGGATGAGAATAAATTAAGGTGTCCGTGCAAAAAATGTCATAATGGTAAATTTTTCCAATGTGATAAAGTTCGAGAACATCTTTGTAGATTTGGTTTTACGCCAAATTATTATAATTGGACTTGTCATGGTGAACCGTTTATATCCGATGAAGAGGTTGGATGAAACATACAAAGGATAGTTAGTGGAGAGCAAGTATATTACGATCAATTCAATCCATACCAGAGGATGATAGTTGATGCAGTTGGTCATAATTTGAATAGCGAACCAAATGCTGCAAGTTCTAGTTATCCTCAAGCATTTGAACACATTTATACCAATTATTCAACACCATTGGAGGAGGTAGAAGTTACTGATGGTAGTAAAAATGTGTACAATGAGTCATATATAAAATTTCAAGAAGTATTGAGAGCTGCAGATGAACTCCTGTGGTCTGATTGTAACAGTCACACAAAATTATCTCTCACCGCAAGATTGATGAATGTTAAAGCTGAGCATAATGTGTCCGAAGAATGTTTTAATGATTTTGTTCAAGTTATTGGAGAAGTATTGCCACATGATCACATAATGCCGAAGGATTTTTACAATATGAAAAAACTTGTGAAAGATTTGGATCTCCCGGTGCAAAGAATTGATGTTTGCAGAGATGGTTGTATGTTATATTGGGGAGATAATGCAGATTTAGAGGCTTATAAATTCTGTAGTCAATGCAGGTACAAGAGTACCACGAGATCAAATCGTAATAAGCGATTAAAATCATTCAGACAAATGTTCTATTTGCTTTTAACTCCTAGATTGCAAAGGTTTTATGCTTCGAAGGTGACTGTTGAACACATGACTTGGCATGCAAATCATAAAACAGAGAATGAATTAATGTGTCATCCATCTGATGCAGAGGTGTGGAAAAATTTTGATCGAACATATCCTGAGTTTGCAAATGAGACCCGAAACATCAGGTTGGGTCTATGTGCTGATGGATTTGCTCAATTTGGCAAATCAGGAAGAACTTATTCTTGCTGGCCAATTATCATAACTCTCTACAATCTTCCACCTGGTATGTGTATGAAAACATCTTATATGTTTTTAACATTGATTGTGCCTGACCCTCATAATCCGAAGAAGTTAATAGATGTTTACATGCAACCATTGATTGCCGAGTTGATCCAACTATGGGACGTGGGTGTTTCCACATATAATGTTCATACTAATCAGATGTTCACAATGAGAGCTGCACTTATTTGGACCATAAATGATTTTTCTGCTTATGGGATGTTATCGGGCTTGAGTACTGCGGGGATTTTAGGATGCCCAATATGTATGGAGAGATCAAAGTCATTCAGATTGAAACACGGAAAGAAATCGAGTTATTTTGATTGTCATAGATAATTTTTACCGTCAAATCATAAATTCAGAAGAAATAAAGAAGAATTTACTAAGAATAGAATTGAAAGAACACCTCCACCATTGAGATTCACCGGTCAAATTTTATGGCAAAGAGTGCTTAACTTTCCATCTGTTATTGAAGAACCAAATGTTACAACATATGACTATGGAATTACGCATAAATGGATAAAACAGAGTATATTTTGGGATTTATCGTATTGGCAGAGTAATTTGATTCATCACAATCTTGATTTAATGCATATTGAGAAGAATGTTTTTGATAATCTGATAAATACGGTGATGAATATTACCGAAAAAACAAAAGACAATCTGAATGCAAGAAAAGATTTGCATCTCATATGTAAACAACCCACCCTTGATGTTGATGAAAATAGTAGGGGACCAAAACCAAAAGCAGTTTATACATTGAATAAGGATCAGAAACGGATTATTTGTGAATGGTTGAAATCATTGAGATTTCCTGATGGTTATGTCTCAAATCTTGGTAGATGGTTTGATTTGAAGGACTGCAAATTGATGGATTTTAAAAGTCATGACTGTCATATATTCATGGACAGATTAATTCCTATTGCTTTGAAGGAACTGTTACTAAATTTTGTCTGGGGTGCAATTACGGAATTAAGCATTCTCTTTCATGATATCTGCTCGACAGTATTGAGTCATTAACACATGGAGACATTAGAGAGAGACATTCCGATTATTATGTGTAACTTAGAAAGAATATTTCCACCGGCGTTTTTTGATTCAATGGAACATCTTTTGGTTCACTTGCCATATGAGGCTAAAGTTGGAGGTCCTGTTCAATTTCAATGGATGTATCCGTTTGAAAGGTGAATTTTTTTGACTTTTTATTTCATTGTTATTTCATTTGGTCAAATTTAGTCTAATTTATTTGCCACTAAATTTTATTGTATTACTCTTAGATTCCTCTATCATTTGAAAAAAAAAGTGAAAAATAAGACTCATATTGAAGCTTCTATTGTTAATGCATATATTGTGGAGGAAGTTACAACTTTTGCATCATATTATTTTGAACCTCACGTCCAATGCAAGAGTCGGAAACCAGGAAGAAACGATGAGGGTCCCGTTGATCCAAATTTGAGGGCATTCTCAATTTTTAATTACCTTGGTCGACCAAGTGGATCTTGTACAAGTAAATACTTAACTAGTCAGGAGTGGCGAGCAGCCCATACATATATTTTATTGAACTGTTCAGAAGTAACGCCGTATTTCGAGTAAGTATATAAAAGTTATATTAAACATTTCATATATCATAAATTATTGTTCATGTTTTATTAAATTTTATTGTAGGATTTTTCAAACTCTATATTCGGAGCTTCCGGAGCATGAGTTTAATAATTTTTGTGATGAAGAATTTGCGCAATGGTTCAAAAATTATGTAAGTAGTATATGATAATACATTTGATAAATCTTGACTTTAACACATATTTATTTTACTTTAGGTTCTTGATAATCACGATCACATTGAGCAAGACCTAATAAAACATCTGTCATGGGGTCCAAATTCAATGGTTAAAAATTGGCTAACATATTTCATAAACGGATATAATTTTCATACTCAAGCTTATGGAACTGGGAAAACTACAATGAATAGCGGAGTTTGTGTTCAGTCATCTATTGATGGGGGTGCAAGGAATGAGTTTTACGGCTTACTAGATGAAATTTTAGAGGTATCGTATCCAAGCTCAGATTTGCGAGTTATTTTATTTATGTGTCGTTGGTTTGACCCTATCAAAGGCATGAGGGTGCATCCACAGTTTAATTTGGTTGAAATTAACTATAAAAAAATATACAAGAGGTACGAACTATTTGTGTTAGCACAACAAGCGATTCAAGTATTTTATGCTTCATATCCTAGTCTGAGACGAGACAAAAGTGATTAGTGGGCAATTTGTAAAACAAAAGTACGTAATAAAATTGAGGAACATTGGGAAGACATAGCATATCAACAAGATGAAGTTGTCAATACATTTCACATCAAAGAGTATAATATTTCAATGTTACGAGATCCCAGCGGTGTAGTAATAGACGTTGATGCAAGTGAACTGAATGAGTATGAAGATGAGGATTTCAATGATGAGGATGAGGATGACGATGACGATGATGATTAGACGCATGACCAGACCAAAAATTTTATTGCAAACTTCGATTTCTAATTGTGGGTAATTAACCTTTTATTGAGTACCAATTATGTTTTAATTCACTGTGTAATTCAAAATTCCATATATTTGATATACTAATGAAATTTTTTTTTAGGGTCATCTACTATGAATATGGTAATATTTTCATATTGTTCCTATTAAAAATTCGATATGCAACTGTATTTTTTTTTCTGTAATATTCTGCTAATAATCATGAATGTTAGTTTCGACATGGCGGTCATAGACGTAGTAGTGATGAAAGATCACAGTTTTTCTCTGCTTCAGCCCCCGCACATTCTGATGCTCTTGCAGGAAATGTGCCCTCCACCACTTCCCCAATTGTAGGATCCTCTGATTCTCAGCATATACCTGCTAATGTATCTTCTTCGATACAACAATCACTCATTGAGAGGGAAGATACGAGAGAGTTTATATCTCTGTGCGGAGATTCGTAAGTATTCAAGTTTTAGAATATCTATATATAATTTTTAATACAATATGTTTTTTATAAGTATATAATGGGGTTTGTTTTTAATTTATGTTAGATTTACAAATTCTGTACATGTTATTCACGAGGTGAATAAAATAGTGAATAATCATTGGGGCGGCGCTTCTATAACTTATACAAGCACGCCGGAAGAAATTAAAGTTCTGTGGTGGAATGAGTTCAAGGTAACTTATTTCAATCATTTAGTATATGAAATTACAGTTAATATAATCAATTTTTATTTTTATCTACTGCAACGGGTATTTACTTGGGAGGAGAGTCAAACATTAGAGATGAAGATGATTTTTAAGAAAAAGTGTAGTGATCATATTAGAAACATATTAAATCATGCCAAAATTAGAAATAAGAAACCACACTGTATAACCAAGGAGAATTGGAATAAAATTATTGCACATTGGGGATCTGAGTAAAGCAAACGGAGGAGTGAACAGAATAAGCAAAATCAGCATTGTAACTCTGGCGTTATGTCTGCCACGTATGCGGGAGGATCCATAAATATCGATAAGCATAAACATCGATTGGTGAGTGTTTTCAATTTATAATTTTGTAATATAATACTCAATAATTTATAAATTTTAACTGTTTAATTTGTTTAGGCCAAGGAGACGGGAACTGAGTCATTATTTATAGACACTTTCACCCGTACATTCCAAAAGAATGATAAGACATGGAGTGGGGAAAGAGCTAGAACAATAAAGGTGTGTAATTGTAAAATTTTTAATTTCTTATGTTACTATTTAATTTTTTTCCTTTCACAATAGTAGAAATACGATGAACTTTCACGAAGAAATTCGAGTGCAAGTGATAATGCAGACGAATCGGAGTCATCTGTTAGCAATATAAATTTATGGCTCGAAGCATCTGGAGGACCGAAAAGTGAAAGAATACTTGGACTCGGCTCTTTGAGCCGATCTTATAGAGTCTCTGGTGCTTCTTCTTCATCCTCTCCAGCATTAAAAGCACAAGTAATTCAATTAATCGAAGAGGTTAATCATTTGAGAGAGTTACTAGCGCAGAAGGAAACTGAATCAAGAGAGAACGCTCAAAAAGTATAAGACTTAAATGAAAAGATGAACGAATTTCAAAGACAATAAATGTTTATTATGTAACATCTTCAGTTAACATCTAGCTCAAATCAACTTCCTCCTTCTAGCTCTGCTCCTCCTCCTCCTGATCCCTATCATGGAGACAATGATGATGTTTTTTTTATGACTATGGTGATGATGGTGGTTGTCTTTGACTGTATTTGTTGTATTTAATTAAATGTTAGCTACTTGACTTATGACATATATGATATTTATATTTTTATAAGTTTGTTGTATTTAAATGCTAATTGATTATGATGGTAGTTAGTAAGTACGTATCTTTGGATGTATTTGTTATATATATTTTAATTCCATATTAATGTTTGATGTATACATTTGTTAATATTGTTGTGTGTTTGTTGTAAAATAGGGAAAAAAGAATAATCCAATTTTTTTTTAATTTTTTCCAGATTTGCAACGAAAATATAATTTTCGTTGCAAAAATATATATATATCAGTCGACTGATACTTGAGAAAATGCATCTTCCGAATATATTTTCAACATCAATCGACTGATATACATTATCGATCCGCTACTTATAGCAATGAAGAATATTTCGTAGACGAAAGCGATCGACTACTCACGGCAATGATCGATGGATATGATTAGTCGACTGTCATACTGTAGCATTTCACAGAACATCTAATAGCCGACCGATCAATCCGACTAGTCGCCCATTCAGTCGACTGATGTATTCATCAGTCGACTGATAGTGAAAATTTTTGCGACAAATTTTTCTTTTCGTCACCAAATTTACAACGAAAAATAAATTTGTCGCCAAATTTAATTTTATTCGTTAATTATGTTCATTAGATTTTGGCGACGAATATATTTTTCGTCGCAAATTTGGCGACGAAAAAATATATTCGTCGCCAAATTTACGATGAAAAATATATTCGTCGCCAAATTTGCGACGAAAAAAATATTCATCGCCAAATTTTATTATATTTGCTGGAGTATGCGTGTGAGAGTTTTGCGATGAATTATACTCTCGTCGCAAATTTGGCGACGAAAAAATATTTTCGTCGTAAATTTGACGACGAAAGTATAATTCGTCGCCATATTTTGCGACGAAAAGTCTTATTCGTTGCAAAATTTTGCGATGAATCTTGCTTTTCGTCGCCAAATTGGCAACGAAGCATTTATTCGTCGCCAAATTTGGCGACGAATTTTGCAACGAAAATATTATTCGTTGCAATTTGGCGATGAATTTTTATTTTTCATTGCAGAATTTAGCGGCGAATTATTTGCAACGAAAAAATTTTCATTGCAAACAAATTTTGCAACGAATTTTTTTGCAAAATTCGTTACAAAATTCGTCGCCAAAAAGCAATATTTTTATAGTGATATGATTTTTATTAACAATTGGTATTAAAATCAATGATTCAAGTCGAGCCATGAGCCTTGAATAAAAAAAATAGAGCTTCTATATCGGAATTAAGAGAATCAAATATCAGACAGGAAGTTTAGTTGGATTAGAAGGATCGGCCGATTGACAACAATACTTAGTGGGACACCAGATAAAAAGTCTAGTCGGATCAGAATAACTAGACAACTAGTAGAAAAAAAGTCTAATAGACAAGAAGTCCAGTTGGATCAGAATGATCAAACAATTAACAAAAAGATATAGTGGATTAGTATCGAACATCAAACAGAAGAATTAAGTTATTTGAGGATAAATGAACTTGAGGGGGAGGATCAATGTGATCCTTCATTTGAGAAGGAATTATTAAAATTACAATAAAATTCACACATTAATAAGAAATGAAAAAGAAAGGTATATGCACTTTTAGATAAAATTTAAAAATAAATTTATAAAAATTTAAGTTCAAAACATACAATATAATATCATTGTTATATGTAAATTTTATCCAATCAAAATTTTATCTGTCCTAACAAATTTTGCAAAGTGCTTCGCACAAATCAAATGTTTTATTATTATTATTATTAATGATTTTTTAGCACGCAGAGTTTGTCATGTAATATTTTTTTATAAATTTAAAATTACTATATATATAATCTCACACAATTCCATGAGGACATCTATTATCTACCGTCTAATCTATTAAAATTCAAGAATTGGATTTAGTACTCATCCGATCGGACGGTGGATAATGGAGATGTTCATGGATGCTCATATATAAAGGAATGATCTCCTACATAACTCATCTGTGAATATTTCCATTGTCCATCGTTTGATCATGTGAACTACTAACTATATATATATATATATATATATATATATGTATATATATATATATATGATCTTCTACCCAATTCATTTGTCTTTGGTTTTCCTCTTTATAGAGGCACATCTTCTCTTCACGAAGACACGTCTCTGGTCTTCTCTTTAGTAAGGTGCATCCTTTGATAAAGGTAAAATGAAAAAAGAATGAAGGATTAAGTAAGTTCTAAGATTCTATCATATTTTTTTTCTCTCTTCACTTTCTTCCTCTTTTGATTTAGCGTTGGAGAGATTTCGCTAAGATATACTTCGACTCTCTTCTCATCTTTTTTGAGTTTTTCAAGTCTGAAGAATTCTCCATTCTGATAATCGATCTGAAGAAGATCAACCTTGCAAAGATCTACCTAAGTACACATGACCTCCTGAAGTTTTGTTGACGTCTGATCTCCCAAAACCCAGTAGCCATCTGACCTAAGTCCAATCACAATTTGACCTGACAAAACTTTGTAGAAGGAAGTCGAACTAACAAACAAAATCGACACATTTAAAATTGACTTAATTGATACTGAACTGATCAAAAATATTGGATCAAGAGCTTTCTACTGAAATCATCTCATCCAATGATCTCGGATCAACCCACACAAGTTATTTTAAAATGACTTTTATATGAATCAATTTATTAGGAGAGATAAGTCCTATGTCAATTACTTATTACCAACCTGATCTGCAGGGCTAACAATATATCAAACAAGAATTATATTTGCAAACCTTTTACATGAATAATCCATAAACATGCAAATAAATTGTTTTTTAATGAAATAATAATAGCAATCTGAAGTGTAAAGACTAGGCATGCTTGGCATGCTTATCGATTTCTTTCAATTTCGATTTCGGTTCCTGTTCGATTTTAATCGGTTTCGAATTTATCGATATTGGAACCGATCCGAACCGGTTCCGATTCCAAAGTTTTAACTTTGGAACCAATTCAATCCGAACCGATTCTGAAATGATTCCGAATCACCTTCCTCGAACTTGAGTTTCAAAATTCATCTAATATATTGATGATCTTATTCTTTTTTTCTATCACAAAATAATCTTGTAGACATATTAGTATACTAAAAATTTTCATCTTTAAATTAGCAACTAGCAATCGAAATCAGATTCAAATCGGAACCAGAACTGGTTCTGAATAAGTTCCGAAACGGGTCTGAACCGGTTCCGAATCAGTTCCGAATCGATTCCAAAATTGATTGGAACCGAATCCGAATCGGAACGGTTCCGATTTGATTTCAAAATCAGTTCATTTGAATCGGTTCCGATTCCGAATTTAATGGATCGATTCCGACTCGATTCATATTGAACCTGTAGTAACAATATACCTGTTCCTTGTTGTTTTACCCGATGAAATTTCGACTTGCGTCGAAGGAGTGATCACAGCCGGAAGACTCCTGTGTTTCCACAAACCAAATCGCCGGACGCTTCTTCGATCGCTTCACACCCTCTTTGCCGAGCAACCCTTCGTCTAGCAGTCGAACCCCACCACCTTGGACGCGCCACCTTATCAAGGAAGGAGAGCACGCACGGCTTATGCCGTGCGTGCGTGATGGCGGTTCCACGAACTGCCATCGCAGTTCATGGAACTGCCCACGTCTAACATCTCCCACTCGTCCAAGGTATGTCACACAGACAAAAATGATCACACAGACCATTTTAGAAAGAGGTGTTTATTCACATAGACTAAATGATCACACAGACCATTTTAGAAGAGGTGTTTAGTCACATAGACTAAATGATCACACAGACCATTTTAGAAGAGGTGTTTAGTCACATAGACTAAATCGAAGCAACATCTATTGCCCCAAATTGACTAATAGAACTGATCAATAGTCTCAAAGACTAAATGAAACATCAAATTAGAAAATGGTTCGTGCGACAGCAAGTACATTGAGCATTCAAATGCTAAGAAAGTTGTTACACCTTACATAGCTGCTCATAGAGTGATGCATGTTAAGAGAAGTTGTTACGCCTAACTTAGCCACTCTTCATATGATACATAATCATTCTCCCGATGACACAGAGTCATCTCCAGGTGGTACAAAACCATTTATCTTATGGCACACAACCATTTTCCAGGTGACATACAGTCATTTTCCAAATGATACAAAATCATATTTCTGGTGGTACATAACCATTTACCTGAAACATCCATGTCTTGCTTTTTACCCAGATTAAATAATCTCATTTACATCAATATGAACATATCTAATCCCTTAAATTGACCATCATGTCAAGAGCATGTCTCATATTCCAAATATTCACAAACATTCCTGTACACAACAGAAAAGAGTCGACTAGTGAATAATACTCATTAGATGTAAACCTATTTAATCTTCCTTTTTAGTGTGAATCTATTCATTTTAATCAATCGCTTTCTTAGTCATGTTCCATAGACCGAATCATCCATAGTCATAGGTAGACATGCTAAAGTAGCAAACCTTGATTAAAACTTCAAGTAGACACCTAAATAGTCACAAAGGGCAAATTTTGAGATCAACATATAATCTCAAAGGGCTCACATAGTAGAGAAACAGGGATCCATTCTCCTACTACCCTTATATGTCGTCTTAGCACATGTGATATGATTCACATGCTACGATGTCTTCCTCTTTACCAATAAAAGAGCGCATGTTTCCCTCAAATTAACATCGTACAGATTTCGATCTAGACATTCCCAACGTCTAATCCAAAATTCAACACATGAATCTTTATCTGGCTCACAAACAGGCATAGTAAATGGTGGGTTCATTTACTTCGATCATTTACCACAAAATGATCTTATCTTGATACAAATATCAAGACGACCCTAACTTATAGGAATGTAACAAATTTTACAGCTTCCAAAGCTAACAACCACATAGGTTGACCTATAAGCATCGGTCTTACCTCTATTCATACGCAACAAATAGAGATGATTGTCCATGTGAGAGGACCAATCACTACCTGCCAACATGCTTATCGAGATCTTATCACTAGAATGTAACATAACATACACTGAATTTATTATGGCTGACATTTCAAACAATCAAATTATAACATTCAATTGTCATTACAAGACTGTTACATTCTACGAAGTCCCATAGACTTTACATGCTCATTAAATGACTCTCTAGTCATTGGCTTAGTAAAAGGATCTACAAGCATAGCTCGTGTAGGGATATACTCAAGAATCACCTTCCTTTTAGCAACAATATCCCTGATAAAGTTGTATTTTATAGCAATATGCTTGCCCTTGCTGTGATATTTGGGATCCTTGGAAAAAGCTATCGCAGCTTGACTGTCACAATAGACAGTCACTGGACTCCCACTGTTCTCAGCAATCTTCAAATGCTTTAGGAACCTTCTCAACCAGACTGCTTCTTGTACAGCTGCTGAACATGCCACATATTCAGCTTCCATTGTAGATAAGGCCACACAGGCCTGTTTCTTGCTGTTCCAGGAGATGGCGCCACCATTCAACAAGAACGCATAGCCTGATGTTGATTTTCTATCATCCAGGTCCCCAGCCCAATCTGCATCTGAATAGCCCTTTAGGCTCATATCTGACCCTTGATAACAGAGACAATAATCTGTTGTCACCTTCAGATATCTGAAAATCCTTTTCACTGCCTTCCAGTGTCTCGATCCTGGGTTTGACTGGAACCGGCTGACTAAGCCCACTGCATAGCTGATATCGGGACGAGTACACAACATAGTATACATTAAACTACCTATGGCACTGGCATATGGTTTTTTATTCATGTCGGCTATTTCAGCTGGAGTCTTGGGACTCATACTTTTGCTCAAAACAGTACCTTTCGCTATAGGTGTCTGTTCACTGTTGCAGTCAGACATTGAAATATTGTAACATCTTAGTAATATAAGACTCTTGTGACAAATCCAAAAGTCTCTTTGATCGATCCTGGATGATCTTAACCCCTAAGATGTATTCAGCTTCTCCCATATCTATTGTGTCAAATTGAGAAGACAGCCACCTTTTGACTTCTTCAATAAAACCTATGTCATTTCCTACTATCAGCATATCATCAACATATAATGATAAAATGACATACTTTCCTTTTTCCTTCTTTAGGAAAACGCAATGATCCTCATTGATCATTTCGAAACCATAAGATAAAATCACTTTGTTAAATCTTATGTTCCATTATCTTGACGCTTGCTTCAGCCCATATATAGATTTCTTCAATCTACATACTTTATGTTCTTGGCCTAAAGCAACGAAACCTTCTGGCTGAACCATATAGATTTCCTCATCAAGCTCACCGTTAAGGAAAGCGGTTTTAACATCCATCTGATGTAATTCCAAGTTATAATGCGCCACAAAGGCCAAGATAACTCGGATTGACACAAACTTCACTACGGGAGAAAATGTCTCTTCAAAGTCAATACCCTCTCTTTGGGTAAATCCTTTTGCAACCAAACGAGCCTTGTATCGGTTAATCGATCCATCAGACTTCCTCTTTATTTTGAGAATCCACTTATTCCCAATGGCCCTTCGGCCAGGAGGAAGATCGACTAACTCCCAAACTTGATTCCGAATCATTGACTCCATCTCTTCTTCCATTGCACTTTTCCACTTATCTCTAACCCTACATCCCAACGCATCCTCAACTGATTGAGGTTCATCTTCGTCAACTGGGAGTGTCATCATTGACTCATTCTCAATATCAAACCTCCTTTTAGGTATGATCTTACGAACACTTTTCCGTAAGTTGCATTGAGAAGTCACCCCGTGATCGTGCACATTACTCCCACTTGGTTCGACTAGGTTCGTATCCCATCGACATCTGACTTGTTGATAACGACTCATCCTCCTCAAAAAGAGGAATTGTCTTATCAACTTCACCTCTTGTTGGGAACTCAGTTTCGAGAAAAGTGGCATCTCTTGAATCCAATTCAGAGATGGTTCCATCTGACATCTCACCTATGAAAACATAACCTTTTGAGGTATCAGAATATCTTATAAAGATACACTTCTTACCTCTAGGTCCTAATTTTCCATACTTGTGAGAACTGTCATGAACGTAGGCACCCTGTGGTCTCGATTTCCCAAATCGGTTTTCGCCCCCACCGCTCATACGGAGTAGTTGGAATCGACTTTCAAGGCACTTTGTTATATATGGTGAACTAATAATGCATCTCTCAAAAGGAGATCGCAAATTAGCTGCGCATCATAGACCTAACCATTTCGAGAAGAGTCCTATTTCTTCTCTCAAAGAACCCCATTTCTTTGTGGAGTTTGAGGATGGATCGTTAGTCCGCCTAATAATCCCTTTATCATTACATATTGTCTTGAACATATCAGACAAATATTCTCTACCACGGTCAGTGCGTAAAGTCTTAACCTTACGTTCCGTTTGATTCTCAACTTCGTTCATATAACGAATGAAGCAATCTAATGCTTTAGATTTGTGAGAAATCAAATACACATGACCGTACCTAGTGAAATCATCAATAAATGTAATGAAGTAGGAAGTTCCATGCCTAGCCTTCACACTCATCGGACCACAAATATCCGAATGAATCAATTGCAATGGCAAGTCTACTCTAATAGCCTTTCCAAATGGTTTCCTAGTTGCTTTTCCAGCAAGACAATGCTCACATACAGACAAGCTAATCTTAGCACGAGAGCCCAATAAACCCTCTCTAGCTAATCGATTCATGCGATCTTGTCCTATATGTCCCAATCTAGCATGCCAAACCTCATCAGATATATCCGCATTACTAGTAAGAGCAATGTTTGAAAAACAACTATGAATCGCACAATTCACATCAGGCACCACATCTAGTACCATAAAACCATTAGATAAATAACCATATCCGATTGACACAGAGTCAATCTTAAGTTCTACACAACGACTGAAAAAATTTACAGAGTACCCCAAATCAAGAAGACAAGTAACAGATACAAGATTCCTTCGAATCTCTGGAGCATACAATACATCATGCAGAAACAAAGTACTTCCACCACGAAGGTTAAGTTTACAAGTGTCGACTCCCTTGACTTCGACTCTTGCATTGTTTCCTACATAGATCCATTTGTTGCCTGCAGGTACCCGGCGGTACTCCACATATGTAACCCGCTCTCGAGCTACATGGTTGGTTGCTCCCGAATCTATAATCCACAAAGGATAAGAATCAGCCATCAACACAGTACTAGCAACAAAATGCTCAAGGCGGACTAGAAGTTACCTTCTTTGGCTCAAGATACACTCCGAGCAAAGTGGCCCTTCTTACAAATTAAAGCAAGATAACTTGCTTTTGGTTTCTTCTTCTTCTTCTTCTTGATTTGTTCCTTCCCAGCAGCAGTAGCAACGTTTTTATTCTTTCCCTTTCCCTTCTTGTACCATTTCTTCTTGGATCCAGATGATCCAGCAGAACCGGCAGCCAAATAGGCTTGGCCTGAAATCCTTGCGGATTCTACTCTCTCAGCCTCCAGCTCCACATGCCGTGAGACATCAGCGAAAGTCTTAATACTCTCACTGTGAGTTAAGGTCTGCTTCATGGTCTCCCAAGAATCGGGAAGAGAACGAATAACCGCCTGAATCTGTTGTTCATCCGCAACTCGACTCATGGCCAAGCAGTTTTGGCTCGAATCATATTCGACATCTCCCTGAGATGTTGAACCATCGTTGCATTTGGGCGCTTCTTGTAGCTGTCGAACCTGATCGTCAGCTGCCGAAGCTTACTCAGACTTATTCCACTGTATCTCTCTCTAAGGGCTACCCAGACTGCATGAGCTGAAGGATATGGTTCATACTCTAACACTAGGTCATCCACCATTGAACTTATCAATATGCCCTTAGCAGTGGAATCCTTCCTTTTCCATACCTTATAGGTATCAAGGTCACATCTGTACTGTGCTGTATTACTCTCAACAGGTTTCATCACAACCTGATTAACAGCCTCTAGGACTTCTTGTTCCTCAAGAACATACTGAATCTTGAGGTGCCATATTTTATAGTTATCCCCATTCAATTTTTCACCTTTGTTCAATTCAGCTATGATATTTTTAGTCGTCATAACCTAACATAAATAAACACATTATTTAGTTACTCAGTGTATGCTTTTATGTATGTAATCTCAAAAATAAACTCAAGATAAATCTGATCTGGTTTACAAAATCAAGTGACAACTGCGTTGTCACTCATCATTTGTATGTGCCAATCAGACTTAGATTGATATATTTTATTACATATATCCCACTTAATGATATTAATCATTATTACAGCATGATATTACACATTAAATGAACATATCATTATATACTCATTTGAACTAATCAAGGGTATATCCAATAATCATGCATCATGTAAAGTTAACAGCATCATATGAACTAATCATTAAATGAACACATCATTAAAATAAACATGCTGTACAATGTTAACAAATAACAAAGTCTACTAAGAATGTAACAGATTACATTCTTCCTACTCATAAACTAAAACAACTCCTAATAGACTAGATAAGCGATTACTGCTCCCACTAGGACAAGCCCTAGTGCAGCAGTAATCATGACATGTCCCCTCCGACTAAACTCAACTACAGTACTCTCTGCTGGGACACTCACAGGCAACACATGCTGCCCTGATACAGAGTCCTTTAAAGACCTTACTATTCGAGAACCAAAATCCTCCATAGGGTCTTCTTCAGGATCCTCTTTACAGTCAGCGTAGTTAATCAGCTCTGTGCACAACTGGGTATATGAAACACGTCCTTCATGTAACCCCCAAAATTGTCGTACCGCGTCAGCAAGATTATCGGGCAATGAACGAATCAACGCCCAAATCCTGTAGTTGTCTAATACTGGAAACTCTTGCACTTCCTTCGATGTGTCCAACGACTCCATGGTAAGGGTCATAGTCCAAATCTTCGATAGCCTCCCTATACCGATTGCGCAACACATCGCGCCGGGTCATAGTGGTATACATCCGCACCATCTGTAAAATTGAAATAAATCATGTCAGTACATAACCGACAAAACCAGTACAAATACCGATATATTCCAATTTAATCAAGGCACAGAACAAATACACATATATCAAGAAGAACTAAACTCCTTGAATTATAGGCTATTGTCAATTGACCCATTGATCAATCAATTTTGACCCATAGACAGTCATCAACTAGTTCTATCCTTAAGTTATCCATGTCAGATTCTAATTGTTCCAATTCAATCCATCTAACTTTAGTTATGAGTTTAGTCGACGTCAACTTTACTGATTCTTGTGTTAATTTAATTGGACACTTAGTCTTTTATTGGAATCAAATTAATTGAACCCATGCCCAATTAAAATTTGATTCAAGACCCATTTAATTAGGCCCATTAAGCTTTAAATTCAAAAGGCCCATTCGATTCGCCCAATTAATTGGCCCAATTTAATTACCAAATTAATTTGACCCAATTAAATATAAAGCCCAATTATTCTGCCCAATTAATTCGGCCCAATTAAATGCGGCCCAATTAATTCGGCCCAATTAAGCCCAATTTACCATTTAAGCCCAATTTACCTATTTAATAAATATTAAATCTAATGCATAAAGCAGTTAAACCTTTTTATATATTTATTTAATAGGCCGTCGCCCGATCGCGAGCCGGTGGCGCTGCCGGCCGGCGGCGTCGCCATCGCCTCTGTGCGGCCGGTAGTGCGCCTCGGGCGCCGCCGCTCCATTGCGTCGTAGGGCCGTCGGCACGGTGACGCCCGCCAACGCCGTCGTCTCAGCGCCATCTGCCGCGTCGCCTCTGACGGCGCCCACAGCGCTTCCGCTGCGTCGCCAGGGCGTCAGCAGCCTCGCCGCCTCCGACGCCCAGTCGGAAGGGCGTCGGCTCCGCGTCGCTTCCAAGCGACCGGATCCCGGCGACCGCGACCGCGCCATCGAACAGAGAAACTCTGTTCTCCGATGGAATTTCCGGTTGCGGCGAAGAAGAGAAAAAAATTGAACAGGTAAATTACATGCTCTGATACCACTGTAGTAACAATATACCTGTTCCTTGTTGTTTTACCCGATGGAATTTCGACTTGCGTAGAAGGAGTGATCACAGCCGGAAGACTCCTGTGTTTCCACAAACCAAATCGCCGGACGCTTCTTCGATCGCTTCACACCCTCTTTGCTGAGCAACCCTTCGTCTAGCAGCCGAACCCCACCACCTTGGACGCGCCACATTATCAAGGAAAGAGAGCATGCACGGCTTATGCCATGCGTGCGTGATGGCGGTTCCACGAACTGCCATCGCAATTCGTGGAACTGCCTACGTCTAACAGAACCAATCCGTTAAACATGTCTAGTAAAGACCAATTATGAATGCATCTTAACATAATATATACCTTGCTATATAGACACTAGATAATATATACCTACCGAGTTTAATTAATTATGAGTTTTGATATTTAACAAATTAATGTATTAAGTGAGCAATTATTATTTGATAGTCTTACTTAAGTACGTGCGAGTACACGTGTCCGAGTTTGGAGTGGAGTTATTTGGAGGTTAAACCTCAAAGGTGGTTGTTAATTAACTGTTCGTATGATGTATGTATAATTATGTCAAATTTAATGGAAGCACGAGCCTCTCATGACTCTTCCACAAGTAAAAGAAAAAGTAAAAGTAAAAGTAAAAGTAAAACCACCATCCACAACTAAACTAAAGAATAGCAATTCCACTAATTACACCAACGATCCAAGCGCAGCATTATTGAAAGATTTCATGAAAAGAATTGACATCCTCCGTTGCATGCGATTCCTTAATTTCCGCTCAGCTCGCCAAATCCATGTTTGAATCGCCATCAACTGTCGAATTCTCCGTCGCGATTAATTTACATCGATCGCCATTTTCAGCAGACGATATATCGAGAGGAAATAAATGAGAAGAAAGGATAGCATCTCATCAATTGTGAAGAGGGTTGGGTCCCGTCGGCACCAGTCGCTTCTCGATGCCGTACCTCGGATCGATCTCGTCCTCGTCCGGCGGCGACGGCGCCTGAAGCTGCTGGCCGCGCAGCGGCAGCTCTCGGTCATGGCCGTGGCGATGCCGGCGGTGATCATCAACCGAAGACGCCTGAGAGAGCAGTAGCATGGCAATTACCAGGAGAAGAAGAAAGCAAGAACCCCTCATGGCTCTTCCCGTGGGTTGGGCTCAAGGGAGAGGAGGGAAAGAGAGGAGAAATTGGGGGCGGGGGATTTAAACGCCGAGGCAAGAGACCCATGACTTGAGCCTTAGTAAATGCACACCAGGAGTGGAATGTGGGAAAGGCCTGTGGCATTTAATAGGGTGGGTCTTTTGGTCTGGCACCAGCTGCTCTGCTCTGCTCTGCAAACTGATGGTGGGAATGCAGTCGGAGATTATGTGGGAGGCAACGAAAGTACTGCTGAGGATTCCTGCTCATTTACTTTACTCCGGAGGAGGACCTCCAAGTACTGCACTGCAAGAAGGAGTCGAGTGCTGTGCGTGAATGAATCCGAGGTGATCGAGAGGAGATCGAGCTCTCCTTCCCTTCCACGCAAAGGTTGAAATGTCTGGCGCATTTGGGGTCGTGTACATGGATGAGGATGACGTCTCGCTTATATCACAAACCACACTGCAACGTTAGCGATGAGATGGCGGTGAAGGATAACAGACATCGGCGCGATGTATTTTCAAAGGGTTTTATTGTGTTTTTAGTGTTGGAGTGGACGAAGGTAGCGTGGTCTGAGCTGTAAAAGTTGGGAAAGTACTGACGAAAGAAAGTTAAATCGTGAGGGGACAATATCTCTTGATACAGTAATAAGATAAGGAGGAGTCCATTTGAAATAAGAGGAGATTTTAGATCCCTTATTCGGTATTGAACCCTGCTTATTTTATAAGCAACACTCTATTTTATCATAGTATTATTCCCGTAGAGACAGATAATGCGATCTGAGCACAAGTAGAACGATAGTATAACATCGTTTAGATAAAGTCAAAATTAGAGTTGGACTTTGTCGACGAATTTGTTTTGTATAACATGATGTTCATGAAATACAATAATAATGAATTTGTAAAAAAAAAAAAGAAGAAGAGATTTTATCTGTATTACATGAAGGAGGAGTCTTTTGGTTCAATTATATCTAATCCGTCAAAATTGAATTAGACGATCGAAATTAAATCTCACACAATGTCTCTTCGTCTAGGTTCATTCGACTCAAATCAAGTCTCTTCTCAAGGAACATTTTATCCTATCACTTGGATGCATTTGAATTTAACAGCTCAGATTGAACCATCTTGTAAGAGTACTTGTCCAACCTTTTGCATCATTGTATATTTTCATTTGAATAACTTGATTCGTCCTTCCAAATTGATAACATTGAATCCGCTTGAATTATTTTCAAAAAGTTATTGATTCCAAATCAATTTTTCAACAAAGGAACAAACTATACATTAGGTAGTCATTATGTAAAAATTAGAATTTGTCTAATCAGTAATCTCTTGTTATCCGTCCTAAAATAGAGAGGGATAAATTATGGAGAACAAAATTTCTTAATACGATAATAAAACAGAGACGGTGCCTTACCACCGTGGAAACACCAAGTAGTCATTAATTTTTCTTAGTTTGGTCGAGCGAAGGTCAAAATGGATTCCATCGCAGTGCGAAAATATAACTTGCCATTAATCCAACGAAAAGATTGAAAAAAAACACAAAAAATGATAAGTCACGACGACTCCACTGGGGATCGAACCCAGAATCTCTGGTTCCGTAGACCAGCGCCTTATCCATTGGGCCATGGAATCCACTGACATCGGTGTGAACCCATATTTAATCTTAAAATATAACTGTCGCTTTCGCTTCGATCGACTCGAAGTATCTGCTACCGCCGCAAATCTCGCTGCCTTGCTCGTTCTAGCCTTCTAGGAAATCTAGGGTTTATCGAGGGTAGAGTTGATCTGCCTCGTCGATAATCAACTTCCTAGGTGATCATTTTTATCCCGCATCGTCTATTCTTCTACCTAGTTTCTTTTCGAGTCAGTGTTTTCCCGATCCGTAGCATCTCAGATCATGGAGGAGCTATTTGGTAGCTCCAGAGGGCACCCTCAGGTTGAGCTCATGCTTCAAGTGTTCTTCTTGGCTTTGCACTCTACTTCTTTGTTCGGATACCGATGAAATCAAGAGCTTTTCAACAAGTCTGCTGGAATTTCCAAATCGTCTGCGCCTTTTGTATCTCGTGCCCTAGCTGCGAGCTGAATTTGGAACAGCGGGCGTCGAGCAGTTCTCTTGATTCTCCGAGCCTTAATTTTGATGCCACTAATATGATCGGGTGAATATGAGCTATGGAGGCAAGGAGAGTGGCAGAGATCAGCTGACCTGCTCGAAGAAGAGCCATCTTTTGGAAGGCGAGGATTTCAGCCGTTCTGTTGCTAGGATTGCCGTCTCCAAGATTTGCCAGTCAACTGGGTTTCACAGTTCACAGCAATCTGCAAGCTCTGCCTTTGCAGATATTACTATCAGATACATCTGCAGGCTCGGCAAAAATGCAATTTTTTACTCTAATTTGGCCGGCAGAACGAGTTGCAACATTTTTGATGTAATCTTGGGATTGGAAGATTTCGGTTTATCGACGGGTTACCCTGGTGCATCTGATGTTCACAGATGCCTGCTGAGTTCAGGTATTATTCGAGAGATCATCCAGTTTGTAAACACAGAGGTAGATGCCTCTGTCCGTCGGCCTATCATCAAGTTCCCCATTCCTAGAATGCCAAAGCCTACTCCTAGTTTTGCTCAAGTTAGGGAGGTGCCAGCTGGAAATCACATCCCTGATTGGCTTCCAAGGTTCCCTGATCCTGACACCTACAGGCGCACACAGGTATGGAAGAAGAGGGACACTGATGCTAAGGAAGACAAGGTCGAAAAGACCAGGCAGCGGAGAAAGGCTGAGAGGTCTTCACTGAGTATACAAAGCAAGCTTGGTTTCAATGCTCCAGCTGATCTTCAGCTGACTGTTGATGGTGATGTTGAGAAGGGTAGCAAGTTGGTTGCTAGCAATCCATTTCTGGCCCTACCTTTGTCATGCAACGACAAAGAGATATCTGAGGTTGCAATTCCACGAGAACTAGATCCTGGCAAGAGCTCTGCAGAACTTGAAACTTTTGCTCCTGCATTAGAGGCATCCAAGGTCAAATCTCTTGGTTTCGATTCTAATGATAAAATTGCTCTTCCTCACAGAAGGACTACAATTCAGTTCAAGATTAGAGTTGATAAGAAATTCACAGAAATATTACCCTCTTCTCATATATTGGATGCTAAAAAGAATTCATGGTTTTTAATGGATGATGAGAAGGATGACAAGAAGAAGAGAGCAGAGATTATAACTTAAGAAAGTGGATAAGCCTCGTGATCTTTTCGAGCTGTGAACTACAGAACATGCTTGCTTTCTCAATTTGCTAGAATATATGCCTTTTTCTTCCCTTTGGGACTTAACTACTTGAGAAACCCCAGGTATGTGAAATTTTCCATCTGAAGAATCCTCATACTGATTCTGTTTTATCAATCTTCACCTAGGAAAAGTAGATACCAAATTTTGCTAGTGTGAATGTGTGACAGACCTATTTGTGTTCACTTCAAAACTTGGATCAGTTAAGGCTGTGGCCCATTTATAATCGGGTTGAGCATGTAGGTACATGTTTCTTTTGGTCATTTGGTAAATAACATAGGTGCAAGCAACTAATCTGATTAAATGACTTTGACATTCCCTATGCTTTATGTACTTCTGTCGGACAACTTTTTGATGATTTTAAAGGTACAAAAATTCGGGGATCCCACATTGGCAGGAGCTTTGTGCATAAGATTTTTTTTTTTCATTTTTTAAAGATACAAACACCATGTGTATGTTTCTTAAAATTTTCTTCAATAGATTCTTCATAATACTATTTGATATACACATGTAAGTTTGGGAAACTCAAAATCTGTATAAATTTTCAATATATTTAGTTAGGAAATTACGTAAAAACTTTTAAATTAAAGGAATGTAACTGATTGAAATTGTGTCCAAAAAATCAGATTATTTAATAGGACACCTACTTTAGTCTTCTTAGTTTTGAATGTCAATAGGTTATTGGACCATAATTGTGATCCATCTGTTCCTTTATATTAGAGGTACTAGCATTGATAGGATTTTGATGTAGCTGGTAAAGTTTTGTATTAGCATTCTAGATTTAGGGTTATATCTGGAGTCATATATCCATTTCAAGGTTATCCCATTAACATAAGTAATACAATTATTCTACTTTTCTTAATTTTTACATTATGACAAAGCCACACAACCCCATCGAAGAAACCAATGTGGCAATGCCCAAAACAGGCGAAGGGGAGCACGAATTTGCCCACAGCTTTCCCGGTGAAACCACTGATGATACTGCCTCTACCAGCCTTTTCTTGCAGTCATATTGCCTGCATACTCCAGCAACTATCTCCATAGCTTTGCTGATTAAGGCTGAAGGAATATTTGGTTGCTTTCTCCATTAACAATAATTTTGTTTTTCTTGCTTGTGAATGTCATGGTTTCATTTCATTATTGCTGTGTCTAATTATAGTATTTTAAGAGTTCCTCTAATTCATATAACAAGTTGGACATATTATAAAGTGGTGCATGAAACTCCCGTCAATATGGGATCCCAAAGAATGACTTATTGTATGTAGTCTTATCTTGCATCATAAGAGATTGTTTCTGCGATTCAAACTTGTGACCTCTAGGTTACACGGTAGCAACTTTATCGTTGCGTCAAAACTTCCCTTCAAGCTGGACATAGTATCTATTTTTTAGGTTTACTCGATCGTACTCAGTATATTTATTTTCATATTAGTTTAACAGTTGGCTTAGCTATGTGATCATCCGTGCTTACTGATGGCGTTGTCTATTCATGCTTAGGATAATAACACAATGAAAATTGTCTCATTTAGGTGATATTCTGATTTCTGAAATGCTGAATGATGATTGCAATGTCCTGCTTTTATTCCTCTTCTCAATGCTGCTTTCCCAATTTCTTGGCATCCAGAAGCGGCCACACATGGTTCTTGTACAAATGACATCAATTGTGCGTGCACTCTTTGGCAGATTGTTCAAGCCATCAACATACATAATCTCCCTGCAGACAAAGATGGGCGGATCATCCTATGATGAGATCAGAGGGCACCCTCGCGCAAAATGAATTCATTTGAGCCTCTTTGGGAACCTTGGAAAACCTCGAAGCTTAATGTAGCGGACCACTTGTTGTGCACTTTGTTTCATCTGTCATGTCTGTTTTCCTCTGAAGGTTCAGATGAACTGGAACAGAGATATTGAACTAGATGTCTTCATTATTCGATGGTAAAAGTGGCAGACAAGTTCTTATCTTCATGAACATGTGAAGTTTGCCCATCTGTTTATTTTCCTAGACGAAAATGTGGTTGTATACATGAACACTGACTTCTCCCCGAGCACCGCCTTTCGATGCAATAGTCGAGTGGATTTTATTTGCCCTGATGAATTATTGAATTTTTAGCTAGAATTTTAATCTCATATGTTGAGAATGACATGGTATAGACATGACGAATGAAGCTCTTGTGCAATATGATATCAAGTTGATGCATTGTGCACTTTGTAAGGTAAGAGATAGCTCAAGCAAAGGGTAGATGTTGTTGATGTATATACACTTTGAGGGGTTAGAGAGAGTCATTTTGAATTCGATTGTAAATTTATCTTAAGTAATGAGTCTTTTCTCCCCTCCAAACCACATTCTATGATGGGAAACTTCTAGGACTAGGGCATTCATATAAAGGAGGATCCATTGAGAGAGACTAGTTGGTCATCACCTTCACCAAAGGCATCTTAATATATATAGTTTCATTGCTAATGGAGATCCTCATCGGTCATCAAATTACAATGTCTTGTAATCAACTACTACGACTATTTTAGAACAAGACTTATTTCTCTGTGGAAGTGAAAACTAAATTTCTTTAACATTGATCATATGTATTACATAATCAAATTGACAAGTGATTGAGACATTTAGTATGAGAAATTATGTTATTCCGTAAAGGTAGGAATTCGTAAATTTAATGATCCTCATCGGTCTGTCTTATGATCATTGTGAGAGAGGTAAATCACAAAGGGTTCTATGGGTCTGAACGTGGTGGCCAAGACATGTGGAGGTCATCTGAATCCAGAAAAGAGCTTTAGACATCCTCCGAAATCAATCCTTGTTTAATTCGCAGGCTCTGTCTATCTTAACCACCACGTCATCCCCGTGAAGACGAGAAATTTATGTTATTGAAGAAAGATGAACGTAGTGTGTTGTATCCCTCTTACAGTACCATCTTCATAAATCGAGATTGATTTCTTGTACGGCTCAGTCGGTGATTAATTTGATTTTACTATGATATCATTTGTTAGAATCATTTTGATAGGAATGAATGGGATGGTGATTAGATGCAACTAGATAATTAAACATTCTTTTCAATGCTCTTGTAAATGAAAAAATTAAATAACTTATCAGCCATTAAAATCAAAGATATGCAATGAAAAATAAAACAAACAACACAATCAATTGTAACATAGTGCTTTTAATGTAGTTTAGACCTTCAAGTTTTACACCATGGCCTAATAACTCCTATCCAAAAAGTTCTTCTAAAAAGTTTAAAAAAAAAAAAATACAAGACCCTTTGCTTTTCTCTTTTACAAAATATTTGAAAATTAGTTCGCAAAAGAGAATAACAATATAAAATAGGAAAATAAACATTACTCGGGAAAATTCTCCTTTGAGGTTTTCAAGGGAATCTCTGAGAATGAAATATGAAGAAGACACTATAGATGGAGAGCTTGTTATTGATGTTGTTCAAATTCGCTTTTCTCCCCTATTTATAGTGGAAGTCTTTAAGGCTTCAATCAATCCAATTTTCTTATGGATAGACTAAAATATTGATTCAATTTAAAAAATTTATTCATGACTATTTCTTTTTCAATCAATTCAAAGTCTATTTATCATCATCGCCGTCACCAGCATCACTAAGAGGAGATAGAGAAGGAGAAATTTCACTTAGAATGGAGAATAATCGAAGATGATGTATGATTAACATTTGTTATTTGCAGAACTTGTTTATCTCATTGAATTCTTGATTCATTTACCTTTATAGTATGCACAAATCTTAAAGTTCATTGTTCTTTTTTACTAGTAACTCCTTCAAATAACTAACTTCTTTATTCAATTGATTTAGTTCTGTTTTTCTACTAGTGAGATGGAAGAAGATGTATCTATGACTTTATAACTTTTGCTCAAATTAAGAAGAGTCGTCTTCATCGATGATTAACAATTTTTGCTCAATGTGAGCAAGGGAGGGAGGAAGCGTACGTGAGAAAAAAATGACAGTGGGAATTATAATTGTGATTCGGTGACAAAAAAAAAAGAATTCGTCATAGGATTCATGGTAAATTTGTGACGAAACTGAAACTCATTGCTAATTTTGTAACAAAACTAAAATTTATCGCAAATATTGTGATGAATTTAATTTTCATGCAAAATTTATAGCAAATTTAACTTTCGTCACAAAGTTTGCCATGAATTTATTCTTTCGTCATAAATTTTTTCAACGAATTCCTTTTTCGTCACAAAATTCACAACGAATTTCATATTCATCGCAAATCTTTGAAACGAATTTCACGTTCGTTGCGAAATTACAATATTTTTGGCGAATTTTACCTTTGTTGCAAATTTTGTGACGATTTTTATTTTCATTGTAAATTTTGACATAAAAATATTTTACGACGAATCTAACTTTCGTCGCAAAGTTTGTCACGAATTTATTCTTTCATCGTAAATTATTGCGACAAATTTCTTTTTTGCCGCAAATCTTTGCTATGAATTTCACATTCGTCGCAAAATTGCGATATTTGTGACGATTTTTACCTTTGTTGTAAATTTTACAACGATTTTTATTTTTCTTCACAAAATTTGACATGAAACACATTTTTGCATTGAATTTTAGTTTGGTCGCAAACTTTTGTCACAAATTCTACTTTCATCGTAAAATTTACTATGATTTTTTATTTTGTCATAACAATTTTGCCATGAATTCAATTTCGTTATAAAATTTACGACGAATCTCACTTTCATTCTAATATTTGCGACGAAGGTGAACTCGTCACTGTTTTACCATGAATTTTGCCATGATTATATTTTTAGCCACGGATTTTATGATGAAAATATATTTATTATAAATTTTATTGTTGATTGATAATGATTTATTTTTCTTCGTCATTATAGATTTGTGACAAAAATTATTTTAACTTGTCAAAGCATCTTTTCAACTTCTAATTGAAACTCTTCTGTAAAAGATTGGAATCGTAATCTAATGATTTCCATCAATCTGTCTCATAATCATTGTGAAAGAAATAAATCATGGAAAATTCTTGAGGTACAATATCAACTAGTTAATGTCCATTCAAATTTATCGAGAACTTTTTGGATTTCAACATAATACCTCTTAGTTTTTTTCTCTCTTCTATTTCATATCCACATAATTGAACTTTTTTAAAAAAAAATTACGCACCAATGTATTCGATTCTTGTCAAGATAACATAATATAAGTCCTAACTTAAATCTTTTAGACTATATCAAAAATTATCTATCTATATACTTAAATTTAATTTTTCCTTAACATATATAGCTAAATTTCTTAGGTTGTGATCACACCAAAAGGCAACACAAATAAATTAAGGATGCATTAGGAGACGAGCTTAGTGAGATATACCCTTAGTTTCATAATTAATTAGTTCTGTCCACCACATTAGTCATAATTAATTTTACAGTAATTTATAAAAGAGTACTTCTGAAGTTTAGAATTATCTAAAAAATGCCCCATATTTTCATATTTATCAAATAGCACACTTAATTTCCTTTTTACCCTTCAGAAATAGCGCACTTAATTTTCGAATATGATGCTGAGAATTGAAATCTCAATATCACTGTGGTACTGAGATTTAAATTTTCAGCACCACGGTGGTGGTGCTAGAGCTGAGATTACAAATTCCAGCACCACAGTGGTGGTGCTAGAATTGCACAACCTTGTGTGGTCTTTGAGAATTAAATTCAAGTGCTGTAGTCTTGAATTGCAAATTCGGCACGGTGGTGGTCTTTGAATTGCACATCATCAATGGTCTTTGAATTCAAATCTCAGCACCACAGTGGTGCTAGGATTTGAATTCCCAGCATCACGTTCGGAAATTAAGTTCGCTATTTCTGAAGGGTAAAAAGGGAATTAAGTGCGCTATTTGGTAAATATGAAAGTATGAGATGCTTTTTGGACAATTCCAAACTTCAAGAGCGCTATTTGGTAAATCGTCGTTAATTTTAAGAGGGATTCAATGATATTATAATAGAAGTTAGATTTTGATATAGTTTGAAAAAGAAGAACACAGTTCGATTCTTTATTTTAATATCATTTGATGATGAATTTAAAAAAAAATTATTTGGACGGTCTTGTGATCCAGGAGTTTGTTTAATGGATGGAGTACGATTTCAGCGTTGGTTCATCATTTAAGGATGATACGACTGCGAAGTCTGAGTTGAATCATAAAAAAACTACAAACGCTTCCATAATTTATCTTTGATAGTCAGTGGAGACCACTTGGACTCCGATTTTATTTGGCTCCATTGTTGGCGAGGTGTCCCGAAAATTCATAGGACAGAGCCGTACTTACTCTCAGAGATTAGTCGGATTGAATGTTTGAATATTCCGATGTCAATAAAAAAAGAATTGATATAATTTTAATTTAAATACTACCGATATTGCAAAAATGAAAATATTCATCCCGAATGCCTTTTTATCATTCGATGTAAGACAAATAAAATTACGATACTAAACGATCTCTTAAATGAGAAGATTAAGGTCCTGTTTGGTAAGCACTGTCTTTTTTATTTTATAGAAAAATATAAAACAGTTTTTTTTAATTTTTCAAAAAAAAATTTCTCAGAAAACGAAGATAAAAAATATCAACCAAACATTATTTTTTTATTTTTTCAGAAAATAAAAATAAAAAATAATTTTTTTTTACAAACCAAACGGCTACTAAGTGTCTCTTAAAAAAAAATCAATATTTAAAAAAATCATTAATCTTTATTCTGCATTATAAATTTTTTATCTGAATATCCATGAAAATAATTTAAATACTGCCGAGCCGAGTGACGTCGGGTGGAGGCACTAGAAGAGGCAAAATTTATTTCTTGGTCACAAACAGTAGGCTCCGCTCCCGGTTTTGACCATTCCACCAAGTCAACCACCATCGGCTGCCCACAGAAATGCACGCGTATTCCTTCCTTCTCACAGTCTCCTCTTCCTCCTTCAAATCTATCTGTCTATCTCTCTCTATATATATATACATGAACGATCACGCTTTCAATACCATGCAGGAAATTCTTACGCGCTTATAATATTAATTAGAACTTCCACAGCATACAGAGAGAGAGAGACAGAGAGAGGAGAGAGAGATAGAGATCAAGGGTCAATGGCTCGTTGGATAAAACCAGAGGTAAGGTTTAAAATTTCTCTCTTAGCTTCCTGCTTTTCATCACGAAGCAAATCCATGGAGATACATGAAGTTGATGATATATATATATATATATATATATATATAGGTTTACCCGCTCATGGCAGCCATGGGATTTGTGGCAACTATGTGCGTCTTCCAGCTCACTCGAAACATCCTCATGAATCCTGATGTCAGGTGAGATCTACAATATGAACACCTCTTACTTACTGATCAATTGATCTGCATGCCCGCAGACGATCAATCAATGAAACAAAAACAAAAAATAAAACAAAAAAAAAAAATCTGGTTTTTGCAGGATCAACAAGACGAACCGGTCCACGGCGGTGCTGGAGAACGCAGAAGAAGGTGAGAAGTATGCACGGCATGGCCTCCGTAAGTTCCTCAGCCAGCGCCGCCCAGAGGTCATGCCTGCTCTCAACAGCTTCTTCTCCGGCAGCGATGACAAGTGACGAGAGAGAGAGGAGATCGATCGAGCTGCTGCAGTATATATGTTACTAGCTAGCAGTGATCGCTTGTGTGTATATCAATCGATCCCTGCATATATATAATTAATTAATTACTATTTTGTAAAACCTGTTTAAATTGACTTTTCATCATTTATTAATTAAAAAAAAGGTTTTAATTCGGTCTGAGGGCCACAATGAGGTTTAATTTGTTGGAGACGACGAATTAACTTTGGTATTAAAATCCACTTAGAGGTTAATTATTTTTAATCACAGGATGCTTCAGTTAATCACAATGAGGTTATTTATTTATTTTCTAAAAATGAAAACGAAAACAAAAAATAAAAAACTTTCGTGCTTATCCGCCCTCTCCCTAAGGCCTAAACTATGAGAGAATTGGCTTGTCATTTGACCAAATTGATAATTATTATTATAACCAACTTAATGAGAGATTTCTTATGACCAAACTGATTTATTATTATTGATGCCCGTTGAGACTGTGATGACGAGGTGTCCAGGCAGCAAATTTGGTAACTACCGAAGCCTAGGCGAGGAGAGATGCTGCACACGACCTCTGGAACAATAATAGGAAATCGGCGTCGGCAGGTGGCCGAGCAGGATGATGAAGCCGAGCCGAATGATAGACTTGCACAATAGCAACCGGTCAAGGGCGCCGAGAGAGATCTCGGCTAAGCCCCTCCAACGCTCAAGACAGGAACTCAGCTGGAAGAGGAGAAGATTGAAGGAAGATGGTTTTAGAGTCTCAAAAGAACTTACCCCTTCTTTCCCAGGAAGGTCATATATATATAGAAGAGACGCTCTATTCCCAAGGACCTCTGCCAACAGAAGTGACGTAGCCTAGTGGTCCGTACATTATGATCATTGTTACTTAGACTGTATCCAGCGCATGGGCTGTAATTAATATACGCCGTGCGGTTGATAGGAGACAAGTCTCAATTAATGTTGCCGCTAATCTCCTGAGATGTTGGCAGGGAAATCTGTCCCTAGGCGGGAGTAGAAGTTAATACACACCGCGCGGTTGATAGGAGACAATTCTCTATTAATGCCGCAGACATTCCTCTGCCCCTTGTCAGTGACTTATCCGCTTGATGGGAATTTGCCCCTTCAACTTGATGAACTGACCGTCTTATAATAAAATGGATCCTTCCGCCTGCGACGACTCTACCTTAGATGCGGGGCGCCTGATATAAGAGAAATCCGAGCCGAGACAGGGGGTGTCTGGTATAAGAGAAGTCCGGGCCGAGACGCAGGGCGTCCGGTATATAAGAGAAATCCGGGTCGGGACGCAGGGCGTCCGGTATATAAGAGAAATCCGGGCCGGGACGCAGGACGTCCGGTATATAAGAGAAATGTAGCCATTCACAGTGGGTTCATCCTATTTGTTTAATCCTGTCTTTAGTCTTACCCAGGTATCATGAGTCTCCCCCTCCTTGAGTCTAGTCGAAGGATAGACACAGCCTGACTGACTAGACTGGTTTGAACCAAACCATGACTTTCCCTCCTATTCCTCTTTTAATGAGGCATGGTAAAGGCCCCTTGGGAACGGAGAGGATCTCGCTTTTGGACGCATTCATCAATGTCCATTAATGCGGCAATTCGATTATGATTGTTTTGTTCTCCCTAGAGTTTTCTTGGTTGTGCCACGTGGCTTTCAGGAAGAAAACTCGGAAAAAGGGGTCGTCGGGTTGCTGCTATAAGTAAATCCTCATCCCCCCTCTCTCCGTCATTTTCTCGCTTGCTGCTTTCCCCCATCGTTCCTCGACCACCCTTTTCTTCTTCCCCGGCGCCCCTCTACTAGTAAGTTCCTCATTCCTCCCATTTCCTTGTGTTTTCGGTTTTTGTTTCATGGCTCCAAAGACCGACCTCTGATTTTTGAGAACTCGCAGCACCGTCGACTCGGAGATCCGTTTCGAGGCACGGGTTGCCTTTCATATCCCTAACTCCTACCGGCTTCGAGCCCCTCAACCGGACCAGTGCCCTCATGAACCCCCTCCCGAATTTACCACCTTTTTCCTTGATCAACTGCCAGCCGACCTTCGGTTTCCTCTTCATCCTTTTTTCACCGAATTATCTATTTATTTTGGGATACCCATTAACCAACTAGCTCCCAACGCCTTTAGTATCATTAACGGCTTTATTATTATCTTCTTGTTCTATCACCTCCCTCTTTCTGTCGAAGCTTTCCACTCCTGTTTTTTCCCCAAGAAGAAAGAAGCCGACGTCTTCTTCTTCTCGGCTCGGCAAGAAGTGAAATTCTTGTCGAACCTAATTACTTCTCATAAGCATTGGAAATCCAAGTTCATTTATGTCCGTCCCGAATCTCCCTTCCTATGGCCCACCGGATGGCAGCTCGAGCTGCCCCCTTCTCCTTCTATTCGGTCGTTCCGAAAGTCCAAGACTTACCAGGAGATGTCCTCAGTTCTACTCGGCCTGAGGTTTGATGTGAACGTCCTGTTGGAGGAAGGACTTTTACATCATTTTGATATAAGTCCCATAGAAGCCGAGCTGAGTGGCTCCTTGGGTAAAGACAATTTTTATCTCGCTTCTCTCTTCTTTCTTTTTTATTATTATTATTAGTTTTCCTAACTCGTCTCTTTCCTTCTTAACAGCTGAAGTCATGATTCAAGCCTCTATTAGCAAAAAGTTGAAGTGGAGAAGGCCGCAGATCATTCCTCCAGAGGATGCTCCGTCCGAAGCCCCTGAAGGAGAAGACTTCGAAGTCCCCCCCACCTCGGCCTTCTATGGTGGCCGAGGTGATTAGCTCAGGGGATTCGGAGGAGCAACAAAGGCAGCGCAAGAGGAGCCGACTAGTGCTTTCTTCTGCCGAGGGGAGCTCCTCCCAGCGATCCTCCCCCCGTCCTTCTTCATTCCCAAGCCCTTGTCATTCGGCTGGTCCGAGTGGAGAAGGGCCCAGCGGCGCGGGGCCAGACCTTCCAGAGCCCTTACGGGAGGAGCAGCCGAAGGACACCTCGGTACCAGAGGAACCTCCTTCCCCTCAGCGTGGTCCCAATCCCCGCGGAAGTATCCGTGGCCGCTAATCGGGGGACCATCCGGAGCTTTCTCCAAGAAATTCGGGATGCTGTTGGCGACTCCGTTAAAGGAAAATCCATCCCGTCGATTAGCGACGAGATGAATATTTATCTTATCAAGGTAATTTATTCCCTGCTATTCTTCCTGTTTCCTCGTCGGTGAGCTCTGCTAATTCAACTATCTTTATCTTTTTCGCAGTTCTGGGGGTACCATCTGGAGTTGATGGCTCGAATACCCCCCTGACAACTGCCTTCCATCAAATGCGGGCACAGATGGCCGGCCTGAAGACCCAACTCCGGGACAAAGAAACGGAGCTTGGCTTAGCCCAGTCCGAGGCGACCCTTTTCCAAGCCCGGGCTGCTCGGTTTGAGGATGATCTCCGGCTGAAGGCACAGGAGATGAAACTCCAGGGAGCCCAACTGGAGGCGAAGGCCGCAGAAGCGGCGGAGTACAAGGCCAGAGCCCAAGAAACGGAGGCTCGATTTTTGCAAGCCGAACAAACTCGAGCCGCCCAGGCGGAACAGGAGGCCAAACGGCGGAATGAGCTGTCGGATCGAGCCGAGAAGGCCAGAGAGGAGCTTATCTCTTACTGGGCGGGCGAGGAAGGCCGGTGGGAGAAACGGAAGAAAACCTTCCTAGCTTCGGAGGAGTTCGCGGACATCTTAGGAGGTCGTACCCTAGATCTCCTAGAGATAGGCTATGAGGGGGCTATCCGACACTTCAAGGAAGCCGGGTACCCACCCGAGGGGGTCTCCGCCGACTTTTTGGATTTACAACGTCTTATCGATGAGACACCGGATTCGGCTTTAGGGGGTCCTCCTCAGTAGTTTCGGCCTAATTTAGTCAGTTACTTTTTGTAGTTTTTTGTAATTAAGGAATTTTGTAGCCCTAGCGGCCTTTTCTAAACAGAAATGTCTATCTATTTGACTTAAAATCTGGTAATTTCTAATTTTTCTTGTAATATAGCATCAAGCGTACCTCGTATAGTGAGGAACTAACTGAAATGAGGACCCACCGGAGGGCTCGGAAGCCGAGTAGACCGTCTTCAACGATGTGCGGGGCATAGCAAGGAGAATGACCGTATTGAAAATACTTGGGACCAGCTGAGAAGCGATACCCAAGGAGAACGACCGTATTGAGAATACTTGGGATCAGCTGAGAAGCGATACCCAAGGAGAACGACCGTATTGAAAATACTTGGGACCAGCTCAGAAGCGATACCCAAGGAGAACGACCGTATTGAAAATACTTGGGACCAGCTGAGAAGCGATACCCAAGGAGAATGGCCGTATTGAGAATACTTGGGACCAGCTGAGAAGCGATACCCAAGGAGAACGGCCGTATTGAAAATACTTGGGACCAGAATTTTCCTGGAAAAGAGCTCAAGCGGGACTTTCATTATAAAGGCACCTTGTTACACAGGAGTCTGTCAAGCATAATAAGGTCGCAAATGGAAAGCATTCCAAGGCCGACCGAGTTCCTTTCCTTCCCCATCTTGGAGGTAATAAGCACCTGAGCTGAGTTTCTTGACCACCTTATACGGGCCTTCCCATCGGGGTGATAATTTACGAACCTCCCCAGCTGGTTGGACTTTTTTCCATACAAAATCCCTTGGCTGAAAGGAGCGAGGTACTATTTTTTTGTTGTAAGCTTGGGCCATTTTCCTCCGGAAGGCGTGCATTCGACTGGCTGCCCGTTCTCTGGTCTCAGACACCAAGTCCAGCTCGATTAATCTCTTCTCTTGGTTGGCTTCGTCGGCGGGTGTGTAAGCAGATACTCAGGGAGATCTTTCACCAATTTCCACCGGAACGAGTGCCTCCGCCCCATAGACTAGATGAAACGGAGTGAGGCCAGTACTGTTCTTTGGGGTAGTTCTGTAGGCCCACAAGATACTAGGTAACTCATCCACCCAGCTTCCTTCTGTGTGATCGAGCTTGGTCTTCAGTCCTCGAATCAGCTCTCGATTGGTGACCTCGGCTTGTCCATTGCTTTGTGGATAAACCACCGAGGTGAAGACTTGCCGAATCTCCAGCTGTTGGCACCAATCTTTTAGCTTACGACATTGAAATTGTCGCCCATTGTCAGAGACCAACTTCCTGGGAATGCCGAATCGGCATACTATATTTTTCCAAAGAAACTTTAATACGACCTCCTCAGTTATCTTAGCCAGCGGCTCTGTTTCTACCCATTTTGAGAAATAATTCACAGCTACTAACAAGAACTTCTTCTGATTCGGCCTTGTAGGTAGCGGCCCCACTATGTCCATCCCCCATTGGTCGAACGGACAAGAGACAACAGAGGCCTTCAACAGTTCAGCTGGTCTCTGAGAAAAATTTTGATGTTTCTGGCAGCTAAGGCATACCTGTACGCAATGGGAGGCATCTTTTTGCAGAGTGGGCAAAAAATATCCGGCCAATAGGATTTTCCCTGCGAGAGAGATTCCCCCGCGTGATTTCCATAGCAACCCTCATGTATTTCCCGCATAACATACTCCGCTTCTTCTGGGCCGAGGCATTTAAGTAAGGGCCGAGCAAAGGATCATTTGTACAATGTATCCCCTATTAAGACGAAATGAGTGCTTCTTCTTTTGATGACTCGGGCCTCTGCCTGGTCATCAGGCAACACCCTGCTCTTGATATAATCGATTAAGGGCTTCCTCCAATCTAGCGGGCTATGAGATATCAGTGGTTCTTGGTTTATGCTGGAGATGAGCTGCACCTCTGTTACTGAGTCCTCCATGCTCCATGCGGCAAGGGTACTAGCCATACGGGCCAATTCATCAGCTTTCTGATTGTCGGTTCTGGGTATCTTGTGTAGGACTACTTCTTGGAACTCCGCGGCTAACCTTTGATAAGCTTGTTTGTAGCGTTGTAGTCTCGGGTTATTGACGTCGAATGATCCCTTGAGCTGTTCTACGACTAATTGGGAATCAAAATGCAGGGAAATCCGAGCAGCCCCAAGATGACGGGCGGCTTGCATTCCTGCCAATAGGGCCTCATATTCGGCTTCATTGTTAGAAGCTCGGAAGTTGAGTTGTACCGCTATCTTGATGGCATCCCCTTGGGGGAATATTAATAGTAATCCTACCCCACTGCCTTGTTTGGTTGCCGAACCATCCACATATATCTTCCATTCTTCATTTTTCTCTATTCCAGATGTTTCAGCCAAGAAATCTGCCAATACTTGTGCTTTGAGGGCTGGCTGAGGTTGATACTGGATATCATATTCAGCCAACTCCGTGATCCATTTGATTAAACGGGTGGATGCTTCCGGATTGTTTAATACCCTTCCGATGCCACTATTGGTTAAGACCGTGACCGGATGAGATAGAAAATAGGGTCGGAGCTTCCGAGCCGTTATAAGCAGGGCAAAAGCTAGCTTCTCCAGGGTTGTGTACCTGCTTTCGGCGCCTTTTAACAAATGACTGACAAAGTAAATGGGCAGTTGTTTACCTGCTTCCTGGCGGAGTAATACGGACACCACAACTTCTTCTGCGGAGGCTAGGTATAACTGCAACTCTTCTCTGGGGATCGGCTTGGCCAGTGTAGGCAAGTTGACTATATACTGCTTTAATTCTGTTAGGGCCTGCTCGCATTTGTCATCCCATGAAAACCGAGTCGACTTGCGGAGTATTTTGAAGAAGGGGAGGGTCCGCTCTGCCGACTTAGGGATGAACCTTGAGAGTGTCGTAATTACATTGACTTTGCACTTCCTTGATACTGCGAGGGGAAGCTATGTTCTATAAGACTTGGACTTTCTCGGGGTTGACTTCAATGCCACGTTCGGTCACAATGTACCCTAGGAATTTGCCTCTGCGGACTCCAAATATGCACTTGCTTGGGTTAAGCCGAATCCCGTAATGTCGCAAGGTGCCAAATATTTCCTTCATGTCCGAGATTATGTCTTCGGCTTTGACAGTTTTGATAAGGACATCATCAACGTATACCTCTAGGTTTCGGCCTATTTGTGGTCGGAATACTTTATTCATCATCCTTTGATAGGTGGCGCCGACATTCTTTAACACAAACGGCATGACCTTATAACAAAAGGTCCCATCAGCAGTGATAAAACTGACCTTTTCTTGATCTTCCATGGTGAGCGGAATCTGATGATATCCTTGGTGCGCATCTAGCATACAAATCAATTCACAGCCAGCAGTGGAGTCTACTACCTGATCTATTCGAGGCAGAGGGTAGCAATCTTTAGGGCATGCTTTATTAAGATCCCTAAAATCTATACAGACCCTCCACTTTCCTTCCGGCTTTGGTACCAGTACTACATTAGCCAACCACTCCGGGAATTGCACTTCTCGGATGTATTCTTTTCGTCCAAAATGCCTTCTTTTTTGCCGAATGGGCCGAGATCCCAGAAAGATACTCAGCTTATGCTCCATTACTATTCGAGGGATGCCCTGGGGTTGTTCATTCGGCCAAGAGAAGATGTTTAGGTTACTGGTCAGGAAATCTTTTATCCTCTGCTTCAAATCTTCCGGAAGATCTGCAGCTATTCGAAGGATCCGCTCGGGCTGATTCGGCCATACTTGTATCTCTTCTTCTTCCTCAGCTTCTACTGAAGGAGCTTCCTTCAGGGTATATATGCTGACGCTTTCTGTCTTTCGGCTTTTTCGGGGTCCTGTACAAACCTCCTCTACGTAGCATTTTCGAGCCGCCATCTGGTCTCCGGCTACTTCCCCTATCTGGTTGCCTACGGGGAATTTGATTTTCTGATGATAAGTGGAGACAATAGCTTCGAAGGAATGTAGGGCTGGCCTCCCCAAAATAATGTTGTAAGCGGAGATAGCGTTCACCACGGTAAAAGTGACCGTCCGCGTCCGACGAGAGGGTTCATCTCCCAGAGAAAGAGGGAGGTTGATCCGGCCAAGCGGAGTGACCTCGTGTCCCGAGAAGCCATACAAAGCGATGTTCATTGGCTGGAGCCATGTGGTCTCAAGCTACATACGGTCAAAAGTATCTTTAAACAATATGTTAGCCGAACTACCTGTGTCAATGAAGATCCGAGCTACATCGTAATTGACCACTGTAGCCTTTATCACCAAGGCATCGTCATGGGGAGTAACTACCCCCTGTAGATCTTCGGGGCCGAACTTGATTGTTGGTTTGTCTGCAAGGGTCGGGTTGACGCTTACTTGCATATTTTCTAGTCGCCGACCGTGAGCCTTTCTAGCTCGGTTTGAGTCCCCATCAGTATCTCCTCCTGCGATCATGTTGATCGTTCCCCGATGTGAAGTGTTGAGTGCTTGAGGCGAGTGGGGGGGAGGGAGGCTCTCTTCTGGAGTGTCCTGCGACCTTCGAGGGGCTTGAACCGGCCTCTGTTGTTCGGGAATCGATCGAGGGGTCCTTCTAGCCGGATTTCGGTGGGCAAGATCCCGTGGTTCTGGTCTTCCATCTTGAGAGGCCTCGCCTTGCTGTTCTTTTATTACTTGTCTAATCTCATTGGCTAGAACACGGTACTCCCGGGTTGAATGGCCGTATACCTGATGGAAAGCGCAGAAAAGACCTCATTCCTGTGGTATGGCCGGCAGTTCTCTAACAGCATGAATAGTCCTATCCTTTACAAACCGTGGAGGATAAACAGGAGCCCCCGATGGTCGAAGAGGCAGAGGGGCTTTCTGGGTGCTTTTTTGAGATTTAGGACGCTCGAGTCGATGTTGTCCGTCAGCCGCCTTCTCGGCTTCCTTTAAATTGATATATACTTCAGCCCTGACCAGCAAGGCTTCGAAGTGGGGAGGAGGCCTTTTCATTATGGATTTGGATAAATTCCCCCGCACGAGACCGTGAGAGAAGGCGTCTACCACTGTTTTCGGCGAGACATCCGGAACATCCACAACTATTTTGTTGAAACGGTGCAAATAGTCTCTTAAGGATTCCCCCCGTTCCTATTTCATGGTCATGAGGTACTGGGATGTTCGCCGATATCGTTTACTACTAGCAAATCTCTGTAGGAATAGTAAGGACAGTTCTTGGAAAGAATGAATGGACCCGACTGGCAATCAGTCGAACCACCTTTGCGCAGGGCCAATTAGATTAAGAGAGAAGACCTTACACTTTGCTCCGTCTGAGTAGTTATGGATCAATGCCGCCTTTCTGAACCTTCCCAAATATTCTTTTGGACCGGCCGAGCCGTTATATTCCCTATCATGGCTGAAGGACTTGGGCATTACATGCGCTATAATCTTTGGGAGCGAGGGGATTGATTGTGGCGGCAGGAGCCTTGCCCTTCTTGAGATCCTTTTCCGATGGCGTATATGAAGGTACCTCCCCAGAGGATCGTGAAGACGAGGCGGTGGAGGACGATTCGGATGGTGGCCAGATGGCAGGAGTTGATCTAGGAGTAGCTGGAGTGGACGACATAGAAGCTAGAGTAGGGCCCTGGAGTGGGCTAGGAGGGGTTGTCAGTGGGGGATTTCCCCGAGGGAGGAGGTCACGCAGGACATCTTCCATAGTTGTTTTGACGAGGGTCATGATGCTTTCCCTCGTCAAGCTTTCGCCCGCGAGGTTGTGATTACCTGAATTTGCTCCTTGGTCTGCCATCTTTGCCTCAGGCGTTGTTTGTTTTTGATTCCCACAGACAGCGCCAATTATGATGTCCGTTGAGACTGTGATGGCGAGGTGTCCAGGAAGCAAATTTGGTAACTACTGACGCCTAGGCGAGGAGAGATGCTGCACACGACCTCTAGAACAATAATAGGAAATCGGCGTCAGCAGGTGGCCGAGCAGGATGATGAAGCCGAGCCGAATGATAGACCTGCACAATAGCAACCGGTCAAAGGCACCGAGAGAGATCTCGGCTAAGCCCCTCCGACGCTCAAGACAGGAACTCAACTGGAAGAGGAGAAGATTGAAGGAAGATGATTTTAGAGTCTCAAAAGAACTTACCCCTTCTTTCCCAGGAAGGTCATATATATATAGAAGAGACGCTCTATTCTCAAGGACCTCTGCCAACAGAAGTGACGTAGCCTAGTGGTCCGTACATTATGATCATTGTTACTTATGTTGGTGCAATCGGCCCAGGTCACGATTGACCAGGACTCGAGTTTGACTCGAGTGATGTTTTGATGTTTCGACAAAAACATATGACAATGTAATTGTCATGGGAAAGTCCAAGTGGAACACTTGGCATTTGGTAAAGTCCAAGTCTTGAGTACTTGGCATGAAAAGTCCAAGTGGGACACTTGGCACATGAAAAGTCCAAGCATGGGTCTTGGCAATGTAAAGTCCAACATGGGTTGGCAAGGAAAGTCCAAGCATGGTCTTGGCATGGAAAGTCCAACATGGGTTGGCAAGGGAAAGTCCAAGCATGGTCTTGGCATGGAAAGTCCAACATGGATTGGCAAGGGAAAGTCCAAGTTTGAGTCTTGGCATTTGAGAAGTCCAAGGGTTTGATATTGGCAGCGTAAAGTTCAAGCGGGAGTCTTGGCAACATAAGACCAATGGTTGGCGGCGTAAAGTCCAAGCGAAGTCTTGGCGGCGTAAGTCCAATGTGCCTTGGCGGTGTAGACACCGTTAGCATGACATAGCCGAGGGAAGCACCTGGAGGCTAGCGCGATGGATGAACAAGTCATGGATGACTTGGAGGGATCCGAGAGGCGTGAGGCTGATGGAGGTGGCTAGAAGGCTTAGGTCTAGGCTAAGGGTGGTCTAGCAAGTATGGGGGCACCATACTTGGGTTAAAACCTCATTCTTGAGGTTGGCAGTCGACTGACATTATGGTCGGTTCGACTGCCGTGAGTCGACTTGAGTTCGACTACCATTTAAGAAGAAGGCTGCTCACGGCGTCATTGCTCATTGGGCGATCGAGCCCGTGTCTGACGGATCATTGCCCGAGTCGTGATCATTGCTGGATCGGCCGTGAGCCGAGAATGCTCGTGGATCGATCCGTTGTCTCACGACAATGACATCGATCATTGGTGACTTATGGCGGTCGGTGATAGGAGGAAATCGGCCGACGAGTTATAAAGGCAGCTCGGAAGGAGGGTTTTTGAAGCGATTTTCTTGAGCGAAATTGAAGGGGGAAGTTGGTGCTTTCCAGTCCTTCAAAGCTAGTTCAAGGCAATCAAAGATCAAGCAATCCAAAGCTCTTGTAAAGTTGTTTTTTCTTCACTTGCATTGTATTTCTTACTTGTATTTGCTTGTATCTTGTGTATTACTTAGTGTAATCCTTGTACGAGGTTTCTCCGCCTCCGGATTGTTCCTAGAAGGAGTTATTATTGATTAGTGATTGCGTGTGCATCACTAGAGCTCTTTAGAGCTCGATCCGTGGAGTAGGAACCGTGTGGTTCCGAATCATGTTATATCTTTGTGTTCGTGATTGTTGTATTTCGTTATTGCTTTCATTTCTATATTCCGCTGCGCTAACGAAATTGTAGACACGATCACGATTGAATTCCATCTTCGTACGGTCACAACGCTATTCACCCCCCCTCTAGCGGCGTCAAATCTCCAACAATTGGTATCAGAGCCCGGGGCTCTTCTACGGACTAACCGCCGGGAGCTAAGAAAAAAAAGGCTAGAGGGTGAAGATGGAAGAACCATTGGGATGGGACATCAACACCCCAATTCCCTATTCCTTCTATGGACAAGAAGGGTTTAAGCAATGGAAGTCAAGAATTGAAGACTTCCTAATGATGAGGGACTTCGAAGAATGGTCTATCTTGATGGAGGGTTTTAGCTATCCAATAGGACCAAAGGGAGGATTCCTCAAGAAGAAGAAGTGGAGTGAAGATCAACTCCAAGCCTTCGAGAAGAACATGAAGGTAGTAAAATTTATTCTTGATTTGGTCCCTACTGAGATTGTGTGTATGGTAGGGGACTATATGGACGCTAAGGAGTTGTGGAGCCAAGTGGAAAAGCTTCATGAAAACTCATCATTGGTCCAAGAAGAAGAAGAAGAAGAAGAAGAGTGCTCATCTTCTCAAGCTAAAAAAGAAGCAAGTACATCTTCATCCAAAGAGCTTGAGGATTCGGAGGTTGATAGGGAATCAACATCCGAATCAGAAGAGGTGGAGGAAGTGGAAGAAGCATCCACCTCAAGGATTGAGGGGGAGGAGATAACTTCCACACCGGAACATCAAGAAGAAGCTTCGACATCCGGTCAAGATGAAGAAGCCCAAAGTCCAATTCCGGTCTCCATTAACCTAGGTAACTCAAACATATGTGTTAATAATAAAATGCATATAATATGTTTTGAGTGTAGGGAAACCGGGCACTATAAGAGCAAGTGCCCAAAGAAGAATAGGAAAGCTCCACCGGCACCAAAAGTCAAGGATGCCGGTTCCCCAACATCTAAAGGCAAGGAGCACCTCATATGCTTCAAGTGCAATTCAAAAGAACATTATAGGAATCAATGTCCTAGGGGGAGCAAAAAGACCCAAGGAGGAGCATCACAAGTAGGAGGAGCTTCTATAGCTAACCCTAAGGTATATTTAAATAATGCACCTTCTAAATTTAAAAGTCAAAAGCATGCTAGAAATTTCAATTCCCTAGCAATTTGCCATGAAAAGCATGCTAATAGAAATAAATACTTTTGTTTAGGAGCTAAAAATATTCACTTAGATAATAGGGAGAAATTTGGGACTAATGTCCCTAAAAACAACTTATCTAAGGATAAACCTAAGTCAAATAACTCTAGAAAATTTTTACCTAGGGAGACAATTAGAAAGGTGCAAGAGCACCTAGGTCTAAACCCTAAATGGGCTAGGCATATGCCTAGAAAGTCCAATGCCCAAGATTTAAATCAAAATTCTAAAATCGGGCAATTAGAAAAGGAAAATCAAGTCTTGAGGTCAAGGCTTGAAAAACTTGAAAAGACCCTTAAGGTTATGCAAAATCAAATGCAAGGGTCAATTAGTCAAACTTCTAGGTCCAAAAGTCAAAGTCAACACCTAGGACCTAAGAGTCAAAAGTCAACCAAGGGCAAGCAAGGTTTGAGTCACAAACCTAAGCCTAAGGTGGCTTACCATAGTGTTCCATTTGACTATGGAACACAAACTAGGTCTAGGAAGACCAAGGTCAATAGGGAAGTCATCCCTAGAATTGACCAAAGGGTGTGCCTAGTGGCTAGGGTTTCAAGGAAACCTAGGGTGGCCACTAAGAAGGTTGCAAGGGGAGTTACCCCTAGAGTCAACCTAGGTGAGACCCAAATGACCAAGGCTAATAAGCCTAGGAGGGTCATTAGGAAGGTATCTAGGGAGGTTATCCCTAAGGAATACCTAATTAACCCTAGGAGCTCAAATCGGTTTTGGGTTCCTAAGAGCATGATTGATTCATGCTAGATGGGTTTAGGGTGTGTCAACCTTGATTGGATGGGTAGTTAACTCAACCATGGCAAAGATGACATTTTAGGTCATTTTCAAGGTTATAGTTACCTTGGGAATGTAGTTTGATTTTAATTCTAAAAGGATTTTAGGATGTGCCAATATTAATTATGAAGTTTGATAAAATGATCATTTTGGCACAATTTAGTTTTAGAGGTTAGTGTGTCATTTTGGGTTTTTGACACACTTGGGAGAAAAATAGAAATATGGCAAAATATATCTAATTATATCAAATGACAATTAATATTAAAATTTGGGTATTACTATACCTATATATTTTATATGCCATGCCTTGATTGTCATATGCCATGTCATGACATCATGCCTAGTTCTATGATTTTATATGTCATGTTCATGTTTAGGATTAAGGTTTTAAATGTCATGTGTTTTTAGATTTCATATTATGCCATGACATCATGATTATGAGCATGTGTTTATCTATATCATCTCTAATGCCATAATCATTCATGCATTTAAGACAATTTGGTTGAAATTGAACTAAGGACTATGACATGACTTGAAGTCCCATTTATAAGGGAATCAAGTAGGGTTGCCTTAGAGAATGCATGAAACCCTAGATTAAATGAACCAAAACCCACATCTCACATCCAATTGACATGTATGTGTATTTATACACCCTAGATACATGTGAGATGCTAGGATATGAGTTAAGTTCAAGGTGCATAGTGTTTGCATCTAGATGAACTAAAACTCATCTTATATGATTTGTGGATCATTGGGAAAACTTGTGTACAAGTCATGTGCATAGAGCCCAAGGAATATGATCCAAAATAAGGTTTTGAAAACTTTTTAAAATCATTTTGAAAAACCTTGATGAAGCCTATCTTTTGATAGCAATCACCATTGATAGAGTTGATACAAAATAGGGCCAAAACATTAAAAATTTCAATGGTTTTGAGTTTTGTATCAAACTCACTATTTTATGGGTAAAATAATTTTCAAATATTTTTCACCCATTGTGTGTGTCATAAGTATTATACGTATGAATTTTCATGATTTTTCGAATTACGTATAATTATTTATGAATTTTCAAAATTCATTTCTGATAGCTGAAATCAAGATTTTGATTATCACCGATTCGCCTGAATGTGATCGATAGATGTAATGTGATCGATTCTTGTTAGGAGTCGACTGCCAGGTCTGATTTCGGGTTAACAAGGTTTGTTTAGCCCGTGTTCAGCTATGGAAAAGGTTCCTAATCACTCCTAACCCTAGGATATGCTTTAGAAAGCATTATAAAGGGTGAAAATCCATTGGATATGGATTAGGAGCTGTGTTAGGTCAAAGTATCAATTTAGGGTGAGTAAAAGTTCTATGTTGAACTTAGAACCTTAATTTTGATGGTTTAGAGTTCCTATTGGCTTAGGGGCTTCCTAAGGACATTGTTGGTGCAATGGTCAAGGGGGGAGCAAGCTTTTAGGGGGAGTTATCCATCTTGGGATGATGGATGTGTTTTTTCTCCTTGGAGAGGAGAAGTTATTGGGAGAGTATCATCAATTGGGAAAATTGATGGATTTTTGATACCCAATTTGGAAATTGGGAGAGATTATAGGATTGCCTCTCTTGAGTGATATGAGACTTATCACTAGGACGATGGTAGGCATCCTAGATATTTTTGGATTAAGGGGGAGATTGTAAGATCTCATTGGGACATGAGACATTGACCTCCTTGGAGAGAAAACCTTTTTGATGTTAGTAAAAAAGGGGGAGAACATTTGGAGAGAGTTTACCAATTTGGGATAATTGGTAAGGGATTTGAGTTAGTGGTCTAACTCAAATGATTTGTTTGGTTTTTGTCAAACATCAAAAAAGGGGAGATTGTTGGTGCAATTGGCCCAGGTCACGATTGACCAGGACTCGAGTTTGACTCGAGTGATGTTTTGATGTTTCGACAAAAACATATGGCAATGTAATTGTCATGGGAAAGTCCAAGTGGAACACTTGGCATTTGGTAAAGTCCAAGTCTTGAGTACTTGACATGAAAAGTCCAAGTGGGACACTTGACACATGAAAAGTCCAAGCATGAGTCTTGGCAATGTAAAAGTCCAAGCATGGGTCTTGGCAATGTAAAGTCCAACATGGGTTGACAAGGAAAGTCCAAGCATGGTCTTGGCATGGAAAGTCCAACATGGGTTGGTAAGGGAAAGTCCAAGCATGGTCTTGGCATGGAAAGTCCAACATGGGTTGGCAAGGGAAAGTCCAAGCTTGAGTCTTGGCATTTGAGAAGTCCAAGGGTTTGATATTGGCAGCGTAAAGTCCAAGCGGGAGTCTTGGCAGCATAAGACCAATAATTGGCGGCGTAAAGTCCAAGCGGAGTCTTGGCGGCGTAAGTCCAATGTGCCTTGGCGGTGTAGACACCGTTAGCATGACATAGCCGAGGGAAGCACCTGGAGGCTAGCGCGATGGATGAACAAGTCATGGATGACTTGGAGGGATCCGAGAGGCGTGAGGCTGATGGAGGTGGCTAGAAGGCTTAGGTCTAGGCTAAGGGTGGTCTAGCAAGTATGGGGGCACCATACTTGGGTTAAAACCTCATTCTTGAGGTTGGCAGTCGACTGGCATTATGGCCGGTTCGACTGCCGTGAGTCGACTTGAGTTCGATCGGCCGCTTAAGAGCCGAATGCTCCGCGGCCGATCGCTTTCGAGAGCAATCGGACTGATGTCTATTGGATCGATCCATTGTCTCACGACAATGACATCGATTGATCGGTGACTTATGGCGGATCGACAGGCGAAAATCGGCACGACACAGGTTATAAAGGCAGCTCGGAAGGAGGGTTTTTGAAGCGATTTTCTTGGGCGAAATTGAAGGGGGAAGTTGGTGCTTTCCAGTCCTTCAAAGCTAGTTCAAGGCAATCAAAGATCAAGCAATCCAAAGCTCTTGTAAAGTTATTTTTCCTTTACTTGCATTGTATTTCTTACTTGTATTTGCTTGTATCTTGTGTATTACTTAGTGTAATCCTTGTACGAGGTTTCTCCGCCTCCGGATTGTTCCGAGAAGGAGTTATTATTGATTAGTGATTGCGTGTGCATCACTAGAGCTCTTTAGAGCTCGATCCGTGGAGTAGGAACCGTGTGGTTCCGAACCACGTTATATCTTTGTTTTCGTGATTGTTGTATTTCGTTATTGCTTTCATTTCTATATTCCGTTGCGCTAACGAAATTGTAGACACGATCACGATCGAATTCCATCTTCGTATGGTCACAACGCTATTCACCCCCCTCTAGCGGCGTCAAATCTCCAACAACTTAGACTGTATCCAGCATATGGGCTATAATTAATATACGCCGTGCGGTTGATAGGAGACAAGTCTCAATTAATGTTGCGGCTAATCTCCTGAGATGTTGGCAGGGAAATCTGTCCCTAGGCGGGAGTAGCAGTTAATACACACCGCGCGGTTGATAGGAGACAATTCTCTATTAATGCCGCAGACATTCCTCTGCCCCTTGTCAGTGACTTATCCGCTTGATGAGAATTTGCCCCTTCAACTTGATGAACTGACCGTCTTATAATAAAATGGATCCTTCCGCCTGCGACGACTCTACCTTAGATGCGGGGCGCCTGATATAAGAGAAATCCGAGCCGAGACATGGGGTGTATGGTATAAGAGAAGTCCGGGCCGAGACGCAGGGCGTCCGGTATATAAGAGAAATCCGGGCCGGGACGCAGGGCGTCCGGTATATAAGAGAAATCCGGGCCGGGACGCAGGACGTCCGATATATAAGAGAAATTCGGGTCGAGACGCAGGGCGTCCGGTATATAAGAGAAATGTAGCCATTCGCAGTGGGTTCATCCTATTTGTTTAATCCTGTCTTTAGTCTTACCCAGATATCAATTATTATTATTATTATTAAAGTGGTTGTTTAACTAAAATATCTTAGTAGTAAAAAAAGATTATCCAAGTTGATAGATGAATATATATAATTTCTTAGATTATCTCGGACATACAAGACTTCAGATAACTAAATTCGGCAATTTACCAAACACAGTTGCTAAAGTTTCGAAATGTCCAAAACGCGTAGCATGGTTTCAGATTTACCAAATCGCGCACCTAATTCCACTTTTACCCCTCCCGTCAAACAGATCTGCAATTTAATGATGAGAGAGAGTTTTCATGCATCCGAGCCACTACTGGAAATTCCGAACCATCTAAACGTGGTGCTGGGAATTCAAATCCCAGCACCACCTTTTTTTTTATTTGATTTCTAATTTATATCGGTCTGATTTCTGAAATATTACTGTGAAACCCTAATAAAACCTCGAATATCAAAAATTTTGGCCACGGATACACAGAGGGACACTACTCAAATTTAATGGACTTTGATTGGATCGAAAAAGAAGTGAATAAGACCATCAATGGGTTTTGACCGAAACCCATTGATGGACTTAGAGAAGTCCAAATTTCGAAATCTTGACATAGACTGAAAGATCTTACAACATGAATTTTTGATATGTCGAGGAAACTTAGTTTTAATCCTCCTATCTCCCAATTTTAACTTGTGTCGAAAAAAAATGGTACTGAAAATTAAGAAACTGATGGAAGATAGTGATAGTGGTCTTTGAAATTACGATTCGGCACCACCGTGTGTCTTCGAATTGAAATTTCGGCACATTTGTAGTCTTGAATTGGAATTCGGCACCTGATAATGATTGGAATCCTGCAACACCATTGTGGTCTTGGGAATTCGAATCCACACCGATGGTCTTTGAAATTCTAATTCGGACACGTGTCTTCGAAATTCCAATTCGGCACGCGGTGTCTTGAAATTGTAAATTTGACACCACGATAAAAATCAACGCATGCGATGGGCCGAGGTTTCACACAACAACAACACTCGGTGTGGAAGACCTCATGCTAATGCATTCAATAAAGCTTGGAGTTTGGCTTTGTAATCCTAGTTTGCTATGTCGTATGCCTCACCACCATGTAATTAAATTTGATCGAGAATAGATGACTTTTAATGATGATTAATGTCTTGTACCTTGACTTTCCTCGATTGCTTTAATCTTAGTCCGCATTCCTAAAGTCATTGTCATTGTAAATGATCAATACTGAATTTGTGACTAAATTTACCAGTCACCATGATCAGAAGAGAATAAAAGATTGATGTGTAAACATACAATCTGTTCTTTGTTTCTGTTTTAAATCAAGTATTGCGACAATGATTTATAGGGTAACTAACAAATTGCTTCGCGAGCGTGAAATGGTGCTTTAATCTTTTTGTCCTTGTAAAAGATCAAGACTGAATTTTTTATCTTCCGTCAGCCCGAGTGTTGTTGTTGTGTGAAACCCTACGTCTATTGCATGCAGTGGATTTTTTATCGTGGTGCTGAAATTTACAATTCCGATTATGGAATTGGAATTTTCAAGACATCAGTGTGAGATTGGAATTTCGGCACCACAATGGTGTTGCGGATTCCAACACCATTGTGGTGTCGGGAATTCCAATCTCAAGATTACAGCTTGGAAATTTCAATTCCAGAAGACGCTGGTGCCGAATTGTGAATTTCAGCACCACTATCACTATCTTCCATCAGTTTCTTAATTTTCAGTACCATTTTTTTTCGACACAAGTTAAAATTGGGAGATAGGAGGATTAAAACTAAGTTTCCTCGACATATCAAAAATTCATGTTGTAAGATCTTTCAGTCTATGTCAAGATTTCGAAATTTGGACTTCTCTAAGTCCATCAATGGGTTTCGGTCAAAACCCATTGATGGTCTTATTCACTTCTTTTTCGATCCAATCAAAGTCCATTAAATTTGAGTAGTGTCCCTCTGTGTATCCGTGGCCAAAATTTTTGATATTCGAGGTTTTATTAGGGTTTCACAGTAATATTTCAGAAATCAGACCGATATAAATTAGAAATCAAATAAAAAAAAAGGTGGTGCTGGGATTTGAATTCCCAGCACCACGTTTAAATGGTTCGGAATTTCCAGTAGTGGCTCGGATGCATGAAAACTCTCTCTCATCATTAAATTGCAGATCTGTTTGACGGGAGGGGTAAAAGTGGAATTAGGTGCGCGATTTGGTAAATCTGAAACCATGCTACGCGTTTTGGGCATTTCGAAACTTTAGCAACTGTGTTTGGTAAATTGCCGAACTAAATTAGATTATTATTTTTTAACGATGAAGGTGTTTTACCATTTGAAGTTATAAAAAGATTTCTTAGAATGTCTTAATTAGACACGGTCAAATGACCAAATTGAATATATATATATATATATATATATATATATATATATATATATATATATATATATATATATATATATATATATATATATATATGTTATAAAATATTTTGACTAGAACAACTTAATGACAATATTAAGATTATAAAGTCAACATATTTTATAAGGATGAATTGTTTAGCATCATTTGAATAATTTGATTCTGTTAACTAGCCCAAAAAGTGTCCAAATCGCCCACATAAGAAGTACTATTTCATCTATATACTTTTTTTAATTGACCTAATGACATAATCCATTTATAACACAAATATAATTGTAACTGTTAATTTTATCCGAGAGTATGTATTAATACTTTAATGATAAAAAAAACTTTCAAATTTTGTCATCCTGTTTATGTTTATGACTCCTCTATGAACTTCATCCATAACCTCGATGATCAAATTGGATATTTTGATTTCTTTTTGCTATCAAAGTGTACGTTTTAACCAAAACATTTTAATGGTGGTCAAATATTATCCAATTTGATTGTCTAAAACTTTCGTCCCCATGGTCACGGGGATAGCGCGTTGATAAGACCGTGTGACAATTTGCGGATGAAGTATGAGTCGAATCTCAAAGAGAAATCTAAAATCCTCTTTGGACTTAGAACGATCCTTCGTAACCTTACTAATCACGTCAAAGTCCAAAGGACCACTTGTGACTTATCTTCCTCACAATGATTTTGAAACGGATCGATAAAGGTCACTAGGTTGCCGATTCTAACTTTTTATAGATCGTCTAAAACTTCCAAATGTGTTCAAAATAATCTTGAAAGAAAGAGAAAGAAAAAAAAAACCTCTCTCTACGACTTCAAATATAATAAAATTGGACAAATTTTGCCATCGAGATGTTAACGATCCATGTCAATCATATGAAGCTTCTTATTAGTCCAAAATGCTTCATGAAATCTAGTCATTTCCTTAGATGTTAAATTTGAAATATTTTATAGCCACCAAAGGTTTTTGACAGCCAGTTCGAAGTATGTTTCAGACAATAAATGAGAAAATGTAATTGATTTTTCTAGTATATTAACACAATCCCTGTTTAATTAACAGGATAATATTTGATAATTTTTGACCACCACATATTAACAATACATTGTTGAAATGAGATGTGTATTTTAGATAATAAATGATAAAATATAATTAACACGATCCCTAGCTGTTTAACAGGATAATGTTTGGTAATTTTTTACTACCACCTATTAACAGTACATTGCTGAATGAAGAATGGAGCAGAATGAAAACCCTGGGCTGGCTTATTCTTGTTGCTTGTCGCAATTACTCTCTTCAAGCAAATGTTCCCTAGAAAAAAACACAAGGACCACGTTCTACAAAGTATATATATGAACTTTCAATTTTCATAATGCTAATGAATCAGCTGCTGAGTGGTAATGGGGAAGAGAGGAATTCAAATATAATCGTCAAACTGCATTAGGATTACAGTCTTGGTGCAAACATGAACGACCATAATTTCCCATTTAGTTATTATCCTGAACAAAAAAGAAGGTTTCATCTGAGAATGACAATACCTCCTATATCTGCACTAGTTTGAGATGCAATATCGGCGATTGTAATGCAATCAGAGAGATTTTTACACTCTGCAAGCCTGAACTCGCACAATTCTTTCAAGCCTTTTAACCTCTCCCCGACGCACATTGAAACATAGATAGAAAATTTTAGCTGAACAATATGTGGGCAATAAGAAGATTGTATCCCCCTTTTTCTTCGATTCTCTCTGTCCCTCTATCCTAATCTAACGCATGCAAGATTTTTTAGCGCCACTCCACTACTCTGTCTGCATCAATTTTAGATCATAAATGATGTTAGGGTTGAAACACCGTGACAAGAGATTTGGCTAGAATTAGAATGACTCGGATGAAGATTATGCCGACTCAGTTGAAGATGACTCGGCGAAGCTAATGACTTGGCGGATTGAGGAGGTCACCTCTTGTATTCAACAAGTTTGTTTGAGGGAGAAATGAATATGCCTCCAAAGGTGAGGAATCCAAACGGTGATCCGGATGGAGAGACAAGCTCTGGAAGCATTGGTGGACGACATTATCGGAGCAACTGGGAGCAAAGACCCGAGAGGGAAAGCGAACAAGAGTGAAGGAGGGCGCCGAGAGGGATCTCGACAACACTTTTCCGACGCAGTCAGGGATGGCCGAAACAGAAAGAAAGGGAGAGGGAAATGCCATAAGAAAAGCTGAGAGGAGCAGGAGAGGTCCCTCGAACTTCCTCCAATTACCTTTATATAAATAGGATATTAGTGCGAACTCCAACGGATCCGTACGGAGGATATGAGTTTTTCATTATGACAACCTGACATAGCAAAGAATGACGGGAGATATTACCTCATTAAATATGACAGACGCGTGAAGCTTAATTAATGCAGCATGTGTGATTGATAGGAGGCAAGACTTCATTAATACGTTGGATGTGACTTCAATAGGGAAAAGGGTGCGAGCTCATTAGTGAGGAAGTTGTCTTTAATCAATGGAGATGTACCGACATGTTTGCTCGCCACGTGGTAGTCTTGCCTCTTAGTAATCTCGGAATGATTGCCAAGATAAACACATCTACCGGGATAGGTATGTCCGTCAAGACATAAATGAAGAGACTCCTGTCGAGTCAAGTATATCGTTGGAATATGCATGAATGAAGAGACTCCAATCGAGATAAGCATGTCTACAGAAACATGAATGAAGAGACTCTGACCGAGATAAATATATCTGCCGAGGCATGACTGGAGACTCTGGCCATAATTTTCCATTTAGTTATTATCCTGAGCAAAAAAGAAGGTTTCATCTGAGAATAACAATTCCTCCTATATCTGCACAAGTTTGAGATGCAATATCAGCGATTGTAATGCAATTAGAGAGATTTTTACACTCTCTGCAAGCCTGAACTCGCACAATTCTTTCAAGCCTTTTAACCTCTCACCGATCGACGCACCTTGAAACATCGATTTCATTAAGACACATATATGCCCAACACATTGGGTGGTCGACTCATCTAGAAATTCCAAATAAAAGTGTACTTCGTTCAGTTACGTATTTGCTTTGGAATCATTAGCGTAGCCTGCTTTTACATCGGAACTGCTCGAGAAAAAGGCGAAGATCTTAGAGGTCGAACACCACTGGAGCATATATCAGATATAAGGCAAAGTCCCTCATTTATCTTATACATTTTCTCTTCTCCCTCTTATTTCTTGGTCCCTTTTCCCTTATTCCCTTTATCCCCTTTAACTTCTCAAACAAACTTTTGACAACAGAACTTGGATTGCATGATGTTGGTAAGCAGTTCCACATGATTGTGGTCCTTACAAATGTCAAGTTTAAGTTCTTAATTTTATCATGACATCATGACATGTATTACCAGGAATTATAATGGTCTAATTGATAAATATAAAAGAATAGTTTTTAAGTGGATAAAAATTAATTTCTAAAAAGATCATGACTCTGAACTATCGATCGATCTCTTCATTTGCACTTACCACTTAAATTCATGATCTATCTCCTTCACTAGTAGGATCAAACGGTTCCATATTGCCCCAGGGCAACGACGCGATGGTAACTTATGAGGCTCCCCTTTGCGCTTTCAGGGGTCGATTCCGCCTTGACTGCACGCGCTGCGCAGGTGGAGGTGCACGATGCCCCCCGGCCCAGCGTGGTCGGCCCATCTGGTGTAGCATGAGTTCAAACGTGTTCTGACCATCCGTCATCCTGATTTACCCTTGTTGATCGATGGAGACTCTAGTCGAAGGCCGTGGAGCAGGACCGATCAACCATCAGGACTAATAGGGAAGAAAAATCATAAATATCTGATGTAAATAAAAAAAAACCGATTCCATATTATATATTTTTTAATTATTTTGCAATGTGTTCTCTGCCACAAGAAATATCCAACCATCTGAGGATCTCTCCTCCAGAACAATTAAAGAGCTTCGGTGGAAGGCTCTTTGGAATCCTCAAGTGGCATTCTTTGCCCTTCCTTGCTGTCTGCCCGCAGTCCGTTGTGGTTATAACCCCAAGCACCCCGTGCCAGCCTCCTTTGTCTTTCCAGAGAACGATTAGTAAAAACACGTAAATCAAAACCAATCTCGAGAACCCAAACAAAGATAAGAACGTACAAGAAAAAATTAAACATGAATTCCAAGAGGTATAAATTATTTTAGAGCGATGAGCGGAAGAACAACCCATTGCGTCCTAGGCCAAATGTCTTATCTAACTATCCACTTGCAAAATAGAAACTATAATTTTCCTTGAGCTGTCACAAGTCATCAAAATGAGCAAAAGACATCTGCCAAACGTGTGTAAATTTGATGAAAATAACAAATGAATCTGGGAGACGGAAGACGAAGTTAGATGCGTCTTGCTTCGAGAATTCATCGGACCAACCACCAACTAAATTTTTGGAAGCGAAGGAAAGAAATACTCGGCTCCAAACCACAGGCAACAAAAGAATCATTGAGATCGAAAGAACAAAAACCGCAGGTGGCGAATTGACGTGGATTTGTGCAAACCAAGGAAGAATGGGTGGGATTCTCGGTTACCTGGGAAGAAACTCGAACAATTCAGCAGCAATCGACACTAAACGAAAAGATTTCGTGCAGAGGCGATTCCGAGGAGCAGGGAACGGGGCAAGCACCGAACCTCGCGCGCAAGGGAGGGAAAGGTAGACCCGACCCGGGCCGGGTCCACACTGACCCGGCCTGAACTCTAATAGGACAAATGGATGATTATCCGTTTACCCGATTACTTGGGTCATAAGTTTATTACCTGAAAGATCGATTACAGTAGAAGGCAAAAATCGGCTCGGATTTTTTTTTTAGCCACTGAACTCGACGATTCTTTTGAGTCGCGATTTGATCGGAATTCGATCATGATTCAGCTGAGATCCTAACTCAATCCAAACTCCTAATTTCTCATGCTCTTACTTTTGATTTCCTGACTTTTTATGCTCCCTAACTCCTGAATTCTCGACTTCTCATGCTCTTGCTGACTCGAACTCTCAATTCTAGGGCTTCCCAACTCCTCCTACTCCCTTTAAGGTTTTGGTCTTAGTGCAATGCGACCCATCTTCTAAAGGGCTCAACTACTTAAGAGGTCTGACCTATAGTCTTTCCCTTCAATATTATTAGTCGCTCCTTAAAATAGTCAGACTATCAATTGGATCTGACGTTAGCGAATCGTGGCTATTAAGGCAACCTCGGTAGCTCACATCGTGATCTTCCTAGGGTTATATGTCTTTCACGCTTTTTATATGCCCCTGCTACCTCGGTCTCGATACATATTACACCATCTCTTCGGCATATGCCATCATTATTACTTGACTCACTACGCCGATCGTGTTCTCTGTTAAAAGGGATCTAGCCCTCTTCATCTGCTCCATGTAGTCTTCTTCTTTCCGACAATCTCCTTCCACCTTGCTCAAGTAAGTAATGAATCTCCCCTTTATTTCTTTCCGGTCATGGCTTCCTCTTCTAGGAAATCAACTTGGTTGTCGGCTCTTCTGTGGTTCAAGACTCTAACCATCCGCATAGCCCTTGCTCATCCTTTTCGCAATATGTTCCAAAAATCATCTCCCTATGTCCTCACTGCCCCCCTCTCGACTGTTACGGTTTCTTTATAGACCAACTTGAAGGTGACCTTCATCTGTCGGTTCACCCCATCGACTTTGATATTCTAGATTTTTATAGAATAACTATGAACCAATTAGCTCCGAACGCCTTTCGCATCCTGGCCGAAACTATCATTGTCTTTGAACACTTAAAACTTTCTCTTTCATCTACCATGTTCCACTATTTATTTCAATCGAAGATAACGAACCCAAGCATATTCTACTTCACAGGATGCCCCCGATTACCAATTTTTGAAGGGGATGTCTTCCTCTCACAAGGGTTGGAAAAGTATATACTTCTTCGATCGGCTGCCAACTCCTTTGCCCTATTCTGAAGTATGGCAGATTGCACTTCCAGAGCTTCCCCCATTAAAGGATTGCCACTCAAGCTGCCCCTTCAACTCCACCAAACGCATCCTTCAGAACCACCATTATAGTATCCGAGCCCTATTGTATGATCGCCTACTTAGTCACTTTGGGTTACCCCCTTCATCATCGATGACCCCACCTTGATAGGTATTTTTGCCCTTCTACAGGGTTTATATATTAGTTGTGTTAGGAAATGTTAATCCAAATGACTCCTATTTTGTAGACAACATCGTGCAGGCCACCATGATGAGAGTCATTTTGGAGTTGGAACAAAAATAGAAAAAAAGGTGAGGTGGAGCCCTCAGATTCTGCAATTTATCCAACCCTTTCCCCCTCAGCGGATATTGATTCCTCACTCACCACTTCTCCGACAGCTTCTCTTGGGCACACACTCCTGTTGCTCTAGCTCATAAGACACATACCAAATGGATGAGGAGGTCTCCAGCTCCTACACTTGTGGTCTCTGCTCCTTCCCCACTACTTCCTCTTTGTCTTCTGAAGTTCCTTTCTACCTTCACTGTCGCCCTCGACTTTTGAGTCCCTCACATTCTTCTCTCGGCAAGAATTCTCTAGCTCTGGTAGTTATTTCTTCTCCGGAAGAGCAAGGTCTTCTTTCTCTCCAACTTGAACTTTAGGCTCCCCCCGCACACAATTTCTTCCTCCCCTCATTCTTCTTCATCACCTCCTTCTTTCTAGGTCATGATTCCATACACTTCTTCCCTTCTTGTCCTTGAGGTAGGGGATCTGAAAGCTCTCCCTCTTATTCAAGGGGACCTTCCCCTTTCTGAGTCTTCCTTTATTATCCAAGCATGGTCTTGGCAATTGAAAAGTCCAAGTCATGAGTACTTGACAATTGAAAGTCCAAGTCATGGGTATTTGGCAAAGTCAAAATCCAAGTCATGGGTATTTGGCAAAGTCAAAGTCCAAGAGTGTATGTTTAGCAGCGTAAAGTCCAAGCATGATCTTGGCGGCCTAATTCCAAATGGATTTTGACAATGTGAAAGTCCAAGGGTGTAAGTTTAGTGGTGTAAAGTCTAGGGATGGGTCTCGGTGGTAGTCCAAATGGATCTTGGCAAGGAAGTCTAAGGATGAGATTTTGGTGACATAAATTCCAAACATGGGTCTTAGTGGCGTAAGTCCAAATGAACTTTGGCAAATGATCCAGTTAGCATAACATAGCCGATGGTAGCACCTGAAAGCTAATACGAAGAATGAAGAGTCACAAACTTGGGGGATCCGAGAGATGTGAGACTGATGGAGGTAGCTAGAAGGCTTAGGTCTAGGCTAAGGATGGTCAATCAAGTATATGGGGATCATACTTGGGTTAAACATTATGTTTGAGGTTTACCAGTTGACTGGGGTTATGGATCAGTCGACTGATCGAGTGTTTGACACTCGGGAGCCTAGTTGACTCGTATCAGTCGACTGAGATTATGATCAGCTGACTAGTCAGGTAGTTGACTGAGCTTCGATTGCTCAACTTATGTTCGGGCAATCGACTGTCAATTGTGGACAGTCGACTGATCCACGATAGTCGACTGTCAATGGTGGGCAGTCGATTGGTGGTGGTGGACACGGGCATAGAATGTCCCATAGTTGATTGGCCAGTCGACTACTGGATTGGCAGTCGACTGCTAAGGTATCTGTTGGCTAGAATGCAAACATGGATTACTCCGTTGTGAGACAACAGATAAAGGAGTAGTCCACTAGTGTCTTTTGACAGTCTACTAGTAGGCGCAAAATCAGCCAACAATAGGTTATAAAAGGAGCAACTTATGGAGAATTTCGATCAAGGTTCTTGGGCGATTTTAAAGCGAAGTGTTGGTGTATTTCAGGGTCATCAAAGGCATCCAAAGCAACCAAAAGAGCTCTCAAGCAAAGATTGTTGTGTAAAGTTTTCTTTACTCATATTTCATTTCTTCTTTGTAATACTTGTTGTATTTTCATTGTAGCTCTTTGTAAGAGGTTTCTCCACCTTCGATATATTGCTGAGAAGGAAAGAGTCATAGTGGTGTGGACACTAGGGCTCGCTGTGGAGTAGGAACTGTAGATTCCGAACCACATATATCTTGGAGTTGTGCTTGGATGTATTTTCGTTTATGTTATTTTGTATATTCTGCTGCACTAACGAATTGTAGACAAGCACGAACACATCGAAGTGACAAAATCAAGAAAATCGCTACTCGCCTCCTCTAGTGCAGTCACCAATTCCTCTATAATTGGTACCAGAGCAAGGTCTCTCTTCACCAGATTCACAACTGCGAGAGCACAAGCACTAGAAGAGAAAAGGAAGGAATGGAGTTGTCAAAGCTTAGACTAGGCCGCGACATCAACACTCCACCTCCCTACGGATTCTACGGATTTGGGGGTTTTGACCAATGGAAGGACAGTATAGAAACCTTTCTCATGATGAACATCAAAGATTGGTTCATATTAGTGGAATGGTTTGAACCCCCTATGGGAAAGAAGGGAAAAGTTCTAAAAATCAAGAAGTTGACCAAGGAGCAATGCCAAAAATTTAAGACCAAGGTTAAGGTAACAAAATTGTTAACAAATTTAATACCTAATGATATCTTGTGGAAGCTAGGAGATTATATGGATGCTAAGGAGCTATGGATCAAATTAGCAAAATTCCATGAGAAGACTCAACCGGTCCAAGATGATAAGGAAGAAATAGAGGAGGAATCCAAGGAAGAATGCTCATCATCTCAAGCTTAAGAAGACTCGGAAATTGAGAGATGCTCAACATTCGAAGAGGAAAAATCATCATTATTCTCTCTTGAGCTTGAAGAATCAGAGGTCAAGAGTTGTTCGTGTTGGTGCAACAATGCCCCAAGCATTTATATGTTTTGATGTTTGGATAATCATCTAAGTTAGGCAATACCTTGTGATCTAATTGTGAACATGTTTAAGTGACAGGAAAATCCAAGTATGAAGACTTGGTAAAGGCAAAGTCCAAGTGTGATCTTGGTAAAGGAAGTTCAAAGGCAAGTCTTGGCGGCGTAAAGTCCAAGCACGCTTTGGCAAAGGGAAACCCAAGACATGACAAAACCGAAGGAAGCTCTTGGAAGCAAAGCGCAAATGATGAATAAGTCGCGAACTCGGAGGGATCCTGGAGGCACAAGGCTTAAGGAAGAGCTAGAAGGTTGAGTCTAGGTCTAAGGGGTAAATTCAAGTATGAATTATTCATACTTGAAAATGACGAGCGATCGTACTGGTATTGCGTTGCGATGTTAGCCATCACCGATCGGACAATCTGCGGTGATCGGCCGATCGTTGATAATGACGCGAATGGAGTCTCACTCGACTCCGCGCGGCGATCACTCGACTGATCGCTTCATCAGTCGACTGATGAAGTGATCAATCGACTGATGATGTAGTCGTTGGAAATGGCGGCTTCGTATCTCCGCGGATTTGCTTCGTCAAAAGCCGTTGGTTTTGGCGGCAGTCGACTGATGCTGTACATCAGTCGACTGATCGTGCTCCAATGGGAAAAACAACCCTCTCTCTATAAAAAGAGGGCTGGTGGTGGCTTTAAGGGCTAATGCTTACTTTGTGATTATCCTTTCAAGCCTCCACGAATTTTCCAAGCTTTCTAGTGTTTTAATTCCCCTCCTCCTCTTTAAACTTCATATTCATTCTTTGTAAGAAGAGGAGGGTTGTTTGTAAGAGAAAGCTTCATAGTGAGATTGCTTAGGGTTGATCCACCTTAAGGATTGCCGTGGAGTAGGAGCGTTATCTCCGAACCATGTAAAGGATTTGCGTTAACATTGTGTTCTTATTTCCTTTATTATTGTTGTTTTTGTTTGTGCTTCCGCTAATCTCTTTGTAGAAACGAAAATAAGCTATTCACCCCCCCTCTAGCCTTGGAAGGATTCCTTACAGTTTGACATCCAAGGAGGAAGAAGAGGTTGAAGAAGCCTCCACCTCTAGGATTGAGGAGGAGGAGAGGCAACCAACCCCGGAGCAAGAGAAAGAGGAGACATCTATATTCGGGAGAAGTGAAGAACAAATTCAATCATCTCCTACCATCCAATTAGGTAACTCAAACACAATTCATAAAAATAAAAATCACATAACATGTTTTGAGCGCAGGGAGCAAAGGCATTACAAGAGTAAGTGTCCAAAAAAAGTCAAGAAGATTCAACTGACACTGAAGGTTAAGGAGAAGACCAAGTGTTAAATACGGAAAATTTAAAATATTAAATTTAATGGCTAAAGAATTAAGAAAAATAACCCTGGGAATTTTTTCGGGATTTTTCGGGATTTTTAGGAATTTTTTCAAAATTTTTCTGGAATTAAATGAGGATTGTACGGGGTATTTACGGGGATAATTAATTTAACAGGGAAGGTTAGTGATTTATTAAAATCTAATTTAGGTTAATTTCTTATAAAGGGGGGGGGGGTAATCCGGTTTATCGCGCCGAGCTTTTTCTTTCTCGCGATTTCCTCATCGTAACTCTCCACATCTCGCATCGCTGACACTGCCGCTTCTCTCTCGCCCGATCCATCACCACCGCCTCAGCCCGCTGCGCGCCGCCGCCATGGCCGCCGACCCTCTCGTCGTCCATCGCTGCCTCCCCAAGCCAGTCTTCACCATTTGTTGCACCTAGGTCGCCGCCGCCGTCGCAACGCCATCCGCCGATGGCCTTGCGTCCACCTCCAGCACTTCTGCTACACCCAGGCAGGCGACGCCGACCCCTCTGGTCTCTTTCCCCCTTTCCAGTTCATCGGCTGGCTTGGGCAAGTGGCAGCGGCTAGGGGCAGCAGTGAGAAGAGCGTCTGAGTGAAGGGGATTCCCTATTTGTTCATCGGTTCAGATCGCATAAGGTTTTCTTTGGACCTTTCTTTTTGGTGCACGAGCAGAGTTTCGATTGCTCTGTTACTGTTGACTTCGTTGTGGTGTAGTTTTCTGTCGGCTGCAGATCCAGCGGCATGATTCGGGCTGGTACTCGGTTGGAGCAAGGGATTATCGTGGCAGTGAAGGCAGTGGAGGTTGTGTACTAGCAGTATTTTGCGTTGGTGTTAGGTTTCCGGCGAACCGGGCAGTTTTGGGGAGGAATACTGCCGAGGAAGTTCTAGGGCTGGTAAGTATGATCAATCCTCTTCTTCTTGTCGGTAAATTGCTAGATTTCGGTTGTGGATTGGTATTGGCCGGAGCTTGGTAAGTTTGATTTATCTTCTCTTTTTATTAGCTGTAAATTGATATATGATGGGTTGTTGATTTCGGTGTGAGGTTGATCGGTTTTATAATTATTTATGGAGGATTGATTAGGTTAAATGAGATAACTAGATCAATCTAGTTGATCGGGAGTTTATTAAGCATTTGGGTTAATTGGTTTAAGTCCGAAATCGGCTTAGTATTCGATTTGTTGGTGGATTGCATTTTGTGCTTAACAATAGTTATGCTATATGCAGGTTTCGGTCACGAGGCAGGTCCCCGGTCGTGACAATCTGGTTCTTTTTGCGGATATTTTAGCAGGCGGGTATTTTGACTTATCTTTTAGATATAGTCAATATTGATATGCTAGTTAGGATAGCTTGCAATAATTTTCATGTTTATATGCCTAGTATGTTATGTGCCTATTTGATACATGCATTTGATCGGTTATGATTTTATCATCCTTGTTTTATTTGGATCATAGTTACTTGGATCATGGATATGCACTTATTGATTGTGCATATTATTTGGATAGGTATTTTTAGTTGGATTTACATGCTTATCTTATATGATTGCATCTTTGTTTGAATGAGTTCCTTTATAGTTGAGCCGCATGGCCCGGTTACAGGATTAGTGGTACATTAGGAGGGTGTGTGCAGTTGCTCTGTCAGGCTCCGCTGGTCCTCTCATGGGTAGCGATGAGGCAGCGTGGTAGCGGACAGGGATCCCTCCTCTGGTCTATGACACCGGGAGATGAGAGCTTAGCTCCCCCACTCTGTTTGGGGTAGGAGGATAGGTGTACTCCGACAGCATCCTATCCACTCGGTCGCTCAAGAGCAGTGATGGCAGAGTGCACAGTTGTCATAGCTCTACCCACTCGGCTTCACCATCGCGTGTGAGGCGGCTGACTGGCGTCAGGGGTGACCATGTCATTTGCACGACATGCATTTTTGCATGGATCGCATTTGTATTGTGTTTGTTGCATTTTATTGATGCCTTGGATGTTGCATATGATTGCTATGCACACAGGATTCATATTCGTATATGGTGATGACTTTATCTCTTATAGTAGGGCACATGCTCCTATATCAGGGTAGGAGATTCAGGTGAGTACAGTCCTTTTGCATTTATTTCTTTGTTACCATATATATGAGACTGTACTGGCATGATTAGTATTGTTAGCTATTTCTTGCTATTCATATCGACTAGTATCCGCTAAGTTCTTTGAACTTACCCCGTTGCTTTACATCTGTTTCAGGTTGAAACTGCCAGGAGAGTCCAGCTGCCAATCCCCCCTCGTCGAAATGGATAGATTTTATTGGTCTTATGGTTTTGGTTTTTAACTAGATGAAGTGTGTAGGATTTGTGTAATGTTTTGGTTATGTACTTGTGGAGATATTTGTTGTGTCCTTATGGACTGTTCTGGATTGGATTTCGGTTGTATGTTCCTTCTCAGATGGCAGAAGGGGTAGGTCTCGATGTTTTAGATCTTTTATTTATTTTGGTTGATGGCCTGAGGCCTAATTATTATCTGCATGTGTTGATTGGATTCCGGTCGTGTTGACCGATGTATAGTGGTCGTGTAGGCCTTGTATAAAAATTGGTATTGTCACCCGTACAGGGGAGATGTTGTCGGATTTTTATCTGGCAGGGACTCCCTCGGTGCGTGACAATTTATTTGGTATCAGAGCTTAGGTTTCCGAGTTCCTTAGGGTCTTTGGGTTTTCGGAGTTTGCCATGTTTGGCAGGTTAAGCTAGGTATTTTTTGTTAGTGCAGTTTTACGATTTTATGTTTGGAAATTCGAGGTATTATTAATGCGAGGTCAATATGGGGATTTAAGCGGCAGGACATCTCGGAGGCTAATTCTAGAAAATTTTCTAGATTTAGTGCATATTTATATTGGTTATATTGATTATGCGGTATACTTAGGTAGTATCATGTTTTATCTAGCATTGTGTTAACCTGATATCTGTTGGACAATTAGATTTTTAGGTGGTTGGTTTATTGTTAGCATATGGTTATTAATTGCTATTACTGCTATACGTAGCTAGTTATCATTGTGATAAAAATGATTAGATATTATTGGTAGATGTTTACCTCTTACTTTATGGACTAGTATTAGGATTGGACTAGTATTGGGATTAGACTAGTTGAATGATATGACTAAGATGAATAAATTCGTAGAAGGTATACATAGAGGTTCTTGAACTCTCTAGATCCTAGTGCATGATGACATGATTACATTGCTTACGTGGTTTAGGGTATATGTAGGCATCTGATGCTTTAGTTAGTATTGCCTTGACTTTGTCTGGCATGACCCTTTAGATATACCCTAATTAATTTCGGCTATTGATTGCCATTGGTATGACTATGCTGTTGTTTATTAGACAGCGTGTTATATGTTTATAGGGTTATGTGTTTTTGCAGTGGATACCATGATTGAGACTAGTAGAGATAGAATAACTTAGATGAGGTTATTCTGTAGGAGCAGATCTTAGGAATGAAACAACATTAGTGGAACCCTAGGCGTAATAACCCTGATGTGTATATTGGTATATATTTATCCATTTACTACTTCAGTGATATGGTGATCGGACCAGTAGAGTTCGTATGATTAGGATGCGATTAATCCTTAGAGGGTGTATAATGTTGTGCATATCTAACGGATGCCAACTATATCTCCCATTCTTGGTGGAGAGAGAGGGTTTGCAGTAGAGTCTCTCTATAGGTAGGTGCTTTGTATACATGTGGTCAATCATTCCTCCCAATCATGGTTGAGATGACCTATGGTAAGGTTATATTCTTGTGTTATTCATTCAGAGTTGGTAATAATCGGATTTGTATGACGCTAGTAGCTAGATAGCTACTTTACGTCTTAAGTACCCACGAGATATGTTCGTGGTAGCAGGTTGGGGCATGCACGATTGAACTGGTAGGATGATGTAATTTCGGCTTAACCCTCTTATCGTACTTGTTAGTAGATGGGTTGCTCTTATTGGCCTTGATAGGCGTTTCCTGTTAGTTGGGACGAAACCGTATGATTACTCATCTCGACGAGTTTATTAGTGGATTTATGATTTTATCGACCTTGATAACCGATCATGTTAGAAGGGTTGGAACGCTAGACTTAACCATCTCGATTTATTTATCTATAAGTCGATGATCTTTACCGGCTTTGGTAAACATTTTGGTATTAGAGGTGTTGAAACCCTCGCTTGACCGCCTCAATGGGTTTAATTGTAGATCGATGATCTTTATCGATTTTGATAGACGTTCTATGCGAGATGTATTGGATAACCCTAGGCTTAACAACCTAGGATAATCGACTGCTCACACGACCTATTGGTGGTAGTACGCTAGTGCGTACAGTCAATAACTAGATATCTATATACGCGGTCTGCCCAAGAGACCCATTCGTGGTAGCATGTCATTGCCGCAGACACTGAGTCTTTCTATTGCCTGTCTACCCACGAGTTTCATTTGTGGTAGCATGTAGTTGCACGTAGACAGTGCTTAACATATTGATTGTTGACCCATGAGTACCGTTCGCGGTAGCTCATAGACAGTTCCCTTGTGTGCGAGAGCCACGAGGCATTGTCGTTGTATCCGGATGTGCACTGCTTGTTGCAGTGGTTGTGTATGTTGCGGGTATATTTGTTATACCACTGACCAGGTTAGTAGTAGACTGATATTGGTACTCTGAGGGTTGGGTTACACTAGCTTGTTCCCTGTGACTTCCATTATGTGCATTATGATTATGCACTATTGTATATCCATCCACTGAGTGGTTGTACTTATCCTCTCCTCACTTATCCTCTAGGTTAACTGATGGAGGACGTGTCCTGTTGACCTACCTTTGTGTCACTCAGAGAGTTCCTTGCCGTGCTTGTTACACTGGATCGTCGAGATGCCGATTTGTTTACTTTATCAGTGTTGCATTTTGTTTATGCACTTTGGATTTTTGGTCGCAATTTGATTTGGTGTCACAAAACTATTTTACTTTAAGTGATATATGTTTAGTCGTGCATGCATGCAGTTATTTAAATACTGATATTTCTTTAATTATTTCGAGGCTTTTACCAGATATGATCCATGTACTTCGAAATATTGTCACTAAGGGGCTCCTCTGTCATTTGGATGACGGATATGCCCCCAGGACGTGACAAATGTATTGGTTTGCGGTTTTGGTTTGTGGGTTTTGTGTTTCGAGGATTTTATTTCCCTTGGATTTTTGGGAGTTCTCGTGTTTTGGGACCAGGCAAGCTGAAGGATATCTCTGAGCTATAGGAAAAATATTGTCTTTAGTGGTTACTGTACTTTAGTGGTTAGGAAAAGTATTGAACTAGTGAAATTGCCCCTACTCATGGTCGGGGACGAGGTCGATGATGTATTGACCTTGCAGAACCTAACGATGATTTCAGAAGTATGAACTCTTTAGAGGTGCCGACTGATGTTGAATTGGGAAGCTAGAGATTTGGCCCGCTAGCCACCCATTAGGAGGACAAGGAGTAAACCCTCGGAGAATATCAGTCCCTACTAATAGTGATTTAGTTATGGATTAGGCGTATATACTTACACTGGTCAAGACGATGAAAGATCGTTTTACCTTATTATAGGAGGTGTTGGATGAGATATTTATCTGTCCCAGTATTTTCCTAGAGAAGATCCGAAACTCTTTGTTAAAAGAGAGAGAGACCTTTGAGGTTATGCATTGATTAACGATGATAGAATGCGGTAGTTGTGGAAGGAAATGAATATCCTTCATTGTGGATAGAGGATCTATTTAGATCAGCTATATGATTGATCTATGACTGGTGTGATGATATTGTCGTGACATGGTGTCATACAATTATCATTGTCATTGTGATGATTGTGATATCATCAGTCTAGAGTAAAGAGAATACAGGTGTGTAGCGACGACAATTTCATACTTGGTATGAATTGTATGAGCTTTTGATTATCTTATTAGACTTATTGACGACTTAATCGTCCAGGGATTTGGGAAGTCGTGTATTCTGGACACGATTGGATTAGTTGTGGTCGTTGGAGTTGCATAACTTGGTCACTGTTGATGGTGGTAGTTGGAGTTGCGCACTCGGCCACTGTAGATGGTGGTTTTTCTAGTATTGATTTGATTATTACCATAGAGATGGATAGGATGCTCTAGCGGTACTACATCGCTGACTGGTTGGACCAGGAAGGTGATGGAATTTTACTTGGTCTGCAGCTTGTGAAACTAGTTTCAGGGCTCAGACGATGGTTGACTTTTACGCTAGTGTTGATTAATTATTCTGGAGTGGATGGAAGGGTAGTGTATATGGATGCAACATTTTGGGGATCGGAGCGATTCCGATACTATTGAATAAGACGTATCCTAAGCTTACGGTAATTAAAGGGACTGCGAGATAAGCCGTCATATATATGATGTGGACTTCGTAGTTATTATGTTGTTTTGAATAGGCGAGGAGCAGAAATGCTCATGGACTTTTGGCTAGCTACTGGATAGCTATTATAGAGTAGTTGGAACACGAACGGTTGTAACAAGGAAGTTTGGTCGCGATAGCCTCCCATGCACTTATAGAGTGTGTGGTGGAGTGGATTTTGGACGGTAGATGGACTACCGTCTCTGACTCCGATGAGGATAATGGTTTCTGGAGTTGCATTAGTTTAAGGAACAGATGCTTCAGGAAATTTCGATTTCGGAATGGAAGTGGAAGCATATTTTTATGGATTGTGTGGTGGGTTGCCTAGGACACATCATGGCCATGACACGATTTGGGTAGTCGATGACCGACTAACCAAATTTGTGCACTTCTTAGCGATTCGGAAGACCGACTCTCTGGACCGTTTGGCAGAGTTATATTGTCGGGAGATCATCAGATTGCATGATCTTCTTTTGAGCATTATATCAGATAGAGATCCCCGGTTCACATTCCGATTCTGGCAGAGTCTGCAGCAGGCCTTAGGCACACAATTTCATTTTGGTATTGCATTCCATCTGCAGACAGATGGACAGTCTGAGCGGACCATTTAGACATTAGAGGATTTGCTGAGATCTTGTGTTATAGATTTCGGGGGCAACTGGGAGGATCACTTGCCGTTAGTGGAATTCGCTTACAATAAAAGCTATCATTCGGCTATCCAAATGGCCCCGTTTGAAGCATTGTATGGTAGACAGTGTCGTACACCCACCCTCTGGGAGAAGGTTGGGGAGGCCCAGTTGTTAGGACCCCAGAGAGCTTAGCATGAGGCATAGTTGGTCCGTACTATCAGACGTAGGATGGTAGAGGCACAGGATCGCTAGAAGAGTTATGCAGATCGGAGACAGAGACCTCTGGAGTTCTCTATTGGTGATCATGTATTCCTGTGAGTTTCACCCACAAAAGGGGTGAAGAGATTTGACCTTCGTGGTAAGTCAGCTCCTAGGTACATTGGTCCGTTCGAGATATTGGAGAGGATTGGAGCAGTCGCTTACCGACTAGCGCTACCACCATCTTTGACGAGCATTCATGATGTGTTCCATGTGTCCATACTAAGGAAGTATGTGCCAGACTCTACACATATTCTGGCAGATGTGTCCGGTTCCATTCAACCTGATGCTATTTACGTAGAGGTTCCGGTACGAATTTTGGATCACAAGGAACGACAGTTGCGAAACAAGATTGTGCGATTTGTCAAGGTCGGGTAGAGTCACCTCACAGATGAGGAGGCAACTTGGGAGCTTGAGGAAAAGATCAGAGCTCAATACCCCACTTAGTCACTTGAGGTGTGTGACTTGTCTCCAAATATCTGAGATGGTTGTTGTGACATCTCGTACTCGTACATGAGCAGGAAATTTGGGGACCAAATTTTTATTAGTGGAGGAGAATATTAAATACGGAAAATTTAAAATATTAAATTTAATGGCTACAGAATTAAGAAAAATAACCCTGGGAAATTTTTCGGGATTTTTAGGAAATTTTTCAGAATTTTTTTGGAATTAAATGAGGATTGTACGAGGTATTTACGGGGATATTTAATTTAACGGGGAAGGTTAGTGATTTATTAAAATCTAATTTAGGTTAATTTCTTATAAAGGGGGGTAATCCGGTTTATCGCGCCGAGCTTTTTCTTTCTCGCGATTTCCTCACCGTAACTGCCTCTCCACCGCGATCTCTCCGCCGACACCTTTCCTTCTTTCTCCGTGCGCCGCACTCCACATCTCGCATCGCTGACACTGCCGCTTCTCTCTCGCCCGATCCATCACCACCGCCTCGCTCTTCTCCACGCCGCAGCCGCAGTCATCGACGCCTCCGCCCAAGCCCTCGCGGTCGCCAGCCCTGCCCCGCACGCACGTGGCTCTGGCAACACCCATGGCTGCCGACCCTCTCGTCGTCCATCGCTGCCTCCCGGAGCCAGTCTTCGCTGTTTGTTGCGCCTAGGTCGCCGCCGTCGCCGCAGCGCCATCCGCCGGCGGCCTTGCGTTCACCTCCAGCACTTCTGCTACACCTAGGCAGGCGACGCCGACCCCTCTGGTCTCTTTCCCCCTTTCCAGTTCATCGCCGGTGGCTTAGCAAGTAAGCGTGGCTAGAGCGGCGATGAGAAGAGCGTCTGAGTGAAGGGGATTCCCTATTTTTTCATCAGTTCAGATCGCATAAGGTTTTCTTTGGACCTTTCTTTTTGGTGCACGAGCAGAGTTTCGATTGCTCACATTCGATGACTTCATTGGTGTAGTTTTACGTAGTTTGCAGATCCAGCGTGATTCGTACTCGGTTGGAGCAAGGGATTATCGTGGCAGTGAAGGCAGTGGAGGTTGTGTACTAGCAGTATTTGGCGTTGGTGTTAGGTTTCCGACGAACCGGGCAGTTTTGGAGAGGAATACTGCCGAGGAAGTTCTAGGGCTGGTAAGTATGATCAATCCTCTTCTTCTTGTCGGTAAATTGCTAGATTTGGATTGTATTGTAGGATTAGTTTGATTTATCTTCTCTTTTTATTAGCTGTAAATTGATATATGATGGGTTGTTGATTTCGGTGTGAGGTTGATCGGTTTTATAATTATTTATGGAGGATTGATTAGGTTAAATGAGATAACTAGATCAATCTAGTTGATCGGGAGTTTATTAAGCATTTGGGTTAATTGGTTTAAGTCCGAACTTGGCTTAGTATTCGATTTGTTGGTGGATTCCATTTTGTGCTTAACAATAGTTATGCTATATGCAGGTTTCGGTCACGAGGCAGGTCCTCGGTCGTGACGATCTGGTTCTTTTTGCGGATATTTTAGCAGGCGAGTATTTTGACTTATCTTTTAGATATAGTCAATATTGATATGCTAGTTAGGATAGCTTGCAATAATTTTCATGTTTATATGCCTAGTATGTTATGTGCCTATTTGATACATGCATTTGATCGGTTATGATTTTATCATCCCTATTTTATTTGGATCATAGTTACTTGGATCATGGATATGCACTTATTGATTGTGCATATTATTTGGATAGGTATTTTTAGTTGGATTTACATGCTTTAGTATCATGCACCATCTTGTATGATTGCATGCTGGCTGGACGGGGTTCCTTTATAGTTGAGCCATGACCCATTACATAACTTTTGGGTTAGTGGTACATTAGGAGGGTGTGTGCAGTTGCTCTGTCAGGCTCCGCTGGTCCGCTCATGGGTAGCGATGAGGCAGTGTGGTAGTGGGCAGGGATCCCTCCTCTGGTATATAACACCGGGAGATGAGAGCTTAGCTCCCCCACTCTGTTTGGGGCAGGAGGATAGGTGTACTCTGACAGCATCCTATCCACTCGGTCACTCAGGAGCAATGATGACAAAGTGCACAGTTGTCATAGCCCTACCCACTCGGCTTCACCATCGCGTGTGAGGCGGCTGACTGGCGTCAGGGGTGACCATGTCATTTGCACGACATGCGTTTTTGCATGGATCGCATTTGTATTGTGTTTGCTGCATTTTATTGATGCCTTGGATGTTGCATACGATTGCCATGCACACAGGATTCATATTCGTATATGGTGATGACTTTATCTCTTATAGTAGGGCACATGCTCCTATTGTCACGCCCCGAGAGCATGCCGAGCCGAAAATCAAACGGACGACACCTCCCCTATACGTGGCAACATTTCGGGTTAATACAAGGCCCGTAGGCCCACAATAACATATATATATCAAAAAAACAACTACACAAAAACACAGCGGAAACATACCACAATAATACAACAATCCCACACATGCATACCGGTATGACTAACACACCATAACAACACGAAATCTCGACAAAATCTGAATATACAACATATACATCACGAAAATTCTCAAATACAATGCACAACGGATGGAAGGCCCAAAACAAAACACGGGAGCCTCGGAGGTGAGATGAGATGATGTCAGCCGACGGTGCTCCAATGCCATCACGAAGTCTTCTACATGTTACCTGGGCGACAGAAAACCCAGGGTCCGCAGGGGGTGGTGAGTAAAACTCAGCAGGTAATAGAAAAATATGTATATATGTAATATCACATGTATTTCAACAACATAATCTAAAGGTGCAACAGGTATATCAGCATCGTAAATAAATACAAGCATATACCATCTAACCAAATGAACAACGTAAAATGCAGACATACCTGAAGTCTGCTACGCTACTCTGATCCAACCTGAACATATATATAACAGGAAGAGTAATACCAACTCACCATACTATCGGTCAAGGTACCTAATGGTCTGTCCAACACATATATAAATATCCGACACCACCGTATAATAAATGTAAGAAGCATGTATGAATATGATGTACAAACAAGTGCAACAAGCATAACCCAAACAAATGCAACATCACAATAAGCATATATATATAGACTGCATCTATATATGTATACTAATCACAATCATCCATATATATATACATACATGCATATATGTATATATATGACAATATGCAAAAATGTCATAAGTCGGCAATGCAGCATGCATGGTCATGTTGGCTCACCCTAAAGCTACCACGGCCCCAGTGTGGCCTCGGTGGCTTGAGCATACCAATTGTCCCAACTCAACACCAACCACTACTCTCGAGTGGACGAGTGGGCAGTATGATCGAGTAGCATATAAGCGTAAAGAGCAAGCTACACGATGGGGGTCCCTGCTGTTGGCCACTCCGACAGTCACTACCCATGAGTGGTCGAGTGTCACACATGCAGGACTACGACACGCAAATCCAACTACTACCGTCTATAGTGGTAGAGTGCAGCACTACAATGCTCTGCCCTCACACGGGTGACTCCTCCTATGAGTAACCGTGGAGGCAGGATGACTGGCGACACTCTCAACCACAAGGGAGACCTCGTCGCCAGCGTGCATGCAAATGCATGAATGCAATATCTCACATACAGACATCCACCATAGACTCTCTATTCTACAGAGAATCATACTAACCAGATCAACGCACTCTCTATCCTGCAGAGAGTCGTACTCAACTGATCATAATACTCTCTGTCCTGTAGAGAGTCATACCAATCTAACCGACGCACTCTCTATCCTGTAGAGAGTCGTACTCAACTGATGGACACACTCTCTATCCTGTAGAGAGTCGTACTCATCTGATTATAACAAGCTAGGACCACCGATCCGTAGCGATACCCTAAGTATCATTCCTCTGACCATTTACACAATACATATTCGGTGGTAACATACAACCTAAGGGTACTAGAACTAACCCTAGGTTAAAGACATTATCTACCTACGGATGACCTTTTTGCCCAATATACAATCAGGTTGTCATCCGGACTTTACTATTTGCACTTAACTTAAACAAATTCTAAGTTACTTGCATCACCTATATGTATAACTCCTAATCATGATAAAATAAACATGATATCAACAATGGAGTTAATAGCCAACGGTAAAGGATCAAGCATACGATAAAAAGAGCGAGTCAAGATATGAACACACCTAACATGCTCATATCTATGACTAAATCTGAATGCAATACATCTACGGACCGGTGAAATTACCACTGTTTTGACATGCGAGAATACAAGTTGTCTTCACGTCCGTGAACCTGCCTCATACCAGAGTCCTCATGCTGTTTCCATCTCAAACACTTCTTAATCTGCTAAAAAGTTTGGTCTCAATTTAATCTAAATAAATCAAACATCACCATGTAATGAACAAGTACTATCATCACTACATAATTATAGCATATCCCGATCAGTTTATTAAACATAACTGATACACAATTATGAACGACCAAATCTATACTTACCTCGTGTCGTTCCACTTTCCTCACAAAGAATCCAGAAGTAAATCTAGTGTTAAAACCTGTAGTCACATATAGTTCATCACCCACCTTATACTGATCAAAAATCTTAACTACGCAATTCACCTTATGCCCATCATGCATTTCCAACCAATCCATAGATCCATCCAACCACTTATCAATGTTATGCATTCATAAATATTCAGATTCATACTTACCCAAACTCGTTTCATTCCTCCACAGCTTCTTCATCGGCTTAAGGAAATCCAATCCGTATCAAACAATTGGACTTAAGCAACATCCAATTCCAATAGACCTCTACAAATATATCAATCTTAATTCATCAATTACATAATCAAACAACCACATAAACATCCTTACCTAGCTTAGCATTAGTTGAACACAGCCAAGGGAATTCGTCGGAGCTTGCTGCTAAATGCCCAACTCCTCTTGCCTTGGCGATTAATGCTCATAGCCGGTGGTCGGTGAGTGAAGTGTGGCGACGGCAATGATCAGGTACAGTGATGGCATCACCAAACCGAGCTCACACTAAGAGGGGTCAACAATCGATCTAAGCTGCAAATGGTATCGGTAAGGGAAACTCTCCATAGAACAGTGTAACGGAATCGATCAAGCTGCGAGGCAGAAGAAATGACCACCAGAGGTCAGCTCACGATGCGGCAACTTGGTGATCAAGCTTCGGTCGTGGCTCGGGCGTCGAACACAGAGTGGTGGGCCGCAATCGTACGGCGACAATCGGCGTTGTCGATGAGAAACGGAGGGGCCGAAGGAGATGTGGCGGCCGCGGCGTGTTGTTCGTGAGCGACAAACAAAAAGGGGCGGCGACCAGTGGGCAGTTCGGCGGCCACGCAGCGAGTGGCTTGTGGAGGTTGTGTGCACGCGACGTGCGTGTGATGGTTACAAATCGACGGCAACCGACGGCTGGGCAAATGGGAAATGAAGGCAGCGGTGACGGAGATCAGCTGGATCGGATGGAGATCAGCACTGGCGGCAGTAGCTATGGCTTGGTGGCGTGTGATGGTAGCAAATCAGCTCGAGGAGTCGGCGCTAGGCGGCGGCAGCGAGTGAAGCGGCATCGGCGGCGAGATCGGGAAGAAGAGAGGCGAACGTTGCGGCTGCTGGCTGACGCGCAAGGGCAGTGGCGCGTGTGCGATGGCTGCCAAGCAGAGGCCATCAGTGGCTATGCGTGGTCGGGTGCGCGCGAGGGAGAAGGCGGCGGTGATGAGGCGGCACGGCGTGGAGGCGGGTCGATATACGCGATGTTGCCGATTGTCCGTGGCCTAACGACTGACGAGTCGCTCCGCCGGCGGTTGAGAGCTCGAGGTGGAGAAGGGCAGAGATTAGGCGGAGATGGGGCGAGCTCGACTGCTCGAGCGTCGACGGCGTGCGGGGAGAAGAATCAGGGGAAAAAGGTGAAGAAAAACCGAAAACGCTCGGTTGAGAGGAACGGCAGAAAACGGATGCGCCGTAATGAAAAATAAATGGGTCGGAGATTTGATTAAACCCATAAGTTTTATTTAAACCTAGGTTAAGCCCAAACTCAATCAAACCCCCAACTGCATACCTAAATTTTTTTTTTCTGGTATTTTACATTCTCCCCCACTTATGAAAATTTGGTCCCCAAATTTCGTACTAATATGCAAAAATTTACTTCAAGCAAGTTTCCGAAAGGGCCACATACCTTCCTCAAGTTAACAGATAAGACTATCGAGCCCGGATAGTATCTTCCAGCTTCCACATAGCAATCTCTGAAGTTGCAACTGTTCGCGTTCCTGCAACTCTATAGTAGCTACCCAGTAGCTAGTTAGATTCAATGAGCACTTCTGCTCCATACATCTACAAATCCAAATAATAACTACTAAAGTCACGTCATGTATATGACAGCTTATCTCGTAGTTTCTTGAATGTCTTAAGCATAAAGTATGCCTCATTCAACTGCATCGGAATCGCTCTGATCCCTGAAACAATGCATCCGCGTACAACTTCCTTTTGATCCACTCCGGAAGGATTAACTAATACTTGCGTAAAAGTTAACCGCCATCTAGGTCCTGTAAACTAGTTTCACCAGCTTTCGACTAAATGATTTACAACATCACCTCTGTCAAACAAGTATGTGGTATAGTAATGCTAAGACATTCTATCTACATCTACAGTACTAACCAAAACATACAAGGCAAACCACCATCTACGGTGGTCGAGTGCGTAACTCCAACTACCACGATCAACAGTGACCAGGTTACGCAATTCCAACAACTACAAAAGGATCCAATCGTGTTCAGGATACACGATTCTCAAATCCAGTGACGACTAAATCGTTAATTAGTCTAGCAACTTAATCAAAACTCATACAATTCATACCAAGTATGAAATTATCGTCTCCACAAACCTGCATCCCCTTTACTCTAAGCTGATGATATATATTAATCATCATAACGACCATGATAATCGTATGACATCATGTCACTACAATATTCCAGTCGTAAATCAACCTTAGAGTGTACACATGTGTCCTTTGCTGATCTAAACAGCTCATTTATCCTCAACGTAGGATATTTACTTTCAACAATCATCGCATTCCATCATTGACAATCAATGCATAATCTCAAATGTCCATCTCTCTTTCGACAAAGAGTTCTGGATCTTCACAAGGAGGAATACTGGGATAGATAAATATCCCTTCCAACATCTCCTATAATCACAATTTACATTCTTCCAATTTCAATAGTGTTTAGCAACACTGATACCAACAAAATTATCACTCATATGTGATATTCGAAACCAGAACTAATTTCCACAATCATTTCGATCGCCTACTCCACTTGCCTAAGCAACAACAAGGCTAGGAGTTCATCCGAAACTACCTCCGATTGCTCTCGGATTATACGCACATCTGAGAGACATAATCATACTATAATCTCAACAACTTGACCATTTGTAAGGATATGTCTACAGTAAAGATATGTCTATCCAAGTCTAAGGGCATCCCTTGACTTCTTAATTGTTGATCCTCATCTCACCTGACGGTAGAGATACCATCGACCCACAAGTCGATGTAAAGGACCCTTCTAATCCAATTGAGAATGTTCTAGATACAGATACCTGTAACTACAAGCATCTCTCAACATATTAACCTTGAGGGTAAACTAAAGTAATACCCTGAATCATCAATTATCTATCGATCCGATCCAAAAGGCTCCACGCAGGTCTCGGCCTTTCTCCGAAGAGAACCAGATCAGATCCAATAGTTCGCGACAAAGCGGTCACATTTCTGCGACGAATGCCGCGGGAATTTTTCCTAGACCATATGATCCCATCACTAAATTCTACGAGCTGCAACTGTAGAATACCGAATAGATACGACCTTCGTCGTATACTCTCTCCTATGTACTAAGCAAATCACATCTGGAGGTAACTGTTTGTTGTCTGCTGAATCTTCTAAGATGTTTTCTGCTGATGCTGCTTCTATGTTGATCTCTGCTGAAGGGGAGTATCAAGGAACTCCAACCACGCCTGAGGTAGTAGGTTGTTGCTGATGAGATAACCCAAATCTTCGGTGTTGATCTCTGCTGTCGAGACGGTGCATCATCCTCCAGGAATACCATCGATAGTCTTAACTGAGTCTTCAAAGTATACCTCCTCCACTGTACTGGTTGCTCACAATAGCAACAGATGAAATGATCCAACGGATAATCTGACTTCACGTGTCTTCGTGATCCGCACTGCACGCACATAATCACTTCAGAGTCTTTGTTATGATTTTTGCTGATATCCACAAGAACATTCTGATGATCCGCGGCTGATCTTCTATAATCAAAAAATAGCTCGACGTCTATGACTCCGATCTTACTCTTTTATCCAACAGTCGGAGACTTCTGACTCTAATAAGTTGACCTACAATAGTTGCTTACCGGTCTCCAACTCTTAAACACTTGTACGGAGTCATTTCTAACTTCTATCTCAATCCAACGTCTTTCGGCAGGATCTGATAGAAGATTCCGGCATCCTAATCCAACTATAAGCCAATAACTCTGGGTGGCTTAAATCATCCATTCATCTTCTTGAGCTATTAGGTGGTCGTAACCTCCGCAAGTCTCATGACTCTGCATAGTACACAATTACTAACCGATCACCCTTTCTTGAAGCTCAAGAATTCCTTACAATGTGTCACTAAAAAGTGACACGGGGAAATACACTCTTTCAACATCACTAATCCATGATCAAGTGATATTTTATTTCCCGAATATCATTTTTTGCATTTATCACCAAATACCGATTTGACCCCAATAATGGTATGCAAATAACTCTACTTTCTCGATATAACATGAGTTAAGTACTTAAAAGTACTCTCAAAGTTATACAACTCAGTACGAACAACTCAGGGATAAAATCCCTATGAAACTCTATAACCTAGCCTTCCGCTATCTGCATCAACAATAGACAATTTGTCCTGTCCATTACCCAACAGGTAATGATCTGACTAGTACAGTTAGTGGAAATCTCTAAGACTGTAGTCTGTGATTTGCATAATAAATATGATGACTTGGCCCCTATTTTTCGACTCGGTATCAGTCGGCTCTCAGAGGTAAATCACCTCCTCGACACAGGTTCAAGACTCACAAACACAATAGGTCGTTCCTGTGGTCAACTCATACCACGGTTACGCATAATAACCAACACACTACAGGTTATTCCCTGGTATAAGCATCTAAATGCATAGCCAACATAACCGGGAGTATAAACCCTAAAGGTCACTCCGGTTGGTCTCCTCGGTGGACGACCCCTACTACAAGTCTGCACAAGTGTCATAACTATACTGTATACACCTACTGATCAAGTTTAGATAAATATCTACTAAACCATAACTTATCAGGAATTCTTACCTCATGCTGCTTGGAGCTCAGGACGCTGTCCATCTCATCTTAGAAAACCAAAACCGAATAAATCGACTCCCGAGAATCCAAGACTCGACACAAAAACAATATTGTATGGCATCGTAGAACCTTGGGCTCTGATACCACTAAAGTTGTCACGCCCCGAGAGCATGCCGAGCCGAAAATCAAACGGACGACACCTCCCCTGTACGTGGCAACATTTCAGGTTAATACAAGGCCCGTAGGCCCACAATAACAATAACATATATATATCAAAACAACAACTACACAAAAACACAGCGGAAACATACCACAATAATACAACAATCCCACACATGCATACCGGTATGACTAACACACCATAACAACACGAAATCTCGACAAAATCTGAATATACAACATATACATCACGAAAATTCCCAAATACAATGCACAATGGATGGAAGGCCCAAAACAAAACACGGGAGCCTCGGAGGTGAGATGAGATGATGTCAGCCGACGGTGCTCCAATGCCATCACGAAGTCTTCTACATGTTACCTGGGCGACAGAAAACCCAGGGTCCGCAGGGGGTGGTGAGTAAAACTCAGCAGGTAATAGAAAAATATGTATATATGTAATATCACATGTATTTCAACAACATAATCTAAAGGTGCAACAGGTATATCAGCATCGTAAATAAATACAAGCATATACCATCTAACCAAATGAACAACGTAAAATGCAGACATACCTGAAGTCTGCTACGCTACTCTGATCCAACCTGAACATATATATAACAGGAAGAGTAATACCAACTCACCATACTATCGGTCAAGGTACCTAATGGTCTGTCCAACACATATATAAATATCCGACACCACCGTATAATAAATGTAAGAAGCATGTATGAATATAATGTACAAACAAGTGCAACAAGCATAACCCAAACAAATGCAACATCACAATAAGCAAATATATATAGACTGCATCTATATATGTATACTAATCACAATCATCCATATATATATACATACATGCATATATGTATATATATGACAATATGCAAAAATGTCATTGTTAGGACCTTTGTAACGCTAGAGGGGGGGGTGATTAGTGTTTCTTCGTTTCTACAATCAAGTTAGCGGAAGCAATACAAATACAAAACAAATACAAATACGAAATAAGAAACCAAACGCTAACACCCAATTTACGTGGTTCGGAGATGACGCTCCTACTCCACGGCAATCCGTAAGGTGGATTAGCCCTAGCCAAGCTTCACTATCTTCTCCTTTGGATGAACCAAGGTGGAGAAACCTTTCTTACAATACACTCCTCTTCTTTACAATGATGGATGATGAAGAACAATAGAAGAGGAGGTTTTGGATTGCTAAAAACACTTAGAAAACTTGGTGAGCACGAGGATGAAGTTAGGAGTTAGAGCACTAGCCTCCCCATGCTCCCCATGACCCCTTTTTAGATGCATGCCATCGATTGATCGCCGCCGGCCAACCGGCTTCAAACGCGATCTCCGCGGAGATTCGTGAGCCGATCTCAATGGCAGGTGATGATGACCGATCTTCCATCGATCGGCCGATGGAGTGATCGATCAGTGATCACGGCAGCAATGAGTGAGACCGCATTCGCGCATTTCTTTCCTTGATCATCGATCGTTGCCCATAGCGGCCGGTGATCGATGAGAATCGATCGGCCGACATGTCCAAACGCCGATCGATGGTCGTGGTTTCACCGACGACTTCGGTACCGACGACGATCGATACATCGTATCAGTCGACTGATACTCATTAAGTATGAATAATTCATACTTGTTTTTATACCCTAGACCTAGACTCAACCTTCTAGCTCCGTATTAAGCCTTGCGCCTTCAGGATCCCTCCGAGTCCGCGACTTGTTCATCCTTTGCGCTTTGCTTCCAAGAGCTTCCTTCGGTTTCGTCATGTCTTGGGTTGCCAAATGCTTGGACTTTACGCCGCCAAGACTACAATCTTGGACTTATGCTGCCAAGACCTTACTTTGGACTTCCTTTGCCAAGGTTCACTTGGACTTTACGCTGCCAAGACTACAAGCTTGGTCTTATGCTGCCAAGTCCATCCCTTTGGACTTCCTTTGCCAAGGTTCACTTGGACTTTACGCTGCCAAGACTACAAGCTTGGTCTTATGCTGCCAAGTCCATCCCTTGGACTTCCTTTGCCAAGATCATACTTGGACTTCTCTTTTACCTGTCACTTAAACACATTCGCAATTAGATCACAACACATTGCCTAACTTAAATGATTATCCAAACATCAAAACACATAAATGCTTGGAGCATTGTTGCACCAACAATCTCCCCCTTTTTGATGTTTGACAATCATTTAAGTTAGGTCTTTTTAATCATATTTCCAATATAGATTCTAACTTAAACATTCCTTCTCCCCCTTTGACAGACATCAAAAAGAGAAGGATTCATAAATGAAAGAGTTAAGGGTATTGGATCTTGGACTAAGATATAAGATTGAAATTAAGCTCCCCCTTAATCCAAGATATGATGTGTAAACCATATTTGAAGCATATCAAGGAATTAACCATGAAGTTCTAACTTTGCACCAACAATGGATTTTAGGGAAGAAAATAATATTATATATGAAACTCCCCCTAAAACACTGCATTAATCTGTCCTACAACTTTGTTTATTGCAACATTATCATACCATAGTTTTAGGACATCAAGGATACACTAAATATCAAAAAATGGAGTTTAATTTACGAACGATCGATCATTCTAGACTAAATTTCAAATTTGACCTTTTCATTAACTTTAGAAATGCAGTAGAAATTCCAGAAATCTTAAAAAAATCACGAAATTTCGCGTACACATTTCTGAAATCATACTTGATGAAGGAAAAATAATTTGAAAAATATATGTTTTTCATATTTCAAGATTGATACAACCTTGGAATCTAACAAAAGTTCTAAAGAGTTTGCAACCTTTGTATCACTTTTGTGGTTCATTTGGAAATTGTTTTTCAAAATATGATGAACATAGTTTAAAATATATATTATTTGGAATTTCCAACCATGTTCTTTGAGCTATGTATCCATTACTTGAATACAAGCCTTTCCAATGATTGGTCCATAAGGTGTTTATGTCTCTAGGTGTATCATTGGCCCATAGTAATGCATCATAACAAGCATGATGAGCCAAGTACACCTCCCCTATTATCTCACATGGTTCTAGGTGTCTCAATACAAAAATCAAGGTTCTTAAGGCTTTTTGTGAGATGTAACAAGGTATAATCATGGGATTATGCAAGCCTAGAATTTTACTCCACAAAGCACATACCAAGTTCTCTCCTTAAAGATGAAAATTCATTTTCGGGAAGAGCTTTGGTGAAGATATCGGCAAGGTTGGACTTAGATTCTACATAATTAAGTTCAATGTCCCTCTGCCACATGATCTCTTATGAAGTGATGTTTCACTTCAATGTGCTTGGTCCTAGAGTGATGTACCGGATTTTTGGTCAAGTTGATGGTACTCACATTGTCACAATAAACCTTAATGTTAGAGTAGTGTAGCTCATAGTCCACAAGAGTATGTCTCATCCAAAGCAATTGAGCTACACAACCACCCATAGCCACATATTCGGCTTCGGTGGTTGATAAAGCAACACAATGTTGCTTCCTACTACTCCAACTAACTAGGGAGGACCCAAGAAATTGGCATCCACCACTAGTACTTTTCCTATCCAATTTGCACCCGGCATAATCGGAATCGGTATAACCAAGCAATTCAAATGACCTAGTCCTAGGATACCAAAGTCCTACATTTAGAGTACCTTTAATATATCTTAAAATTCTTTTGACGGCTACTAAATGTGATTCTTTGGCACAAGATTGGTATCTTGCACACATACCTACCGCAAATAAAATATCGGGTCTACTAGCGGTTAGGTATAGTAGGCTACCTATCATACTCCTATAAAGTTTAAGATCGATTGATTTACCATCATGATCACTATCTATTCTAGTGCTAGTGGCCATAGGAGTGCTTACAATTTTGGCATTTTCCAAACCAAATTTCTTGATCATTTCATTTGCATATTTGGTTTGATAAATATGGATACCTTCATTGGTTTGTTTTACTTGTAAACCTAGGAAAAAATTGAGTTCTCCAACTAAACTCATTTCAAATTCATTTTCCATATTTTTTATAAAGTCTTGAAGGAGATCATCATTTGTAGACCCAAAGATGATATCATCAACATATACTTGGGCTATGAATATATCTTTCAATGTTGACTTTATAAATAAGGTTTGATCTACTTGTCCTCTTCTAAAATCCTTAGAAATTAAGAAGGATGACAATCTTTCATACCATGCCCTAGGAGCTTGTTTTAACCCATATAATGCTTTCCTAAGCTTATATACATGATTTGGATAATCTATGTTCTCAAACCCGGGTGGTTGCTCTACATACACTTCCTCCTTAATAAAACCATTTAAAAATGCCGATTTAACATCCATTTGGTAAAGTTTAAATCCCATGTAGGAGGCATACCCTAAGAGAATTCTAATAGATTCTAATCTAGCAACCGGGGCATAAGTCTCATCGTAGTCAAGCCCCTCAACTTGATTGAATCCCCTAGCAACCAACCTAGCCTTATTTCTAGTGATGTTCCTTGGTCATCTAACTTATTCCTAAAAACCCATCTTGTAGTAATTATGGTGCTATCATTGGGTCTAGGTACTAACTCCCAAACTTGACTCCTCTCAAATTGAGCCAATTCATCTTGCATTGCCAAAATCCAATCCGGATCATGGAGTGCATCATTGATCGATTTAGGCTCAATTTGTGAGAGAGCAACTTGACTAGTAGGAGCCCTATGAAATGACCTAGTTCTTACTCCTTGAGATAGATCTCCTACTACTTGGTCAAGTGGATGATCTTGATGAATTCTTAGGTTTCTAGAAGGGTTTCAAATTGATCATTGTTATCCTCCACCCTTCTTTCATCATCGGAATCTTCTTTTCTTCCCCCTTGATCATTGCCCTTAATGGTCAAATTTTGAAGTTTTTGGGTAATGTCTTGATTATTGTCATTAATATCCTTATCAATGGAGGACTTTCTAGGGTAGGTACTCGTAGTTTCATCAAATTTAACATTTGAGGACTCCTCAATCCCTTGGGTTCTCTTATTGTAGACTCTATACCCTTTACTTGTGGATGAGTATCCAACTAGAATTCCCTCATCCGCTTTAGATTCAAATTTCCTAAGTTGTCTTTGGTATTTAAGATATAAACTTTACATCCAAAGACTTTGAAATAGTGAATTGTGGGAATAGTTCCATTCCATAGTTCAAAAGGTGTCTTTCCTAAAAACCTATGGATTTGAACCCTATTTTGGATATAGCAAGCGGTATTAACTGCCCGCACAAGTAGCTAGGTAGAGAGTATGCATTTAGCATAGTCCTAGCCGCTTCTTGTAGGGCACGATTTCTCCTTTCCACCACCCCATTTTGTTGGGGTGTTCTAGGACAAGAGAACTCATGCTTGTACCCTTGCTCTAAACAAAATTGTGAAAATTTAAAGTTTTCAAATTCACCACCATGATCACTACGGATCCGGTTGATTTTGAGTCTCTTTTCATTTTCAACCCTTTTACTAAATCCTATGATTATTTCTAAGGTATCATCCTTATGTTTCATAAAGTAAACCCAAGTATACCTAGAAAAATCATCCACAATGACTAAACAATATTTGTTACCATTTAAAGATGGAGTGCTATGGCAATCAAATAAATCAAGATGCAATAATTCTAATGGTAAAGACGTATTAGTTAAGGTTTTACCTTTGTGTGATGCTTTGTTTGTTTTCCTTCTTGGCATGCATCACACATTTTGTTCTTGACATACTTGATCTTTGGTAACCCTTTGACCAACTCCATCTTGGCTACTTTGGCTATGTTTTTCATGTTGGCGTGCCCCAATCTTCTATGCCATAGCCAACATTCTTCCTCTTTTGCCACAAGACACTTAGTAGAAATGTTAGAAGCATATGAAAGATCAACATAATAGATGTTTGATTTTCTATATCCAACTAACATGCAATCATTTAATTCCTTGTGTTTAATCATGCATTTAGAGGATTCAAACGAGACATGATAGTTTGCATCACAAAGTTGACTAACACTTAATAAATTAAACTTCATATTTTCAACTAGCAAGACTTTGTGAATAACAATTTTAGGGGATACCTCAATTGTACCTCTACCTAGTATCTTGAGTTTTCCACTATTCCCAAAAGATACCGCTCCCTTCTTCACGTATTTAATTGTGGAGAACTTGCTCACATCCCGGTCATATGTGTTGAGCAACCGCTATCCACAATCCACATACCTCGCTCTCCTACCTAAATCACATGAAAAACACAAGCTTTTGGTACCCAAACATTTGGACCGGTAACATTAATTAAAAACTTCTTAGGTACCCAAGCTTTCTTAACCTTACCCTTAATGGTTCCTTTCCTATTAATTAATGAAATATAAGCAACCTCTTTCTCTTTTGGCTTATATCCTAAACCGCCTTGTTATAAACCGCTCTTTGCCTACTAAGGATCATGTCAAGACCTTTTGAGCCATTTGAAAATTTTTCTAAACATGTTTTCAATTTACTAACCTCATCCTTAAGTTTTTCATTTTCTTCCCTAAGCATGCAAGAGTCAACATGTAAAAGTTTTCATCCCTAATGGCTTTTAATTCTATCTTCATGCTCTTAACCTTAGATTTAGATTTATCTAGAGCTTCTTGAAGATATGCAATTGATTTGTAAAGAAGTTCTACTTTAGGAGAATTCATTACCTCATCGTCACTAGATGACGATTCATCACTTGAGGAGCTTTCTTCTTGGCTTGACGCCCGGAATCATCTCCTAGTGCCATGAGTGCCACATGGCGAGTGATGTGGCAAAGCTCATCATCGGAAGATGAGTCTTCAACGCTTGGTGTGTCCCATGTGGTTTGAGCCATCATAGCCTCCTTCTTCTTCTTCTCCTTCTTGTCCTTCTTCTTCTTTTCTTTTCCTCCTTCTTCTTTAGCTCCGCAATTTGGCTTTATGTGCCCCTTCTTATTGCAAGCATGACAAATCACATTATTGTTAAAATTTGAATTACCACTACTTTTACCTCTTGATGAGTGGAACCCCTTCCTTGCTTCTCTATTCTTGAATTCCTTTGATTTTCTAAGGAACTTCTTGACAAAATGGGCCACCTCACTAGCCGAGTCTCCATCACTACTTGACTCTTGCTCCGACTCGGATGAAGATGACACCTCTTTCCTTTCTTTCTTCTTCTTTTCTTTCTTTTCAACAAATAGGGCCAAACCCTTTTCCTTAGAAGACATGTTAGTTTGTTCATGCAATTCAAACTCACAAAATAGTTCATCAATTTTAATTTGTGAGAGATCCCTAGTTACCTTAATGGCATCAACTACTATAGGGTCCGCAAAGAATTTCTAGGAAAAACATAAAATATACCTTACTAAATCCCGGTTGTCAACTCGCTCACCTATGATATGGAGTCCGTTCACAATTTCCTTGAACCTTCCATGCATTTGGCTTACGATTTCATGCATCTTCATTTGGAAGGCTTGAAGTTGTCCAATTAGAAGGTCCTTCTTTGCCCTCTTTGACTCCTTGGAACCTTCATTTAGCTCAATGAGCTTTTCCCATAGCTCCTTGGCGGATTCAAAAGGCCCCACCTTGTTGAGTTGCTCCATTGTGCGCGCATTGGATGGTGAGGATGGCTTTTGCATTTGACTCGAAGTGCGGTTCATCTCCCTTGTCCAATCCTTGCTTGGAATAGGGTTTCCACGCTCATCCACCGGTTCCTCGAAGTCATCTACAACACTATGCCAAATTTCAATATTACTCATTAAATAGTACTTCATCCTACCTTTCCAATATGCGAAGTGACTCCCATCGAAGAGTGGTGGCTTGGCGATGCTATATCCCTCTTGAAGAGCCATTGATGCCTTGGTTGATGGTGAGATCTTCCAAGCGATCCGGGCTCTGATACCACTTGTTAGGACCTTTGTAACGCTAGAGGGGGGGTGATTAGTGTTTCTTCGTTTCTACAATCAAGTTAGCGGAAGCAATACAAATACAAAACAAATACAAATACGAAATAAGAAACCAAACGCTAACACCCAATTTACGTGGTTCGGAGATGACGCTCCTACTCCACGGCAATCCGTAAGGTGGATTAGCCCTAGCCAAGCTTCACTATCTTCTCCTTTGGATGAACCAAGGTGGAGAAACCTTTCTTACAATACACTCCTCTTCTTTACAATGATGGATGATGAAGAACAATAGAAGAGGAGGTTTTGGATTGCTAAAAACACTTAGAAAACTTGGTGAGCACGAGGATGAAGTTAGGAGTTAGAGCACTAGCCTCCCCATGCTCCCCATGACCCCTTTTTATAGAAGAGGGGCTATTTTTCCCGTTGGGCCTCGATCAGTCGACTGATGCATGCCATCGATCGGCTGCGCCAACAACCACAACGCGATCTCACGCGGAGATTCGTAGCGCAATCTCCAACGGCAGTGATCGATCGATCTCTCCATCGATCGTGATGGAGTGATCGATCAGTGATCCGCAGCGGCAGATCGTGAGGCGTCGTGGCATTTCTTTCCTTGATCGATCATTGTTGCCCATAGCGATCGGTGATCGTAATCGATCGTGACATGTCCAAACCCGATCGGTGATGGTCGATTTCACCACGACTCGGTAAACGACGACGGATCGGTGATACATCGTATCGATCGTACTCGATAAGTATGAATAATTCATACTTGTTTTTATACCCTAGACCTAGACTCAACCTTCTAGCTCCGTATTAAGCCTTGCGCCTTCAGGATCCCTCCGAGTCCGCGACTTGTTCATCCTTTGCGCTTTGCTTCCAAGAGCTTCCTTCGGTTTCGTCATGTCTTGGGTTGCCAAATGCTTGGACTTTACGCCGCCAAGACTACAAGCTTGGACTTATGCTGCCAAGACCTTACTTTGGACTTCCTTTGCCAAGGTTCACTTGGACTTTACGCTGCCAAGACTACAAGCTTGGTCTTATGCTGCCAAGTCCATCCCTTTGGACTTCCTTTGCCAAGGTTCACTTGGACTTTACGCTGCCAAGACTACAAGCTTGGTCTTATGCTGCCAAGTCCATCCCTTGGACTTCCTTTGCCAAGATCATACTTAGACTTCTCTTTTACCTGTCACTTAAACACATTCGCAATTAGATCACAACACATTGCCTAACTTAAATGATTATCCAAACATCAAAACACATAAATGCTTGGAGCATTGTTGCACCAACAGTCATAAGTCGGCAATGCAGCATGCATGGTCATGTTGGCTCACCCTAAAGCTACCACGGCCTCAGTGTGGCCTCGGTGGCTTGAGCATACCAATTGTCCCAACTCAACACCAACCACTACTCTCGAGTGGCCGAGTGGGCAGTATGATCGAGTATCATATAAGCGTAAAGAGCAAGCTATACGATGGGGGTCCCTGCTGTTGGCCACTCCGACAGTCACTACCCATGAGTGGTCGAGTGCCACACACGCAGGACTATGACACGCAAATCCAACTACCACCGTCTATAGTGGTAGAGTGCGGCACCACAATGCTCTGCCCTCACACGGGTGACTCCTCCTATGAGTAACCGTGGAGGCAGGATGACTGACGACACTCTCAACCACAAGGGAGACCTCGTCGCCAGCGTGCATGCAAATGCATGAATGCAATGTCTCACATACAGACATCCACCATAGACTCTCTATTCTACAGAGAATCATACTAACCAGATCAATACACTCTCTATCCTGCAGAGAGTCGTACTCAACTGATCATAATACTCTCTGTCCTGTAGAGAGTCATACCAATCTAACCGACGCACTCTCTATCCTGTAGAGAGTCGTACTCAACTGATAGACACACTCTCTATCCTGTAGAGAGTCGTACTCATCTGATTATAACAAGCTAGGACCATCGGTCCGTAGCGATATCCTAAGTATCATTCCTCTGACCATTTACACAATACATGTTCGGTGGTAACATACAACCTAAGGGTACTAGAACTAACCCTAGGTTAAAGATATTATCTACCTACGAATGACCTTTTTGCCCAATGTACAATCAGGTTGTCATCCGAACTTTACTATTTGCACTTAACTTAAACAAATTCTAAGTTACTTGCATCACCTATATGTATAACTCCTAATCATGATAAAATAAATATGATATTAGCAATGGAGTTAATAGCCAACGGTAAAGGATCAAGCATACGATAAAAAGAGTAGGGTCAAGATAATATGAACACCTAACATGCTCATATCTATGACTAAATTTGAATGCAATACATCTACCCGGACCAGGTAGGAAATTACCCACCTATTTTGATGACTTGTCTGAGAATACAAGTTGTCTTCACGTCCGTGAACCTGCCTCATACCAGAGTCCTCATGCTGTTTCCATCTCAAACACTTCTTAATCTGCTAAAAAGTCTGGTCTCAATTTAATCTAAATAAATCAAACATCACCATGTAATGAACAAGTACTATCATCACTACATAATTATAGCATATCCAAATTAGTTTATTAAACATAACTGATACACAATTATGAACGACCAAATCTATACTTACCTCGCGTCGTTCCACTTTCCTCACAAAGAATCCAGAAGTAAATCCAGTGTTAAAACCTGTAGTCACATACAGTTCATCACCCACCTTATACTGATCAAAAATCTTAACTACGCAATTCACCTTATGCCCATCATGCATTTCCAACCAATCCATAGATCCATCCAACCACTTATCAATGTTATGCATTCATAAATATTCAGATTCATACTTACCCAAACTCGTTTCATTCCTCCACAGCTTCTTCATCGGCTTAAGGAAATCCAATCTGTATCAAACAATTGGACTTAAGCAACATCCAATTCCAATAGACCTCTACAAATATATCAATCTTAATTCATCAATTGTATAACCAAACAACCACATAAACATCCTTACCTAGCTTAGCATTAGTTGAACACAGCCAAGGGAATTCGTCGGAGCTTGCTGCTAAATGCCCAACTCCTCTTGCCTTGGTGATTAATGCTCATAGCCGGTGGTCGGTGAGTGAAGTGTGGCGACGGCGATGATCAGGTACAGTGATGGCATCATCAAATCGAGCTCACACTAAGAGAATTGACAATCGATCCAAAGCCGCAAATGGTATCGGTGAAACTCTCCATAAACGATTATAGGAATCGATCAGTGTGAGGCGAAGAAATGACCAACAGTCGGCTCACGATGCGAGCGTGGTGATCGGCTTCGATTGTGGCTCAGGCGTCGCAGCAGTGGTGGAGCTGCAAATGTTAGCGGCGGCAGCGGCTGTTATCGATGAAGCGGAGGGCGGAAGAGATGTGCGGCGCGGCGTGTTTTTCCGTGGCGACAAAAAGGGCAGCGACGATTAGGCGATTCGGCGCCACGCGGCCGAGTGGCTTATGGAGGTGTGCACGCGACGCGCGAATGTGATGGTTACCAAATCGGCGACAACCGGTACGGGCAAATGGGAAAGCGAAGGCAGCGGTGATGAGATCTGGATCGGATGGAGATCGATGGATCGAGGCGGAGATCGACACAGCGGTAGTAGCTATGGCTTGGTGGCGTCACGATGGTAGCGATCCGGCGGCTCAGTCGGCGCTAAGCGGCGGCGGCCGAGTGAAGCGGCGGCGCGAGATCGGGAAGAAGAAGCGACGTCGCGTCTTGGCTGTGGGCGCGCGCGTGGCAGCGTGTCGATGGGCTGCCAGCGAGAGGCCATCAACGGCTGGGTGTGGTCGGGTGCGCGCGAGGGAGAAGGCGGCGGTGATGAGGCGGCACGGTGTGGAGGCGGGTCGATATACGCTATGCTGCCGATTGTCCGTGGCCTAATGACTGACGAGTCACTCCACCGGCGGTTGAGAGCTCGAGGTGGAGAAGGGAAGAGATCAGGCGGAGATGGGGCGAGCTTGACTGCTTGAGCGTCGACGGCGCGCGGGGAGAAGAATCGGGGGAAAAAGGTGAAGAAAAACCGAAAACGCTTGGTGGAGAGGAACGACAGAAAACGGATGCGCCGTAATGAAAAATAAATGGGTCGGAGATTTGATTAAACCCATAAGTTTTATTTAAACCTAGGTTAAGCCCAAACTCAATCAAACCCCCAACTGCATACCTAATTTTTTTTTCTAGTATTTTACACCTATATCAGGGTAGGAGATTCAGGTGAGTACAGTCCTTTTGCATTTATTTCTTGCTTACCATATATATGAGAATGTACTGGCATGATTAGTATTGTTAGCTATTTCTTGCTATTCATATCGACTAGTATCCGCTAAGTTCTTTGAACTTACCCCGTTACTTTACATCTGTTTCAGGTTGAAACTGCCAGGAGAGTCCAGCTGCCAATCCCCCCTCTTCGAAATGGATAGATTTTATTGGTCTTATAGTTTTGGTTTTTAACTAGATGAAGTGTGCAGGATTTGTGCAATGTTTTGGTTATGTACTTGTGGAGATATTTGTTGTGTCCTTATGGACTGTTCTGGATTGGATTTCGGTTGTATGTTCCTGCTCAGATGGAAGAAGGGGTAGGTCTCGATGTTTTAGATCTTTTATTTATTTTGGTTGATGGCCCGAGGCCTAATTATTATCTGCATGTGTTGATTGTATTCCGGTCGTGTTGACCGATGTATAGTGGTCGTGTATATCTTGTATAAAAATTGGTATTGTCACCCGTACAGGAGAGATGCTGTCGGATTTTTGTCTTGCGGGGACTCCCTCGGGGCGTGACACCAAGAAAGTCGAAGCCCCAATTAGGAAGAGCAAGGAGCATGTGGTGCCCTTTATATTTTATTTGTCAATGCTTTGTTTGTCATATGCTATGTCATGACATCATATTTCATTTGATCATATAAAATATTGTGATAATTTTTAGGTTATTATGTCATGTTTGTATTTAGGTCTATCTTTATGTTATGACATCATGATTATTGACAAATATTTTAATTTAGGCAAATTTTTATGCCATTATCATATTCATGCATTTAGGATATTTAAAATAAAATTAAGGACAATGACATGATTTGAAGTCCCATGATAAAGGAATCAAATAGAGTTGCCTAGATAAAATACATGAGATCTTAGATTTAGGAAGAACAAAAATCCACATCTCACAAAAATATTAAATTGACATATGTGTGTATTGATACACCCTAGACACATGTGAGATGTTAGAAAAATGAGTTAAGTTCAAAGTGCATAGTTCTTACATATAGATGAACTCAAACTCATATAATATGACATTGATGAATCATGAGGAAGCTAATGTATAAGTTATGTACATCTAACCCATAGACTATAGTTCAAAATAAGATTTTAAAATCATTTTAGAAAACCTTAGTGAAACATATCTTTTGATAACAATCACCATTGAACAAGTTGACACAAAGTTAGCCAAAAATATTGAAGTTTTTAATGGTTTTGATCTTTATATCAATCTTACAATTTAATGAGTATTTTAATTTAAAATTATTTTTCTCCCATTGTATTTTATGTAAGTAATGTACGTATAAAATTTCAAGATTTTTAGAATACATATATTTACTTATGCATTTTTCAAATCTGATTTTTGAAATCGATTTCTGCATTTATGCGAAACGATCATTCTTTGCTTAAATGATTGGTAGTGGTAGTAATCGATTGACTAATTTCTGATTTCAGTCAATTGATTATGCTGATTTTGGTTGAACAAGATTTGTTTAGCCATGTATCAACTACCATAGGTTACCCTAACGTCTCCTAATCCTAGGATATTTTTTATAAAGCATTGGAAGGATGAAATTATCATTGTAAATGATTAGGAGAGGTTTTAGAGTGGAGTATCGAATTTTAAGGCAGGTTAAAATTCAAGTTTGAACTTTTACCCTTATTTTCGATGGTTTAAATTTCCTATAAGCTTAGAAACTCTCCCAAGATATTGTTGGTGCTATGGTCAAAGAGGAGCAAGCCTTTAAGAGGAGTGTGTCCATTTTGGGATGATAGATGCAATTTTTGACCAAAATGGAAAAGTGAGGGTTTGGTAAATCTTCATTATGGATTGTCTCTCATTTAGTGATATATGATTTATCACTAGAAAGAGTAAAGACATCCTAGATGTTTTGAACCAAGGGGAAGAATGTAGGATCTCATTGGTAGATGAAACATTGGAAAACCCTTGGTAGACTTTTTAATGTATGTCAAAGGGGGAGAAGTGAGGTTTAAGTTAGGTAAATCTTCACTATGCTTTGACATTGGAAGAGTTAAGTTGGGTAATTGTTAGTCTAACTTAAAGGTATTGTCAAACATCAAAAATGGAGAGATTGTTGGTGCAACAAGTCCCGGATCAATGGTAACCAAACTCGAGTGGGACTCGAGTAGTGTTTTCATATTTGACAATGGAGTTGACAATAAATTAATTGAAGAATTTAATAAACTAAATAATAATGTGTATATATGTTATGATATTTATAGTAATCATTGGTAAACTCATTCATATACGAGTGTGATTTGTCATTAGATCGATAACTCCTAAACAATTCAAAAATGTTTATTAGCATATCGAGATTTTGATGAATTACACACTGCTCATAACATCTCTCAGTTATTATATTTAATTTTATAAGAATATAAATTAGTTAATAAAATATTTTTAATATTATTTGATAATTCTAGTTCTAATACTATAAGTATTGATGAACTTAAATGTTTTAAATTTATGTGATTAATCATTAAATAGATTGTCAAACATCAACCAAGAAAATATTGTTGATGCAATTATACCCAAAGTAATAATCAAATTTGATCAAATAATATGGAAGAGACTGTTGGTGTAATTATACTCCTAGTGGTCAAGTTCAATTAAATGTCTTTGATGTTGAGCAAAGAATTTAATTTAGGCTTATGTTATGTTTATTGATGAAGTATGAAAGATGAAAGAAGTCAAAATAAGTCAAAGTTAATTAAATGCTCAGTAATCATTGATATCTAGGATATGTTGGTAGAGGAGAAGTTCAACGTGTATTAGCATCAAAGAAATTCAAGTAAATCAAGGGCGACCATTACATGTCAGTTGGATAAGTTTAAGTAAGTTAAGGGTAGATACTTAGCAATTGAAAGTTTTGATAGGTCAGTATTAATCGTAGATAGATGAGAAAAACTTACAAAAAAAAGTCTTTTGGAAGACGAGAAACATCTAGATGTGAGGTTTCTTGACAAGTGACGAAGAACCAAAATTGAGGTCTCTTACTAGGTAAAGTCCAAGTGAGTGAGAAGTCACCTATTCTTTGGGTTTTAGGTAGGTTTTGACTTAAAATGATAATTTGATTATAATCTATAATCCAATCCATTGGTGTACTGAGTTGACTCAAAATGTTCTTCTTACCGACTAAATATTTCTATATATTAAAATGGAGTCAACTAAACATTTGGCTAATAAGAGTTGAGTTCACTTGCAATTGACTAAACATATATGATAAAATTTGGAAAAATAATTATTGATACAATAGAGAAAGATCAACAGATGGTTCACAAACAAGTAGAAAAAGTTGGTTTACTAAAATATTCATCATCGAGCTGATTAGTTAAGTGGAATTAACTTGAACTAACTAAAGAATTCATTGCTATTTAGAGACTTATGTGATTATAAAAACAATTGACTAGAAAAATGAGTAGTCAATTACACTGAGATAGAACATTTTTCAGCAGCTTGTTTGAAGACAACTCAGGCAATAAATGTTAGGATCGATAAAATTTATATATCTATATAATGATATGATATTTTTTATAAATTTATTTTGATATGATATTATCCACTTTGAACTTAAGTTCTCATAAATTTATTTTTAGACTTTGCTTAGAAAGTATCATTCCAATGAAAATATTTTTTCATCTTATAAGTTTATGATTTTTTTTTTACTAACACTATGTATCTAGACTTTCAGCTCGATTAATTTTAGGGATGATCAATTCTATTCTACGGATCTCTAATGAAGTGTTAAATAATTCTTTGACAAAATATGCTCCACCGACCACAGGATAAATTATAAAGTTTTCACATTGGCAATCTCAGCAACTACAATGTCTTTGATTTATCATCCTATTTGAAAAAAAAATCTTACAAATGTATTGTGACTTAGAATCGAATCATGAATATCTGAGAGTCGAACTGAACGTTTTATCATTGTATCATTGTCTTGAGATTTTATGATTTTTTAAATAATTTTTTAATATGAGATTTTGATGGTACTTTTAATAATAAATAAAGGGATAAAGATAATTAGTTAAAGCTAGTGAATTGGCTTGAAAAAGACTAAAGAAAGTGTTGCATGTTCGAGATTTATTTTTTATTTTTTTGTCTTATTATTGTTTTACTTAGAAGTTTGACTTGTTTTATTGCTTAGTCCTAAAAATCTTTAAAAGAGACTTCTTTGCCTTAAAAAAAAGGAAATATGGTATAAATTTTTGGAATTACTTTTCCTATTTAAAGGGAAAAGGTGAAATTTATCATTCGGACAATACTTATTGATTGGTTTCACAATTATTATAAAAAAATAAATTACGAAGAATATTTTAATCAACTAAAAATTAACACGGCGGAAGAATAGACATTCTAAAAAACTTTATAGTTCTCGAAGATGAACTCTTGTTCCTTGAGATAATTTTATTGTCTGTATTAATCATTTAGTCCTCTCGTGAAATTACTTTCCTTATAAATTATAGGTCATAAAGTCGATGAATAGGGTGAATATGATTCCTATTTCCATTAAAAAAAATAACTAATAATTTTAATATAGAAATAAATTTTTTTAACTAGTAGTTATTTAAAAATTTTAATAGTGATTTGTATATCCATTTTGATTATTATTTTAAAATTTTCAGTGAAACACGAACTTAAATTTTTTACCATATAATTTAAAATGCCTTGATTAATTCTCCACTGTATTTGCAAATATTGTGCATTTGTTATTTTAACAATATCCAATATTTTTGGTTTAATTAAGCTTTATCCCACATTTCCTCTGAAATTACACAATATCAAAATTTTAATTTTTTTTTTATAATCCAATTATTCAAGCCGCTTGGCCCCACGAATAAATTCAAAAATATGCAGCATGATAATCGATTTCTCATTGCATGAAAAATCTCATTTTTTCGGTGTAAAAGATTATTCGTTCGTCTTCAGTACTTCTGTCAATCGATTTCACGGTCAATACGAATGAGATAAATCACAGAGAACATATTATTCAATCTAGAACTAATGCAGCATGAGAACAGACATCCGAAGGACTTACAACTCTTGGATATTGACTCTTTTCTATTAGTACAATTCTATTGTCATGTTAGCTATAAAATCCTCCTGTGGAGATAAGATTTTGATTAACTTAAATAAAGATTTGGAAGAATTTCACCGATAATAGTACTATATATTGAGAGAAATTTAACAATGTCCTTAGTCTTGCATCTAATAATATATATGGTATGAGGTTATCTTGTGGTTAAGAAAAAAACATCTAAAATGGAGCGATGATACTTTATAATGAAAGGCAAAAAAAAAAAAAAAACGATGATGTTTTTAACATTTTACATAATTGTTTGACGGCCATAATAAATATATATAAATACTCTTATTAGAGAGACACGGTACAAATATTGTAAATTAAAAATAAATTCCATTATTCATGTCTCTGACGAGATTCAAATACATTAATTAAAAGAAATAAAATTTATTTCCAATGTCTATCGAAATAGTCAGGATTAAATAACCACCGAGGATCCACGAGTTCGAGACCAAAATCGAATGTTGTTGTCTGCTCATCTTTGTAATCATCTAAAAATAATAAATTTGATATCATTTCTTAAAAAAAAAATATATATAGTATTTTATGAGAAGGACTACTTACAATAAGGAGCTGGTGCGATTGATGGAGAAATTCTTATCGAAGCCGTCGGAGACACCATGAGAGTCGCGATAATGAGGACGAAGAGGATGAGAGCACAAATAAAATTACTTTTTTGAGTCATGTTGTGCTCTTTGTTTGTATCTTGAATATGTACATTTAGATTGACTAATTGTTATATAGGGATAGACTAAGAGATAAACGCATATGATCAGTTAAACCTTAATTAGTCAGCAACTCACTTTTAATTTCTCTATTAAACTGAAGGGGCACATTAATTAACTCATGGATTAGATTAATTATCTACGTTACTTAACATGCAAGTAGATGTTTTATAGAGATTCTGTAATTGAAATTATTGTCATAAATTTTTAATTATTTTCTTTGTCGCAAAATATATAGGGCTCTTGCGATAATTAATATATTTTATTAAAATATACAAATGAAGCTCGAGTGTATAGATGTTAACTAAGCATGGCTAAGGTGCATGGCTGATATATGCTTAGCGGCTTGAAAGTCGAAGAAGAATGATATGGAACATTCGAGTTATCATGAGACAAGATCGTTTAAATGGTGACAAAGCAACTCGAGAGTGATAACTTAATATGATCAATTTAGTAGTTCTTTGATGGTTCATGAGTCCATCTAGCACTACAATAAATTTGACTTTTCGTAGTGTATAATTATTCTATCCGTAGTGTGCATCGCATGTTGCACAATGCCAAACTGTTAAAAGTCATATGACATCGACAGTGCACGACCGTGCGCTACAATTAAGTTCATTCGCGAAGAGGCATTTCAATTCAATCCTCTCTTAGAATATATTTGACGGTGAATATAAAAAATCTTATATTTGATGGCTCTGGGTCAAGTGATTTAGGCTAGGAGTTTGTCTACGTGGATAAATTATAATTTCAATATTGAATGATTTTATAGGGACGATACGATTGCAGAAGCTTGTATTTCGCCGTTGAATTGCAAATGCTTTTTGAATTTTTTTTGAATTTATTCTGGCGGCCATGAAAAATTTCAGTGGGATTAGATCAGTCATCCTTAAAATTAGTCGGACCAAAGATTTAAAAGTCTGATGTTGATAAAAAAAAATAAGTGAAACAAATGAGAATTATATTAATAAAAAAATTGAATGAATTAATTATGTCATCTATTGAGAACAAGATAATAAACATCTTCATTATTAAAATGTAGTTAATATTTTTGTGTCAAAATTGTAAGACGCATGATATTTAAGTGATTATTCAAAATATTTTTGTTAGATTATATTATTACATATCTTTTTAATAATATATGTTATTTGACATTTTATATTTTAATCTATATTTTGCATGTTTTATTTAAAAAAAATATCATTGATGAAAAAAAAAAAGACCACATTTTATTGGTCAGAAGAGACCATTTTTTTAAATTTGTCTCGTGTGTAAAAAACGTTAGCTAGAGTATACGTAAAGCATTGCTTATCCTAGTAGTTCACATGTGTAATGTGGCAAAATATGATAATGCTCCTTTGCGATCGATTCCTCGGTTTAATAAGGATGGCAAAATATGACAATGCTCATTTTTTTAAATATGATGTATGATATCAAAGATATGCTTCAAAAGTCACACGGTCAATTGTGAATCCTCATCAGTTACTTAGCTTAGTTTAATAAATAATTTTAGCCTCAGAGACCGATAGAATATTCATATAGTCTCCTAAATATTTCTGATTTATCTCCAATTATAATACATTGTAAGATTTTTTTTTAATATAATGACAAATCTTAGAATGCTAAATTATTAGACTGTTCGTTGTGATCGTTTTTCGATTTAATTTAACAGTCGGTGAGAAAACTTCCACGGAACTAAATTGATTGTCCGAGAATTAATCGAACCAAAAGCTTAAATACCTCATGACAACTAAAATGAAATAAATAAATAAATAGTTTTAATTATTATTTCAATTTCAAGTTATTCAAAAAAAAAAAAAAAACTACAATCATAATATGGTCCAATTAGAAAGTCATGGACATGTTCGTGTTGTGGCCAATTTGATGGGTGTGGATAAATAGTGTCAGCGATGGTTAGATTGAAAATGCTAGAAGGGAGGGATGAATGATATGTACCTATATATGAAAATCATTTTTCTTACATGAGCAAGGACAAATACAAAATTATAAGAATGCATTGTAGATTTGTTGTTGGAAAATATCAAAAGATTTATGCGTTTCCATACTTATTCTTTGAGTAAAACACAGTCCAAATCTTTTCGAATCAGCTCCACTTCTCTCTCATACAGATGATCTCTTAATTAATAGTAATCTGCATTACTCCGCTCACAAAGATAAGAATCATTAAGAGCTATCGGCTTACCCTTCATCCTTGACGGGTATCACTGGTTTGTTGGGCAATTCCCTCACAATAATTTTACTTCGTCGATGCAGTTAGATTGTCCCATTAAATTTAGTTCTTAGAATCTCCAATCAGTATAGTTGGATTTCCTTTGCACCAATTTATTCCACGAGTAGCAATCCCATTGCACATGATGGATTTTCAACTAGCTCTCCATTTAACCCTTGGGTTAGCGGATTCACCAAATTATCCTTTGACTTTATATAATCAATAGTAATAATTCTCATTAAGAGTAGTTGTTTTATGGTGTTATATCTACATCGCATATATCTAGACTTACCATTATATAGATGGATCTATGCTTGTCCAATCGCCGACTGACTATGACAATGTATGCAGATTCTCGACATAAGTTTCGATCGTCTCAGAATATCTTCTAAGAACTGACATAACTTTCAACCTCTTTATCACATTTGTCGAGGGCTACAAACTCAGAGTTTATTGTGAATCTAATTATTATGGTTTTCTTAAAAAACTTTTATGAAACAGCTACACATTCTAAAGTGAATAAATATCCACTTGTGGACTTCGAGTCTTTCACTTTAAATATCCAATTTATACTGTTGTATCCTTGGACTACAGTTGAATATCTTGTATAGTGAAATTCATAATCACAAGCATATCTCAAGTACCTCAATACTCTTGTTAGTCCTTTTCAGTGCTCAACACTATGATTACTTGTGAATCGACTCAACTTACTACATAAGCTAAGTCTGATCATGTACAATCAGACTCTAGAGTACTCTATTTGAAAGAGATTTGTTTTTTACAAAGTATAAAAAATGGTAACAATCTTACCGTCCCTTTAGAAATTAAGTATAAAAGAAATGACTAGCTTTAACAAAAATGTATACCGACTTTAAGAGAAGGAAATGAAGCACCTAGTAGAAGTCGTAGCACAATAATACTGATGTCGATTGTCGAACATGAGAGATGAGAATACAAGCACTTGAAAATTGATGTAGGGATCTCTGTTGCTGAGTTATTTTATAAACTTTATTCGGGCGCCTGGAAGGCCTTCCAAGCGCCTCTAGGCCTTCCAAACACCTCTAGCTGATTCTTGGTTCGATCCATCGCAGTCGGGTCTTAACTTACGCCAATCGCCTGGAGCTCTTCTCGGTGCCTAGAAGCTGATGTGGCAGCCTCCGATGAAATATTGATCTGCCTGTTTAGATCCTCTGTTATCCAAACATAGTCGCCTGGAATTCATACAAGTGCTTGCCACGTCACCATGTACTTGACTTATATCTTGAATTTATCTGTATCTGGTTGTAGTTACCTAGAAGTTCGATCGACTGGATTCCATCCAGTCGCCAAATAGTACTTGCATCACAACATTAACACAGTATATAAAGTGTAATAATGACAGTCTTCAACTATCCAATATATCGTATGTTGCATATATATAAATAAAATAAAATTTATAATTGATCGAACCTCTATACTAATGTAGCATAGAGATGACTCGGGTCGTCTCCCAATGAGTATAATCAGTAAAATGGTGTTCTTAGGATTGTTTTGTTATTGCTTGAGTTTTACTAATATAAATGGGAGTTTTGGAATTGGAAACTCTAACCTACGATTGTAATATAATTAAAACTCTAAATTAACATGCATGTAATTAAAACATTCAACAAGTAAAATAATGCAAGAATTAAATCAAACTCTTAGAGTGCGTTTGGTTCAAGTAATCATACATAGTCTTGGTTATGTGATTATCAGGGAATAAAACATAACTTTAGAATAAAGTATAACTTTGATAAAAACCTTGTTTGGTTGGAGGTTTTAATATATAACTTAGTTTAACATTTTACTAAATTATCCTTTGTCTTTTGCTCAATCAATTCGACGACGACGACGGAAATATTAATGATGACGGCAGCAATCGGTCGGCGACAGTGCCCGATCGGCTAACGACGACGATGATCGACCAGTGGTCGCCCGGCAGTGGCAGTGACCGGTCGGCCGACGGCGACGATGATCGGTTGACTGCGGCGACGGTTGACCGACCGACGGCGACGACGGTGGCCGATCGATCGGCGGCGACGATGACGATCGATCGACCAGCGGCGACGACGGTGGTCGATTGATTGGCGGCAGCAACGATGATCGATTGACCAGCGGCGACAATGATGGGCGATCGATCGGCCGGCGAGGCGCCGGCGGCGGCGGTGGCGGCCGGCAGCGGCAACAAGCCGTAGCGGCGACGGCGGCAGGCGGTGGCGACGAAGGAGGTCGGCGAGGCGGCGGCAGGCGGCAGCGATGGCGGCAAGCGATGGCCAAATCGATTGAGTTTTGACAAATTGACATTTAATATATTGCTAGGGTTAATATTGAAAAAAAAAATTCTTAACCCTGGGAATCAACAAAAACCTTTGTTCTCCAAGGTTTTCCTATTCCCCCTAAAAAGATTTTTGTCCATAACCAGATAATGAACAATTACCAGGTAATTGTTCATAACCTAAACCAAACAAGATTTTTGTTGATAACCTAACAAGGTTATGAATAAAAAATCCCAACCAAACACACTCTTAGAGTGTAGTAAATAAAAAAACTAAAACGGTAAGAAGAATTAAACCAAATACCAAACATGATTAAGATAAACTAAATCAACCAAATATAAGGGTACTTTGATAAACACTTGACATGCATAAAATTAATCTAAACCAAACAATAAGATAAATGATCAATTCAACACCCAAAATATTTTTGGATAATAAACAAGGTCTTCACGGCTACGTCCAACGGAGTCTCGATTGAGACTCTGGAGGTGACGGTGGATGCAAAATGGTGCAAACTCTATAATCCAAGAGCTTGATGAAATCTTCGAGCCCTCGCGGATTCGATTGAGCTCATAGAAGTGTTGTTGAAGGTGGAGCTTCTCCTTGAATATGCAGGAGAAGATGACATTGATGGAGTGGTGGATGTCGTCGGAGTTCCTCGATGAAACGATGTTCCCTCAAATATAAAGGGAAGAAATGGATGGATGACACTTGGGGGCAGCTGCTAGGGCTCTTGGGGAAGAAGAGATGCATTTTCTTCGGTTGAAATTGGCTTTTAAGTGTGCAATCGCCATTTCGTCGAGCCGCTCCATGGTTGTGGTGGCCACTATGGTCATCTAGCCACGACCAAAAGGGTCCACAGTCATGGTCAAGACCACGGCCAAGTCGTGTGTCGGGGGATTGCTTCCCCTCTTCGGCCGCTCTTGCATGACAATCCTATCTACGTCGCCGGATTAAAAAAAGTAATCCTTGACGAAGACGGATTATCCAAGCACCCGATCCATCATCGTGCTATTCGATTCGAGTGGTCTCTTGAACAAACTTATTGTTCAAGCAACCTAACTTTTTTCCTCGATTAGCCGTGGAATAGATGATGTACAGATCACCAGTTTTTGTGTTTATCTTCGGGGTCCAAGTAAATTAGCCACATGAATTATACAAAAGAACTAAATCAAAACAAACAAGATTATACCTCTTGTATACCTTTTGATCTTCTATTGTATGACCTATTCTTCTCTTGAACGTTGTATGGGCAACGGTCCTCCAAGAGTTAAAACTTCCTAGATCGCGTTCTTCCCCTCCTTGCTCGCTCCGAACAAAGGAAAGAATATCAAACACTTCTTCTCCTATCTAGTGCCGGTCACCAAGCCACCAACTTGGTTGTTGCCGCCGGCTAAGGAAAGGAAGAAGGAGATGGTGTGGGCGCTGGCCAAGAGCTCCAAGGGAAGAAACCCTAACACTTGTTTCCGCCGGTCAAAGGAGAAGAAGAAGAGATATGGGTGCCGACCAAGAGAGAAAGAAGAAGAGGGGCGCCGACTAAACCATAGGAAGAGAGGAAAAACTTCCACTTGTTGCCACCCAAAAAACTTCTCCAAACCCTAGCCGCCCAACCCTTTGAAGCAAACCCTAATCTCCAATGATTAGTTGCCGCCCAAGCCAAGGAGCAAACCCTAGAATTCCAATTCTTATTTGCTGCCCAAGCCAAGGCCTCCTATTTATAGATTTTGCCCAAACCTTCTTTTAATCGTGTCCGTTGGATCTAGGTTTCATGAGGGTTTTAATAGGCTATAATAGGGACCATGAAGAAGAGTCTGATCTTGACCACCCAATGGATCTGACCCACATAAAATCCAATCCATTAATAATGATCAATTCCACTAGAGGATTATCATTGATCTACCTCACCAACCCCCATAAATAAATATGGATTTTATATATTAATTGTACAAATGTCTCCCCGTGTTTAAGATATCGAATGTCCGTCAATTAATGAATTTACTGACAATTAATTAATCAATATCTAACTCTATGAGTAGTATCACTAAACCTCATCATTATGCCGGACCAAGTCCACCTGCAGGATTTACATGATGATCCTTATTAGCTCCTCAAGGGGACATCATCATCTTAATACATAGGACACAGTTTCCTCCTATAATCAATAGCACACCATGTAAACAATATTATTTCTCAACTTACCGTGCCTATCGATTTAATCTATAAATCTCTTCCATTGGTAAATCAAAGAAATAAATACTAAGTACATGTGCCCGTTATTATATCGGGATTAAGAGCATGTACACCATAATATCCGAGGTCCGATTCAATTATGTAGTCAGTAATAAATTGAATCACCTCTAAATCGGTCCTGCTCAATACACACAAAATGTACTAGTGCAATTCTATGGTCAAGACAAACCAATATCAAATTACACTACAACCATACCAATGGTTTGTCCAAAACCATTTCGATTGTGAGTCTCTACTTATACTCTATAAGGAACAGATAACATGATCTTCCGTGTGACATCACGCACTATGTTATCTAAAATGTAATGTATCAGACAATATACATAATCATAAATATGTAAACAATGATCATGTGATTCTTATTTCAAAAATAAAGATGTTCATACAAAGAATAAACTTTTCAGTATATATCCCAACAATCTCCCACTTATACTAAAAGATTATGCTATCCTTATACTGTCATACATCTGATTCCCATTCCCTCCACATGCCTATCAAAAGCTCTCGCTGGAAGGGCCTTAGTGAAAGGATCTGTCAGGTTATCCTCTGATGTAATCTTGGCTATAACAACTTCTCCTCGCTTAATTTACAATCTCTCGTATCATGTGGTACTTGCGCTCTATGTGTTTACTTGCCTTATGGGCTCGTAGTTCCTTCGAGTTTGCAACTGCACCACTGTTATCACAATAAATTGTGATAGTTCTAGGCAAACCAGGAATCACATCCAAGTCCATCAAGAAGTTCCTACCACATACTCAGCTTCCATAGTGGAGTCCGCCATGTATTTCTACTTGACACTCCTCCATACAGTGACTCCACCTCCCAAAGTAAACACAAAACCCGAGGTAGACTTACTGTTATCTCTATCTGATTGGAAGTCGAAATTTGTGTAACCCACAAGGAGTAATTGATCTGTCTGGTATACCAGCATATAATCCCTAGCCTTTCTCAGGTACTTTAATATATGTTTTACCGCAGTCTAATGTCCATGTCCAGGATTACTTTGATATATGCTAACCATGCCCACAGCAAAGCAGATATCCGACCTCGTACATAACATAACATACATGAGGCTTCCTACTACCGAAGCATAAGTGTAAAATACAAGAGAAAATATATATATATATATATATATATTAAGTATGGTTAAGAGTTAATTACATCTAACCTAGCTTAGGAAATTTTAATAGTTCAATTAACCTAGGGTTAATTGAATTTGATTAATGGCTTATAGGGTTAAAACCCAACACAAACACCCGTTAACACCAAAAACCCGACCCGCTAGCCATTAAACATCGCCGCTTATCCCTTTCCGTTCCTCGCCGAAGATTCCTCCTCGCGCGAGCGTTTCGCGCAGTAATTCATCGCCGACTCCGCCGCTGGTGTTGCCCCTTTTCCCAAGCCCCTCATTTCCTCTTTTCCTTCACCATGACAACCTCTCTGCCTCGCCACTCGATCTTCATCCTTCCTTCCGACGCACGCGACTGGTTGAGTGCCCTCACCTACATCCTTGCCGGTCTCCTTCCCTGCTGCAAGCGACGACCAGCGAGTACCCTCGCCTGTGGCCACGGTCGAGTCGGAACGGCAAGCAGGCGCGAGGTCGTGAGGTGGGATCAGTGGCGACGACGCGGTGTTCTGATCGGAAGCGGCGACTTGCTGTCGAAGTCGGGTAAGGCAGTGTTCTCTTTCGACGCCAGAAGGAATTCTTATACGATGGGTAGTTGATTTGGAGTCAATTGAACAGGGGGTTTCCGACGAGAGTTAGAGCAGTGCATCGGTGAACAGGGCGTTGATTTTGCCGGTGAGCAGTTGTCGGTTAGGGTTTCTCATCGTCAATCAATGCTGGAACAAGGTAAGATGTGGATGTTTCTTACAGTGGACGGGATTTTAGAATTCTGTGGATTTGCCGTGACTTAAATTGTGATTTGGGCAGGGATCGTGAGCGTCGATCGCAGCCAGTGAACGAAATTGTTGGTTTCTGGCCGACGGGGGATTTTGGAGGATTGTTGCCGGTGGAGCTCCTACTATTGGTAAGCCTGATTTTTCCTAGTTTCCCATGGGTATTTCCTTGGCTGAGACAATTTTGATTTAGGGCAGAGATTTCCTTTGGCAAATTGAGGAATTTGGGAAGGGGTTGGCTGCCGATTTGGGGGGGGGGGTTTGAACTGCCAGTGGAATTACAACTATAGGTAAGCATGAAACTCTTCCCTGTTCAATCCAGTTGGATTAGTCATATTACGATGTAAATATGTTTCCTGTCGTGAGTATTGAACGGTAGGAGCTGTGGTAGTATGGTAGTAGCTTTGCTTGGACTACGAATGGAGATGTGTATCGGTGTGAATATGAGTTAGATTTATACTTAATTTGTTGGTGATTCTGTTACATCAAATAAAGTATAAAAAGATTAAATCTACATGAGATCGATTTGGTTGAATGGGTATGGAGTTGAATGAGTAGGTTAGCACTTTTGCTAATTGAAACAGTGAGTTAAATTAAATAGTCAAGCTCGACTATTTGAGCTTCTAATTCGTATTCGATAAAGGGACACGAATATGGAAACGATAGAATAGTAAATTAAATATATCTATTGTCATGTGCTAGAACTTAATGCATATTATGGTTTGTGCAGGATGTGGATACGAGGCAGGACCGCGACCGTGAGGATTTTTATTGTCACGAGCTTCTTATCAGGTAGGTAATTTCCTACCGGTCGGGTAGATGTAATGATTTCCAGATTTAGACATAGATATGAACATGTTAGGTGTTCATATTACCTTAACCATGCTCTGTTTATCGTATGCTTGAACTTATCGTTGATATATATGTGTGCTCGATTATTGAAATCACATATTCCCTATTATGATCTAGGAGTTGCAGATGTGATGTAAGTAGGTCTAACTGTTTAGTAGGGTGTAGTTGTTAGAGTACGGAGGATGACCTAAGTTGTAAATTTGGCAAAAAGGTCCTCTGTGGATAAGTATGACCCTAAATGTAGGACTCATTCCATACCTGTATGTTGCACCTTTATTTACCAACCACGGGTTGTGTAAATGGTCAGGTGAGTCGTTGACAGTGGTGTGTAGCTTGTCATGATCGGATGAGTATGACTCTCTGAGGATAGAGAGTGTATTGATCAATTGGGTGTGACTCTGCATTCACAGAGAGTCTATGGTAAATGTCAGTATGTGAGGCAGACCCTCATGTCATTGCATGCATACGGCGACATCGTCTCCCTTGGGGTTGAGAGAGTCGTCAATCATCCCGCCTCGGGTTACTTCGGAGGAGTAATCGTGTGAGGCATAGCATTTGTTAGCCACTCTACCATTATTGAGATGGTTGTTGGAGTTGCGTCACGATTGTCACTGGGTGCGTGACACTCGACCGCTCATTAGTAGTGTCGATCAGTAGCCAGCGAGGACCCTGTTGCGTAGCGAGCTCTTTACGCTCATATGCTACTTGATCATACTGCCCACTCGGCCACTCTATAGTAGTGGTTGGTGTGAGTTGGGACAGTTGTCATGTCGTGCCACCTAGGCCACACTGGGGTCGTGGTAGCGAGTAGGGGTGAGCAGGCATGACCATGCATGCTGCATTGTCGTATCATATGGTGCTTTGCATATGGTTATATATATATACATACCTGCTTGTATATATATATATACGTGGATGATGGTGATTAGTATACATACAGATACAGTCTATATGTATACTCACTTTGATGATGCATTTGTATGTACTATGCTTGTTGCATTTGTTTGTACATATTCATACATGCTACTGCATTTCCTGTATGGTAGTAGGCTGGTACTTGTATACCTGTTGGTTATTCACGGTGATACCCTTGGATCATATTCAGAATATTGTGTGATTTAGTACTATTCTTTTATACCCTATGATGTGGTTATATGCCCAGGTTGGATCAGGATAGAGTAGCTGACGGTCAGGTATGTCAGCATCGTTGTTGTTCAGTTTATTTAGTGTATGCATGCATATATACCTTTTATGCTGATGTATACCCGTTGTTCGAGTAGATTTAGACTGTTGAATGACATGTAATATTGATACATATATTTACATGTTTTCTCTGATTACTCGAAGTTTTACTCACCACCTCCGACCACAGGTTTTTCGCCGAGTAGCAGTATCGCCTTTGTGACGACTTGGAGCCATCTCCATTTTTCGATGTCTCCCGAGGAGTTCATTTTGTTTTTCTCTCTTATGGCTTTGACTTGTTTATGTGTTATGGATTTTGGTCCTATGTCATGGACCCTTGTTTTGTTATGGATTTTGTCGTGATGTCGTTGTTTTATTTACGATTTTATTTCTGTGGACTTGTCAGGTGGTGTACACCTGCATGTTTTGTTATCTATGTTATGGGTATGTGGTTTTTTTATTTCCGCTGCTATTAGTATGTTATATTATGTTGTTGTTGTGGGCCTACGGGCCTTGTATTAACCCGAAATGTTGCCACGTACAGGAGAGATGTCGTCCGTTTGATTTTCGGCACGGCATACTCTCGGGGCGTGACAACTTTATTGGTATCAGAGCCGAAGGTTCTGCAATGCCATACAATGATTTTTGTTTTGAGTCTTGGATTCTCGGGAGTCGGTATATTTTTCGGTTTTGGTTTTTGTGAGATGGGATTGACCGCGGCATGGGCTCCAAGCAGTACGAAGTAAGTATTCCTGATAATTTATACTATAGTTAGATACTTATCTAGACTTGTTCAGCGGTGTATCTTATCGAGTTATGCCACTGGACTGTAGTCGAGCCGTCCATCGTGGCCGGAGGATGGGACGAGATCTTTACTTGCGGCACGCTACTCAAGCACCACCTCAGCAACCCCCTATTGGTGATTCGGAGCCTCAGAATCCGGATGTACCACTGACTATGCCAGAGCCCACAGAGTCTAGTTGGCTCAATGATAAATCACGAATACTCGTGTTAGCACGATCAACCAAGGAGAAGTTCATCTTGTTCCGAGGGGAGTTCGACCCATGGATTGCCCGATCTTGGCTGGAAAATATGGAAGACACCTTCGAGTATATGAACTGTACAGATGTGGAGAAGGTGGGTCTTGCTGCATATCATCTCAGAGATCAGGCTATCACTTGGTGGAAATTACAGAAGACTCTATCCGGGGAGCGTGTGATTACTTGGGCCAGCTTTCGAGACGCTTTCTCGAGATAGTACTTTCCTTCGGCATTTTCTATAGCACGTCGTCAGGAATTTCTAAGCCTGAAGCAAGGTGATCGGTCTGTCATGGAGTACAACAGCGAGTTTACGGTATCGAGTTCTGTTCTCACCTAGTAGCGCAGGATGCAGATCGGATGTATCAGTTCACTCAGGGTCTTGCTATCTATATACGAAGCCGGATGTCAGGATCTATCATTACCTCATATAGGGAGGCATTGGACCGCGCCCTCTTCATCGAGATGACTTCCCAGCAAATTTCCAGGGAGAAAGATATCGAGAAGCAAATGACTAAGGGCAGCGGCGAGAACCGAGGTTGGCTCGGGGACTCGAAGAAAGGGGAGCAAAAGGAACTACGAGTCTTTGCGGAAGGTCGGCTAGATCGCGAAGAGGAAGCGTCGACATCGAGTTTTGGAGGATCTCGGAGTAGTCGTAGAGGCGAGGCGAGGAATGGATGCTATAAATGTGGATCAAAGCCACAAAGTATCGAGTGTCCTTTGGGCGGCCGGTTTACTATTATTGCAAACAACAGGTCATACTAAGCGTGATTGTACTGAAAGCACGGTTGGAGTTTCTGATAGCTCCAACAAGGAAGAATCTACCCGGCGGCGGCAGAGGCGGCCACAGCGGACTCGGACTTATGGGCGAAGCGGCCGATGTACCTCCACCAGCACACTTGTATCAGATGCAGGGAGGTGCCCATACAGTGATGCCGATAGTGATCCAGTATCCTGCATCTCCGGTGATCTACTATCCAAGAGTATCCGCACCACAGCAGTTCTTACCAGCCAACTCTCAGGGATATCTTATGCAGCACACGGCTACTCGGACCTCGATACCCGCAGAGCGGATCCGGTAGTGGAGGCACTACTACTTCATCGAGGATGCGGGAATATTTTCCATCACTAGAGAGGAGGCACAATTTGAGGATCGATCATCTGCGGTATGGTTTCATTTATTCTATATATCTTGTCGTTGATTGATACCGGTAGTTCCCATTCATTCGTATCTAGAGTATTTCTGAGTAGAGTTGGAAGAATCCCAAGGGTTCGTTCTTGTGGGTTAGCAGTATCCTTGCCATCAGGAGAGGTGCTAACTAGCCACCAAGAAATCAAGGGTTGCCCATTAGACTTTGACGGGCATATCCTTACAGTGGACCTTCAGATGTTGGAAATGATAGAGTTCGATATTATTTTCAGTATGGACTGGTTAGCCGCTTATCACGCTACAGTGGATTGTAGAGCAAGAGTGGTGACATTCCGACCACCAGATCAACCAGCTTGGGAATTTATTGGTACTAGAGATGATGGATTATCTATTATATCGGCACTACAGGCTCAGAAGCTATTGGCTCAAGGTTGTCAAGGTTATTTGTTATCTCTAGTCAAAGTTGAGAATGAAGGACTACCACCTCTCTCTGATGTGCGAGTAGTCCAAGAATATCCAGATGAACTTCCAGGCTTGCCACCTCCTAGGCAAGTGGAATTTGCGATAGAGGTGATTCTAGGAATTGCACCTATATCGAAACCTCCTTATTGGATGACACCAAAGGAGTTGAATGAACTTAAAGTTCAAGCGCGGGTTCTTTGGATAATGGATTCATCCGCCTAGTGTTTCACCATGGGGAGCACGGTACTCTTTGTCAAGAAGAAGGATGGATCGTTGCGGTTATGTATGTATTGACTATCGTAACGGAATGCGATCGCTGATTAGAACAAATATCCACTGCCGAGGATAGAAGATTTGTTCGATCAGCTTAAGGATACATGTGTGTATTCTAAAATTGATCTGCGCTCAGGATATCATTAGCTTCGGATAAGAGATGAGGATGTTCAGAAAATAGCTTTCCGCACCCGTTATGGGCATTACGAGTTTCTAGTGATGTCGTTCGGTCTCATGAATGCCCCAGCTGCATTTATGGACTTAATGAACCGGGTATTCCTGAGGTATATAGACCAGTTCGTGATAGTGTTCATCGATGACATATTGATTTATTCTCGATCAGAGCAGGAGCACGAACAACATCTGCGGATAGTATTAGAGACGTTGCGACACGAATAAATGTATGCCAAATTCAGTAAGTGTGTGTTCTGGTTATCCTCAGTGGGTTTTCTCGAACATGTGGTGTCCAACAGAGGTATTTCTGTAGATCCCCAGAAGATTGAGGCAATTACCAGTTGGGAGCAGCCAAAATCAGTGCAGGAGGTTCGTAGTTTCCTTGGTCTGGCCGGGTATTATCAGAGATTCATGGGGGGATTCTCGAGTATCGCCATGCCACTCACTCGCCTGACTCGGAAAGGGGTCAAGTTCACCTAGTCGAGGCACTGTGAAACTAGCTTCCAGGAGCTTAGCGGCTGCACCTATAGTGATTCCTTACGGTGTTGATGGGATGGTTCTCTATACGGATGCTTCTATCCAAGGGTTGGGAGCGATTCGATGCGATCCAACCGTGTGGTATCTTATGCCTCCCGTCAACTAAAAGATCACGAGAAAAATTACCCAGTGCACGATCTGGAGTTAGCCGCCATTATTTTCGCATTGAAGATATGGAGGCACTACTTGTATGGGATTACGTTTGAGATCTACACAGACCATAAAAGTTTGAAATATCTGTTCACACAGAAAGAGCTGAATCTGAGACAAAGACGGTGGATGGAATATCTAAAGGATTACGACTGCACCATCCAGTATCATCCGGGGAAGGCTAATGTGGTAGCAGATGCTCTGAGCAGGAAGTCTCGTGGAGTTCTGGCCAGTCATTTGACAGCGGTTACTGACCTAGTTCGACAGTTCTCAGAGTTGGGATTGTCTGAACACTGTCAAACATTCCGGGGGATATTAGTTTCTATGGTTGCCCAGTCCGCCATTGCCGAGAGGATCAAAGAAGCACAAGTCAGTGATCAACATCTGCAGTTCTTGAGCAGCACGATAGACTCAGAGCATCAGACGGATTTCTTGAGTGACGAGAGTGGTGTACTTCGTTTCCGAGGACGATTATATGTTCCGGACACACACCCAGTTAAGGAAGAATTGCTACAAGAAGCACATCAGTCGAGATTTGCTATACATCCTGGTGGTACTCGGATGTACCGGGATTTGAAGCGCTTATACTAGTGGAACGGTATGAAACGAGATATCGCATATTTTGTTGCACGATGTCTAGTATGCCATCAAGTGAAGGCCGAACATCAGAAACCTACTGGCTTACTTCAGGAAATTCCGATCCCGGAATGGAAATGGGAAAACATTACGATGGATTTTGTTACGGGATTACCCAGAACCCGTAAAGGACATACTGCGATTTGGGTGATCGATATCGTGGATCGATTAACCAAATCCGCTCACTTCCTTCCAATACGTGAGACGGACTCATTGGATCGTCTAGCGGAATTGTACTGCCGAGAGATAATCAGATTACATGGTGTACCGTTGAGTATCATATCTGATAGAGATCTGCGATTTACTTCACGATTCTGGCAGAGTCTGCAACAGGTCATGGGCACAGAGCTTTGACTCAGTACAACCTTTCATCCACAGACAGACGGACAGTCCGAACGTACCATTCAGACTCTGGAGGATCTATTGAGATCTTGCGTCATGGATTTCGGTGGCAGTTGGGAGGATCATATTCCTTTAGTGGAGTTTGCCTACAACAACAACTACCACTCTTCTATCCAGATGGCTCCTTTCGAGACATTATACGGTAGACCCTGCAGATCTCCTGTGTTATGGGAGGAAGTTGGGGAACGACAGATATTGGGGTCTCAGAGTATCCAGCATGATCACGAGTTGATGCAGTGATCGGGCAGCGGTTATCGAGGCACGGGATAGGCGAGAAGAGCTATCTTTGGAATTTTCAGTCGGGGACCATGTATTCTTACGAGTGTCACCCACCAAAGGAGTCAAGAGATTTGAGCTAAAAGAGAAATTAGCTCCACGTTACATTGGCCCATTTGAGATATTAGAGCGGATTGGAGGTGTAGCTTATCGGTTGACTTTACCTCCGACACTTGCGGGTGTTCACAACGTATTCCATGTATCTATGCTAAGGAAATATGTGCCGCGATCTGACCATGTTCTGAAAGAAGTTCCGATACCACTCCAGGCGAATGCGACTTATGAGGAGACTCCGGGGCGAATTCTTGGTCGTAAGGAGCGACAGTTGCGGAACAAAACCATCCGACTTGTAAAGGTAGGATGGCAGCATCATACGGATGAGGAGGTTACCTGGGAGCTGGAGGATACTATCCGAGCTCGATACCCTCATCTGTTTACCTGAGGTATGTGGTTATTTCAGAATATGCTTGAATTATTATTTTTCATTTAAGTACGAAATTTGAGGACCAAATTTTAATAAGTGGGGGAGAATGTAAAATACCATAGAAAAAAAAATATATATATTAAGTATGGTTAAGAGTTAATTACATCTAACCTAGCTTAGGAAATTTTAATAGTTCAATTAACCTAGGGTTAATTGAATTTGGTTAATGGCTTATAGGGTTAAAACCCAACACAAACACCCGTTAACACCAAAAACCCGACCCGCTAGCCATTAAACATCGCCGCTTATCCCTTTCCGTTCCTCGCTGAAGATTCCTCCTCGCGCGAGCATTTCGCGCAGTAATTCATCGCCGACTCCACCGCTGGCGCTGCCCCTTTTACCAAGCCCCTCATTTCCTCTCTTCCTTCACCGCGACAACCTCTCTGCCTCGCCACTCGATCTTCATCCTTCCTTCCGACGCACGCGACTGGTTGAGTGCCCTCACCTACATCCTCGCCGGTCTCCTTCCCTGCTGCAAGCGACGACCAGCGAGTACCCTCGCCTGTGGCCACGGTCGAGTCGGAACGGCAAGCAGGCGCGAGGTCGTGAGGTGGGATCGATGCGCGGCAGCGCGGTGTTACGATCGGGCGATGACTCTTTATCGGCGGTAAAGGCGATGTTCTCTTTCGGCGCGGAAGGAATTCTTATACGATGGGTAGTTGATTTGGAGTCAATTGAACAGGGGGTTTCCGACGAGAGTTAGAGCAGTGCATCGGTGAACAGGACATTGATTTTGCCGGTGAGCAGAGTCGTCGGTTAGGGTTTCTCATCGTCAATCAACGCTGGAACAAGGTAAGATGTGGATGTTTCTTACAGTGGATGGGATTTTAGAATTCTGTGGATTTGTCGTGACCTAAATTGTGATTTGGGCAGGGATCGTGAACGGAACTGTTGGTTTCTGGCCGACGGGGGATTTTGGAGGATTGTTGCCGATGGAGCTCCTACTATCGGTAAGCCTGATTTTTCCTAGTTTCCCATGGGTTATTTCCTTGGCTGACACAATTTCGATTTAGGGCAGAGATTTCCTTCGGCAAATTGAGGAATTTGGGAAGGGGTTGGCTGCCGATTTGGGGGGGGGGGTTGAACTGCCGGTGGAATTACAACTATAGGTAAGCATGAAACTCTTCCCTATTCAATCCAGTTGGATTAGTCATATTACGATGTAAATATGTTTCCTGTCGTGAGTATTGAACGGTAGGAGCTGTGGTAGTATGGTAGTAGCTTTGCTTGGACTACGAATGGAGATGTGTATCGGTGTGAATATGGGTTAGATTTATACTTAATTTGTTGGTGATCCTGTTACATCAAATTAAGTATAAAAAGATTAAATCTACATGAGATCGATTTGGTTGAATGGGTATGGAGTTGAATGAGTAGGTTAGCACTTTTGCTAATTGAAACGGTGAGTTAAATTAAATAGTCAAGCTCGGCTATTTGAGCTTCTAATTCGTATTCGATAAAGGGACGCGAATATGGAAACGATAGAATAGTAAATTAAATATATCTATTGTCATGTGCTAGAACTTAATGCATATTATGGTTTGTGCAGGACGTGGATACGAGGCAGGACCGCGGCTGTGAGGATTTTTATTATCACGAGCTTCTTATCAGGTAGGTAATTTCCTACCGGTCGGGTAGATGTAATGATTTCCAGATTTAGACATAGATATGAACATGTTAGGTGTTCATATTACCTTGACCATGCTCTGTTTATCGTATGCTTGAACTTATCATTGATATATATGTGTGCTCGATTATTGAAATCACATATTCCCTATTATGATCTAGGAGTTGCAGATGTGATGTAAGTAGGTCTAACTGTTTAGTAGGGTGTAGTTGTTAGAGTACGGAGGATGACCTAAATTGTAAATTTGGCAAAAAGGTCCTTTGTGGATAAGTATGACCCTAAATGTAGGACTCATTCCATACCTGTATGTTGCACCTTTATTTACCAACCACGGGTTGTGTAAATGGTCAGGTGAGTCATGGATAGTGTGTCGCTACGGACCGATGGTCCTAGCTTGTCATGATCAGATGAGTATGACTCTCTACAGGATAGAGAGTGTACTGATCAATTGGGTGTGACTCTAGCGGAGAGTCTATGGTAGATGTCTGTATGTGAGACAGTACCCTCATGTCATTGCATGCATACTGACGACATCGTCTCCCCTTGGGGTTGAGAGAGAGTCGTCAGTCATCCTGCCTCCCAGGTTACTTCCAGAGGAGTAACTGGTGTGAGGGCATAACATTTGTTGTGCCGCACTCTACCATTATTGACGATGGTTGTTGGAGTTGCGTGCAGTTGTCCTGGGTGTGTGACACTCGACCGCTCATTGGTAGTGTCAGTCGGAGTAGCCAGTAGCAGGGACCCCCGTTGCGTAGCGAGCTCTTTACGCTACTTGATCATACTGCCCACTCGGCCACTCTATAGTAGTGGTTGGTGTGAGTTGGGACAGTTGTCATGTCGTGTCACCTAGGCCACACTGGGGTCATGGTAGCGAGTAGGGGTGAGCAGGCATGACCATGCATCTTTGCATTCGTATTATCATCTGGTTATATATATATATACATACCTGCTTGTATATATATATACGTGGATGATGGTGATTAGTATACATACAGATACAGTCTATATGTATACTCACTTTGATGATGCATTTGTATGTACTATGCTTGTTGCATTTGTTTGTACATATTCATACATGCTACTGCATTTCCTGTATGGTAGTAGGCTGGTACTTGTATACCTGTTGGTTATTCATGGTGATACCCTTGGATCATATTCAGGATATTGTGTGATTTAGTACTATTCTTTTATACCCTATGAAGTGGTTATATGCCCAGGTTGGATCAGGATAGAGTAGGCGTGATGTCATATAGACATCGTTGTTGTTCAGTTTATTTAGTGTATGCATGCATATATACCTTTTATGCTGATGTATACCCGTTGTTCGAGTAGATTTAGACTGTTGAATGACATGTAATATTGATACATATATTTACATGTTTTCTCTGATTACCTGCTGAGTTTTACTCACCACCTCCGACCCTGGGTTTTTCTGTCGCCCAGGTAACAGGTAGACGCCTTTGTGACGACTTGGAGCTGCGCCGGTCGATCCATCCCATCTCCATTTTCCGATGTCTCCCGAGGAGTTCATTTTGTTTTTCTCTCTTATGGCTTGGACTTATTTATGTGTTATGGATTTTGGTCCTATGTCATGGACCCTTGTTTTGTTATGGACTTTGTCGTGATGTCGTTGTTTTATTTACGGTTTTATTTCTGTGGACTTGTCAGGTGGTGTACACCTGCATGTTTTGTTATCTATGTTGTGGGTATGTGGTTTTTTCATTTCCGCTGCTATTAGTATGTTATATTATGTTGTTGTTGTGGGTCTACGGGCCTTGTATTAACCCGAAATGTTGCCACGTACAGGGGAGATGTCGTCCGTTTGATTTTCGGCACGACATACTCTCGGGGCGTGACAATAAGGAACTGCCTTCATCTCCTCTATCTCCTTTGATGTTCTAGGACACATCTCTTTAGATAAAGGTACTCCATGCCTAAAAGGTAGAAAACCTTTCTTGGAGTTCTGCATGCTAAAGCGAGCCAAAATAGTGTTTATGTATGAAGCTTGAGATAAGCACAACATCTTTTTCCTACGATCCCTTATAACCCTGATCCCAAGGATGTGTCCCACTTCTCCCAAGCCCTTCATATCAAACTATTTGGACAACCATACCCTTACGTCTGATAACTCTTTGACATTATTTTCAATTAACAAAATATCATCTATGTACAGTACAAGAAATACCACTATGTTTTCGTCACATCTCTTATATACACAAGACTCATCCGGACTTTGAATAAACCCATAAGACTGGATTACCTCATCAAAGCGGATGTTCCAAGACCTCGAAGCTTGCTTCAATCCATAAATGGACCGATTAAGCTTGCACACAAGATGCTCTTTGCCCTTTGTAATGAATCCCTCTGGTTGCTCAATATAGATGTTTTCCTCAAAACTTTCATTAAGGAAAGTTGTCTTGACATCCATCTGCCACACCTCATAATCCATATGACAAGCAATAGATAAGAGAATCCGGATAGACTTAATCATGGCTACCGATGAAAAGGTCTCCTCATAATTGATACCCTCTTTCTGAGTATACCCTTTTCGCTACAAGCCTTGTTTTGAAGGTTTCAACCTTCCTGTCTATTCCTCTCTTTCTTTTGTAGATCCACTTGCATCCAATAGTTTTTACACCATTGGATGGTTCTACTAGCTCCCAGACCTGATTTGAATCCATAGATTCTATCTCAGAATTCATTGCACTTTACCAAGATACTGCATCTTTATCTTGGATTGCCTCGTCATATGTCCAGGGATCATGTTCATGTTCGCCAGGGACCAAATCAAAAGATTCTCCTAAGAACATAAATCTATCAGGTTGTCTAACAACCCTCCCACTACGATGAGGTATCACTTGTGTATCCTCTGTGACACGGGGTGCAGTCACTTGTGGTATATCCTCTTGTACTGGTGGTATTGAAGTAGTGATTTTCTCTCTCAATTCTTCCAGAATAATCTTACTCATGGACTTGTGGTTCATCACATAGTCTTCCTCTAAAAATCCGGCGTTCGTGCTAACGATCACCCTCTGATCTCTAAGACTATAGAACAAACCACCTTTCGTTCCTCTAGGATAGCCTACGAACATGCGCACTTCTGTACGAGATTCCAACTTACTAGCATCTGCCTTCATCACATGTGCTAGACTCCCCCAAATTCGAATATGTCTCAGACTAGGCTTTCGCCCAGTCCACAATTCTATAGGAGTAGAAGACACTGATTTAGATGGTACCAAGTTCAGAATATACACTGCCGTATCCAGAGCATACCCCCAGAATGAATCTGGTAACTCAGAATAACTCATCATCGATCTAACCATCTCTATAAGAGTCATATTCCTTCACTCCGCTACACCATTTTGTTGGGGTGTGCTAGGTGCAGACAATTGGGATTGAATCTCAACCTCTGATAAGTAATTCCTAAAATCTCCCAAGAGATACTCACCACCACGATTAGATCGTAGTGTCTTGATACTTTTACCTTGACGTTTCTCCACATCAGCCTTGAATTCTTTGAACTTGTCAAAGCATTCAGACTTGCGATGCGTCAAGTAAATGTATTCATATCTTGAATAATCGTCTATAAAAGAGACGAAATATTTAAAACCACCTCTAGCCTGGATAGACATAGGACCACACAAATCAGAATGAACCAATTCCAATACATCTTTGGCTCTATACCCCTTGACCTTAAAAGACCTCTTGGTCATTTTACCTTCCAAGCAAGATTCGTAGGTTGGGAAATCTTCCACCACTAATGAACCCAAAGGTCCATCAGCTATCAACCTTTAAATTCTACTTAGATTAATATGACCTAACCTTAGATGCCAAAGATACGTTTGGTTCATTTTCGAAGGTTCTTTTCTCTTATTAGATTTAGAAGATAAGTTATTTACTTCTATTTGCATCGTGGGAGCTTTTGGTTCAAGTGTATATAAATTACCTACCAACGTACCAGAACAGATAATCTCCCTATTCTTTTTTATAACAACTCTGCCATTAAAAGAAATAGAATATCCATCCAAAAATAATTTAGAAACCGAAATCAAATTCTTTCTAAATAAAGGTACATAAAGGCAATTTCTCATAACCAAAATTTTATTCTTATTAAAAGATAAATAAACATCTCCCACTGCAATAGCCGCCACCTTCGTAGCATCGCCCAAGTAAACGGTAATCTCCCCCTCAGCTAGTCGTCTGGTTTCCTGGAACCCCTGCAAAGTATTACAGACATGATCAGTGGCTCCCGTATCTACACACCAGGTGTCGTTAGATAACACCGCTAAACATGTTTCAACGACTAGACCAAAAGATATACCTTTGTTCTGCTTCCAATTGGGGCAGTCCTTCTTCCAATGTCTAGTATGCTTGCAAGTGAAGCACTTGCCTTTCAACTTCTTCACTCCTCCCTGAGATTCTCCCGCCACCTTTGCTTCACCTTGTTTCTTCTTCTTCTTGCCTTTCGGCTTAGAAGTAGAAACCTTCTGAGCAACCATGGCCTGAGCCTGAGCACTCTGATGAAAAAGTCCCTCTGTCGCCTGGAGTTCTATCGAAATCTCCGCCAATCAATACAACTCTTGTTCATGTTGTAGTTCAGGCGAAACTGCTCAAAACTCCTAGGTAGAGATTGGAGAATGATATAGACCTAGGTTTCCCCATCGATCTCATCTCTAAGGACTTCCAGCTCATTCAAATGAGCCATCATCTTAAAAACATGATCCCTCACGGGTGTTCCCTCAATCATGGTGATCGTCATCAAGTTCCTCATGGCTTCCTGTCTAGCAGCCCGATTCTGGTGTCCGAAAAGTTCCTTGAGATTGAGCATCATGTCATAAGTAGTAGGCATGACTTGATACTGATGTTGCAATACATTTGACATAGAAGCCAAAATGTAACACCGTGTCATCTCATCAGCCTTTATCCACTTCTTATAACTCTCTTTCTCCTTTTCCCCAGAATCATCCCTAGGCTTAGGAGGACACTCTTTGAGAAGTACATACTTGTACTCCTCAGCAGTCAAGACTATATCCAGATTCCTTTTCCAATCCACATAGTTAGGTCCAGTAAGTTTATTTTCCTTTAGTATCACAGCAAGTGGGTTGAAAGTCATTTTTGAAAAACCTAAGAATCACATAGATCAAAATATTAGATTTCAAAAATATATTGATTCCTCAAATAATAAAATTTTAAAATCAACCAACACCTTAAAACACCGAGAATATCGTATGCTACGATAGTGTGGACGTATACGAATTCTACATTTGTAAGAGGAGATTTTACCCATTAATTTTATTATCCTATCAACCTTACTTTTTGATAAATAAAATTAATAGTTGGTTCCTCTTCGGCCCTACAAATAAAAACAGTGACTCTGATGGAGAGGATATTCCTATTTGCATCTAAGTGTTCACCATTACCCGATACTAAGGCAATTATCTCGGATTATATGTCTTCCAATAGGGAAGTACACACGCTCCTAAATAATTTCTTATAATCATATTTGACCTAGTGATCTGCAAAACAAACTCATCCGATGGGGAGGAAGGCACTCAGAGCCGACGCACAAGTTTATTTGCATCACATGTCAAATTGCAATGGAAGTCATGGGAATTTTAAAAAAAATATTCCTCTCCCACTTAGTAATTTAAAATGAGGAATTTTCTAAGCACACAACATGCATATCAAACAAGAAGCAATAAATATGAAAAAAAATCCAACTATTATGGCTTTTATTTTCCAATATGTCTCCCGTCGTATCACCATCTCGTCCGCTCCTCCCTACGCCATGTACAAGCCATCCGAAGATCCGAGCTGAGAAAAATTATTTTAATTTACATCCATCGATCCTATACTCCACAAAGGAGTGTACATGAAATCTAGATCGAAAGTAAACTAAAATAAAAGGGTGGCTAAACAATGTCGTACTTAATTACAAAAATTAAATACTAGCCTCGTCAACCCCGAGGATTCAAATAATATTACAATTACACACATCCAATCACATGCACACACATATGGCCATAATAGTTGGATCTTATGTCTGCAACCAAAAAGTTAGCCTACGCACATCCTACTATTATCCGGAACACATAATATATGATAAGTACATAAAAATAACCGAATCCTAAACACACAAAATCGGAAACCGTGGCTCTGATACTACTTGTCGGGGGATTGCTTCCCCTCTTCGGTCGCTCTTGCATGGCGATCCTATCTACGTCTCCGAATTAAAAAAATTAATTCTTGACGAAAATGGATTACCCAAGAAACCAATCCATCATCGTGTTATTCGATTCGAGTGGTCTCTTGAACAAACTTGTTGTTCAAGCAACCTAACTCTTTTCCTCGATTAGCCGCAGAATAGATGATGTACGGATCGCCAATTTTTGTGTTTATCTTCGGGGTTCAAGTAAATTAGTCACATGCATTATACAAAAGAACTAAATCAAAACAAACAAGATTATACCTCTTGTACACCTCTTGATCTTCTATTGTATGACCTATCCTCCTCTTGAACGTTGTGTGGGCAACGATCCTCCAAGAGTTGAAACTTCCTAGATCGCGTTCTTTCCCTCCTTGCTCGCTCCGAACAAAGGAAAGAATATCAAACACTTCTTCTCCTATCTAGTGCCGGTCACCAAGCCACCAACTTGGTTGTTGCCACCGGCCAAGGAGAGGAAGAAGGAGATGGTGTGGGCACTGGCCAAGAGCTCCAAGGGAAGAAACCCTAACACTTGTTGTCGTCGGCCAAAGGAGAAGAAGAAGAGATATGGGCACTGGCCAAGAGAGAAAGAAGAAGAGGGGCGCCAACTAAACCTTAGAAAGAGAGGAAAAACTTCCACTTGTTGCCGCCCAAAAAACTTCTCCAAACCCTAGTCGCCCAACCCTTTGAAGCAAACCCTAATCTCCAATGATTAGTTGCCGCCCAAGCCAAGGAGCAAACCCTAGAATTCCAATTCTTCTTTGCCGCCCAAGCCAAGGCCTCCTATTTATAGATTTTGCCCAAACCTCCTTTTAATCGTGTCCATTGAATCTAGGTTTCATGAGGATTTTAATAGGCTACAATAGAGACCATGAGGAGGAGTTGGATCTTGGCCACCCAATGGATCTGACCCACATAAATTCCGATCCATTAATGATGATCCATTCCACTAGAAGATTATCATTGATCTATCTCACAAATAAATATGGGCTCCATATATTAATTGTACAAATGTCTCTCCGTGTTTAAGATATCAAATGTCCATCAATTAATTAATTTACTGACAATTAATTAATCAACATCTAACTCCATGAGTAGTACTACTTAACCTCATCATCATGCCGGACCAAGTCCACCTGCAGGGTTTATATGATGATCCTTATGAGCTCCTCAAGGGGACATCATCATCCTAATACATAGGACATAGTTTCCTCCTATAATCAACGACACACCAAGTAAATAATATTATTTCTCAACTTACCGAGCTTATCGATTTAATCTATAAATCTCGTCAATTGGTAAATCAAAGAAATAAATACTAAGTACATGTGCCCATTATTATATCGGAATTAAGAGCATGTATACCATAATATCCGAGGTCCGATTCAATTATGTAGTCAACAATAAATTGAATCACCTCTAAGTCGGTCATACTCAATACACACAAAGTGTACTAGTGTAATTCTATGGTCAAGACAAACAAATATCAAATTACACTACAATCATACCAATAGTTTATCCAAAATCATCTCGATTGTGAGCCTTTACTTATACTCTACAAGGAACTGATAACATGATCTTCCGTGTGACACCACACACCATGTTATCTAAAATGTAATGTATCAGACAATATGTATAACCATAAATATGCAAACAATGATCATGTGATTCTTATTTCAAAAATAAAGATGTTCATACAAAGAATAGACTTTTCAGTATACATCCCAACATCGTGGACCTCTCTGGAAACCTCTTTTCTTCATTTCCTTCGGCTCTTCAGCTTGGTACACCACTTAGGCATGTTTGGGACAACAGTTAAGTCATGGTTCATTGATGAATAAGCCCCAAAAAACCATGATATTTCCTTCAAATGCCTTACAAAACAAGATACACATCAAATTTGTGCCAAGGACATCAAATTAGCATATATTTGCATTAAGGTGCTAAAATAACCTAACACTCATAAAACATGATAAATACGTCGAATTAAGCATACAAGTGGATTGAAACATCGACAAATGAATACAAATATCATGACAAAAAAGTGAGTTATCAACTGCCCCACACTTATTGTTGCATGTCTCGTGCAAGTAAATAAAACTAAGAAAACAACTGAAGATGCATTCTCCTAGAAATTCCCAATCATACATAGAAGATTGTAAAAAAAAGTTACACAGGATCGTTAATTCTTAATGACTCAAGTATTCATGGACTCAAATCTTGCACAAGTTAACAAACATGACGACTTTAATGTTGGGGACCATTTAGATGCGCTAGAGAGGGGATAACTAGCGCAGTTTGATTCTTCGATTCGATCATGTTCGAGATTACCTATGTACAAGATGATTAGTACAACGGAATACAAAATACAAAATAGAAACAAATAAACAAGATAATTATACACGCACAACAACAAGATTTTACATGATTCAGAATCTATGGTTCCTACTCCACGGTCGGACTTTAGTGTCTACTCCACTAAATCTTGTCTCCTCGGCAAAACACCAGAGGTGGAGAAAATTCCTTACAATATGAATTACAATAACCAAATACAAAAACAAATAAAAGAAATGTAAAAAACACTTTACAAGAGAATATTTTTGATCGCTTGCTTGTTTAGATACTTTGAACGCCTTGGAAAGTCTGGAATGCAACAGCAAAATCCCTCCCAAATACTCAAGAATCGGTTTGAAGAAGCTCCTTGCGACCTTCATTTAAAGCTTCGTACGGGCTAAATTTTTGCCTGGCAGTCGACTTACCAAAAGACCCCAGTGGACTGCCATAATATCATTGTCTCACAACGCCACGATGTATTCGCCCTGACCAATCGACTATCATCAGCCAACAGTCGACTACGAACCCTTTTGTGCCCTATCCACTTAAAGTCAGTTGACTACCCATACATGGCAATCGATCGCCAGTAGTCGACTGGTGAAAACCGTTAGTCGACTGTCATAGCCACAGTCCGCAGACGAGCCTCAATCGACTACATGACTAGTCGATTGGGTCATACTAAGCCTCCCGAGTGTCGTACACTCGACCAATCGACTGGTAAACTTCAAACATGAGATTTAACCCAAGTATGATCTCTTCATACTTGATCAACCACTCTTAGACTAGACGTAAGTCTTCGAGTCACCTCCATCAACCTTATTCCCTCAGGGTCCATCCGAGTCTTCCACGACTCCTTCACCCTTCACGTTAGCGTTCAGGTGCTTCCATCAACTTTGGCATGTCATCGGATACTCTTAGCCTACACCTAAATCTTCAAGCCACTTCCATCGGCCTCAAGCTCTTGGTTTGAGTCCACGACTCCTCGCCCTTGGCCCTAGCCTTCAAGTGCTTCCGTCGGCTATGTCATGCTAATGGGTTTCCTTTGTCAAGAGGCTATGTCTCCGGGACTTCTCTATTGTCAAGCCTTAATGTTTGGACTTTCACAACCAAAACTACACCCTTGGATTTTTTTTTTGTCAAATATTCATATTTGAATTTTCCCTTACCAAGACTCTATCCTTGAACTTTTTCTTGCCAAGTATTCATACTTGGACTTTTCCATTGTCAAGTATTTAAACTTGGACTTTTCCCTTACCAAGAATCCATTCTTGGACTTTCCTTACCAAGTCTCCAAATTGCCAAGTGAGTTGTGACATAACCTATTCTTTGGGGTTTGGGTAGGTTTTGAGGCATCTTACTGTGCTTTTTTTATTTGCATCAAATATCTAGACCTTAGGCACGATTAATTCTAGAATGACTAGTCTAACCCTACGAAAGTTTCTCACCCACCACCTGAGTAAATCGAAAAGCACGAACATTGGATGACCTACCAGTCCAATGTTCTTTAGCATGCACCCCCATTTGGAGGATAAATTTTATAAATTTATCATAGCTGAAGTTCAAACAACGGATTCCTAATTTTACACTAGGGGCACCTTGTCAGCTATTTAGTTGACTTAAAATGATAATTTGATCCTAATTTGATTGTAATCGATGATAATCAATTAGTGTATTGAGTTGACTCAAAATGTTGTTCTTACAAACTAAATATTTCTATTTAAAATGGAGTCAACTATGTAAATATTTGACTAATAAGAGTTTAGTTCGCTTGCAATTGATTAAACATGGTAAAAGTTGAAAAAATATTACTAATACAGTAGAGACATGAACAAGTATGCCAAACAATTAGAAAAGATTGAGTCGACTAAAGTATTCATTATCAAACTGATTAGTTAATTAAGTGGAATTAACTTGAGCTAACTAAAGGATCCATTGCTATTTAATTAGAAGCTTATGTTATTATAAAAACAATTGATTAGAAAAACCAGTAGTTAATTAAACTAAGATAGAATAACATTTTGCAGCTTGTTTGAAGACCACACAAAGGCAATAAATAAAGGGATAAGGAGAGCTTGTCAAGGCTAGTGAAAAGGCTCGAAAAAGACTAAAGAAAGTGCTCCATATTTAAGATTTCTTTCTTTATTTTTTTTTGTTTTATTTAAAAGCTTGACTTGTTTTATTACTTAGTCATAAAAATCTTTATAAGAGCTTTTTTTGTTATTATTATTTCACGCAATATTTCCATTGTATTACTAACAACTAATTAAGATTAATGAGTTTAAGATCCTAATTTCATGTTACGAATATTCACCTCCTAACTGTTATATTGATCCTATAATTGGAATAACTCATAGTTGCACAAAAATAAATAAATAAATAAATAAATAAATAGGGATGAATATCATTTCTAATGCTAATACAAACAAATGAGGGCGAATATAATTCCTATTTCCATTAAAAAAAATAACTAATAATTTTAATATTGAAATAAAGTTTTTTACTAGTAGTTATTTTAAAATTTTAATAGTGATTTGGATATATCCCTTTAGATTATTATTTTAAAATTTTCACTGAAATAGTCACGCTCCGAGAGCATACCGAGCCGAAAATCAAACGGATGACATCTCCCCTGTACGTGACAATATTTCGGGTTAATACAAAGCTCGTAGACTATATATATATATATATATATATATATATATATATATATATAATCAACAACTACACAAAACATAACAGAAACATACTACAATCTCACAAACGACAACACACATGCATACCGGTATGACTAACACCGACTTAGGATACTATAATAAAATCAGAAAAGAAGAAAGGGGTACAACATCAATAATCATAACTACAATCATCACATAAAATAAATCCATAACGGAATGCCAATGAGAACACCAAAAATCCGGACTCTCGGAGTTGAGATGAGACGATGTCAGCCAGCGGTGCTCCAAGTCCATCACGAAGTCACTACATTACAGGCGCGTGAAAAACCCAGGTCCGGTTGGGGGGTGAGTAAAACTCAGCAGGTAATAGAAAATATGTATATATGTAATATCACATGTATTTCAACGACACAATCTAGATGTACAACAGGTATATCAGCATAGTATATAAATACAATAATCATATATATATAGACCGCATTTATATATATATTGATCTCAACCATCCATATATATATATACATACATGCATATATGTATATATATATGGTAATATGCAAAGCGCCATCAGATATGGCAATGCAGCATGCATGGTCATGTCGGCTCACCCTAAAGCTACCACGACCCCAGTGTGGCCTCGGTGGCTCGAGCATGACAACTGTCCCAACTCAACACCAACCACTACTCTCGAGTGGCCGAGTGAGCAGTATGATCGAGTAGCATATAAGCGTAAAAAGCAAGCTACACGATGGGGGTCCCTATTGTTGGTCACTCCGACAGTCACTACCCATGAGTGGTTGAGTGTCACACACGCAGGACTACGACACGCAAATCCAACTACCACCGTCTATAGTGGTAGAGTGCGGCATCAAAATGCTCTGCCCTCACACCGATTACTCCTCCTATGAGTAACCGTAGAGGCAGGATGACTGGCGACACTCTCAACCACAAGGGAGACCTCGTCGCCAGCATGCATGCAAATGACATGAATGCAATGTCTCACATACAGAAATCCACCATAGATTCTTTATTCTATAGAGAATCATACTAACCAGATCAATGCACTCTCTATCCTGCAGAGAGTCGTACTCAACTGATCATACTACTCTCTATCCTGTAGAGAGTCATACCAATCTAATCGACGCACTCTCTATCCTGTAGAGAGTCGTACTCAACTGATGGACACACTCTCTATCCTGTAGAGAGTCGTACTCATCTGATTATAACAAGCTAGGACCACCGATCCGTAGCGATACCCTGAGTATCATTTCTCTGACCATTTACACAATACATGTTCAGTGGTAACATACAACCTAAGGGTACTAGAACTAACCCTAGGTTAAAGACATTATCTACCTACGGATGACCTTTTTGCCCAATGTACAATCAGGTTGTCATCCGGACTTTACTATTTGCACTTAACTTAAACAAATTCTAAGTTACTTGCATCACTTATATGTATAACTCCTAATCATGATAAAATAAACATGATATCAACAATGGAGTTAATAGCCAACGGTAAAGAATCAAGCATACGATAAAAAGAGCAGGGTCAAGATAATATGAACACCTAACATGCTCATATCTATGACTAAATCTGAATGCAATACATCTACCCGGACCAGGTAGGAAATTACCCACCTGTTATGTAAACCGTCACTGTCTTCTCGTCCAAAAGACTATTCCAAATCAAGGTCCTGCAGTTACAAAACATAAAGAGTAATTAAATGCTAGCATAACCCTAATGCTAGAATAATTCTCAAAATCACATCCTAACCCTTGATTAGTCAATTTAATCATGTAATAGTGTACTCATCTACACTTCATTTACTAATCATATTTGATCCATGATTACTTCACAAGCAATACTACTGTAACATATCATATCGAATCGAATATCTGAAACGGTAGAATCTAACCCAATCTTAGTCCCTGATTGATCAATTAAATCCCACAGTCATACAATCTCATATCATTCATTAATTACCAAATCAAACTTATATAGCTAAAGTTCACTTTCACAACCTCTCAATCCAAGGCCAAAAATACTACATGTAAATCTAAATTTACCACCACTCTATAAAAGCTTACCTATTCTCGTTCCAATCGTCCATAACGGTTTTGGACCCAAGCCTCTTTATCCATTTACAACAAGCAATCCAGATCAATTTGCAAACCCACCTAAATGTTTAGCTTCCACAACTCCCTTCGAAGCAAGGTTTCCCTGTTCACCACCATTCATTGAACAAGTATCAAATTAGCTACATAAACAACCATATACTACAATTTTATGGAATTTGAGCTTACCTATTCTTTCTCCTATCGTTCCCAGCCGGTCTTAAACCACTCCAGATCAATTGAAACAATAGCAAAAAGCTGGACAACACCTAATTCAATGCTGTAAATAGAGCTTACCTTCACATTCAACCACAACCAAACCATTTACCAATAGATCTTTATAACTGATCTAAATTAACAACTGCAAAGGAATGGAAGAGATGAATTATGCTTACCAACCCTAACAACTCCACCGACGATACTCCTTCCTCTTCTCAGTTCACCGACCAATTCGACCCAAGATCTAGCACCTACAACTGCCAGAAATGACAAGGATAGCAGAGAAAAGGGGAATCGACTGATATACCTGAAATTTAGCTTCACCGACAGTACTCCCCACTGCTCTGTTCGCCGACCACAGCTCCACCTTCGACAGTAAATCGGAATCTCACCGGCAGCCAAACCCTTCCCCAAATTCCACCATCCGTCGGAAACCAACAGGAAATGTTGCTACCCTAGTCCCAAACACACAGATCTGGACTTGTACCGGCAGAACTCGCCGCTCCTGAACAGCAGACATCGCCGGTGTAAGTGCCCAATCGTTGTCTGCTCCGGTAGTGATCTCAGCCCCCCCAAATCAACACGTGATGCCAACTCCGCCGACCTACTCCCTGGCCACTCACACGCTCACCGTCGGCGCATCCGCATGCACCATCGAGGTCAGTCTGCCACCGTTTGCAGAGGAGAGGGAGAGACCGGCGAGAGGCACGGATAGAGGGCAGAAGGGTGCCATCCGCGCGAGGGAAAGGAGGGAGCTTCGACTGCGAGTTTCTTCGAGAAGAGGAGAGGGCGATCGAGAGAGAGCGGCGAGGCAGAGAGGAGGAAAGAAGAAGCTCTGTCGCCGCGCGTTTCAGAAGGGGAAATGTCGCGTAGGGAAAACGTCCGACGCGTTAACTTTATAAAGGGTCGGGTTGGGTTTAAAACCCAATTGGACTTAAACCCCGATCCGATTAAAATCATACCATTAAGCCTAGGTTAGGTTTAATCAAATCCTTAACCATGCTTTACTATTTTTTTTTTTCGGTATTTTATATTCTCCCCCACTAATAAAAATTTGGTCCCCAAATTTCGTATTAACATGCAAAAATTACTTTAAGCAAGTTTTCGCAAGGACCATATACCTTCCTCACGTGAACAGATGAGACTATCGAGTTCGGATAGTATCTTCCAGCTCCCACAGTATACCTTCCTCACGGTATGATGCTGTCATCTAACCTTTACGAGTCGGATGGTTTTCGCCCCACTATTGTCGCTCCTTGCGACCCATGCTCCACCCTGGAATCACCTCGTAAGTCGCTTTAGACTGAGGTAGAATCGGAACCTCTTTCAGAACATGGTCAGATCACGACACGTATTTCCTCAGTATAAAAATAGGAAATACGTTGTGAGCATCCGCAAATGTCGAAGGTAAAACTAACCGATAAGCTACACCTCCATAATCCACGACACAAGATCTGAATAGATCCTCCAACATCTAAATGATACACTTAGACCGTTCATCTGTCTGCGGATGAAATGTTGCACTAAGCCGAAGCTCTGTGCCCATAGTCTGGTGCAGACTCTATCAAAATCGCGAGGTAAATCGCGAATCTCTATCCGATTTGGTACTTAAAGTACCCCACGCAATCTGATAATCTTTCGGTAATACAACTCTACCGAATGATCCAACAAGTACTTAAAGCTGGATTACTTGGTTACCAGGATTCATAAACTTTAGTACTTATCCTGGAGGTCTAGAGTTCGAATCCTGGGAAAGGCAAAAAACCCACTTCCAGGGGTGAGAAGACCAGGTGAGTAACGACAGTAACAATGAGCACGTCGACCAATGTCGCCAATTCCGCCAATAGGAGTCTTAGTAACTGAAAAACGACTTAAATTTTGTACCATAAAATTTAAAATGCTTTTGATTAATTTTCCACTGTTATTTGCAAATATTGTGCATTTGTTAATTAGGTGATGAAACTCTAATGCGAGCCTTGGTAATTTTAATCATTTAACAATCAAATCTTTTTGGTCATCCCACATTTCCCCTAAAATTATACAATATCAAAATTTTAATTTTTTTTTTTTTTGATAATCCAAGTATTGACCGCTTGGCCACCACGGATAAATTCGAAAATGCACAGCGTGAAAATCGACTCCTCATTGCATGGAAAATCTCATCCCGTCGTTACCAATATAATGCACACCGCGCCTTAAGAGGCAAAATTTTGATTATCTTAAACAAAGATTTGGAAGAATTTCACCGATCGATATTAGTATTATACATATATATTGAGAGAAATTTAACAATGTGATTAGTCTTGCTTCTAATATATATGGTATGATACTTTATAATGATCAAAGGCAAAAAAAAAACGATGATGCTTTTAACATTTTACATAATTGTTTGATGGCCGTAATAAATATATAAAAATTCTCTTATTAGACAGACACGGTACAAATATTGTAAAAATAAATTCCATTATTCATGTCTCTGATTAGATTCAAATACATTAATTAAAAGAAATAAAGTTTATTTCCAATGTCCATCGTAGTCAGGATCAAATAACCACCGAGGATCCACGAGTTCGAGACCAAAATTGAATGTCGTTGTCTGCTCATCTTTGTAATCATCTAAAAATAATAAATTCGATATCATTTCTTTAAAAAAAAATGTAGTATTTTATGAGAAGGACTACTTACAATAAGGAGCTGGTGCGATTGATGGAGAAATTCTTATGGAAGCCGTCGGAGACACCATGAGAGTCACGATAATGAGGACGAAGAGAGCGAGAGCACAAACAAAACTACTTTTTTGAGTCATGTTGTGGTCTTTGTTTGTATCTTGAATATGTACATTTAGTTTGACTAATTGTTATATATAGGGATAGACTGAGAGATAACGCATATGAGTTATACTTGCTTCGTAATTAAAGATTAAACTGAAGGGCACATTAACTCATGGATTAATCTTATAGATTAATTAATTTAGGTTACTTAATTAGCATGTAGACGTTAATTAAAGAGATCTTATTTAAGATGTGTATATTTAAAATTTTCTTAGGTAAATTCAGAATATAATTTATACATATTTAACGTTCACTACAAGAAAACTTTCAAATAGAAATCGAATTAGAGACCAATTTATAATCAGTCTCTAATTAGAAACCGAAATCAAAAAGTCGATCTTTAATTAGAGACCGACATTAAATTCGGTCTTTAATTAGGCACCGAAATTCAGGTCGGTCTCTACTTAGAGATCGAAAAATGAATCGGTCTCTAGATTAGAGACCGACTCATGGTCAGTCTCTAAATTAGAGATCGACTAATTAGCGGTCTCTAATTTAGAGACCGAAAATCAAGTCGGTCTCTAAATTAGTGACCGAAAATCAAGTCGGTCTCTAAATTAGAGACCGACTAATGAGCGGTCTCTAAATTAGAGATCGAAATCTAAGTCGGTCTCTAATTTAGAGATCGAAAATTAAATTGGTCTCTAAATTAGAGATCGACTAATGAGCGGTCTCTAAATTATATACCGAAATTTAAGTCGGTCTCTAATTTAGAGACCGAAAATCAAATCGGTCTCTAATTTAGAGACCGAATATCAAATCGGTCTCTAAATTAGAGACCGACTAATGAGCGGTCCCTAATTTAGAAACCGAAAATCAAAATCGGTCTCTAAATTAGAGACCGACTAATGATCGGTCTCTAAATTAGAGATCGAAATTTAAGTCGGTCCCTAATTTAGAGATCGTCTCAAATTTAGAGCAAAGGAACAATTAAAACCAAATTAAACGAGCACACAAAATTTACTCAAAATATAAGTTAGCATAATAGAATTCTTTCAAGATTGAAAAATAACGAGATCAACATTTAGATATTACAAATTTAGAAAAGACGAGCAATAATCATTTCTCAAAATACAATCTATACAGTAGCATTCAAACCAAATTATCTCAAAGTCAACAAAAAGATAGATAAAACTTACTGTGTAGAGAAATGTTAATAACATCAAAACTAAAACAGTGATTTAAAACCTTGGTCTAAATTAGCATTGTGAAACCCAATATATGTGATCAACATTTAAAATCTTGTTATTAAATAAATTTTAATAACAATAACACAATTTCATACTTCATCGGAACATGTCAGAAAGAAAAAGTCTATCAACTCTTAGATTGGTAATAACAGGCATAAAAAAAAGTCTTTACAATGTGAAATGAAGATAGTTTACAACAGTGGAGTTAAATCAAAACAAGCTCCATACCAACTGATAAATCCATGAGTTAATTGTCTATATCAATCAAAAGTATACTATTATAAACTACATCAATATCCTCTTGACAAAATAAAACCAGATCATCGCTCTGCACTAAATACGCTGACACACCCATGTCAAGGGTGGGCATGGGCGTGTCGGGCTTGAAAGCGGGTGTGTCGGCTAACACACCCCGGGTTTGTTGCGCTCTGGAAGTTAGGACCGTCTTGGTTTCGATTTGACACGGACGTGTCTCTGATGGCACGGCTATGTTATTTTGATACGCATTGATAATTGCTGATTTTTCATCCTGTTATAATGAAAAATACCCCAAAATAATTTCTTTGTCCAAAATATATTAGACTTGATTAAAATATAATAAAATACATGACTAAAATATAAAATGGGATGAAATGCATGTTGTATACCCAAAACTTAACATGAATTACAAACATCAAAATCCCATATACCTTAACTTTTGCTTATCCTCAAGCAACAAAAGACAACTTATGTGTGGAGTTGCAAGAAACCATCCAGAGCATAAAATCTGATCTTAATCTTATCACATCATTCCTAGTGGCAAAACTTGATAGATCCCTATATAGTGCTCGTGAAAAGTTGATCCAAAGACATTGGACACCAATCCAGATTTGACATCCCCTCTATCGTGTTCCTCTCATTTCTGGCATAGAGACACTTACCTGTCTTAATGCATGGATCATCCTCTCCTATTACAAAAGGTCTCAAAGGAGCACTTACCAAGAAGAAAGAAGGGAAGAAATTTATAGTAAGCAATTCCCCAGTAACTAGTTAACCTCAAAGGGGCACCTTTTAGGTATTTTCCCAGTAGCTACTTGGTCTCAAAGGGGTGCTTAAAAAAAATTCCAGCCCTTTTTTTTTCTCTTTTTTTTCCCTTTTTTTTTTATCTAGTCTTCTAAGAAAAGTATTTCTCCAGTGACCAAATTGTCCAGGAAAGTGCCCAATAGAAATTCGAGTATTAGTCTTATATGGGGGATTTAAACCCTTTTCGGATACCTCAAACCTATAGGTCGTGTGAAAAGTGAAATAGGATTCTTATCAAATAAGCAAAAAGGAATATCATGATTCGACTAAGGTTTAGTTATACTACGCTAGATGATATGCAATGTTATGATATATGAAAAGATAAAAAGGGAACCGACTTACATAATGAAACAAACTCCCCTAGACCAAAATTATGCAACAAACAAATTAGGAATCTAAGTAGAGACAAGTGGATATGAAAGGCATCGAAACTCACAAAATAGCTCATGGGAATCAATGGTCATCATCCTCGCTACTAGCATCCTCCTCTTCCCACCTACGTCGCTGCTCCTGGTAAAACTCCCGGGACTCTTGCTGAAATCTAGCATCATCCTCCCTCCTGGCGGCCTCAGCGGTAAATGTCACACCCCCGAGAGTATGCCGTGCCGAAAATTAAACGGACGACATCTCCCTTGTACGTGGCAATATTTCGGGTTAATACAAGACCCGTAGGCCCACAACAACAACATAATATAACATAATAACAGTAGCAGAAATAAAAACCATACCCACAACATACATACCAAAAACATACAGGTGTACACCACCTGACAAGTCCACAATCATAAAAACCGTAAATAAAACAATGACTACACAAATAGAGTCCATGACATCACGACAAAATCCATAATAACAACAAGTCCATACATATCAAAGTCCAAGACATAACCAAAAACGAACTCTTCGGGAGACTCGGAAAAACGGAGATGGGATGGATCGGTCGGCACAACTCCAAGTCGTCACAAAGGCGTCTACCTATTACCTGGGCGACAGAAAAATCCAGGGTCGGTGGTGGTGAGTAAAACTCAGCAGGTAATAAGAGAAAATATGTAAATATATGTATCAATATTACATGCCATTCAACAGTTTAAATCTATTCGAACAACGAGTATACATCAGCATAACAGGTATATATGCATGCATACACTAAATAAACTGAACAACAACGATGCTGACATACCTAACATTCAGCTACTCTATCCTGATCCAACCTGGGCATATAACCATATCATAGGATATAAAAGAATAGTACTAACTCACACAATATCCTAAATATGATCCAAGGGTATCACCGTATGAATATGTACAAACAAATGCAAATAAGCATAATAGCACATACAATGCATCATCAAAGTGAGTATACATATATGTATGATGTACTAATCACCATGTATATATATATATATATATATATATATATATATATATATATATATATATATATATATATATATATATATATATATATATATATATATATATATATATATATATATATATATATATATATATATATATATATATATATATATATATATACAAGTAGGTATGTATATATATATAACCATATGATACAAGAATGCAAAGATGCATGGTCATGCTGCCACCCCTACTACGCTACCACACTTAATCCTAGTGTGGCTACATGACAACTACCCCAACTCACACCAACCACTGCTATAGAGTGGCCGAGTGGGCAGTATGATCAAGTAGCATATGAGCATAAAGAGCTCGCTACGCAACGGGGGTCCCTGCTGCTAGCTACTCCGACTGACACTACCAATGAGTGGTCGAGTGTCACGCACCCAGGACAACTGCACACAACTCCAACTACCATCGTCTATAATGGTAGAGTGCGGCACAACAAATGCTATGCCCTCACACCAGTTACTCCTCTGGGAGTAACTTGGGAGGCAGGATGACTGAAGACTCTCTCAACCCTAAGGGGAGACGATGTCGTCAGTATGCATGCAATGACATGAGGGTACTGTCTCACATACAGACATCTACCATAGACTCTCTGTTCAACAGAGAGTCACACCCAATTGATCAGTACATTCTCTATCCTGTAGAGAGTCATACTCATTTGATCATGACAAGCTAGGACCATCGGTCCGTAGCGACACACTATCCACGACTCACCTGACCATTTACAAAACCCGTGGTTGGTAAATAAATGTGCAACATACAGGTATGGAATGAGTCCTACATTTAGGGCCTTACTTATCCACGGAGGACCTTTTTGCCAAATTTACAATTTAGGTCATCCTCCATACTCTAACATCTACACCCTACTAAACAGTTAGACCTACTTACATCACATCTGTAACTCCTAAATCATGATAGGGAATATGTGATATCAATAATTGAGCACACATATATATCAACGATAAGTTCAAGCATACGATAAACAGAGCAGGGTCAAGATAATATGAACACCTAACATGCTCATATTTATGTCTAAATCTGAAAGTCATTACATCTACCCGACCGGTAGGAAATTACCCACCTGCTGTCGATGCTCGTAGTAATGGAGTCCTCACGTCCGCGGACCAGTCTCGTATCCACGTCCTACAAATATCATCAATTATCATTCAGTGAATGCATACAACAATAATATGAATTAGCTACTACGTTATCCACATATCCGTATCCCTTATCGAATACGATTTAGAAACCCCAATTAGCCAGACTTGACCATTTAACACCATAATTAACCGAGTTCACAAATCCACTCGCAACATAAATAGGGCTTCACCCCAGCGCACTATACAGATATAAAATCTGACAACCCCACATGATCAAACCTCAACTCGCAGTCGATCATAGCCTATGAACAGCTACATTAACACTCATAGACCCGTTTACATCTCACTCACAGCCGATCAAAACATAACTTCACAACCCCCTTTTTAGACCCAAAATCAACCTTATTCACAACCCACACAGACCCATTCACAACACATCACAGCCAACAACCCTCATATGTCGTTCAACACTTCACAGAACAAAACAAAGGAAATTTCTCTTCCTTACCAGATGTTGAACCCCATCGACAGCCAAGTCCACAACAACTGGCAGCCAACCTTTCACTATCCCCAAATTTCCCTTACAGAACACCCACACACTCATGCTCACAGCCGCACAGAATGGAGGGAAACTATCGAATCCTGATAACTAGAAATCCAATCAACGGCTGATGAATAGAAGGAGACGGATCAACTATACCAGTGATTGGAACCTCCTCTGGGTAGCTCTCCTCCCCAATTGCTCAGTCTGCCAGAAGAACAACGCCAACACCCTAGTTTCTGTAGCAACCTACGTTTAAACGCACAAAAATACATTAACAGTTGGATTCCTTCCAAAATAGAGGGAGAACAAGGAAGTGCAGCTCCTTACCTTGCTCCAGCTTCAATCGGGAACAACAACTCCCGATTCGAACTGCCACTGACCCAATTTCCCGACCACGCGCTCTCATCGTCGGCTCGTCTGTGGAGATCGTCGAGGACAGTTTGGTCATCGTCGTTTGCCGCGAGGAAGAAAGAGCAAGAGAAGGGGCAAAGTTTGGGTGGTAGGAGTCGAAGAGAAGCGTCCGAAGGTGAGGATCGTGAGAGGCAGAGACGTTGTGAGGGAGAGGAGTCGCTCGTGTGTGTGCGGTGAGGAGGTGAGAGTGTCGCCGCACGTGAGGAAGAAGAGGAACTGAGGGTTTGGGAAAGGCAGCACCGGGCGACGGAGTCAGTGGAAGTGTTTTGCGGCGTGCGCGAAACGCTCGGACGAGGTAAAATCTTCGGCGAGAATCAGAAAGGGAGGATGCGGCGGCTTTTAATGGATTAACGGGTCGGGTGGTTTTTTTTCTTTTAAACGGGTTGGGCTTTAAACCCGATAAACCATTAACCCTAACTTTAATTAAATCTAGGTTAATAAAATTCCTTAAGCTAGGTTAGATGTAATCAACTCCTAACCATACTTATTTTTTTTTTGGTATTTTACATTCTCCCCCACTTATTAAAATTTAGTCCCCAAATTTCGTACTTAAATGCAAAAATTAATTCAAGCATATTCTGAAATAACCACATACCTCAAGTAAACAGATGAGGGTATCGAGCTCGGATAGTATCCTCCAGCTCCCATGTAGCCTCCTCATCCGTATGATGCTGTCATCCCACCTTTACGAGTCGGATGGTTTTGTTCCGCAACTGTCGCTCCTTGCGACCAAGAATCCGCATCGGAGTCTCCTCATAAGTCGCATTCGCCTGGGGTGGAATCGGAACTTCTTTCAGAACATGGTCAGATCGCGGCACGTATTTCCTCAGCATAGATACATGGAATACGTTGTGAATACCCCGCAAGTGTCGGAGGTAAAGCCAACCGATAAGCTACACCTCCAATCCGCTCTAATATCTCAAATGGACCAATGTAACGTGGAGCTAATTTCCCTTTTTGCCCAAATCTCTTGACTCCTTTGGTGGGTGACACTCGTAGGAATACATGGTCCCCAACTGAGAATTCCAGAGGCCTTCGCCTTCAATCCGCATAACTCTTCTGCCGATCCTGTGCCTCAGATAACCGTCGTCTGATCACTCGTACCAACTCTGCATCATGTTGGGCACTCTGAGGCCCCAATATCTGTCGTTCCCCAACTTCCTCCCATAACACAGGAGATCTGCAGGGTCTACCGTATAATACCTCGAAAGGAGCCATCTGGATAGAAGAGTGGTAGCTGTTGTTATAGGCAAACTCCACTAAAGGAATGTGATCCTCCCAACTGCCACTGAAATCCAAGATGCATGATCTCAATAGATCCTCCAGAGTCTGAATGGTACGTTCGGACTGTCCATCTGTCTGCGGATGAAAGGTTGTACTGAGTCGAAGCTCTGTGCCCATGGCCTGCTGCAGACTCTGCCAGAATCGCGAAGTAAATCGCAGATCTCTATCAGATATAATACTCAATGGTACTCCATACAATCTGATGATCTCTTGACAGTACAATTCCGCTAGACGATCCAATGAGTCCATCTCACGAATCGGAAGGAAGTGAGCTGATTTGGTTAATCGATCCACGATCACCCAAATCGCAGTATGTCCTTTACGGGTTCTAGGTAATCCCATAACGAAATCCATCGTAATATTTTCCCACTTCCATTCCGGGATCGGAATTTCCTGAAGTAAGCCAGCAGGTTTCTGATGTTCAGCCTTCACTTGCTGGCATACTAGACATCGTGCAACAAAGTCCACAATATCTCGTTTCATATCGTTTCACCAGTATAAGCGCTTCAAATCCCGGTACATCCGAGTACCACCAGGATGTATAGCAAATCTCGACTGATGTGCTTCCTGTAGCAATTCTTCCTTAACTGGGTGTGTGTCCGGAACACATAGTCATCCTCGGAAACGAAGTACACCACTCTCGTCGCTCGAGAAATCCATCTGACGCTCTAAGTCTATCGTGCTGCTCAAGAACTGCAGATGTTGGTCACTAACTTGTGCTTCCTTAATCCTCTCATCAATGGCGGACTGGGCAACCATAGATACCAATACTCCCCGGGATGTTTGACCATGTTCAGACAATCCCAACTCTGAGAACTGTCGAACTAGATCAGTAACTGTTGTCAGATGACTGGTCAGAACTCCCCAAGACTTTCTGCTCAGCGCATCTACTACCACATTAGCTTTTCCCAGATGATACTGGATGGTGCAGTCGTAATCCTTCAGATATTCCATCCACCATCTCTGTCTCAGATTCAGCTCTTTCTGTGTGAACAGATACTTCAGACTTTTATGGTCTGTGTAGATCTCAAAGGTAATCTCATACAAGTAGTGCCTCCATATATTCAATGCGAAAATAATGGCAACTAACTCCAGATCGTGCATTGGGTAATTTCTCTCGTGATCTTTTAGTTGACGGGAGGCATAAGATACCTAGTAGAGCGATGAATTATCATGATACCGTTCCCAAATTATTTACCGAACCCCTTAACTACACTAATGCAGTATAGGACTGACTCGGGTCATCTCCCAACGAACCTAATGGCTGGACGTTTGATTTTAAACAGAAGTAATCACTGGGTTTTTTTTACAATTATCAAAGCAATTATTCAAAGCTAACCTAATGCAAGAACGATTCAACCTTGCACCGCACTGTCACTATACGATGCAATGATCAAGAAATTCTAGTAAACAAACATGGAAATTAAATCTGCAGTAAGTAAATCTAACTATCAAATAACAATTAACAAATAACTATCCTAATGCGCAAAAGTAAGTAATCATGCACCGCACTGTCACTATACGGTACAATGATCACAAAACAAAGGTGAACAATTTAACCATGTACCGCACTGTCACTATATGACACGATGAGTCAAGAAATACAATAAGCGAAAGCAATTCAACGAGGCACATACTTGTCACTATCGACAAGCAGTGAATGTAAATGAAATCTAATCTAATAATGAAAGCACTCCAACCAAAACACCATACTGTCACTATACGATGCATTGATTGGACAATTTTAATGGATGGGGTTAGTACGTCAGCAATAAGAAATTAAACTAACCTACAAATGCACAATGAACAAAATTTAACCACTAAGCAACAACCAACCCTATAGAAATAATATCATGCGTGAACAACCAAACAATTAGCAGAACAAACCTAATTACTACTAACGAATGCATAATCTAACAGGATGAGCACGCAAACAAACGAACACATAAACAACCATACACATGAACATCCATATTAATCCAAATAAACAACGACCGATAACCACACGGCGGTCGCAACAAACCAAACAGCCCTCTCCGACGGTGAATGCGAAGCTGCCCAATCAGTGCAGCAGGGAGGACGGACAGACGGAGGAATGCGATCACCGCTCTGGCAGCTGTGGAGTCACCGGACAGTGAGGTGGAACTTCACCGGTGGAGATGGCGCTGTCCTAACTGGCGCAGCGTGTGGGTGGCTCCGGCGAGGAAGGGAAGGCCTATCCCAGCCGCCGGAATGGAGTGAACACCGGTGAAGGTTGTACTCGCCGGAATCCCGCGCTCGCCCCTCTTCCGATTAGCTGTCCGAATCACGGCATCTAATCGTCCGTCGAGGCTCGCCTGGGATCATCGCCGGCTGTCGGAGGGAAGGTCGCCGGAGTGGAGTGTCGGACTGTCACCGTCGCGCATGTAGTCGCCGGTCGCCCGCACTCGCGAGAGGAAGAAGACGACTCAATTTTTCTCCGCGATTTTGCCTTCTGCACGTCGCCGCCGGCTGCTTGTGCAATCCCGCCGCCGCTCGCACGGCTGCGGAAGAAGACGTCGCCGGCTCTCGCGAGGAAGAAGACCGCAGGTGTTGTCGCGATTCTGCTTCTCTTCTGATTTGGGGAAAAGGTAGGTTTTATTAAATGAAAAACCTTAGCCATCCGATCTGAGCCTCATCTGATCCCAGCCGTCCAAACAAGCTAGGGTTTGATGGATATATTAATTAAGCTTCTCCATCCAACGGCTGTAATCAGTCTGATTTGAAATGGACGGATCTGATCCGTCTGAAGGTATAATCATGATCCAACGGTCCGGATGAATAGACAAGATGTGTAGATCACAATGCATGGGCCGGATTGCTCCAGATTCAGATTAATGTCTCAGATTGAGCCATCACATTGGACGGTCCAGATTGCTCCGATCTCTAACGAATGGAACTAATTGAATCTGAATGGAAAATCATGATCGACTGGATCTAAATGAAAGGATAAGATGTCCAGATCTAAATGTATGGACCGGATCTCTTCATATCTAGATAGATGGCTCAGAATCGATCAGATCTCATCGGACGATCAGGATTGACTAGATCTGAACTCTTGGATTAAGCTGCTTCTGATCTTGATGAAAGGTCCAGATTAATCACGTTTGAAATAATCCTTCTAGTCCTAGATGAAGCCATATTTGATTCAACTTGAGTCTAGTCCAGTGGTTCATCTCGATCTCCTACAAACGAAGATAAAATTTGCATATAAGTCCAAAAATTAGGAGAATTTACAATAAGGTCCAAAAATATATCCAACTCATAAAACATGTAAATAATCAATAATAAATCACTCGAGAGGATAAAAACAGTGATATTAAGGACCAAAATAATACAACAAAATGACAGTTATCACTTCCCCCACACTTATTTTTGCGCGTCCCGTGCAATAACAAAAATAAAGAAACTGACTCACTAACCCATTCCCCAAACAATACCCAGATCAATAATTTAGAGATAGAAAAAATAAGTTACTTAGGATCACTAAATCGATCCGGATCCTAGGTAGTCAAAAGATCCGACTCCTACAACAATCAACATGTATGATGATTTACAGTCAAATCAAATAGACTAAGCCTGATACAAAACCTCCCAAAAAATAGATAAATGCACTGATGCTCACATAATAACATAGGAGTGGGGCGCCCTCAAAACAACATGCAATTTTGTACTACCATATGCTTGCTTCTCATCTACTTCTCTACTGCTATCAATACATCTCATACATGAATCAAAAGGATTTATCATGAATCAGAATAAGATCAAAAGTAGGGTGCAGATAAAGTATGCAAAGAGAAGTACAAGACAAAGGTACAAATGAATAGGGAACAAGAGAAGAATTGGAGAAATAAACCTGATGAGTTTCTCTGTGAAATACTCAGTAACCAGCAATATAGGAAGAGGCTAGGACAATTGAAAACTTTAGAATTGGATTCAGGATCAAATGACTCTATCCAACACATTGCAATCTCATTTGCCTGCATTACAAATGCACATTTTTTTTTTACAAAAGAAACATTAATGGCGCCTTTTTTCTTTTTGTGTGTAGAAAATCAAGTACTAATCACAGGCAAATATATCTTATGACCAATGACCTTTGAAAACTATTTCTTCCATATCATGTTTCCAACAAAAATAATATAGCTCCTCCCCCACACTTAAAAATTTTGTCCGTCTCGGACAATACAACCCATCAAACTATTCCTCCAATATGGAAAATAATAGATATGCAAAAGACAATCCACAAAGATACAAAAACAATGGATAGCAAATGAAAAGATAAGACAAGTAAGACATGGAAGATGGAAGTATCAAGTGGATTAGACAATCAAACCAAGTCAGGAAAAGAGTCAAAGAATGAAATCCTTCATCATATTCATGCAAGTAAATGTTACTGCAGTTTTGAAAAAACTCAAAGCAAGTTCTAGAGTAACAAGAATCACATGTGTTATCACACAAAAGTGGGTAGATGATAAGAATGGCTTGCAACCTCACTAGGTGAATCAAAATCAAGCTTAGACTATCAATAAAAAGTTCACCATCATAACAAGTGACTGCATGCAAGTGAAGTCTCTTATCATACACAAAAATCCATAAGTTGATGATCAAACTTAACTAATTTTTACCACCTCTGAAATGATACTATGGCATGCATAGAGAATATTATTTGACTCAACAACAGACAAACAAACCTAGGTAAACAGGCAAACAAACACACAACCCATACAAATTATTCCGAACATGAAAGGAAGAAAATAAATGCATTAAATAAAAGAACACACTCCCCTTTCAAGTCGGAGAAGAAGCATCATCATGTCTGACCCCACCGTAATCTCTAGTATAGACTTGATCTCTCTGCTTAAAATGACCTGCGTCTATTGCCAAAGTGAGACCCTTGATCACTAATGATTGCCCTGGGTACTCCAAATCTGCAAAATATGTGAGACCTAACAAAATCCACAACTAGAGAATTATCAGTCCTGGTGGGGATGACCTCCACCCATTTAGAAACATAATCATATACCAACACAATATATGGAAATCCAAAAGATACAGGAAAAGGACTCATATAATCAATACCCCAAATATCGAAAATCTCACAGAATAACAAAAGTTGTTGAGACATTTCATTTCTATGTCCTATGTTCCTTGTTCGTTGACATCGCTCACAAGACTTGTAGAATTCAGAGGCATCATGAAATAAGGTGGGCCAATACAAATCAGACTTTAAAACTTTCCTAGCAATTCTTTGGGGTCCAAAATACCCCCCACAAGCCAGAGAATAACAAAAAGTAAATACATATGGAATGAAACTCATAATCAAGTGCACATCATCTAATAATCTGATCATTACAAAATTTTCAATGATAAAGATCATCCCATACATAATACTTGGCATCACTTTTCAATTTCTGGACTTGTGCATGAGTAAAATGTGAAGGTACAACACGGCAACTAAATAAATAGCAAGATCTGCATACCATGGTGTCTTACCCTACAGGTGAAAAATTTGCTCATCTGGAAAAGAATCTGCTATGGGGGTGGGCTCGATCTCCATCACAATCCTAGTCAAGCTGAAATACCACCTCTTTCTACAACAAGTTGGCCAAGGGTAGGGCAATCTGACTGAAGTCTCTGATAAAATGTCTGTAGAAACCTGCATGACCTAGAAAAACACAAACTTCCCGCACAGAAGCGGGGTAAGATAAAGAATATATAGCATGAATTTTAGCAGGATCTACTTCAATACCATACACAGAGATGATAATATAACCTAAGATTATCCCATGCTCGACCATGAATTGACATTTCTCACAAACATCTGATGGAAGTGATTCTTGGGGCGTCCCTACACATTCCATATCCCTGTCTACATAAAAGGGCCCACAGATAGGTCCTAACAATAAATCATCATCAACATCAGAATCAATAAAATCACAATGAAATATAGAAGGTGTAGAGATATCCAAATGAAAAAAAAGACTAAGAAATAAAGTTCATGCAGTCCAACTCATCAATTATAACCACGCTAAGAATATAATGATTCTCCATCGAGTACCTCCTAGCGTCCAAAATATTGAACCGAACTACAGTATCTCCTACCTCCATAGAAAGAGCACAACTTCTCATGAAACAAAACCTCGGCATACTTGGGAATCTACTTCCCTAGCCTTTTCTTCAACAACCCCCTTCCTAGGCTGGGCCTCTGAGGGAAGAGAAAAACTGCTGCAAAAACTCAAGTAGATTATCACCTGAAGACCTAGTCATCAACACAAACAAATACAATGAGAAACAAATATAAATAATAAGAAAGACAATAATAACAAAAGAAAAAGAAAACAAACAAACAAACTACAGTTTAAAGACAAACGAACCCATTAAAGTTCCCCGGCAATGGCGCCAAAATTTGGTAGAGCAATGAATTGTCATGATACTATTCCCAAATTATTTATCGAACCCCCTAACTACACTAATGCAGTATAGGACTGACTCGGGTCATCTCCCAACGAACCTAATGGCTGGACGTTTGTTTTTAAACAGAAGTAATCACTGGGGGTTTTTACAATTATCAAAGCAATTATTCAAAGCTAACCTAATGCAAGAACGATTCAACCTTGCACCGCACTGTCACTATACGATGCAATGATCAAACAATTCTGGTAAACAAACATGGAAATTAAATCTGCAGTAAGTAAATCTAACTATCAAATAACAATTAACAAATAACTATCCTAATGCACAAAAGTAAGTAATCACGCACCGCACTGTCACTATACGGTACAATGATCACGAAACAAAGGTGAACAATTTAACCATGTACTGCACTGTCATTATACGACACAGTAGTCAAACAGTCACTAAAAATTACAATAAACGAAAGCAATTCGACCAGGCACCGCACTGTCACTATACGACAACTGGTCGAATGTAAATGAAATCTAATCTAATAATGAAAGCACTCCAACCAAAACACCATACTGTCACTATACGATGCATTGATTGGACAATTTTAATGGATGAGGTTAGCACGTCAGCAACAAGAAATTAAACTAACCTACAAATGCACAACGAACAAAATTTAACCACTAAGCAACAACCAACCCTATAGAAATAATATCATGCATGAACAACCAAACAATTAGCAAAACAAACCTAATTACTACTAACGAATGCATAATCTAACAGGATGAGCACGCAAACAAACGAACACATAAACAACCATACACATGAACATCCATATTAATCCAAATAAACAACGATCGATAACCACACGGCGGTCGCAACAAACCGAACAACCCTCTCCGGTGAATGGCGAATCGGCCCAAGAGGAGGGAGACAGACGGAGGATCACGCTCGGCAGCGAGTCACCGGACGAGGTGGAACTTCACCGGTGGAGATGGCGATCTGCAGCGCGGCGTGGGTGGCTCGGCGAGGAAGGAAGGCCTATCCCGGGCGAAATGGAGTGAGCGTCGGTGAAGGTTGTACTCGGGAATCCGCTCGCCCCTCTTCCGATTAGTCGTCACGGCATCATCGCACGGGATCACAAATCATCACGAGTGGCGCGCCAGATCGCCGCCGGTGGCGATTAGACGGCCCTTCGCGGATTCGCGGCTGCTAGTCCCTCGACGTCGCCGGCGGAAGAGAAGCCGCGTGTTTGCTGCGCGAAGCGATCTTCGATTGAAAGGCATTTATCTGCGAAAAGCTAGGGATAAATTGCTAAATTGATCCGTCATCTTCGCTCCAACAAGCTATGGTTTTTGGTTTGATCGAGAATAAATCAATAATCGCCGATGCACTATCCACGGTGATCTCCCAGAATACGATTGATTAATTGATAAATCCATCGCATTCATGGGCGGATCACAATGGTCCATGATCGAGAAGTCGAACATCCTCATCTCATAACGATGAATCATCAATGGAATCACATGATCCTTGGGATAAGATAAATCTTTATCTGGACGGATGTCTTCTTCGAGATTGATTAATAAATAGTCAATCTAGATCATGATCCATCTTCTTGGAAAATGATCTATGGTGAAGGTGGATGAATCATTATCCTTCTAGCTTGATGAACTTTGATTCATTAAAATGGCATCCATCCCGAAGATAAATTTGCATATAAGTCCAAATCATTATCAATAATTCACTTGATAGGAAATATATAAATTCATAAAATGCAATTTCAAATCCACGAGGTGGTAGTCATATCAAATTTGATAGATAAAATATCACAACCAAGGAATAGCTTTTAAGATAAAAGCGATATAATAGATAATCATGTCTCTAGTACGAAAATTCCCAAGGTGGTTGATATGGTGGTGAAAGTCACCACTCTTGCTCTACAATCCTCATATAAAGCTGCGACCTCAAGAATAATAGAACTCCCCTATCATTTTTTTGTAAATATAGAGGTGTCGAAATCGCCTTATGATCGACCAAGATAAATGAAGATTCACTAGGCTACATGATTTTTTCATGCTTTGATTGATCTTAAACTCATATTCTTCATGTCACTCCTATTCATGAATAAGAATTTGTGATTGATCACAACTAGTGAGTATCTCTACTGTGTAATTATGATGTAAAAATTATCTTAACGATGAATTGATGGAATTGGACACCATCATCGCTTTTTCAGTATACTCTTGGTGTATCAGCATTTGATTCTCATTTGGACAACATTGTGATGTCAGTTGATCGTGGATCTATTATGGTAACTGTTCATTGGATATTGATAGTAACTTCGTATGGTTCTCTGCAATAGATATGTCATGAGTTCTTCGATAGCTTAAGTCAGATGTTCCTTTGAACTATTATTGTCATCTTATCATAAAGACTTATGCTTTGACATCTTGCAAGCATCTCTGAAGATTCCAGATGATTAGGTATAAGTGATGATAAAGAAATTTTGAATACTATAAAGGATTCACCACTCCTTCGAGGAGATGTATCACCTGAGGATATAAAGCTTTGGCATTAATGTTTAGATAATCCATCATCTTAGTACATGTCATTTGAATCTGTCAGAAGTGATACTTGCTAGGTGTCCTAAAATCCATACCACACTATAGACCATGTCGAACTATCATGTTATAAGATGAGTGAAGGGAATGGGCATGATTCATTCGTAATTTTTGAAATAGTTCTAGATCATGATCTTTTGTTAATTGAGGATCATGATCACTACTAGGTGCCACTCATGATTCATAGAATGGTTAATTATGATTCACATGAAGAATATTTGATGGACACGCTAGATGTATCGAAGGATTTAAAACCAGTCGATGAATGGGAATTGGACAGAGAAACTGGTTTGTTGGTACCTGGAGTGAGCATGAACATTTGATGCCGGAGCGTGGATGCTAGTTATGAAGAACTAATGGATGAACCAATCTTTGGTTCTCAATATAGAATAAACCAAATGGATTTTGTGATGTACAAAGTTGGTTGGTTCATTTAACTTAAAATAAATCATCATGGTTTGGTTTATTTTGCTTTAATCTTAATGGAGCATAACTTATGGTTATGATCCAATAACCATTAAGAGATTAGTTCTATAAAAAAGTGTTTGAATAGCCTATAAAATTTCAACTCCTAGATGTATACCCTCTCTCTTTACTAATGGCAAAGCAATGTAGAGTAAGGTGCCGTCCAAATTGTGCGGCGTAGAATCTGGCGAGGTGATACTTTGGGGTGATAAGGTGAGTTTGCTTTCCTTAGTGGGACACTATAGACCTCTACTAAGTGGGTATAAGATTGGAATGATTCCTTCTGAGGGCGTCGTTTGGGGTTTGGGTTGACTTTTGGTTTGATCTGGTACTACTAGGTGGAGCCATTCATCAAACGGTTTAATATTAGGCGATGACTCATTTTGGTCAAGATTCGGATCGTGATCTTCTCGATCACGGTCTTACACGAGGCTAGTAAACGTTAAGGCGAGGCTCGTGACTGGTGTGAAGATACTCGTGAATCGAATAGAGGCGATTATAGCGAGGCGTTTGATGACCTTCTAGAATGATATGTTGAAAATAATGAAATTTAAAATTCGAAATTAAATGGCCAAAATTTTGGGAAATAATCCTGGGTTATTTTAATTTTAAATAATTTTAGTTTTCTGGATTTAACAAATTAATGGAGATAATTCTGGATAGAAAATAGGTTTAAAATAGGATAAATTTAACCTAGGTTATTAATATAGGGTTTTCTATTTTCTATTTCCTTTTCTCTTTTTCCCGCGTGACCTTTTCCTCTTTCTCGCGACGTTCCTTCGCGACCTCTTCAGAGGGTTTCTCTTCGCCGTTGTGAGCACTTTGCTCCATGGCTCACCATCCTCGCCTCAGCCGCCGTGACGCCTTCTTCTTCTTATGGCCCGATGCTCGCCTTTTTTGTCCCTTTAAATCTCCTTGGTCCCGCTTGCTCGGTTGTGAAGGACGCGGCGCCTAGCTTTTGACCCGATCGATTTTTGATCTTCATCAAATCCTCCGTCGCCCGACGACCTTTTCGAGGCGTAAACCACGCGGGCCTCCTCTGACGACGGCGTGAGGCCTTCTCGAGGCGCGCTGGCTCCTCTTCCTTCCTCCCGTGCTCGCTAGCCTGTATCGTCTGATTTAAAGGCTCGATTGCCTCGCGAGCAATAGGAATTGGATTCCTTGTACCTTGGAGATCTAGGTTATAGGAATTTTCCCTTGGTGAGCTTGATGATTTGGCGGTATAAAATAACGAGGATAAAAATTTAAATTTAACCTATTGTTGGTATATGTCTTCTTCATTGTTTTCTTCGGATTTTGATTCTGAATTCGATTTCTCGAGGTGGATGAAGCTATGAGGTTCTTTAGGATGTATGGTTATAGCAGTGTTTGTTTAAATGGATTGTGTGCCATGGTGGGATCAAGTGTTGGATCGTGTTTTGGGGTAAGGATTGGTCGTGTGTATGTCACCTAGAGTTAGGTTGGATTCATATTTATGATTGGTTCGTAATTATGTATGGAGGATGGATTAGGTTGGGATAATTAAATCAATCTAGTGGATCGGATGAGTCGATGTAGATTGATTCGATCATTTGTGGTTACTTGGATTGGATGGATTTACTTTGGATTAATTGGTTATGGAAGGAATCGATTATATATTCGATTTTCGGTATATGGTATTTTTTAATAATAGTTATGCGTTATGCATTTGGTGAGGCGGGTCTCATCGTGACGATCAGTTCTTTCGGATATATTATCGGTGGGTATTTTGACTTATCTTTTAGATATAGTCATTGATATGCTAGTTAGGATAGCTTACAATAATTTTTGTTTATATACATGCTTTTGGTGCCTACTAGATCATGCGTGTGATAGGAAATGATTATATTTCTGTTTGACTTGGATCATAGTTATTGGGATTATGGATATGTACATATTATTGATTGGATATTAGGAGGTATTTTGGTAGGATTTACATGCTTTAGTATCATGCACCATTTTGCATGATTGCGTATGATTTGGACGGGGTTCCATTATTGTGAGCCGGGGATTGGACATCGGGTCATGGGTTAGTGGTACATCGGAGGTGTGTGCGATTGCTCTATCGAGTCATTGGTGCCATGGGTAGCGATGCATGGTAGCGGACGAGGATCCCTCCTGATACATCGTTGGAGATGAGAGCTTAGCTTTGTTGGGGCGGGAAGATAGGTGTACTGTGCCATTGTTGGTCACTCAGAAGCGTGTTGAGTGGCTTGTCATAGCCCTAATATTCACCATCGTGAGTGGTATTTGGTAGGAGGTGACCATGTCATTGTACGACATGCACTTTGCAGGTGCATTTGTATTATGTTTTGCATTTTATTATTTTATGGATATATATGATTATTTACATCAGGATACATGTTTATATATAGTCGACTTTATTACTTCTAGCACATGCTCCTATATGAGTAGATTGAGTAAGCGATCATTTTGTATTTCTTGCTTGATACCCTATTTATGGTACATCGGCATGATATTTTTATTATTAGTTATACCTTACTTTGCATATCTACTATACATGAGTTCTTTCTCACCGTTGATTATATCTATTTCGGGATGAAGGCATATTGGAGAGTCAATTGCCAAACCCTCGTAGAAAGTTTTGATTGGTTATTTGTTTCTATGGTTTGGATATTTTGGTTAGAGGACATGTTTGGTATTGGAGTTCGATATTTGTATTTGTGGATTTTTTGGTGTCCTTAGGACTTTATTGAGTTTTGTTGGATGGATTTATTGAGTATTCTGCGGATGCGGAAGGGTAGGTTTAGATGTGATAAATTGTTTATTTATTTACTTGGATTGAAGGCCTGAGGCCTGATTATACTCTGCGTGTGTTGTTTGGATTCCGGTCGTGTTGACCGATGTATGTGGTCGTGTAGGCCATGTATGTAAATTTGGGATTGTCACCCGTACAGGGGAGATGCTGCCGGATTTTCATCTGGCGAGGTCTCCTTCGGGGCGTAACAATTTATTTGGTATCAGAGCGCCTAGGTTTTCGAGTTCCTAGGGGTTTTTGGATTTTTTGGAGTTCGCCACGTTTGGCAGGTTTTACGAGGCAATTTGGAAAATTTTGGATTGGTATGGATTTTCGATGATTTTTATGTTTCGAAAATTTGAGGTATTATTGACGAGGTTAATTTGGGGTTTTGGCGGCGACGGGACCTCTCCTGCGGCAAAATAGGTATGATGATTAATTTGATATGTTATTAATTGTAGTAACATCTGGTAATAAATTAAACAGGAATATGGATTTAAGTTTTTCTCCTCAGATATATGTCGCTATCAGAAGTGGTTTGTACACTTGTGGAGATATAAGGCTGGTTGTATGGTTCTTTAAGAAAATGATAGGAAGAGGTGTATACACCTAGATTCATATAATTACCAGATTCTTATTCTAGGTAACTGTGAAATAGGGAATCCATTAAGAGCAGAACTTGGATGAGTTTGCATTTTTACTCGAAAGGAATTGTAGATGGTTGAAGGATTGATCATTGAGGTATTACTATAGTTTACCTTACTTGATGATATATTGAGAGATACAGGTGTTTACGGATATCTGTGGTTAAAACATATACAGATAGGATTAAAAGGATTTCTATATTTGGATCATGTGGATTAATAGTGTTTCCACCGACAGGTGAGATGTTGAGATGATTACTGTGATGATTATCAGAAGGGTATGAAAATGATTTTTGATGTTTAGAGGTTGATTGATGGAAATATTATAGTATGGTAAGAGAGTTGACTTAGTTGTTTTATAGTTGACTTGGTTGATATGATGTGGATATTTGGATATTAACTTGGAGGTTATGCTTGTGACATGATGGTATAAGAATGTATCTCGGATGCTTGTATAATTCGAGAGTAATTAAATGTAGTGTCGGATGAACTTCTAGGCTTGCCGCTGTATAGGCAAGTAGAGTAGGCAATCGGAATGATTTCGGAAATAGTTTCGATATCGAAGATCCCCTACTAGGTGATAATTTATTTGGTACTGAGGTAATGATATTTTTACGAGCCTAATATTTTTACTTATGGTGCGTTGGTTGAGGGCTAGTGTAAAGCGCACAAGGTTGTTAAAGCTCGTGATATACTAAAAGCAATGTCATTAAATTGGCTGTAAGCCAAATCGAGTTGCTTGGATACCGTTATCGATCGGTCTTTCAAAGTTGGCAAGGTTGATGATGCCGAGAGGTATTTGTAAGAATGACGATTTTTCAGGAGATAATTTAGTTGGTAGCAGTGTTGCTTAACACTATGGGAATTGGAAGAATTTAAATTCCAATTATAGGAGGTGTTGGATGGGATATTTATTTGTCCCAGTATTTTATTTCTGGAGAAGCTCTGGAACTCATTGTTCAATGAGAGATGAACCTTTGAGGTTATACATCAATTATCGATGATGGAATGCGGTAGTGGTAGAAGGAAATGAATATCCTTCATGGTGGATTGAGGATCTATTTAGATCAGCTATAGGACACCTGTATATACTCTAGGATTGAGTTATGATTGATGTGTTGATATTGTAGTGACAGGGTGTCATACAATTATCAAAGTTATAGGGATGATTAATATATCATCAGCCTAGAGTAAAGAGGATGCAGGTGTATAGTGGTGACAATTTCATACTTGGTATGAATTGTACAAGGTTTGATTATCTTGTTTGACTGATGATGACTTGTCATCCAGGGATTTAGGAAATCGTGTATTCTGGACACGATTGGATCATTTATGATGGTGGCAGTTGGAGTTGAGCACTCGGCCACCTATGATGATGGTTTTCTCGTATGGATTTGATTATTACCGTAGATATGGATAGGATGCTCTAGCGGTATTACACCTCTGATTGGTGATAAAATTTACTTGGTCTGAAGCTTGTGAAACTAGTTTCAGGGCTCAGACGATGGTTGACTTTTACACCAGAGTTGTTTGATCATTCTCGGGTGGAAGGAAGGGTATTGTATGCGGATGCAATGTTTCAGAGAAGGGAGCGTTTCTGATTTAGTTGATTGAGATGTATCCCATGGTTACGTCAAATGAGGAACTACGAGATGGGTTGTCATATATATATATGACGTGGACCTAGAAGGAGTTGTTATGTTGTTTTGTAGAGGTGAGGAGCAGAAATGCTTATGAGGTTTTAGCTAGCTACTGTGTAGTTGCATTTGAATTTAGGAAGAGTTACTATTGATTCAGGAACAACAGATAGATTCCTGTTGTGATGATAGAGAGCATCTACCATAGAGTTGTACTTTTGCTCTACCGGTTCGGAATTAGTGATATTGGAATTTGTATGTAGTAGGTGGCTAGCTAGCTACCTGGCATCTTGACTGGCTATGAGTCCTGGGCGTGGTAGTATGTCGTTGCCTGTAAGTAGTGCCTTTTGTATTACCTCGAGAGCCACGAGGCTTTATCATGATATTTTGATAAGTATTGCTGAAGATTGCAATAGGTTTTATATGTTGCAGATGTATCGGATTGTATTCGGAAAATAGTAAGTATTGAAATGTTCTCCATGGAGGAACGACAGGCGGAACTTAGTTGACTTGGCAGTCTGGTGATCAGTGTGTCAACTAGTAAAGGTGGAATATTAATAATCAGCAAGGTTCTGTACCGAGTTGGATGTGAAAGCCTAGTATGAGGGACAGTGTTGGGAGATTATTTAGAATTCGGAAAGGACTTAGTATGATTAGCTAAGTCCGCTCATTTTCGTCCGATCCATACGATTTGTTTGTTGGATCGCTGGATAGGTTATACTGTGGAGATTGTCAGTTCATAGAGTATCTGTGAGTATCGTATGCGATAGCGATTCAGGATTTACCTTAGGATTATGACATAGTCTTTAACAGGTCACGGATATCGAGCTCCACTCTGGTACAGTTAGGTACTTGTTATAGGTGGACGAAATGAAGATACTATTCATACTTTGGAAGGGCTACTAGAAGCAAGGGTGATGTGATTTTAAAGGATATCCGTAACCCCACTTAGTCACTTGAGGTGTGACTTGTCTCCAGATGCTTGAGATGGTTGTTGGGACATCTCGTACTAATATACGAGTAGGAAATTTGGGGACCAAATTTTTATTAGTGGGGGAGAATATAAAATACTGAAATTTAAAATACGAAATTAAATGGCCAAAATTTCGGGGAAATAATCCTAGGGATTATTTTCGAGATTTTTAGGAATTTTTCCGGAATTTTTATTGATTTAAACGGAGGTCATACGAGATAATTACGGGGATAGGGAAAACAGGCTTTAAAAATAGGATAAATTTAACCTAGGTTATTAATATAGGGTTTTCTATTTTCTATTTCCTTTTTCTATTTTTCCCCGCCGCGACCTTTTCCTCGGCAGTTTCTCTCGCGCGACGGTTCCCTTCGCCGGCGACCTCTTCACCGCCGGTTTCTCTGCGCGCTCGTTGTCCAGACGACGCGCGCCAGCAGATGGCTCGTCGTCCTCGCCTCGGACCGCCGTGAGACGCCCTTCTTCTTCCCCGAGCGTTGATGCTCGCCTATCGGTGCCCAGGCCACCGTTCCCAAATGCGTCGGAGGCTTGCAGTCACCGCAGTTCGCCGATCGACGTCGAGGCCGACGCCGAGGTCACGCCGTGGCCGCTGTTCGCCCGAGCCCCCCCCCCCCACGTGACGGCCAGGTCACTGTCCGTCTTGCAGCAAGCATCTTCCGCTGCCCCGACGACCTTCTGCGAGTTCGCCGTCCACACCCACGTGCGCCGGCCTCCTCTGCCACCGACGACGGGCACCGACCTCCTCTGCCAAGGAGCGCCATCGCCGCTCCTCTTCCTTCCTCCCCGCGCACGCCTGCTGCTAGCCTAGTCGCCACTACGTGCTGATTTGGGGCGGAGGCTGCGATCCCTGTCGGTGGTCACCGGAGCAAGGTAGGAGTTGGATTCCTTGTACCTTGGGCCGGGATCTAGGTTATAGTGAGCATTTTCCTTGGTGAGCTTGATTGATGAATTTGGCGGTGGATGCAGCAGATGAGCAGGGGATAAAGGAGGTGGCAAGCATAGCTCCTATTGTTGGTATATGTCTTGACTTCATTGTTTTCTTCGGTCCATTTTGATTACATGAATTCTGGGGTTGTGGCGGTGGATGGAAATTGAAGCTATGAGGTTCCGTTTAGGGATGTATGGTTGTAACGAGTGTTGTTGGCTGTAAATGGATTGTGGGTGCCAAGTGGTTGGATCCAAGTGTTGGATCGTGTTTTGAGGTAAGGATTGGTTGAGTCGTGTGTATGTCACCTAGAGTTAGGTTGGATTCATATTTATGATCGGTTCTGTAATTATGTATGGAGGATGGATTAGGTTGAAGAGGATAATTAAATCAATCTAGTGGATCGGATATGAGGTCGATGTAGGATTCGATTCGATCATTTGTGGTGTACTTGGATTGGATGGATTTACTTTGGATTAATTGGTTATGGAAGGAATCGATTATGTATTCGATTTGTCGATATATGGTATTTTGTGCTTAATAATAGTTATGCATTATGCAGGTTTCGGTCACGAGGAAGGTCTCCGATCGTGACGATCTGGTTCTTTTACGGATATATTATCAGGCGGGTATTTTGACTTATCTTTTAGATATAGTCATTGTTGATATGCTAGTTAGGATAGCTTACAATAATTTTTCATGTTTATATGCCTGATATGCTTTTGGTGCCTACTAGATACATGCATGTGATAGGAAATGATTATATTTCCCTGTTTGACTTGGATCATAGTTATTGGGATTATGGATATGTACATATTGATTGTACATATTATTCGGATAGGTATTTTGAGTAGGATTTATATGCTTTAGTATCATGTACCATTTTTGCATGATTGCATGCTGGCTGGACGGGGTTCCATTATTGTTAAGCCATGACGATTACATAACTGCACACGCCACTCATGGGTTAGTGGTACATCGAAGGGTGTGTGCGATTGCTCTGTCGAGCTCATTGAGTCAGCTCATGGGTAGCGATGAGGCGGCGTGGTAGCGGCGAGGATCCCTCCTACAGTCTATGACAGGAGATGAGCTTAGCTCCCCACTCTGTTTAGAGGCGGGAGGATAGGTGTACTCCGGCATCCGTCCACTCGGTCACTCGGGAAGCGATGATGGCGAGTGCACGGTTGTCATAGCCCTACCCACTCGGCTTCACCATCAGCGTGTGAGACGGTAGTAGCGTCGGGGTGACCATGTCATTAGTACGACATGTACTTTACGCGGATTGCATTTGTATTGTGTTTCTGCATTTTATTGATGCCTTGGATGTGCATATGATTGTCATGCATACAGGATACATGTTTATATATGGTCAGACTTTATTACTTCTAGTCGAGCACATGCTCCTATATCGAGTAGGAGATTCGAGTAAATCTGATCATTTTGTATTTCTTGCTTGCATACCCTATTTATGTGAGGTCTTGGCATGCTATTATTGTTAGTTATACCTTACTTTGCATATCTACTATACCCGCAGAGTTCTTTGAACTCACCCCGTTGATTATATCTATTTCAGGATGAAGCTATCAGGAGAGTCCAGCTGCCAAACCCCCTCGTCGCGAAAGTTTTGATTGGTTATTTGTTTCTATGGTTTGGATATTTTGGTTAGAGGACATGTTTGGTATTGGAGTTCGATATTTGTATTTGTGGATTTTTTTTTTGGTGTCCTTAGGGACTTTATTCGGAGTTTTGTTCTGGATGGATTTGGTTGAGTATTCAGCCGGATGGCGGAAGGGTAGGTTTAGATGTGATAGATTGTTTATTTATTTACTTGGATTGAAGGCACGAGGCACGATTATACTCTGCGTGTGTTGTTTGGATTCGGTCGTGTTGGCCGATGTATGTCGTGTAGGCCTTGTATATAAATTTGGGATTGTCACCCGTCTGAGATCTTTGTCGGATTTTAAATGCAGCGAGGTCTCCTTCGGGGCGTGACAATTTATTGGATCACTTGGTTACCAGGATTCATAAATTTTAGTACTTAGCCTGGAGGTCTAGAGTTCGAATCCTGGGGAAGGCAAAAACCCACTTCCAGGGGTGGGAAGTCCAGGTGAGTAACGACGGGCCAATAGGGACGACGATCGTCGACCAATAGGGGTCGCCGAATTCCGCCAATAGGGGCCAGGTGCCAATAGGGGTCAGGTTGTTACATACGTAGTTAAATTTCCTTTTATTGCAAAATTTAAATTTACGGTTATGTCTACACATGTTGTACTATGCATGCATGTGATGTGTGTGTTGTAATAAATGTATATTTATTATTTTTATTTCTTCCGCTGTGCACATGTTTACGAAACATGTTCGAACACACACTCGCCGCGGTGCCGGAAACCCAACATTTCCAACACCTGAAGGTCCACTATAAGGATATGCCCGTCAAAGTCTAATGGGCAACCCTTGATTTCTTGGTGGCTAGTCAGCACCTCTTCTGATGGCAAGGATACTGCTAACCCACAAGAACGAACCATTGGAATTCTTCCAACTCTACCCAAAAATACTCTAGATATGAATGAATGAGAACTACCAGTATCAATCAACGTATCAGCATATATAGAATAAACTAAAACCATCTGCGTATGGTCCATCCCTTAGCCCGTCTCTAGTGATGGAAAAACTCGTCGATCTCAATATTAGTAATTGCATCACGGCCCAGTAGTAGTGTGCCTCCACTCCGGTTGGATCTGGCTCTGTGATGCTGGAAATTTGAGTCATTTAGGACATAAGATATCCTGAGAGTTGGTGGTAGAAGCTAGCTGCGGTGCGGATACTCCTAGATAGTAGATCACCGGAGATGCAGGATACTGGATCGCTGTCGGCATCACTGTATGGGCACCCCATATCTTGTCTGGTGCAAGGTGGTGGAAATCGGCCTCTGTCCATATGTCACGAGTCTGCGGTCTTTGTCCTCTGCTTCTTGCATTCTTTGGGTAGACTTCTTCCCCTTGTTGGAGCTGTCAGGAAACTCCAACTGTGCTTTCAATGTACAATCACGACTAGTATGACCCGGTTGTTTGCAATAATAGCAAACCGGCTGCTCCAAAGGATACTCTGATACTCTGTGGCTTTCAGATCCACATTTATAGCATCCATTCCTGCTTCAACCCTTACGGCTACTCTGAGACCCTCCAGAATACTTTGATGTTGGACGCTTCCCCTTCTGTGATCTAGCTGATCCTTCTGCAGCACCTCGCGTAGTTCCTTTTTGCTCCCCTTTCTTCTGAGTCCCCTAAGCTAAACTCTGGTTATGTTGCTTGCCCTTAGTCATTTGCTTCTCGATATCTTTCTCCCTGGAAATTTGCTAGGAAGTCATCTCGATGAAGAGGGTGCGGTCCAATGCCTCCCTGTATGAGGTAATGATAGATCCTGACATCCGGCTTCATATATAGGTAGCAAGACCTTGTGTGAACTGGTACATCTGATCTGCATCCTGTGTTACTAGGTGAGAACAGAACTCTGATAGTCTAGTAAACTCTGCGTTGTACTCCATAATAGAATGATAACCTTGCTTCAGGCTCAGCAATTCGACGACGTCTTTGTAAGCGCCGAAGAAATCGCATCTCGAAAGCATCTCGGCGTAATCCCACGCTCCCCGAGTAGAGTCTTCTACAATTTCCACCAAGTGATAGCCTGATCTCTGAGATGATATGCAGCAAGGTCCACCTTCTCCACATCTGTACAGTTCATGTACTCGAAGGTGTCTTCGATATTTTCAAGCCAAGATCGGGCAATCCATGGGTCGGACTCCCCTCGGAACAAGGTGAACTTTTCCTTGGCCGATCGTGCTAACACGAGTACCCGTGCCTTATCATTGAGCCAACCGGACTCTGCAGGCTCTGGCATAGTCAGTGGTACATCCGGATTCTGAGGCTCTGAATCACCAATAGGGGAAAGCTGAGGCTGTTCCCGAATAACGGGCTCAGTAGTAGTAACCTCCTGTCCCTCAGCTCCGACATATTGCCTTGATGGACGACCTCTACTACGAGTCTACATAGGTGCCATAATCTTTGACGATATACACCTGTTGAACAAATTTAGATAAGTAACTATCTGAAATATGAGTTATCAGAAATACTCACTTCGTGCTACCTGGAGCTTATGCCGCTGTCAATCCCATCTCACAAAAACCCAAATTTGAAAAATATACCGACTCCCGAGAATCCAAGACTCAAAACAAAAATCATTGTATGGCATCACAGAACCTTCGGCTCTGATACCAATAAAGTTGTCACGCCCCGAGAGTATGTCGTGCCGAAAATTAAACGGACGACATCTCCCCTATACGTGGCAACATTTCGGGTTAATACAAGACCCGTAGGCCCACAACAATAACATAATATAACATAATAACAGCAGCGGAAATAAAAACCATATACCCATAACATACATACCAAAAACATACAGGTGTACACCACCTGACAAGTCCACAATCATAAAAACCATAAATAAAACAATGACTACACAAATAGAGTCCACGACATCACGACAAAATCCATAATAACAACAAGTCCATACATATCAAAGTCCAAGACATAACAAAAAATGAACTCCTCGGGAGACTCGGAAAAACGGAGATGGGATGGATCGGTCGGCGCAACTCCAAGTCGTCACAAAGGCATCTACATTACTCAGGCGTGAAAAACCCGAAGTCGGTGGTGGTGAGTAAAACTCAGCAGGTAATAAGAGAAAATATGTAAATATATGTATCAATATTACATGTCATTCAACAGTTTAAATCTATTCGAACAACGGGTATACATCAGCATAACAGGTATATATGCATGCATACATTAAATAAACTGAACAACAACGATGCTGACATACCTGACAGTCAGCTACTCTATCTTGATCCAACCTGGGCATATAACCACATCATAGGGTATAAAAGAATAGTACTAACTCACACAATATCCTGAATATGATCCAAGGGTATCACCGTGAATAACCAACAGGTATACAAGTACCAGCCTACTACCATACAGGAAATGCAGTAGCATGTATGAATATGTACAAACAAATGCAACAAGCATAGCACATACAAATGCATCATCAAAGTGAGTATACATATAGACTGTATCTGTATGTATACTAATCACCATCATCCATGTATATATATATATATATATATATATATATATATATATATATATATATATATATCTATATATATATATATATATATATATATATATATATATATATATATATATATACAAGCAGGTATGTATATATATATAACCATATGCAAGCACCGAATGATACGACAATGCAGCATGCATGGTCATGCCTGCTCACTCCTACTCGCTACCACGATCCCAGTGTGGCCTAGGTGGCACGACATGACAACTGTCCCAACTCACACCAACCACTGCTATAGAGTGGCCGAGTGGGCAGTATGATCAAGTAGCATATGAGCGTAAAGAGCTCGCTACATAGCGGGGTCCACACTGCTCGGCTACTCCGACTGACACTACCAATGAGTGGTCGAGTGCCATGCACCTAGGACAACTGCACGCAACTCGAACTACCATCGTCTATAATGGTAGAGTACGGCACAACAAATGTTATACCCTCACACCAGTTACTCCTCTGGGAGTAACATGGGAAGCGAGATGATGTGACGACTCACTCTGACCCCGATGGGAGCGATGTCGTCGGTGCATCTGCAATGACATGAGTCTTGTCTCACATACGGACATCTACCATAGACTCTCTGTTCAGCGAGTCACACCCAATTGATCGATGCTCTCTATCTGTGAGAGTCATACTCATCGATCATGACAAGCTAGGACCATCGATTCGTAGCGACCTGCTCCACGACTCACCTGACCATTTACACAACCCGTGGTTGGTAAATAAATGTGCAACATACAGGTATGGAATGAGTCCTACATTTAGGGCATTACTTATCCACGGAGGACCTTTTTGCCAAATTTACAATTTAGGTCATCCTCCGTACTCTAACATCTACACCCTACTAAACAGTTAGACCTACTTATATCACATCTGTAACTCCTAAATCATGATAGGGAATATGTGATATCAACAATTGAGCACACATATATATCAGCGATAAGTTCAAGTATAAGATAAACAGAGCAGGGTCAAGATAATATGAACATCTAACATGCTCATATCTATGTCTAAATCTGAAAGTCATTACATCTACTCGACCGGTAGGAAATTACCCGCCTGTTGTCAATGCTCGTAGTAATGGAGTCCTCACGTCCGCGGATCAGTCTCGTATCCACATCCTACAAATATCATCAATTATCATTTAGTGAAAGCATACAACAACAATACGAATTAGCTACTATGTTATCCACATATCCGTATCCCTTATCGAATACGATTTAGAAACTCCAATTAGCCAGACTTGACCATTTAACACCATAATTAACCGAGTTCACAAATCCACTCGCAACATAAATAGGGCTTCACCCCAGCGCACTATACAGATATAAAATCTGACAACCCCACATGATCAAACCTCAACTCGCAGTCGATCATAGCCTATGAACAGCTACATTGACACCCATAGACCCGTTTACGACTCACTCACAGCCGGTCAAAATATAACTTCACAGTCCCCTTTTTAGACCCAAAATCAACCTTATTCATAACCCACACAGACCCATTCACAACACATCATAGCCAACAACCCTCGTATGTCGTTCAACACTTCACAGAACAAAACAAAGGAAATTTCTCTTCCTTACCAGATGTTAAACCCCGCCGGTAGCCAAGTCCCCAACAACTGGCAGCCAACCTTTCACTATCCCCAAATTTCCCTTACAGAACACCCACACACTCATGCTCACAGCCGCACAGAATGGAGGGCAACTATCGAATCCTGATAACTAGAAATCTAATCAACAACGGATGAATAGAAGGAGACGGATCAACTATACCAGTGATTGGAACCTCCTTTGGGTAGCTCTCCTCCCCAATTGCTCGGTCTGCCAGAAGAACAACGCTAACGCCAACACCCTAGTTTCTGCAGCAACCTATGTTTAAACGCACAAAAATGCATTAACAGTTGGATTCCTTCCAAAATCGTGGGAGAACAAGGAAGTGCAGCTCCTTACCTTGCTCCAGCTTCGATCGGGAACAACAACTCCCGATTCGAACTGCCACCGACCTGATTTCCCGACCACGCGCTCTCGTCATCGGCTCGTCTGTGGAGATCGTCGAGGACAGTTTGATCGTCGTCGTTTGCCGCGAGGAAGCAAGAGAAAGAGAAGGGGCGAAGTCCGGGTGGTAGGAGTCGGGAAGAAGCGTCCGAAGGCGAGGATCGCGAGAGGCAGAGACGTTGTGAGGGAGAGGAGTCGCTCGTGTGCGTGCGGTGAGGAGGTGAGAGTGCCGCCACGCGTGAGGAAGAAGAGGAAGTGAGGGCTTGGGAAAGGCAACACCGGGCGGCAGAGTCGGCGGAAGTGTTTTGCGGCTTGCGTGAAACGCTCGGACGAGGCAAAATCTTCGGCGAGAATCAGAAGGGGAGGATGCGGCGGCTTTTAATGGATTAATGGGTCGGGTGGTTTTTTTTCTTTTAAACGGGTTGGGCTTTAAACCCGATAAACCATTAACCCTAAATTTAATTAAATCTAGGTTAATAAAATTCCTTAAGCTTGGTTAGATGTAATCAACTTCTAATCATACTTTTTTTTTTCTGGTATTTTACAGTAAAGAACTCATCAGCTCTCCTATGAAAATCTGCTGCCATATCCAAATACTGAGTCACCATACGATGGTGCTCCTCTGTTGCCTGGGCAAATCGATCCCACACACCCATGTGCGAGGTGTGCTCGACTCTGAAAGCCTCGAATGACGATCGAAATCCTGAAAAATCAAATGAAGAGTGTTCTGTAGAAAAATAGTCAGTAGAAAATCGAGGGGGCTCAAGAGTCGAATGGGATGGCTCAGGGGCTATGTGAGAGGGCTCTCTAGGTGAGGGTGATGGAGCATGGGTAGTAGGGGTAGGCAAGGGGCCCTGGACATCTCTGAAAAGCCAATTGGCTTCATTACGTACGGTGATCTGCTCAGGGTTTGGAAGAGGGATTTTAATTCCATTTTTCAACACCAAACGATATCCCTCTTCAAATGGCTCAATTATCTTCATATTGATACAAGCATCCAAATCTAATCTAGGGTTGGTTGGACAATATTCAAGATTATCTAAGTCACATCCCAAAGCTACGGCAATTCTAGTGATAAGACCACCTACGATTATAACCCCAGATGGACTATTACTAATTTTAACTAGGTGTCTCACCATATGGGCTCCAGAATCAATGTTAACTTCATTTAGCATATCCCATAAAAATTGTAGCTCGCTCTGCCTAGCTACCCCTGCACTATCATATCTTCCAGAAATTGTATTTGCCATAAACCTAAGGAGATAACGAAAAATAAGATTCGAAATATTAAATGATTTAGACCTAGATGCATCGTAAGGGCGAGGGTCATCAGAAATTAATTTCCAAAATTGATGATCAATAAAATGTCTATGAATTTGCCTCTCCCCTCCGCAAGGGAAATCAAATATCACATTAAAATTACTTAAGGAAAGAGTAAATTCATGATTCATTAATCTAAATTGGATTTTTCCTTCTTCGCAATTCTTTCCTTGAACTATTTCAGTGGATAAAGAGCTAAGGAATTCAAGAGTAATACTAGGATAAGTAAGATGATGATATGTGATAAAGTCAGTCCAACCTATTCTATTAGTCAACCAAATTATATCATCTCTAATTCCTAGGGTTGTCAACGTGTAAAAATCTATGGTTCATGTAGAAACTATTTTCCTTTTCTCAAGCTTACTGAACCTAGATTTCATAATATCATCTCTAAATACAATTCCACACGGATGACAAGAAGGCAGAGAATCATTACCGATGTCTTGAGCTTTCCTCTTTCCCTTGTCACGAGCCGTCGGTCGAGAAGAAACTTCTCCCTTAGTCTTCACTCACTTACTCATGGCATTGGGAGGGAGAAAGTCAGTTGTTGGTTGAGAGGGAGAGACGGTGGTTGCTTAAGCTTGTGGAAAGTTAGGGTGTTAGGGTGTGTTCGGTGGGATATTAAGGGCAAGCATCGACACAGGTGTGCCCTTAAAAAATCCAAGGCGTGTTACGTTTTCTGCGCGACACAGCCCTTTTTTTTTTTAGTGACACGAGCGTGCCAAAGAGCACATGTAAAATACCACGAAAAAATAATAATAATAATAAATAGTATGGTTAGGAGTTAATTACATTTAACCTAGCTTAAAAAATTATATTGGTTCAATTAACCTAGATTTAATTAAATCTAGGGTTAATGGTTTAATGGGTTTAAAGCCCAACCCACTTGAAATCCAACCTGTTAACTCCACCCAACCCGTTAACTCAGTAAAAGACCGCCGCTTTCCTTCTTCTGTTTTTCGCCGACGTCGTCTCCCCGCGCGCGAGCATTTCGCGCATCAGAGTAAATGGCCACCGACTCCACCGTCGACGCTGCCTTTCCCAAGCCCCCTCATTTCCTCTTTCCCCTCACCGCAACAACCTCTCTGCCTCACCACGCGATCTTCATCCTCCCTTCCGACGCACGTGACTGGTCAAGAGCTTCCACCTACATCCTCGCCGCCTCCTTCCCCATCACTGAGTACCCTCGCCGTGGGCCACGGCCGAGCCCGGCGGGCAGCGCGAGGTCGTGAGGTGGGATCTGCTGGCGACGACGCGTGTCCTCGATCGAGCGGCGACTACCGTCGGACCGTAAGTCGAGGATATCCTTCATCGCTGATCGGTGTTTCATGATGGTTCTTGAGGTCGTGGTCGTCGTTGTAACCGGATTTGATTTGGGTAGTGATTAGGGCAGCGGTGTGGTCATTTAGGGTTCCGGCGAACCAAGCCGTCCATTGCCGATTGTGGTTAGGGAAACGTAAGCAATGATTTTGGTTCTCCTTACCTTGAATGAAAGTAGGATATTCTGTGGATTTGTCGTGACCTAAATGGCGATTTGTGCAGAATCGGTGAACAAGGGCAGAGTTGAGGGTTGGCTGCCGATGGAAATTCCAACTAACGGTAAGCCTAAATTCTCATTAGTTACCGGGTGTTCCTTACCGTGAATGAAAATAAGATGTTCCTGTGTTTTTCCTTTCATTGAGCTTGATCTGTTGTGGGCAGTGGTTGTGGTTGTCGGGTGAACAAAGTATCAAGGAGTGTTGCTGCCATTGGAGACCCCAATTGTTGGTAAGCACAAATTCCCTCCCTGTTGTTCAATAAATTTCATTCGGTGTAGGTGTTTTGGCTGTAAATGGGTGTAAGGGCAGTGAGATAAAGTGGTGGCATAAGGATTGGTTGTTTATTCTTTGCAATGCCTTGGGGTTTCGTGGTTAGCTGATACATTAACAAAAGGATAGGGTAATGTATGGTTGCCGGGGGATTATCAGATATATGGTTGGGTAATTGAATTTAGAAAATAAGGTGACTTATGATGTCTTGAGGGTCTAATGTGAAGGTTGGTTATAGTAAATCGACCTTGGATAATTTAGGAGATTTTCCTAAGTAGTAAGTCGATAAAAGAATGCGACTATAAGAACGATATAGTAATTAATTGTATTTTGTAGTCTGCTTGTACTAAAATATAATTGATGCTATTTGCACGACGTGGATACGAGGCAGGACCGCGACCGTGAGGATTTTTATTGTCACGAGCTTCTTATCAGGTAGGTAATTTCCTACTGGCCGGGTAGATGTAATGATTTCCAGATTTAGACATAGATATGAACATGTTAGGTGTTCATATTACCTTGACCATGCTCTGTTTATCGTATGCTTGAACTTACCATTGTTATATATGTGTGCTCGATTATTGATAACACATATTCCCTAGCATGATCTAGAAGTTTCAGATGTCCTGTAAGTAGGTTTAACTGTTTAGTAGGGTGTAGATGTTAGAGTACGGAGGATGACCTAAATTGTAAATTTGGCAAAAAGGTCCTTTGTGGATAAGTATGGCCCTAAATGTAGGACTCATTCCATACCTATATGTTGCATATTTATTTACCAACCACAGGTTGTGTAAATGGCCAGGTGAGTCGTGGACAGTGTCGCTACGGACCGATGGTCCTAGCTTGTCATGATCAGATGAGTATGTCTCTCTACAGGATAGAGAGTGTACTGATCAATTGAGTGTGACTCTCTGTTGAACTCTCAACAGAGAGTCTATGGTAGATGTCTGTATATGAGACAGTACCCTCATGTCATTGCATGCATACTGACGACATCGTCTCCCCTTGGGGTTGAGAGAGTCGTCAATATCATCGCCTCCCGTTACTTCGAGGAGTAATGGCGGTGTGAGGGCATAGCATTTGTTGTGCCACACTCTATCATTATTGACGATGGTTGTTGGAGTTGCGTGCAGTTGTCCTAGGTGCGTGGCACTCGACCGCTCATTGGTAGTGTCAGTCGGAGTAGCCAGCAGCAGGGACCCTCGTTGCGTAGCGAGCTCTTTACGCTCACATGCTACTTGATCATACTGCACACTCGACCACTCTATAATAGTGGTTAGTGTGAGTTGGGACAGTTGTCATGTCGTGCCACCTAGGCCACACTGGGGTCGTGGTAGCGAGTAGGGGTGAGCAGGCATGACCATGCATGCTGCATTGCCGTATCATACGGTGCTTTGCATATGGTTATATATATATCCATACCTGCTTGTATATATATATATATATGGATGAAGGTGATTAGTATACATACAGATACAGTCTATATGTATACTCACTTTGATGATGCATTTGTATGTACTATGCTTGTTGCATTTGTTTGTACATATTCATACATGATACTGCATTTCCTATATGGTAGTAGGCTGGTACTTGTATACCTGTTGGTTATTCACGGTGATACCCTTGGATCAGATTCTGGATATTGTGCGAGTTAGTATTATTCTTTATACCCTATGATGTGGTTATATGCCCAGGTTGGATCAGGATAGAGTAGTTGACGGTCAGGTATGTCAGCATCGTTATTATTCAGTTTATTTAGTGTATGCATGCATATATACCTTTTATGCTGAGGTATACCCGTTGTTCGAGTAGATTTAGACTGTTGAATGACATGTAATATTGATACATATATTTACATGTTTTCTCTGATTACCTGCTGAGTTTTACTCACCACCTCCGACCCTGGGTTTTTATATCGCCCAGGTAACAGGTAGACGCCTTTGTGACGACTTGGAGTTGCGCCGACCGATCCATCCCATCTCCATTTTCCGATGTCTCCCGAGGAGTCCATTTTGTTTTTCTCTCTTATGGCTTGGACTTGTTTATGTGTTATGGATTTTGGTCCTATGTCATAGACCCTTGTTTTGTTATGGACTTTGTCGTGATGTCATTGTTTTATTTACGGTTTTATTACTGTGGACTTGTCAGGTGGTGTACACCTGTATGTTTTGTTATCTATGTTGTGGGTATGTGGTTTTCATTTTCCGCTGCTATTAGTATGTTATATTATGTTGTTGTTGTGGGCCTACGAGCCTTGTATTAACCCGAAATGTTGCCACGTACAGGGGAGATGTCGTCCGTTTGATTTTCGGCACGGCATACTCTCGGGGCGTGACAACTTTATTGGTATCAGAGTCGAAGGTTCTGCGATGCCATACAATGATTTTGGTTTTGAGTATTGGATTCTCGGGAGTCGGTATATTTTTCGGTTTTGGTTTTTGTGAGATGGGATTGACAGCGGCATGGGCTCCAGGCAGCACGAAGTAAGTATTCCTGATAATTTATACTTAGTTAGATACTTATCTAGACTTGTTCAACAGGTGAATATTGTCAGAGTTATGCCACCTGTTCAGACTCATGGTCGAGGCCGTCCATCCAGGCGAGCAGCCAGAGGGAGGGGACGAGATACCGTTGCGACTGAGCCTGCTACTCAAGCACCACCTCAGCAAACCCCTATTGGTGATTCGGAGCCTCAGAATCCGGATGTACCACTGACTACGCCAGAGCCCACAGAGTCCAGTAGGCTCAATGATAAGTCACGGATACTCGTGTTAGCACGATCAGCCAAGGAGAAGTTCACCTTGTTCCGAGGGGAGTCCGACCCATGGATTGCCCGATCTTGGCTGGAAAATATGGAAGACACCTTCGAGTATATGAACTGCACAGATGTGGAGAAGGTGGGCCTTGCTGCATATCATCTCAGAGATCAGGCTGTCACTTGGTGGAAATTGCAGAAGACTCTATCCGGGGAGCGTGGGATTACTTGGGCCAGCTTTCGAGACGCTTTCTGGAGGCAGTACTTTCCTTCGGCATTTTCTACAGCACGTCGTCAGGAATTTCTAAGCCTGAAGCAAGGTGATCGTTCTGTTATGGAGTACAACACAGAGTTTACCAGACTATCAGAGTTCTTCTCTCACCTAGTAGCTCAGGATGCAGATCGGATGTACCAGTTCACCCAGGGTCTCGCTATCTATATACGGAGCTGGATGTCAGGATCTATTATTACCTCATACAGGGAGGCACTGGACCGCGCCCTCTTCATCGAGATGACTTCCCAACAAATTTCAAGGGAGAAGGATATCGAGAAGGAAATGACTAAGGGCAAGCAGCAGAACCAAGGTTTTTCGGGGACTGGAAGAAAGGGGAGCAAAAGGAACTACGAAGTCTTTGCGGAAGGGTAGATCACGAAGGAAGCGTCCGATCGAGAGTTTTCTGGAGGATCTCAGAGTAGCCGTAAAGGCTGAGGCAGGAATGGATGCTATAAATGTGGATCTGAAAGCCACAGAGTATTAGAGTGTCTGTTGGAGCAGCCGGTTTGCTATTATTGCAAACAACCGGGTCATACTAGCCGTGATTGTACACTGAAGGCACATTTGGAGTTTCCTGATAGCTCCAACAAAGGGAAGAAGTCTCAAGCGTGGCGTGAGAGGACAAAGACCGCGGCTCGGACATATGGATAGAGGCCGCAAGACCTCCACCGGCTACGGTTGTACGGATCGATGGGGTGCCCATACAGTGATGTCGACCGCGATCTAGTATCCTGCATCTCCGGTGATCTACTATCCGGGAGTATCCGCACCGCAGCAGTTCTTACCAGCCAACTCTCAGGGATATCTTATGCCGACACCAGCTACTCAGCCTCGGTACCGCAGGCGGATCAGAGGAGAGGCACACTACTACTTCCGTCGGGGATGCAGTAAGCGAATATTGAGGCTGACGAGTTTTTGCCATCACTAGAGGAGGCACAATGGGCCGAGGGATCACCATACGCGTATGGTTTGATTTATTCTATATAGCGTCGTTGATTGATGCCGGTAGTTCTCATTCATTCATATCTAGAGTATTTCTGGGTAGAGTTGGAAGAATCCCAAGGGTTCGTTCTTGTGGGTTAGCAGTATTCTTGCCATCAGGAGAGGTGCTAACTAACCACCAAGAAATTAAGGGTTGGCCATTAGACTTTGACGGGCATATCCTTACAGTGGACCTTCAGGTGTTGGAAATGATAGAGTTCGATATTATTCTCGGTATGGACTGGTTGGCCGCTTATCACGCTATAGTGGATTGTGGAGCAAGAGTGGTGACTTTCTGACCACTAGATCAACCAGCTTGGGAATTTGTTGGTACTAGAGATGATGGATTATATATAATATTGGATTTACAGGCTCAGAGGCTATTGGCTCAGGGTTGTCAAGGTTATCTGTTATCTCTAGTCAAAGTTGAGAACGAAGGACTACCACCCCTCTCTGATGTGCGAGTAGTCCGAGAGTATCCAGATGTATTTCCTGATGAACTTCCAGGCTTGCCACCTCCTAGGCAAGTTGAATTTGCGATAGAGGTGATTCCAGGAACCGCGCCTATATCGAAACCTCCTTATCGGATGGCGCCAAAGGAGTTGAATGAACTTAAAGTTCAACTGCAGGAGTTGCTGGATAATGGATTCATCCGACCTAGTGTTTCACCATGGGGAGCACCAGTACTCTTTGTCAAGAAGAAGGATGGATCATTGCAGTTATGTATTGACTATCGGCAACTGAATGCAGTCATAGTTAAGAACAAATATCCACCGTCGAGGATAGAAGATTTGTTCGATCAGCTGAAGGATACATGTGTGTATTCTAAAATTGATCTGCGCTCAGGATATCATCAGCTTCGGATAAGAGATGAGGATGTTCAGAAAATAGCTTTTCGCACCCGTTATGGGCATTACGAGTTCCTAGTGATGCCTTTCGGTCTCACGAATGCCCCAGCTGCATTTATGGACTTAATGAACCGGGTATTCCTGAGGTATATAGATCAGTTCGTGATAGTGTTCATCGATGACATATTGATTTATTCTCGATCCGAGGAAGAGCATGAACAACATCTGTGGATAGTATTAGAGACGTTGCGACAGGAGCAGTTATATGCCAAATTTAGCAAGTGTGCATTCTGGTTATCCTCAGTGGCTTTTCTTGGACATGTGATGTCCAACAGAGGTATTTCTGTATATACCCAGAAGATTGAGGCGATTACTAGTTGGGAGCAGCCAAAATCAGTATAGGAGGTTCGTAGTTTCCTTGGTTTGGCCGGGTATTATCGGAGATTCATGGAGGGATTCTCGAGTATCGCCATGCCACTCACTCGCTTGACTCGGAAAGGGGTCAAGTTCACCTGGTCAGAGGCCTGTGAAACTAGCTTCCAGAAGCTTAAGCGACGGCTAGTTTCTGCACCTATCTTAGTGATTCCTTCTGGTGTTGATGGGATGGTTCTCTATACGGATGCTTCTATCCAAGGGTTGGGAGCAGTTCTGATGCATTCCAACCGTGTGGTATCTTATGCCTCCCGTCAACTAAAAGATCACGAGAGAAATTACCCAGTGCACGATCTGGAGTTAGCCGTCATTATTTTCGCATTGAAGATATGGAGGCACTACTTGTATGGGATTACGTTTGAGATCTACACAGACCATAAAGTCAAATATCCGCATTTACGTAAAGAGCTGAATCTGAGACAGAGATGGTGGATGGAATATCTGAAGGATTACGACTGCACCATCCAGTATCATCCGGGAAAAGCTAATGTGGTAGGAGTTCTGGCCAGTCATCTGACAGCGGTTACTGACCTAGTTCGACAGTTCTCAGAGTTGGGATTGTCTGAACATGGTCAAACATCCCAGGGGATATTAGTTACTATGGTTGCCCAGTCCGCCATTGCTGAGAGGATCAAGGAAGCACAAGTCAGTGATCAGCATCTGTAGTTCTTGAGCAGCACGATAGACTCAGAACGTCAGACGGATTTCTCGAGTAACGAGAATGGGGTACTTCGTTTCCGAGGATGACTATGTGTTCCGGACACACACCCAGTTAAAGAAGAATTGCTATACATCAGTCGAGATTTGCTATACATCCTGGTGGTACTTGGATGTACCGGGATTTGAAGCACTTATACTGGTGGAACGGTATGAAACGAGATATCACGGACTTTGTTGCACGATGTCTAGTATGCCAGCAAGTGAAGGCCGAACATCAGAAACCTGCTGGCTTACTTCAGGAAATTCCGATCCCGGAATGGAAATGGGAAAACATTACGATGGATTTTGTTACGGGATTACCCAGAACCCGTAAAGGACATACTGCGATTTGGGTGATCGTTGATCGATTAACCAAATCCGCTCACTTCCTTCCGATACGTGAGACGGACTCATTAGATCGTCTAGCGGAATTGTACTGCCGAGAGATCATCAGATTACATGGTGTACCATTGAGTATCATATCTGATAGAGATCCGCGATTTACTTCGCGATTCTGGCAGAGTCTGCAGTAGGCCATGGGCACAGAGCTTCGACTCAGTACAACCTTTCATCCGCAGACAGACGATGCAGGCGTACCATTCAGACTCTGGAGGATCTATTGAGATCTTGCGTCATGGATTTCGGTGGCAGTTGGGAGGATCACATTCCTTTAGTAGAGTTTGCCTACAACAACAGCTACCACTCTTCTATCCAGATGGCTCCTTTCAAGGCATTATACGGCAGACCCTGCAGATCGCCTGTGTTATGGGAGGAAGTTGGGGAACGACAGATATTGGGGCCTCAGAGTATCCAGCATGATGCAGAGTTGGTACGAGTGATCAGACGATGGTTATCTGAGGCACAGGACTGGCAGAAGAGTTATGCGGACCGGAGACGAAGGCCTCTGAAATTTTCAGTCGGGGACCATGTTTTCCTACGAGTGTCACCCACCAAAGGAGTCAAGAGATTTGGGCTAAAAGGAAAATTAGCTCCACATTACATTGGTCCATTTGAGATATTGGAGCGGATTGGAGGTGTAGCGTATCGGTTGGCTTTACCTCCGACACTTGCGGGTGTTCACAATGTATTCCATGTATCTATGCTGAGGAAATACGTGTCGTGATCTGACCATGTTCTGAAAGAAGTTCCGATACCACTCCAGGCGAATGCGACTTATGAGGAGACTCCAGTGCGGATTCTTGGTCGCAAGGAGCGACAATCGCGGAACAAAACCATCCGACTTGTAAAGGTGGGATGGCAGCATCATATGGATGAGGAGGCTACATGGGAGCTGGAAGATACTATCCGAGCCCGATACCCTCATCTGTTTACCGGAGGTATGTAGTTATTTCGTAATAATGCTTGATCTAATTTTTTACATTTAAGTACGAAATTTGGGGACCAAATTTTTTATAAGTGGGGGAGAATGTAAAATACCACAAAAAAATGATAATAATAAATAGTATGGTTAGGAGTTAATTACATTTAACCTAGCTTAAGAAATTATATTAGTTCAATTAACCTAGATTTAATTAAATCTAGGGTTAATGGTTTAATGGGTTTAAAGCCCAACCCACTTGAAATCCATCCCGTTAACTCCACCCAACCCGTTAACTAAGTAAAAGACCGCCGCTTTCCTTCTTCCATTTTTCGCCGACGCCGTCTCCTCGCACGCGAGCATTTTGCGCAGCAGAGTAAATGGTCGCCAACTCCGCCGCCGGCGCTGCCTTTCCCAAGCCCCCTCATTTCCTCTTTCCCCTCACCACAACAACCTCTCTGCCTCGCCACGCGATCTTCATCCTCCCTTTCGACGCACGCGACTGGTCGAGAGCTTCCACCTACATCCTCGCCGGTCTCCTTCCTCGCAGCGGCGACCGTGAGTACCCTACTGGCCCACGGTCGAGTCGGAAGGGCAAGCAAGCGCGAGGTCGTGAGGTGGGATCAGTGGCGACGACGCGGTGTCCTGATCGGAAGCGGCGACTCGCTGTCAGAATCGGGTAAGTCGAGGATATCCTTCATCGCTGATCGGTGTTTCGTGATGGTTCTTGAGGACGTGGTCATCGTTGTAACCGGATTTGATTTGCGCAGTGATTAGGGAAGCGGTGTGGTCATTTAGGGTTCCGGCGAACCAAGCCGTCCATTGCCGATTGTGGTTAGGGAAAGGTAAGCAATGATTTTGGTTCTCCTTACCTTGAACGAAAGTAGGATATTCTGTGGATTTGCCGTGACCTAAATGGCGATTTGTGCATAATCGGTGAACAAGGGCAGAGTTGAGGGTTGGCTGCCGGTGGAAATTCCAACTAACGATAAGCCTAAATTCTCATTAGTTACCGGGTGTTCCTTACCGTGAACGAAAATAAGATGCTGCTGTGTTTTCCTTTCATTGAGCTTGATCTGTTGTGGGCAGTGGTTGTGGTTGTCGGGTGAACAAAGTATCAAGGAGTGTTGCTCCCATTGGAGACCCCAATTGTTGGTAAGCACAAATTCCCTCCCTGTTGTTCAATAAATTTCATTCGGTGTAGGTGTTTTGGCTGTAAATGGGTGTAAGGGCAGTGAGATAAAGTGGTGGCATAAGGATTGGTTGTTTATTCTTTGCAAAGCCTTGGGGTTTCGTGGTTAGCTGATACATTAACAAAAGGATAGGGTAATGTATTGTTGTCGGGGGATTATCAGATATATGGTTGGGTAATTGAATTTAGAAAATCAGGTGACTTATGATGTCTTGAGGGTCTAATGTGAAGGTTGGTTATAGTAAATCAACATTGGATAATTTAGGAGATTTTCCTAAGTAGTAAGTCGATAAAAGAATGCGACTATAAGAACGATATAGTAATTAATTATATTTTGTAGTCTGCTTGTACTAAAATATAATTGATGCTATTTGCAGGACGTGGATACGAGGCAGGATCGCGGCCGTGAGGGTTTTTATTGTCACGAGCTTCTTATCAGGTATGTAATTTCTGACCGGTCGGGTAGATGTAATGATTTCCAGATTTAGACATAGATATGAACATGTTAGGTGTTCATATTACCTTGACCATGCTTTGTTTATCGTATGCTTGAACTTACCATTATTATATATGTGTGCTCGATTATTGATAACACATATTCCCTAGCATGATATAGAAGTTTCAGATGTGCTGTAAGTAGGTTTAACTGTTTAGTAGGGTGTAGATGTTAGAGTATGGAGGATGACCTAAATTGTAAATTTGGCAAAAAGGTCCTCTGTGGATAAGTATGGCCCTAAATGTAGGACTCATTCCATACCTATATGTTGCATATTTATTTACCAACCACGAGTTGTGTAAATGGCCAGGTGAGTCGTGGACAGTGTCGCTACGGACCGATGGTCCTAGCTTGTCATGATCAGATGAGTATGACTCTCTACAGGATAGAGAGTGTACTGATCAATTGGGTGTGACTCTCTGTTGAACTCTCAACAGAGAGTCTATGGTAGATGTCTGTATGTGAGACAATTGCATGCATCGGCGACATCGTCTCCCCTTGGGGTTGAGAGAGAGTCGTCAGTCATCCTACCTCCCAGGTTACTTCCAGAAGAGTAACTGGTGTGAGGGCATAGCATTTGTTGTGCTGCACTCTACCATTATTGACGATGGTTGTTGGAGTTGCGTGCAATTGTCCTGGGTGCGTGGCACTCGACCGCTCATTGGTAGTGTCAGTCGGAGTAGCCAGCAGCAGGGACCCCCATTGCGTAGCGAGCTCTTTACGCTCACATGCTACTTGATCATACTGCTCACTCGGACACTCTATAGTAGTGGTTGGTGTGAGTTGGGACAGTTGTCATGTCGTGCCACCTAGGCCACTGAGTCGTAGTAGCGTAGTAAGTGGCGAGCATGACCATGCATCTTTGCATTAATAAATCATCACGATTGCTTTGCATATGGTTATATATATATATATACATACCTGCTTGTATATATATATATATATATGGATGAAGGTGATTAGTATACATACAGATACAGTTTATATGTATACTCACTTTGATGATGCATTTGTATGTACTATGCTTGTTGCATTTGTTTGTACATATTTATACATGATACTGTATTTCCTGTATGGTAGTAGGCTAGTACTTGTATACCTGTTGGTTATTCACGGTGATACCCTTGGATCAGATTCAGGATATTGTGCGAGTTAGTATTATTCTTTATACCCTATGATGTGGTTATATTCCCAGTTTGGATCAGGATAGAGTAGCTGACGGTCAGGTATGTCAGCATCGTTGTTGTTCAGTTTATTTAGTGTATGCATGCTTATATACCTTTTATGTTGATGTATACCCGTTGTTCGAGTTGATTTAGACTGTTGAATGACATGTAATATTTGTTGGATCGAAGCGGATCGCTAGAGGGGGGGTGAATAGCGATAAAAACTTTTCTTTTAAATCGTTCGATAGACAATTAAACGCAGCGGAAATGTAAATAAAAAATAAATGAGACAAATAGTTTTTTTACTTGGTTCGTAGCCTTCGGCTACTACTCCAAGGCCCTAACGGTCCTAGACCGTGTGCGGAGGGCAATTCACTAAAACACTCCTCCTCGTTGGAGGTAGGAGTTTTACGATTACAAAAGCCTTCGAAGCAAAAAGATAGAGAGACAAACTCTCTCTTCTATTAAAGTAAAATGCAACGAAAAGCCTCGATTAAAAAGAATTGCAATATTGAAAGCAATAACAAATTAAGATTATACCAACAACTAAACAAAAGAAACTTTAAGCTAGGGTTGTTGGCAGCACTTCGTTGTTGTAGAGTCGTCGGAGAGTTGCAGCGTAACGGAGGCTTTTGAGCACTTAGAATTAAGAATGAAACCTTAGGTTTGGCCCTCCTTTTATAGCCTTTAAGCCCCTCAAAGAATGGGTCTTCAACCAATCACAAGTGGGCACAAAACTCCTTGAAAAATGGTGATAAAGCTTGACTCCTCGAGGCTGATTTTTGACCACCGGTTGAACTGGCCGGTTGAACTAGCACCGGTTGAACTGGCCGGTTGAACTGATGGCCAGGATTTTTGACTACAATAAAGAGTTAGCTCAAAATATAAATGGATTCGACGGCCACTTGCCGTCCGATCTCAACATAGACCTTCCATGGGAAGTCTTGGGTTGGATCGTCGCCTAAGATCATCCCCGTAAAGAGGATACGACCTCACTTACGCTCGCACACACGAGCTTACCTCGATACTTACGTGTCGTTTTTGCTTCCGACCTTCCACTCGATTCCTTCGACTCCCTCCGAAGTAACTCGAGTGTCGCCCGACCACCGCGGCTTCCTCCGGGTGTCGCTAGCCTTCAGCTCCAGCATTGAGACTTTTCTGCACACTTGATTTAGCTCGTGAGATAACAATATAAGCTTAACTTTATATCGTTTGCTATAATCAAAACTTAGGTTCGACTTAGGTGCCCACCAACAATCTCCCCATTTATGGCAAACCCACATACAAAGTTAAGACAAAAATAAGTATGAGATTATGCATGAATGAGTAGGAGTATAAAAAATTCTTTTTCAAGTGCTCCCCCTTGAGGAATCCTCCCCCTTGACCGAGGGTGAGTACTTGAGAAAGGGTTTTAACTCTCCCCCTTGATATGTGCTACTAAGAAAAAGAATTAAATGCAAATTACTTAATATTGGCCATAGTGTTTAAAATAAGTTTTAAGTTAAGAAACCAAATGATTTCTTAACCTTGGCCTTTTGTTAAAAGTTAAATAAGTTTTCAAAACTTAAAGTTAACTTTTGGTTTAATTATGAAGTAAGAGTTAAGTTATCAAAAAAAAATTTTGACCCCTTAACTTTTGTCCTTTTTCTCCCCCTTTTGCCATATATCGAAAAGAGTAAGGGGTGTGTGGAAAACAAAATAAATGTTAAATTTAAAGTCCAAGCATGTTCCACATTTTTATTTTTAAAAATTATATACTGAAAATAAGTTCATCTATAAAATGTTCGACTCATATTTGGCTTGATTGATATGAAGGATCAATCAGTCCTGGTCAGAGTCGGTTAGTATGTATGATTATACTCCGTGGTTCAAAGCGATGCACTAGCTCTACATCTGGAACCAGGAGTAAGGTCCTAACATCTCACGCCCATCTACGTGGCTAAGTACACAAACACATTAGTCATATGTGTTGTGAGATGTATTGGCTCCTTAAATCTATAGGTGCATGATATCTAAGGTATGTCCTATGCTAGTTCCATGAAAAAAAAGTAAGAAATAGTAGTAAGAAAATATAATTTGCAAGTTCCTATTCTATTACGCACATGCCTAATCTTCGTCTCAAGAGACTAAATTCGGCTTCGGGTAGTGGTTTAGTAAATATGTCTGCTAGGTTAGACTTCGAGTCAACATATTCGAGTTGTATGGAGCCGTTGGCTACATGTTCTCGAATGAAATGGTGTTTTACCTCTATATGCTTTGTCCTTGAATGGCATATAGGGTTCTTAGTTAGATTTATCGAACTTATGTTGTCTACAAAAATTTTAGTTTTGGTGAAGTCCAACCTAAAGTCTCGGAGAGTGTGCTTCATCCAAAGAAGCTGAGTTACACACTCACCCATCGCAACGTATTCGGCTTCGGTGGTAGATAAGGCAACACAATATTGCTTCCTACTGCACCAACTCACTAGACTTGAGCCGAGTAGTTGACAACAATCACTCGTGTTCTTTCTATCGAGTTTACTACCGGCATAATCCGAATCGGAGTAGCCGATTAGTTCGAACTCCGTAGATCTAGGGTACCAAATACCAACGTTAAGTGTACCCTTAAGATATCTAAGGATACGCTTAACTAGGGTTAGGTGAGACTCCTTAGCACAGGTTTGAAACCTGGCGCACATACTTACTGCGAATAGGATGTCGGGTCGACTCGCAGTTAAGTATAGGAGACTTCCTATCGCGCTCCTATAGTACTTTAAGTCAATGGACTTACTTTCTAGGTCTTCTCCTATGTTAACATTAATCGCCATTGGGGTGTTTATTATCTTAGCGTCTTGCATTCCAAATCTTTTAATTAACTCCTTAGTGTATTTTTGTTGATATAGGTATATACCATCCTTAGTTTGTTTAATTTGTAGACCTAAAAAGAAACTTAACTCGCCTACCAAGTTCATTTCAAACTCACTTTCCATGAGTGAAACGAACTCGTTTAGTAAGGCTGAGTTAGAGGTTCCAAAAATTATATCGTCTACGTAAATTTGAGCTATGAATATTTCTTTACCTAAGGTTTTTACGAAGAGAGTTGGGTCAACTAAGCCTTGGTTAAACCCTTTTGACTTAAGATGGATTGAAAGTCTCTCATACCAAGCTCGAGGAGCTTGTTTAAGTCCATAGAGAGCTTTCTTAAGTTTTAGAACATGGTCGGGTTTATCTAGATTTTCGAATCCGGGGGGTTGGCTAACATAAACTTCTTCTTTAATGTATCCATTTAAGAATGCCGACTTAACATCCATTTGAAATAGCTTAAATCCTCGATGTGCGGCATAAGCTAGCAACATTCGAATGGATTCGAGTCTAGCTACTGGGGCATAGGTTTCGTCGTAATCTAAGCCTTCGACTTGACTAAACCCTTTGGCGACTAACCTAGCCTTGTTTCTAACTACTTCACCTTTATCATCAAGCTTATTTCGAAACACCCACCTTGTTCCAATTATCGTTTTGTCTTTAGGTGGTGGTACTAATTCCCACACTTCATTCCTAGTAAATTGAGCTAGCTCTTCTTGCATTGCAATAATCCAATCGGGATCAAGAAGAGCTTGTTCAATTGATTTGGGTTCTATCTTTGAAATTAAGGAAATTTGACTAAGGTTCCTATAGGATGCTCTAGTTCGAACTCCTAGATTAGGATCTCCTATCACTTGATCGATAGGGTGGTTAGTTTGAATCCTAGATTGGGTTGGGTTTGTGTCACCTAATGCTTGATCAATGGGGTGACTTGGTTGAACATTAGTTTGGTTGGAGTCATCTATCACTTGATCAATAGAGTGACTTGGTTGACTTAGGTTAGGATTAACACTAGACCTGATCTCCGGATCAGAGTTAGGTCTAGTATGAATCGGCTCGCTAATTGGGGTTGCCGGGGGTTTTGTAGGTTCATGTCCTTCATCAAATACTACATTGATAGTCTCCTCGACTCTAAGGGTATCGTGGTTATATACTCTATAAGCTCGACTTGTAGTCGAGTATCCTAGAAAGATTCCGGTCGTGGTCTTGGATGTAAATTTCCCTAGGTAATCCTTAGTGTTTAGGATATGTACCTTACACCCAAATACCCTAAAGTACTTGATGTTAGGTATTTTATCGTGATAAATCTCGTATGAGGTCTTAAGGTGCCTCTTTACCATAAGGATTCTATTTTGGACATAGCATGCGTACTCACGCTTATGCCCAAAACCTATCGGGTAGGTCATATTCGTTCAACATGGTCCTAGCGGCTTCTTGTAGAGTTCGGTTTTTCCGCTCCACTAGGCCATTTTGTTGAGGGGTCCTAGGGCAAGAGAATTCATGGTGGTATCCGTTTAAGTTACAGAAGTCGATGAACCTTTGATTTTCGAATTCACCACCATGATCGCTTCTAATTCTTTTAACCTTAAGGTTTTTTTGATTCTCGATTAATTTGAATAAATTGATTAATTGATCTAGGGTATCATTTTTATGTTTGATGAACCTAACCCAGGTAAACTGAGTAGTAAATCAATTATGACTAAGCAATATTGACTTTTATTGAGTGACTTGGCTCCATGTGAATCGAATAGATCCATATGCAGGAGCTCAAGTACACTTGAGGTTCGTTCTTGGTTAGTTAACTTGTGTTGTGTCCTAGGTTGTTTTCCTTGTTGACAAGCATTACAGATTTTATTAACCAAATTGTTAAGGTTGGGTAAGCCTCTGACTAGGCCACTCTGACTCATCTTGTGGACGAGTCTTGGGTGCGAGTGACCGAGTCGTCGGTGCCACAACCATGATTCCTCTTCCTGTGTCATAAGACATTTGGCTGATGATTTTATTATGTTAATTGTATAAATGTTATTTGTCCTAGTTTATTTTATTATTGTTTTATTTGTTTCATTTGTTTTAATTACACATTCATTTTCTAAATATACTACCTTATAATTATTGTCACATAATTGGCTTACGCTAAGCAGATTATATTCAAAATTCTCTACAAGTAATACATTTTTAATAACAAAATTCGAGTTAAGCTCAATATCACCTGATCCGATGATTTTGAGCTTGCCGTTATTCCCAAAGGCTACCGATCCTTGTCGTTTGAATCGAAGCTTCACGAATTTGAGTTGATCCCCGGTCATGTGTCGGGAGCAACCGCTGTCTAACATCCATTGATCCTACACACAAGGTGGTTGGATTGGATGTTAGATTATTATATTTTAAAAAAAAAAAATTGGTTGTAAGTTGTTAAACCTAGGTCATCTCACCGGAGTCTATATGATCAAGCATGTTATACTTATGTGTTCTTTGTGAGATGACTTCCAATTAAGTTGATTAAGTGCATTTATGTTTAAGTAATGTTAGATTTGGATTTGACCCTAGGCTTGTCAAGTTTACCTTTTCAAGATCATGGCTTCCAGGTCGTGGCGAGGCACAGGGGCCTTCTTTTATCGGATCATCGACCACTTCCTTAGACAAAGCCATTTTCAAGAAAATGATGACTTGACTCACCTAAAATTATTTCCTCGTCTAACTAGTTATTTTTGAAAAGAGGCTCCCCGAGGCTCAATCTTTTCGAAGGATTTTAGTTGATTATTTGAAAAGAGGCTCCCCGAGGCTCAATCTTTTCGAAGGATTTTAGTTGGTTATTTGAAAAGAGGCTCCCCGAGGCTCAATCTTTTCGAAGGATTTTAGTTGGTTATTTGAAAAGAGGCTCCCCGAGGCTCAATCTTTTCGAAGGATTTTAGTTGGTTATTTACGTGTTCTAAGTGAGTTCACGAAAGAAAAAAAAAAAAAATCTAAGCATGCAATTTCTAAGTTAAAACACAAACATGTTTTGTACTGGCTCCCCCTAGACCGTTGAATCGGTTCGGTCTATCCACATAGTGGATTTGGTCCTTGGGAACCCAGTACGAGTTGGATCCTAGAGTTGAAATCAAAGTGGTCTTAGGGACCCATGCTTGGACACATTTTTTATGTCTACTTACGATTGACATATACGACTTATTGGTCATGTTTGAGCTAAACCCTAGTCCGGCCTTGTTGTACACGGCCCTTTGCGATCCAAGTAGGAGGTCAAGTCCTTTGGATCCCAAAGTAAACCTTTCCAACGTATTCCTAAGATCTTCGACTTGACTTTTCAAGAGTGAGTTCTCAACTTCGAGTTTTTCAACCCGAGTTGAGTCCTTCTCTTGAACTCGACTAGTCGAAGAGGTTAGGGAGACCTCATGTTTGAGGAGTTTAACTTCCTCAACCAGGGTCTCGACCTTGGACTCGGACTTAGCTAACTTCCTAGACAAAAACCTAACCGTATTATGTAAAGTATTAAATAAGGTTCGACTCACCTTAAGGGTATCTTTTGAACCGGATGCGTATCCGTGGCTTGACTTGAAGGTAGCCGTGGTCCAGAGTCATCCTCGTGTTCGACTCAAGTTGAGTTCGGTCTCCGTGTCGGACTCAATCGATTTCGCCATGAAGACGTGGTCTTCGTCTTCTTCGGATGACGCTTCTTCCCATGTCGCATTGAGGGTCTTCTTGTGCTTAGGTGCTTGGTGGTTGAGCTTGGGGCACTCGGACTTTATATGTCCAAACCTGTTACACTCATAACACCTAATATTAGAACTTTTAGGCTTACCTTGGTTGGGTCGAGTTGTGGTTCGCTTTCGTCCCTTGGCTATCCTTCGAGCTAGGTTCATTAGTTCGGCAGTCAATTCCGGGTCAACTTCTTCTTCGGACTCATCTTCCTCCTCGGTTGGTGGTGGCTTGCTTGCGATTTTCTTCTTCTTTGAACCTGCAAACAAGGCTATACCCCTCTCGGGTTCCGAGTTGGACTGCTCATGTAATTCAAAATCCGAAAAGAGTTCATCTAATCTAAGTTTAGAAAGGTCCTTGGAGACCTTGTAGGCATCGACCATGGATGCCCACAAGGTAGTCCTCGGAAAAGACTTTAGAACATACCTTATAAGGTCGCGGTTTTCGACCTTTTGCCCGATTGCGTGTAGGTTGTTGACTATGTCTTGGACACGGGCGTGGAGTTGCGTCGCGGACTCGTGTTCCTGCATTTTTAGTGTGTACAATTTATTGAACAACAAATCACGTTTGCAAACCTTAGCTTGATCCGATCCTTCGTGTAACTCGATCAGCTTTGTCCAAAGGTCCTTTGCGCTAATGAAGGGGCCGACGTGATTTAACTCCTCCTTGGACAAGCTGCATTGGAGGATTTGTGTTGCCTTGGTGTCGGCTTCGACTTGTCATTTTGTCGCAATGGTCCATTGATCATAATCCAAGGAGTCACCCACTTCATTAGTCGGAAGTGTGAAACCCGTTTGGATTATGATCCACATCTCGATTTGGGTTTTGAGAAAGCATTCCATCCAACCCTTCCAATAACGGAAGTCATCTCCGTTGTAAAATGGAGGTCGGACGGTGCTAAAACCCTCGAGATGGGCCATTATAACAAAAGACAAAAAGGGACGAAGACGAAGAAACTAGCAATGACAAAAACACAAAACAAAGTACCAAGACTCGCGTCTTGGATTAGTAGTGCGGGAGTAAATTTAACAAAGCGAAATAAATCAGAAATAAACAGAAATAAAAGAAAAATAAATCTGTGAAAAATGGATAGATTGGTGGTTTCACCAAATCTTAGCAACCCCCGGCTCTGATACCAATTGTTGGATCGAAGCGGATCGCTAGAGGGGGGGTGAATAGCGATAAAAACTTTTCTTTTAAATCGTTCGATAGACAATTAAACGCAACGGAAATGTAAATAAAAACTAAATGAGACAAATAGTTTTTTTACTTGGTTCGTAGCCTTCGGCTACTACTCCAAGGCCCTAACGGTCCTAGACCGTGTGCGGAGGGCAATTCACTAAAACACTCCTCCTCGTTGGAGGTAGGAGTTTTACGATTACAAAAGCCTTCGAAGCAAAAAGATAGAGAGACAAACCCTCTCTTCTATTAAAGTAAAATACAACGAAAAGCCTCGATTAAAAAGAATTGCAATATTGAAAGCAATAACAAATTAAGATTATACCAACAACTAAACAAAAGAAACTTTAAGCTAGGGTTGTTGGCAGCACTTCGTTGTTGTAGAGTCGTCGGAGAGTTGCAGCGTAACGGAGGCTTTTGAGCACTTAGAATTGAGAATGAAACCCTAGGTTTGGCCCTCCTTTTATAGCCTTTAAGCCCCTCAACGAATGGGTCTTCAACCAATCACAAATGAGCACAAAACTCCTTGAAAAATGGTGATAAAGCTTGACTCCTCGAGGCTGATTTTTGACCACCGGTTGAACTGGCCGGTTGAACTGGCGCCGGTTGAACTAATGGCCAGGATTTTTGACTACAATAAAGAGTTAGCTCAAAATATAAGTGGATTCGACGGCCACTTGCCGTCCGATCTCAACATAGACCTTCCATGGGAAGTCTTGGGTCGGATCGTCGCCTAAGATCATCCCCGTAAAGAGGATACGACCTCACTTACGCTCGCACACACGAGCTTACCTCGATACTTATGTGTCGCTTTTGCTTCCGGCCTTCCACTCGATTCCTTCGGCTCCCTCCGAAGTAACTCGAGTGTCGCCCGACCACCGCGGCTTCCTCCGGGTGTCGCTAGCCTTCAGCTCCAGCATTGAGACTTTTCTGCACACTTGATTTAGCTCGTGAGATAACAATATAAGCTTAACTTTATATCGTTTGCTATAATCAAAACTTAGGTTCGACTTAGGTGCCCACTGCACCAACAATATTGATACATATATTTACATGTTTTCTCTGATTACCTGCTGAGTTTTACTCACCACCTCTGACCCTGGGTTTTTCTGTCGCCCAGGTAACAGGTAGACGCCTTTGTGACGACTTGGAGCTGCGCCGACCGATCCATCCCATCTCCATTTTCCGATGTCTCCCGAGGAGTCCATTTTTGTTTTTCTCTCTTATGGCTTGGACTTGTTTATGTGTTATGGATTTTGGTCCTATGTCATGGACCCTTGTTTTGTTATGGACTTTGTCGTGATGTCGTTGTTTTATTTACGGTTTTATTACTGTGGACTTGTCAGGTGGTGTACACTTGTATGTTTTGTTATCTATGTTGTGGGTATGTGGTTTTCATTTTCCGCTATTATTAGTATGTTATATTATGTTGTTGTTGTGGGCCTACGGGCCTTGTATTAACCAGAAATGTTGTCATGTACAGGGGAGATGTCGTCCGTTTGATTTTCGGCTCGGCATACTCTCGGGGAGTGACAGCACACCCGACCCGTGTTGCATTCGGGAATGGCCGACATGCCCGTGTTGCTGAACATAGGTGAGGCGTGTCCTTGCACGACCCAGGCGTGTTAGCCTTTATTTATCGACACGGGCGTGCCAAACAGCACACCCGATGTAACGACCGGGCCCCTATTGGCGGAATTCGGTGACCCCTATTGGTCGACGATCGTTGCCCCTGTTGGCCTGTCATTACTCACCTGGTCTTCCCACCCCTGGAAGTGGGTTTTTGCCTTCCCCGGGATTCGAACCCTAGACCTCCAGGCTAAGTACTAAAGTTTATGAATCCTGGTAACCAAGTGATCCCTAAAGTTGTCACGCCCCGAGAGCATACCGAGCCGAAAATCAAACGGACGGCACCTCCCCTGTACGTGGCAATATTTCGAGTTAATACAAGGCCCATAGGCCCACAATAACAACAATATATATGTATGAAAACAAAAACTACACAAGACACAGCGGAAACAACACGACAACAATACAATCCCACAGAGTGCATACCGGTATGACTAACACCAGAACATAAAGAAGCCTCGTCAAAACCCGCACCAACATGTGCGTACATCACATAACACACAACACCACGATAAACTCAGAATACATAACCAAAACATACGAAGACTCAAAAACTCGGACTCTCGGAGTTTAGATGAGACGATGCCAGCCAGCGGTGCTCCAAGTCCATCACGAAGTCAGCTACATTACAGGGGCGAAAAACCTGTGGTCCGAGGTGGTGAGTAAAACTCAGCAGGTAATAGAAAACATGTATATATGTAATATCACATGTATTTCAACGACATATCTAGATGTACAACAGGTATATCAGCATAGTATACAAATACAAGCATATACCATCTAACCAAATGAACAACAAAAAATGCAGACATACCTGAAGTCTGCTACGCTACTCTGATCCAACCTGAACATATATCCAACATATATATATAACAGGAAGAATAAATCAACTCACAATATACTCTAGCTACAGGTCAAGGTATCTATGGTCTGTCCAACACATACCAGTATCCGACACAACTGTATAACATATGCAAGAAACATGCATGAATATGATGTACAATCAAATGCAGCAAGCATAATACAATCAAATGCATCAGCACAATAAGCATATATATATAGACTGCATCTATATATGTATACTAATCACAATCATCCATATATATATATATATATATATATACACACATACATATATGTATATATATGGCAATATGCAAAAATGCCATCAGTCGGCAATGCAGCATGCATGGTCATGTCGGCTCACCCTAAAGCTACCACGGCCCCAGTGTGGCCTCGGTGGCTCGAGCATGACAACTGTCCCAACTCAACACCAACCACTACTCTCGAGTGGCCGAGTGGGCAGTATGATCGAGTAGCATATAAGCGTAAAGAGCAAGCTACACGATGGGGGTCCCTGCTGTTGGCCACTCCGACAGTCACTACCCATGAGTGGTCGAGTGCCACACACGCAGGACTACGACACGCAAATCCAACTACCACCGTCTATAGTGGTAGAGTGCGGCACCACAATGCTCTGCCCTTACATGGGTGACTCCTCCTATGAGTAACCGTGGAGGCAGGATGACTGGCAACACTCTCAACCACAAGGGAGACCTCGTCGCCAGTGTGCATGCAAATGCATGAATACAATGTCTCACATACAGACATCCACCACAGACTCTCTATTCTACAGAGAATCATACTAACCAGATCAATGCACTCTCTATCCTGCAGAGAGTCGTACTCAACTGATCATAATACTCTCTATCCTGTAGAGAGTCATACCAATCTAATCGACGCACTCTCTATCCTGTAGAGAGTCGTACTCAACTGATGGACACACTCTCTATCCTGTAGAGAGTCGTACTCATCTGATTATAACAAGCTAGGACCACCGGTCCGTAGCGATACCCTGAGTATCATTCCTCTGACCATTTACACAATACATGTTCGGTGGTAACCTACAACCTAAGGGTACTAGAACTAACCCTATGTTAAAGACATTATCTACCTACGGATGACCTTTTTGCCCAATGTACAATCAGGTTGTCATCCGGACTTTACTATTTGCACTTAATTTAAATAAATTCTAAGTTACTTGCATCACCTATATGTATAACTCCTAATCATGATAAAGTAAACATGATATCAACAATGGAGTTAATAGCCAACGGTAAAAGATCAAGCATACGATAAAAAGAACAGGGTCAAGGTAATATGAACACCTAACATGCTCATATCAATAACTAAATCTGAATGCAATACATCTACCCGGACCAGGTAGGAAATTACCCACTTGTTGTGTAGGCTATGTCGTAAGTCTCCACGTCTAAAAGACCGTCCTGTATTCAGATCCTGCAATTTAAAATACAAATATAACTAACCATCTTCTTCCATTTACTATTAATCAGCTAGCCAATAGTAATCTAGCTGTAGATGTAACATCAACTTCACAATGTAGCTTCAAACTCACCTAACTTAGTTACAGTTGCTAAATAGCTTAATCCAAATAGGAAATGGCAAGTTTACTCACATTTGTCTTCATCACCCGCACTAAGAGGCAAATTAGAAGCAACTAGCCATATTTCTTTTGCTCACGGTGAAGAAGAGGTAGGACCTAATCGTTTCAATTTAACGCAAGGTCGACGAAATCCAGTTCAACTAAAGTCTCCTCCCCTGAAATCAGAATTATATCATATATATACCCAATAAATCTCATATCCCCTAACCTAAAATCCACAATTTAGGTAAACAAGGGAATCACAGAGTCATTACTAGAAATCGGAGGTAGCCTTCTTGTTTAGACTCACTCACTCAGCTTCTTGTTATCAGATAAAAATCACGTAGCCGAATCAAAGACAACCGGTTCCAATTCCAACAACTCCTAAACACCTGAAATCATAGCATAACACAAACTAGCTGCATAGTTTCTGGAACCACAAATCCCTAATCGTTGAAACCTAAAAAAAACCATATGGAATTACCAACAGTGCTTGTTGTGGAAAGTGGATTGATGCTCGCTGTAGAAGCAACGATGCTTGTTCTTATCAGATCGGAAAGAAGGGGCGGTGGGACTGCAACTGAACTGGGTGACGACAGTAAAGAGGAAGGCGTCAACTCTGCTCATAGCAGAGGAACACTGACAGAGGAATGGAAGGATTGGCAGCAACAGCAGCGGCTCCCTCTTGTGGCGAGATAACCGAGCCGTGGCGTGAGGGCTCTCAACAAGGACACGAAGAGGGCAGTGATGTTGGGAGATCGCCGGTGTGGGCGACACAAAGGGCTTGCGTCGATCGGTAATGACGAACGAGCAGGAGAGGCTGCGATCCATGAGATGCGCCAGCGAAAGGGGAGCAGCTCCAGCGAACTAGGATCCCGCGATGAAAAGGGCGGAGATCGACTGGATTGGGCAAAGATCGAACTGGATCGGCACCGGCGGCAACAGCTAATCCCACTCGCGGTGGCAGCGGCGTGGGGACGACGACCGGCGGCAGTGAGAGCATGAGCGACGACGAGTGAGGCACGATAAGTTGGCTTGTCGGCGGCGGTGACCGTGAGCACGAGGCAAAGAAGACAAGGTGTGTGATCCACCAGCTGCTCCGGCGATGCAACCGATCGGCGGCGGTGAGCACGGGCGGAGATCGGGTGGAGATAGAAGGATCGATCGGCGGCGGTGAGCACGGGCAGAGATCGGGCGGAGATAGAAGGATCGATCGACGGCGCGCAGAGAAAGAATCGCGAGGAAGGCGAATCGCGACGATTGGGAAGAAAAAGGGGCACGGGGAGAAAACGAACGGAAAAAGGAAACGAGTCGGGTTCGAGCGTTTTGTTTTAAACTGGCCAATTGATTGAGCTAGCTCAAGTCTAACTCAATCCCCAATTTAAGCCTTAATCTTCCTTCTAATCGATCATATGAACTCCATTCAATGCTAGAAAATTTTCTAAAAATTCTTGAAAATTCCATAGGGTATTCTCCCAATTATCCAACATTTTATTTTATTTTGTTTTATAAAATTTTTTTTTCTGCAGTATTTTACACCCGACCCGTGTTGCATTCGGGTATGGCCGACATGCCCGTGTCGCTAAACATAGGTGAGGTGTGTCAATCTGGCACGTCCTTGTCCGGTAAACCTAAAAATAGCTTAAAATAAAAATGAATAAAGTAAAAAAAATAAAAAATAAAATAGCTTGGACTTAATAGAAATGAACATGAATTACACACGTGTAAATCAATCGACTAAGATTTTCCAATCGGATGGGAAACCAAACCAGTCTGATAACTTATACACGTATACGTTTGGCCCGATAAAATTAACTGCCCTATACTTCCATCGCGTCGGATACTTCGCTCTCAGCGGAGGCAACTTTCGATTTCTCTGTCACGATAAGCTCTTCTCAGCCTTCTGCCCTATCTTTTGTATGGCCTCTCCCCCATCCTATGTAGGTCGTGCAGTGCTAACGACCTCAGCTGTTGGCCGACTTCAGGTATCGAGTTAGGGAAAGGGTGGGCAAGGATTCTGACCTGGTCCTGCCTATCTCCTCTCCCCTATCGTGCTAGCGTGCTAGGTAGCACGATTGACACGGCTGCAACATTGTTGTGATGTTGTGATTGTGCAATGTCTTGCCATTAACCTAGGTCGGCAGGGTAGATGGTTTAGTGCTATACAAATGAGATGTTTTAATAAAAATTATCTTTCTATTTTTTTTCCTGATGAAGGTCCTATCTGTTGGCTGATTGTGCGAGGTCTTAGTGCTGGCAGGAGCTTGAGACTTTCTTCAACGATCGTTTCCACCAGGTTGATGTTAATAGCTTAAAATTTAGTGCATGGTATTACATATCAATGTGAGATATTTTATTCTTTATCTCATTTAGTAGCTTACAATTGTGTCGTATAGGATACAATGAATAATCTTAAACTATTGCATATTTATTTACATATGATATATATTTGTTACTCGTTAAACCTTTTCTTAGCATATTATATAATTACCAATATTATTATTGTAATATCCTGTAGGTTACAATGAATATTAACAAAACTTGGATGTACAATAGGCTAGTTAATGGATTTATAGCTGACGAATATTTTGATGGCGTTGAGGCATTTGTTAACTTTGCTAAGAGTCATCCAAGTTGTATGGATGGTGACAAGATACGTTGTCCATGCAATCATTGCAAATGCAGAAATACAACATTTCGTGACGAAAATACTGTCAAAGTACATATTTGCAAAAATGGTTTTGTCCCAAATTATTACAATTGGTATTGTCATGGAGAGGCTTATTTGGATGAGCCTATTGAAAATTTTGTTGCTTCATCGTCTACCGAAATTAGAGTCGAGAATTTATCTAGCAACAAGCATACATTGCAACCAATGGTTTACAATGCGATGAGTGCGCTCGTTCATTCAGACACAGAAAATACACCAACACCAATGATCGAGAAATTGTATAATATGTTAAAGGATAGCCAACGAGAAGTTTGGGAAGGGATTCCTTCTGATCATTCACAACTGTCAGCTATTGCAAGATTATTGAATATTAAGGCAGAACATCATATCTCAAAACGATGCTATGATGATATATGTCAATTGATCTCAGAATTGCTCCCTGCTGATAATATAATGACTGATAGCTTTTACAAAACAAAAAAAGTAGTTAGGGGCTTAGGTTTACCGGTAGAAAAGATTGACTGCTGTAATAATAACTGTATGATTTTTTGGAAAACAGATGCTGAATTGAATGAATGCAGAATTTGCAACCACCCTCATTACAAGGACCGTAATCCTATATTAGGGAAGGAAAAAAAATTAGCATGCAAAGTTATGTATTACTTCCCCATAACTCCTAAACTCCAACGCTTGTATGCATCTGCTGCGACAGCAAGACATATGAGGTGGCATCATGAGCATGTACATGAAGGAGATATAATGTGTCATCCTTGTGATTTCCCTGCATGGAAACATTTGGATACAACATTTTCCTCCTTTGCAATGGAATCTCGTAATGTCAGATTGGAGCTTTCAGCAGATGGATTTCAGCCATTTGGACAATCAGGACAACAATATTCATCTTGGCCAGTGATATTAATACCATATAATTTACCCCCTTGGATGTGCATGAAAGACGAGTACATGTTTCTTACTGTCATTATTCCGGGTCCAAAGAATCCAAAAGATAAACTAGATGTTTTTATGCAACCTCTAATTGCCGAATTGAAAGAGTTATGGATTGTAGGGTCAGAAACTTATGATATTTCAAGTAAAAGTAATTTTACCATGCATGCAACTTTATTATGGACAATAAGTGATTTTTCGACATACTCAATGTTGTCAGGATGGAGCACGTGTGGTAAGTTAGCATGTCCATATTGCATGACTGAATCTGATACATTTGCATTACCTTGTAGTGGGAAAATATCTTGGTTTGATAATCATCGTAAGTTTTTACCATTGGAACATCCTTTCTGGAGAAATAAGAAATATTTCTTAAAGAATTAAGTAGTTCGAAAACTCCCACCGATAATAAAGTCAGGAGAGCAAATCCTTGAAGAAATTGACACCTATGTACTTGTACCAGTTACTCAGACAAGTTATGCTCATTTAAATAAATCTATTGTTAGAGGGAGTAAGTGTGGATGGAGGAAACGAAGTATATTTTGGGAATTGCCCCATTGGAAGTATCTGCTCATTCGACATAATATAGATGTTATGCATGTCGAAAAGAACTTCTTTGATAATATTTTTAATACTGTGATGAATGTTCCTAGAAAAACAAAGGACATAACCAAATCAAGGGAAGAATTGAATCAATTTGTCAATAGACCTGAGATGCAGAAGAATGAAACAACCAAAAAATTTCCAAAGACTTGCTATACATTGGACAAAGAAAGTAAGTTGGCTTTATGTAGTTGGCTGAAAGAAATCAAATTTTCTGATGGTTATGTCTCAAATATGGCTCGATGTGTGGATAACAACAAATTAAAAATGTTTGGAATGAAGAGTCATGATTTTCATGTCTTCATGCAAAGACTTATTCTAATAGCTTTTCATGATCTACTTCCAAATAATGTATGGGAAGCACTTACAGAATTGAGTCTTTTTTTCACAGATTTGTCATCAAGGGTTATTATGACGACCGATATGCTTCGACTAGAAAAAGACATTCCTCTTATAATATGTAAACTTGAGCGTATATTCCCACCAAGTTTTTTTGATTCAATGGAACACTTACCAGTTCATTTACCTTATGAGGCACGAGTAGCAGGTCCTGTACAGTACAGATGGATGTATCCTTTTGAAAGATTTTTGAGGAGATTAAAGAACAATGTTCGTAATAAAGCAAGAGTTGAGGGGTCAATTTGTAATGCTTATTTGGTTGAAGAAGCATCATCTTTCAGCTCCTATTATTTTGCTGATAATGTGAAAATCAAACATCGCAAGTGTTCTCGAAATTTAGATGATACTCGACCAATAGACTCAGAGATGCTTTCTATTTTTAAGTTTTCGGGCAAACCAATCAGTAAATTTGTGCGCAGATGGTTAAATCACCAAGAATATTGTGCTGCTCGAAACTATATACTCCTTAATTGTGATGAGGTCAAACCATACATCAAGTAAGTTACTTTTATATTAAAACTTGCAATCCCTGCACTTGAATTATTGTGTCATTCTATATTATTTTAATTCTTCCATGATAGCTTGTACGAGCAACACCTTCACCTACAAAATCCATCAATTGAAGCAAGTGAAGTTGATAAAAAGATAGAGATGGAATTTGCAAAATGGTTTGAAAACCTAGTAAGTTTTAGTTATAAGTTTTTCATAATGGGCTTTATTTTAAAAATTAGAATAATATTTTCATACCTAAAAATGTAGGTGAACGACCCAAGATCAATAAATGGATATGATCAAAGGATTAAGGATCTTGCAGAAGGACCTCTTCGTAATATAAAAGTATACTCTGGATATTATGTTAATGGCTACAAATTTCATGTTACACACTGCAATTTAGAGACAGTCACTAATAATTCAGGTGTTTGCGTAAAAGATTGTAGCAATAACTCTAATAGTTATATTGATTATTATGGTATACTTGATGAAATCATCGAAGTTGAATATCCCACGCTGCCTATAAAAAGATGTGTATTATTCAAATGTTCATGGTATGATCCTAATCTGAGAACAGGTACAAGAACAAATCCAAACTACAATCTAGTTAAAGTGAATGGAAACAAACGGTTCAATAAATTTGAGCCTTTCATTTTTGTGGTACAAGCTGGACAAGTTATTTATCTTACATATCCAACGAAGAGAAGCAAATCTAGTGAATGGTTAGCAGTTTGTCAAATGAAACCGCGCTCCACAATAGAAATGTCGAATGTCGTCAGCGTCGAAAACCATGATGCATTTCAAAATGAAGAAGTGGAGAGACATTCAGTTGTTTCACCGTCTAATTCCATAACCCAACAACTTGTAGATATAAATGCTAGCTATGAGGAATTAGATGATGAAGAGATGTCTAGTAGTGATGAATTAGATATTATTTCAATAGCATCTAGCAACGATATCTGGTGATTGTAATGGGAATCAGAAATTATGCTTGAAAACTATGCTAATATCATTTTCTCTAATGATCAAACTTGAAATGTTTATATGATTCGACTAATTAGTTAAATATCCGCCAATTTATTTATTTATTGTTGTTCAATTAATTGTATAATGTTTGATACAATTTTTTTAACCTGTTGGTTTGAAAACATTAGTATGAAATATATTATTATTTCGAATTGTCTATGGCGCAACATTTTCTACAGACATATATTAATGGCAGATCAAATACAAAATGATCAGGTGACGCTGAAAATTATAAGCGATAGGTAAGATTTTATCGTAATTTAAAGTCATAAAGGTATTAAGTGTGTCATAATTCTCTGATTTTATCATTGCAGTTTTACTCCCAATGGTCATGGTGTTTCAACGTATATAACAAAAACATTCAAAGAACGTCAATCCACTACAGGCTACTCATGGAAGAATGTAGACCCACAAACGAAGGATTTCTATTTTAAAGAATTTGTAGTCAGTATTTGATTATTATTGTAATTGTATAATATCCGTTTATGCTAATTTTAAAAAAAAATTGAGAAAAGATATAAATGGGAGGCAGGTCAAGAAACAAAATTTAAAAACATATGGAATTTATATTGTCACAAACGATACAAGTCATTACTATATAAATGGAGAAAATTAAAGACAAAACCATCCCATATACCAGATGAATTGTGGGATGAATGGAAAAAAAATTTGAGACCGACCACAATGGAAAAAAAAAATCAATGGTTGCTCAAAATAATAGAAACTCGGATTCTGTCGGAAAGCATACTGGTGGCTCCCGCTCTAGTATAGAGCATGCTCTAATGATGGTTGTGTTTTCTTTGATATTTATTTACCGAAATATAAATACCAAGAGTTATATTTTAAACCTAACATTTTTATGTTATGCAGGAAGACACACTACACTATCAGCGAAAAGATGTAAGATTTTTATGTTATCCAGGAAGACACACTACACTATCAGTCTAGGAGTTATACAACGACTGACTAATTGTTGGGAGCTTTTTCGTAGTACCCATCAGCGGAAAGATGGCACTTTTGTAGATGAAAAATCACAGGCCATAGATGTAAGATTTTCCATTGTTATTTTACTATACTATACTATTCATATCTACTTTTATGTAGGACCAAATAGCCGAAAAAGTTTCACAGGCTGCACATCGTATAGAGGGAGGTGATTTACAGACTCCATCGCACAATGATATAAATACCATATACTATGAGGTTGTAGGTGGAAGCAAAAAAAAACTCCCTCTATGGCCTAGGGTCCCATGCAAAAGTTGTATTTGATATGTCTACTCCTAGACTCAAGGGTGCATCAAGTTCTACAGCTCACCAAATGGAGGAATTACGAAAGGAGAATGAATACTTGAAACAAAAATTTATGACATTAGAAGAAACTATTGAAGATCGGGTCAACCAAGCAGTCGAACAATCAATGCAAACTTTCATAGCTCGTTTTATGTCTTCACAACCATTAACGAGCCCTTTCTTATTCCCAACCCCTCCTTGTATTGCTTCACAAGAGACTCAAGATCCAAACAATAATGACGGAGAAAACTCTTCTTAGGTTTATTTTATCATGGAATTTGCAACGATTGAGGTAATACATTATTTCTTTTCCTTTCTTAATCTTCTCATACCCTTATTCATCGGTTGAATTAATACTACATATTAAGGGCAATTTTTATGCAATTTAAACATATATTCTTTGTCAATAATAGCAGCTTACCAAGTAAAGATGTTTAAGGTGTTTCAAGGAGATTGTAATGGTACATTCGTAGCAGTTTTTTTTTTTTGATATGCTATACAATATTGTATTAACCATTCCTATTTTTTTGATATGCTATACTATTTTGTATGTAGAATCTCTTTTGCAAGGTGTAATATTTTGTAATTACAAACAATATCATATTATTGTAGTATATACAGTTGAAGATGTCACTTTATCTCGCTTTTGGGCAATTTTATGATAATGATCATGAAGTTGCAATGATAAATGAAAATAATATCAATGATTGCTATATTGAAGTTACTAATGAAGTTTGAAGACGTTCAGGATATTATTGGATGAAAGGTATTTTTTTTTATATATTGTTGGCACCTGCTTTGTTAGATTTTGTTTTAAATGTCTATATTTCATTGCATATCTTTTGAAACAGTATTGGCACATTTCATCGTGTTGGTCAGCTTAGAGCTACTTAGAGCTACGGTGAAGTATCAATTTCACATGACAAGTTATTGAAGGAGAAGGTAATCAAATTTGTCTTTCACATGTTGCTTAAACATATTATGACTGATATTTCTCAACATGGATCGAATTCACTTGTTAAGAAATTATTGTCACTTTCAATACATACCCAACCCATATCGTATAGCAATATAATTTCATTTATTGATGGGAAAACCTGAAATAAGGTGAGTGTCATTTTGTTTTCATATTAATGCTCTCCTATGTTTTTTTTTGTGGTATAAGGTGTTTTTTTTTCAATTAGACCCGCTCATGCCAATGGAAATAGGGTGACACACCCATGCCAATGGAGAGCATAGGCGTGTCGGGAAATCAGCGTGGTTGTGTCGGGTGTGTCGACTAACACACCCCGGGTGTTAAGGAACATGGGCTTGTCGGGAAATTTGTGTGGGTGTGTAGGCTAACACACCCCGGGTGTGTTAAGGAACATGGGTGTGTCGCCCATGAGAGGTGAGCGAATGTGGGTGTGTCGGCTAATACATCCCGGGTGTGTTGAGTGCTGGAGGCTCTGACACGGACGTGTCCTCTGTGGCATGCCTATGTTGTTTTGATACGCTCGATAAATCTCCAAAATATGTTAAACTTGACTAAAACATAATAAAATACATGACTAAAAGATAAAATGGGATGAAATACGTGCATATTGAATACCCAAAATGCAACATGAATTACACACATCAAACGGCCACGATTTCATTTCGGTCCGGGTCCGAGTTCGGGTCTAATCCTGGACCGGACCCGGATCAGAACCAGTGGTTCCACATATCGAACCTTAACCGGCCACGAGGGGGCCGATTCAGGGTCGGTATTTTACCAACTCGATCGGATCCGGCGCTTCCGACCCGGACTCTGACCCGGACCGGATCCGGACCATGGTCATGTTTGTTATTTATTTATTTCATATATTTGTGCATGCTTCTATAAATTTTGTGCTCTTTTAGTTAACTTCTAAAACTTATATTTTATTTGCTTTATTGATTTCTGGATTCCCATATGCAGTATATAAGGCATGGAAAGAAAAGATATTATGTGCAGATTATACGGAAAGATAGACAAGATTGCTTTATCTATGGCCATCGCGAAAGCGCAAAGTGGAATTACGACTTAGCTTATTTTGTCATTTTTTTCATTTTTATGTAAAAAAGTATTGTTCAATCACTCCTTTTGATAAAAGACCTGATAATCATAAGTGTTGAATTTGGTTGTATATTTGTTGAGTAGCTTAATTTTGTTATTTGAATCATTGTAAAAAATAGATTCATTACATATGGAATTATTTTGTATAAATTTTGTTGTATAAATCTAGAGACCGAATTGAAATTGGTCTCTAATTTAGAGACCGATTTTCGAAATCGGTCTCTAAGTTTGAGACTGACATGAAAATCGGTCTCTAAATTTTGAGACCGATTTTCTAAATCGGTCTCTAAATCAGAGACCGATTTCGAAAATCGGTCTCTAAATTAGAGACCAACTGGATAATCGGTCTCTAATTTTAAAGACCGACCGGGGCAAACGGTCTCTAAATTAGAGACCGACCGAAAAATCGATCTCTAAAATTAGAGACCGATCACAAATTCGGTCTCTAAAATTAGAGACCGATCACAAATTCGGTCTCTAAATTAAAGACCAATCGACAATTCAGTCTTTAAATATAGAGACCGATTTTAAAATCGGTCTCTATATTTAGAGACCGATCGGAAATTCGGTCTCTAACTTAGAGACCGATCGAAAAATTGGTCTCTAAATTAGAGACCACAAATTTTGAGACCGAATATTTCGATTACTAAATCAGTTTCTAATACCTTTTAGTGATCGATTTTCAGTCTCTAAATCAGTCTCTAAATTGGGTTTTTCTTGTAGTGGTTAATCTTTAATTTAGAATATTTGTTTTAGTGAGATTTAAATTTTTGTCCTCTTAATTATTCCTCAAGGGATTTGCTATTGCACCACACTCGAGCATGTACGGTTACGTACATAGTTGACGTAGAAAAATAAATAAATATTAAAATATTTTATTAAAATTAAATTTTCTTGAATACATTCGGATATTGTATGAAAGGGGTAATAAATATTTAGAGAGAGGAAAATATTATTCTATACAATTCATCTATAAGTATTCGTGAAAAATATTTTCATTATCTATCATTCAATTGAGTGTGCAATATAGTCCAATTCTTGAATTATAAGGGATCGGATATATATATAGAGAGAGAAATGATATGCTACACAACTCATCCATGAGCACCCGTGAGCACTTTCATTATCCACTGTCTGATCGAATGCACACTATAACTCAATCATTGAACTCTAGCAGATCGGACGACGGTGAATAATGGATGTGCTCACGGATGAGTTGTGTAGTATATATATAGATACTACACAACTCATCCGTGAGCACCTCCATAATTATCCACCGTTCGATCGGGTGTGTACTGTAGCTCAATCCTTGAACCCTAGGGGGTCGGACAGTGGATAATGGAGGTGTTCACAAGTGCTCACGGATGAATTGTGTAGCATATCATTTCTATATATATATAAAGAGAAATATTATGCTACACAACTTATCTGTGAGCACTCGTGAGCACTTCCATTATCCACCGTTCGATCAAGTGTACATTATAGTCTAATCCTTGAACCCTAGGAAATCGGATGATGGATAATAGAAGTGCTCATGGATGAATTATGTAGCATAACATTGTGAGTACCTATAAGCATCTTCGTTATCTATCGTCTGATCGGATATATATATATATATATATATATATATATATATATATATATATATATATATCCTACACAACTCATCTGTAGCACCCATGAGTATTTCTATTATTCATCATCCAATTCTCTAGAGTTCAAGGATTGAACTATATATAGTGTGCACCCGATCGGATGGTGGATTATAGAGATGCTCATGGGTGTTGACCGATGAATTATATAGAATAACATTTCTATATAGAGAGATATTAAAATGTACACTTTTCGTGTACACTCTGTGTATACGTACTTGTGAAAACAAAGTGTTTCCGGGGTGTATCGTTGCTCCTATAAATACTATAATCATTCCTCTAAATCCGTCGGGATATATATATATATATATATATATATATATATATATATATATACTAGGCATGGCTAAGGTGGCTCGTGCTTCGAGTTACCACGAGACAAGATCACTTAAATGGTGACAAAGCAACTTGAGAGCGATAACTTAATACGATCAATTTAGCAGCTCGATGGTTCAAGACCTATCAAGATTAGAGTTTAGGGTTGCAGTGCAACGGTAAGACGGAAGAGATATTTTACAAATAAATACGGTTCGATTTTTTGCTAGGATATGTTTGGCGGCGAATAGAAAACTTGTGCTTGGAGATACAAAATTTAGTAAAGGTAAATAAACCTTTAGTCTACTAGAACACAATCTAGTTGATCAGAACCAAAGTTTAGTCGTCTAATGCTTAACCAAAAATATTCTATTTCTGAACAAAATGTTTGTTATCGACTAAATTAAATACTCCAATCAACTTAGGCACACCTTGGACCGATTGGATTTGCTTGGGGATCCCAATATGTAAAATTTTTTATGGTAATTTATCAAAAAATGCACGTGAAATTTTGAAATGTTCAAACAGCGCTCTATACTTTCATATTTACCAAATAGCACACTTAATTTCTTTTTTATCTCTCTCATCAAAAAGATCTGTACTACAATGGTGATGCAATCCCAACACCACCACTGTGTTACTGGAATTTACAATTTCAACACCACTATGATGCTGAAATTGCAAATCTCAGCATCATTATGATGTTGAAATTTAAATTTCCAACACCACAGTGATGATGCAATTCCATCATCACCATTGTAGTGCTAGAATTTATAATTCCAGCACCACAGTGGTGTTGAAAGTTACAATTCCAGCACCACAGTGGTGATGGGATTGCAAATATCAGCACTGTCACGCCCCGAGAGCATGCCGAGCCAAAAATCAAACGGACGGCACCTCCCCTGTATGTGGCAACATTTCAGGTTAATACAAGGCCCGTAGGCCCACAATAACAACAATATATATATATAAAAACAAAAACTACACAAGACACAGCGGAAACATACTACAATCTCACAAACGACAACACACAGCATACCGGTATGACTAACACAAACTCAGGACACCATAATAAAACCAGAAAGGAAGAAAAGAGGTACAACATCAATAGTCACAACTACAATCATCACATAAAACAAATCCATAACGGAATACAAATGAGAACACTAAAAATTCGGACTCTCGGAGTTGAGATGAGATGATGTCACCAATGTGCTCCAAGTCCTCACGGTCGGCTACATTGCTACGGGCGAGAAAACCTGTGGTCCGGGGTGGTGAGTAAAACTCAGCATGTAATAGAAAACATGTATATATGTAATATCACATGTATTTCGACAACATAATCTAGATGTACAACAGGTATATCAGCATAGTATATAAATACAAGCATATACCGTCTAACTGAAATGAATAACATAAAATGCAAACATACCTGAAGTATGCCACGCTACTCTGATCCAACCTAAACATATATCCAACATATATATATATATATATATATATAACAGGAAGAGTAGATCAACCTACAATATACTCTAGCTACAGGTCAAGGTATCTATGGTCTGTCCAACACATACCAGTATCCGACACAACTATATAACATATGCAAGAAACATGCATGAATATGATGTCCACCCAAATGCAGCAAGCATAGTACAAACAAATGCAACATCACAATAATCATATATATATAGACTGTATCCATATATATATTAATTTCAACCATCCATATATATATATATATATATATATATATATATATATATATATATATATATATATATATATACATATATGGTAATATGCAAAGCGCCATCAGATACGGAAATGCAGCATGCATGGTCATGTCGGCTCACCCTAAAGATACCACGACCCCAGTGTGGCATCGGTGGCTCGAGCATGACAACTGTCCCAACTCAACACCAACCACTACTCTCGAGTGGCCGAGTGGGCAGTATGATCGAGTAGCATATAAGCGTAAAGAGCAAGCTACACGATGGGGGTCCCTGCTGTTGGCCACTCCGACAGTCACTACCCATGAGTGGTCGAGTGTCATACACGCAGGACTACGGCACGCAAATCCAACTACCACCGTCTATAGTGGTAGAGTGCGGCACCACAATGCTCTGCCCTCACATGGGTGACTCCTCCTATGAGTAACCGTGGAGGCAGGATGACTGGCGACACTCTCAACCACAAGGGAGACCTCGTCGCCAGCGTGCATGCAAATGCATGAATACAATGTCTCACATACAGACATCCACCACAGACTCTCTATTCTACAGAGAATCATATTAACCAGATCAATGCACTCTCTATCCTGCAGAGAGTCGTACTCAACTGATCATAATACTCTCTATCCTGTAGAGAGTCATACCAATCTAATTGATGCACTCTCTATCCTGTAGAGAGTCGTACTCAACTGATGGACACACTCTCTATCCTGTAGAGAGTCGTACTCATCTGATTATAACAAGCTAGGACCACCGGTCCATAGTGATACCCTAAGTATCATTCCTCTGACCGTTTACACAATACATGTTCGATGGTAACATACAACCTAAGGGTACTAGAACTAATCCTAGTTTAAAGACATTATCTACCTACGGATGACCTTTTTGCCCAATGTACAATCAGGTTGTCATCCGGACTTTACTATTTGCACTTAACTTAAACAAATTCTAAGTTACTTGCATCACCTATATGTATAACTCCTAATCATGATAAAATAAACATGATGTCATCAATGGAGTTAATAGCCAATGGTAAAGGATCAAGCATACGATAAAAAAAGTAGGGTCAAGATAATATGAACACCTAACATGCTCATATCTATGACTAAATCTGAATATAATACATCTACCCGGACCAGGTAGGAAATTACCCACCTGCTATGAAGACTATGCTGATGGTCTTCACGTCCATGAATCCATCTTGAATCAAGGTCCTGAAATCAATATCCTGTAATAGAATAAAATAGATTCATTAACCCCTTGATTAGCTCATTAATCCATTTGAAATGGATTATGATCTATCAACACGAATAAGGCACATATATTAATCCCTATACTACATCCCCAAATAGGACAAACTCTTCCATAACTATTAATCATCAAATCAACACTAGTTCATCTGTAAAATAGTATATATCCATAATAAATCCATATTTAAGCTTACCTAACATTGCTTCATGGCTAATTCGGGAGAACAAATTCATTGTCCAAATCATCCAACTTCTTGATACAACAGACAATCTGATCTGCACATCTAGTATCAACGATCCACATAAATACATCAATCGGATTTCTATCAAATATAGACTCCTTCCAGTAATGGTAAATCAGTAAACAATGACCAACAACTATAACCATCTATCACAATGGATACAAACCGAAACTTACCCAGCCCGGCTTCAATTCCAAAGCTTTTGATCAGCGATCTTACTCACATTAGATCTAAATCCAATCAGTCTAACTGCAAGAAAATCCCATCAGATTAACTAACCTATCAATCAAGCCAATTAATCGTATGGTTTGTATCAGATTCAATTAAACAAAATTTCACTCCTCATTACCTCCATTTTCTGCCCAAGGATGTAGCGATGAAGTACCAGATTCACATTTCCACCGATCACAACTCTGCACCCACGGCATAAACAGAGCAACAAAAACCAGGAATAACAACGAAGATCAAACAGCCAACATTACCCTTGGAAGACTGCCTTATCCTTGGCGGCGATCCGAATCGTCCACAACGTCGAGAAGAACCACAAGCATTGGAAGTTCTCTGCGACCGGATCAATCTGCCATAGCGGTGACGTCGGCTGTTGTTGCTTGGTTCGATGGGGGTCGACAGCGACCGTGAGCACTGAGAGGCGGCTGGAGGTACTGGCTGCAGGTGGGTCGACGGTCGAAAAGGGCAGATCGGCCATCCGACGAGGCAAGCGGCGCGAAATCGAGGGAGAAGGCGGCAGCGAGCACGGGCTCGAAGGAAGGAGACGCGGGCTCTGATCGCCTCGGAGACGAAGAGGAGAGGGCACGGCGACAACGGCTGTCGTGGCCGACGCGCGAGGGAGAAGGCGGCGGCACCCGTGAGCACAAGGCAAAGAAGATGAGGCGCGCGATCCGCCAGCTGCTCCGGCGATACAAGTGACCGACGGCGGTGAGCACAGAGAGGAGGAGTCGCGATCGGCGAAGGCAGAGATTTGGGGAAGAAGTGCGCGATTGTGGAAACGCTCGGGTGGAGAGGAAAAAAAATGGAAGAAAATCAAAGGGCTAGGCGTTAAGAATATAGAGTGGGTCAGGTTTTTATTAAGTGGGTCGGGTCCATTAACGGGTTGGACCTAAAACCCTATAAGACTTCCCCTCGATTCGATTAAATTCATACTATTAAACTTAGATTAGGTCTAATTAAATCCCTAACCATTTTATTTTATTTATTTATTTATTTATTTTTTCTGTGGTATTTTACATTCTCCACCACTAATAAAAATTTGGTCCCCAAATTTCGTACTAACATACGAGAACCAACTCAAGAGATTTCTTGAACTACTACATGCCTCAAGTGAACAAATGAGGATATCAAGCTCGGATAGTACTTCCAGCTCCCACGTAGCCTCCTCATCCGTATGATGCTATCATCCAACCTTTACAAGTCGGATGGTTTGTTATGTACTGTCGCTCCTTACGACTAAGAATTCGTGCCAGAATCTCCTCATATGTCGCATTAGACTGAGGTAAAATCGGAACCTCTTTCAGAACATGATCAACATGCGACACGTATTTCCTCAGCATAGAAACATGAAATACGTTGTGAGCACCCGCAAATGTCGAAGGTAAAGCTAACCGATAAGCTACACCTCCATAATCCACGACACAAGATCTGAATAGATCCTCCAACGTCTAAATGATACACTTAGACCGTTCATCTGTCTGCGGATGAAATGTTGCACTAAGTCGAAGCTCTGTGCCCATAGTCTGGTGCAGACTCTGCTAAAATCGCGAGGTAAATCGCGAATCTCTATCCGATATGATACTTAAAAGTACCCCACGCAATCTGATAATCTTTCGGTAATACAACGCTGCCGGATGGTCCAACAAGTACGACCCATTAATAGAAAGGAAATGAGCTGATTTGGTCGGTCGATCCACAATCACCCAAATTGCATCACGTCCTTTACGAGTTCTAGGCAATCCCGTAACGCAATCAATCATGATATGCTCCCACTTCCATTCCGAAATGGGAATTTCCTGGAGCAATCTCGCGGGTTTCTAATGTTCAACCTTCACATACTGGCATACTAAACATCGAGCAGCAAAATCTGCTATAAATCTCTTTATACCATTTCACCAGTATAAACGTTTCAACTCTCGGTACATCAGAGTACCACCAAGGTATATAGCCCATCTCAAATGATGTGCTTTCTGTAGCAGCTCTTCCTTAAACACTGTAACTCCGGAACCCACAATCCTTATCAGAGACGGGGAATTATTTCCTCAAAAGAGAAATCCATCAACCGTCCACAATCCTCTCCACCACACTCTGTAAGTGCATGGAAGACTAAAGCGACCATCTCACTTGTTGCAACCGTTCGCATTCCAGCCCTCTATAGTAGCTACCCAGCAGCTAGTCAAAACTCCATGAGCACTTCTGCTCCATATCACTACAAATCCAAATAATAACTACTAAAGTCACATCATATATATGACAGACTATCTCGTAGTTTCTTAACTGACATAGACATAAGATATGCCTCATGCAACTGCATCGGAATCGCTCCGATCCCTGAAACGATGCATTTGCGTACATCCTTTTATCCACTCCGGAAGGATTAACTAATACTCATGTAAAAGTTAACTGTCCTTTAAGTCCTGTAACTGGTTTCACCAGCTTTCGACTAAATGATTTCCATCACCACCTTTGTCAAACCAGTCTGTGGTATAGTAATGTCAAACATTCTATCCACATCTATAGAATTGATCTACTCATACAAGGCAAACCACCATCTACGATGGTCGAGTGCGCAACTCTAACTACCACAGTCAATAGTGGCCAAGTCACGCAACTCCAACAACTACAAAAGGATCCAATCATGTTCAGGATACACGATTCTCAAATCCTGTGACGACTAAATCGTTAATTAGTCTAGCAACATAAATCAAAATCCATTCAATTCATACCAAATATGAAATTGTCGTCTCCACACACCTGCATCCCCTTTACTCTACGCTGATGATATATATTAATCATCACAACGACAATGATAATTGTATGACACCATGTCATTATAATGTCAATGCTCCAGTTGCAAATCAACCTTAGAGTATACACAGGTGTCCTTTGCTGATCTAAACAGATCATCTATCCTCCAACGGAGGATATTCATCACGACAACTACTGTATTCTATCATCGATAATCGATGCATACTTTCAAAGGTTCATCTCTCTTTCAACAAAGAGTTTCGGATCTTCTTAAGGAGGAATATTGGGATAGATAAATATCCCCTCCAACCTCTCCTATAATCGTAACTCACGTTATTCCAATTCTTTTATAGTGTTTAACAACACTGATACCAACAAAAATATCACTCGATATGTGATCTTCGATACTGGACTATTTTCCACAATCATTTCGATCGCCTACTCCACTTGCCTATACAACGGCAAGCCTTGGAGTTCATCCGAAACTACATCCGAATACTCTCAGATTATACGCACATCCGAAAGCATATCGTACCATACTTTCAACAATTTGACCATCCGTAAGGATATGTCCACAGTAAAAGTATATCTATCAGAGTCTAAGGGCATCCCTTGACTTCTTAATCATTGATCCTCATCTCACCTGACGGTAGAGATACCACCGACCCAACAGTCGATGTAAAGGACCCTTCTACTTCAGCTGAGAATGTTCTAGACAAAGATACCTGTAAACTACAAGTATCTCCTAATATATTAACCCAGAGGGTAAAACTAGAGTAATACCCTGAACAATCAAATATTTGTTGACCCGATCCAAAGGCTCCCCGCAGATCTCGGCCTTTCTCCGAAGAGAACCAGATCAGATTCAACCATCCACGACAAAGCGGTCGCATTTCTACGATGAATGATCTGAGGATCATGCTAGATCATCTTATCACATTACTTAATCCTACGAGCTGCAACTGAAGATTACTGAGTAGATACGACCATCGTCGTATACTCTATCCTCTGTACAAAGTCAATCCACATCTGGAGGTAACTGTTGTTGTCTGCATGAGTCTTCTACGATGTCTTCTGCTGATACTGCTTCTGTGCTGATCTCTGCTGAAGGGAAGTATCAAGAACCTTCAACCATACCTGAGGTAGTAGGTTGCTGCTGACGAGATAACTCAATCTTCTGTGTTGATCTCTGCTGTCGAGACGATGCATCGTCCTCCCGGAACACCATCGATAGTCTTCAACTAAGTCTTCAAAGTACACCTCCATGGTACTGGTTGCTCACAATAGCAACAGCTCAACTGCTCCAATGGATAATCTGACTTTGTGTGTCTTCGTGATCCGCACTGCACGCACACAATCCCTTCGGAGTCTTTGTTCTGATTTTGCTGATATCTACAAGAACATTCTGATGATCTACGATTGGTCTTCTATAATCGAAAAATAGCTCACAACCTATGATTCCGATCTTGCTCCTCTTTATCCAACAGTCGGAGATTTCTGACTCTATTAAGTTGACCTGCAATATTTGCTTATCGGTCTCCAACTTTTAAACACTTGTACGGAGTCATTTTTAAACTCCTGTCTCAATCCAATGTCTTCCGGCAGGATCTGGTAGAAGATCCCGACATCCTTATCCAACTATAAGCCAATATCTCTGGGTGGCTTAAATCATCCACCCATCTTCTTGAGCTATTAGGTGGTAGTAACCTCTGCAAGTCTCACGACTCTGCACAGTACACTATTACTGATCGATCACCCTTTCTATTTTTCTTGAAGCTCAAGAATTCCTTACAATGTGTCACTAAAAGTGACACGGGGAAATATTCCCTTTCAACATCACTAAACCATGATCAAGTGATATATTATTTCCCGAAGATTGTTTTCTACATTTATCACCAAATACCGACTTGACCCCGATAATGGTATGCAAATAACTCTACTTTCTCGGTATAACATGAGTTAAGTACTTAAAAATACTCTCAAAGTTATACAACTCAGTACGAACAACTCAGGGATAAAATCCCTATGAAACTCCATAACCTAGCCTTCCGCTATCTGCATCACAAATAATCTACTAGTCTGTTCATTACCCACAGGTAATGATCTGACTAGCACCGTTAGTGAAAATCTCTAAGGCTGAAATCTCTGATTTCAACCAGAAATGTGACGACTTGACTCCTGTTTTCCGACTCGGTATCAGTCGGCTCTCAGAGGTAAATCACCTCCTCGACACAGGTTCAAGACTCACAGACTCAATAGATTGTTTCTGGGGTCAATTCATACCACGGTTACGAAAAATAACCAACAAACTACAGGTTATTCCCTGTTATAAGCATCTAAATGCATAACCAACATAACCGAGAGTATAAACCCTAAAGGTCACTCCGGTTGGTCGCCTCGGTGGACGACCCCTACTACAAGTCTGCACAAGTGTCATAACTATATTGTATACACCTACTGATCAAGTTTAGATAAATATCTACTAAACCATAATTTATCAGAAATTCTTACCTCGTGCTGCTTGGAGCTCAGGCCGTTGTCCATCTCATCTCAAAAACCAAAACCAGATAAATCGACTCCCGAGAATCCAAGACTCGACTCAAAAACAACATTGTATGGCATCGCAGAACCTTGGGCTCTGATACCACTAAAGTTGTCACGCCCCGAGAGCATGCCGAGCCAAAAATCAAACGGATGGCACCTCCCCTGTACCTGGCAACATTTCGGGTTAATACAAGGCCCGTAGGCCCACAATAACAACAATATATATATATATATATATATATATATATATATATAAACAAAAACTACACAAGACACAGCGGAAACATACTACAATCTCACAAACGACAACACACAGCATACCGGTATGACTAACACAGACTCAGGACACCATAATAAAACCAGAAAGGAAGAAAAGAGGTACAACATCAATAGTCACAACTACAATCATCACATAAAACAAATCCATAACGGAATACAAATGAGAACACCAAAAATCTGGACTCTCGGAGTTGAGATGAGATGATACCAGCCAGCGGTGCTCCAAGTCCCTCACGAAGTCGGCCACATTACTGGGCGACAAAAACCTGTGGTCCGGGGGTGGTGAGTAAAACTCAGCAGGTAATAGAAAACATGTATATATGTAATATCACATGTATTTCGACAACATAATCTAGATGTACAACAGGTATATCAGCATAGTATATAAATACAAGCATATACCGTCTAACTGAAATGAATAACATAAAATGCAGACATACATGAAGTCTGCCACGCTACTCTAATCCAACCTGAACATATATCCAACATATATATATATATATAACAGGAAGAGTAGATCAACCCACAATATACTCTGGCTACAGGTCAAGGTATCTATGGTCTGTCCAACACATACCAAGATCCATACAATCAGATAACATATGCAAGAAACATGCATGAATATGATGTCCACCCAAATGCAGCAAGCATAGTACAAACAAATGCAACATCACAATAATCATATATATATAGACTGTATCCATATATATATTAATTTCAACCATCCATATATATATATATGCATGCATATATGTATAGATATATGGTAATATGCAAAGCGCCATCAGATACGGAAATGCAGCATGCATGGTCATGTCGGCTCACCCTAAAGCTACCACGACCCCAGTGTGGCCTCGGTGGCTCGAGCATGACAACTGTCCCAACTCAACACCAACCACTACTCTCGAGTGGCCGAGTGGGCAGTATGATCGAGTAGCATATAAGCGTAAAGAGCAAGCTACACGATGGGGATCCCTGTTGTTGGCCACTCCGACAGTCACTACCCATGAGTGGTCGAGTGCCACACACGCAGGACTATGGCACGCAAATCCAACTACCACCGTCTATAGTGGTAGAGTGTGGCACCACAATGCTCTTCCCTCACATGGGTGACTCTTCCTATGAGTAACCGTGGAGGCAGGATGACTGGCGACACTCTCAACCATAAGGGAGACCTCGTCGCCAGCGTGCATGCAAATGCATGAATACAATGTCTCACATACAGACATCCACCACAGACTCTCTATTCTACAGAGAATCATACTAATCAGATCAATGTACTCTCTATCCTGTAGAGAGTCGTACTCAACTGATCATAATACTCTCTATTCTGTAGAGAGTCATACCAATCTAATCGACGCACTCTCTATCCTGTAGAGAGTTGTACTCAACTGATGGACACACTCTCTATCCTGTAGAGAGTCGTACTCATCTGATTATAACAAGCTAGGACCACCGGTCCGTAGCGATACCCTAAGTATCATTCCTCTGACCTTTTACACAATACATGTTCGATGGTAACATACAACCTAAGGGTACTAGAACTAATCCTAGTTTAAAGACATTATCTACCTACGGATGACCTTTTTGCCCAATGTACAATCAGGTTGTCATCCGGACTTTACTATTTGCACTTAACTTAAACAAATTCTAAGTTACTTGCATCACCTATATGTATAACTCCTAATCATGATAAAATAAACATGATATCATCAATGGAGTTAATAGCCAACGGTAAAGGATCAAGCATACGATAAAAAGAGTAGGGTCAAGATAATATGAACACCTAACATGCTCATATCTATGACTAAATATGAATGCAATACATCTACCCGGACCAGGTAGGAAATTACCCACCTGCTATGAAGACTATGTTGATGGTCTTCACGTCCATGAATCCATCTTGAATCAAGGTCCTGAAATCAATATCCTGTAATAGAATAAAATCGATTCATTAACCCCTTGATTAGCTCATTAATCCATTTGAAATGGATTATGATCTATCAACACTAATAAGGCACATATATTAATCCCTATACTACATCCCCAAATAGGACAAACTCTTCCATAACTATTAATCATCAAATCAACACTAGTTCATCTGTAAAATAGTATATATCCATAATAAATCCATATTTAAGCTTACTTAACATTGCTTCATGGCTAATTCGGGAGAACAAATTCATTGTCCAAATCATCCAACTTCTTGATACAACAGACAATCTGATCTGCACATCTAGTATCAACGATCCACATAAATACATCAATCGGATTTCTATCAAATATAGACTCCTTCCAGTAATGGTAAATCAATAAACAATGACCAACAACTATAACCATCTATCACAATGGATACAAACCGAAACTTACCTAATTCCAAAGCTTTTGATCGTGATCTTACTCACATTAGATCTAAATCCAATCCTAATCTGCAAGAAAATCCCATCAGATTAACTAACCTATCAATCAAGCCAATTAATCGTATGGTTTGTATCAGATTCAATTAAACAAAATTTCACTCCTCATTACCTCCATTTTCTGCCCAAGGATGTAGCGATGAAGTACCAGATTCACATTTCCACCGATCACAACTCTGCACCCACGGCATAAACAGAGCAACAAAAACCAGGAATAACAACGAAGATCAAACAGCCAACATTACCCTTGGAAGACTGCCTTGTCCTTAGCAGCGATCCGAATCATCCACAACGTCGAGAAGAACCACAAGCATTGGAATTTCTCTGCGACCGGATCAATCTGCCATGGCGGTGACGCTGGCTGTTGTTGCTTGGTTCGATGGAGGCCGACAGTGACCGTGAGCACTGAGAGGCGGCTGGAGGTACTGGTTGCAGGTGGGTCGACGATCGAAAAGGGCAGATCGGCCATCCGACGAGGCAGGCGGCGCAAAATCGAGGGAGAAGGCGGCAGCGAGCACGGGCTCGAAGGAAGGAGACGCGGGCTCTGATCGCCTCGGAGACAAAGAGGAGAGGGTACAGTGACAACGGCTGTCGTGGCCGGCGCGCGAGGGAGAAGGCGGCGGCACCCGTGAGCACAATGCAAAGAAGATGAGGCGCGCGATCCGCCAGCTGCTTCGGCGATACAAGCGACCGACGGCGATGAGCACAGAGAGGAGGAGTTGCGATCGGCGAAGGCAGAGATTTGGGGAAGAAGTGCGCGATTGTGGAAATGCTCGGGTGGAGAGGAAAAAAAACGGAAGAAAATCAAAGGGCTAGGCGTTAAGAATATAGAGTGGGTCGGGTTTTTATTAAGTGGGTCGGGTCCATTAACGGGTTGGACCTAAAACCCTATAAGACTTCCCCTCGATTCGATTAAATTCATACTATTAAACTTAGATTAGGTCTAATTAAATCCCTAACCATTTTTTTTTCTGTGGTATTTTACAAGCACCACAGTGATGGTGCTGAAATTATAATACAACTGTGATGTTTGGATTTGAATTTTCATTACCACATTCAAGAATTTCACTGTGCTACAGGTCTATTTGGCGGGAGGGGTAAAAAGGAAATTAAGTGTGCTATTTGATAAATATGAAAGTTTGAGATACTATTTAATTAATTCTAAATTTCACATGCACTGTTTGATAAATTATCGTAAAACTTAGTATTAAGATTACCACTATGAATCTAGCTATTGTTTCCTTATCGAAGCCTCTCAGTGAGACAATGACAATTCTTACTTATTTACCCATGTCATCCTTCTATGATGTTGCTCTAAAGCATATTACATAGCTATTCAAAATTGATCATACCGCTTCAACCTCTACATCATCGTAGATCATGTTTGTTAGGACGTACGTACCAATATGGCTAGAGGGAGAGGGAGTTAATAGTTTTACTCTACTTTTGTAAGAAACTATTTTTAGGATTTAAATCTATGATATCTTGATCACGCAATGGTAATTTTTATCTTCGCACTAAATTCTCCTTCGAATGATGAGATTTTAATATTTTATAAAATTCTTTGATGATTATAACAATAGGGAATCTTATTAGAGAGGTACAACCATTGAGGGCCCATAATCATTTAATCTCTTTGTCGATCATTAAATTCCTCTAGGATAACGAAACTATCAATGATAATTTATCAAATAACGCATGTGAAGTTTAGAATTATCCAAACAACACCTCATAATTTCATATTTATCAAATAGCACATTTAATTCCCTTTTTACCCCTCCCGCCAAACAAATATGCACCACTGTGGTGCTGGGAATTCAAATCCCAACACCACAATGGTGGTGCAATCCCAGTACCACCATAGTGATGCTAAAATTTGAATTTAAATTTCCAGCACTACAGAGGTGGTGCAATCTCAGCACCACCACTGTGGTGTTGAAAATTACAATTTCAGCACCACTGTAGTGCTAGAATTTGAATTTTTAGCACCGTAGTAGTGGTGTTGCTGGAAATTGCAATTCCAACACCACTGTGGTGCTGGAAAGTCACGCCCCGAGAGCATGCCGAGCTGAAAATCAAACGGACGGCATCTCCCCTGTACGTGGTAACATTTCGGGTTAATACAAGGCCCGTAGGCCCACAACAACAACAATATATATATATAACAAATAATAGCAGCGGAAATAAAGAGCGCATACCCACAACATACATAACAAAAATGTAATATACAGGTGTACTCCACCTGTCAAGACCACAGCACTAAAACCGTACAAAAACATCAACACCAGAATAACGTCCACAACATAAAGACGAAGTCCAAATATAAACTAAGGTCCATGACATAGGACCAAAATCCAAAACACAATAAACAAGTCCAAGCCATAAGAAAACGAACTCCTCGGGAGACTCGAAAAACGGAGATGGGATGGATCGGTCGGTGCAGCTCCAAGTCGTCACGAAGACGTCTACATTACTGGGCATGTAAAAACCTGTGGTCGGAGGTGGTGAGTAAAACTCAGCAGGTAATCAGAGAAAACATGTAAATATATGTATCAACATTACATGTCATTCAACAGTTTAATCTACTCGTACAACAAGTATACATCAGCATAACTATAGATATGCATGCATATACTAAATAAACTGAACATCAACGATGCTGACATACCTGGCAGTCAGCTACTCTATCCTGATCCAACCTGGGCATATAATCACATCATAGGGTATAACAGTATAGTACTAACACAATATCCTAACCTGAGTCAAGGGTATCACTGTGAATATCCGATAGGTATACAAATATCAACCTACCTACCATACAGGAATATGCAATAGCATGTATGAATATGTACAAACAAATGCAACAGGCATAGTACATACAAATGCATCATCAAGGTGAGTATACATATAGACTGTATCTGTATGTATACTAATCACCATCATCCATATATATATATATATACAAGCAGTTATGTATATATATATAACCATATGCAAAACACCCTATGATATGGCAATGCAGCATGCATGGTCATGCCTGCTCACCCCTACTTGCTACCACGACCCCAGTGTGGCCTAGGTGGCACGACATGACAACTATCCCGACTCCAGCCGCCACCACTCTCGAGTGACCGAGTTGGGTAGTATGATCAAGTAGCATATGAGCGTAAAGAGCTCGCTACGCAACGGGGGTCCCTGCTGCTGGCCACTCCGACTAACACTTCTAATGAGTGGTCGAGTACCACGCACCCAAGACAACTGCACGCAACTCCAACAACCATCGTCAATAATGGTAGAGTGCGGCACAACAAATGTTATGCCCTCACACCGCACTCCTGGAAGTAACCTGGGAGGCAGGATGACTGACAACTCTCTCTCAACCCCAAGGGAAGACGATGTCGTCAGTATACATGCAATGACATGAGGGTACTGTCTCACATACAGAACATCTACCCTAGACTCTCTGTTCAACAAAAAGTCACACCCAATAGATCAGTACACTCTCTACCCTGTAGAGAGTCACTCATCTAATCATGATAAGCTAGGACCATCGGTCCGTAGCGACACACTGTCCACGACTCACATGACCATTCACACAACCCGTGGTTGGTGAATAAATGAGCAACATATAGGTATGGAATAAGTCCTACATCTAGGGTCATACTTATCCACAGAGTACCTTTTTTCCAAATTTACAATTTAGGTCATCCTCCGTACTCTAACATCTACACCCTACTAAACAGTTAAACCTACTTACATCACATCTGTAACTTCTAGATCATGCTAGGGAACATGTGTTATCAATAATCGAGCACACATATATATATCAACGGTAAGTTCAAGCAAACGATAAAACAGAGCATGATCAAGGTAATATGAACACCTAACATGTTCATATCTATGTCTAAATCTGGAAATCATTACATCTACCCGACCAGTAGGAAATTACCTACCTGATAAGAAGCTCGTGACAATATAAATCCTCACGGTCGCGGTCTTGCCTCGTATCCACGTCTTGCACAAACCATGATATGAATTAAGTTCAATCACATGACAATAGATGTATATAATTTACTATTCTATCGTTTCCATACTCGCGTCCCTTTATCGAATACTAATTAGAAGCTCAAAGAGTTAAGCTTGACTATTTAATTTAACTCACCGTTTCAATTAGCAAAAGTGCTAACCCACTCATCCAACTCCATACCCATTCAACCAAATCAATCCCATGTAGATTTAATCTTTTTATACCTAATTTGATGCAACAGGATCACCAACAAATTAAGTATAAATCTAACCCATATTCACACCGCTACACATCTCTATTTGTAGCCTAAACACAGCTACTATTTCACAACCGGTCAAACACCCAACAAAACCTCACCATCGACCAACCCTTATTATTAATTCAAACCCAGTTCCACCAATTAGATACCCAACTATTTAACCATTGTTAACTAGCTAAATCAAGGCAACTAATGAATTGATCTACACTAACAGAACCCATTCACGACATATCCAACCACATTTCCAACGCCAGCTCCCTGTTCACATCCACACAACCACCTCTCCGGTAAGCACCATCGACAACCAAACAACACATGGGACAGTAGGGAAAAAAGAAAAGATGGATCGTGCTTACCAGTGAATTGAAGCAACACCAGCAGCAAATCCCCTTGAATTGGCAGTCCCGTTCAACTGATCGAACTCACTGCCCAAACCAAATTAGGTCACGGCAAGTCACAGAACATCCAAAAATCCGACCCAAATACAAGCTTTACCTTGCTGTTGTAATCTCCTCCGGCAGCCCAATCCCAAAACCGGCAGTGACTCTCGAAATCCGACAGCAACTCCCCACTGATCGGCAGCCCACAGCCCTATTTGGACCAGAATCTAAATCCGGCGGCTCTACTCACCGGCGACCACCAGCGCTCCAATTTCTGCCCCATTCGCTAGGTCAAGGTCAAGGAAAGGAAAAAAAACGAGATCGGACAGCGCCTTACCTAGCACTCACAGCGATCGTCGACGCACGTTTCCAATCGCGCGCACCCTACTGCTCCGACTCGTCCGTGGCACTGGTGAGGGAAACATCGCTCGCCGTCGTCCACTCGCGCAGAGGAGCCGACGAACTCCGGCCGGCAGGGGTCGCAGAAGTCGCGCGGAGGAGGCTGTGCGCAGTGGAGAAGAAAAGGAGGGATTTTCCGACTGGGAACAGCACTCCACAACATCGGCGAGAAGTCGGTGGAGTCGACGATCGAAGAGGGTCGCCGTCGGGGTTAATGAGGTGCGGCTGGGCGTTTTGTGCGGAGAAGTCGCGTGCGTTAAAGGGAGAGGAAGCGGTTGGTTAGCGGGTTTGGGTTTAATCCTACAATCCATTAACCCAAAATTCAATTAAGCCTAGGTTAATTTAACCCTAAGCTCCATTAATTTAAACACAAACCATTTAGATCTAGGTTAGGTCTAAGTGTATCCCTAACTGCATGCACGTATATATATATATATATATATATATATATATATATATATATATATATATATATATATATATATATATATATATATATATATATATATATATATATATATATATATATATATTCGTGGTATTTTACATTCTCCCCCACTTATTAAAATTTGGTCCCCAAATTTCGGACTTATATGCAAAAATTAATTCCAGCATATTCTAAAATAATCACATACCTCAAACAAACAGATGAGGGTATCGAGCTCGGATAGTATCTTCCAGCTCCCATGTAGCCTCCTCATCCGTATGATGCTGCCATCCCACCTTTACAAGTCGGATGGTTTTGTTCCGCAACTGTCGCTCCTTGCGATCAAGAATCCGCACTGGAGTCTCCTCATAAGTCGCATTCGCCTGGAGTGGTATCGGAACTTCTTTCAGAACATGGTCAGATCGCGGCACGTATTTCCTCAGCATAGATACATGGAATACGTTGTGAACACCCGCAAGTGTCGGAGGTAAAGCCAACCGATAAGCAACACCTCCAATCCGCTCTAATATCTCAAATGGACCAATATAGCGTGGAGCTAATTTTCCTTTTAGCCCAAATCTCTTGACTCCTATAGTGGGTGACACTCGTAGGAATACATGGCCCCTGACTGAGAATTCCAAAGGCCTTCGCCTCCGGTCCGCATAGCTCTTCTGTCTATCCTGTGCCTCAGATAATCGTCGTCTGATCACTCGCACCAACTCTGCATCCCGCTGGATACTCTGGGGCCCCAATATCTGTCGTTCCCCAACTTCTTCCCATAACACAGGAGATCTGCAGGGTCTGCCGTATAATGCCTCGAAGGGAGCCATCTGGATAGAAGAGTGGTAGCTGTTGTTGTAGGCAAACTCCACTAAAGGAATGTGATCCTCCCAACTGCCACCGAAATCCATGACGCAAGATCTTAATAGATCCTCCAAAGTCTGAATGGTACGTTCGGACTGTCCGTCTGTCTGTGGATGAAAGGTTGTACTGAGTCGAAGCTCTGTGCCCATGGCCTGCTGCAGACTCTGCCAAAATCGCGAAGTAAATCGCGGATCTCTATCAGATATAATACTCAATGGTACTCCATGTAATCTGATGATCTCTCAGCAGTATAATTCCGCTAGACGATCCAATGAGTCCGTCTCACGAATCGGAAGGAAGTGAGCGGATTTGGTTAATCGATCCACGATCACCCAAATCGCAGTATGTCCTTTACGGGTTCTGGGTAATCCCGTAACGAAATCCATCGTGATATTTTCCCACTTCCATTCCGGGATCGGAATTTCCTGAAGTAAGCCAGCAGGTTTCTGATGTTCAGCCTTCACTTGCTGGCATACTAGACATCATGCGACAAAGTTCGCAATATCTCATTTCATACCGTTCCACCAGTAGAAACGCTTCAAATCTCGGTACATCCGAGTACCACCAAGATGTATAGCAAATCTCGACTGATGTGCTTCCTGTAGCAATTCTTCTTTAACTGGGTGTGTGTCCGGAACACATAGTTGTCCTCTGAAATGAAGTACACCATTCTCGTCACTCGAGAAATCCGTCTGACATTCTGAGTCTATCGTGCTGCTCAAGAACTGCAGATGCTGATCACTGACTTGTGCTTCCTTGATCCTCTCGGCAATAGCGGAATGGGCAACCATAGATACCAATATCCCCCGGGATGTTTGACCGTGTTCCGACAATCCCAACTCAGAGAATCCGAACCAGATCGAATCGTTGTCGGATGATCGCCGTAACTCCACGAGACTTCTTGCTCGGGCATCGCTACTACACATTATTTTTCCCGATGCATCGGATGGTGCAAATGTAAATCCTTCGATACTCCATCCATCGCCTCGCCTCGATTCACTTTTCTCGTGAGCGAATAGATACTTGATTTTTATGGTCTGTAGATCTCAAAGGTAATCCCATACAAGTAGTGCCTCCATATCTTCAATGCGAAAATAATGGCGGCTAACTCAGTAATCTGGGTAATTTCTCTCGTGATCTTTTAGTTGACGGGAGGCATAAGATACCACACGGCTGGATCGCATCGTAATCGCCCCAACCCTTAGATAGAAGCATCCGTGATAGAGAACCATCCCATCAACACGGAAGGAATCACTAAGATAGGTGCGTAAACTAGCGCTCGCTTAAGCTCGAAGCTAGTTTTACGTGCCTCCGACTGTGAACTTGACCCCTTTTCGAATCGACGAGTGAGTGGCATGGCGATACTGAGAATCCTCCACGAACCTCCGATAATACCTACCGCATCAAGGAAACTACGAACCTCTCAGATCGATTTTGGCTACTCCCAACTGGTAATCGCCTCAATCTTCTGGGGATCTACAGAAATACCTCTGTTGGACACCACATTTCCAAGAAAACCCACTGAGGATAACCAGAACGCACACTTGCTAAATTTGGCATATAACTGCTCCTGTCGCAACGTCTCTAATACTATCCACAGATGTTGTTCATGCTCTTCCTCGGATCGAGAATAAATCAATATGTCATCGATAAACACGATCACGAACTGATCTATATACCTCAGGAATACCCGGTTCATTAAGTCCATAAATGCAGTTGGGGCATTCGTGAGACCGAAAGGCATCACTAGAAACTCGTAATGCCCATAACGAGTGCGGAAAGCTATTTTCTGAACATCCTCATCTCTTATCTGTAGCTGATGATATCCTGAGCGTAGATCAATTTTAGAATACACACATGTATCCTTCAGCTGATCAAACAAATCTTCTATCCTCGGCAGTAGATATTTGTTCTTAACTGTGACTACATTCAGTTGCCGATAGTAAATACATAACCGCAACAATCCATCCTTCTTCTTGACAAAGAGTACCGGTGCTCCCCATGGTGAAACACTAGGTCGGATGAATCCATTATCCAGCAACTCCTGCAGTTGAACTTTAAGTTCGTTCAGTTCCTTTGGCGCCATCCGATAAGGAGGTTTCGATATAGGCGCAGTTCCTGGAATCACCTCTATCGCAAATTCGACTTGCCTAGGAGGTGGCAAGCCTGGAAGTTCATCTGGAAATACATCTGGATACTCTCGGACTACTCGCACATCAGAGAGAGGTGGTAGTCCTTCGTTCTCAACCTTGACCAGAGATAGCAAATAACCCTGACAACCCTGGGCCAATAGCTTCTGAGCCTGTAGGGCCGATATAACAGATAATCCATCATCTCTGGTACCAACAAATTCCCAAGATGGTTGATCTGGTGGTGAATGTCACCACTGCTCTACAATCCACTGTAGCGTGATAAGCGGCCAACCAGTCCATACCGAGAATAATATCGAACTCTATCATTTCCAACACCTGAAGATCCACTGTAAGGATATGCCCGTCAAAGTCTAATGGGCAATCCTTGATTTCTCGGTGGCTAGTTAGCACCTCTCCTGATGGCAAGGATACTGCTAACCCACAAGAACGAACCCTGGGGATTCTTCCAACTCTACTCAGAAATACTCTAGATACAAACGAATGAGAACTACCGGTATCTATCAACGTCCTCAAAGATATAAAGAATAAATCAAAACCATATGCGATGATCGATCCATCACCGTGTGCCTCCTCTCTAGTGATGGCAAAACTCGTCGATCCTCAATATTCGCTACCGTTGCATCCTCGACGAGTAGTAGTGTGCCTCCACTCCTACGGGATCCGGCTCGGTATCGAGGTGAGTAGTAGCCGGTGCATCGTGTATCCTCGAGATTGGCTGGTACAAACTGCTGAGGTGCAGATACTCCCGGGTAGTAGATCACCGGAGATGCAGGGTACTGGATCGCTGTCGGCATCACTGTATGGGCACCCCCCTGCATCTGGTACAACTGAGCTGGTGGATGTACTGGCTACCTCTGTCCATAAGTTTGAGTCCACGGTCTTGCCTCGCCCGGGTAGACTTCTTCCCTTTGTTGGAGCTATCAGGAAACTCCAACTGTGCCTTCAGTGTACAATCACGGCTAGTATGACCCGGTCATTTGCTATAATAGCAAACCAGCTGATCCAACGGACACTCTGATACTCTGTGGCTTTCAGATCCACATTTATAGCATCCATTCCTGCCTCGTCCCTTAAGGCTACTCTGAGATCCTCCAGAAAAACTCGATCTTTGGGCGCTTCTTCGTGATCTAGACCCTTCCGCAAAGCTTCGCATAGTTCCTTTCTTCTCCCGTGAACCTGGTTACGCTACTTGCCCATGGTCATCTGCTTCTTGATATCCTTCTCCTTGGAAATTTGCTGGGAAGTCATCTCGATGAAGAGGGCGCGGTCCAAAGGCCTCCTGTAGAGGTAATGGTAGATCTCGACATTCGGCTCCGTATATAGATAGCAAGACCACGGGTGAATCGGTACATACGACGATGCATCTGAGCTACTAGGTGAGAGCAGAACTCGATAGTCTGTAAACTCGCATTACTCCATGAGGATCGATCACCTTGCTTGAGCTTAGAAATTCCCGACGATGTCTTTGTAGAAAATGCCGAAGGAAATCTGTCTCGAAAGCGCCTCGAAAGTGGCCCAAGTAATTCCACGCTCCCGGATAGGGTCTTACGCAATTTCCACCAAGTGACTGATCTCGAGATGATATGCAAAGAAGGCCCACCTTCTCCACATCTGTGCAGTTCATATACTCGAAGGTGTCTTCCATATTTTCCAGCCAAGATCGGGCAATCCATGGGTCGGACTCCCCTCGGAACAAGGTGAACTTCTCTTTGGCTGATCGTGCTAACACGAGTATCCGTGACTTATCATTGAGCCTACTGGACTCTGTGGGCTCTGGCGTATTCAGTGGTACATCCGGATTCTGAGGCTCCGAATCACCAATAGGGGTTTGCTGAGGTGGTACTTGAGTAGTAGGCTCAATCGCAACGGTATCTCGGCCCCTCCCTCTGGCTGCTCGCCTGGATGGACGGCCTCGACCTCGAGTCTGAACAGGTGGCATAACTCTGACAGTATTCACCTGTTGAACAAGTCTAGATAAGTATCTAACTAAAGTATAAATTATCAGGAACACTTACTTCGTGCTGCCCGGAGCTTATGCCGCTGTCAATCCCATCTCACAAAAACCAAAACTGAAAAATATACCGACTCCCGAGAATCCAAGACTCAAAAACAAAATCATAATATGGCATTGTAGAACCTTCGGCTCTGATACCAATAAAGTTGTCACGCCTCGAGAGCATGCCGAGCCAAAAATCAAACGGACGGCATCTCCCCTGTACGTGGCAATATTTCGGGTTAATACAAGGCCCGTAGGCCCACAACAACAACAATATATATATATAACAAATAATAGCAGCGGAAATAAAGAGCGCATACCCACAACATACATAACAAAAATGTAATATACAGGTGTACTCCACCTGTCAAGACCACAGCACTAAAACCGTACAAAAACATCAACACCAGAATAACGTCCACAACATAAAGACGAAGTCCAAATATAAACTAAGGTCCATGACATAGGACCAAAATCCAAAACACAATAAACAAGTCCAAGCCATAAGAAAACGAACTCCTCGGGAGACTCAGAAAACGGAGTTGGGATGGATCGGTCGGCGCAGCTCCAAGTCGTCACGAAGACGTCTACCTGTTACTTGGGCGACAGAAAAACCCAGGGTCGGAGGTGGTGAGTAAAACTCAGCAGGTAATCAGAGAAAACATGTAAATATATGTATCAACATTACATGTCATTCAACAGTTTAATCTACTCGTACAACAAGTATACATCAGCATAACTATAGATATGCATGCATATACTAAATAAACTGAACATCAACGATGCTGACATACCTGGCAGTCAGCTACTCTATCCTGATCCAACCTGGGCATATAATTACATCATAGGGTAAAACAGTATAGTACTAACATAATATCCTAACCTGAGTCAAGGGTATCACTGTGAATATCCGATAGGTATACAAATATCAACCTACCTACCATACAGGAATATGCAATAGCATGTATGAATATGTACAAACAAATGCAACAGGCATAGTACATACAAATGCATCATCAAGGTGAGTATACATATAGACTGTATCTGTATGTATACTAATCACCATCATCCATATATATATATATACAAGCAGTTATGTATATATATATAACCATATGCAAAACACCCTATGATATGGCAATGCAGCATGCATGGTCATGCCTGCTCACCCCTACTCGTTACCACGACCCCAGTGTGGCCTAGGTGGCACGACATGACAACTATCCCGACTCCAGCCGCCACCACTCTCGAGTGACCGAGTTGGGTAGTATGATCAAGTAGCATATGAGCGTAAAGAGCTCGCTACGCAACGGGGGTCCCTGCTTCTGGCCACTCCGACTAACACTTCTAATGAGTGGTCGAGTACCACGCACCCAGGACAACTGCACGCAACTCCAACAACCATCGTCAATAATGGTAGAGTGCGGCACAACAAATGCTATGCCCTCACACCAGTTACTCCTCTGGAAGTAACCTGGGAGGCAGGATGACTGACGACTCTCTCTCAACCCCAAGGGAAGACGATGTCGTCAGTATACATGCAATGACATGAGGGTACTGTCTCACATACAGAACATCTACCCTAGACTCTCTGTTCAACAAAGTGACACACCCAATAGATCAGTACACTCTCTACACTGTAGAGAGTCACTCATCTAATCATGACAAGCTAGGACCATCGGTCCGTAGCGACACACTGTCCACGACTCACATGACCATTCACACAACCCGTGGTTGGTGAATAAATGAGCAATATACAGGTATGGAATAAGTCCTACATCTAGGGTCATACTTATCCACAGAGTACCTTTTTGCCAAATTTACAATTTAGGTCATCCTCCGTACTCTAACATCTACACCCTAGTAAACAGTTAGACCTACTTACATCACATCTGTAACTTCTAGATCATGCTAGGGAACATGTGTTATCAATAATCGAGCACACATATATATATCAACGGTAAGTTCAAGCAAACGATAAAATAGAGCATGATCAAGGTAATATGAACACCTAACATGTTCATATCTATGTCTAAATCTGGAAATCATTACATCTACTCGACCAGTAGGAAATTACCTACCTGATAAGAAGCTCGTGACAATATAAATCCTCACGGCCGCGGTCCTGCCTCGTATCCATGTCCTGCACAAACCATGATATGCATTAAGTTCAATCACATGACAATAGATGTATATAATTTACTATTCTATCGTTTCCATACTCGCGTCCCTTTATCAAATACGAATTAGAAGCTCAAAGAGTTAAGCTTGACTATTTAATTTAACTCACCGTTTCAATTAGCAAAAGTGCTAACCCACTCATCCAACTCCATACTCATTCAACCAAATCAATCCCATATAGATTTATTCTTTTTATACCTAATTTGATGCAACAGGATCACCAACAAATTAAGTATAAATCTAACCCATATTCACACCGCTACACATCTCTATTTGTAGCCTAAACACAGCTACTATTTCACAACCGGTCAAACACCCAACAAAACCTCACCATCGACCAACCCTTATTATTAATTCAAACCCAGTTCCACCAATTAGATACCCAACTATTTAACCATTGTTAACTAGCTAAATCAAGGCAACTAATGAATTGATCTACACTAACAGAACCCATTCATGACATATCCAACCACATTTCCAAGTCCAGCTCCCTGTTCACATCCACACAGTCACCTCTCCGGTAAGCACCATCGACAACCAAACAACACACGGGACAGTAGGGAAAAAAGAAAAGATGGATCGTGCTTACCAGTGAATTGAAGCAACACCGGTAGCAAATCCCCTTGAATTGGTAGTCCCGTTCAACTGATCGAACTCACTGCCCAAACCAAATTAGGTCACGGCAAGTCACAGAACATCCAAAAATCCGACCCAAATACAAGCTTTACCTTGCTGTTGTAATCTCCTCCGGCAGCCCAATCCCAAAACCGGCAGTGACTCTCGGAATCCGACAGCAACTCCCCACTGATCGGTAGCCCACAGCCCTATTTGGACCAGAATCTAAATCCGGCGGCTCTACTCACCGGCGACCACCGGCGCTCTAATTTCTACCCCATTCGCTAGGTCAAGGTCAGGGAAAGGAAAAAAAACGAGATCGGACAGCACCTTACCTAGCACTCACAGCGATCGTCGACGCACGTTTCCAATCGCGCGCACCCTACTGCTCCGACTCGTCAGTAGCCTTTGGTGAGGGAAAGCGTCGCTCACCGCGCCGCCCTCACAGAGGAGCCGACGAACTCCGGCCGGCAGGGGTCGCAGAAGTCGCGCGGAGGAGGTTGTGCGCGGTGGAGAAGAAAAGGAGGGATTTTCCGACTGGGAACAGCACTCCGCAACGTCGGCGAGAAGTCGGTGGAGTCGACGATCGAAGAGGGTCGTCGTCGGGGTTAATGAGGTGCGGATGGGCGTTTTGTGCGGAGAAGTCGCGTGCGTTAAAGGGAGAGGACGCGGTTCGGGTTTTTTGAGGGTTAGCGGGTTTGGGTTTAATCCTACAATCCATTAACCCAAAATTCAATTAAGCCTAGGTTAATTTAACCCTAAGCTCCATTAATTTAAACACAAACCATTTAGATCTAGGTTAGGTCTAAGTGTATCCCTAACCAGGCATCGCCATATATATATATATATATATATATATATATATATATATATATATATATATATATATATATATATATATATATATATATATATATATATATTCGTGGTATTTTACATTCTCCCTCACTTATTAAAATTCGGTCCCCAAATTTCGGACTTATATGCAAAAATTAATTCCAGAATATTCTAAAATAACCACATACCTCAAACAAACAGATGAGGGTATCGAGCTCGGATAGTATCTTCCAGCTCCCATGTAGCCTCCTCATCCGTATAATGCTGCCATCCCACCTTTACAACTCGGATGGTTTTGTTCTGCAACTGCCGCTCCTTGCGATCAAGAATCCGCACTGGAGTCTCCTCATAAGTCGCATTCGCCTGGAGTGGTATCGGAACTTCTTTCAGAACATGGTCAGATCGTGGCACGTATTTCCTCAGCATAGATACATGGAATACGTTGTGAACACCCGCAAGTGTCGGAGGTAAAGCCAACCGATAAGCAACACCTCCAATCTGCTCTAATATCTCAAATGGACCAATATAGCGTGGAGCTAATTTTCCTTTTAGCCTAAATCTCTTGACTCCTTTAGTGGGTGACACTCGTAGGAATACATGGCCCCCGACTGAGAATTCCAAAGGCCTTCGCCTCCGGTCCGCATAGCTCTTCTGTCTATCCTGTGCCTCAGATAATCGTCGTCTGATCACTCGCACCAACTCTGCATCCCGCTGGATACTCTGGGGCCCCAATATCTGTCGTTCCCCAACTTCTTCCCATAACACAGGAGATCTGCAGGGTCTGCCGTATAATGCCTCGAATGGAGCCATCTGGATAGAAGAGTGGTAGCTGTTGTTGTAGGCAAACTCCACTAAAGGAATGTGATCCTCCCAACTGCCACCGAAATCCATGACGCAAGATCTCAATAGATCCTCCAAAGTCTGAATGGTACGTTCGGACTGTCCGTCTGTCTGCGGATGAAAGGCTGTACTGAGTCGAAGCTCTGTGCCCATGGCCTGCTGCAGACTCTGCCAGAATCGCGAAGTAAATCGCGGATCTCTATCAGATATAATACTCAATGGTACTCCATGTAATCTGATGATCTCTCGGCAGTATAATTTCGCTAGACGATTCAATGAGTCTGTCTCACTAATCGGAAGGAAGTGAGCGGATTTGGTTAATCGATCCACGATCACCCAAATCGCAGTATGTCCTTTACGGGTTCTGGGTAATCCCGTAACGAAATCCATAGTGATATTTTCCCACTTCCATTCCGGGATCGGAATTTCCTGAAGTAAGCCAACAGGTTTCTGATGTTCAGCCTTCACTTGCTGGCATACTAGACATCGTGCGACAAAGTCCGCAATATCTCGTTTCATACCGTTCCACCAGTAGAAACGCTTCAAATCTCGGTACATCCGAGTACCACCAGGATGTATAGCAAATCTCGACTGATGTGCTTCCTGTAGCAATTCTTCTTTAACTGGGTGTGTCCGGAACACATAGTCATCCTCTGAAATGAAGTACACCATTCTCGTCACTCGAGAAATCCATCTGACATTCTGAGTCTATCGTGCTGCTCAAGTACTGCAGATGCTGATCACTGACTTGTGCTTCCTTGATCCTCTCAGCAATAGCGGAATGGGCAACCATAGATACCAATATCCCCCGGGATGTTTGACCGTGTTCCGACAATCCCAACTCGGGCTATCGAACCGGATCGATGCTTGTTGTCAGATGACTGGCCAAAACTCCACGAGACTTCCTGCTCAGCGCATCCGCTACCACATTAGCTTTTCCCGGATGCTACTGGATGGTGCAGTCGTAATCCTTCAGATACTCTATCCATCGTCTCTGTCTCAGATTCAGCTCTTTCTGTGTGAAGAGATATTTCAGACTTTTATGGTCTGTGTAGATCTCAAAGGTAATCCCATACAAGTAGTGCCTCCATATCTTCAATGCGAAAATAATGGCGGCTAACTCCAGATTGTGCACTGGGTAATTTCTCTCGTGATCTTTTAGTTGGCGGGAGGCATAAGATACCACACGGTTGGACTGCATCAGAACTGCTCCCAACCCTTGGATAGAAGCATCCGTATAGAGAACCATCCCATCAACACCAGAAGGAATCACTAAGATAGGTGCAGAAACTAGTCGTCGCTTAAGCTCCTGGAAGCTAGTTTTACAGGCCTCTGACCAGGTGAACTTGACCCCTTTTCGAGTCAGACGAGTGAGTGGCATGGCGATACTCGAGAATCCCTCCACGAACCTCCGATAATACCCGGCCAGACCAAGGAAACTACGAACCTCCTGTACTGATTTTGGCTACTCCCAACTGGTAATCACCTCAATCTTCTGGGGATCTACAGAAATACCTCTGTTGGACACCACATTTCCAAGAAAACCCACTGAGGATAACCAGAACGCACACTTGCTAAATTTGGCATATAACTGCTCCTGTCGCAACGTCTCTAATACTATCCACAGATGTTGTTCATGCTCTTCCTCGGATCGAGAATAAATCAATATGTCATCGATAAACACGATCATGAACTGATCTATATACCTCAGGAATACCCGGTTCATTAAGTCCATAAATGCAGCTGGGGCATTCGTGAGACCGAAAGGCATCACTAGAAACTCGTAATGCCCATAACGAGTGCGGAAAGCTGTTTTCTGAACATCCTCATCTCTTATCCGTAGCTGATGATATCCTGAGCATAGATCAATTTTAGAATACACACATGTATCCTTCAGCTGATCGAACAAATCTTCTATCCTCGGCAGTGGATATTTGTTCTTAACTGTGACTGCATTCAGTTGTCGATAGTCAATACATAACCACAATGATCCATCCTTCTTCTTGACAAAGAGTACCGGTGCTCCCCATGGTGAAACACTAGGTCGAATGAATCCATTATCCAGCAACTCCTGCAGTTGAACTTTAAGTTCGTTCAGTTCCTTTGGCGCCATCCAATAAGGAGGTTTCGATATAGGCGCAATTCCTGGAATCACCTCTATCGCAAATTCGACTTGCCTAGGAGGTGGCAAGCCTGGAAGTTCATCCGAAATTCATCGGATACTCTCGGACTACTCGCACATCGAGAGAGGTGGTAGTCCTTGCCGTTCTCAACCTTGACGAGATAGCAAATAACCACGACAACCTGGGCCAATAGCTTCGAGCTTGTAGGGGATATAATGGATAATCCATCATCTCGGTACCAACAAATTCCCAGTGGTTGATCCGGTGGTGAAATGTCACCACTCGTGCTCTGATCCATTGTAGCGTGATAAGCGGCCACGATCCATCGAGAATAATATCGAACTCTATCATTTCCAACACGAAGATCCACTTTGTAAGGATATGCCCGTCAAAGTCTAATGGGCAACCCTTGATTTCTTGGTGGCTTGTTAGCACCTCTCCTGATGGCAAGGATACTGCTAACCCACAAGAACGAACCCTGGGGATTCTTCCAACTCTACTCAGAAATAATCTAGATACAAGCGAATGGGAACTAGGTATCTATCAACATATCGGCATATAAAGAATAAATCAAAACCATACGCGTATGGTGATCCATCATTGTGCCTCCTCTCTAGTGATGGCAAAACTCGTCCAGTCTCATATTAGTAATGCATCCCGATGTAGTAGTGTGCCTCCATCTCTGGATCGGCTGTAGTCTTGGAGGTGATGGATCGGTCGCGAACATCGGGTATCCACTGAGTGGGTACATGGCTCGATGAGGTCAGATACTCCGGGTAGTAGATCAAGGAGATCTGAGTCTTGGATCATTTGTCGGCATCCGGCACCCCTGGTGGATAGACTTCTTCCCTTTGTTGGAGCTATCAGGAAACTCCAACTGTGCCTTCAGTGTACAATCACGGCTAGTATGACCCGGTCATTTGCTATAATAGCAAACCAGCTGATCCAACGGACACTCTGATACTCTGTGGCTTTCAGATCCACATTTATAGCATCCATTCCTGCCTCGTCCCTTAAGGCTACTCTGAGATCCTCCAGAAAACTCTGATGCTGGACGCTTCCCCTTCTGTGATCTAGCTGACCCTTCTGCAGCACTTCGCGTAGTTCCTTTCTTCTGAGTCCCCTGAGCTGAACCCTGGTTCTGCTGCTTGCCCTTGGTCATCTGCTTCTCGATATCCTTCTCCTTGGAAATTTGCTGGGAAGTCATCTCGATGAAGAGGGCGTGGTCCAGTGCCTCCCTGTATGAGGTAATGGTAGATCCTGACATTCGGCTCCGTATATAGATAGCAAGACCACAGGTGGTGTACATCGATCTGCATCTGAGCTACTAGGTGAGAGCAGAACTACGATAGTCACAGTAAACTCTGCATTGTACTCCATGATGACGATCACCTTGCTTGAGCTTAGAAATTCTGACGATGTCTTTGTAAGCCCAGAAGGAAATCATCTCTCGAAAGCTGGCCCAAGTAATTCCACGCTCCCCGAATAGGGTCTTCTGCAATTTCCACCAAGTGACAGCCTGATCTCTGAGATGATATGCATCAAGGCCCACCTTCTCCACATCTGTGCAGTTCATATACTCGAAGGTGTCTTCCATATTTTCCAGCCAAGATCGGGCAATCCATGGGTCGGACTCCCCTCGGAACAAGGTGAACTTCTCTTTGGCTAATCATGCTAACACGAGTATCCGTGACTTATCATTGAGCCTACTGGACTCTGTGGGCTCTGGCGTATTCAGTGGTACATCCGGATTCTGAGGCTCCGAATCACCAATAGGGGTTTGCTGAGGTGGTACTTGAGTAGTAGGCTCAATCGCAACGGTATCTCGGCCCCTCCCTCTGGCTGCTCGCCTGGATGGACGGCCTCGACCTCGAGTCTGAACAGGTGGCATAACTCTGACAGTATTCACCTGTTGAACAAGTCTAGATAAGTATCTAACTAAAGTATAAATTATCAGGAACACTTACTTCGTGTTGCCCGGAGCTTATGCCGCTGTCAATCCCATCTCACAAAAACCAAAATCGAAAAATATACCGACTCCCGAGAATCCAAGACTCAAAAACAAAATCATAATATGGCATCGCAGAACCTTCGGCTCTGATACCAATAAAGTTGTCACGCCCCGAGAGCATGCCGAGCCGAAAATCAAACGGACGACATCTCCCCTGTACGTGGCAACATTTCGGGTTAATACAAGGCCCGTAGGCCCACAACAACAACAATATGTATATATAACAAATAATAGCAGCGGAAATAAAGAGTGCATACCCACAACATACATAACAAAAATATAATATACAGGTGTATTCCACCTGTCAAGACCACAGCACTAAAACCATACAAAAACATCAACACCAGAATAACGTCCACAACATAAAGACGAAGTCCAAATATAAACTAAGGTCCATGGCATAGGACCAAAATCCAAAACACAATAAACAAGTCCAAGCCATAAGAAAACGAACTCCTCGGGAGACTCGGAAAATGGAGATGGGATGGATCGGTCGTAGCGACTCAAGTAAATCACGAAGACGTCTACATTACAGGCGACGAAAAACCGAGTCGAAGGTGGTGAGTAAAACTCAGCAGGTAATCAGAGAAAACATGTAAATATATGTATCAACATTACATGTCATTCAACAGTTTAATCTACTCGTACAACAAGTATACATCAGCATAACTATAGATATGCATGCATATACTAAATAAACTGAACATCAACGATCGACATACTCAGCGGCAATACTACTCTATCTGATCCAACCTGGGCATATAATCACATCATAGGGTATAACAGTATAGTACTAACACAATATCCTAACCTGAGTCGAGGGTATCACTGTGAATATCCGATAGGTATACAAATATCAACCTACCTACCATACAGGAATATGCAATAGCATGTATGAATATGTACAAACAAATGCAACAGGCATAGTACATACAAATGCATCATCAAGGTGAGTATACATATAGACTGTATCTGTATGTATACTAATCACCATCATTTATATATATATATATACAAGCAGTTATGTATATATATATAACCATATGCAAAACACCCTATGATATGGCAATGCAACATGCATGGTCATGCCTGCTCACCCCTACTCGTTACCACGACCCCAGTGTGGCCTAGGTGGCACGACATGACAACTATCCCGACTCCAACCGCCACCACTCTCGAGTGACCGAGTTGGGTAGTATGATCAAGTAGCATATGAGCGTAAAGAGCTCGCGCTACGTAGCAGTCCTCTGCGCCACTCCGACTAACACTTCTAATGAGTGGTCGAGTACCACGCACCCAGGATAACTACACGCAACTCCAACAACCATCGTCAATAATGGTAGAGTGCGGCACAACAAATGCTATGCCCTCACACCAGTTACTCCTCTGGAAGTAACCTGGGAGGCAGGATGACTGACGACTCTCTCTCAACCCCAAGGGAAGACGATGTCGTCAGTATACATGCAATGACATGAGGGTATTATCTCACATACAGAACATCTACCCTAGACTCTCTGTTCAACAAAGAGTCACACCCAATAGATCAGTACACTCTCTACCCTGTAGAGAGTCACTCATCTAATCATGACAAGCTAGGACCATCGGTCCGTAGCGACACACTGTCCACGACTCACATGACCATTCACACAACCCGTTGTTGGTGAATAAATGAGCAACATACAGGTATGGAATAAGTCCTACATCTAGGGTCATACTTATCCACAGAGTACCTTTTTTCCAAATTTACAATTTAGGTCATCCTCCGTACTCTAACATCTATACCCTACTAAACAGTTAGACCTACTTACATCACATCTGTAACTTTTAGATCATGCTAGGGAACATGTGTTATCAATAATCGAGCACACATATATATATCAACGGTAAGTTCAAGCAAACGATAAAACAGAGCATGATCAAGGTAATATGAACACCTAACATGTTCATATCTATGTCTAAATCTGAAATCATTACATCTACCCGACCAGTAGGAAATTACCTACCTGATAAGAAGCTCGTGACAATATAAATCCTCACGGCCGCGGTCCTGCCTCGTATCCACGTCCTGCACAAACCATGATATGCATTAAGTTCAATCACATGACAATAGATGTATATAATTTACTATTCTATCGTTTCCATACTCACGTCCCTTTATCGAATACGAATTAGAAGCTCAAAGAGTTAAGCTTGACTATTTAATTTAACTCACCGTTTCAATTAGCAAAAGTGCTAACCCACTCATCCAACTCCATACCCATTCAACCAAATCAATCCCCTGTAGATTTAATCTTTTTATACCTAATTTGATGCAACAAGATCACCAACAAATTAAGTATAAATCTAACCCATATTCACACCGCTACACATCTCTATTTGTAGCCTAAACACAGCTACTATTTCACAACCGGTCAAACACCCAACAAAACCTCACCATCGACCAACCCTTATTATTAATTCAAACCCAGTTCCACCAATTAGATACCCAACTATTTAACCATTGTTAACTAGCTAAATCAAGGCAACTAATGAATTGATCTACACTAACAGAACCCATTCACGACATATCCAACCACATTTCCAACGCCAGCCCCCTGTTCACATCCACACAGCCACCTCTCCGGTAAGCACCATCGACAACCAAACAATACACGGGACAGTAGGGAAAAAAGAAAAGATGGATCGTGCTTACGGCAAATAATGAAGCAACACCGACAAGAATCCTTGAATTGGCAGTCCCGTTCAACTGATCGAACTCACTGCCCAAACCAAATTAGGTCACGGCAAGTCACAGAACATCCAAAAATCCGACCCAAATACAAGCTTTACCTTGCTGTTGTAATCTCCTCCGGCAGCCCAATCCCAAAACCGGCAGTGACTCTCGGAATCCGATAGCAACTCCCCACTGATCGGCAGCCCACAGCCCTATTTGGACCAGAATCTAAATCCGACGGCTCTACTCACCGGCGACCACCAGCGCTCCAATTTCTGCCCCATTCGCTAGGTCAAGGTAAGGGAAAGGAAAAAAATTGAGATCGGACAGCGCCTTACCTAGCACTCACAGTGATCGTCGACGCACGTTTCCAATCGTGCGCACCCTACTACTCCGACTCGTCCATGGCACTGGTGAGGGAAACGTCGCTCGCCGCCGTCCACTCGCGCAGAGGAGCCGACGAACTCCGGCCGGCAGGGGTCGCAGAAGTCGCGCGGAGGAGGCTGTGCGCGGTGGAGAAGAAAAGGAGGGATTTTTCGACTGGGAACAGCACTCTGCGACGTCGGCGAGAAGTCGGTGGAGTCAACGATCGAAGAGGATCGCCGTCGGGGTTAATGAGGTGCGGCTGGGCGTTTTGCGCGGAGAAGTCGCGTGCGTTAAAGGGAGAGGAAGCGGTTCGGGTTTTTTTAGGGTTAGCGGGTTTGGGTTTAATCCTACAATCCATTAACCCAAAATTCAATTAAGCCTAGGTTAATTTAACCCTAAGCTCCATTAATTTAAACACAAACCATTTAGATCTAGGTTAGGTCTAAGTGTATCCCTAACCAGGCATCGCCCTATATATATATATATATATATATATATATATATATATATATATATATATATATATATATATATTTATTTATTTATTTATTTATTTATTTATTTATTTATTCGTGGTATTTTACATGGAATTTGAATTTCCAGCACCACAGTGGTGTTAGAATTTGAATTCTCAGCACTACAGTGGTAGTGCTGGGATTGCAACACAACTATGTTGCTGGAATTTGAATTTTCAGCACCACGTTTAGGATTTTCACTTAGGTGCAGGTATATTTGACGGGAGAGATAAAAAGGAAATTAAGTGCGCTATTTAGTAAATATGAAAGTATGAGACGTTGTTTGAATAATTCTAAACTTTACGTGCATTGTTTGATAAATTGCCGAACAATCAATGTTTGTAGAATTCCTTTGCATGCTCTTCCTCGTAATTATATGAATGTTTGTAGAATTTGCCCTCGTAAAAAAAATAATAATCTTCTGGAAATTTAGAAGAAGGAAATATAGAATATATTTTAACTTGAACTAATAGTTTCTTTTATAACAAGGAAAGAGATATTTGCATATTGTTGATTTCTACTTCGTAACAAGGCTAATGTCTCTCGAAAAGTTAAAAAATAAATATAATATTTTTAAAATTAAAATTTTTAAAATAAATTCAGATATTAAAAAAATACTTTTGATAACGATAAGATTGATATTAAAAAAATTCTTTTTGGAGCGTATTGATTTGACCAAATAAGTAAAAAATTAACGAATAATAAAATGCAATTAAGTAGAAACTAGCACTCTTGTTTTTTTTATAAAAATATTCTAATTATTCTAGAGCAACTAGAAAGAGATATTTTAATCAGAAAATTATTTAGCCCCCGGACTAGCTCAGTTGATAAGTATACAAAAAAAAATTCTTAAATGAGTAGGAATCAATTCTCAAAAATTTCATTGCTCTGGATTATCGACGGATCTCTTCCTCTGTATTTGCTAACTGAGTTTCTGATTTATCTTCTCCATTGATAGGGACAATCGGAGGAAATCATTAATATGACGGTTTCATTTTTTTAATCAAAAAAATTTGGTTCAAATTCAAATACTAGATACTTATCCAAAAAAATTTGTAACTCAATCAATCATATATAATAGAATCTTCAAAGGTTTGATCTTTTCCATTACAATATAGATAAAAAAAATTAATATGTAGGTAAAAAATCATTCTTATTGCCATTAAAAAATAATTAACATTTTTAATATTCAAAATAAAGCATTTATAGTAAATATTTTTTAAAAAAAATGCAAATATTTTTGTCAATGAGATGAATAAAAAAAACTTTTGATTAATATTTATTCTTAGCTTGACAAGTGCAAGAGTAGAATTAAAGAGGATTATAAGGAGTGGGTTTTAATAGTGTATGAGATATTTTATTATAAGGAGTGAGTTTTAGTAATGTATGAACATTTTGTATAGTCTAAACTTTCAATAGTCTTTAAAAAAAAGCTTTGAAACTTTTTATCTTTCTATCTTGAAAATGGATTATAAAATGTAATTACTATTTACTTCATCTAGTTGTGAGTGAGTATATCAATTTAAAATATTTTTGTCGATTTACCGAACAGCGTACGTGAAATTTAAAAATGTCTAAACAGCACCTCATACTTTCATATTTACCAAATAGCGTACTTAATTTGTTGGTGCTTATAAGATCCATATATCTCCACAATTGTATGATATTGTCCACTTTGGGCCTAAGCCCACATGGTTTTATTTTTGGACTCTACCCAAAAGGCCTCATACCAATGGAGATATCTTTTTATCTTATAAGCACGTGATCTTTTCCATGTCTTAACAATATGGGACTTTGATTGTATTCTTAATGCTCCAACAATCCCCCCCTCAAACAAAGGACCACATTGACTCTCCCTCAAGCCTATCCGTCCTCGAAGGACATCCTCTACTTGATGTCTGATGCTCAACTCACTAGGACTTCCTGCCAACTGTCTGGTCCTCCTGACCCAGCTGGACTTTCTGCCAGTTGTCTAGTCCTTCTGGCTCAACTGGACTTCCTGTCAGTTGTTTGGTCCTCCCGACCTAACTGGATTTCTTGCCAGTGAACTCAGAAGAAAGACTTCGAAGAGATTATGTAAAATACCGGGAAAAAAATGAAATTTTTTTTTGGACTTAAATGGAAATTTCTATGGTTGTTGCAAGGAAAGATTTAATAGGCTGCGCGAAAGTCTGTTTGGGTCATCTGCTTATGAGAGATTAATAGGGTTTAATCGACCTAAGTTTAAATATAAAACCCTAAATTAAATTGAATGAATCTAGGGTTTTAAAGCCCAACTCGTTAGAGCATCCAATCCGCTATCAAACCCGATCCATTTCCTTAATACCTGAGTCGTTTCTCTTTCTTTCCGTTTCATTGCGGTCTTTTATTCCTGCATTGAACGGCCCCGAGCATTGACAATACTCTTTCTCTTCCTCTCCGAAACACACGCAGTGGAGCGCTCTTCCCCTTCCTCGTGGCTAGCGACGGCGGCGGCGGCCGAACCATCCTCGACGGGCTCTGTGGGTGAGCGAGGGCAGAGAGCGAGCGGGAGTCAACGGCGAGCATGCGTGGCGGGGAGCTTGGAATTGGCAGCGTCCGGTGGTAATCTGCCCTCGTGATCTCTGCCGGAGCAAGCTCAGGAACGGGCGATGCTAGGGCAGCTTGATCCCTCTTCTCCAAGCTCTCATCGACCCTTTTTCGCGTGAGCCGATTGGCGGCGTGATCTCCGCGACAGAGAGGGGCTCCCATGGGTCTCACAGTGGTCGCCGGAGCAAGGTTAGGGCAGCGGGATTCCGACGAACAGATCGATTTGGGGATTTTCTTTGCCGAGTGTCATCGGAGTGAGGTAAGGGCATGGTGTTTTGCTAGCTTTTAGTCGATCTCTTCATCACGGCTTGCTGTTTCTCACACGGGCAGCACAATGACGACAGCGCTGCGGTCAATCGTTTCCAGTCGGAGGTGGAGTTGTGGTCGACGAACAGAGCAGTGGGGAGTACCGCCAGTGAAGCTCAATTTTAGGTATATCAGTCGATTCCCCTTTTCTCTGCTATTCTTTTCATTTCGGTAGTGGTTCGATGGAGGCTTTCACGGTTGTCGTCGGAGCAAGCATCATCGCGTATGCTCCAACCGGAGGTGGGAGCGCATGCATGCAGCAATTGGGGGAGGAGAGGTGCCGATGGAGTTGAAATCGCTGCGATGTTTCTATTGGGTTCCGATGGACTGTGGGAATTTGGGGAAGGGTTGGCTGTCGATGAGGTTCCAATTTGCCGGTAAGCATGAGCCATTCCTTTTTGTTCTATAAATCTAGTTCAATTTGTTATGTTGTTGTGGATTAAATGTTGTTGTTCTTCTGTTGTCTATCGATGTGTGTTTTATGTTGTGCGGCCAGTGTAGGAGTTTTGGCCGAATGGGATGGTGTGGGGAAGAACTGATGGGTGTTGGTTATTAACGAAGTGTTTTAAATAGTTAGATCCCTAAATTAGTTGGCTGTGAAGAATGCAGTTCCTGGCCACGAAGGGGTGAATCGGCCGTGTGTTAGAGATTTATCGACGGTGGATGGTTATTTGCATATTGAGGTGTTGGTGCGTGATTTGTCTATATGTTGATTGGATATGGATTTGTTTGTTTTATTATTTGTCGGATTGGTGGGTGTGTGAGGAGTTGTAAGGTTGTAGCTACTAAATGTATCCTTTGTTCTAGCTGTTGGATGTGGATATTCGGTAAGTGTGGTAATGTATGGGCTATTGGTGATGTTCTATTGGTGAAACATTGATTATGTCGTGTGGATAGAGAGAATTGGATTGGGAGAATCAGTCCAAGATGGATGTAGATCTGGGGTTACGAGAGGTGTGTGTTCGAAGTTCTAACTCGTAGACGAGGAAAGAACGAGAACCTAGAAATGACGTAGTAGTTAAGTTGTGTAGTTGTTTAACGCTTGTGCTTAAACATAGTTGCTATTATATGCAGGTTTGGGATACGAAGCAGGTCCGCGACCATGAGGATTATTCGAGCTTCGTATCAGGTGGGTAATTTCCTACCTGGTCCGGGTAGATGCATTGCATTCAAATTTAGTCATAGATATAAGCATGTTAGGTGTTCATATTATCTTGACCCTACTCTTTTTATCGTATGCTTGATCTTTTACCGTTGGCTATTAACTCCATTGCTGATATCATATTTATTTTATCATGATTAGGAGTTATACATATAGGTGATGCAAGTAACTTAGAATTTGTTTAAGTTAAGTGCAAATAGTAAAGTCTGGATGGCAACCTGATTGTACATTGGGCAAAAAGGTCATCCATAGGTAGATAATGTCTTTAAACTAGGATTAGTTCTAGTACTCTTAGGTTGTATGTTACCATCGAACATGTATTGTGTAAACGATCAGAGGAATGATACTTAGGGTATCGCTACGGACCGGTGGTCCTAGCTTGTTATAATCAGATGAGTACGACTCTCTACAGGATAGAGAGTGTGTCCATCAGTTGAGTACGACTCTCTACAGGATAGAGAGTGCGTCGATTAGATTGGTATGACTCTCTACAGGATAGAGAGTATTATGATCAGTTGAGTACGACTCTCTGCAGGATAGAGAGTGCATTGATCTGATTAGTATGATTCTCTGTAGAATAGAGAGTCTGTGGTGGATGTCTGTATGTGAGACATTGCATTCATGCATTTGCATGCACGCTGGCGACGAGGTCTCCCTTGTGGTTGAGAGTGTCGCCAATCATCCTGCCTCCACGGTTACTCATAGGAGGAGTCACCCGTGTGAGGGCAGAGCATTGTGGTGCCGCACTCTACCACTATAGACGGTGGTAGTTGGATTTGCGTGTCGTAGTCCTGTGTGTGTGGCACTCGACCACTCATGGGTAGTGACTGTCGGAGTGGCCAACAGCAGGGACCCCCATCGTGTAGCTTGCTCTTTACGCTTATATGCTACTCGATCATACTGCCCACTCGGCCACTCGAGAGTAGTGGTTGGTGTTGAGTTGGGACAGTTGTCATGCTCAAGCCACCAAGGCCACACTGGGGTCGTGGTAGCTTTAGGGTGAGCCGACATGATCATGCATGTTGCATTGCCGTATCTGATGGCGCTTTGCATATTACTATATATATATATATACATATATGCATGTATATATATATATATATATATATGGATGGTTGAGATTAATATATATATATGGATATAGTCTATATATATATGATTATTGTGATGTTGCATTTGTTTGTACTATGCTTGCTGCATTTGGGTGGACATCATATTCATGCAATGTTTCTTGCATATGTTATACAGTTGTGTCGGATACTGGTATGTGTTGGACAGACCATAGATACCTTGACCTGTAGCTAAAGTATATTGTGAGTTGATCTACTCTTCCTGTTATATATATATATATATATATATGTGTGTGTGTGTGTGTGTGTGTGTGTGTGTGTGTGTGTGTGTGTGTGTGTGTGTGTGTGTGTTGGATATATGTTCAGGTTGGATCAGAGTAGCGTAGCAGACTTCAGGTATGTCTGTATTTTTTTATGTTGTTCATTCAGTTAGACGGTATATGCTTGTATTTATATACTATGCTGATATACCTGTTGTATATCTAGATTATGTTATTGAAATACATGTGATATTACATATATACATGTTTTCTATTACCTGCTGAGTTTTACTCACCACCCCCGCGGACCTTGGGTTTTCTGTCGCCCAGGTAACAGGTAGCCGACTTCGTAATGGACTTGGAGCACCGCTGGCTGGCATCATCTCATCTCAACTCCGAGAGTCTGGATTTTTGGTGTTCTCATTTGTATTCCGTTATGGATATGTTTTATGTGATGATTGTAGTTGTGACTATTGATGTTGTACCCCTTTTCTTCCTTTTTGGTTTTATTATGGTGTCCTGAGTCGGTGTTAGTCATACCGGTATGCATGTGTGTTATCGTTTGTGAGATTGTAGTATGTTTCCGCTGTGTCTTGTGTAGTTTTTGTTTTCATATATATATATTGTTGTTATTGTGGGCCTATGGGCCTTGTATTAATCCGAAATGTTGCAACGTACAGGGGAGATGTCATCCGTTTGATTTTTGGCTCGGCAGGCTCTCGGGGCATGACAACTTTAGTAGTATCAAAGCCCAAGGTTCTGCGATGCCATACAATGTTGTTTTTGTGTCAAGTCTTGGATTCTCGGGAGTCAATTTATTCGGTTTTGGTTTTCTGAGATAAGATGGACAGCGGCCTGAGCTCCAAGCAGCACGAGGTACGAATTCCTGAAAACTTATGGTTTAGTAGATATTTATCTAAACTTGATCAGTAGGTGTATACAGTATAGTTATGACACCTGTGTAGACTTGTAGTAGGGGTCGTCCACCGAGGCGACCAACTGGAGTGACCTTTAGGGTTTATACTCCCGATTATGTTGGCTATGCATTTAGATACTTATACCAGGGAATAACCTGTAGTGTGTTGGTTAATATTCGTAACCGTGGTTTGAGTTGACCACGGGAACGACCTGTTGAGTCTGTGAGTCTTGAACCTGTGTCGAGAAGGTGATTTACCTTTGAGAGTCGACTGATACCGAGTCGAAAAAACAGGGGCCAAGTCGTCACATTTATTATGGAAATCAGAGACTACAGTCTTAGAGATTTCCACTAACTATGATAGTCAGATCATTACTTGTGGGTAATGAACAGACTTGTAGACTATTTGTGATGCAGATAGCAGAAGGCTAGGTTACGGAATTTCATAGGGATTTTATCCCTGAGTTGTTCGTACTGAGTTGTATAACTTTGAGAGTACTTTTGAGTACTTAACCCATGTTATACCGAGAAAGAAGAGTTGTTTGCATACCATTATCGGGATCAAGTCGGTATTTGGTGAAAAATGCAGAAAATAATCTTCGGGAAATAATATATCACTTGATCATTGTTTAGTGATGTTGAAAGAGAATATTTCCCCGTGTCACTTTTAATGACACATTGTAAGGAATTCTTGAGCTTCAAGAAAGGGTGATCGGTTAGTAACAGTGTACTGTGCAGAGTCGTGAGACTTGCAGAGGTTACGACCACCTAATAGCTCAAGAAGATGGATGGATGATTTAAGCCACCCAGAGTTTGGCTTATAGTTGGATTAGGATGCCGGGATCTTCTACCAGATCCTACCGGAAGATGTTGAATGAGACAGGAGTTTAGAAATGACTCTGTACAAGGGTTCAAGAGATGGAGACCGATAAGCAGATAATGCAGGTCAACTTAATAGAGTCAGAAGTCTCCAATTGTTGGACAAAGGAGCAAGATCGAAGTCATAGACTTTGAGCTATTTTCTGATTATAGAAGACCAACCGCAGATCATCAGGATGTTCTCGTGGATATCAGCAAAATCAGAACAAAGACTCCGAAGGGATTATGTGTGTGCAGTGCAGATCATGAAGACAAGCGAAGTCAGATTATCTATTGGATCAGTTCATCTGTTGCTATTGTTGAGCAACCAGTACAGTGGAGGAGGTGTACCTTGAAGATTCAGTTGAAGACTATCGATGGTGTTCCGGGAGGAAGATGCATCGTCTCGACAGCAGAGATCAGCACAGAAGATGTGGGTTATCTCATCAGCAACAACCTACTACCTCAGGCATGGTTGGAGTTCTTTGATACTCCCCTACAGCAGATATCATCACAGAAGCAGCATCAGTAGAAGACATTGTAGAGGACTCATGCATACAACAGTTACCCCCAGATATGATTTGATTAGTACAGAGGAGAGAGTATACGACGGTGGTCGTATCTATTTTGTATTCTACAGTTGTAGCTCGTAGATTTAAGTGATAGGATCAAATGATCTAGGAAAATCTCCGAATTATTCGTCGCAGAAATGCGACCGAATTGTCGCGAACTGTTGGATCTGATTATGTTCTCTTCGGAGAAAGGCCGAGACTTGTGTAGAGCCTTTGAATCAGATCGACAGATAATGGATTGTTCAGGGTATTACTTTAGTTACCCTCAAGGTTAATATATTGAGAGATACTTATAGTTTACGGGTATCTTATTCTAGAACATTCTTAGTTGGATTAGAAGGGTCTGTTACATCGACTTGTGGGTCGGTGGTATCTCTACCGTCTGGTGAGATGTGGATCAATAATTAAGAAGTCAAGGGATACCCTTAGACTTGAATAAACATATCTTTACTGTAGACATATCCTTACGGATAGTCAAATTATTGGAAGTATGGTACGATATGTCTCTCGGATGTGCGTATAATCTGATAGTGTTCGGATGTAGTTTCAGATGAACTCCTAGGCTTGCCGCTGCATAGGCAAGTGGAGTAGGCGATCGAAATGATTGCGAAAATAGTCCGGTATCGAAGATCACATAACGAGTGATATTTTTGTTAGTATCAGTGTTGTTAAACACTATAAAAGAATTGGAATAACGTGAGTTGCGATTATAGGAGATGTTGGAAGGGATATTTATCTATCCCAGTATTCCTCTTTGAGAAGATCCGGAACTCTTTGGTAAAAGAGAGATGAACTTTTGAGATTAGACATCGATTATCGATGATGGAATGCGATAATTGCTGAAAGTAAATATCCTATGTTGAGGATAAATGATCTGTTTAGATCAGCTAAAGACACCTGTGTATACTCTAGGGTTGGTTTACGACTGGAGAGTTGATATGATAGTGACATAGTGTCATATAAGTATCATTGTCGTTGTGATGATTGATATATCATCAGCCTAGAGAAAAGGGGATGCAGGTGTGTGGAGACGATAATTTCATACTTGGTATGAATTGTATGAATTTTGATTAAGTTGCTAGACTAATTAACGATTTAGTTGTCATTGGATTTGAGGATCGTGTATTCTTAACACGATTGGATCCTTTTGTAGTTGTTGGAGTTGCGTAACTTGGCCACTGTTGATTGTGGTAGTTGGAGTTGCGCACTCGCCCACCGTAGATGGTGGTTTTCCTTGTATGGTTTGGTTGGTACGGTAGATGTGGATAGAATGTCTTAGCATTACTATATCACAGACTTGTTTGACAAAGGCGATGTTGGAAATCATTTAGTCAAAAGCTGGTGAAACCAGTTTACAAGACCTAGACGACGATTAACTTTTACATGAGTATTAGTTAATCCTTCCGGAGTGGATAAAAGGATGTTGTACGCAGATGCGTCGTTTCAGGGATCGGAACGATTCCGATGCAGTTGAATGAGGCATATTTTATGCCTACGTCAGTTAAGAAACTACGAGATAGTCTGTCATATACATGACATGACTTTAGTAGTTATTGTCTGGATTTATGGATATATGGAGCAGGAATGCTTATGAGATTTTAACTAACTACTGGGTAGCTAGTATAAAGTTGCAACTTGAGAGATTGGTCGCTATAGTCTTCCATGCACTTACAGTGTGTTTGGAGTGTATCTTGGAAGGTTGTGTTGGTGCAATCGGCCCAGGTCACGATTGACCAGACTCGATTTTGACTCGAGTGATATTTTGATGTTTGACAAAGGGATTTGACAAAGTGTTTTGGCATGGATGTTTGACATTAATGTCGGTTAATATGTTGGGGAGATTGTTTATACAATCGACCCAGGTTATAATTGACTTGATGGTTGACCAGGGTTGACCATGTGATTATGGGAAAGTCCAAGCATGGGTCTTGGCAAGGCAAAGTCCAAGTCATGGGTACTTGGCATGGAAAGTCCAAGTGGGACACTTGGCAATTAGGAAAGTTCAAGTCTTGAGCACTTGGCAAGGGAAGTCCAAGCATGGGTCTTGGCAAATGGAAAGTCCAAGCATGGGTCTTGGCATGGAGAGTCCAACATGGGTTGGCAAGGGAAAGGCCAAGCTTGAGTCTTGGCATTTGGGAAGTCCAAGGGGATTGATATTGGCAGCGTAAAGTCCAAGCGGGAGTCTTGGCAGCATAAGTCCAATGGTTGGCGGCGTAAAGTCCAAGCGGAGTCTTGGCGGCGTAAGTCCAATGTGCCTTGGCGGTGTAGACACCGTTAGCATGACGTAGCCGATGGAAGCACCTGAAGGCTAGCGCGATGGATGAACAAGTCATGGATGACTTGGAGGGATCCGAGAGGCGTGAGGCTGATGGAGGTGGCTAGAAGGCTTAGGTCTAGGCTAAGGGTGGTCTAGCAAGTATGGGGGCACCATACTTGGGTTAAAACCTCATTCTTGAGGTTGGCAGTCGACTGGCATTATGGCCGGTTCGACTGCCGTGAGTCGACTTGAGTTCGACTGCCAGCTTGGGGCTGAAAATGCCCTGGCAATGATCGCTCATTGCGTGAGTCGATAGCTCGCTGATCGCTAAGGATGATGATCATTGCCCGGTCGAGCACGACCGCGAAAGCGCTCGGCGTAGCCGACGGGCGCCGCGTTAGCGATCGGCCAATGTTGGCGATCGCCAAGAGATCCGCTGGAGTTTTTCCAACATGGATCGAGCCGTTGTCTCACGACAATATGGCATCGACCGTGGTGGCTTATGGCGATCGATGATGGCGGAAATCCAGTCGCGCAAGGATAAAAGGAGCTCGACGGGAAGGATTTTAGCATCGGTTTCTTGAGGCTTTTGGGGCGATTTGCTGCTGCAAATCAGGGTCTCCAAGTTGACATCAAGCAACCAAGCGATCAAGCATCCAAGAGCATTTGTAAAGTGTTTTCTTTACTTGTATTGCTTTGTATTTCATTGTCTTAGCTTGTAGCTTTTGATTATTGTTGTAATCACTATTGTACGAGGTTTCTCCACCTCCGGATTGTTCCGAGAAGGAGTTATTTGATTAGTGATTGCATTGGCATCGCTAGAGCTCGTTAGAGCTCAATCCGTGGAGTAGGAACCGTGTGGTTCCAAACCACGTTATATGATCGTGTTGTGATTGTGTGTCTTGTTATATTTATTTGTTATTACTATTCCGCTGTGATAACAAGATTGTAGATGATCGAACGCGAACGAATTCCATCTACGTACGGTATCGCGCTATTCACCCCCCCTCTAGCGGGCATTCAATTCCCAACAGGTTGATGGACTTCTCTTTTGAGAAGATAATTCTCCTTCTTTGATAAGGATAGTGTGTTCCGGACACGCGACCAATCACGGAAGAGTCGTTACAGATAGCACATCATTCGAGATGGGCTATGTACCTTGGTGGTACTTGGAGGTATTGAGAGTTGAAACGTTTATACTGGTGAAATGGTATAAAGAGAGTTATACTAGATTTTGCTGCTCGATATTTAGTATGCCAGTAGGTGAAGGCTGAACATCAAAAACTTGATGGATTGCTCTAGAAAATTCTGATTCCGGAATGGAAGTAGGAGCATATCACGATGGATTACGTTGCGGGATTGCCTAGAACCCGTAAAGGACGTGATGCGATTTGGGTGATTGTGGATCGACTGACCAAATCAGCTCATTTCCTTCATATTCGTGGGTCATACTTGTTGGATCATTCAGTAGAGTTGTATTACCGAAAGATTATTAGATTGCGTGGGGTACTTTTAAGTATCAAATCGGATAGAGATTCGCGATTTACCTCGCAATTTTGATAGAGTCTGCACCAGACTATGGGCACAGAGCTTCGGCTTAGTGCAACATTTCATCCACGGACTAATGGACTATCTGAGCATGACATTTAAACGTTGGAGGATCTATTCAGATCTTGTGTCGTGGATTATGGAGGTGTAGCTTGTCGGTTGGCTTTACCTCCGACACTTGCGGGTGCTCACAACGTATTTCCTGTTGTTATACTGAGGAAATACGTGTTGCATGTTGATTATGTTCTGAAAGAGGTTCCGAATTCTACCTCAATCTAATGCGACTTACGAGGTGATTCAGTAGGAGCCGCATGAGCGATAGTGGGACGAAAAACCATCATGACAACATCTTACCGATGAGGAGGCTATGTGGGAGTTGGAAGATATTATCCGAGCTCGATAGTCTCATTTGTTCACTTGAGGAATGTATTTGGTTCTTTCGGAAACTTGTTTAAAGAAATTTTTGCATGTAGTATGAAATTTGGGGACCAAATTTTTATAAGTGGAGGAGAATGTAAAATACCGAAAAAAAAATGAAATTTTTTTTTGGACTTAAATGGAAATTTCTATGGTTGTTGCGAGGAAAGATTTAATAGGATGCGCGAAAGTCTGTTTGGGTCATCTGCTTATGATAGATTAATAGGGTTTAATCGACCTAAGTTTAAATATAAAACCCTAAATTAAATTGAATGAATCTAGGGTTTTAAAGCCCAACCCATTAGAGCATCCCATCCGCTATCAAACCCGATCCATTTCCTTAATACCTGAGCCGTTTCTCTTTCTTTCCATTTCGTTGCGGTCTTTTATTCCTGCGTCGAACGGCCCCGAGCATTGACAATACTCTTTCTCTTCCTCTCCGAAACGCATGCAGTGGAGCGCTCTTCCCCTTCCTTGCGGCGAGCGACGGCGGCGATGGTCGGACCATCCTCGACGGGCTCTGCGGGTGAGCAAGGACAGAGAGCGAGCGGGAGTCGACGGTGAGCATGCATGGCGGGGAGCTTGGAATTGGCGGCGTCCGGTGGTAATCTGCCCTCGCGATCTCTGCCGGAGCAAGCTCAGGAACGGGCGATGCTAGGGCAGCTTGATCCCTCTTCTCCAAGCTCTCGTCGACCCTTTTTCGCGTGAGTCGATTGGCGGCGTGATCTCCGCGACAGAGAGGGGCTTCCATGGGTCTCACAGTGGTCGTCGGAGCAAGGTTAGGGCAGCGGGATTCCGACGAACAGATCGATTTGGGGATTTTCTCTGCCGAGTGTCATCGAAGTGAGGTAAGGGCACGGTGTTTTGCTAGCTTTTAGTCGATCTCTTCATCACGGCTTCTTTGCTTTCACACGGCAGCACAATGACGATAAAGATCGCGGTCAATCGCTTCCAATGAGGTGGAGTTGTGGCTCGCGAACGAGCAAAGGGGGAGTACCGCCTGAAGCTCAATTTCGTATATCACGATTCCCTTTCTCGCTATTCTTTTCATTTGGCGGTTCGATGGAGGCTTTCACTGTCGCCGAGCAAGCGCCATCGCGGGTTGGGCGTTCCAACCGAGGTGGAGCTATTGCATGCATCGAGCAATTGGGGGAGGAGAGGTGCCGATGGAGTTGAAATCGCTGCGATGTTTCTATTGGGTTCCGATGGACTGTGGGAATTTGGGGAAGGGTTGGCTGTCGATGAGGTTCCAATTTGCCGGTAAGCACGAGCCATTCCTTTTTGTTCTATAAATCTAGTTCAATTTGTTATGTTGCTGTGGATTAAATGTTGTTGTTCTTCTGTTGTCTATCGATGTGTGTTTTATGTTGTGCGGCCAGTGTAGGAGTTTTGGCCTAATGGGATGGTGTGGGGAAGAACTGATGGGTGTTGGTTATTAATGAAGTGTTTTAAATAGTTAGATCCCTAAATTAGTTGGCTGTGAAGAATGCAGTTCCTGGCCACGAAGGGGTGAATCGGCCGTGTGTTAGAGATTTATCGACGGTGGATGGTTATTTTCATATTGAGGTGTTGGTGCGTGATTTGTCTATATGTTGATTGGATATGGATTTGTTTGTTTTATTATTTGTCGGATTGGTGGGTGTGTGAGGAGTTGTAAGGTTGTAATTGAGCTGTAAATAGGGTTGTCTTTGGCCACGAAGGGGTAAGATTTGTATCCTTTGTTCTAGCTGTTGGATGTGGATATTCGGTAAGTGTGATAATGTATAGGCTATTGGTGATGTTCTATTGGTGAAACATTGGTTATGTCGTGTGGATAGAGAGAATTGGATTGGGAGAATCAGTCCAGGATGGATGTAGATCTGGGGTTACGAGAGGTGTGTGTTCGAAGTTCTAACTCGTAGACGAGGAAAGAACGAGAACCTAGAAATGACGTAGTAGTTAAGTTGTGTAGTTGTTTAACGCTTGTGCTTAAACATAGTTGCTATTATGTGCAGGTTTGGGATACGAAGCAGGTCCGCGACCGTGAGGATTATTCGAGCTTCGTATTAGATGGGTAATTTCCTACCTGGTCCGGGTAGATGTATTGCATTCAGATTTAGTCATAGATATAAGCATGTTAGGTGTTCATATTATCTTGACCCTACTCTTTTTATCGTATGCTTGATCTTTTACCGTTGGCTATTAACTCCATTGCTGATATCATGTTTATTTTATCATGATTAGGAGTTATACATATAGGTGATGCAAGTAACTTAGAATTTATTTAAGTTAAGTGCAAATAGTAAAGTCCGGATGACAACCTGATTGTACATTGGGCAAAAAGGTCATCCGTAGATAGATAATGTCTTTAAACTAGGATTAGTTCTAGTACCCTTAGGTTGTATGTTACCATCGAACATGTATTGTGTAAACGGTCAGAGGAATGATACTTAGGGTATCGCTACAGACCGGTGGTCCTAGCTTGTTATAATCAGATGAGTACGACTCTCTACAGGATAGAGAGTGTGTCCATCAGTTGAGTATGACTCTCTACAGGATAGAGAGTGCGTCGATTAGATTGGTATGACTCTCTACAGGATAGAGAGTATTATGATCAGTTGAGTACGACTCTCTGCAGGATAGAGAGTGCATTGTTCTGGTTAGTATGATTCTCTGTAGAATAGAGAGTCTCTGGTGGATGTCTGTATGTGAGAAATTGCATTCATGCATTTGCATGCACACTGGCAACGAGGTCTCCCTTGTGGTTGAGAGTGTCGCCAATCATCCTGCCTCCACGGTTACTCATAGGAGGAGTCACCCGTGTGAGGGCAGAGCATTGTGGTGCCGCACTCTACCACTATAGACGGTGGTAGTTGGATTTGCGTGTCGTAGTCCTGCATGTGTGGCACTCGACCACTCATGGGTAGTGACTGTCGGAGTGGCCAACAGCAGGGACCCCCATCGTGTAGCTTGCTCTTTACGCTTATATGCTACTCGATCATACTGCCCACTCGGCCACTCGAGAGTAGTGGTTGGTGTTGAGTTGGGACAGTTGTCATGCTCGAGCCACCGAGGCCACACTGGGGTCGTGGTAGCTTTAGGGTGAGCCGACATGACCATGCATGCTGCATTGCCGTATCTGATGGCGCTTTGCATATTACCATATATATATACATATATGCATGTATATATATTATATATATATATATATATATATATATATATATATATATATATATATATATATATATATATGGATGGTTGAGATTAATATATATATGGATACAGTCTATATATATATGATTATTGTGATGTTGCATTTGTTTGTACTATGCTTGTTGCATTTGGGTGGACATCATATTCATGCATGTTTCTTGCATATATTATACAGTTGTGTAGGATACTGGTATGTGTTGGACAGACCATAGATACCTTGACCTGTAGCTAAAGTATATTGTGAATTGATCTACTCTTCCTGTTATATATATATATATATATATATATATATATATATATATGTTGGATATATGTTCAGGTTGGATCAGAGTAGCGTAGCAGACTTCAGGTATGTCTGCATTTTTTTATGTTGTTCATTCAGTTAGACGGTATATGCTTGTATTTATATACTATGCTGATATACCTGTTGTATATCTAGATTATGTTGTCGAAATACATGTGATATTACATATATACATGTTTTCTATTACCTGCTGAGTTTTACTCGCCACCCTCGTGGACCCTGGGTTTTCTGTCGCCCAGGTAATAGGTAGCCGACTTCGTCATGGACTTGGAGCACCACTGGCTGGCATCATCTCATCTCAACTCCGAGAGTCCGGATTTTTGGTGTTCTCATTTGTATTCCGTTATGGATATGTTTTATGTGATGATTGTAGTTGTGACTATTGATGTTGTACCCCTTTTCTTCCTTTTTGATTTTATTATGGTATCTTGAGTCGGTGTTAGTCATACCGGTATGCATGTGTGTTATCATTTGTGAGATTGTAGTATGTTTCCGCTGTGTCTTGTGTAGTTTTTGTTTTCATATATATATATTATTGCTATTGTGGGCCTACGGGCCTTGTATTAACCCGAAATGTTGTCACGTACAGGGGAGATGTCGTCCGTTTGATTTTCGGCTCGGCATGCTCTCGGGGCGTGACAGATTATGTGTGTGCAGTGTGGGTCACGACGAGACACAGAGTCAGATTATCCGATGGATCATTTTATCCATTTCTAATATAAGCAGTCAGTATCTACGAGGAGAGTATGTACTTTGAAGACTCAGTTGAAGACTATGGATGAAGCTTTCGAGCGGACGATCCACAACCTCAGAAGCCGAGATCATGACAGAAGAATGGAATATCACATCAGCAACGATCTACTACCCGAGATATAGTTGGAGCTCTTTGATACTTTCATCCGGAAGAAGTAAATTACTCAGCAGTATTAGCCGAAGACATCTCAGAAGACTCAGACGTTCAGACAATAATTGTTACTATCCAGACGACAGCAACTATTACCTTCCCAGGCGTGGTTATGATTTGTTCAGAGGAGAGAGAGTATACGACGATGGTTGTATCTATGTCGTATTCTACAGTTGCAGCTATACCTTTCACGGAGTTAGAGTGTGCTATGATGTTGTTTAGATCTAATTACTTTAATTGATCTTTTGGATGTTGGTGATCTGTGGTGGATTGAGTTTGGTGTGAATCGACCAAGGATGAATGTAGATTTGGGGTTACAAGAGGTGTGTGCCGGAGAGTTGTATTCGAGGAAAGAACATGGATATAGAAATGTAGTAGTTAACCTGTATATTTGTTGGGTGTTAGAACTTAACTATAGTTTGCTATTGTATGCTGGTTGGGATATGAAGCAGGTCCACGGCTGTGAGGATTTCTATTTCAAGCTTCGTATCAGGTGGGTAATATCTACCTGGTCCGGTAGTTTTGATCAAATTTCGGTGCATGAATTTGGACTTATGCTATTACTTTGATCTTAGATCCACTCTTATTTAATCATATGCTTGTACTGCCTTGACCTTTGAGATATATACTCTGTTACGTCATTGATTATCTAGCACGGATAGGAACTATAAACCCTATTATGTGTTAGCTGATGGATGTTCAGTAAGTACAGGTGGTTAAGGTTATCTTTGTGACCTCAGATTAGGTTACTGTGTTACATCACTAGGGTTAGGTGATGGATTGGATTATGGAGTCGATTATTATATCATACCCGTATTAGTGGTGCATCTATGGTGGATCTAGTTGTCTGTGCATAGATAATAAGTATGTGGTTGTCAGTATGTGACCATGGACTAGAGGTCCTAGCGTGATGGTATATCCATTATGGATTGTGTGTCTATGTATGATTATATGGATGGTCGATAGTATCTCGCTACTGACTAGAGGTCTTAGCGTGGTTGATTGTCAGAGGTGTATGACTCTTTGTACGGTAGAGAGTCTTGTGGATTGTAGTCATTGCATAGTTGACTTTTGATTGACCAGGACTCCCCGTGGGATAGGGAGTGTGGCGAGGATACATGTGTGGAGCTATGCATCATTACATTGCATGCATGTTGTTGACTGGGTCTCCCTTGTGGTTGAGATGGGTCGTCAGTCATCCTGCCTCCCCGGCCACTCGGGGTAGTGGTAGCAAGGTTGATGGCAGAGCATTTTTGTGCGTGTCGTTCTCGGCCACTATGGATGGTGGTAGCTGGAGATGCGCACTTGGCCACTGTGCGGAGTGGTAGTTAGCGCACTCACCCACTATAGACGGTGGTCGTGTGATGTGCAGTTGTCCTGGGTGCAGTGCTCGTCTACTCATGGGTAGGGACGGAGCGGCTAGCAGCAGGGACCCCTGTGTGGGTAGCATATAGCTCTATGGCGGGCTAGCTACTGTTTCATACTACCCAACTCGGTCACTCGAGAGTGGTGGCGGCTAGAGTCGGGATAGTTATCATGTCGTGCCACCTAGGCTACACTGGGGTCGTGGTAGCGAGTTGGGTGCGCATGCATGACCATGCATATGCATTGCTGATATATATATGTATGCATATATTCGATATATGTTTTACATATGTCTGTGAGATGCTGCATTTATTTGTTACATATGTTTGTACATCATGATACATGTCATTTGCATATTATATACTGCTATGTGTTGAGCATGATATATGTGTTGGTCCAGACTGTTGTATGCATTTGATTAGCGTCATGTCATAGTGTGGTATGGACCGGGATGTTATTACATGTGATTCTATACTGTTCATATGTCTGAGTGTTGGTCAGGTATGGGATTAACTTTGTGCGTTATATGGATTATGTTATTGTATATCTGTTCAGGATTATATAGTTTATGGTGTTGCAGACCGTCAGGTACGTTCATACATTACTTCATGTTCAGTTGATCAGTTTAGTATATACATTGAGTATGACTTTACTGTAGTTACTTGTTATTAGAGTTAGATAGGACTGTATGTCTATTGGACTCATGTTGTATACCTGTAGATCTTCACATGTATACTTGTAGATCTCTTTACCCTATATGTTCATGCACTTTCTACATATTACCCCTGAGTTTATACTCATCACCCCGGGACCTTGGGCTTCCTGTCACCCAGATAATAGGTAGAAGATTCCTTGGACGTTCGGAGCTCCACCAGTTGATCCCATCTCACACCGGACGAATGGATATGTTTTCCGTATTGTTGTATTACTATAGATTGTTGTTTTGGGGTTTTACCCTGTATGGTTTCCGTATTTGTGATATACAGATGTGTTGTATGTATTTGGTCTTTGATTCGATTTCTGTTATGATTCTTGTCGTGTCAAGTCACTCCGGAGTGCACAGTTGGGTCCTTGTATTTTGTTTTATCTGTAGTATGCTTCCGCTGTGTTTGATATGTTGATATCTTTATGTTATATTGTTGTTGTAGGCCTACGGGTCTTGTATTAACCCGATATGTTGCCACGTACAAGGGAGATATCGTCCGTTTGCTTTTTGGCACGGTATACTCTCGGGGTGTGACAATTTTATTGGTATCAGAGTCATAGTCCATATCAAGTCATGAACCTCGAACGAAGGAAATTGAGCTCCCATGTCCGGATCAAGAGAACCAGACACCAGGCAAGAAATCCAGTTAGGTCGGGAGGACCAAACAACTGGCAGGAAGTCCAGTTGGGTCAGAAGGACTGGACAACTGGCAGAAAGTCCAGCTGGGTCAGGAGGACCAGATAGTTGGCAGAAAGTCCTAGTGAGTTGAGCATCAGACATCAAGCAGAGGATGTCCTTCGAGGACGGATAGGCTTGAGAGAGGGTCAATGTGGTCCTTTGTTTGAGGGGAGGATTGTTGGAGCATTGAGAATACAATCAAAGTCCCACATTGGTAAGACATGGAAAAGATCATGTGCTTATAAGATAAAAAGATATCTCCATTGATATGAGGCCTTTTGGGTAGAGCCCAAAAATAAAACCATGAGGGCTTAGGCCCAAAGTGGACAATATCATACCATTGTGGAGATATGTGGATTTTATAAGCACCAACAATTAGTATCAGAGCTAGGTTCCATGTTAAGCTATGAATCTCGAACGAAAAAGGGGAGCTCCCATGTCTGGATCAAGAGAATCACATTAAGTCCTGGTGGGTTAAGGATCGGATGTCAAGCGGAGGAAGTCCTTCGAGGACATATAGGCTTGAGGGGGGCTCATTATGGTCATTCGTTTGAGAGGGGGATTGTTGGAGTATGGAGAATACAATCAAAGTTCCACATTGGCAAAACATGGAAAAGATCATGTGCTTATAAGATCAAAAGATATCTCAATTGGTATGAGGCCTTTTGGGTGAAGTCCAAAAACAAAATCATGAGGGCTTAGACCCAAAGTGGACAATATCATACCATAGTGGAGATATATACGGGATCTTATAAGCATTTACATAATTCTTTTTTTACTCCTCCCGTCAAAAAGATCTGTACCACTGTCGTGCTGGAATTACAAATCTGGTGCTGTGATTTGAATTCCCAGCATACAGTGGTGGTGCAATCTCAGCACCACTACTATGGTGTTGGGATTTGAATTCCCATCACCATAGTGGTGGTGCAATTCCAGCACCACAGTGGTGTTGGAAGTTACAATTTCAGCATCACTGTGGTGCTGGAATTTGAATTTCCAGCACCACCACCGTGGTGTTGAAATTTACAATTTCAACACCACAGTGGTGCTGGAACTTATAATTCCAACACCACTGTGGTTCTGGGATTTGAATTCTCAACACCACAATGGTGATGAGATTGTAAATTTCAACACCACGGTGGTGGTGTTGGGATTGCAATACAACTGTGGTGCTGAGATTTGAATTCCCAGCACCACGTTCGAAAATTTTACTGTGCTACAAGTCTATTTGACGGGAGGGGCAAAAAAGAAATTAAGTGCGCTATTTGGTAAATATAAAAGTATGGAGCACTGTTTGGATAATTCTAAATTTCACGTGCGCTGTTTGGTAAATTGTCGAAAAATTTTAATTAATGTGTGGGGTTTGAATCTATATATATTATAGTAATACTTGGAGGAATTTAATGTTGATATAAGAACATCTTATGTTTAAGGAAAAAATTATATTAAAATGGAATTAGAATACCAAAAAAAAAAGATTAACAATTTTTGTTCTAGATAATTACGTGGAAGTTCAATTATGGCGTTCAACTTAGTGAACCTCGATTGTGGTTTAGATTTTCTAAGATTTAAGATTAAAAAAGTGCCCTTCCTTATAATGCATTTGAATCTCACGAAAACACAAACAAAAGTGCAATTTTATTGATCTCTTTAATAAAATACCCTTTTGTTACAATTATAAAAAATTATATAAAATATTAAAACATTGTCATTTATTTGTTGTTCTTCACTTTTTTGTAAAAAATTAGCAAAGGACACGCTCAAAGTTTTAAATTTTTTAAAAAGTACACCATAGTTTTTTTTTTTACAAAAATATGCACTTAATTTCAAAAATACATATCCTGCCAACAATAATGTCCATTTAATTTTTATGTGGTGCTGATTTTAAAAATTAATATTAAAATAGCGTTGATTTTTTAAAGTGGTGCTGATTTGATTTTGAAAAATCAACATCAACATAGTGTTGATTTTTGCCATAGTTATATTGATTTTTTAAAATCAATACTACGGTCAATACCATCAGAAGTATGATTACATGTCTCCATGAGGATGACGCGATGGTAAGATAGGGTGTTGCTTGTAGATTGAGCTGGGTTCGATTTCGGATGAGGGATCTAAAATCCCCCCTAGCTTCAGATGAATTCCTCCCTGTCTTGCCACCGTGTCAAGGGACTTTGTCCTCCCTGTGATTTATCCCTCTCTCGCCAGTGTCCTGGGACGAATGACAAGGGTCTGCTAGTTGGGTAGATTCCCAACTTTTACAAAAGTATAATTACATATCTTCTTTATATTTTTTAAGACTATCCTCTTCTACTCTATGCCCTGTTTCAAAATTTCAAATCCTCTAAATTCATTAATGAATTTTAATCAAAACTCATTAATAGTGTTAATCATCTTTAATTGAATACAATACACGTGCAATAGGTTTCTATAGTGACCCGGGAATCCAATGTTGTTATAAAATCTCAATTTCAAAGTCTTTCTAATCGTGCATAATCTATTTTCAAAATTTAACCTTTGTGTCAATTGATATATACTCATAACTTCACGTAGGAGCTCAAAACCAAGGTTGCACATGTTATATCTATCTTATATAAACTTTCATCTTTCACTTCATGTCCAGGTTTCATAATTTCAAAATTTCTAAATCTATCAATAAATTTCGACAAGAACTTATTGATGAACTTAATCAACTTTAATTTGATACAATCCAAATCTAATATATTTTTATAGTATCCATTAATTTCACTAAGGTGAAAAGTTCAACCTCAAAAGGCATCTTAGCCTTACACAACTGTAATGATACTCAAAGAGTGCACTAAAAGTTCTAAATTTTTGACAACAAACTATGCATAACTAAAATACCTTTGAAGCTAGACTTTTGGCTATGGTGGGATTGGGAGATACCGCAGAAATATATCAAATTTGAATTGGATCTAATCAGAACTGATTAAGACTATTGATGAAACTCATTGACATCCCCAAAGGATTTGAAATTATAAAACTTGAACATAAAGTGGAAGAGAAAAGTATAAAGAAAATAGATATGATATGTACAATTTTAGTTGTAAAATTATGAGTATATATCAATTGACACAGAAATTAAATTTTAAAAATATGATAGACACATCTAGGAAGACCACAAAGCTAAATTTTTAGGGCACGATTAAACTTAGAGTCGCTAAAGAAATTTATTGGACTTAAATTGGATTCAATCAAAACTAGTTAAGGTCTTCCATGAGTTTTGGTTGAAATTTATTAATAGATTTAGAAGATCTAAAATTTTTAAACCAAGATATGAAATGGAATAGGAGAGTTTTGAGAATATAAAAAAATATATGTAATAGCCTCCTATTAGTGTTCAAAATTTTAAAATTATACTGTGATGTTAATTTTTCAAAAATAGTATCATAATTAAAAATGGTATTGACCCATATAAAAATAAAATATATGCCATCATTGGGAGGGATTTTTTTAAAATTAAATAAGTTTTTGAAAAAAAAAATAAAGTATGATGCTACATTTGGAAATTCTAAAATTATGAATGTGTGCTTTAATAAAACGTTGAAAAAAGAAATATACATAATATTTTTTTTAATCATACCTAATGGTTTCTTTCATAGCAAGAAAAAAATAATTAATTCTCAACGACTAGCGAGTGTGATATTGAATTCTTGATTTATTTTTTTTTATGCAAAGAGATTATTATGTCAAAACAAAACAAAAATTTTCATGATTTATCATTCTTCATTAAATTAAAAATCTATTATAAAAAATATTTAGGAAGGAATCCAATCAAAACTATCTAGATTCATTAATGAATTTCAATCAAAATTTATTGATTTTAAAAAAAAAATACGTAATAAAAAAGGGACAATAAAATTATTTTTTATGGTGTTTATATTATATTTTAACATTTTTATGATAAATTATGTATCAATTAAATTTTTTATCTTCTCTTTACATACATATGATAATTAATCACTGTGATATTAATTTTAAAAATCAATATGATGTTAATTTTCAAAAACAAACATTGTTATGGTGTTGGATTTTTTCAACACTAGCAGGTGATGTTGATTTCAAAAATTAACATCAACAAATAGAAAAATAATACCATCATTAAGTGTGATATTGATTTCAAAAATTAACACCACCTATTTATGTTATTTATGTGATGCATGCAATGTTTTTACGGGATGACGCGATGATAAAATAGGAGTTACTTCTAGAATAGACAGAGGTTGATTCCGAATGAGGGATCTAAAATCTCCCCTGACTTCAGATGGCCCCCCTCTGTTTTGTCACCGTGTCAAAGAATTTCATCTGTCACGCCCCGCGAGCATGCCGAGCCGAAAATCAAACGGACAGCATCTCTCCTGTATGTGACAACATTTCGGGTTAATACAAGGCTCATATGCCCACAATAACAACAATATATATATATGAAAATAAAAACTACACAAGACACAGCGGAAACATACTACAATCTCACAAACGACAACACACATGCATACCGGTATGACTAACACCGACTCAGGACGCCATAATAAAACCAGAAAGGAAGAAAAGGGGTACAACATCAATAGTCACAACTACAATCATCACATAAAATAAATCCATAACGGAATACAAATGAGAACACCAAAAATTCGGACTCTCGGAATTGAGATGAGATGATGTCAGCCAGCGATGCTCCAAGTCCATCACGAAGTCGGCTACATGTTACCTGGGTGACAGAAAACCCAGGGTCCGCGGGGGTGGTGAGTAAAACTCAGCATGTAAAATATCGGAAAAAAAAACAAAATATATATATTCCTTGTTAATTGATAAATTATCATGTGGAACTTTTCAGAAGTTTTTAGAAATTTTTCTGAAATTAATTGGAGTTCAGATGATTGATTAGGAGGGAGATTAAGGTTTAAATAGGTGATTGAGTTAGACTTGAGCTAGCTCAATCATTTGGCCGATTTTTAACCCTCGAACCCGAACCCGATCCCTTGGGCGTTTTTTTTTTTCGATCGACCGTTTCTCTCCGTCTCCGCCCGATCCCTATTCTCCCGATTCTATTCAAGCGTCGCTCCTCTTCTCTTCTCCCTCTCGATTTTGCGTCGCCGCCCCTTTCTCTCGATCGCGACTCCTCCTTCCCGTGCTCACCGTCGCCGACTGGTTGCATCGCCGGAGCAGCTGGTGGATCACGCGCCTTGTCTTCTTCGCCTCGTGCTCACGGTCACCGCCGCCGACGAGCCAACTTGGCATGCTCTCACTGCTGCCGGTCGTCGTCCCCACGCCGCTGCCACCGCGAGTGGGATTAGCTGTTGCCGTCGTCGATGGCTGTTTCCTCGAGCCGCCCGTCGCGCACCCTACCTCGCCACCGCGAGCTCAAGGTAGTCGATCAAGTCGGTTTCCTTTCTCCGATCCAAATCGCCACGGCCGTATCTTCTCCCGATCTCACGAGCGTCGCTCGTTTCTTCGCCGCTGCGTCTCGCCGTCGCCCGATTGTGCGACTCTTCCCGATGATTGACTGTAACAGTGGGCGATCTGCCACCGTCGATGGTTGAGTCAGCCCACCGCCTCCTTCCCCATCTCGTCCGACACCAAGATCCCAGCGTTGTGGTGTTCCTTGCAGTCCTAGGGCGCCCGACGAATTGTTATCAACTGCCTTCGCCATGAATGGATCCCTACCGCCGCTTATCCCGTCGATTGTCGGCCTCTTTATCATTCTTAGGTTTCTTCGCCGCAATTTGGGTCTTTGATGAGGAGTGCAAAGTTTGAAGGATTTGTTGGAGATGAATCCCGTGTACATTTGCTGGTTATTCTTTGGGATCTGGTGTTGCTGCGCTGCTAGCGATGGTGGTTGTTCATGATCTTGACAGGTTAGGGAATGTGGAGAGGAATAAGAATAGGTGTTTAGCTATTGCCCCTGTAAGATGTGTCTCACTTAATTTGGTTGTTGAATATGCAGATGTTATCGATTCAGTAGTTCTCCAGGATGATTTCTTGCCTCGGACAGCAACACCTCTGGAAGATATATTCAAGTCTCTTTTCTGGTAAATTGAGGACTCAACTCTTAGAGACTGGTATGATTTTCTTTGCACAGTTTACCATGCTTGTTATGTCTAAGATGCATGGTCGATACATGCATATCAGAGGATGCTATGCTAGGAGATCCTCGGAGACTATATGCACCAAGAAGGCTCTATCATATTATTGAGAGGCAGTTGAGTAGATCTGATGAGATCAAGAAGATGTGCAAAGAAAGTTAAGCTTGGTAAGTTCATATCTGGATAAGTTATGCATGTTGTCGTATATGCACTTCTAGGTTGATTAAGTAGTGTAAGGGAATTGATAGGGATTTCATAGCACTGTTGGACTTATAAAGAACTTAGATATGTTCCTTGCTCTTTCTTGCAGGATTTTAAATTGTGAGAAACTCTTGGACGTGGAGATTTATTGGATACTCTACATAGCAGGTGGGTAATTTCCTACCTGGTCCGGGTAGTTGTATTTCATTCAGATTTAGTCATTGATATGAGTATGTTAGGTGTTCATATTACCTTGACCCTGTTCTTTTTATCGTATGCTTGATCCTTTACCATTGGCTATTAACTCCATTGCTGATATCATGTTTATTGTATCATGATTAGAAGTTATATATATAGGTGATGTAAGTAACTTAGAATTTGTTTAAGTTAAGTGCAAATAGTAAAGTCCGGATGACAACATGATTGTACATTGGGCAAAAAGGTCATCCGTAGGTAGATAATGTCTTTAACCTAGGGTTAGTTCTAGTACCCTTAGGTTGTATGTTACCACCGAACATGCATTGTGTAAATAGTCAGAGGAATGATACTTAGGGCATCGCTACGGACCGGTGGTCCTAGCTTGTTATAATTCGATGAGTACGACTCTCTACAGGATAGAGAGTGTGTCCATCAGTTGAGTATGACTCTCTACAGGATAGAGAGTGCGTCGATTAGATTGGTATGACTCTCTACAGGATAGAGAGTATCATGATCAGTTGAGTACGACTCTCTGCAGGATAGAGAGTGCGTTGATCTGGCTAGTATGACTTTCTGTAGAATAGAGAGTCTATGGTGGATGTCTGTATGTGAGATATTGCATTCATGTCATTTGCATGCATCTTTGGCGACGAGGTCTCCTTGTGGTTGAGAGTGTCGCTATATCACCTCACTTACTCATGGGAGGAGTAACCTGCAGGTGTGGCGAGCATTGTAGTGCCGCACTCTACCACTATAGACGGTGGTAGTTGGATTTGCGTGTCGTAGTCCCACGTGTGTGGTACTCGACCACTCATGGGTAGTATTTGTCGAGTGACCAGGCAGGGACCCCCATCGTGTAGCTTGCTCTTTACGCTTATATGCTACTCGATCATACTGCCCACTCGGCCACTCGAGAGTAGTGGTTGGTGTTGAGTTGGGACAGTTGTCATGCTCGAGCCACCGAGGCCACACTGGGGTCGTGGTAGCTTTAGGGTGAGCCGACATGACCATGCATGCTGCATTGCCGTATCTGATGGCGTTTTGCATATTGTCATATTATACATATATGCATGTATATATATATATGGACGATTGTGATTAATATATATATAGATGCGGTCTATATATATATGAGTATTGTGATGTTGCATTTGTTTGTATTATGTTTGCTGCATTTGGGTGGACATCATATTCATGCATGTCCCTTGCATTTGTTATACGATTGTGTCGGATATTGGTATGTGTTGGACAGACCACTAGATACCTTGACCTGTAGCTAGAGTATATTTTGAGTTGATCTACTCTTCCTGTTATATATATATATATATGTTGGATATATGTTCAGGTTGGATCAGAGTAGCGTGGCAGACTTCAGGTATGTCTGCATTTTTATGTTGTTCATTCAGTTAGATGGTATATGCTTGTATTTACATACTATGCTGATATACCTATTGTACTTCTAGAGTATGTCGTTGAAATACATATGATATTACATATATATACATGTTTTCTATTACCTGCTGAGTTTTACTCACCACCCCATGGACCCGGGTTTTCGTCGCCTGTAATGGTAGAAGACTTCGTGATGGCATTGGAGTATCGCCAGCTGACATCGTCTCATCTCACCTCCAAGGCTCCCGTGTCTATTTTTGGATTTTCCGTATGTCTTGTTTTGCATTCGGAGTTTTCGTGATGTTATGTATTATGTGATGTACGCACATGTTGGTGCGGGTTTTGTCGAGATTTTTCTTTATGTTATGGTGTTAGTCATACCGGTATGCATGTGTAGGATGTATTGTTGTTGTTGTATCGTTTCCGCTGTGTGTAGTTGTTTTGATTTATATATATTGTTGTGGTTTGGTATATTTTTATATATTGTTGTCGTTGTGGACCTACGGGCCTTGTATTAACCCGAAATGTTGCCACGTACAGGGGAGATGTCGTCCGTTTGATTTTCAGCTCGGTATGCTCTCGGGGCATGACAACTTTAGTGGTATCAGAGCCCAAGGTTCTGCGATGTCATACAATGTTGTTTTTGTGTCGAGTCTTGGATTCTCGAGAGTCGATTTATTCGGTTTTGGTTTTCTGAGATGAGATGGACAGCGGCCTGAGCTCCAAGCAGCACGAGGTAAGAATTCCTGAAAACTTATGGTTTAGTAGATATCTATCTAAAGTTGATCAGTATGTGTATACAATAGAGTTATGACACCTGTGTAGACTTGTAGTAGGGGTCGTCCATCGAGGCGATCAACCGGAGTGACCTTTAGGGTTTATACTCCCGGTTATGTTGGCTATGCATTTAGATGCTTATACCAAGGAATGACCTGTAGTGTGTTGGTTGTTGTTCGGAACCGTGGTATGAGTTGACCATGGGAACGACCTGTTGAGTCTGTGAGTCTTGAACCTGTGTCGAAAAGGTGATTTACCTTTGAGAGTCGACTGATACCGAGTCGGAAAAACATGGGTCAAGTCATCACATTTCTGGTTGAAATCGGAGATTTCAGCCTTAGAGATTTTCATTAACGGTACTAGTCAGATCATTACCTGTGGGTAATGAACAGACTTGTAGACTATTTGTGATGCAGATAGCGGAAGGCTAGGTTATGGTGTTTCATAGGGATTTTATCCCTGAGTTGTTAGTACTGAGTTGTATAACTTTGAGAGTACTTTTGAATACTTAACTCATGTTATACCGAGAAAGAAGAGTTATTTGCATACCATTATCAGGGTCAAGCCGGTATTTGGTGGTAAATGCAGAAAATAATCTTCGGGAAATAATATATCACTTGATCATGGTTTAGTGATGTTGAAAGAGTGTATTTCCCCGTGTCACTTTTAGTGACACATTATAAGGGATTCTTGAGCTTCAAGAAAGGGTGATTGGTTAGTAACAATGTACTGTGCAGAGTCGTGAGACTTGCGGAGGTTACGACCACCTAATAGCTCAAGAAGATGAAAGGATGATTTAAGTCGCCCAGAGTTATTGGCTTATAGTTGGATTAGGATGCCGGGATTTTCTACCAGATCCTACCGGAAGACGTTGGATTAAGACAGGAGTTTAAAAATGACTTCGTACAAGAGTTTAAGAGTTGGAGACCGGTAAGCAAATATTGTAGGTCAACTTAATAGAGTCAGAAGTCTCCGATTGTTGGAAAAGGAGCAAGATCGAAGTTATAGACTTTGAACTACTTTCCGATTATAGAAGACCAAATCGCAGATCATCAGAAGATTCTTGTGGATATCAGCAAAATCAGAACAAAGACTCCGAAGGAATTGTGTGCGTACAATGCAGATCACGAAGACACGCGAAGTCAGATATCTGTTGGGGCAGTTCAGCTGTTGCTATTGTGAGCAACCAGTACAGTGGAGGTGTACTTTGAAGACTCAGTTGAAGACTACCAATGGTGTTCCGGGAGGATGATGCACCGTCTCGACAGCAGAGATCAGCACAGAAGATGTGGGTTACCTTATCAGCATCAACCTACTACCTCAGGCGTGGTTGAAGTTCCGTGATACTCCCCTTCAACAGAGATCAGCACAGAAGCAGCATCAGCAGAAGACATCTTAGAAGATTCAGCAGACAACAACAGTTACCTTCAGATGTGATTTGCTTAGGACAGAGGAGAGAGTATACGACGATGGTCGTATCTATTCGGTATCCTACAATTGCAGTTCGTAGGATTAAGGGATGGATCAGATGATCTAGGAAAAAAAAATCCCCGAGGCATTCGTCGCAGAAATGCGACCGCTTTGTCGCGGACTGTTGAATCTGATCTTTTATCTTCGGAGAAAAGCCGAGACCTGTGTGGAGCCTTTTGGATCGGATCGACAAATAATTGATCGTTCAAGGTATTACTCTAAGTTACCCTCTGGGTTAATATGTTGGGAGATACTTGTAGTTTACATGTATTTTTGTCTAGAACATTCCTAGTGTGGATTAGAAGGTCCTATATATCGACTTGTGGGTCGGTGGTATCTCTACCGTCTGGTAAAATGTGGATCAATAATTAAGAAGTCAAGGGATATCCTTAGACTTGAATAAACATATCTATACTGTAGACATATCCTTACGGATGGTCAAATTGTTGGAAGTATGGTACGATATGTCTCTCGGATGTGCGTATAATCTGAGAGTGTTCGGATGTAGTTTCGGATGAACTCCTAGGCTTGCCGCTGCATATGCAAGTGGAGTAGGCGATCGAAATGATTGCGAAAATAGTTCCGGTATCGAAGATCCTATACCGAGTGATAATTTAACTGGTATCAGTATTGTTAAACAATATAGAAATTGGAAGAATGTGAGTTGCGATTATAGGAGATGTTGGAGGGGATATTTATCTATCCCAGTATTCCTCCTTGAGAAGGATCTAGAACTCTTTATTGAAAGAGGGATGAACCTTTGAAATTATGCATCGATTATCGAAGATGGACTGTGATAATTGTTGAAAGTAAATATTCTACGTTGAGGATAAATGATCTGTTTAGATCAGCTAAAGACACCTGTGTATACTCTAGGGTTGGTTTACGACTGGAGAGTTGATATGATAGTGACATAGTGTCATATAAGTATCATTGTCGTTGTGATGATTGATATATCATCAGCCTAGAGAAAAGGTGATGCAGGTGTGTAAAGACGACAATTTCATACTTGGTATGAATTGTTATGAGTTTTGATTAAGTTGCTAGAATAATTAATGATTTAGTCGTTGCTGGATTTGAGAATCGTGTATCCTGTACACGATTGGATCAGTTTGTGGTTGTTGGAGTTGCGTAACCTGGCCACTGTTGATTGTGGTAGTTGGAGTTGCGCACTCGACCACCGTAGATGGTGGTTTGCCTTGTATGGTTTGGTTAGTACTGTAGATGTGGATAGAATGTCTTAGCGTTATTATATCACAGATTTGTTTGACAAAGGTGATGTTGGAAATCACTTAGTTGGAAGCTGGTGAAACCAGTTTACAGGATCTAGACGACGGTTAACTTTTACACGAGTATTAGTTAATCCTTCTAGAGTGGATAAAAGGATGATGTACGCAAATGCGTCGTTTCAGGGATCGAAACGATTCCAATGTAGTTGAATGAGACATATTCTATGTCTACGTCAGTTAAGAAACTACGAGATAGTCTATCATATACATGACGTGACTTTAGTAGTTATTATCTAGATTTATGGATGTATGGAACAAAAGTGCTTATTGAATCTAACTAGCTACTAGGTAGCTACAATGGAGTTACTGGAGCGCGAATAGTTGCAAAAAAAAAAAAAAATTGCAACGAGTGAGATTCGTCGCTATAGTCTCCCATGCACTTACAGAGTGTGTGGTGGAGCGAATTTGGAAGGGTTGATGGACTCCTCTTTTGAGAAAATAATTCCCCATCTCTGATAAGGATAGTGGGTTTCGGAGTTGCAGTGTTTAAGAAAGAGTTGCTACAGGTGGCACATCATTTGAGATTTGCTATATATCCTGGTGGTACTCGGATGTACCGGGATATGAGACATTTATACTGGTGGGAACGGTATGAAGAGAAATACCGCAGACGTTGTTGCTGGATATTTACTATATCAGCAAGTGATGGTTGAACATCAGAAATCTGATGGATTGCTCACGGAAAATTCCGATTTCGGAATGGAAGTGGGAGCGTATCACTATGCATTTCGTTATGAGATTGCCTAGAACCCGTAAAGGATATGATGTAATTTGGGTGATCGTGGATCGACTAGCCGAATCAGCTCACTTTTTGCCTATGCATGGAATGAACTTGTTGGATCATCTGACAGAGTTGTACTGCCGAGAAATTATCGGATTATATGGGGTACTTTTGAGTACCATATCTGATAGAGATCCGCGACTTACCTCGCGATTTTAGCAGAGCATGCAGTAGGCTATGGGCATAGAGCTTAGACTCAGTACAACGTTTCATCCGTAAACGGATGGACATTGGAGAATCTATTGAGATCCTGTGTCTTGGATTTCAGAAAGCAGTTAGGAGGACCATGTTCATTCAGTGGAATCTGCCTATAACGACCGAAGAGTTACGTAGACCGGGGACGGAGACCATCCGACTTGTAAAGGTTGGATGACAGCATCATATCGATAATGAGGCTATGTGGGAGTTGGAAGATACTATTCGAGCTCGACATCATCATCCTTTCACTTAGGGTATGTGATGGTTCTGGAAATTTCTTGAGTTGGTTCTCGTATCTAAGTACGAAATTTGGGGACCAAATTTTTATTAGTGGGGGAGAATGTAAAATATCGGGAAAAAAAAACAAAATATATATATTCCTTGTTAATTGATAAATTATCATGTGGAACTTTTCAGAAGTTTTTAGAAATTTTTCTGAAATTAATTGGAGTTCAGATGATTGATTAGGAGGGAGATTAAGGTTTAAATAGGTGATTGAGTTAGACTTGAGCAAGCTCAATCATTTGGTTGATTTTTAACCCTCGAACCCGAACCCGATCCCTTGGGCATTTTTTTTTTCCGATCGACCGTTTCTCTCCGTCTCCGCCCGATCCCTATTCTCCCGATTCTATTCAAGCGTCGCTCCTCTTCTCTTCTCCCTCTCGATTTTGCGTCGCCGCCCCTTTCTCTTGATCGCGACTCCTCCTTCTCGTGCTCACCGTCGCCGACCGGTTGCATCGCCGGAGCAGCTGGTGGATCACGCGCCTTGTCTTCTTCGCCTCGTGCTCACGGTCACCGCCGCCGACGAGCCAACTTGGAATGCTCTCACTGCCGCCGGTCGTCGTCCCCACGCCGCTGCCACCGCGAGTGGGATTAGCTGTTGCCGCCGCCGATGGCTGTTTCCTCGAGCTGCCCGTCGCGCACCCTACCTCGCCACCGCGAGCTCAAGGTAGTCGATCGCGTCGGTTTCCTTTCTCCGATCCAAATCGCCACGGTCGTATCTTCTCCCTGTTGGTGCAATCGGCCCAGGTCACGATTGACCAGGACTCGAGTTTGACTCGAGTGATGTTTTGATGTTTGACAAAGTATGTTTGACATAGGATTGGCATTGATGTTTGACATTAATGTCGGTTAATATGTTGGGGAGATTGTTTATACAATCGACCCAGGTTATAATTGACTTGATGGTTGACCAGGGTTGACCATGTGATTATGGGAAAGTCCAAGCATGGGTCTTGGCAAGGTAAAGTCCAAGTCATGGGTACTTGGCAATGGAAAGTCCAAGTCATGGGTACTTGGCATTGAAAGTCCAAGCATGGGTCTTGGCAATTGAGAAGTCCAACATGTGTTGGCAAGGGAAAGTCCAAGCTTGGGTCTTGGCACTTGAAGTCCAAGGGGATTGATATTGGCGGCGTAAAGTCCAAGCGGAGTCTTGGCAGCGTAAGTCCAATGTGCCTTGGCGGTGAATACACCGTTAGCATGACATAGCCGATGGAAGCACCGGGAAGCTAGCGCGATGGATGAACAAGTCATGGATGACTTGGAGGGATCCGAGAGGCGTGAGGCTGATGGAGGTTGCTAGAAGGCTTAGGTCTAGGCTAAGGGTGGTCTAGCAAGTATGGGGACACCATGTTTGGGTTAAAACCTCATTCTTGAGGTTGGCGATCGCCAGCATTATGGCGGTTCATTAGTGAGTCGACTGAGTTCGAGCCGGTTAGGCTGAGGATGCTCGCAGCGATCGCCACTAGAAGCGATTGGTGATGGCGGCGCCGATGCTATGGATCGCGCGATTGTCTTCTGCCGCGAGCAGTAACGCTCCGTAGCCGTGGCGATCGACTACGGCGTTAGCGATCGACAATGTTGGCGATCGCGCCAAGAGATCCGTTAGAGTTTTTCCATGGATCGACCCGTTGTCTCATGACAACGATGGCATCGGTCGGCGGACTTATGGCGATCGATGGGCGAAAATCCAACCGACGCAGGTTATAAAAGCAGCTCGGAAGGAGGGATTTAGCAGCGATTTTCTTGGGCGAAATTGAAGGGGGAAGTTGGTGCTTTCCAGTCCTTCAAGGCTAGTTCAAGGCAATCAAAGATCAAGCAATCCAAAGTTCTTGTAAAGTTGTTTTTCCTTTACTTGCATTGTATTTCTTACTTGTATTTGCTTGCATCTTGTAGATTATTGTTGTAATCTTTTGTACGAGGTTTCTCCACCTCCGACTTGTGTCGAGAAGGAGTATTTGTGATTAGTGAGTGCGTGTGCATCACTAGGGCTCTTTAGAGCTCGACCCGTGGAGTAGGAACCATTCGGTTCCGAACCACGTTATATGTTTGTGTTCGTGTGATTGCTTTTCGTTATTGCTTTTATTATATATATTCCGCTGCGCACTAACGTAATTGTAGACACGAACGCGATCGATTTCCATCACCGTACGATCTCAACGCTATTCACCCCCCTCTAGCGGGCCTCAAATTTCCAACAAGTGGTATCAGAGCCCGGGGCTCTTCTACGGACTAACCGCCGGGAGCTAAAAGGCTAGAGGGAAGATGGAACTCCAAGACAAGCTTGGATGGGATATCAACACACCTATCCCCTATACCTTCTATGGACAAGAAGGGTTTAAACAATGGAAGTCAAGAATTGAAGACTTCCTAATGATGAGGGACATTGAGGAATGGGCTATCTTAATGGAAGGCTTTGAATTGCCAAGAGGACCAAAAGGTGGTTTCCTCAAAAAGAAGAGATGGACCGAAGAGCAAGTCCAAGCCTTCGAGAAAAACACCAAGGTAATAAAGTTTTTGGTTGAGTTAATACCTAACAATATCTTGTGTATGTTAGGTAATTATATAGATGCCAAGGAGCTATGGAGCCAAGTGGCAAAGCTCCATGAAAACTCATCATCAATCCAACAAGAAGAAGAAGAAGAAGAAGAGTGCACACCCTCTCAAGCTCAAGCAAGCACATCTCCATCTAAAGAGCTTGAGGAGTCCGAAGTTGATAGGGAATCAACTTCCGGATTGGTGGAGGAAGTGGAAGAAGCATCCACTTCTATAATCGAGGAGGAAGAAGTGGTGGAAGAGGTAGAGTTAAGACAAACCTCAACCTCTAGGATAGAGGGGGAGGAAGTTAGACCATCCACAGGGCGGAACAAAATAAGGAGGAAGCTTCAACATCCGGTCAAGATGAAGAAGCCCAAAATTCAACTCCACACCTATCACGGATCTAGGTAACTCGAGCATTTCAAATAATGATAAAATTCATATTATCTGCTTTGAGTGTAGGGAGCAAGGACATTATAAGAGTAAGTGTCCTAAACGGGTTAAGAAGACTCCACCCGTGCCAAAAATCAAGGAAGTCGGTGCCCAAAGAAGCAAAGAGCACATCATTTGCTTCAAGTTCCATCAAAGGGGCACTATAGGAGTCAATGCCCAAAGGGGAGAAGAAGGGGCAAAATGGAGCTTCACATGTAGGGAGCTAAGGCTAACCCTAAGGTATATTTTAATAATGCTCTTTCTACTTCTTATATTCAAAAGCATGCTAGAAATAATTTTAGCAATCTTGCTATTTATCAAAAAGCATGCTAGAAATAGAGAATATTGCTTAGGAGCTAAAAGTATTCACTTAGATAATAGGAAGAAATTTGGGACTAATGTCCTAAAAATAATTTATCTAAGGATAAACCTAGGTCAAATAACACTAGACCAATTTTACCTAGGAGACCATTAGAAAGGTGCAAGAGCACCTAGGTTTCAATCCTAAGTGGACTAGGCATATGCCTAGAAAGTTCCATGCCCATGATTTAAATCAAAATTCAAAATTGGGCAATTAGAATTAGAGAATCAAGTCTTGAGGTCAAGGCTTGAAAAACTTGAGAAGAACCTTAAAATTATACAAAATCAATATAAAGGGTCTAATGGTCAAACTCCTAGATCAAAAACTCAAAGTCAACACTTAAGACCTAAGAGTCAAAAGTCAACTAAGGGCAAGCAAGGCTAGGGTCACAAACCCAAGCCTAAGCTGGCTTATCAAAGTGTTCCATTTGATTATGGAACACTAACTAGGTCTAGGAAGACCAAGGTTACTAGGAAGTCATCCTAGAGTTGACCAAAGGGTATGCCTAGTGGCTGGGGTTTCTAGGAAACCTAGGGTGGCAACTAAGAAGGTTGGAAGAGGAGTCACTCCTAGAGTCAACCTAGGTAAGACCAAAATGACCAAGGCTAACAAGCCTAGGAGGTCATTAGGAAGGTATCTAGGAGGTTATCCCTAAGGAATACCTAATTAACCCTAGGAGCTCAAATCGGTTTTGGGTTCCTAAGAGCGTGATTGATTCACGCTAGATGGGTTTAAGTGTGCCAACCTTGATTGGATGGGTAGTTAACTCAACCATGGCAAAGGTGGCATTTTGGGTCATTTTCAAGGTTATAGTTACCTTGGGAATGTGGTTTGATTTTAATCCTAAAGATTTTAGGATGTGCCAATATTAGTTATGAAGTTTGATAAAATGATCATTTTGGCACAATTTAGGTTTAGAGGTTGGTGTGCCATTTTGGGTTTTTGGCACACTAGGAAGATTAGGTTAATATGACAAAATATGTTTAATCCCAACAAATGGCAATTAATATTAAAATTTAGGTGTTATTATACCTATATATTTTATATGCCATGATTTGTTTGCCATATGCCATGACATGACATCATGTTTACTTTTATCATCTAAATGTCATGATCATGCTTAGGATTAAGGTATTAAATGTCATGTGTTTTTAGATTTCATCATATGCCATGACATCATGATCATTGGCCATGATTTATTTTTCTATCATTATGCCATGATCATTTTCATGCATCTAAATTGATTAAAATTGATTTAAGGACTATGACATGACTTGGAGTCCCATTTATAAGGGAATCAAGTAGAGTTGCCTTAGAAAAATGCATGAAACCCTAGTTTAGGGAGAACAAAACCCACATCTCACATCCAATTGACATGTATGTGTATTTATACACCCTAGATACATGTGAGATGCTAGGATATGAGTTGAGTTCAAGGTGCATAGTTTTTGCATCTAGATGAACTAAAACTCATCTAATTTTATTGGTGGATCATTGGGAAAGCTTGTGTACAAGTCATGTACATAGAGCTCAAGGAATATGATCCAAAATATGGTTTTGAAAGTCATTTTAAAATCAATTTAGAAAACCTTGGTGAAGTCTATCTTTTGATAGCGATCACGATTGATGAGATTGATACAAAGTGAGCCAAAAACTTAGAAGTTTTCTTCACTTTTGAATTTTGTATCAATTTCGATATTTAATGGGTAAAATAATTTTAAAATATTTTTCACCCATTGTATTTCTTATAAGTAATGTACGTATTAAGTTTCATGAATTTTCAAAATACGTAGGATTACTTATGCATTTTCAAAATTCGATCTGATAGCTGAAATTCGGGAATTTCAGCTACGATCGGCACATAAGTGGCGGCGTGATAGATGAAATGTAATCGATTCTTGGTCGATCACAGTCTGATTTCGGGTTAACAAGGTTTGTTTAGCCCGTGTTCAGCTATGGTAAAGGTTCCTAACCACTCCTAACCCTAGGATATGCTTTGGGAAGCATTATGAAGGGTGAAAATCCATTGGATATGGATTAGGAGTTATGTTAGGTCAAAGTATCAAATTTAGGGTGAGTAAAAGTTCTATGTTGAACTTAGAACCTTAATTTTGATGGTTTAGAGTTCCTATTGGCTTAGGGGCTTTCCAAGGACATTGTTGGTGCAATGGTCAAGGGGGAGCAAGCCTTTAGGGGGAGGTATCCATCTTGGGATGATGGATGTTTTTTTATGGGGAGAATGTTATCAATTGAAAATTGATGGGTGTTTGATACCCAATTTGGAAATTGGGAGAGTGAGATAGGATTGCCTCTCTTGAGTGATATGGGACTTATCACTAGGAAGATGGTAGACATCCTAGCTATCTTTGATCAAGGGGGAGATTGTAAGATCTCATTGGGACATGAGACATTGACCTCCTTGGAGAGAAAACCTTTTTGATGTTAGTCAAAAAGGGGGAGAATGTTTGGGGGAGAACATTTGATTTACATTTTCACTTGAATGTTTGGGGGAGAACATTTTGTGAATGTTTACCAATTTGGGATAATTGGTAAGGGATTTGAGTTAGTGTTCTAACTCATGAATTGATTGGTTTTTTGTCAAACATCAAAAAGGGGGAGATTGTTGGTGCAATCGGCCCAGGTCACGATTGACCAGGACTCGAGTTTGACTCGAGTGATGTTTTGATGTTTGACAAAGTATGTTTGACATAGGATTGGCATTGATGTTTGACATTAATGTCGGTTAATATGTTGGGGAGATTGTTTATACAATCGACCCAGGTTATAATTGACTTGATGGTTGACCAGGGTTGACCATGTGATTATGGGAAAGTCCAAGCATGGGTCTTGGCAAGGTAAAGTCCAAGTCATGGGTACTTGGCAATGGAAAGTCCAAGTCATGGGTACTTGGCATTGAAAGTCCAAGCATGGGTCTTGGCAATTGAGAAGTCCAACATGTGTTGGCAAGGGAAAGTCCAAGCTTGGGTCTTGGCACTTGAAGTCCAAGGGGATTGATATTGGCGGCGTAAAGTCCAAGCGGAGTCTTGGCAGCGTAAGTCCAATGTGCCTTGGCGGTGAATACACCGTTAGCATGACATAGCCGATGGAAGCACCGGGAAGCTAGCGCGATGGATGAACAAGTCATGGATGACTTGGAGGGATCCGAGAGGCGTGAGGCTGATGGAGGTTGCTAGAAGGCTTAGGTCTAGGCTAAGGGTGGTCTAGCAAGTATGGGGACACCATGTTTGGGTTAAAACCTCATTCTAGGATGCTCCGCGATCGGCACTCGCTGGCGATTGGTGATAGCGATCGGCGCCGCTGAGATGCGATCGGCCGCGGTTATCTTCGCGAGCCGCGAGCGCTCCGTAGCCGTAGGCGTCGACTACGGCGTTAGCGATCGGCCCGACAATGTTGGCGATCGCCAAGAGATCCGTTGGAGTTTTTCCAGCGTGGATCGACCGTTGTCTCATGACAACGTGGCATCGATCGGAGGACTTATGGCGATCGATGGCGAAAATCCAGCGCGAGTTATAAAAGCAGCTCGGAAGGAGGGATTTAGCAGCGATTTTCTTGGGCGAAATTGAAGGGGGAAGTTGGTGCTTTCCAGTCCTTCAAGGCTAGTTCAAGGCAATCAAAGATCAAGCAATCCAAAGTTCTTGTAAAGTTGTTTTTCCTTTACTTGCATTGTATTTCTTACTTGTATTTGCTTGCATCTTGTAGATTATTGTTGTAATCTTTTGTACGAGGTTTCTCCACCTCCGACTTGTGTCGAGAAGGAGTATTTGTGATTAGTGAGTGCGTGTGCATCACTAGGGCTCTTTAGAGCTCGACCCGTGGAGTAGGAACCATTCGGTTCCGAACCACGTTATATGTTTGTGTTCGTGTGATTGCTTTTCGTTATTGCTTTTATTATATATATTCCGCTGCGCACTAACGTAATTGTAGACACGAACGCGATCGATTTCCATCACCGTACGATCTCAACGCTATTCACCCCCCTCTAGCGGGCCTCAAATTTCCAACACTCCCGATCTCACGAGCGTCGCTCGTTTCTTCGCCGCTGCGTCTCGTCGTCGCCCGATTGTGCGACTCTTCCCGATGATTGACTGTAACAGTGGGCGATCTGCCACCGTCGACGGTTGAGTCAGCCCACCACCGCCTTCCCCATCTCGTCCGACACCAAGATCCCAGCGTTGTGGTGTTCCTTGCAGTCCTAGGGCGCCCGACGAATTTTTATCAACTGCCTTCGCCATGAATGGATCCCTACCGCCGCTTATCCCGTCGATTGCCGGCCTCTTTGTCGCTGCCGGTTTTCTTCAAGCTACAATTTGGGTCTTTGATGAGGAGTGCAAAGTTTGAAGGACTTGTTGGAGATGAATCCCGTGTACATTTGCTGGTTATTCTTTGGGATCTGGTGTTGCTGCGCTGCTAGCAATGGTGGTTGTTCATGATCTTGACAGGTTAGGGAATGTGGAGAGGAATAAGAACAGGTGTTTAGCTATTGCCCCTGTAAGATGTGTCTCACTTAATTTGGTTGTTGAATATGCAGATGTTATCGATTCAGTTGTTCTCCAGGATGATTTCTTGCCTCGGACAGCAACACCTCTGGAAGAGATATTCAAGTCTCTTTTCTGGTAAATTGAGGACTCAACTCTTAGAGACTGGTATGATTTTCTTTGCACAGTTTACCATGCTTGTTATGTCTAAGATGCATGGTCGATACATGCATATCAGAGGATGCTATGCTAGGAGATCCTCGGAGACTATATGCACCAAGAAGGCTCTATCATATTATTGCGAGGCAGTTGAGTAGATCTGATGAGATCAAGAAGATGTGCAAAGAAAGTTAAGCTTGGTAAGTTCATATCTGGATAAGTTATGCATGTTGTCGTATATGCACTTCTAGGTTGATTAAGTAGTGTAAGGGAATCGATAGGGATTTCATAGCACTGTTGGACTTATAAAGAACTTAGATATGTTCCTTGCTCTTTCTTGCAGGATTTTAAATTGTGAGAAACTCTTGGACGTGGAGATTTATTGGATACTCTACATAGCAGGTGGGTAATTTCCTACCTGGTCCGGGTAGTTGTATTTCATTCAGATTTAGTCATTGATATGAGCATGTTAGGTGTTCATATTACCTTGACCCTGTTCTTTTTATCGTATGCTTGATCCTTTACCATTGGCTATTAACTCCATTGCTGATATCATGTTTATTGTATCATGATTAGAAGTTATATATATAGGTGATGTAAGTAACTTAGAATTTGTTTAAGTTAAGTGCAAATAGTAAAGTCCGGATGACAACATGATTGTACATTGGGCAAAAAGGTCATCCGTAGGTAGATAATGTCTTTAACCTAGGGTTAGTTCTAGTACCCTTAGGTTGTATGTTACCACCGAACATGCATTGTGTAAATGGTCAGAGGAATGATACTTAGGGCATCGCTATGGACCGGTGGTCCTAGCTTGTTATAATTCGATGAGTACGACTCTCTACAGGATAGAGAGTGTGTCCATCAGTTGAGTACGACTCTCTACAGGATAGAGAGTGCGTCGATTAGATTGGTATGACTCTCTACAGGATAGAGAGTATCATGATCAGTTGAGTACGACTCTCTGCAGGATAGAGAGTGCGTTGATCTGGCTAGTATGACTTTCTGTAGAATAGAGAGTCTATGGTGGATGTCTGTATGTGAGATATTGCATTCATGTCATTTGCATGCATGATGGCGACGAGGTCTCCCTTGTGGTTGAGAGTGTCGCCAGTCATCCTGCCTCCACGGTTACTCATAGGAGGAGTAACCGGTGTGAGGGCAGAGCATTGTGGTGCCGCACTCTACCACTATAGACGGTGGTAGTTGGATTTGCGTGTCGTAGTCCTACGTGTGTGGTACTCGACCACTCATGGGTAGTGACTGTCGGAGTGACCAACAGCAGGGACCCCCATCGTGTAGCTTGCTCTTTACGCTTATATGCTACTCGATCATACTGCCCACTCGGCCACTCGAGAGTAGTGGTTGGTGTTGAGTTGGGACAGTTGTCATGCTCGAGCCACCGAGGCCACACTGGGGTCGTGGTAGCTTTAGGGTGAGCCGACATGACCATGCATGCTGCATTGCCGTATCTGATGGCGTTTTGCATATTGCCATATATATACATATATGCATGTATATATATATATGGACGATTGTGATTAATATATATATAGATGCGGTCTATATATATATGAGTATTGTGATGTTGCATTTGTTTGTACTATGTTTGCTGCATTTGGGTGGACATCATATTCATGCATGTCTCTTGCATTTGTTATACGATTGTGTCGGATATTGGTATGTGTTGGACAGACCACTAGATACCTTGACCTGTAGCTAGAGTATATTTTGAGTTGATCTACTCTTCCTGTTATATATATATATATATATGTTGGATATATGTTCAGGTTGGATCAGAGTAGCGTGGCAGACTTCAGGTATGTCTGCATTTTTATGTTGTTCATTCAGTTAGATGGTATATGCTTATATTTATATACTATGCTGATATACCTGTTGTACTTCTAGAGTATGTCGTTGAAATACATGTGATATTACATATATATACATGTTTTCTATTACCTGCTGAGTTTTACTCACTACCCCCCGCGGACCCTGGGTTTTCTGTCGCCCAAGTAACAGGTAGAAGACTTCGTGATGGCATTGGAGTATCGCCAGCTGACATCGTCTCATCTCACCTCCGAGGCTCCCGTGTCTATTTTTGGATTTTCCGTATGTCTTGTTTTGCATTCGGAGTTTTCGTGATGTTATGTATTATGTGATGTACGCATATGTTGGTGCGGGTTTTGTCGAGATTTTTCTTTATGTTATGGTGTTAGTCATACCGGTATGCATGTGTAGGATGTATTGTTGTTGTTGTATCGTTTCCACTGTGTGTAGTTGTTTTGATTTATATATATTGTTGTGGTTTGGTATATTTTTATATATTGTTGTCGTTGTAGGCCTACGGGCCTTGTATTAACCCGAAATGTTGCCACGTACAGGGGAGATGCCGTCCGTTTGATTTTCGGCTCGGTATGCTCTCGGGGCGTGACACAGAAGGTAATAGAAAACATGTATATATGTAATATCACATGTATTTCGACAACATAATCTAGATGTACAACAGGTATATCAGCATAGTATATAAATACAAGCATATACCGTCTAACTGAAATGAATAACATAAAATGCAGACATACCTGAAGTCTGCCACGCTACTCTGATCCAACCTGAACATATATCCAACATATATATATATATATAACAGGAAGAGTAGATCAACCCACAATATACTCTAGCTACAGGTCAAGGTATCTATGGTCTGTCCAACACATACCAGTATCCGACACAACTGTATAACATATGCAAGAAACATGCATGAATATGATGTCCACCCAAATGCAGCAAGCATAGTACAAACAAATGCAACATCACAATAATCATATATATATAGACTGTATCCATATATATATTAATCTCAACCATCCATATATATATATATATATATATATATATATATATATATATATATATATATATATACATGTATATATGTATATATATATATATATATATATATATATATATATATATACACATGCATATATGGCATGGTCCCACCCTAAAGCTACACGACGCAGTGTGACTCGAGCATGACAACTGTCCCAACTCAACACCAACCACTACTCTCGAGTGGCCGAGTGGCCGAGTGGGCAGTATGATCGAATAACATATAAGCGTAAAGAGCAAGCTACACGATGGGGTCCCTATGCCAGGCGACTACTACCCATGAGTGGTCGAGTGTCACACGCAGACTACGACGCGAACCAAATCCAACTACCACCGTCTATAGTGGTAGAGTGCGGCACCACAATGCTCTGCCCTCACACGGGTGACTCCTCCTATGAGTAACCGTAGAGGCAGGATGACTGGCGACACTCTCAACCACAAGGAAGACCTCGTCGCCAGCGTGCATGCAAATGTATGAATGCAATGTCTCACATACAGACATCCACCATAGACTCTCTATTCTACAGAGAATCATACTAACTAGATCAACGCACTCTCTATCCTACAGAGAGTCGTACTCAACTGATCATAATACTCTCTATCCTGTAGAGAGGCATATCAATCTAATCGACGCACTCTCTATCCTGTAGAGAGTCGTACTCAACTGATGGACACACTCTCTATCTTGTAGAGAGTCGTACTCATATGATTATAATAAGCTAGGACTACTGGTCCGTAGCGATACCCTAAGTATCATTCCTTTGACCATTTACACAACACATGTTCGGTGGTAACATACAACCTAAGGGTACTAGAACTAACCCTAGATTAAAGATATTATCTACCTACGGATGACCTTTTTACCCAATGTACAATCAGGTTGTCATCCGGACTTTACTATTTGCACTTAACTTAAACAAATTCTAAGTTACTTGCATCACCTATATGTATAACTCCTAATCATGATAAAATAAACATGATATCAGCAATGGAGTTAATAGCCAACGGTAAAGGATCAAGCATACGATAAAAAGAACATGGTCAAGATAATATGAACACCTAACATGCTCATATCTATGACTAAATCTGAATGCAATACATCTACCCGGACCAGGTAGGAAATTACCCACCTGTTGTGTAGGCTATACCGTTAGTCTCCACGTCCAAAAGACCGTCCTGTATTCAGGTCCTGCAATTTAACATACAAACATAACTAACCATCTTCTTCCATTTACTATTAATCAGCTAGCCAATAGTAATCTAGCTGTAGATGTAACATCAACTTCACAACGTAGCTTCAAACGCACCTAACTTAGTTACAGTTGCTAAATAGCTTAATCCAAATAGGAAATGGCAAGTTTACTCACATTTGTCTTCATCACCCGCACTAAGAGGCAAATTAGAAGCAACTAGCCATATTTCTTTTGCTCCCGGTGAAGAAAAGGTAGGACCTAATCGTTTCAATTTAACGCGAGGTCGACGAAATCCAGTTCAACTAAAGTCTCCTCCCCTGTAATCAGAATTATATCAGATATATATATACCCAATAAATCTCATATCCCCTAACCTGAAATCCACAATTTAGGTAAACAAGGGAATCATATAGTCATTACTAGGAATCAGAGGTAGCCTTCTTTCCTCGTCGCAGCAACAACACGACCAGAAATCCTTTGAACTCCCAAATCAATGGTGATGAGAAGTGATGTACTCCGAATCAAGTTACCATTTAGATCAACACCATCAGCTCCTTGAGAATAGCTTGCGGAACATCTTCAATTCGGATCAAGAAGGTCGCAGCAGATGAAGCTGGCGCTGGTCGATGATAGGAACGCGAGCAAGGAAAGGGGGGCAGTGCTCCTTGCTGTTTGAATCGACGGAGGACGACATCAGTGACGATCGAGCACAAGAACAACGTCGATCGATCACGCCAGAGAGTGAGATCCGGCTCGAGGAAAACCGACGGTAGATGGTTCTCACGGCGAGGGGAAACACGGCCAGCGGTGATAAGGTTGCCGTGGAGAGGAAGGAGAGATGTCGACGAGTTGAGCTTCATGATCGAGAGAACCGGATCGGAATTGGAGGGAAACAAAGCATCGCGACAGTGGGCGAGGAGAAGAGGCGCCGATGCTGGACCAGCAAACAGGGGGACTGGCGGCGAGGTGGCTCGCCTCTGTGGCTGGATTCGCGACTAGGGTTGCGACATTTGGCTCGCGTCGATTGGCAGTGACACACCAGCAGAAGGGACCGACGGTGAGAAAAGACGACGAATCGGCTTGTCGGCGAGGAAAGCGACGATGGGCGGCGCGCGATCTGGAGGAACGACCGATGATCGAAGATGAAGTGGCGGTGAGTTGGCTCGATGGTCGTGAGGGGCATCCCTTGCGCCGAGGCAACCTCGATGGTTGGAGGAGTTCACTGCCGCCGCGATCGGGAGCAAACTGGGGTGGAGGTCGGGCGGCGATGAGCGGCGCAGAGATGTCCGATCGGCGACGAAGAAGAAGTCTTCGTAGGATTTGGGGAGGAAATGATCGGGTGAGGAAAGAAACGGAAGAACAGCAATAAAGGTGGGGCATTAAGGGAAGTAAACGGATCGAGTTTACTAACGAGTTTGGGTTTAAGAAAATGAATCGGACTTAACCTATCAACATTAAACCCAAACCAAAATCCTTTCAATTAAACTCATAACTTCCGTTTAAATCCAGAAAAATTTCTAAAAATTCTTGAAAAATTCCACAAGATATTTTATCAATTATCGAGGAACATTTTATTTTATTATTTATTTATTTATTTTTTCGGTATTTTACATCATCCCTCTGATTTACTTTTCATTTGTCGTAGCTTTGGGACGGATGACAAGAAACTGCTAATTGAACAGATTATATGATGCATGCAATATTTGTACAACTTCACACCGGTGACTCATCACCAGAGACCAAAGCACTCCAGCCGCTGATCATAAATGCTCATTCCCCACGTGGCCATATCACAACCAGTGGTTTACTCGGCCCGCGAAAACTGCATCAATTTACGTGTGGAAGTAAAATGGAATAATTATGGAGAAAAGAGAAGAGGAGAAATCTCACCATATTTCTCTTCTGCGTGCGTGTATGCTTCTCCTTTACTAACACAATGAGCTCTTCCTCCTTTCTCTTCTTCTACATCTTCTTCTTCTTCTTGCATGTCTGCCATGGCCAGCAGCAACCCTACACCGGCGAGCAGCAGCTCAATTGCTCCGGCGCCAACGATTCCTCCAGCCTCGGCTACTCCTGCTCCAGTGGCCCCTACTCCTGCGCCTCCTACCTCACCTTCCGCTCCACCCCTCCCTACCAATCCCCGCTCCAGATCGCCCACCTCCTTGCCGCCGATGCCGCCGCCATCGCCGCCGCCAACGGCATCGACAGGGTCGACTTCCCCGCCCTTCCCGGCCAGCTCCTCCTCGTCCCCACCACCTGCTCCTGCGCCGGAGGACGCTACCAGCACAACGCCTCCTACCTCGTCTGGCCAGGCGACTACTACTTCATGATCGCCAACAACACCTACCAGGGCCTCTCCACCTGCCAAGCAGTCATGGCGCAGAACCCCTACGAGGCGCTCAATATCCCGGTGGGCGCGCGCTTGTTGGTTCCGCTACGGTGTTCCTGCCCGACCGCGGACCAGGTCGCCGGCGGCATCAAGTACCTACTGACGTACCTCGTGGCGCCGGGCGACACCCTGCGATCGGTCGCCGGGCGGTTCCCCACCGACTACCTGTTTGTGCTGATGTACCCCAACAACCTGACGGCCAACTCCAGCCTCTACCCCTTCTCCACTCTGCTGGTGCCGCTCGGAGCAGAGCCCGCCGCTACGGTGACGACCACCTCCTTGTTGGCCGAAGAAAGTGGCAGAATCGGCGATCGTGATCTCGGAATACAAATTTCCATTGGAATTTTCGATGTCCCAAGAATCTAAATTGGTTACACCATGAATGACGACCGATCGAGGTGACGCAAATTTTGACTTTTTTATCTTTCAATTTTCAAATATCTTTCAATTTTCAAATACTTTTCGTTGGAAATATAATCAACAGAATATTAAAAAATCAGACAAAAAAATCTCTTTTTCAATTTATAAAAAAAAAATTAAGATGCAATGTATGTATGTGCCGCAAAGTTGCATGTATACTACAGTATTTTTTTTAATTCAATATGAATATGAGATATTGGATTGGTGAACGTGGAGTTTTTTTTTATAATAATGGTAAAATAGTAAATATTTAATTGGTGAAATTTAGAAGTGAGATATATGACGGTATGCTCATAAATATTTGATGTATAAAATATTTCATTGTGGAAAGTGAGATATTAAAAGAATAAGATATTTGATGGATGATATGGATGTGGGACTAGCACTCAATCAAATAGAAGTATAAAGAATATATACTTTGGATGCACAGCATTTCAAAATTGAATTTTAATTGAAAAGTTCATATACTTATTTGTTACTGAAATTATTTTATTGTGTCCAAGTCTCCAACATTCAGATAATTTGTTTCAGCAACGATAAATGTCTCTTGACTCTCTTCCTTGATATTCAGTTCTAAATAGATCTTTGGTGGAAAAAAACTTCATGTATCTATTGAATCCACATCAAATCCTTTTAGCAATGAATATTTCGTAACACCTTGATAATCTTAGTCGCTACAATCACTAGAATCCTAAAAATAGACAGTCAATAACACTCCACACTTTGGATGGCAGATGAGATCAATTTTATTCTAATTGCATAAGATAATATTTTGTGAGTTTAAGTTGTGATACTTTGTTTAATTTTGTTAGTTATGTTGGTGCAATCAATTTTTGGTCAAGATTAATCAAGCTCGAGATGAATTTCGATATTTGAATAATATATTTGATAGTTAAGCAAAATGTCAAATAAAAAGAGAGATTATTGGTTTGATTTTGATGGTTGAATGAGGTATCAAGTGGGTAAAAGTTGATCAATTTTTGGCAAGTGAAGAGGTTCAAATAGATCACAGTTAATCACATTTGACAGTTAGAAGTTCAATAAGAAGTTGACAAAGACAAAGTTCAAATGGGTTATAATTGACTGAACACTTGACATGAGAAGAATAAAGCACAAGTGAATCATGGAGAATCAGATACTTGACATGAGAAGTGAATTCCTAATAAGTTATGGAAGTCTAAATGTTAAGCATGATATGTAAAGTCTTAGTGGTCATGGAGGATTGGATATTAGATATGAAAAGTAAAGTCCTTATTGGGGCAATCAACCTCTAGTTAAAATTAACAAGCTAAGCTTGAGTTAAGTTTTGATATTTGAGCAATAAGTATTGATGATTAAGCAATATTCTTAAGAGGGAGATTGTTGGTCAATGATGGCTAAGCTCGATTTGTTGGAAAAATTGTTAGATAAAGAGATTATGGTGCAATCGACCTTAATGATTGAATTAGAAGTCCAAGTGGATTATAATTGATCGGATACCTGGTAATCGAAAGTCTAACAAGAGTTAGCAAGTGAAGAAGTCTAGTGGGTATCGATTGACCAAATATTTAGCACAAGATAAGTGAAACCCAAGTAGGTCATGAAAGGCCAGACACTTTGCACTATAGAAAAGAAGTCTAATGGATTATGGAAGATCAAACACTTAGTACGAGAGAAGTAAAACTCGAATGAGTTAGGGAGAACTGAACATTTGGCACGAAATGAGTAAAGTCCAAGTGAATCATAGAGAATCCAACACTTAGTAAATTATGAAAGTCCAAATATATCACAAAAGATCGAATGTTAGACACATAGATAGAAACCCTAATAGGTCAATAAGGAGCAAATATTAGGGTGAGATAAAAAGTCTAAAAAGGTCAATGAGGATTGGATATTTAATAATGGTGAAGTCCGAGCATATTAAGATTGATCGGATACCTAGCACTAGAAGGAAATTCTAAATCGATCAAGGAGGATTAGATGTTTGATAATGTTGAAGTTTTTATAGGTTAAGGTTAACCAAATGCTAGGTGAGTAAAGTCTTGAAAGATCAAGGATAACCAAATAAATAAGAGAAATCTTAGCAAGTTGTAATTAATTAGATACTAGATAAAGTGAAGTTTTAACCTTGAAAATGTTGAAACAGAAATATCAGTCGATTACTATGGAGTAGCAATCGACTAGTAAATTATAAACCTCGAGTTCGAGGGTTTAAGAAGGTTTAAAAGGGTTTTGGGCATGAGCAATCAACTATTAGGTACTAGCAATCAACTATTTCATCAGTCAAGTGCACTAAAATAAAAGTATCAGTCAAGTGCTATGGATTAGCAATCGACTGATGAACCATAAACTCTAAGATTGAGGGTTTACGAGGGTTTCATATGTCGCATTAGGGTCGCAGTATATTTCATCTAATACTTGTACTTTTATATCTTCTCCTTAAATATGGTTTGTTTCTCATCTTTTAACTTTCATCACTTAATTTTAGGAGTCATGTATATTTTTCTTCTATTAATACTATATTTGAGATGTATAGGTTTCAATACTACTAACCTATGTTAAATAGTTAAGCTTTCTCCAGAAATGACTTTACAATCTTTACAAATCTTTTTATCTCTCTTCCTAACCATAAGAAAGTCAATTTGTGATTTATTATTTTCACTTTTGGACGTGACTAAGTGCTCTTATCTTTTCTTAAAAATGTATTAGTTAGTATAAGATCATATGCTATTGTAAAATCCAACATAGTTTTATCTTTTTCATTTCTTATTCCAAACTCATAACCCCCATGCACGCTCTCATATTCTTCATTTTTCACTCCGACATACCCATTTAAATCGTCTCTTATTAAAATTATTTCATTTGATGGAATATTTTGTAATACCTCATCTAGGTCGTTCCAAAACCTTAATTTAGTATCTTCATCTAATCTTGCTTGAGGTGCATATACACTAATTATATTCATAGTTTATTTCTTCACTATTATTTTGAGAGCTATAGTTCTATCTCCCTTTCTAACTACTATAATTTCATCTTTTAACGAATTATCTACACAATAATACCTGCTCCATTTCTTATTTTACTATTTTTTATATATCATAACTTAAAATCCGAGTTCTTTATCATCTTTGTCTTCTCACCTATCCATTTTATCTCTTGTACACACAGAATAGTAACTATTCTCCTAATCATCATATCTACCATATTCATTGCTTTACCGGTGAGGGTTCCTATATTCCATGTATCAAATATTAGACTATTAATTTTCCTATAATATTTATTTACATCCAATCTATGGTATGAGAACTCTTGCTTATTTAACACTGCACCTAAATTTCCATGAAGATATAGTGATCTTTGTCGATACGTTACAGTTGAACCCTGCAATGCGAACTCTTGCATATTTATCACTATATCCGAGTTTTGGAGATATAACGATCATTGTCGAGATGTTATAGTTGAACTCTATAATGCATTCCTTCCGAAAAATAATTTAGGATTAACACAATAGTTTGATGGATCCATCCATCGAACATTTGTATTAATTTAATATTGGTTGACAACCTAACGCAATCCTTCTCCTTTATCCGAGTTTGAGACCGACCACGATAAAATTAACTCATCATGGGACGAGTTATTAAAATCTAAGTTAGCGATAGAAATTTTCAGTTATCTAGATAAGCACTCTTAAACATATGACAAAAAGCAATGACGAGAGGGGATATCCTCGTAGTACATATCTTCTTTGGAAATATTCATAAGAACTCTCATTCATATAAATAGAGTATAAGTTACCAATGACACACTACACTGCATGTATAATTCATCCGACAAATTTGGTGTCAATATCAATACTGACGAGAACAACTTTAGGCCCAACTTATTGAAACATATGTTTTTTTTTTAAATCCACTTATGCATTATTTATTTAAGGGATAATAAAGTCTCGAATATAAATTCATTATTTTATCCATTTAATAAATTATCAAATAGAGTGATAAATCCTATAGATACTCAAATATTTATTTCCAAATATATAACTATAAAATAAAAGGAGGCCTTTTAAATAAATTTATTTCCAAATTTTTTCTTTTCCCCACCGATCTAACGGAAATTAAATGCAGCACACAGCCATGGCGCAGGCTGCGCAGCTTTTATGGAGGGATGCAAATGGCTATGACCTCCCTGCATGCACTTACGCCTTCTTTGTTTCGGCCTCAGGCCTTGTATGCGCAATGTAGCTAGCTTTAATGTCCTCTGCGGCACACTCGCCATGAACCCTGTGATCGCTCTTTCTTCTTCTCATGTCTGCCGTGACCTCCTCTCCGCCCTTTCCCCTTCACCGCAGCCTCGCCTCCTCACACTTTTCATTGCCAAACACTTAATTTGATCTCTCTCTCATACACACGTACACCGTAACGGATCGGAGCTATATATGTGTGCACATACACACAGAGAGAGACACACAGATCGACGTACATCAGACGAAATGGGAGCTCATTCTCTACGCCTTCCCCTTCTCACGCTCACCTTCATCTTCCTCGTGGCTCTCGCAGACGTCGTCACGGCCAGAAACATCGGCCAGCTTCGTTCAGGTCGCTGCTTATTACACTAACTAACGGGCATGCATGCGCACTGCCTGTTCGACGGGGTGACGCGATGAATATAGCTAATGTAATGTCGTCGTCGTCGTTTTTTTTTTGCTGCAGGCAGGAGAAGCGGCGGGGACGGATCAGCGGCGGCGGGAAAGAAGCTTGAGACGCTGCAGGTGGCCGGGTCGAGCCTGCCGGACTGCTCCCACGCGTGCGGGTCGTGCACGCCGTGCAATCTGGTGATGGTGAGCTTCGTGTGCGCGACGCTGCAGGAGGCGGAGACGTGCCCCATGGCCTACAAGTGCATGTGCAAGAGCAAGTCCTACCCTGTTCCTTGAAAACCTTGCAACTGCAACGGCCGACGATCGCCGGCGATGATAGATATCCGATTAGGAAGTTTTGATACGTTTTAGGAGATTGTAGACTGAGATGAGTGGCTCAATTAATATATATAAGAATGTTTCCACCTTGTGCGCGAGGAAATCGTAGAAGAACAAGTCTCTAAGAAACGCATGGCATTGGGTCTAAAACCGGGTCACCGTCAAGAATTTAAGCCAGGGCGTTGGGTCCGAAGCAAGCCTTCTTGATTGGGTCCCACAGCCACTGCACCAGAAACCTCCTTCCGTTGACCCCGTTCAGGTTGTAGCCCGCACCTTCCGCGCTCCTGAACACGTGGCCCACGAACCCCCCGCCGCTCCCCGTCCCGAAGACCCCCACGCACAGATCGGCGATCTCCGCCGGAGCCGCCGGGTCGTTGCCGGCGTACCACGCGTTGATCAGAGGGTTGGTCGCCATCTCTGCCAGCTCGTGTGCGATCACGCTCACCATGCCGTCCGCGCCCACGTCGCCGTTCGGTGGTCTCACGACCAGCGCGCTGCTGTTCCCGCCGCCGCCGCCGCCCACCATGTAGCCCGGCAGCGCGAACGGGTACGAGCACATCCCGGGGCACTGCGTCCCGCTGTGCCCCACCCACGCGTACGGCATCGTGACGCCGACGATCGCAGGGAAGGTGAAGTAGTGGAACCCGCACACTTCGCGGCAGAAGTCCTCCACCTCCACGTCCGGAGACGTGAGGACCAGGTAGATCCCGTCGCGTGGGTCCATCGGAAGGCGGTCGGCGGCGGCCACGGCGGAGCGGATCACGGACTGCATCACGAGGCGCGACAGCGACGCGCCGTGGGAGTACCCGGAGTCGTGGAGCTCCCCGGCGACCGCGAAGAGACCGGTGACGTTGGATCCGGTCTGGTCGGCGTAGAGACGGACGGTGCGCCACCACTCGTCGACGGAGGGCGGCGGCGAAGCAGGGGACGATAGGGAGAGGAGGAAGTCCCTTATGATGCTCTGCGGCGCCGCCTCCCAGCGGCCGTACCATATGACGTAGATATTCGCCGGCGATGTCACCACGGGGCCCATGTGATACGCGACGTCCACCGGCTCCGAGGAGGCCGCCATGCTTTCAGATCCGAAGGGGTAATTGTGTGAAGAAGGCCATGAGAAGGCCATGGCAGCGAAGAAGCAAGGGAGTGATAAGAGAACAAGGCACAGCTCAGTGCTCATCTTTCTTCTCTACTCTCTGAAGCAGCAGCAACGAGCTTCAGATACCTAAGATAAATCGGACGGATATTAATATTGTAGGATCTTTTACAAAGGCTCGAGGAGATGAATAGTCCTTCTTTTTTATCAAAGTTATTAACAAAAACAATTGAAAAATATAAATTTAAATGTGAAAATAAATTAACAAGTGATTCGAAAATGACGCTTCTACTCTACGGTAATTCGTAAAATAGATTACTCCAAGTTTAGTTTCTGGATTCGAGTTCAAGTCTGTCAAAGTCGAACAGCTATTATGTTTGTCGAGCTATATAGTCCAGTCGACTAGTGTTATACGTCAATCAACTGTCAAGCTTATGTTCGACAGTTGATATGTAGTTAACTACTTGACCAGTCGACTGAGTCAGCCCAAGTCTTCGGGATTCTCGAGTGTTAAACACTCGAGATCAGTTGACTGGTATAATATATCAATCGATTGACACACTTCAAGTATGACTAATTTATACTTGAGAATACACTCTAAGTTTATACTAAATCTTCTAGCTTCTCTATTAGTTTTGCGTCTTCAGGATCTCTCTAAGTTCATAACTTTGTCATTTTTATACTTGCTTTCAAAAACTTCCTTCAATTTCATCGTACTTTGGATCCCTCCTTTGTCAAAGTCTCCATCCAAAGGATCAATTCCATTTGAAAAATAAAATATATAAATATACTATAATTAAAAATTGATTTTTTTTTTTTTGAAAATCTATATAGACGTAATAATAATACTGAATAGCCCCGGAGACTTTTGATTAAAAGCTTTTAAACACATTGAATGGAAAATGGGCAAAGTTTCATTTTATATATAAAAAAAAGGTACACCTCAGCATTTCATTTTTTTTCCATTTATTCTCAATAGGAATAAATCAGTGAAAGATTCCGCGTTCAAAATAAAAAAAAATGCAAAGCTATTTTTTTTTTTTCAATATATCAACAAGTTAAAAATGGAGATATAGCTTAGTAAAAACTATTCCATATCAACAATACAAAGCTATTTTTCATCAACAATGTCTCTGTACGGAGATAACGCGATGGTAAGGATAGAGTATTGCTTATAAAATGAACTGGATTGGATATCGAATGACGAATCTAAAATTCTTTCTGATTTCAGATAGATCTTTCCCTACTCTATTACCGTATCAAGGGACTTTGTCCCTCCTCACAATTTACTTTTCTCTCGTCGGTGCTCTTGGACGGGTGACAATGAGCTGTTAATTGGACAGATTCCTAATTTTTACATATTCTTGAAACCAAAAAAAAAATATATCCTAGTTAGCTATTTAATGATATAAAACTTGATGAAAATTAATTAATTATTAATGGTTGTTGTACAGTCTACTAAATATTCATCCGTGACTTGAGGATTGTTTTATAGTCCCAAAAGCTGATCACCGCAGTAATTCAAGGCATTTAAAGGCAGCTTTGATTACTCGAGACAGCCATGTGGTCGTATATAGGAACTGTCTTCTGCACTCTAAACCCATCATGTGAGACCACACAAAAGATAAAGCTTCAAGTCTTGTTATTCGGCAGGCTCACAGTCATTTTTGGCAGGACTTAGCTTAATATAATTAATCTAACAAATTAAATATTGCAAACAATTGAGAGGAGTAATTTACGAGCCGCATTGCAGGAAATTATGGTTTTGTTGGGAGATGTGAATGAAAAAAAATAAAATTTGATGGAATGGAGGATGAAGAGAGTTTAGTTTTACATTAAAGGTGAGGGATTATTATTGATAATCTTAGTTATTCATCTAAGATTATCAATAAAAATCTTATTTGGTTTAGGATTTGAATAATTATCAAGTCATGATAAATGTCCGATACATCATGTCACATCAACAAAAGAGTTATGCATGGGGAATCAGAAAACCTCCGAGAAACTTAGTTTATCTTAATTCCTTAGGTTATGAATTTTTTTTCCAAAAATATCCTTCATTTTTTACCTAAATAGCAATTCGACTATATATAAATTAATAACATAATTAAAATCCTCCCGATTAATTGATGTAGGCCGGTGGCGGCCACGATCAACCGGTGACGATGGTGGTGGCCGACGGCGGCAGGCGGTGATCGACCGTGACGATGGTCGATCGATGACCGACGATGGTCGCCGGTTGGCCACCACTGATCGTCGGTTGTCATCGTCAAGCGTCAACCACTGTCATCGGTTGTCGATCGTGGCCACCACCATCAATTGTCGACGCAATTATCGTAATTATCGGTGGTCACTCACTGTCATCTCATTGGACGACAAGGTGATCGTTTCAATCGGCACGATCATAAACAAATATGTTTCGTAGTAAACAGAGTTTTATAATTGAATGGATAATATAGTAAAATGTTAAATTAGATGATACCTTAAAATCTCTAAACAAATAAGTTTTGATTGCATTACTTCGGATTGAACCAAACAACAAAAGTTATGTTTTATTTCCCATAATCTTGGTAATGTGATTACCTTGTAATCACATAACTAAAATTATGCATTATAACTTGAACCGAACACACTCTCAAAATATCAAAGCATATCTTAGTTAGTGTATATTATTTCATAAGTATATATATTGTGAACAAATATATTGAGACTCTCTCTCACGTGTGCATTCGTAGGAGGGTGCAAATCAAGGGATTGGATTGTATTGAATTCAGTTGACTCGTGTGTGAACACGACTTATGCACGTCGAATGTCGGGATCGATCGGAATAAAATTTGTCAAGCGAATGAATTAATATTTTGTCATCTAAATTATATTTGTTCAGGTAACAATGATCATGTGAAATGGTTGGAGGCATCTTAATCATCGAAACGGCTGACGTTTCGATGCGACGAATAAAAGTGATGCAAGGGTTTTTGTTTGATCAGTTATGAAGACACTCTCATAAAAAGAGGTAAGGTCATGACCAAAAGAGAAAAGGAAAATCTATCCACCTGCATCCCCTCTCTCTCTCTCTCTGTCGAGTACCTCTTCAATTTGGTAGAATCCCTGTGATTACTTTCGGATACCTCTCAATTCGTTGCGATCACCCGTACTTTGTGGGGATTGCGATTCACCATTGTATTTTAGGAAACGAATGTCCCGTGCTGACTTTAAAGTATCACAGAGGTGAGATGAATCTATTTTAAAAAAATCTGTGTAGAACACAGACTTTAACTTCTGTATTTTCAGGCAATCTGCTCAGTCATATTGCTTCTCGACTTAGCCTATTCAGCAGTCGACTATTCGACCTTGTGCGACTCGACACTCGATCACTCGGCCTATTTGGCAATCGGCTATTCGGTCTCAATCTACTAAATCTCGTATGACTCGACATTCGGTAGTCAACTATTCAGCCTCGGTATACTCGTCAGTAGACTATTTAGTCTCGGCCCACTCAATTACTCAATGACTCAGTCACTCAATCTCAGCAGCTTAACTTAACCATTCAAAGTAATTTGAGATAATCAGTTAAATCACTCAATAGATAAATTTAAATTAATTTATAATTTTAAATTTAAATTGTTATTTTTATATCTCCGGACATATATTGACTTTGGCACGAGCATTGCGCAGTAGACCAGCATGCGCTCAGAACAAAACCTAGCAATGATGGAACAAGACGAAGATATATGAAATATGGGGACATCATCCGTCTGTAATCTTTCCTTAGTTGTAAAAATAAAAAAAAATAAAAAAAAAAGTTATGGAGACAAAAGAGGTAGTCAAAGATCCACAGTAACGTTGGAGAAGAAACAAGAAGGCTCTGTGCTTTAGCGAGCTGTGTGCAATCCGAAGTCTGGGAAGCGTACTAAGCACAGTTTCTTTAATGAATGGTGCAGAAATCATGAAAAGCATATAAAGACGCGAGCAACTGACTTTACAAAAAGCTGCTTGATCAATAAGAATACAAATAATGATGCTGTCGGACAGGGATACTAGTACTGTTAATTGAGTTAACTGTTTCCGTGGAGATGATACGATGGTAAAATAGAATGTTACTTATAAAATGGATAGAATTCGATATTAAATGAGGGGTCTAAAATCTCCTTTTATTTCAGATGAATTTCTCTCTGTCTTATTATTGTATTAAAAGATTTTATTTCTCCACGATTTACCTCTCTCATTAATGTCCTGGCACAGATGACAGAAGCTTTTACAGTTAATTGAGTTAACCACATCGTCATATATATAAAAAGCTAACATTTCTATCAGTTTGATGGTAATCTGTCTTCGAAATATTTAAAAATCAGCATGGAAAGGGTACCAGTAGATTCTTCTTTGAATCTTGCATTAAGCAGCTGTTCTGCATACCTAAGAACACACAAAATGAAGGAGGGGAAGAAAAAAGCTTTAACTGTTCAATCTGATATACACCTCAAATTTCTAAACTTAATTACAGCGAAATCTCCCTTCTTCAATTGTGATCTTAGCCACTGGCATATATATGCATATTCTATAAACACTAGACAATTTGTTTCCACGTAAATACAGTGTTTTATATCAAAACGAAATCCAAGCCAGAGAGAAGTGGATTAAGCCTGTATTAATTAATTAGTTCGCTAATATCTTTAAATAATCCAGTAATTAATAGTATTAATTTCTGATGTCTAGCTAGAAGCAGGAGATGGTTTGATTGATTACCTGCTCTTATAAATATATATATCTCTAATCATGTAACATATATGTTCTTTATTTAATTATGTTCGAAATAGTATATATGTTGCATCATTTGCATAGAGAAATATTATATAATGCTAATAGATGAGAATCTAATTAAGGTAGAATATATATAATTAAGCTTGGAATTAAGTAGTGGAGAAAATGTTTAAAGATTAAAAATGTTAAGCTGAAGTAGAACCAAAATTAGACATATAAATGTTGTTCCAAATATACAAAAAGAAAAAAGGCTAGGTCTTAGGGAGTTTAAAGTTTTATCAAAAGGTTAATCAGCGCAGAGAAGTTTTATTGACGTTGGAAGAGTTAATAGAAAATAAACTTCCATGTGAATGTGAATGTGAATGTGAATGCGGGTTTAATTACGGAATTTTGTGGCATTAAAATTTGTTTATATTGAATCGTAAATTTTAATATTTGTGACTATAAATGAATGAGAGGCTCGGATTCAATAGACTTTTGTACGAGTAATTTGCGTGGGTCAAATGAGTTTGAGAAAAATTCAAATATATTGATTTAAATCGGATATCAAATAAAGTAAGAGTTAGTTTGAAAATAAATTAAGATTGAGATATTAGTCGATTGGTGCTCAGGAGTGTGACATGAGTCCTTATACTCGAGACGAGTAGGTTGCTCGAGAAGATTGGGAATGAGCGCTCGGGACATGCACACGGAAGTGCTAGAGTGCTTGGGCAACACTACAAAAAAACTATTTTTTGGCAACGAAATTTAGCAACGAATTATTTTCGTTGCAAATCTGCAACTAATATAGCGACGAATTTTAAGTTTCGTCGCCAATTTGCGACGAAATAAATTTCGTCGCAAAATTTAGCGACGAATTCAGAATTCGATGCAAAATTGCAACGGATCCACGTATTCGTTGCAACGAATCCGTGGATTCGTTGCTAAATTTAAACACGAATCCGAGTTAGATTCTGCAAAAAACAACGAATCCGAGTTAGTTGCAAATAATCAACGAATCGAGATTAGTTGCTAAATTACAACGAATCGCTGGATTAGTTGCAAGTTAATATTAATATAAAAAAATTAACGTTTTAAACACTTGAAATTTTCTTTTTTAAAATTTAGGAACGAATACTAGGAGTCGTTGCTAATTTGCAACGAATCCTGGATTCGTTGCTAATTTGCAACGAATCCTAGGATTCGTTGCTAATTTAGCAACGAATCTAGGATTCGTTGCAAATTAGCAACGAATCCTAGATTCGGTGCTAAATTTAGCAACGAATCCTATATTCGTTGCTAAATTAGCAACGAATCCTAGGAGCAAATTAGCAACGAATCCAGGATTCGTTGCAAATTAGCAACGAATCCTAGTATTCGTTGCTAAATTTAGCAACGAATCCTAGGATTCGTTGCTAATTTGATATTAATATTAAAAAATTAAGCGTTTTAAAAACTTAAATTTTTTAAAAAATTTTGCAGAATCGGGATTCGTTGCAAAATTAACAACAAATTCCGCGATTCGTTGCAAAATTTAATAAACTTACCCCCGCCCTAATTTTTCCCATCTTCTCGCGCGCGATCGACCCTAACCTTTCCCTCCACGCCGCGGTCTTCCTCGCCTCGGTGCCGCGTTCGACCACGACCCGCCCTCGATCGTGGCCTTGGCCACTGCCCTACTTGGAGCCGCCGCGGGCCACCGGCCGCACGGTCACTAGGTCGGCCAAGCGGCCAGCAACGCAACCTTGCACCACCGTGGCCGGGAGGTTCTTAGCGCCCCCTCGTCCGTAGCGTAGGAATTTATGGATTCGTTGCAAATTTTATAACAATTTATGGATTTGTTGCAAAATATTTACAAGCGAATCACAGTTAGATTGCAAACTTTAAATTTATAAAAAATATATTAAAGAAATAATTAACGTTTTCAAATGTTTTAATTTTTTTAAAAAATATTTACAACGAATCTATGATTAGTTGCAAATTCTAACGAATCCTCAAATTCGTTGCAAAATTTACAACGAATAATAGATTCGTTGCAAAATATTATGCAACGAATCCTCAAATTAGTTGCAAAAATTTTACAAAAAATTAAAAAATTAGTTAACGCGTTTTGAAATGTTTTAATTTTTTAAAAATATTTGACGAATCTTTGGATTAGTTGCAAATTCTAGCGAATCCAAAGATTCGTTGCAAAGTTAGCCTTTTTTTCCGCCCGATGCCCTAATCCCACAAGTCCTCGCGAGCCTCCGCCGCCGCCGCCCTTTCACCGTCCGCGCACGAGAGCCTCTGCCGCCGCCGCCCTTTTCGGCGCCGCGCCTCCGCCTCGCCGCCCTTCGGCGTCCGTGGCGAGAGCCTCCGCCGCCGCCCTTTTCGTCCGCGCCCAGAGAGCCCGGATCGTCAGTGAGGCGCCGTCCGCCACGAACCGCCGTCTGGCGCGAGCGGCGGCAGCCGTCCGGTCGCTATATCCTCGGTGGCCGCGTACCCCAGCCTGAGCAGCGGCCGTCGGCCGCGTAGTCGCGCCCCGAGCCGCCGCCTCTGCCGAGCGGCGATGCCGCCAGGCGCCGGCGGCTCCTCGCCGCGTGCCCCGGTCGCGAGCCAGCCGTCGCCCGCCGAGGCCGCCAGCCGACAAGCCGGCGCCCGCCCGCGACTCCCGGCCGTCGTGGCGATCCACCACGCCGTTGTCAGACGGCGCGCGACTCGCGACCAAACATATACGGAGGTGCAATTCTCTTTTTCATTTGTACCAAAAGTAGCTACATGTCGATCTACCATACGTTTGTTTACATTGGAACTACTTGCACACTTGTGACCAATAACAAATACTAGATGCTTACAGTGTAGATTGATCTCTTTCTTAATAGCTTAAACTTTTAAGCGGTTACTAAATCAGATTTGCTCAGAGGAGGTTTGGATGACAAAACAAGAGAAAATAAGTTCATAGTATAGACGTGTTCAAAGATAACTAATAGATATAATTAGACTAGTAGAACCAATCATAGAAATATAGGAAAATCAAAGAATATTACATTGGATGTTATACAAGGTGATTCAAAATTTGGATACAACCGGAGGAATAACTGCGAGACAACCCGGTAGTGCATTAAGATCGAATAGTTTGTGAGTCATGACTCAACTTCTTAACAAAGTAGGAGGTCAAGCATTTGAAGCTTTTAAAAACACCATGTTAGGATCGAGTCTAGAATGGGCTCTTTGTTAATAATTTAGCAAAGGTTTGGAATCTTGACTTTTTGTTGAGTTTCGATCACTTAAAAGGATGCTACAATTTCAATATTGGACGATGCCACGACGTTAAGGTTTCAAGACATAATTTAAAAAAATGTGTATATAAATTAAAAGTTTATTTGCATTAACATTTAAGAACAATAAAGTACAAATTGTTACAAACATTCTTTGTTAATACCAAAAGCAATGTCATATGCTGGAGGGGAATATTATTTCTTGTAGCACCCTTGTAAAATCAACCCATAGGGTTTTCTGAAATCCAAATTAAATAATACTTTGTGTATATTAAATATTGATACTAATATTAGTATATTCATAATTTCTAAATTATATGTATCAATTAATACAGATAAATTACAATATACAATTAATTATTATATTTAATTCTATTATTAATCAAAATATATACAACAACTAAATTTGTGATAAGGCTTGGTTGTTGTATTAATTAAAATATATAATTAATTGTTATACAATTAATTTTATACACCTGGTTTGTTTGATTGCCGTCTCTCAAGTTACTTAACTCCTCTACATGTATGCTTTACATAAGATCTTGAAAATTTCTGTTTTTTTAAATTGAATGCCCTAGAAACATTTTTACTCCTGTAACAATTACTGATAGTTTACTAGTTCCAGTAGTACTTGTTAGGACCTTTGTAACGCTAGAGGGGGGGTGATTAGCGTCAATGGAATTCAATCGCGGTTGTGTCTACAAATTCGTTAGCGCAGCGGAATATAGATAATACAATAACAATAATGAAAACACAACACGCTAACACGAGTATATAACGTGGTTCGGAACCGCACGGTTCCTACTCCACGGATTGGGCTCAAATGAGCCCTAGCGATGCCAATCACACACCACTATCAAATAACTCCTTCTCGGAACAATCCGGAGGTGGAGAAACCTCGTACAATATGATTACAACAATAATCAAATGAATACAAGCAATATAGTGAAATACAAAGCAATACAAGTAAAGGAAACACTTTACAAATGCTCTTTGAATGCTTGATCACTTGGTTGATCGAGTAGCACTTGGAGACCCTGAATTGCAGCAGCAACTCGCCCCAAATCGCCTCAAAGAACCATTGCCTTTTTCTTCCACCACGAGCTCCATATATAGCTTCAACCTGTGCTGGAAAAAGTCGATCAGTCGACTGATCGTGACCATCAGTCGACTGATGCCACTGTTGTCGTGAGACAACGGCTAGTTCCACGTTGGATTGTTGGGAGTATGAGGAATACAATCAAAGTCCCACATTGGTAAGACATGGAAAAGATCATGTGCTTATAAGAAAAAAGATATCTCCATTGGTATGAGGCCTTTTGGGTAAAGCCCAAAAACAAAACCATGAGGGCTTGGGCCCAAAGTGGACAATATCATACTATTGTGGAGATATGTGGATCTTATATGCACTAACAATTGGTATCAGAGCCATGGTCCATGTCAAGCCATGAACCTCGAACGAAGGAAGTTGAGCTCCCACGTCCGGATCAAGAGAACCAGACATCAGGAAGGAAGTCTAGTTGGGTCGGGGGGACCGAACAACTGGCAGGAAGTCCTGGTGGGTTGAAGATCGGACATCAAGCAGAGAAAATCCTTCGAGGAGGGATAGGCTTGAGGGGGGGCCCAATGTGGTCCTTCGTTTGAGGGGGGGATTGTTGGGAGTATGAGGAATACAATCAAAGTCCCACATTGGTAAGACATGGAAAAGATCATGTGCTTATAAGAAAAAAGATATCTCCATTGGTATGAGGCCTTTTGGGTAAAACCCAAAAACAAAACCATGAGGGCTTGGGCCCAAAGTGGACAATATCATACTATTGTGGAGATATGTGGATCTTATATGCACTAACATGGATAAGTCCAACGGAACTACCATCAGTCGTCTGATTGTGACCATCAGTCGACTGATGGAGTCCTCACTCGACCAGTCGAGTCTCGACTCCATTCTGTGGCCGAATTCTCGAGCACCACCCGATCGGTCGATCGACGATCATCGATCGGCTTCATCGACGCTAACCTATGGCGCTGACCGCAGGCCATAACCTGCAAATAAACCCTAGTTGATTTCGGTCGGTCGCCACATGGCACCGGGCCGACCGCACACCTCAAACATGAGGTTTTAACTCAAGTATGGTTCCCCCATACTTGCTAGACCACCCTTAGCCTAGACCTAAGCCTTCTAATCACCTCCATCAGCCTCACGCCTCTCGGATCCCTCCAAGTCATCCATGACTTGTTCATCCATCGCGCTAGCCTTCAGGTGCTTCCGTCGGCTATGTCATGCTAATCTGTCTACACCGCCAAGGCACATTGGACTTACGCCGCCAAGACTCCGCTTGGACTTTACGTCGCCAACCATTGGACTTATGCTGCCAAGACTACCGCTTGGACTTTACGCCGCCAATATCAAATCCCTTGGACTTCAAATGCCAACCCATGTTGGACTTTCCATGCCAAGACCATGCTTGGACTTCTCAAATGCCAAGACCATGCTTGGACTTTCCCTTGTCAACCCATGTTGGACTTTACATTGCCAAGACCCATGCTTGGACTTTTCCCAATGCCAAGTGTCCCACTTGGACTTTCCATGCCAAGACCCATGCTTGGACTTTACCATGACAATTACATTGTCATATGTTTTTGTCGAAACATCAAAACACATCAAAACATCACTCGAGCCAAACTCGAGTCCTGGTCAATCGTGACTGGGCCAATTGCACCAACAATCTCCTTTTTGATGTTTGACTTGCTTTTGATGTTTGGCAAACCAGAACAAATAATTGAGTTAGAATACTAACTCAAATCCTTTACCAATTATCCCAAATGTTCTCCCCCAAACATTCTCCCCTTTTTGACTAACATCAAAGGTTTTTTCTCTCAGGAGGTCGATGTCTCATGTGATGAGATCTTACAATCTCCCCTTGGTTGAATACCTAGGATGCCTACCATCTTCACTAGTGATAAGTCCCATATCACTTTCGATCTCCCAATTTCCAAATTGGGTTTCTAAAAATCCATCAATTTCCCAAATTGATAACATTCCCATAACTTCTCCTTTTCAAGGAGAAAAACACATCCATCATCCCAAGATGGATACCTCCCCCTAAAGGCTTGCTCCCCCTTGACCATTGCACCAACAATATCCTTGGGGAGTCCCTAAGCCAATAGGAACTCTAAATCATCAAAATTAAGGTTGGAAATTCAACATTGAACTTTCCACCACCTCAATTTGATACTTTGACCTAACACCTCTTCAAATCCATATCCAATGAACTTTCACCCTTCATAATGCTTCCCAAAGCATATCCTAGGGTTAGGAGTGGTTAGGGACCTTTACCGTAGCTGAATTCGGGTTAAACAAACCTTGTCAACCCAAAATCAGCCTTGGCAGTCGACTCTGTCAGATATGATCATCATTCATACCGCCATCGATCAGCCACCCAAGGCGTCGGCGATCTTAATCCGATTTTGATTATCGAAATGAATTTCAAAAAATCATAAATAATTATACGTTTATCGAAAAATCACGAAATTTGATACGTATAATACTTATGACCAATACAATGGGTGAAAAATGTTTGAAAATTATTTTACCCATTAAATAGTGACATTGGTACAAAGTTCAAAAACATTGAAATTTACAATGTTTTGACCCTACTTTGTATCAACTTCATCAATGGTGATTGCTATCGAAAGATAGACTTCACCAAGGTTTTTCAAAATGATTTTACAATGTTTTCAAGATATATATTGACACAACCTAAAATTCTTTGAAATTAAAACTCAAGGATATTTCCAAAGTAACCATAACCTTGAAAGTAACCTTAAAGTGCCACCTTTATTATGGTTGAGTTAACTACCCATCCAATCAAGGTTGGCACACCCTAAACCCATCTTAGCGTGAATCAATCACGCTCTTAGGAATCCAAAATCGATTCGAGCTCCTAGGGTTCATTAGGTATTCCTTAGGGATAACCTCCCTAGATACCTTCCTAATGACCCTCCTAGGCTTGGTAGCCTTGGTCATTTGGGTCTTACCTAGGTTGACTCTAGGGGTAACTCCCCTTGCAACCTTCTTAGTGGCCACCCTAGGTTTCCTAGAAACCCTAGCCACTAGGCACACACCATGGTCAACTCTAGAGATGACTTCCCTATTGACCTTGGTCTTCCTAGACCTAGTTAGTGTTCCATAGTCAAATGGAACACTATGGTAAGCCACCTTAGGCTTAGGTTTGTGACCCAAACCTTTCTTGCCCTTGGTTGACTTTTGACTCTTAGGTCCTAGATGTTGACTTTGACTTCTTGACCTAAAAGTTTGACAATTAGACCCTTGAAATTTATTTTGTATCTTGTTTAGGGTCTTTTCCAATTTCTCAAGCCTTGACCTCAAGGCTTGGTTCTCTAATTCTAATTGCCCAATTTTAGAATTTTGATTTAAATCTTGGGCATTGGACTTCTTAGGCATATGCCTAGTCCATTTAGGGTTAATACCTAGATGTTCTTGTATTTTCTTAATAGATTCCCTAGGTATGGTTTTTCTAGGGACATTAGTCCCAAATTTCTCCTTATTATTAAGGTGTACCTTCTTAGCTCCTAAACAAATATGTTTGTTATTTCTAGCATGCTCTTTATGATAAATAGCAAGAGAATTAAAAGCATGCTTTTGCCTAGGAATTGAAGGTGCATTAACAAATTTTACCTTAGGGTTTGCCTTAGAGGCTCCCCCTACACGTGTTGCTCCTTCTTGCCCTTTCTTCTTTCCCTTGGGCATTGACTCGGAAATGTCCCGGTTGTTGACACTTGAAGCACACCACGTGCTCCTTGCTCTTTGACTTGAGGGAACCGGCATCCTTTGACTTTTCTTGACTTTTAGGTGCCGGAGGAGCTTTCTTGATCCTCTTTGGGCATTTGCTCTTATAATGCCCATACTCCCTACACTCAAAACACATTATATTATTTTTATTTTGAATTGAGGTGTTTGAGTTACTGGAGATGGTGGTGGAGGCGAATTGGACTTTGAGCTTCTTCATCTTGGCCAGGATGTTGAAGGCTCTTCTTGAGGTTGCTCCTGTATCGAGGATGGTCTCTCCTCCTCTTCTATTTCCTCTTCCGATCCGGAAGTTGACTCCTCACTTCCTCCCGATTCCTCACTTTTACTTGAGGATGAGCTCTCTTCTTCGGTCTCCTCCTCTTCCGAATCTTCTTGGACCGATTCGGGATTTTCGTGGAACTTGATCAACTTGTTCCACAATTCCTTAGCATCCCTATAGCTTCCTAATCTAGACAAAATATCGTTAGGTATCAAATCAATTAGCATTTTTGTTACCTTAACGGTTGTCTTAATTTTCCGTTGCTCCTCGGTCCATCTCTTCATCTTGAGGATTTAGTTTTCTCCTCTGAGCATCAAAACCTATAGTCACGACAAACCAATTTTCTATATTTGTCATTAGAAAATATTGCATTCTACCTTTCCAATACGCGAAATGTTGCGGTTGAAGGAAGGTGGGATGTTGGCGTCTCACCCAATTTTTCTTGAAATTCCATATTCTTCCCTCTAGCTTCTTGACTCTCGGCGGTTAGTCAGTAGAAGAGCCACGGGCTCTGATACCACTTGTTAGGACCTTTGTAGCGCTAGAGGGGGTGATTAAGCGTCAATGGAATTCAATCGCGGTTGTGTCTACAAATTCGTTAAGCCGTTGGAATATAGATAATACAATAACAATAATGAAAACACAACACGCTAACACGAGTATATAGCGTGGTTCGGAACCACACGGTTCCTACTCCGCGGATTAGGCTCAAATGAGCCCTAAGCGATGCCAATCACACACCACTATCAAATAACTCCTTCTCGGAACAATCCGGAGGTGGAGAAACCTCTCGCATAATATGATTACAACAATAATCAAATGAATACAAGCAATATAGTGAAATACAAAGCAATACAAGTAAAGGAAACACTTTACAAATGCTCTTTGAATGCTTGATCACTTGGTTGATCGAGTAGCACTTGGAGACCCTGAATTGCAGCAGCAACTCGCCCCAAATCGCCTCAAAGAACCATTGCCTTTTTCTTCCACCACGAGCTCCATATATAGCTTCAACCTGTGCTGGAAAAAGTCGATCAGTCGACTGATCGTGACCATCAGTCGACTGATGCCACTGTTGTCGTGAGACAACGGCTAGTTCCACGTTGGATAAGTCCAACGGAACTACCATCGATCGATTGTGACCATCGATCGGTGATGGAGTCCTCACTCGACCAGTCGAGTCTCGACTCCATTCTGTGGCCGAATTCTCGAGCACCACCGGTCGGTGATCGACGATCGATCATTGCTCGAGCCATCGATCGGCCAACCTATGGCGGTCATTCGCTAGGCCATAACCTGCGATCGAAACCCTAGTTGACTCGGTCGGTCAGCCACATGGCACCGGTCGGTGGCACACTCAAACATGAGGTTTTAACTCAAGTATGGTTCCCCATACTTGCTAGACCACCCTTAGCCTAGACCTAAGCCTTCTAGTCACCTCCATCAGCCTCACGCCTCTCGGATCCCTCCAAGTCATCCATGACTTGTTCATCCATCGCGCTAGCCTTCAGGTGCTTCCGTCGGCTATGTCATGCTAATGGTGTCTACACCGCCAAGGCACATTGGACTTACGCCGCCAAGACTCCGCTTGGACTTTACGCCGCCAACCATTGGACTTATGCTGCCAAGACTACCGCTTGGACTTTACGCCGCCAATATCAAATCCCTTGGACTTCAAATGTCAACCCATGTTGGACTTTCCATGCCAAGACCATGCTTGGACTTCTCAAATGCCAAGACCATGCTTGGACTTTCCCTTGCCAACCCATGTTGGACTTTACATTGCCAAGACCCATGCTTGGACTTTTCCCAATGCCAAGTGTCCCACTTGGACTTTCCATGCCAAGACCCATGCTTGGACTTTACCATGACAATTACATTGTCATATGTTTTTGTCGAAACATCAAAACACATCAAAACATCACTCGAGCCAAACTCGAGTCCTGGTCAATCGTGACCTGGGCCAATTGCACCAACAGTACTGGTGTCAAGAAGGTCATGCTACTCGTGAGCTGAAAATAAAGTGATATTGGAGATCAAGGAACACGTTAGGGAAAGGGAAAAATGAACATTAAAGTAATTCTTTAATGTTTATCCTAAAGTAATAAAAGTCCTCTGTTTTTTATAGTGAATTTCTTTTTCTCTATGCTAGTCTTTCTTTGTCTCTGTTTAAAGATTGTTAAACATAGTGAATTCATATGTGAACTAACTGTATATTCGTATTATTGTAATTTCTAGGAGTTGATAATAATATAATTGATTGAAAACAGACAAAATGCAGCGTGAAAGGAGTTGGATGTATAATAGGAATTTACCTGAACGTCGGGGTTTAACTGATGAATTTATGAGTGGGTTGCAAGAGTTTTTAAATTTCGCAGCTAGTAATGTTGAGTTTATGGATGGTAATCAGATAAGGTGTCCGTGCAGAAAGTGTCACAATGGTAGATTTTTACCGTCTAGTAAAGTTTCAGAGCATCTTTGTAGATTTGGATTCGTTGCAAATTACTATAACTGGACATGTCATGGTGAACCATTTATATCTGATGAAGTTTATGATGGACACAACACACAAGTCTCTAGGGATCAAAGTGATTATAATCAATTAAATCCATATCAGAGGATGATATCTGATGTAGCGGGCCCGAATTTGATTCCCCAATCACAAGGTGCAACTTCAAGTTGTCCTCCAACAGTTGAGCAAATGTTTACTAATGCATCACCCTTGGAAGAGGTGCACGTAACAGATATCGGTCAGAATATGAATAATGAAGCATATCTGAAATTTCAGGAGGTCTTGAGTGCTGTAGATGCACCTTTATGGGCTGGTTGTGAGACTCACACTAAACTATCGTTCACCGCAAGAATGTTGAATGTCAAGGCAGAGCACAATGTGTCTGAAGAGTGTTTTAATAATTTTGTCCAAGCTTTTGAAGAGGCATTGCCGCGTGATAATATACTGCCCAATGATTTGTACAGTATGAAAAAACTGATGAAAGAATTAGGTCTCCCAGTGGAAAGAATTGATGTGTGCAGAGATGGTTGTATGTTATATTGGGGAGATGATATAGATGTGGATGTTTGTAAATTCTGTAATCAAGATAGGTACAAGAGCACTAGTAGGAGGCAGCAACGACGTAAATCATATAGTCAGTTGTTTTATTTGCCTTTAACTCCTAGGTTACAAAGGCTTTATGCATCAAAGACAACTGCTGAACACATGACTTGGCATGCAAATCATCAAACAGAAGAGGGACTAATGTGTCATCCATCAGATGCAGAGGCGTGGAAAAAATTTGATAGAACATATCCTGATTTTGCGAAGGAGACTCGAAATATTAGGTTAGGTCTCTATGCTGACGGATTTGCTCCATTTGGTAAATCAGGAAGACACTATTCTTGTTGGCCAGTTATATTAACTCCGTATAATCTCCACTTTGGGATGTGCATGAAAACACCGTATATGTTTTTAACATTGGTTGTGCTCGCCCAAAAATCCGAAGAAGTTAATAGATGTTTATATGCAACCATTGATTGCGAGCTAAAACAACTATGGGATGAAGGTTTTCCTACATACGACGTTCATACTAATCGGATGTTTGTGATGAAGGTGCTCTTCTTTGGACCATAAATGACTTTCCGGCATGGTATGCTATCGGGTTAGACTTGCAGGATCTTAGGATGCCCAATATGTATGGAGAGATCAAAGTCGATTAGATTGAAGCATGGTAAGAAGCCGAGTTATTTTGATTGTCACGACAATTTTACCACTAAATCATAATTTGAAGGAATAAAGATGAATTCACTAGGAATCGAATTGAAAGAACACCTCGCCATTGAGATTGGTGGTCAAGATATTGATCTGAGTTCTTCACTTTCCATCTGTTATTGAAGAGCCACATGATACAACTTATGAATATGGAAGCAACCATAAATGAACCAAACGAAGTATATTTTGGGAGTTACCGTATTGGTTTACTAATTTGATTCATCATAATCTCGATGTTATACATATTGAGAAGAATGTTTTTGATAATCGATAAATACTGATGATGGATATCAGGAAAAACAAAAGATAATCTGAATGCAAGAAAAGATATGCGACTCATTTGCAAACGACCCGCCTTGATGTTGATGAAAATAGTAGAGGACCAAAACCAAAGCGGTTTATACATTGAATAAGGAACAGAGACGTGTTGTTTGTGAATGGTTGAAGTCATTGAGATTTCCTGATGACTATGTTTCTAATCTTGGGAGATGTGTCGATATGAAGGAATGCAAATTGATGGGTTTGAAAAGCCATGATTGTCATATATTCATGGAAAGACTTATTCCTATTGCCTTAAAAGAACTCTTAGAATTTTATGCAGGGTGTCATTCTGAGTTAAGTATTTTTCTTCATGATATATGCTCACTTGATTTTGGGATATTCACACATGGAGAAGTTAGAGAGAGACATTCCAATTATTTTGTGCAATTTAGAAAGGATTTTTCCGCTTTGCATTTTTGATTGATGGAACATCTTTTGGTTCACTTGCCATATGAGGCCAAAGTTGGAGGACCAGTTCATTATCGATGGATGTATCCTTTTGAAAGGTATAATTCACATATTCTATATTTCGTTAATATTGCATAAAAATCTTTATTTTTTTAATTATTTATTTCTAATACTATTTGTTATATTACAAACAGATTCTTATATCATTTAAAGAAAAAAGTGAAAAATAAGGCACATGTTGAAGCCTCTATTGTGAATGCATATATTGTGGAGGAAGTAACAACTTTTGCATCATATTATTTTGAGCCTCACGTTCAGACCAAAAGACGGAAATCCGGAAGGAATGATGAAGGTCCTGTCGATCCCAATTTAAATTCTTTCTCAATTTTTAATTATCTTGGTCGACCAAGTGGACCGTGTAAGCAACAACGATACTTAACTGATCAAGAATGGCGGGCAGCCCAGACATATGTTTTACTTAATTGTCCAGAAGTATCGCCATATTTCGAGTTAGTATATATTTCCTATTTCTTCGTCAAGTGTTAATTTGTTTATATTATAATACAATTTTTTATTATAGGATTTTCCAAAACTTATACTCTGAAATCCCGACATGTGACTTTGATCACTTCTGCGATCAGGAATTTGCACCATGGTTCAAATCATATGTAAGCATTTTTAATTACCTCATTTTTGTTTAGACATATCTTAACTTTTAAATAAATATCATTTTCATTTGAGTATAGATTTATGATAATCAAACTCACGTTCAGCAAGAATTGCTAATCCATCTATCATGGGGTCCAAAATCAATGGTACGCACTTGGCCAGCATATTTCATAAACGGATATAATTTCCACACTCAAGAATATGGAAATGGAAAGAGTACAATGAATAGTGGAGTATGTGTTCAGTCTTCCAATGATGGAGGTGCAAACAATGAATTTTATGGTTTGCTGGATGAAATTATAGAGATTGATTATCCTGGTCCAGAAATGCGAGTTATTTTATTTATGTGTCGCTGGTTTGACCCCGTCAGGGGGATGAAGGTGCATCCACAGTATAATTTGGTTGAAGTAAATCATAAAAGATTTTATAAGAGATATGAACCATTTATTTTGGCACAACAAGCGATTCAAGTTTTTTATGCTCCATATCCTAGTTTGAGGCGTGACAAAAATGAATGGTGGGCTGTTTGTGCTGTAAAACAAAAGATTTTAAAAAAATCAAGAGCGCTGCAAGACATTGCATATCAACAAGACAAAGTTACAAATATGTTTCAAACTGAGGAATATATAATTCCAACGTTACGAGATCCCAGCGGAGTAGTGATAAACGTGGATGCAACTGAAATTGATGATAATGATGAAGAGGAGGAGGGGGACGAGGAGGAGGAGGAAGAGGAGGAGGAGACCGAGGATGAGGATACTGATGAGGATGAGGAAGATGATAATGAGGACTTTGAATTTTGACGTCTAGGGTAAGTTTTTATATATATAATTTTAGTTTTAAACTATAAATTTACAAATTTTCTTAGCTCAATTATTTGTTTATATAATGTCTCATTGTTAAATTTATATCTTTTGTCTCTGTATGTTTTGTATAATTTGTTCTTATAGGTTATCAGTGGTGAAATCATCGTAGCTTAGCGCGGCTGCAGTATCTCATATCTTCATTATGCATATTGTAAGTTTTTCATGTTCTTCATTAAGCATAAAAGTTTTATTTTCTTTATTCTAATTTTGTTTTTGGTTGATAGTTTCGACGTGGTGGACAGAGAAGACAGAGTACTAGCAGTGGCCAGAGTGATCCACCGCCTGCCAGCACTATACCTACTTGCCCTCCTGATCTTCCTGGACCTTCACATGATCAGCCGCCAGTACCATCTCATTCGCCGGCACGGCCTTCCCATTCTGATTCACCCGTACCCGCCAGACACTCCTCCACTGAGAACATCGAAAGTCGACCATATATATTTCCTATGGGAGATTCGTAAGTAATATAAGTATTATAATTTTTAAAATATCTTGATTAAACAACATCAAATATTTTTCACTTGATCGTAGGTTTGAAAATTCTGTACCTATTATTCGCGAGATCAACAAAATCGTGAATAACTATTGGAGAGGAGATTCTTTGTCATACTCGAGCACGCCAGGACCTACAAAAGAATTATGGTGGTGCGAGTTTCAGGTATAATTGATTCATTTTATATATTAAATAAGTGATTATATAATCAATTGTTTTATTTCCATCTCAATGAGATTTATTTGGGACCCTAGTCAAGACTTGGAAGTTAAAAGAATTTTAAAAAATGTGGCGATCATATCCTGCATGTATTGAGTCATGCCAAATCATCGAAAAACTCCGCTGTGTCACGCACAATTGGAGTAAAATCTCCAATTATTGGCAATCGGATGAGAAAAAAGAAGTCAGTAATAAATTAAATCAAGCCTGTAATTCGAGACTTATCTCGCAAATATACGCGATGATCTATAAATATCGAGGAGCATTCACGTAGATTGGTAATTTTAAATTCTACAATTAGTTTTTAAATTTATTTCAGATTATTATTTTATTTCTAACATTCTTATATTTAGTCTAAGGAATTGGGAAAGGAGCAATTTATAGATACTTTCGCTCGCACTTTCCAAAAAAAGATAAGACTTGGAGTGGAGATAGAGCTCGAGCTATTAAGGTTTGAAATAATCTTTAAACTTACTTTATAACTTTAATTCATTAGTTATGTAAATGCTCTTATTTAATTTTTAATTTTTGTAGGAGAGATATGATCAATTATCCTCATCTCGGAGAATTTGAGAGATGGGTGATCTTGAGGATCTGAGCCATCTGTAATAATATGAATTTATGGCTTGAGGCGAGTGGAGGATCCAAAGGGGGAAGGATACTAGGTATGGGTTCTCTGAGCAGACTGCATAATGCTCCTCGTAGATCTATTTCTTCTACTCCACCAGCAGTAGCGGCACAGATACAAAACTTGACTGAGGAGGTTAGCAATTTGAAGGGCATAATACATGAAAGAGATCAGTAAATTTTAACAATACAACATCAAAACTCACAAAGGGATCAGGAAATGATAGAGATGTGACGACAACAAGCCTTTCTTACGCGGTTTTGAAAGAATTTACTACAAGTCATATTCCTCCGAGTCAAGACGATGATGGTGGCGACGATGATGATATTGTATGCATGTTTTTAATTAGTACCTTTAAAATTGTTTAGTTTATTTAGTTTTTACTCCTTCATTTTTTACATTTTTTATTAGTACTTTTTATTTTGCTTTAAATAGGAATAATCTATGAAGTCAATCCTTATGGTGGTTGAGATTGCACATCATTGTAAGTCTTTGCATATTTATTTTCGTGTTAGTATATAGTTTTTTTTAATGTATGCTACTTTTTGCTGTTTGTTTCTTTTCTAATGCAGGTAGAAGAATGTCGGCGCCCAATTGCTTACCAGATTTTCTTTTTTTCACCATGTGTTGAGATCTTTTGTGGACATTGTTATTTGTATATCATAACTATGTTGATGTTTGAATTTTTGTAAGATATAACTTTTTATTTGGATATCTTTTGTTGGAATGTTGCTTATTATTTTGTTGTATTGAATGTATGTGTGTTTTGTTTGTATTGAATGTATGTGTGTTTTGTTTGTATTGAATTTATTGTGTTTTGTTGTGTGTGTGTGATAATTTGTATATACGATAGAATATCGAAACGGAATAAAGCTGTCAAATTTTTTTTCTTTTGCGACAAATTTAGCGACAAATATCCCATTAATTGCTAAATCTCGATAACCGCTGATTTAACTTTCATGACGAAATTTAAATTTCGTCGCAAATTTGCGACGAATTTAGCAACGAATCCAATCTGCGACAAATTTTGCAACGAAATTTGCGACGAATTTTGCAACGAATTTTATTTCGTCGCAAATATTTGCAATGGAAAGCAATTAAATCAAAATTTTTGCGACGATTTTCTGACGAATTTGGAAACATCGCAAATTTAGCAACGAATTCCTTTTTTCGTCGCGAAAATTACCAACGAAAAAATTTATTCGTCGCAAAAATTAATTTTTTGCGACGAATTTTGCGACGAAATTTGCGATGAATTTTGCGACGAATTTGTATCAGTCGCAAATTTACTTAATTCGTTGCGAAAATTTCCGACGAAAACATTAATTCGTCGCAAAATTTTGCAACGAATTCGGAAAATCGGGGTAACTTTTGCAACAAAATTAGGGACGAATTTTAAAATTCGTCCCTAATTTTCGTCGCTAAAATTCGTCGCAAAAAATTCGTCGCTATTTTTGTCGCTAATATTTGCGACGCTTTATTCCCAACAAAAAAATTTTTGTCGCTAAATTCGTCGCAAATTTTTTTTGCAACAAATTTTTTTTTAAATTCGTCGCTAAATTTGTTCCAAATTACTGTTTTTTTTGTAGTGCAATGGTGCTCGGGAAAGAATTTGACACTCGAGAAGGTGTTTGGGTGCTCGAGGGATGGATGCTTGAGTTGGTGCTCAGGTGACAGACGCTCGAGAAGGTGCTCAGGCGCTCGAGAAGTCAGTGCTCAGGCTGAGGAACGGAGCTCGGTACTTGAGCAGTTTAATCAGTCGACTAGTGTTGAACACTCAGGATAGGTGCTCTGTGTTGGAAGTTCGTGGCAGTTCCACGAACTGTACAGAGGCAGTTCGTGGAACCGCCTCGAGCACGCACGGCTTGAAGTCGTGCATGCATCTCCTTCCCTTAAAAAGGGAAGGAGTGCGTCCAAGGCTGGCTGCTGGGCGAAGCGCTGCTCGACGAAGAGGTTGGAAGCGATCAGAGAAGCATCCGGATTTTGGTCTGTGGAAACAGAGGAGCCTTCCGGATTTCCGTGGTCTTTCCTCCGACACAAGTCGAAATTCCTCCCAGGTAATCAACAAGAACAGGTATATGCTACATTGGTATCAGAGCATGTTTAATTCTGAAATTTCCATACCTGTTTGATTTCTTCGCCGGAGGAGAATACCTAGTAACTTCTGCTCGTTAAATCCATTTGCATCCGGCCGCCGGGCGACGACAGCCGACGCCCTTCCGACGGCCTCGGAAGCAGCGTGGCCGCTGACGCCTCGGCGCGACGACGGATGCGTTGGCGCCGTCGGAGACGACGCGACCGCGGGCGTGGAGGCGACGGCGCCGGAGGCGGTGTGGCCGCTGGCGCGGAGACGACGGCGATGGCGCTGTCACCGACGTGCAGGCGCACGCTGGCGCTCGCGATTAGGGCACGGGAAATTTTTCCTATTTATTAAATAAAAAAAAGGGAAAGTTTTTTTTATCTGTTTTGTACAGATTATTTTTTTTTATTAATCTATAAAAAAAAGGTTTTTTTATTAATCTGTTTTGTACCGATTAAGTTTTTTTTTATTAAAAGGAAAATTTAGTTTGGCTTAATTGGACCGAATTAAATGGGCTTTAATTGGACATGGGTTCAATTAATTTGATTCCAACAAAAGGCTATGTGTCTAATTCAAGTCCACACAAGTGTTGTGTAAAGTTGACTTTGGTCGACTAAACTCATAACAATGGTTAGATGGGTTGTTTTGGAACAATTGAAATCTGACGTGGATAACTTAAAGATAGAACTAGTTTATGGTATGCAGGTCAAAATTGATTGATCACTGGGTCAATTAAATGTAGCCTAAAATTCAAGAAGTTTAGTTCTTCTTGATAAATGTGTATTTGTTATGTGCCTTGATTAATTGGAATATACCGGTATTTGTACTGGTTTTGTCGGTTATGTACTGACATGATTTATTTCAATTTTACAGATGACGCGGATGTATACCACTATGACCCGGCGCGATGTGTTGCGCAATCGGTATAGAGAGGCTATCGAAGATTTGGAATATGACCCTTACCATGGAGTCCTTGGACACATTGGGAAGCTGGACAGACTGTTCTGGAAGCTCGAGTTGCATGAGTTTCCAGTATTAGATAACTACAGGATTTGGGCGTTGATTCGTTCATTTCCCGATAATCTTGCTGACGCGGTACGACAATTTTGGGGGTTACATGAAGGACGCATTTCATATATCCAGTTGTGCACAGAGCTGATTAACTATGCTGACTGTGAAGAGGATCCTGAAGAAGACCCTGTGGAGGATTTTGGTTCTCGATTGGTGAGGTCTTTAAAGGACTCTGTATCAGGGCAGCATGTGTTGCCTGTGAGTGTCCCAGCAGAGAGTACTGTAGTTGAGTCCAGACGGAGGGGACATGTCATGATTATCTTCTAGGGCTTGTCCTAGTGGGAGCAGTAATCGCTTATCTAGTCTATTAGGAGTTGTTTTTAGTTTATGAGTAGGAAGAATGTAATCTGTTACATTCTTAGTAGAGTTTGTTATTTGTTGACACAGTATAGCATGTTTATTTTAATGATGTGTTCATTTAAAATGATTAGTTCATTTAATGCTGTTGACTCTACATGATGCATGATTATTGAATATGCCCTTGATTAGTTCAAATGAGTATATAATGATATGTTCATTTAATGTGTAATATCATGCTGTAATAATGATTAATATCATTAAGTGGGATGTATGTAATAAAATATATCAATATAAGTCTGATTGGCACATACAAATGATGAGTGATAACGCAGTTGTCACTTGATTTTGTAAACCAGATCAGATTTATCTTGAGTTTATTGTTGAGATTACATACATAAAAACATATACTGAGTAACTAAATAATGTGTTTATTTATGTTAGGTTATGACAACTAAAAATATCATAGCTGAACTGAACAAAGGTGAAAAACTGAATGGGGATAACTATAAAATATGGCACCTCAAGATTCAGTATGTTCTTGAGGAACAGGAAGTCCTAGAGGTTGTTAATCAGGTTATGATGGAACCTATTGAGAGTAACGCAGCACAGTACAGACGTGACCTTGATGCCTATAAGGTATGGAAAAGGAAGGATTCCACTGCTAAGGGCATATTGATAAGTTCGATGGTGGATGACCTAGTGTTAGAGTATGAGTCATATCCTTCAGCTCATGCAGTCTGGGTAGCCCTTAGAGAGAGATATAGTGGAATAAGTCTGAGTAAGCTTCGGCAGCTGACGATCAGATTCGACAACTACAAGAAACGCCCGAATGTAACGATGGTTCAACATCTCAGGGAGATGTCAAATATGATTCGGGAGATGAAAACTGCCGGTCATGAGTTGACCGATGAACAACAGGTTCAGGCGGTTATTCGTTCTCTTCCTGATTCTTGGGAGACCATGAAGCAGACCTTAACTCACAGTGAGAGTATTAAGACTTTCGCTGATGTCTCACGCCATGTTGAGCTGGAGGCTGAGAGAGTAGAATCCGTGAGGATTTCTGGCCAAGCCTATTTGGCTGTCGGCTCTGCTGGATCATCTGGATCCAAGAAAAAATGGTACAAGAAGGGAAAGGGAAAGAATAAGAAGGTTGCTACTGCTGCTGAGAAGGATCAAATCAAGAAGAAGAAGACAGGGAAGAAATCTAAAAGCAAGTTATCTTGCTTTAATTGTGGCAAGAAGGGCTACTTTGCTCGGGAGTGTACTGAGCCAAAGAAGGTAACTTCTAGTATGTCTTCTGAGCATTTTGTTGCAAGTACTGTGTTGATGGCTGATTCTTATCCTTTGTGGATTATAGATTCGGGAGCAACCAACCATATAGCTCGAGAGCGGGTTACATATGTGGAGTACCGCCGGGTACCTGCTGGCAACAAATGGATCTATGTAGGAAACAATGCAAGAGTCGAAGTCAAGGGAGTTGACACTTGTAAACTTAACCTTCGTGGTGGAAGTACTTTGTTTCTACATGATGTCTTGTATGCTCCAGAGATTCGAAGGAATCTAGTATCTGTTACTTGTCTTCTTGATTTGGGGTACTCTGTAAATTTTTTCAGTCGTTGTATAGAACTTCAGATTGACTCTGTGTCAATCGGATATGGTTATTTATCTAATGGTTTTATGGTACTAGATGCGGTGCCTGATGTGAATTGTGCGATTCATAGTTGTTTTTCAAACATTGCTCTTACTAGTAATGCGGATATATCTGATGAGGTTTGGCATGCTAGATTGGGACATATAGGACAAGATCGCATGAATCGATTAGCTAGAGAGGGTTTATTGGGCTCTCGTGCTAAGATTAACTTGTCTGTATGTGAGCATTGTCTTGCTGGAAAAGCAACTAGGAAACCATTTGGAAAGGCTATTAGAGCAGACTTGCCATTGCAATTGATTCATTCGGATATTTGTGGTCCGATGAGTGTGAAGGCTAGGCATGGAGCTTCCTACTTCATTACATTTATTGATGATTTCACTAGGTATGATCATGTGTATTTGATTTCTCAAAAATCTAAAGCGTTGGATTATTTCATTCGTTATTTGAACGAAGTTGAGAATCAAACGAAACGTAAGGTTAAGGCCTTACGCACTGACTGTGGGGGTGAATATCTGTCTGATTTGTTCAAGACGACATGTAATGATAAGGGGATTATTAGACAGCTAACGATCCCAGGAACTCCACAGCAAAATGGGGTTGCTGAAAGAAGAAATAAGACTCTTCTTGAAATGGTTAGGTCTATGATGGCGCAGGCTAATTTGCCGGTCCCCTATTGGGGAGATGCATTACTAGCTGCGGCCTATATACTTAACAAAGTGCCTTTAAAGTCAGTTCCATCAACCTCATATGAACGTTGGACGGGCAAAAAACCAGATTTGAGCAATCTGAGACCCTGGGGGTCAGCTGCCTACGTTCATGATAGTTCTCACAAATATGGAAAACTCGGACCTAGAGGTAAAAAATGTATCTTTATAAGATATTCTGAGACCTCAAAAGGTTATGTTTTTATAGGTGAGCAACAAGATGGAACTATCTCTGAGATTGAGTCTAGAGATGCCACTTTTCTAGAAACTAAGTTCCCAACAAAGGGTGAAGTTGATAAGACAGTTTCTCTTTTTGAGGAGGATGAGTTGTTATCAACAAGACGGGTATCTAGTGAGATATCTGAGCCTAATCAACCGAGTGGGAGTAATGTACCTGATCACGGGGTGACTTCTCAACAACCCAACTTACGAAAAAGTGTTTGTAAGATCATACCTAAAAGGAGGGTTGACATTAAGAATGAGGCAATGATGACACTCCCAGTTGACGAAGATGAACCTCAATCAGTTGAGGATGCGTTGGGATGTAGGGTTAGAGATAAGTGGAAAAGTGCAATGGAAGAAGAAATGGAGTCAATGATTCGGAATCAAGTTTGGGAGTTAGTCGATCTTCCTCCTGGCCGAAGGGCTATTGGGAATAAGTGGATTCTAAAAATAAAGAGGAAGTCTGATGGATCGATTAACCGATACAAGGCTCGTTTGGTTGCAAAAGGATTTACCCAAAGAGAGGGTATTGACTTTGAAGAGACATTTTCTCCCGTAGTGAAGTTTGTGTCAATCCGAGTTATTTTAGCCTCTGTGGCGCATTATGACTTGGAATTATATCAGATGGATGTCAAAACCGCTTTCCTTAACGGTGAGCTTGACGAGGAAATCTATATGGTTCAGCCAGAAGGTTTCGTTGCTTTAGGCCAAGAGGATAAAGTATGTAGATTGAAGAAATCTATATATGAGCTGAAGCAAGCATCAAGACAATGGAACATAAGATTTAACAAAGTGGTTTTATCTTATGGTTTCGAAATGATCAATGAGGATCATTGTGTTTTCCTAAAGAAAGAAAAAAGAAAGTATGTCATTTTATCATTATATGTTGATGATATGCTGATAGTAGGAAATGACATAGGTTTTATTGTAGAAGTCAAAAAGTGGTTGTCTTCTCAATTTGACACAATAGATATGGGAGAAGCTGAATACATCTTAAGGGTTAAGATCATCCGGGATCGATCAAAGAGACTTTTGGGTTTGTCACAAGAGTCTTATATTACTAAGATGTTACAACATTTCAACATGATAAAACAAACACGAAAGGTACTGTTTTGAGCAAAAGTATGAGTCCCAAGACTCCAACTGAAATAGCCGACATGAATAAAAAACCATATGCAAGTGTCATAGGTAGTTTAATGTATACTATGATGTGTACTCGTCCCGATATCAACTATGCAGTGGGCTTAGTAAGCCGGTTCCAGTCAAACCCAGGATCGAGACACTGGAAAGCAGTAAAAAGGATATTCAGATATCTGAAGGCGACGACAAATTATTGTCTCTGTTATCAAGGGTTAGATATGAGCCTAAAGGGCTATTCAGATGCAGATTGGGCTGGGGACCTGGATGATAGAAAATCAACATTAGGTTATGCGTTCTTGTTGAATGGTGGCGCCATCTCCTGGAACAGCAAGAAATAGGCCTGTGTGGACTTATCTACAATGGAAGCTGAATATGTGACATGTTTAGCAGCTGTGCAAGAAGCAGTCTGGTTGAGGAGGTTCTTAAAGCATTTGAAGATTGCTGAGAACAATGAGAGTCTAGTGACTGTCTATTGTGACAGTCAAGCTGCGATAGCTTTTTTCAAGGATCCCAAATATCACAGCAAGGGCAAGCATATTGCTATAAAATACAACTTTATCAGGGATATTGTTGCTAAAAAGAAGGTGATTCTTGAGTATATCCCTACACGAGCTATGCTTGCAGATCCTTTTACTAAGCCAATGACTAAATAGTCATTTAATGAGCATGTAAAGTCCATGGGACTTCGTAGAATGTAACAGTTTTATAATGACAATTGAATATTATGATTTGATTGTTTGAAATGTCAGTCATAATCTATTCAGTGTATGTTATGTTACATTCTAGTGATGAGATCTCGATAAGCATGTTGGCAGGTAGTGATTGGTCCTCTCACATGGACAATCATCTCTATTTGTTGTGTATGAATAGAGGTAAGATCGATGCTTATAGGTCAGCCTATGTCGTTGTTAGCTTTGGTAGCTGTAAAATTTATTACATTCCTATAAGTTAGGATCGTCTTGATATTTGTATCAAGATAAGATCATTTTGTGGTAAATGATCGAAGTAAATGAACCCACCATTTACTATACTTGTTTTGAACCAGATTAGAGTTCATATGTTGAATTCTGGATTAGACATTGGGAATGTCTAGATCGAAATCTGTATGATGTTACTTTGAAAATAACATGCACTCTTTATTGGTAAAGAGGAAAGACATCATAGCATGTGAATCATACCACATGTGCTAAGACGACAATAAGAGTAGTAGGAGAATGGATCCCTGCTTCTCTACTATGTGAGCCCTTTGAGATTATATGTTGATCTCAAAATTTGCCCTTTGTGACTATTTAGGTGTCTACTTGAAGTTTTAATCAAGGTTTGCTACTTTAGCATGTCTACCTATGACTATGTATGATTCGGTCTATGGAATATGACTAAGAAAACGATTGATTAAAATGAATAGATTCATACTAAAAAGGAAGATTAAATAGGTTTACATCTAATGAATATTATTCACTAGTCGACTCTTTTCTGTTGTGTACAGAAATATTTGTGAATATTTGGAATATGAGACATGCTCTTGACATGATGGTCAATTTAAGGGATTAGAGATGTTCATATTGATGTAAATGAGATTATTTAATCTGGGTAAAAAGCAAGACATGAATGTTTCAGGTAAACGGTTATGTACCACCAGAAATATGATTTTGTATCATCCAAAAACGACCATGTGTCACCCGAAATGGTGTGTCATAAGATAAATGGTTTTCAGACCACCCGGAGATGACTCGGTCATCGGAGAATGATTATGTATCATATGTAGAGTGACTAAGTTAGGCGAATAACTTCTCTTAGCATCGAGCAGCTATGTAAGGTGTAACAACTTCCTTAGCATTTGAACGCTCAATGTGCTTGCTGTCGCACGAACCATTTTCTAATTTGATGTTTCAGTTAGTCTTTGTGACTATTAATCTATGTTCTATTAGTCTTTTGGGACAATAGATGTTACTTCGATTTAGTCTATGTGACTAAACACCTCTTCTAAAATGGTCTGTGTGATCATTTTGTCTATGTGACATACCTTGGACGAGTGGGAAATGTTGAAAGTTCGTGGCAGTTCCACGAACTACACAAAGGCAGTTCGTGGAACCGCCTCGAGCACGCACGGCTTGAAGTCGTGCGTGCATCTCCTTCCCTTAAAAAGGGAAGGAGTGCGTCCAAGGCTGGCTGCTGGGCGAAGCGCTGCTCGACGAAGAGGTTGGAAGCGATCAGAGAAGCATCCGGATTTTGGTCTGTGGAAACAGAGGAGCCTTCCGTATTTCCGTGATCTTTCCTCCGACACAAGTCGAAATTCCTCCCAAGTAATCAACAAGAACAGGTATATGCTACACTCTGGAGGCTCGCGATCCAACAATTGACTGTTGTGGTGAAGTTGTCGATTTGCTGTAGCGATGGGTGAATAGAAGCGCTCTGAATCGACTAGCCAATTCGATTGGTGACATAATAGTCGACTGATGGACTGAAATTTGATGTGAATTGTAATGTTGGAGAGACAGTCAAGCAAATGGTCAAGTGACCAATCGACTGCAGGTAGGTGGAAATCAGTCCAATGAGAAATCTATAAGAAGAGGATTCATGGCGATTTAAAGACACCGATTCTTGAAGATTTTGATAAAGAGTTGCTAGTTATTCTAAACCTTCCAAAATATTTCAAAGCAATCAAACAGTGATTAAGAAAAAGATTCTTTGTGTGTGAAGTGTTCTTAATTAAGATTTTAATTCATTTTATTTTCTTTACCCTTTATTTGATTGTATCTTTTGTATAAGAATAGGTCGTAAGAAGGTTCTCCATCTCTAGAAGGCTTCTGAGAAGAAAAAATGATAGTGAAACTATCGGTAAAAATTAGATCATAGAATAAGAATAAGAGATTTTATCGTTGTTTTATGCCCCGACATAGAAAGTCCTATATTTTATTGACAAATTCAAAAATTAATCTATTTTTATCGGGAAAGAATTACAGAACAAGTCATATGTCATTGGAAAATCACAGATGTCTAATTTCCAATAAAAATATGGTACTAAAAAATAATATTTCTACCAGAAGTTATGGTTATTTTAATCGAAGTCGATATAATTTTTTATTCAAGAATTCATATTTCTTGATATTGTTGTAAGTTAACCCAGGTTTAATTCCTTTTGCATATTATCTTGTTAAATGTATTATTCATTCTCAAAGTCTTTGTTAAATGTATTGATCATTTTCAAAGTCTTAGGAACTATAATTTTCAATTAAAGAGTTATTGCAAGGCTAATCTATAAACGCTCTAATGTTTATTGTTAAAAGAAATTTTTGAGATATTAAAATTTTACGATTGTTTAAGAGAAGACTCATTTTCTTATTATTCCTTTAACTCTTTGATGGATTCTATAGAATAGCGAGTCTCATATTATGTTATCTTTTATTTCTCTTACACTTTCTAATATCAACCCTTGACAATGAATCTCCTAGCTCGGCCTTCTAGACATAGTTAAAATCCATTTAGGCAGTCTGAATTTATTAAATTCGGTAACTTAAAATTTAACAAATTTCATTCATCTTCGATAACAATCTTAAAGAAAAGATCTTTATTCAATAATTATTATTTCACATTGTACATGACCAATGTCGAAGTTCGTTATTATCTTAGACTCCATGTAGTATATTATATATAGTAATTCAGTGCACCTCTGATGAAAAAGCAAAAAATAATACTAAATGATCTAGTTTTATTTTGTAAAGCGAAAGATACAATCCAATTGTCCTCTCTGTATGATCCGTTAAATGTTACTATAAATAAATAGAAATCGAATTTCAATATAAAATTTAATATTCTCATTTAGACTCAAAAATTCTTCAATGATGAAAAATATTAAGAATGAATATATTCATTTTTTAATATAAAAAATATAATCCTATTGATATATATATTTGTAACCCATCGAATATTAATGTATAAATAACACAATATATGATCAAGAAAAGTATCGGAAAAGAAAATAAAAAATGAGTGCAATATGAATATGAGCTTTGCCCTATATTTAGAGTTCTATAGAATAAAAACTAATTTATATTAAATCATAATTTTTATTATTGTGAATATATATATATATATATATATATATAGAGTTTTGTTTTGCCCGATCATCGTCGGCGTCCCAAACCACCTCGTGCCGCCGGACTGGCGCGATTGACGCCCGTGTCACGTGGCGAGGCTCGTGGAGGCGCGATTCAACCGTGATGGCGGTCCTTCCCCGCCCGGATTCCGACCGCGATTCGGTCGGAATCCGGCCCGATCGCGGGCGACAGTGGCCGCCAAACTGCTGGCCGCGAATTCGTCGAATTCCGACCGAATCGCGGCTGGAATCCGGCGGGGGAAGGATCGCCCGGCCCTGGCGGTCCTTCCCCGCCCGAATTTCGACCGCGATTCGGCCCGATCGCGGCCGGTAGTGGCTCGCTGCAGCCACGGGTCGCCGGATTCCGACCGGGTGCGGTCGAATCCGGCCAAAGCCCAGCCGGACCGCGGCCGACACAGGCGTCGATCGCGCCGAGTTCGGCGATCGGAGTGGCCGGACGGCCGCGATCACCGGCGATGAAGGTTGCTCGACGCGTCATGGACGTTGATCGCCGCAGCGGCAGAACAAAACTCATACCTTCCCCACCCGAATTCCGACAGCGATTCGACCGGAATCCGGCCCGATTGCGGCCGGCAGTGACCGCCAAACTGCTGGCTGCGAATTCGTCGGATTCCTGCCGAATCACGGCCGGAATCCGGCGCCTCACGAGCCCCGCCGGACCGCCGGTGACCTGGGCGTCGATCGCGCCAAGTCCGGCGGTCGGAGGTGGCCGGACGGCACGCCGACGATGCCGGCAGTGAAGGTTGCTCGGTGCGTCGCGGACGGGCGCGGATGGTTCAGTCGCGTAGCAGAACAAAACACACACACTCTCTCTCTCTCTCTCTATATATATATATACACTCTCTCGTGCTCATCTTTTCTGCATTTGTGCGCGCCTACTTATATGAACAGTGAATTCGCTGTTAATGTGAATAGTAAATTCATTGTTCACAGTTGACTGAGCACGTGCAAGCACAGAAATGTTCGACACGTAGAAGAAAATCACTATATAAATATATAGTAAATAGTGAAATCACTGTTCACATAAGGAATCGTGCACAGACATATTTAACAACGCATAGGAGATCATTTGCGTGTATCCTGAGCGTCTGCGAATATGTGACTCATGCGCGACAGATTTTCAGTTGTCTGATCATCGCGATTACACAGTGAATGATGAATGCACGGTAACCTTCTCTGTCGCAATTTCATCGTCCCTTTATCGCTGGCCGATCGGAATCCGATTGAATTTCGACCGGCACCGGATCCCGATCGGATCGCGGTCGGATTATGGTCGTGATTGCGACCGGAAATGGCCATGATCTGGTTGGGCTCCGATGTCGATCGGATCGCAGTTGGATTCTGATCGGATCGTCGCTGAATTCTGGGCGGATCGTGGCCAGAATCCGACGAGAGGGCGGCGATTGCAAGTGGTGTTGGGGCACAATTACTGTGCATTCCTCGCTGTCGCGAATAGCGACACTCAGGATACCAATGTCGCTATTTATTTATTATTAGTCGAATATAAATAAATTTTATTGAATCAAATATTTGAATTCATTTATAGTCCTAAATACCAATTATCCCTGACATTTTTTTAATAAAATAATATATAAATTCGTAAAAAATTAGAACCGTCAATCTAGCGGTCTTACTGATTATGTTAGTAAGAGAGATAAATCACGGAGAGTCCTATGAGTCTTGACATTAATTATAGTCAAGACACGTTAAGATCATCTAAAACTATAAAAGAACTTTAAACCTCCTCTAGAATTGACTCATATTTTATTCGGAAGCACCATTATATCTTAGTTACTATGTCATCCTCGCAAGGACAAATAATATATAAATCAATCTATATATTTTTATATTTAATAATTTTTAAATCACTTTTTATTTTATTTTATTTTTTAATATAATTTTAAATTTGCGGGCCGGGCTTGGCATACGGGCCATGGCAGGCCCGACGTCGAACTGGACCTAGCTGGGGCACTAAATTACCGTTAAAACTCAAATGCATTCTCAACGATGCGCGTAACCAGATTCGAGACCCCTCCGTGTCGTATAACGTCAAAACACCGCCCCCTTGCCACCGAAGACATTGGCCCCCCTTTCCACCCTAGTGCTCTCTCTCTTCTTCTCTACGCCTACTCGCCGCCTCGCTGCCGGTGCCGACGTTAGGGTTCTCTGCTACCTGCTACCTGCTACTTCGCCACTGCGCTGCGCCTCTTCGGGGCTGTGAGTGACTTCAGGAGTCGCGGAGTCGTCACCCTCAACTCCCCGGGCGCTTGATTCGACCGCAGCGGAAGCGGGAGGTGGGATGCGAGTTTCCCCGGTCTGCGTCGTGAGTGCACTTTTTTTCTCGGATGCATGTGGCCTGATCTCCTTCTCTCCATACCCTCTTCCTCCGCCTTTTAGTGTATGCCATTGTTTCATCTGGAAAAAAGTTTTTTTAACATGTATGTTGATTTCCCAGGTATTCATTGTTCCAGTTATTTTGGTTGGTTCAACGCGAGTGCAAATGATGTGAGTGGGAGATGAAGTAACAGGTTGGATACCTTGTTTGTGTTAGTTCTTGAAATTTAACCAGCGATGAGTGGAACGGTTTGTTATGCAGTTCCAAGGTAGTGTTTTGGTGCATGCTTTTTTAGTCTTCTCGTGCTTCTGCTTGATAGATTCTGAGACAAATGCCATTCCATACTACAATTTGAGTTGCCATTGTTCGGGAAAACAAGTCCTATGTTCTAGCTACAGAGATGTGTAGTAAATGAGCTTTATTGATGTATAAGGAATGCAATATCTTTCACAGCCAAAATGGAAGATTTATTCCTAAGACGCATTTTCATTTTTGCAGTATCATTCTATGTTGCAACTTACCTATTAAGGAGAAATAATGGAAGATAAACTAAGCCAGTTGGACAAACAATTCTTGCAAGTATGAATTCTAGATATCTTGGGTTGTACAAGTAGAATTAAAAGAAATAATTTTCATAGGACAAAGGTCGAATGGTTAAAATGATTAGAGACTTTTGGAGTCGTGTTATCAACATACTCTATAAGATGGCAGAATAACTAGTTACAATTTATGAGTCAGATTGTTAGACAATTAAGGAACAACACAGAATGAGAAATAAAATTAAAAAAATATCATTTGCGAGCACTAAGGTGCAACATTAAGAGATTACAAAATGGAAGCAATGTAAGATGGCATAGATATGCTCAAACACCATGCATAGATCTATAGTTAGACAAGTTAAACCAATTATAAGCTAAGCAAAACAAAAAATAGTTAACATCTATAGAAGTTATCTGAATGATCAGTGCATTACTAGAAATATAACTTTACTATCAACGATGATGGGTTAAGATTCATGCACATAATTCCAAATAGTTGGAATGTACTGTTACTATTCTTGTTGATTGTAGTGAGCTATAGTTTTTCAGTAATGAACGCTTATGGTCTACATTCTCTGGTAGGTGTTTTCTTAAGAAATTTTTGGAATTTAATTTTGTTCAAACACTGATAAAATTCTGCAAGAATTAATGCCCTTAGAATCAATTTCCAGAAAAGGCTTGGTCAATGTTCTGACATGGATATGTTCTATAATTAAACATCATAAATTTGTAGGAATTTTGATATCCACATGGAAATTTGATGAATCTTGAGATAATGGAATCCCATGGGCATTTGTGCTTGCTTAATAAACTATAAGGTATTTGATATCCTTATAGTTTATGGTCTACATTCTCTGGTAGGTGTTTTCTTAAGAAATTTTTGGAATTTAATTTTGTTCAAACACTGATAAAATTCTGCAAGAATTACTGCCCTTAGAATCAATTTCCAGAAAAGGCTTGGTCAATGTTCTGACATGGATATGTTCTATAATTAAACATCATAAATTTGTAGGAATTTTGATATCCACATGGAAATTTGATGAATCTTGAGATAATGGAATCCCATGGGCATTTGTGCTTGCTCAAATTTCCCATGGTCAATGTTCTGACATGGATATGTTCTATAATTAAACATCATAAATTTGTAGGAATTTTGATATCCACATGGAAATTTGATGAATCTTGAGATAATGGAATCCCATGGGCATTTGTGCTTGCTTAATAAACTATAAGGTATTTTCTTTAAATGAATGCATTATTTCTGATTATGATGTAACTTTAAGATCTAAGTTAGCACAACTTGTTCCCTTTGTAGATTATTGTCTTTGATATCTCAAATGGGTGCAATGGGAGGGAGTGTTATACCATCTATTGGACATGTAAGGCTTACAGATCTTGTAGCCTCTGAAGGACTTCCATCAGATTCTTACAAGATCTCAGTATCGACTCTCGCACAATCCCTTGCTCGATATTCTGCTGCTGTCATTGAGTTTCCTTCTGGAGATAGTGCTCTTCTCAGATCTGGTCTAGAATCTGCGCGTTTGTTTTTTCATCAGCATGCCTATACTCCTACTGATATAGCTCACACACAGAAAACCAGGGAATGGTCCAAGACATCTGGTTATTATGCTGATCCTATATTGTGGCAAGAAACATATGATTATAGGCCTGGTCTTACACCAGTAGAGACACATGGTGCAATGGAATTTACTCCAGGTGGCTTGCCTGACATATTTGCAATACTTGGCAAGGCTGCCAGAGATATCTTGCATGCAATCAACTTTTCATTAAACTTGCGTAGCTTTTCATTTGGAGAATTACTTGATAACATGCCATTAAGGAATGGAGAAATTTCCTCCTCAGTTCTTTCAGTATGCTGTCATTCGAGACCATCATTTCAAGCAGCAGAACACCATGCTATGACTGCCCAGGAAGGTGGACAGATGGTCATGTCCCCAGACTATGATATTGACAAGGCGTTAATCACTCTTGTTAAATCAGATAGAGCAGGAATGCATATAAAAGATATCCATGGGCATTGGATACTTGTGGATGGTGATCTTGGTCCTCAAGATGCAGTTGTATATCCTGGACTAGCACTTTACCAGGCAACTGCTGGTTATGTGAAGCCTGCTGTGAATAGGATGGATATAGTTAATTCACATGCTCACATAGATGGAAGAAGTTCAGTGGTTTTCAAGCTTATGCCCAGATCAATGGCAAGTCTGAGCTGCTCTGAGATGAGAGCAGCTGGGTATGGAGTGGAAGCACAATTCCAGATTCCTATATCGGTGGATGAATTTATGCAGAGACCACACTCTACTGGTAACTCAACATTTTATTACCAATGTTTAATCAAGAATAAAATTCCTTTTGTTTTCGCAGGATGATTCAAACAATATATGAACATAACTTTCTTGTTTGATTTTTTATGATTACTTGTGTGCGCCATGCAATTTAACTGTAATGGTAGAAGTATACAATATACATTCATGTGAACACAAATTTACTGTACAAGTATATGTGCCTGTTCATCTTATCAATTATTCTCTTTTTCAACTTGACAATAACCTTTCTTCATTGTTCTTACGGAATTGAATGGGGTTGTTATGCTCTTGAACAAATTAACAAAATAGAATCATACTATGCTTAATTTCTTACAAAATCTATTGAAAGAGGGTATTTTTGTTTTTTTAACATCAAATTGAGTGCTAGCCATAATCATAGAAATCTCACTCAATCCTTTAATCCCTTAGCTCATGCTAACACCATTTGAGTGCAAATCTCCTCATAATAACCTGTGATAAAAAATATAAATAAATGCAGTGTATTAATGACATGCTAAGTAGATTTTCCCTAGAATGAGGTTAAGCATAATATGGAAAAATTAGGAATTTAAGTAATAGTTTAGAAAGCAACTGAGGGAGCAAGTAAGCTAGCAAGTCTCACATAGTGGTGCACATGAACACAAATTTAACGCAGAGTTTGTTAAACAGAACAGTATACAATACTAAATCAATATTTCAAGTGAAAAGATACAATAAATAAACATATGATATAAACAAGAGTACAAGTCAACATATGAAACATAAAATATAAGGAATGAACATTAGTAATTGACATCTTATGCTACCAAGCCCACGGGGTTTCATTGACACCTCTTTACCAAACAAGCGTTCAAAGGAGCCTAAGTTAATATTGATGAAAGGCTTATCAAGGCCAAGTGCACAACACCCAAGACGTGAGTGGTTCCCATGGAGAAACTTCAGCAATCCCTTGGAGTGGTGTATATACCTGCCACGGTGTGATATGAGTCCACACAGTGAAGCCCATTCTTATCACGTTTGACAACTTGAATACTGGAGTATCACTACATAACATAAGCTACCAGTACTAATACCCCACATTGTGGGATAAAATGAGTGGTCGAGAAACAATAAGGAGTATAAAATATTATATCAGGAATATTGAGTACAAAGTCAAGTGCATTATGTAAGTCAAGTAAGGACGATAATATCAAGTCTTGAAATCAAAGACATCATAGTAAGAGTTATAATGGAATTATTAGATCAATTTGTAAAATATTCACGAGTGACAATTTGTTTATAAGAAAGATTCTCAAAGTTTTAGATGATTTTATTTATTTATTTATGGAGTACGATAACAATAGTCATAACTTAATCAATTGGATTTTGAATTAAATAAGTCTATTATGGTCAATTTATCATAATGGGCATATTCTTTTAATAAATATGTGTCACTATCAAGGTATAAAATCTTGAAGCTATACTGTTGTGTTAAATAATCAAATAGTAAGGACTTGTTAATCATCCTCATTAACTAACTGGGATTACTAAGTTAAATATTGAATCATGGTCTTTAACTACTAGCATTACCTATATTTTCATATACATTGACTATTAGAGCTACGTTTTTTAGGCTAAATTTTATAAATTTAGTTGGGTTTAGGAATTATGGACAACTAATTCAACACTAGGATGTGCTCTACTTACCAGGTCAAGTGTGCTAATTCTAGGTACTTGGTGTAAATCAAGATTAAGAACAAGATATGATCATGAACCAATTTGTGTCTAAGAAAACTAATAATTATAATTAATCAAACTAAGTTAAATTCATCAAATAACTAATCAAGTCATCATTGGTTGGTTACATTCTACATGACCCTATATGTTTATTATTGTGCCTCTTACATCTCAAGTTAAGGTTATAATTACCTTAAATTAGAAAACTATGGATGTCGAACAAAAGAAAATTGTAAACTTTACCTATGGGACAATTGTGCAACTCCATAAACTTGGTACAGATTGCACATTCAATTTCATATAAATTGATCCCTAGCCAAAGTACGATTTACTCCAAAATATCTTAGATAGGTCAAGAGGGACTGAAATTCTAATTAGTCTTGCAACCAATTTTTTAAAACAATACTAAATTATTAATTAGCAAGTTGATCCAAGTAATTATGATATAGTAAGAAATGTAACTAACCTTTAATGATTGGTTCAAGATTTGGTTAGAACTGAATAACAAAACAATGGCTTGAATCTATATTCAATCACGGTTCAATTATGGTCATAGTTAAACTCAAGATCTGGGCTCTGGTAACATGATTTGTCAAGTCAATGACTGCACAATCTAACATTATAACGTATTAAATTAAACATTAAAGACTTTGGTCAAGTAGGTTCCCAAGAGGCTAAGTTCAATTGTCAATATTAGATTCTAATTAGTTCATAATTCAGAAAAATATCTAGTTGAGATTCAATAAATCGACATTCATTAGGCTACATATTTATTATAGATAGTATCTAGGGATCACTATAATGACTAATTCAAATTGATTAAAATTCTTATCCACAAGAAATCAAGCTTATCATCAATTTGTCCATATCTCAAATAATTAATTAACCATCATATCATAAAGAAATTAACTTTTTACTTGGTCTAACTATTTTGCAATTTACCCAATTAGATAAAGAGTTCTAGCAATCTTACCTAGTTTGTGAATTTATAAAACTATCTAATTACAATCTGTATAAATGACTAGAAAGATACTAAATCTGGTCTTTCGTAGACAATGTTCTAATTGAATGTATCCTCTGAAAAATAATAAATAAATCACAATACCCAAAGCTATATGGAAGGTTAAAGGATGCATGCATGTCCATTGTAGTGCCTATAATAATGAATTATAAAACTTATGCCAACTTAAAGATTATATTAGTTGCATTGTTTATACAAAGAAATGTTTGATGAAGCATTTATTAGCATCTATTATATCTATAGATGTGAAAATAGGGTTTATCAGTATGCAATTAAAATTTTCTATTCTCATGCCAACTAAAATTACAGATTCTCTATGTTGTATCAGATTGCACTAGTAACTAATATGGGGTTGTAGTTGATATGCAACAAGTCATGACCAAAGATACCAAAAGAACAAAGATATGAATAGAATAAGAACAAAATTTTCAAAAAATATGTTCACAGCAAAGATGGAAGTGGAAAGCCTACTCTAGTTTGGAAAAAAAAGCTCTCCTCTTCCCACCATGGTGAACCAATGGTTTCATCATGGGAGGAGGAGTGGGAGTTTATTTATAATACTGTTGAGGGAAAATAGGAAGCTTTCTCTTTAAGACAGCATTAAATTGCATTAAATGAGTACCATAACTTATAATTAATTTAAAAATAAAAATTTACTAAACATAAAAAATATTTTAGACATTTAAGCTTCAAAGTTCAAATTACAAATTCCAATTTTAGGTTATAATATAACCTTTAATTTGAAATTTTCCTAAATAAGATTATAACATGGGTGATACTTTAGGTGGTTGTCTGATTGTGGTAGTTGGGTCAAAATATCAAAATTTAATTCACTTTGGTGATTTTTAATTGAGGGATGTCAAAATCATCCAAAGTAGGCTCTACCCACAATTTACAGTCAGCTAGAAATATTCTGGAGATTGCTATAGTTTGCCAATTGCTGAAAATCATTGACTGGCCATCTGTTGATTGTTGACAGAAGCTGCAATATTACTATTTGCTGATGGAGCTCTTAATAATTGAGGGCCTCATCATGGCTTCCTATTGAGAACTTTCATATGAAGAACTCTTAATAATTGAGGGTCTCATCATGGTTTCCTATTGAGAACTTTCTTATGAAGCAAATATAGTGGTTTTTAAAATTTTCAATTCTTTAGTTAGGATGTCCTAAACTACGTCCTATTGGATTTTTGAAATAAGATAGAATTGTTAGATTGGGGAATGCATTGTAATCATTTCCAACATTGTCTACATTGAAAAAGCTTGTGAACTAGGTAGTCAACAACTTGGACATACTGGCTCCTGCCAGGAATCAACTTTAGATGAAGTTAATGCAGCATGTCTCAACTTGATACCCAGCATAATCAGGCATTGGTTAAGCTAGTCCAACTTCAATTTCCTTTAGCAATAAAGGATGACTGAATAAACTAACCTCCATGAGCAACATATAAGTAAATAACTCAATTTTAATTAGCTAAGCTCAATCTAGTTCAGCTCATTTGAAGTGTCTTTGTTGATAATTGGAGGTGATTCAACCCTTTAAGAATTTCTAAGTCCATTGATCTTTACTTATCTGAAGCATAATATGGCATTCCACCGTTTATTGAAGTACACTAATTTGTCTTAGGATATATGACAATTTCTTAGTGGGGCACAAATGACAAAACAACCAACTAATTATTTACTTTGTCATTATCATTTTCCCTATGAAGATCTAAATGCATGAGGTAAATTTTAGCCTGAATGGAGTATGTGCTGGTCATAAACATGGTTTTTAGTTACTTAAGAGTAATGATCATCTAAACAACAACAACAAAGCCTTATCCCACTAGGTGGGGTCGGCAATGATCATCTAAACACGAGATTAATTTTAGCCTGGATGCAGTAGGTGCTAGTCATAAACACAGCACTCAGTTACTTTTTTTGAATTTTATGTTAACCATGATATAAATAAGTTATCAACTTGCTATGCCAATTTCTAAACTCAATAATTCTTTCCTGATATCTCGACTCCATATAGCTTGTCGAGTTTTTAATAGGCAAATTTGCTCAAGTTGAGTGCATCCAAGACCAGAGTTCATGATGTTTCAACTTATAACATTGCTGTGTGATGTGCTATCATTCTAGTGTAAAAATATGAGATTTGCAGAGGCTATCATACACATGGAATGCTTTTGGTACTAATGGTGGACATAAATGATGAATCTTATTTGATTGATCCTTATTACTAGTCAATGGAAATTCACTAAAACAGCTCAAGATAGATATGATTAAGGATTGAAATCTCTTATGAGCCAGAGTGTCACTGTAGCTACTCATGAACATCACCTGTCAATGTGCCACAGTCTCGTGGTTGTTCCGCATGTTGGTCGGCGTGCGGAACAATAAGTTTCACCCACATCGAATGCCACCAAATGGAATCTCAATCCATGGATTTGATTATCATTCATTAGTATTTAATTTATCACACGTATGTTTTTACATCTTGCTTAAAAATTATAATATAGTTGTGGCAGCGGAAAAGAATTGAAAAGATTTTTGGAAAAATGTTACAAAATCTCTTCCTAGCAGTATTAGACTATTTAAGGCTTTTGATTGTTTTTAAAAAAATGAACAATCTGGATAATATAGGCTCAATCAATGTTTGCAACTTGTTGGGGTGATCTCATATTATTTGTTTGTGTGGTGCTTATCAATACCTATTGCAATAACTGAATGCTGCTACCTTTTTTTTTCTTGATTCCTTAATATTTTTAATTATGCCTTGGTTATCTATTCGAATGAATTTATATTTCTTTTGTTTCTGAAGGAAAATGAATTCCTGTGTCCGGATTGCTAGCCTGTGATCAACTTTAAATCTTTTTGCAGCAACTCTGAAGTCTGATATAAAGAGGGAGAGAGGAAAGAAAGGGCGCAAGTCTTTGCCCCCTTCTAAGAAACTACGCCTAGAGGCACAGAGGGTTCTTAAAGAACGTGTTCAAGCAATTGCTGAAAAGAAAGGAGTTAAACTCAGATTTTGCAATGTCAAGGAATGTGAACACCACATGCTATCGCCAGACAGCCCATGTGGGAAGCTAAGGATGGAGATAGGATGGCCTCCAGGGGTTCCATTTGTTCATCCTCATGACCTTCCTAACAAGGCAAAGCTTGGATTCCTTGAAGCTTATGAACCTGGTTGGGCCTCACTTCAGCAAGATATACAATTAAGTTTACTGAAGCTGGACAGACCAGTTGACAGGTGTGTGACTATAATCATATTCACAATTCTTAGAATTAGCATTCTCCAATCTACGTGCGTTTGAAATAATTGTCGAAAAGAAAAAAAAAATCAAGGGCAATGCTTTGTTTCTGTCAGGCCCATCATTCTTGATTTTCTTCAAAAAGCAGATTTGTTTTTTGCTTTCTAATTGACGTCACTACTTATGCTTGAATATGTTAAATATAGTTAATATTAAAAAGTTTTACAATTAGATAATTGCCATTTGTTTTGCATTTTTCATTTATGATTGCAGTTCTAGATTCCATGCCAACTATTAAACATTCTCATCTTTTTCGCTATTTTCTAGACATTAAAAAAAGAAGACATACCAACGTTTCTTTTCTGCAGGATTTAATCTTCATGACTTTGAGCACGTCGTGGTGCTCTGTCATCTTGTGGAATCGCAAGCTCCGCCTAACATGGTCCCAGTGACATGATCCCAATCACAGCACCTGAAAGTTTCAGAATCTATACCTAAGTTGTTCTATCAGCAGGTATCGCAAACAACATTCTTCAGTTCCAAGCTCCTTACAGGTATGGGGTAACTAGACCTTAGTAGGTTTATCGTTTGTGGTGTCACTTCTTCCTGCAATCAATTATGCTTCATTTTTCATAGAACTTAGAACGGGGAGATAAAGGTGCCACCAAAATTGTCAAAGTTGTGGTTATGTAGAGGAATTCTATCCTCTTCTCTTGCAATCAATGCAGCTTTTTGAGAAAAGCTTCTATGGGTAACTATAATAAAGGGCAAAAATCAAAAGGGTGCCCCTTATTTTTATCATCATCTATGGCCCATGTTAAAAAAAAAAAAATAATCAAAAGAGCATCCATCTTATTTTTTCCATTCCTTAAATATCTTTGTTGCATCATTGTTGTAGTAGCTTTTACTAAAACGATTATAACTGAAGCAACTTTGATCAAAATTATTCCAACATGGTCAAAATTGCTACAACAAAAAGCAACTTTGGCTAAAGTTGTTCCAAACGGTTTTTGGGTCAACCGCTCCATGGGGTTGATCAAAATTGCGTTATGTTATAACAGTTGTAACCAAAAGTGTTTCAACTGAAGCAGTTTAATCAAAATTGTTCCAATAGTATTGGACTAGTTTTAATTAAGTTGGACTAATTTTGACCATATTAGAAGAGTTTTAATCAATATTTGAGCAATTTTAATTAATATTAACTTTGAATATATTTTATTAGCTTTGGCCAAAGCTACTACAATAGTGTCTGATCAAAAGTATTTTAGGAATTGTGCAAAAGATTGGAATCCGTCAGCCTAGCGGCCCCTCCATCCCGACTCCATAGAAATTGAGAGGGAGTAAATCACGGGCGTGCTTTGCCCAGAGTTCGATTGGTAAGACAGTGGATAACCATCTGAGTTCGGAGCAGAGTTTTAGACCTGTCTTCAAAATCGACCCTTGTCCATTGTACAAGTATCTCCATTGATTTATCAACGCACCACGCCCGTGGGGGTAAAAGTATTTTAGGAATGAAAACATAGGGCGTGCACCCGTTAAATGTTTTTTTTTTTTAACATAGGGTATCTTTTTAGACGATAACAAAAATAAGGGGCCCTTTTTTATTTTTGCTCATAATATAAGCTATTTAGTAATGTTCATGGTTTACTGTTATAGGGATTCCGGCTGCTGTTGTACACGATAAGTGAAGTCCATTTTTGTTTTGTCAAAACATGTACCGGCTTTTGCTTCAAAAAAGGATGAAAGGTTAAAATTTCTCTGGGACAACTTGTGGGAGAACACTTGAGGTTTTGGATTTTGAGAACATGACCTAAATGTTTATCGTTATAAATTGAATGTCAGCGTCTTTTTGAGAACCTGTAACACTTTTGTTATATTTTTCGATAATATATGGAGTTTATTCGTAGCTTTGTTTTTTTGTTATCCGTGGTAAAAGAATAGATATAATATAGTAGAACTATGATAAATTACTTGGTAAAATCTTAGTTGGTTTATGGCACTGTTGAGTTAGATCATGAATCTATTGCAAGGATTTCTAATTTGGTTATTATTATGCTGCAATTGTTTTACCATTTATGTAGTATCCAAAATGTTTTTAACATTACAAAAAAAATGAAATTACTTTATTACTTGAGATTTTTTTTAATCTTTTGTACAAAACAATTGCAGACAAGTTAAAATGACTTTTGCATGATTTATTATTATATTAGGCTCCATTATTTAAAGGATATCCTTTAGAAAAATGACTTTTTAGTATTTGAATGTGTCAGTTTGGATTTGAGTATTAATATATTGGATATTAATAGATATTTAAATAGATTTGAGTTTTTACGGGTTTATAAATAAAATATATACAGTAAATATTACAATTATAGTGAAAATGTCATCGTGGTAATTTACAAATAGTAAAATTGCTTGTCGTAATAAAATTTCACTTGGTTTTTTTTCCTCCTTGAGAAATATGGTAACTAAATTCTGCGGCAATTTCTTTTGTTCTGGAATGACTTGAAAGTTTTTCAATGGAGTTAAAATCTATGTTATTTAATGAGTGCAGGAGCTCTTTGATACATAATACTCATCTATTATTTTTCTTAGATGGCTTGTAATACACGTGTCCATAATTTTTACGAGTTTGAGTTTTATAAATAATTTCCTGCAAGGAAAGATAAGATTGACTTATTACGAGAGTTTCGTGCATTGAACTGAACTGTGTTTTATAGTTGATGCTATTTTGATTAATAAGTATTTTTATATATGTTGTTATTATTAGGTACTTATTTATTCAAGTCGAGTTTGTTATATTGCGCGATGGATCCGTGCGTGTCTCTGTGCGACGAAAAGAAATGTATAGTAAATGAGAAAGGTATGGTGCTCCGTCTCCATTGTTTGATATTGTCGATGATCAATTGGAATTTGATTGTGATTCGATTGAAATTTAATCGGATTGTAGTTGTATTTCGATCGAAATTTGGCTCAATCGTGGACGCTATCAGTCATGATGTCGTGGTCGTGATTGGGCCAAATTTTGACTACAATCGAGTTGGAATTTGATCACGATTTGATCAAAATTTGAATCCGATTGAATTTCGATAGGATCGCGTTTGAATTCCGATCGGATTGTAGTCGGATTTTCATCGGATTACGGTCGGATTTCGACTGGATCATAGTTGGAATCCGGCTCAATTACGGACGCCAATGGTTTGATCGTGCATGGTCGGATTTTGATCGAAATTTAATTCGATCGTGCGTCGCGATTGATTACAGCGAGAGGGATGCAGGCAACCTGACCAATTCAAGGATTGGACTACTTTACGGATTTGATCGAGACTCCGTGTGAGGACAAAGAGATTGTGCATTCTCATTTACTGTTCATTCCGCACAATGGACGATGGATCTGCAGGCCCGTATGCATGCATAGAAAGGAGTTGTGCAACTATCGGAACTCTGGATATGCATGGGGTCGATTCCGCCCTCTAGCAGCGCGCACTGGGCGGATGATGGTGCTCGATGCCCCCCTGTCCCAGTGTGATCGGCCCATCAGGCGCCCATGAGTCCGTATGCCACGGGCCACCCGTCTCCCGATTTACCCTCGTCAACCGGTGGAGACTCTAGTTGAAGGCCTTGGGACAGGGCCGATTGACCCTGTGAACTAGTGGGCGCAAGCCCGACACCACAGGTTAATCAAAAAAAAAATAAAAAAACTATCGGAACTCTTATTCGAGTTTTATAAACTTCTGTTACATTTATTTTAAATGTCTTATGGATACCTTCACAATTAAATGAATATTATGAATTTTAATTGTTTAAATTAGATATTAATAGGTAGGATACTTGATTAATTATATACAATGAATATCAATAGTAGGAAAATTGATAGATATTTAGTTTATTGTCATCTCTAGAATTCAAAAGTCCATTTTAGAAGTCGACTATTTATCATTTGTGTGTGCATGAACATAAAATATTAGCCGACTATCCTAATGATTATTGATGAATTAATAGTAGAATTTATAATCTCAATGACCATGTAATTCCAATAGAATTAAAATTTAAAATCAAATTAGAATTAATCATATAAGATGCATGCAAACTTTATTATGTTTGGACAAATCTTTAAACACACCAAACTGATTTGGTGAAGAAAAAATTAAATTAAATTTTTAGTTTGCACCGTATATCATTTTTAATTCAAGTGAACTAAATTGAATTGTACCGTATATCATAATTTTTAAATTTTAGTTTGTTTTAATAGTTTACATTAATTATTTAAGTGCGAAGAAAATCATTTTATTTATTTATTATTTTATTAAAACCGTGTGACGACGGATTGCCATTCTTTATCGCCTTTGAAAATTTTAGAAGCCCCCAAAACATTGAAAATTAAATATGAAATATGAAATAATTTTTCGTTAAAAATAATGTGGTTAATTAAAATATATATTTTTTTAAAAAAATTGCTAAATGGATGTATTATATTTGAAACCATAAAAATAACACCAATAAAGAAATAAAATCTGTGAGCCGTTGGATAGCCGATCAATTGCGACGTGGAGCTCGATCCGATCCCTCATTTTTTTCCTTTTCCATTTTTTTTTCACTCCGATTCCAGCTCCCTCTTTACCTGATTCCAATTTCCATCCCCAATCCCTCGTTCTCTGCCGGCAACGCAAGCGCCTTCTCTCCGCCGAGCTCCGACCCGAGGGTTTTCCGCCTCCTCTCGTCTCGCCTCGCCTCGCAATTTCCAGTGCTAGTTCCTTCTTCTTCAGGCGGATCGCGTTTCGTTCATTCCATGATCAGCTGAAGTTGGCGGGTTGATTTGGTAGGCCTTGGTGATCCGTCCTCGGCGACCACGATCCTGGTGGTTTTTGGACCGGAGCGAGGGGAAACGATGGCGAGTGGAGAAGTCAGAAAGGTTTCCCGTGAGGACATACAACTGGTACGTATCTTTTGCCCTATTAGGTTTTGCTTCCTTTGATCGCGATCATGTTTCCTTTGTAGTTATTTGATCTCTTTGTCTATTGCTGTCGGTTTGTTTTAATTCAGCGCTGAAAATTTGTGGATTCAGTTGGTAGGCCGTAGACAAGCGAGTGTAGTGGAATCAATGTTTTGCATTGAGCCATGCTAAGCGCCAAGGTGATGTTGACAGTGCTCCTACACGAGCCCCAAGTTGGTAATATGAGATGATCCATTGGTTAAAAGGTTTAAGGGAAACCTATTTAAGGTGCCGGTCAGCTCTTCATCAATAAGCTAGGGTGCTAAAGTGGGCTCGGAAATGAGCTTAAGGATGGGGCTGTAGGTAATGGGTCGCCATGAGATTGTTTCTCGTTGGTGGTGGAGTATACCATGATATGATTCTCTAAAAAAAAGCTATCTTGCGGTTAGAGGTCCGTCAGTTCTAATTGATTAGCCAATTAGGTGGATTTGCCTTATTACCTAGTTAACCGAGGAATATTTTTTCTCTTACCAATGTAAGACTAAATTTAAGGTGTTATCTAAATTTTAAGACACTTGGCATCAGTCACCACATGGCATTCTCAACCACCCAATGATACTTCTTTAATCTTAGAAAAAAAATCTCACTCGAGGCATGCTAATCACTTAGGTAAATTTTTCTTTTACTCCGCTATACTTAGCAATTTTACAAGGAAAAAAAGTAGAAAAAATAAACAATTTTTATAGAAAGGACTGGTGATCTTCTCTAGAAAAAAAATGAAAGAAATTATGCATTCTAAAATTTACTTAATTTTCTTACAAAATTTCTACCAAAACTTACTAAAGAGCAGTTTCTTTCTGTTGAAAAAGAAAATGGAAAGTTGGGGATCTTTCTTATAAAACAAGCATCCTCATTTGTCAAGGCTGCCTGTCAGTTCCAAAAGCAATAATCACATGCCTCACGTGCTAGTAAATAGAGGTTCAACTAAATCTTGGTTTTGGACCTAAGAAACTTACAGACACTTTGCTAAGCTTAAATAACATCACACAAAATAATAGGTAATACAATCCATTTTAATTATAGTAGGTTCATCAAACCATAAGAACTCTCGTAGTCTCCTAGTATGCACTCTTGAACCTAATGAGCCTTGAGGGAACCTCAATTTTTGTTAGGCTACATCGTTCATAGGGTCATGTTTTTTATTTGTTTAGACTTTATGTATTGTCTAAATATGCTCATTTTATATTCATATTTTATGCTTTTTTTTTAGAGAAAAAACAATGTTTCCTTCCATCAGGCTCTACTAAGTGCATGTAATAAAATTGGCTCTTTCATGATTTACCTCTTTCCCATTGTTGCTATGAATGTGCTCTTTATAGGCGTGTGAATCTCTTTCCCATTGTTGCTATGAATGGGCTCTTTATAGTCGTGTGAATCATCATGATTATGAGGTTTTGGATAAATGCTATTCACAGATTAACATTCTATAAAAATAACAAACTAATTGCATTTAAGTGCACCAACTTGATGCTTTGTGACTTTTCTCATCTTTGCCTAATCTATTTACCACAAACATATCAACATTTTTATTCCCAATGTCATTTACTATTTCTGTGTTCATGTGTGTGTGTGTTTTGGATTGTTTACTATGCATTTGCCAGTTTATTACTTTCTTGTGAAATTTCAGGTTCAGAACCTTATTGAGCGGTGCCTGCAGCTCTATATGAATCAGAAAGAAGTAATTGACACATTGTCTATTCAGGCAAAGATAGAACCCAGTTTCACTCAACTTGGTAGTTTCTTGATAAATATGCTTTATAGCTTGAAGTGTATTGTATTGAGGTTTTATTCAAGTTATTCTGATCTAATTTAAATTACTTTTCTATTTCATGTAAAGAGTTTTTTATTTCATGTATTGAGGTTCAGAACCTTTTGTAGTTTTTTATCCGCAAGAACATCATGCAAAGAGTTGAAATTGTTGAAAATTTATCTGTACTTCAGATCACATTCAGTGTTATCTAGTGTTATGATAGCTGTGTTGGTACAGTGTAGTGATGCTAAGCAATATAGTTGAATTTTATTATGCTTGGTATGGTTTACAAGCAACAATTTGGTTGTTATTACAAGTTGTTTAAACAAGATTTCCTGAGTTATTATTCATCCAATATTGCTTTATGAAAGTAATTCCTGTAATGATAGTGCCTTGAAAGAAGCAGGGATAATTGGAGGCATTCAATTAATTCTATGTATCTGATTTTTGCTATTTAATGCTAGACAATGTGCATGTATATCTGCAAAATGTCAGTATATGAGAATGACGAATAATATAAGATTAATTTACAGTTGACAAGAATTTCAAAGTTACTATCAAGATAATTATGGATTTGCTTTTCAGTCATTGACAATTCATGTTATTTAGTCATAAAATGCTAACACTTTGCCATCGTTTGCACTACAGTTTGGCAAAAACTTGAGGAAGAGAATCGAGAATTTTTTGAGGCATATCATGTTAGACTGATTGTTAAGAATCAGATAATGGTTTTCAACAAGCTCCTTGAAAAACAAGTTGAGATGATGCAAACAGCATGCCCATCTGGTGTTTCTAGCATGCCTCTGTCCAGTGGGTCTAATTCTTCTGCTAGTATGTTTCTTGTAAAAATCTTTTATTACTTATTAGTCAACTATTGTGATTGGCTTATGTTTGTATTACTCTTACATGGAACTTGCTTAAAAATTGTTGGGATTATTTTCCATATTTTCCTTTTAACATATCTGTTTTATGTTATTAACTCTTAACTCTGTTGTGTTTTGGAATTTCATTACTTGGATGGTGCCATACTTGAAGAGTGGAAACATCATAGATTTGTTTAAAAATTGTTGTTTCAATTTAAGTGTCACATACATTTGATGGGAGAAAGAGTGAAGGACTAATTTCTTCAAAACGGTCAGCAAAAGTAATGCTTCTCATATTTTCTATAATACTTTGCTGTATTTGTTTTCGTATTTTCTACAAGGGAGAGAATACCTCAATTTATTCAGTTTAAGAATAATGTAGTTTGGAGATAACATTGACTACAGAATTTATGGTTTTTAATGTCAGAGATGTCACTACAGAATTCGTACTCATCTTCTATTATTTACATTTGTCTTTGCTTTAATAATATATTCTTTGTCAAATCCAGTCTGTGCCATCTGATATCATGTGGAATCAGTCTCTCCTCAATTTGTATTGAGTTGGCTTTTATCCAGACTATCTCATCAAAGACTGCATGGGATGCTTTTTCTTGCCTTATTCGTTAATCCATTTGTTTAATCAAGTTGCCATTATTAAAATAAAATAAAATAAAATTCCCTATCCTGAATATCTTAATCTAGATGACATTTTAATGTTTATTATCTGAAGATAGCGAGTCAAAACTGATGATTGTTAAGTAGAAACCATAGACTAAAATATGTAGATGTTTACTTACAACTCTTAAGTTTTGAAGCCTTTTCTTGATAATTCTGTTCTAACATAATATTATCTAAATCCGAATAGGATGGTTTTCACTGTGTGGAATAGAAAGAGAAAAGAAAACACATACTGATTGCCGTTATGGTTTGGAAAAAACTGCATACTGATTGCACTTATGTTGTATGTCTAAACGATCTAGTCGTATATTGATTGCTGCTATGATAAGGAAAACAACAATTTCAGCTAAGATCTAGTAAACATGTGTGACAAGTTGTTACAGGTTAGTTTTAGTTAATGTAACAATGAATTGTATTCTAGAGTTGGTGAAACATGTATTACTTTGAACTTGTTTCTTTTTTTTAACAAATAATCGGTTTAAAACTGAAAATATCAATATACTAATAAAAGGATCTATGGACAAACCTCAGTCCATTATGTGCCGAACAAAAGTATGAAATCCCTTGTTGAGATTTTAACAGAATTAATATGCTATCTTTGGGCTGTTTATTGATCGATGATTACTACTGTGAATAATCAAAAATCAGCTTGTTATTGGAAAATTATGGGAGATTCTTACTAAATTACCTCTTTTAGTGCATCAATCTCCATTGTGCTATATACCTCAGCACACATCTACATCTGCCAAGCTTGATGGCATGATTTGCGATGGAGGTTTTCCAAATGCTATGATGAATGGAAGGCCATCAGGACAAGAAGGAATCTACCTTGACAACGATTCTTCTATTCTTGCTGTGAGCATGAATCCTTCAACGAGTATGTTATCTTCACATGACTCCAACATGACAGGGGTTCAGGGAATGAACGGAACACTAGTCAAGTCAGAACCTAACTACTTGAACAATTCTGAGTTTCCATTCAGTAATGATAGCAGCATCTTGGACGCACACCAATCTATCGGCGATGCTTCAGTTGGATCGTTCAGTAGCTCAGAATTGACCGGGCAATCATTAAATGATACTCTCTTGGATATTGATACTTCTACACTTGGATTTAGTCATATTCCCAGAAATTTCAGTTTTTCAGATTTAACAGATGATTTCGCTCACTGTGCCGGTTGATTCCTATCATTTCACTTCTAATGGATCATTTTTATTTCCATTTTGTATTCTATTTTCTAACATAATATTTCGTTTATTTAAAGACATTTTGGAGAATTATGATAGATCTCCTTATCTTCCACATGATACAAATAACTTCTCAGACTCCCCAGGAAGGGAATTCAAAGGTTACTGGCTTGTCTTTTCTGATGCGCATTTGCAATTTTTCCCAAGTTATCTTTTTTGACCTTCAAATTTATACATTTTATTACTCAGAAGAAGACATCAAGAAACTAGACACCATTTCCGAAGGAGTCAGCTATGAGGATTTTGGAAGCGATTGACTCGTTTTCTGATGGGTTGCCGCCAGGTATATTCTTATGTTTTTGGGAAACACAGGGGGGATAAGACCTTCCCATCAATTTCAACAATAGAGGAAAATCACAATAATAGTCCTAACAATAAAAAAGAAGAGAGCTTCTCATAGTATTATAATTTTGATTAGCCTTATCGTTTATCTTCCAAGCCATTCTTAGATAAGTATCTATAATTTATGCCCAGAATAAGCATGTCTCGTGTTAACCCATAAAATCTACTACCACCAGCATCAGTTTCACAAGATTCATTTCTTAGATAGATATCTATCTCCACATGTTTTAATGAAACATACAAATGAACCCATGTTTGATATTAAATGGTCCATTTGCATCTACGTTTTCTTTTCTGGTGGCATTGTTGCTATTCTGTTATTCATAAGTCCGATTCTTTTGGACTTTTCATCTTCTTCCATCTGTACTTATGTCGCTCTTCGTCGATACTCGACACCAGGTAACATAGTGCAACTTGTGTGCAGGTTGACCAGGCATCTGTACATACTGGATTATTTAGTTGCTTGTTCTTCTGATTTTGCCAATTTGTTTAACTCGCATGTGTTTGAAAGGTGCTAATTGTTTGCTTGTTCTTCCTATTTGAAGATTCTGCCATGACTTGTGTCTTAACAAATAGAAAAGTGGCTTGACACTTCAATTTTGTGTTCTAAAGACCTGGCGAATCATCTTCTTAGTGCCACTCAGTGTGCTTTGTATTTTGTTTTTTTTTTGTCCCACTAATGTGTGGTTATTAAAAAGAATGAAAAATAAACATAAAAAAATACTAACAGGAGTATAAACATAATTATTGTAATATTATAACTAACAAAATTAAAGATCATACTAAGTTAAATTCTTACAAGGAAAATTTGGTTGAGTAATATATGAGGAGATTTTTCTGAAAACTATTGAAATATATTTGTTCAGTACCTCCCTATTTGTTTAACAACTATTTAAGACGTGAGAAAGGAGGTTATTGTCGAAAGTACAATTCCCTTCCTCCCAAAAAAAATCTATCATAGGCCTATAAAAAATATAGAATCACTATGTTAATGGTCTTTTTCAGTCCCTAATTGAAAAATGAGATAAATCAAGAGTGTAAGTGTGGATTGTCTAAGCAGATTTGAATGTCTCAAATAATCGATTTCTATTTGAGGAAAAATTTATAAATATGATATGGTTAGAGATTTTTAATTATCCACGTGAATAGTCTATTATTACATCATAGTTCGGAGATATGGTAAAAGGAACCATCTCACTTCATAATACAACCAAATATTATAATAATTTATCAATCAACTGCTTTCGTAGATAAATATTACAAAAAGGAGGAATGAAATTCACTTTATTTTTTAAAAATTGATACTAGGTAGGTCACATTTCTTCTTGTTTTTTGTTTTTGTCTGTTTAATTTCTTGTTAGGTATTGCAAAAAAGATAATGAATTACGCAAAACAAAAATAGTGAATTTAATAAAAAATACAATTAATTTGAAACATAAATATTACTTCTCAAATATGTACTTTAACGACGTGCAATCTCATCATTGATCCTTGTCTCTATTTTATTTTTGGCTGTCTCTTCGTCATTCTCAAAAATTTCATCCTCTTTAGTATATGAAAAAAAATCAGTCTTAATATTTTTGTTACCATTATCCTCTTAACCGACTTCATTTTTGATATATCTCCGTCGACCTCTTTTGAGCTACACTCACATGCTCTATATCTTTTAATTCCCTCCGGATCCTCTTCCTTTAAAGGACTATTTTTCATCTGTTAAAAGGTTTGTTTGGGAGGAGACAGGGGAAGAGGAGGAAAAGATAAATAACGAGAGTTTAAATTTTGTTTGAAAGAGGTGAGAGAAGAAAAGGGTAAAGGGAAGGATAATTTTTATCTTGAGTAAAAAGGAAGATTGATCTTCTTACGTCTCAATTTTACCTTCTCTTTATTTTTCATTAATGAATCTCTTTTTACCCCGTCTGAACGGACTCAAGATTGTGTTTAGTATGGGATAATATAATTAAGTTTGTAATGTAATTAAGTTCGATGTATAATATAATTAAGTTTATTATAAAAATTATTACATTTTTTTTATTTAGTGTTTATTATTTGTTATAAGAAATGTAATTTATACTATTATAAAATGATAAAATTTCTTTAATGTAATCAAAATCTTAGTTGATTTCCTGTGATCATTATCGGTATTCGGTTGCTCGTCGTCGGACTTCGATAGTTACGATTGTCAGCCTTTGATGGACGGTGGTCAACGGTTGCCTACCAACAGTTATAGATCGTCGGTTGGCGATCGGTCGATCAGCGATTGATCGATCGACGGTTAGTCGTCGGTCGTCAGTCATCGGTCAGCCCTCGGCCACCAATGGTGTCCGTCGACGATCGTCGTTGATGGTCGTCGACAGCGACCATCGAAAAACAATGAGAAAAATAAAAGAAGGATAATAAATATTGAATTTGTAATATAATTAGATTACATAGTATTTTCTTTGTAATTCAGATTATGAATTTTTTTTCTTCTTTTATAATCCGATTACATTATATTACTCCTCATATGCCCTAAATGTATATTTTAGAGAGCCCAAAGGTTATACCATATCTTACGTTGCGTTCTCTCTTTGTTATCTCATTGGTCCTAATAATTTTAGGATAAGGATCAATTGCAGGGTGGCTGCTTGGAGATTGAGGGCGTTCTTCTATTTAGCACAGCAAATAATTCTTTGTTCTGTTTACCTACCTCTGAAATCTGTAGATGAAGGATTTGAATTAGTTTTTCTTCTTCTTTTTTTTATGACATTTAATTGTTTGTTATGCTCGTGGTGCAATTTTTAGAGCTATTGTCTGAATTAGTTGTGGTGTAGCCTCAAAGGTAAAAAGATAGGAAAGTGTCGTGTAAATTAACTTCCTCAGGGTAGACTTAATATCAATAATAATCTTCAAAATTGTTTATGAAATATAATTAATTCATTATCATAAGTTAAACATCGTACCAAATAGTATTACTATGGTTAAGAAACTATGCATGTGTCATAATTTAAAAGTTAAAAAATAAAACTTATTTAGGAAATATATCAATTAACTATTCAACACTCACAAGTAAACTATCAAATCCTTTCGTAGTCAAATATTGAAAGTTGAGAAGTCATAAAATTATATATTGCCAATCAAACTATAAAATCTTAAAGTGTCAAAATCATTAATAATATCTAATAAAACATAAAGGTGCCTTATATATCCAAGAAGCTAACAAAAAAATATATAAAATTTATAGTAAATCCATTAGAATTTTAATTTTTACAAACATAAATCATGACTCTAAAAGTATCATCGTTATGATTGAGTGAGAGAAAATAAAATATTTCAACTGTAGCTCAAATACTCGCAATAGTTCAGACAGCAAGTGCCTGATTTCGGGTTATGTAAATGTGAGACGTGAATTGCTAAATATAAAAATACAATGCAAGATTTAGCGCTAAATAGTGAAAGTTTGAATGTATAGTTCGGTAAAATACAGTATAAACACTATTGAATCTGCAGACAGAACATAAGAATGTCAATAACTAGGGTATCTTCAACACCGCCCTATCAACAAGGATGCTGATCAAAACAAGAGAACATGACAAAACTTCGTCAAAACGTTAGCATCTTCATTGCAAAACCACTGGTGCTTTACAATATCTGAGCGGCCGTATTCAGCTTTTCTGCAATGCTGAGTTGTGTCTTGACGAGGCTCGACAAGTAAACCAAAGCGAGATTGTCCTGTAACAAAGAAAAGGGTAATCATTCTTGCAGTCTTCCAGTGGGAAGAAAACAAACAAACGCAGTAAACAATTTAAACAACTGCTTGAGAAAACAACTGTCATTTTGGAAGGCTTCACCTGAATCTTGTCATTGAAAACCTTGTCAAAAGTTGCTGGAGACATTCTCGGAACCGAAGCCAATGTGTCGGCGAGAAATCTCCCGATATCATTATCTGGGGTTACTCGTCCCTCCTAGACAATCATAGAAAATCGACATTGGAGAGCTGTATATTAGAAGGTACAAGGACCATTGACGGCTTGAGACCCTTACCACAACATCGTCGACGTATTTGTAAATCTCATCGAGCAGAGAATACAATCTCTCCATTGAAGCTTCCATTCCTTCGAGATCATTGGGGAGCTTATCGACAGCACCTGTCTTCAAGATGTCAACTAGCAAACCCAAAACAGACAAATGATTAATCAATTCATCATTTCATAGAAACTGCAATCTTAAAACTATAGACAAACTGATCCAGTAAAGCTATTCCACATAATATTGCATTTAGTTTATTGTATGGTGTCTCCCTATGTTTGAGATGTTCCATCAGTCATGATTCATTAGTGGAATTTGACCGAAAAACATCCAAAAGGGCAAACATATAGAAGGCATGGATCAGGAGGGTCAAAGTTTAAAAATTAGAAACGCATCAAACTGCGTTCTAGGACTGTCGAAATGGCATAATCTAACTTGCATTGTAGACACAATCCATTAATGACCCAAAAGCACGAGATCAAACATCCAGCCTATCCTACTGCATTAACAAGATAAATGCAAAATATTTAAACTATCCAAGTCAAAGTTCATACATCCAACCCGTTCTGCTTCAATCATCCTCAAATCCAGGGGAATTTCTTGAAATTGTGCAGCAAGTGGTCTATCTCCAAGAGTCAAATTAGAAGAGACATAGCCTTTTATCGATGCCTCCCCATTTTTGAACCCTGTATCGACAGTGAGATGGATAGGGGGAATGGAACTCTGCGCTTCTTTAAGTTCTTTTACATAGAATTCATGTATCAATGCACTCCCACCAGAAACACCAAAACCAGTCGAAAACCTGTGATTAGGATAGCAAGAGGGGTCAGTAGCTTGCAAGATGAAAAGGCCAATATTTGATGTAATGATGCACGGAATTCAGAACATGATGTCCAAGTGATAGTGATCTTGTTAACATTAGAAAGTATCCTGTTTACAAGAAAATTTGAATTATTAACTCGAAAAGGGATGCTTGTCCATTTAAAAAAATAAATAAATCAATAACAGTGTCCAAAATTTAGTTAGAATGGCTATGAATTATTTCATGGAGATGAAACGCTTCCAAGAAGAAAACCATTTTCTTCAATCCGGTGCACGAAGCTCTCGTCGTGCGAGGTCGCAGAGAAAGATTCATTATATGCAATCTTACTTTGCTCTGCAAAAGGTTATTTCCAATATTCGAACCAAAACAACAATCTTACCGTTGTGCCAAAGTTCCCCTTCTTATAATAAGAAAACCATATGATCAAATAAATAGCTTAAGAAGACACTATCTAGAGAGTACATGAGCCCCATTAGACAGTGACTATCAGAACAAATTAAACCTATAAATTTGTATTCTGTTTTTTAATTAATGCGAAAAGGTGAAGAATGGTAACTAGAGAAATAAATAAATAAACCCATAAGTTTTGTATACCATTTATAAATAATAAAAAAAGGTGTAAAGAAACTATTAGATAAGAAACCTTTGTACAAGAAAAACCACAGACTTACTTACCATCCAACAAGTACTTCCTTGGGATTCACTTTTAGGTGAGACAAATACATGTTGCGATGGTAATCGACATCTAATGCAACCTGAGATCAAAAGTTGAAAAGAAATCATAAATGTAGAGGTAAAAAAAAACATATAAAGATCTTTCTGCTAATACTTGAGAAAAACTCATAATTGAAATCGATCAAAGCAATACGACAATCACATTTGTCATAGATTCTCAATAAGTCCAAATATAAAATTTTCTAGGGAAAAAAAACACCAAACTAGGAGAAAGCAGGGGGCGAACCTGGTCGGCGGACTCGTTGTGAGGAACGGCGTAGGAGTTTTTGATCTCGACGACGCCATCAGAAACGGAACCGAGGAGGGTTCCAATCACGCGGTCGGCCTGGTCGGGGCGGCGGACGTAGCAGTCGCAGATATTGAAGAGGACGACTGCGTGGAGCTTGGCAGAGACGATGGGCGAGGAAGGAGGGAAGAACTGCAGCACCGCCATGAGGTGAGATCCAAGAGCAGGGAGGGGAGCGAGAGCGGTGACGCGGCGGCGCAGCCTTCGGCTAGGGTTTGTTTCTCTTTCTCTTAAGAAAAGTAACGAAGAGAGAGAGAGAGAGAGTGGGAAATGATGCTCGATCCTTTCTTCAATAAAATATTACAAATAATAATAATAATTTTTTTATTTCATATTAATTTTTAAAAAATCGAGTACACGTGGACATCTCAAAATGGGAACTGGGCCTAGCCCAATCTATTACGAGCCTTGTTCCAAGCAGGCCGCTTGGCATATGATCGAGCCCCATTCAACCATGGCTGGATTGACCCAGATCCAAAAAAAAATTATATATCAAAATATAAAATATTAAAATAAGTTTAAAATATAAATAATAATAATAATATTTTTTTAAAAAAATAATACGTATGTGCGATTTTTTTTTTTTAGTAAAAAGAGCACAAAAATTCCCTCAATCAGCACACTAGGCAATAAATCCGATTTAAAACGAATTTTATATTTTTCATTCTCATCCCTATTTATTATATTTATCTCTATTCTTATTTTCATCTCAGAATATTCATATCCTTCTCAAATATTATATTATGATTACAATTACATTTGTTTTCAAATTAGAATTATTTCGATTATGAATATTTAATTAATTCTTAAAAATAATATATATATAGTGTTTTGATCTCCCACGCGCCTCATCAGTATGTGCCCGTGCACGATGCCTCTCCGTCGTCGGATCGAACACACAATTAGGAAATGCACAGTGCATCTTCTTCCCCACCCGTAGAACGGAAGCTCGAAATCGACCGTCAACACACTTATTCCGGCCGTGACTCGGTTGGATTCCGGTTGTGATCCAGCCGGCACCGGATTCCCGCCAGACGAAGGTCGAATTCCGACCGATTCGCGATCGGAATCGACTGCGATTGCCAGTGGTGGCGACACTGGCGGTCGGGTTGCAACCGGATTCCGATCCCAATCCGCTCGGAATCTAATCGCGATTCGGTCAGAATTGAATTCCGAACGCAATTCGATTGGAATCCGGTCGCCATCCGGTCGGAATCCGATTCCAGCCGGATGGAGACCGGACTTCGGGCGGATTGGGGTCGGAATTCGGCCGTAACTCGGTCGCCAGTGCCGCGGCGACTGGCGGCCGCAATCACGGCCATTTCCGACCATGAATCTGACCTTCATCTGATCAGAATTCGATATCGGTTAGAATCGGATTGGACCGCGATCGGAATCCGACTGAGTCGCGGCTAGAATAGGGGTGTCGGCGGTCAATTCCGAGCTTCCGTTCTATAGGCAAGGAAGAAAATACATTGTACATTTCTCAATCGCGCGTTCGATCTGACGCGCCAGACCAGTAACAAAAACGGTCCCAGACTCTTCATGGCTCCCAAAAGATATGACTTACTTAGACATAATTACCAGTGAGCCAGTAAGACAAACAGAAAAGAATGACATTACAACGAGTTCAAACCTATCAACAGATTTGACTACAAACATCAGAACCTTGGCCGATAAATCAAAGTGGATAGATTTCCAACATATTAAGGAAGCTCTTAAATGACTTCATAACTTGACACCCTCTTATACAGGCATTACAATCAGCTATGAGGCTGAGTTCAATTACAAACTCAAATGTCGAGATAAGTTCCCTACATGCAGAGACGGTGAAGCAAAATGTGGATGTAAATGTCAAGTAATATACAGTTTCAGAAATGCGAGTATTGACATAAAAACATTCGTACCACACAAATACAGAGGCAAGCTAATAATCTCTTTTCTCTTGATGGATTATGGGTTATTATATAAGCTATGGATAAGAGACATTGAGCTAACACAGGAGTTCCCATAGAAACTCGGACAGTGCATAAGACACCTGTTAGTAGAAGAACATTTCAGAAACATAATAGTATGTACTTTTGAAAGTTCTCCCCTCGAATGGATAAACCTAAAAGTTGAACCAGCAAGACACTTGATCAAGTTGGACGTCCACAAAACAGTCAATCCAGAAGGGGATAAGATTGAAGATTTTGTCCTCGCATTTAAGAACTAGGATCGAGGGCTCTTCCAAATCGAATAAAGAAGTAAAACACTAGAGAGCAAGGCTCTAACTGGCTTTGGGATGACTCTGTAGACTCTCGCCATTACATATTGACAGCAGAAATATTTACAAAAAAAAATTTACTGGCCGACAAACTATGATACTGTTTTCTTCCCTTTTAAAACTACTACCCAACACACAGCCTTACTAAGTCATTACCAGAAAATAAACGAAAAATGGATCCAACAGAAAACACGCCAAACGGCGCGACAGTACAGGATGGAATTAAGACAGGTTGAGATTGCAGTAGCTCGTCAAAATAGCCCACCAGAAGGCCCATCCAGAGTTGCATCCATGGGCTCTATCGGAGGTTCAGCAGAAGAAGCCAACCTCATTAATATGATGGAAATCTAATAGTACCCACACCAGACAAGAAGAACATCCACAACATCAACCCGTGACACAAAGTTCACCATAAAGACAGGAAGGACATCTACAACACCAACCCGTGACACCACTTTACACCCATGATATCTCCACTCACACTTAATGTGTCCTAGCATCCGTGGGATACCACCTTCTTTCCCTACTATAAAGAGACCCTCAGTCTCTCCGCCAATCCATCCATCCTTTGAGAAGTTTCTTTTTCTAGTCTGAGAGCTTGAGTGTTTTTCTGTTCGGAGTCAAGAGTCCAGTCTAAGTCCCTCTGTAAGTTCTTATTTAAAAAAAAAAGAGTGTTATTGTGCAAGTCCTTTGTACATTATATCATCGTTATTAAAGCCATGAACGGCTAAATATTCTCTGTGTTTCTGAGAACTTATTGAGTGAAACTATGCACCTCTTCTCTTGATCTTCTTGGATCCTTCAGTCCTTTTCCTTCCCCTGGGAAGGTAACTGTTGCCATAAGCCTGGTAAGACCTGTGCAGATAGAGGCAACAAATAAAACCTCTAAAAGTCGGGGCACCGTAAAAAAAAAAAATTGGTATCAAATCCTTAAGACCTACGACCTTGAAAAAATGTATGCAGTCTCTAGCTAAATTTGATTATCTTGATTTATCTATCCCTCTACCGCGAACTACAAAAACATTAGACAAAAGACAACATAGCTGCTATATACACGCTAAGGACTCTACTCACTCCTTGCATTCTGATAACCCACACCTCAACTCCATAACAGACATACTACTAGGACAGAGTTTTTTTATCAAAAACTAAGTTTAGAGATATACATCACGTCCTGAAAACTGTACTTATAAATCAAAGACAATAACAGATCCAGCTTAATGAAATAAAATAAAACATAATATATTTAAAGAATTCATAAGAAAGTCTTAACTCCAAAGTTGCTCAAGTAAATTTTATAAATCTACCAAAGAGAAATGACGTAATAAACCTTACAAGAATAATTAGAGAAAACTAACCACATACTTTTGAAATCCAACATAAAGATCTTTTAACAAAAGTAAAAAGTTTCTTGCTAACAATAGAAGCAGAATTTAAGATTCTACAAGAACAAATAAATGCTCTACTCATTAAATGAACCAGCATATTTATGAGAATACCCATTATGACGAAGCCTTAGACTATGTACAAAAATATATAAAAACTAAGGAAGACGATTATTATTCCTCTACAGAGCTAACAGAAAAAAGTGATCAAATTCAGGTACAACAAAATAATACTATAATAGCCTTATTAACATCCCTACATTTTAGGTTAACCAAACCGGAAGGAAAATTATTTGATTTAGAACAAAAGTTGTCTAAAGTGTCAATAGAAGATAACTGGAAAGAAGCTCTGGAAAATATAAATATAGGTTTGGGGAAACTATCTACGAGAAAAATCATAAGACATCGTCCTACTACATATACATTTTTAACATATAAATCTGAAGAGTCAAAATGAGTCAAACAAGGACAGAAAGTTTTACTGGAACATCCAAAACACTGAGTGGAAGAATATCAGTCTCCAGTACTTCTTGGCTGGACAACATACGTACATATCCTAGTCTAAGCCAAACATTAGAAGAAGTAATAAACATAGATCGAGACTTAGAAATATTTTCTAATGAACAATTAAATATGCTACAACCACGGCTCCTATACGGGAGTAATAGATTTTCATATTTTACATCAGCAACTTCTATATATAGACAACGAAGAACGGAAACTTTACATCTCCCAGATGGTGAGGAACAACATTTAGATTTAATAACCAACCAGTCAACAAGATAATTAGCAACCTTGAAACACCACTATATACATCTAGGCTTAATAGTCTTTGGATTAAGAGGAATGACAAGACAAAAAATAGGAGGAAAGGTCCTTATAGTCTTATATGACTCTAGATTCTCAGATAAAGAAAAAACCATTATTGGCTTAGCCGAAGTAGACATGAATGATAATTTAGGAATAACTTACATTTGTCCTAATTTCAACATGACTATTAAAGACTTTACTAAACACATTAAAATAGTAATACAGGCGAAAGGATATTGGCTTAGCCGAAGTAGACATGAATGATAATTTAGGAATAACTTAAATTTGTCTTAATTTCAACATGACTATTAAAGACTTTACTAAACGCATTAAAATAGTGATACGGGCGAAAGGATATGGAAATTTTCAAGGAAAGAATATCCAACTTAAAATGATATTTCTGGGAAAAACTATGAATCATATACACAATAATTTTAAAATTCAAATAGATGGAATAATAGAGACTCTTAGTACAAGAGGAATTCAATTTCAAAGACCCAGACAATATAGTTCAGAACAACTAGCCAATCTAGAATGGACAATTAACTTAGAAGAGGAACAACCAACTCTTCTACAACCTACAGAATCATTAATGTATAAAGATAGGAATGGACAGTTAAGTGTAAGATTTACAAATTATACACCCAATAGGTTAATTGAGGAAGAAGACATTGAAAACCAAGAACACAACCTTGTGTTTTTAGAGGAACAAGACCTTTTACTGATCGCTCAACAACAACTAAGAGAATTTGGACGGAAACATCTCCGATTAATAGAAACACATAATAGAAGACATAATATCAACTTGGTAAATATAGAAGGAGCATTTGATGACTTAAATGAATATGTCTATTTGCCAGCAGAAATGACCCCTCACCTAAACGAAACAGAAATACAAGAACTAGAAAGGTTTGATAAAATACACAAAGGCCTCCCGGAAAATGTAAAATTATAAAAAGATGAAGAAAACAATATTATAGCAAAAGAATACTCCACCGGCTACACGCCTCTAGATACTAAGACAAATAACTTAAATAACATAAGCAAAGAGGTAAATTTAATGATTACAGCAGAATCCTCTGCTTCAAGACCATTCCAGATCACATACCCAGAAAGTACTATGAGAACATTAGACTATAGTCAAGGACATCCCCCTAGAACAGCAGTCGACCCGTATACTAACAATAACCCACTACTAAAAACCATTGGCCGTAGAGGACCCCCAAAACTAACATTCTTTGGAAAATATGTAGTATTACTAAATATAACAGAATGTGACCCACAATTACATGACCTATACCTTGAACAGTGGAAAGTCTCTGTAGCAAGAGACTACGCGGCTAAACATGAAATGGATATAGAAACTGGAGCGGCTATGCTTAGAGTGACATAAAACTATTTAGGAGACGTAGCAGGAGCCTCCTGGAAATCCTTCAAACAAAACTTCCTTGAAGAAGTAGCCAGGATAGCCTGCCAAGGAAACAATATACACAATTTTTGTTATACGGTGCATATAATGATTACCGCTAGAGACTCTAATACAGGACTAAATATAAGACAACAAGAAGCAATGAGAGATTTAGAGCAATTACAATTATTAGATTGGAGTAAAGTGAAAGAATTTTGCAATGATTTCTTTGCGCTTACAGCCATCTCTGGGAACTACTATAGCACTGAGCTGGGAGAAAGACTTTTTAGTAAGCTTCTTGGAGAATTAGGAAGAGAAATACATAAGGACTGGAGTGTCATGACTATAGCATCCATTCACAATAACATAGGAATACGAATTCAACATATCATAGCGAAATTAAAAGAAAAATGTACGTTTATACAGATACAAAAACATTTGAAACACTAACAATATGGATTTTGTAAACACATATATACGCCACAACAATACTGGGTCAATACTAGACACAGAAAAATTACATCAAAACCAAAAAGAAAACCTAGACGAACATACTATCTAAGAAAAAGCACAGCCCGAAAACCTTACCTGAACAAAAATAAACATGTTAGACGATTTAATCCAAAAAAGACTTATGCTAATACCATTACTTGTTTCGCATGTAACAAAACAGGACATTTATCTTCAGCCTATCCTAATAGAAAAAATCTATACACTAAGGAATCCACTTTGGTCCAATGTGCTAATTTAGATCTTCTGAAAATACAATCAGATATTTCAGATACCTCCTCCATATACTCAATTATCTCTGTAGATGACATGGAAGAAATCCAATCTACGACTAACTACTCATTAATAAATTCACTCACTACACCACCTAGTAGTTATGCCAAAAAATATGACATTAAAATGCCGGCCTATTTAAATAGAGATTTTGATGAATTAGGATTTCTAAATAATAAGACAGAAAAGGAAGAAGGAGAAATTAATTTAATGTACCGTCTAGACCACCGCTCCAAAGGAAAACAACCAGTCACCTACGAACATGAGTGACAACTTAAAGAGGGAACTGCACATACTCCTTGTTCCTCTTGTGGGTTTTACCCCGCAGTCAACAAACGAGGAACTTGTAAAAAATGTAGGCAACAAATTTGTAATACCTGTCTTAAAGAAAATTTTAATATTGACATTCCTGACACACCTAGGCTAGTTTTCTCTCGAACACACTTACTAGAGACTTGTCTTTCTGTGCTCGAAACCCGACTTAATCTCGTTGAAACTGAACTTAGACAGCTACATAATCAAGTAGCTAACCAAGACTATGAGGATTTTCGAGATCCTCAATAGTTACATTATTCCAGAATTCTAGATGACACTAATATGGTTTTTGTTAAAACTCCAAGTATGTGTTACACTGGAAGAGCCACTGACGTGCGTATCCAATGCACCTTAACAGTCAAAGGTTATACATTAACTTTGCAAGCCCTAATAGATAGTGGCGCCTCTAGCTCTTCTATCGATAAAGAAACACTACTTTCTGTTATTCCCTCTTCTTTTTTGCGACAAACAAATCAACCCCAGATCAGTACCCAGTTTGATGGAACCAAAAATGCTTGCTCTACTTATCTGCCAAGTTGTACTATTTCTTTTTATACCAACTGCGGCAACAACAGTATCCCTCTAACTCTTACCCACTTATGGGTTACCAACCTTAATATTGCTAATGTGCACCTTATCCTCAGACTTACTTTTCTCCTTTCTCCACACCGTGCTTTCCTACTTACCCTTGATTATGTCATTTTCCTCTCTACCCCCATTATTGCCCCTATCCTTTCTGAATATCCTCCTTCCCATTGCGCTATGGAGCGTGGTGGTACCTTTGATAGACCCGAACTTCTCCGACTAAAGCCCCAAGATTTGGATTACATAGACCAGGAAGAGAAACTTAACAATAATACCTCCTCACACTCATCTCAAACTTGTTCCTGTCAAACACAAGATTGTTTTTGCACCTGTACGGACTCAGAAGAATCCGAAATAGACACAGGAAATGAGTATGACTTCCCTACCGATACTATATCCCCTCGGAGTATACTAAATTTAATTAACACCCAAGAGAATTTGGAAGATATAATTTCAAAACTAGAAAAAATGAAAATCTTAGGAGATAATCCTATTAAATACTGGGAACTAGATAAAATATATTGTAAATTAGATATTATAAATCCAGATTTAACAATTAAAGTCCGAGACTTAAAATATACAAATTGGGAAACACAAGAGTGCAAAATGCATATTAAACAACTTTTAGATTACAAACTAATACAACGATCTACTTCTAGACATAGAAGCCCAACTTTCATAGTAAACAAGGGATCAGAACAAAAGCGTGGTCAGTCAAGAATGATGTTTAATTATAAACGCCTAAATGACAATTGTAATAAGGATGGTTATAAGATTCCTGACAAAGAACAATTAATTAATAAAATATAAGATTCACAATGGTATTCAAAATTTGACCTTAAATCTGGTTTCTGGCAAGTCCGGATGCACCCAGAATTCATAAACTGGACAACATTCTCTTGTCCCGAAGGATATTTTGAATGGTTAGTTATGTCATTTGGCCTAAAAACAGCACCACAAATATTCCAAAGAAAGATGGATATAATTTTTAAAGGCACAATAAATTTTACATGTATATATATTGACGACATCTTAGTTTTCTCTAAGACCAAATTAGAACATACAACTCATCTACATATGATTTTTAACTTATTTGAAAAGCACGGATTAATAATTTCTAGAAAAAAGATGCAACTTATGAAAAAACATATTGAATTTTTAGGAGCTGAAATAGGCCAATGAAAAATAACTTTGCAATCACATATTGCTAGTAAGATACTTGAATTTCCCGACAAAATCGAAAATACTAGATCTTTGAGAGCTTTTTTAGGACTTTTAAACTATGCAAGACCATATTTAATAGATATAGGAAAAATAAATGGAAATTTATACGATAAAACATCAATAAAAGGACAAAAATACTTTAATCAACAAGATGTTTTAGTAGTTAAACAAATTAAAGAATTAGTAAAAACATTGCACAAACTCACACTACCATTAGATAAGGATTATCTAGTCATAAAAAGTGACGGATATGAGACAGGATGGGGAGGAGCTTTATATAAAAAACCCACAAAATATAACACAAAATCTACAGAGATTTTATGTAGATATGCCTCTGGAAAATATAGAGAAAAAGGTCATTTGACTTCCTTAGATTTTGAAATATTAGCTGTTATTTACTGTCTTGACTCATTTATGCTATTTATTTGTAACAAAAAGGAGATTATCATACGAACAGACTGTGAAGCCATAATAAAATATAACCAACAGACTAAGGGAACTAGAAAATCCCTAAGTAGCAGAAGATGGATAAAATTTGCTGACACTATTATTAATAAAGGACTAAAAATAAACTGGGAACATATTAAAGGAATTAATAATTCTTTAGCTGACACTCTTTCCAGGTTGCTAACATGACGGATAAATTCAGCAATTATAGATCAGAACCAGTTGTCAATAGAAGATTAATGACTTTCGGGGAAGTAGATATCCCATAGTACAACAAACATGAAGAACAATTTCATTTTGAAACAAGACACATGTTGACACAAGTACAAAACTGCCTTATAGACAATCTGTGGTATATTCCCAGCACACTAGGAACAACCAAGCAAAAGGTGGCTGTTATAAAAGCCCTGATACAACATTTCCACCACACAACAAACACAGAAAAGTAAAACATGGTGGTCAAGAAAATATTTATTACACCATTCTAACAAGATCACAAGCAGGAGTCTACGCCACCCAACATGAAGCAGCTCTGGCTACTATTGGAAGTGAAATCCAAGTCACTTACAGAGAATTTAAAGACCTCGGAGAAGCATTAACAGCTATCAGGACAAAGGCGGACCCAAATTATTTTGTAAGTGCCTCATTAAAAGGGAAAGGACCAGTAACAAAAACTGTCTCAGACTCTTCATGGCTCCCAAAAGATATGACTTACTTAGACATAATTACCAACGAGCCAGTAAGACAAATAGAAAAGAATGACATGCATTACAACGAGTTCAAACCTACCAACAGATCTGACTACATACATCAGAATCCTGACCGATAAATCAAACTGGATAGATTTTCAGCAGATTCAGAAAGCTCTTAAATGACTTCATAACTTGGCACCCTCTTATACAGACATTACAATCAGCTATGAGGCTGAGTTCAATTACAAACTCAAATGTCAAGATAAGTTCCCTACATGCAGAGACGATGAAGCAAAATGTGGATGTAAATATCAAGTAATATACAATTTCAGAAAAACAAATATTGACATAAAAATATTCGTGCCACAAGCTTTATTACAAGTCATATTTCTGATTCATATTTTGTCACGCAGAGATAAAAGGACTGCATTGCCAAAGAAAGGTAGTCACTTAATAAACATAGTTTTTCAAGTGCTGATTAAGGATGATAATTTCGCTGAATTCGATATTCTATTCGAATGGAAGAAAATATAATTAGATTTTTTGAACATGATTAAATAAATCAAATAATTAGATATAAAAATTTTCAAACTCAAATATAGAAATGGAGGATAAAATCCTAGCACTCGAATATATATATATATATATATATATATATATATATATATATATATATATACAAAATTTCGCCTGGTGCCACATCGTCTCTCATCCTATCTTGATGATCCCACTGATAGACAAGGACAATAATTTTAGGAGAAAAAAAAAATATGGAATCAATGCATTAGTAATTCCTTTTGATTATCTCTATCGATAAAGAAGATAAATCAGACAAGTGTAAATAGAGTCGTCTCAACGTCTTAGCATACCCTCAATTAGGAAAAATTCATAAATACATCGTAGTTGCGGATATGCATGCTTATCGGTTCCGTGGTTCCGGTTCTGATCGGTTCCGGGTCTATCGACATTGGAACCGATCCGAACCGGTTCAAAACCGGTTTCGAACCGATTTCGATTCCAAATTCGTTCTGAAACGGTTCCGGACCATCTTCCTCGAATTTGAGCTTCCAAATTCATCTAACGTATTGGTGATCCTATTTTTTTTTTCTATCGCAAAATAATCTTATAGAGATGTTAGCATGCTAAGAATTTCCACATTTAAATTAGCAACCGGAACTAGATCCAAATCGAAACCAGAATCGGTTCCGAAATGGTTCCAAACCGGTTGGAACCGAACCGAACCGGAATTGGAACGGTTCTGGTTCGGTTCCGGAACCGCTTCATCCGAATCGGTTCCGATTCCGAATTTAACAGATTGATTCCAACTCGATTCTGGATTGAACCAATTCGTCAAGCATGCCTAGTTGGGGATCAATCCAAGAATACTTAGGCTTCAGTATAGACGTCTTTTCCGCTGCACTATAGCCCGAGGGCTAAGGACAGTAACTTTAAAAAAAATATGGAACCGTCATATTAATGACTCTCCATCGTTGTTTCTACCTTAGAGAAGGATTTCATCAGGATCTCAGTTGGCAAGTGCAAAGGAAGAGAATCATCAATAGTCCAAGGAGATAAATTTTTTTTAAGAATTAACCTCTACCCACTCTGAATAAATTCCTTTACACTTGCCAACTGGATTAGCTATGGAGATTAAGAAAAATAACTTTAGGGGCATGGACAATTGAACACTTCCAATGACTAAGAAACCTTTCTTCCTACTGCGAAATACTCAATTGATTAGAGGGTGTCGGAGTAGCCTGGTAATGTCGCTCCGATGTACGTGAATTAGCCAAACAATTCAAGAGATCTGAGTTTTTCAGAAAAACTAAGGGAGTGTTTGACATACCGTATTATTCCTTTTTCTTTTCCCTTTTCCATATTTTTCATTTTTCGAAAAACAAATTTTCTCTATTTTTTTAGAAAATGCTCTCTCATTTTCTAGAAAATAAAGATGGAAAATACCAATCAAATATTATTTTTCATATTTTTTTTATTTTTTTAGAAAATAAAAATAAAAAAAAAAAAATCGAAAACCAAACGCTAGCTAAACTACCCGAGAACTAAGCTACTCAGGATATCTTAGGCTACGTACTTGGGAGTCTCCCTTTGACTAAGTCAACAGTGCTAGCTGGCTATCAAGGTGCCACGTGGCCATCATTCGTCAAATGTCGACTTCTTTTAACCATATTTTCTATTGGAAACTAGATCGTTGACTCACCATTTTCTCAGTTTTTCTTTTAATGATGCTTGGAGGATGTTGTATATATCTCGTGCGTTTCCTTCTGAATTATTATTGATAATCTTAATTATTCATCTAAGATTATCAATAAAAAATTTATTTGGTTCAGAATTTAATGATTATCAAGTCATGATGAATATCTGACACGTCATATCATATCACGTCAGCAAAATGATTATGCATTGAGAATCGAAAAACCTCTAAGAAGTTTCATTTTTGTTGATTCTCGAAGATATGAAATTTTTTTCCAAAAATATTCTTCGTTTTTTCATAAATAGTCATTCAAATATACATAAAGTAATAATATAATTAAAATCATAATTGATCGGCTGTCATTGCTCGTCGCCCGCCGCCGCTCGATCGACGGTCGATCGACGACCGACGGTTGACATCCAATTGACGGCAATCGATGGGCAGTCGTCGTCATCGTCGGTCGTCGGTCGTCGTCGTCAAGCACCAACCACTGCCATCGATTGTCGATCATGGTCATCGCCATCAATTACCGATACATTTATCGTAATTATCGATGGTCACATGCTGCCATCTCACTGGACGACAAGACGAATGTCTCGATCGGCACAACTATAGATGAATATATTTCATAGTAAAAAAAGTATTAAATTAGATGATACTTTAAAATCTCTAAACAAATAAATTTTGATTACATTATTTCGAATTGAATCACAACATAAGTTATATTTTATTCTTCGTAATCTTGATAACGTGATTATCTAATAATCACATAATCAAAGTTATACGTTAAATTTAAATCAAACCCACCCTTAAAAGAATAAGAAACAAACTACAGTATCAACGTCGACCGACCGAGCCTTGCTACAAGTCAATCAGTCTATGGCAAGGGCAATGAGTGAATTTAATAAAATTCAAAGTTTAATAGCGTTGCTTAAGAGAAATCATCCATGACGGATACATCTTTGTTGTGGTAACTAAATCATCCGTGACGGATACATCTGTGGTAACTAAGTTGCTCTACACACCGTAGTCGACCACATATTTTAGGAACGAATAAAATATTTTAAAATTAATTATCATCTTACAAAATGTATGTTTTTTTTAATAAAATCAAAATATTTAAATTTTCGATCCGACTAATTAATTTTTTAAAATGATCAATCTTGCTCCACAAACATTCGAAATGTCTCGTTAATAATTAAATTAAATAATATCAAAGTTCAAATGATCTCTATCGTCTATAAAAATAAAAAAAAAAATCAAAGACACGCATTCGCAGAGCATATTCAATCCTTAAACATTTTTTTACTTTCAATTCAACACCCACTGATTAATATCTACACATTTTTTTTACTTTCTTAAAAGCGAGATGTGAATCCTTCACAGAAATATATTAAACAAATCGACGACAATTCATTTCGACAATCGTAAAAATTAATGTAAAAAATGGTGATCTTAATGTCTCATTCTATCTCAGTTTATATCTATTTTCAAAAATATTTTTAGTTTAATGTAATATAATATAATTAGTATTTATTAAAAAAAAATAAACCGTCTATATTTTACCCACCGATACTATAAGCAGAGGTAAAATGCCTATATTGTAACAAATATAGACTATATTCGTGTTGTTAGTGTTCATCAAAATTGAAATGCCCATATTATAATAAATATAATTCTTTAATTGTTATGATAGCATCTAAAATATTTTTTTTAAAATAAAAATAAAAATATGTTGATGCTGAATGAGACATTGCATCCATAATAAATAAATGTAACAGTGACCAATAAATCAAAGAGTTCAAGTAAAATATCAATAAAAAAAATATAAAATCATCACATCAAAATTTCAAATGACAAATATAAAGAAGAAGATCTATCACTTACCAACTGAGACAGCCTTGAAAGCTTCGAATAAGATATCAATGCACGCAGTTTGTGTTGTCATTCCTTCTTTAGCATCTATAGTTCTGTACACAAGATGCTCATTCATGACATCGGGTGAGAACTGACCCAACTGACCGGGTGGGTCGAACAAACTGATCCAATTGACATCGACGATGGCAGCTAAAATGAGCACATAAAAAACACAGCAAGAATGCATTTAATGTGGAGGCAAAGGCATCTTATCCCGGAGCACCAAAACCTCAAGTGGTATTGAATCTTTACATTCATCTTATTCGCCGCCATCCATCGCAATAATCCAGCAAAATTTGAGTCTGAAGAAGGTGAACAAGTTCAACAAGGTCCACCAAATCTTAATCCTTTTCAAAACCAAACTCCAGCTTCTTGCGCTTATCATGTCGTAAATACAAATAAGGCAAACCAAAGAAGCAATATAAAACCAATTCATTTTATCGGCAAAGCTGAATATTTAGGTTAAATTTCTGAAGTTCAATATGGGGTTGTGAAAAGGCAAGGGCCATATAAAATTGCAATTAAACAAATTGACTATAATTCACACTTAAACGATGGTAAATAAAGCAACGGTAGCATAAACTACGGCTGGTAAACAAGGAAAACTCCAAAATTGTGAAGTAAATTGAAACCAGGACCAGGGTTAATAACATATAACCAATCTATCAAGCTCTACAATAATTAAATACTTGCAATAGTTGCATAATTTTTCTTTTTCCTCTATTGCATTTCAATTCCAATCATGAATCTGAGCACAAACTCAGCAAAAAAATTAGGCATGTAGGGAAAAGCATAATGATTTGGAACAGGCCATCAAGTTTCTGTTCCGCAGCAACTAACCTCTGATCAGTAGATCCTACAATCAAATAAAACAAGTTATTTTGCAGAGTAATGAGGCAAAAAAAAAATTCTATATTCAGAACAGAGGAAAAATTTGAGATGATCAATAAGAATGGACGTGCTCAATTTTGAAATGAATCAATTAATTTCAGAAGGTAAATAGAAGGAGCATTTCCGTTGACCCTCTCTGACTAGACAAAATATAGATCATAGTAACCTGTGCTGTTGGTTCAAAATAGTTGGAGCTTGGAACGAGGAACTTCTCTTCTTTGTTGTCATATCAAAAAATTTGTAAAACATTATAACAAAGAATCTTTTTGGTATGTATTTTATCACGATCAAAATGGAACAAAAAAGATCATTTGAATAGGATGACATATTCATTGCAAGAAAACGGATATATACCGTAGCAATTGCTTAGTTTATCTATCTAAAAAACAACAGTGAAAATGAATTAAGACAGTACAGAAGACAGGATAGAGCAATGAATAGTAGCATTTTAAAGAAACTTATACAGAAACTAACAACATCCTCCTGAAAAATGATGACAAGCTGCACTTACTATCGCCGGGAATTCAAGCCAGAACCAGAGAACCTGAGAAAATATCAATATTTTGAATTACCTGACCACTCAAAATTGAGTAGAAATATGCAGTTAAGTCAATCCCAAATAAATACAAGTGCAAATGCTAATGGTACCTCCCCTGCTGCTTCCCTCCGAAGCTACGTCTTCCATTGCCCATCCCTTTGTTTTGCAAAATGTTTCTATCATGGTTTGATGTATTTCCAACTGCAGAGTCCACAGATGAATTTCCAAGTTTGATTTCAGATGGTAAGTCATTAGCCTCTTGCACACTTTTTAATTTATTAAAAATACTTGAGTCTGATAGTCCCTGAACAATATTTGATCTGACATCATTTGGATGGACATCTTGTCTTGTTGAAATCTGGTTGCGGCTGTCACATTGGGTTCCTGCATTACCCACCACAGTTTCATCTGCATAAGGCACAGCGCTCGCAGCTTTTGATTCGACCGATTGTGACATTTTTTGGCGATTGACTTGGGCCACAGGAGTGACAGCAACAGAAGGTAACAAAGATGTATAAGGTGCAGAAGAGGCAGAAGCAGCAGCAGCAACTTTGGCAACAGCTGCTGTTGCAGATATGATTTGTTGTGCTCCTCCACGTAAGTGAATAAAATCCCCTTCAATAACAAATAACTGGAATTGCAACAGAGAACTTCAATGAACACGAGCCAAGTTCAAGATTATAGAAGTGCATGAATAAAGCTTACTTCAGGGTGACAAGCAACAAAATCATCAAGCTTTCCGTAGTGTTTCTTGTAGTCATGCCAATGTAGGGGGGCAAGCATTTTACCAAGCCTATTTGGTAGCTAAACAAAAGGCAGATAAAATTTTAAAAAGGGAGATGGAGGCATATAGTGATATTAGCATATTACAATATTGGATACTTACTGTTGTACTAATTCTGATTCTGCCATCTGATCCAGCAGGAATTGCCCGAACAATGCAAACCAAAAGTGATCGTTCATCCAGAAGCTTGGGCTCTAATGGTGTTTTACTAGGTAGAAAAGTACCAGAAATTGGAGGCATAGATATAGTAGAATCTGTGGTACCATTTGAACTGACAGAGTTTTGACTAGTTTGTGCATTGCCAGGAATAGGGCACTGTTCAGATTTCAACACCTCTTCCTGGGATTGATTCCCATTGGGTAAAATGGGTTCAGCCTGTAAGAAGAAATGCAAACAAGAAACACACATATAGACTGACTTTGCACTCTTTTCAATGGGGATACTTATGTTCATCAAGAATTTGGGACCACAATTAGCAGCTGCCCCTCTTGATTAAATGCATGCAAAGTGACACGGTATACAAACCTTGACTTCTGTCTTCTTCTCAGGTGGGCAATATTCACTTGCAGAATCCAAATGAGAATGCCCATCTAGTGTACCTTGAGGCTGTTGGGTAGCTGGGGCCTGTCTAACACTGGATTTGAGCACCTAGAATCAAAAGGCTGGCATCAGCTTAACATTTAGAATTAGATATGGCAGAATAACGATTGAGAACTACAGGTAGTTTCATATGATCACCTGAACTTCACTTGAACAGTTGTCTGAATGGATAGACACTTGTTTTTCACTGTGGTTGCTAACATGCTCCTGGCGGACAGACTGTATTTCACCATGTAGATTGAAGTTATAATGAGCATCTTGTCCTAAAAGATTGTGCTCTGTTTGAGTTGATGGATCCTTGCTCTGATTAGGTGTCTGAGATACATCTGAAAAGGCCTAAGGCAAAGAAAATAGAAATAGTAGTTGAAAAAAATTGCAAGTGATGAAACACAAAAAATGAAGGAAAAAAAAAGGTCCCTTGTACCAGTACCAGCTGATTTTGTAATGATTGATGATTTGGAATGGTAGGCGTTGATTCATAATGATCCATGTGGGATTTTGGAATATGTGAATTGGTGGATGCCATAGTGACCGGAACACTTTGGGGATTCAGCACAAAAGAATGCACAGGGGCAATTTGTCCAGGAGAAATGAAGCCATTTGTTCCAATTAGAGATGATTGCAGGACAGGAACACCTGGGACATGCTCACTCTGGAAAAAAAGAACAAAATTTAGCATATGAAACTCTAACAGACATGATGATAGACATACTACATATTTACATTAAATTCGCATGGGAAAAAATACGAATAACAGCACAAGGGAATTTGATAAAATATACCATGAATGTGTAATAAATAAAATGCAACCCATTGTCTTACCATACAAATCAGATACCATTCGTTGGTACAGAGGGAATGGAATTTCTCGATTCATTCAAAGAGAATCCTGATCTTCTAAAAGAGGATAAATGAGAAGAAATTTACTTTGGGGTTATACATGTTTTTTTCTCCTTCCAATTATTCTATCCCTTTAAATACAGTTGAATCAATAGTGTAACTCACCACCAATACAAGTAAATTCCTGAAGTTAACATGGACATCACTCCTCAAATACTACCGTAGATAACTGTGCCCATGATGACACACATACTACATATTTACATTAAATTCGCATGGAAAAAGAAAAGAATAACAGCACAAGGAAATTATACATAAAATATACCATGAATGTGTAATAAATAAAATGCAACCAATTGTCTTACCATACAAATCAGATACCATTCGTTGGTACAGAGGGAATGGAATTTCTCCTTGATTCATTCAAAGAGAATCCTGATCTTCTAAAAGAGGATAAATGAGAAGAAATTTACTTTGGGGTTATACATGTTTTTTTCTTCTTCCAATTATTCTATTCCTTTAAATACAGTTGAACCAATACTGTAACTGACCACCGATACAAGTAAATTCCTGAAGTTAACATGGCCATCTCAAATACCATCACAGATAACTGTGGCCTCCAAACCTCTTCCGGGTCTAGTACAATGGTAAAACACTCAGAGAAATAACTAAGAGGACCAGGGTTTGAATCCCAATAGAGTAAAATATTTTGAAGGCCAGCTTCTGAGTGTGTATAATAAGTTGGGCTCTGGATTTACCTGATAGACAAACCAGAGGAAGGCCGTCTACCTATTATTAAAAAACAACCACCATACAGTCAACAGTCAAAATATTCCTCATGTGATGCAGTCCTTGACACCAAACCGACTCAGCAGTTACAGCATGCAAAGCCTAGGTCTATAATCTGAATTTATTAACATAAAAGACTGGACGAATGGATCATTGTTCTCCTTTCCAAAATCAGCAGCCAAGATCGGTGAACTCTCTCTCTCATCGAAACTATGTCACAATTTTCTGACCCTTGGATATCACTGTTTCAATATGATATATGATGCTAAATTACATACATATGATATTATGGTAAATTGGTCCAGTTTTGCACAATTTTTGGATTTTAATATAAAAAACAAAAAAATTTGATCCTACTGAAATCCCAAAAAACAATAAACACAAAATACCAGAACCATTTCAAACAATCTGATTTCTCAGGACAGTTTGGTTCGCCTTTATAGGAGTTGAGTAGATCAAGTTGTTTACCCACCCCTAAGCTGCACTTTAATAATCTCAAAAACATTTTCAATTCCATGCTTTTTAATTAACCCTGCAGATTCATCGTGTCATTCTCATCTTGTACAAGTCATCAAACCTAATTTTTGTATGTCTTTTGTTTCTTTAATTGGTTGTATGTTGCAGCGTTGATTGATAAAGTGTTGATATTGATCTCTCACTGAAATTTAAACATGCTTAAATAGGAACAGGTAAGACAAAGAAGCATCCTATAAATTCACCAAAACAGAACAATTTATAAACAAATAGGCTAAATATCCATGTTTATTCTTCCAAAAAAAAAAAGCAATGATGTCATCACAGCTTATCATGATTTTCAACCAGATACAAGAATTTCAGTTCCAATAATATCATCGACTAGTGAGTTTACGCTGGGCAGTATACAGTTATAACAAGCTGTTACAATGAGTATTAACAAGATTTACCAACAAATATTACCAAGAAGTAACACATCTCAATGACAAATACCAAATGCAAGCAAACGACATTAGAAAAATATGTTCTCCAATTCCTAACAGATAAAAGAAAGATCTTAACTAGCATGCACAAGAAGAGATTGTTTACTGTGTGTTACTGTAGCATGAAATGAAAAGAAAGCCTCAACACTTTATCTTACCTTAGAAGAAGGATTTGAAGTTGAAATATACGCTGTAGTTCCATCTGCACTTGCATTAGATATGAACCCCAACAGAGCATTTGATTTGATGTCATCTTTTACATTAATCTGGTTTGCATTATAAGAAGATGAATCCATGGAGTTTGCAGGATTAACTTGTGGGTTATCTTTGTAATTTCCAGCACTTTCCCTTGCCTCAGACAACTCCAGTTGAAGTTGTTGTATGACTTGCATATGATGGCGATCCATTTCAACAAACTACCAAGGCGCCAAAGATTAGTTATAGAAGAGGAAGCAACCAAATAAAAGATTGTGGATGAACAATATAGCACAGAGGAAAAATCCATGATCACATTTTCGTAGCAAACAGAGGCACAAAGCATTGTTAATATAACCTGTCGTTGGATACCGATCCAGCATTGGTTAAACTGCTCAGTGCGCTCTCGTAGTTCAGCTTGCAATGACTGGTTAGTGGAGGTATGCAAGGCATCCATTTCTTGAACACGTGTAATCCATGAGTGTGCCTCCCTCAATTGTTCATCCTTAAAATGAATCGTTTCTTGTGCAAGTTGATTCTGAAAGGAAGAATATCATATTACTTTGCTTCAAAACATCAGTAGGATACATCATTGGAGAGCATATATAACTACACAAATTTTAAACAAATGCATTAGAAGAAGAAAGGGGGAAAAACTATTAAAATGACCAATTGTGATTATCATGCATCCAGTACAAGCAGGTCAAAGTTTTATATTAAAAAAATTAGGAAACAACTCCTGGCAAAATAAATGGCAGGGGACATTATATTCTCTGCAAAATATTTTATATGTTTAGTGAAGGGGAGCCTTGGCACAACGGTAAAGTTGTTATCTTATGACCTAGAAGTCACGGGTTTGAATCCTAGAAACAGCCTCTTGCAAAGCAAGGTAAGACTGCATACAATGAATCCTTCCACGGGATCTCACATGACGGAAGCTTCGTACACCGGGCTGCTCTTTTTTTGGTGAATGGTTGGCAGTCTCCATAAAATTTATCTGTTAACCGTGAATAAGCTTATTCACACCCTTTAGTAAAAGTGTGTTGTGCTAAAATGGACTCCGGAAAAAAAGTGTAAAGTATGTTTAATGACACTAGAGAAGGAAGACTAATACGTGTTTAGTCTTCTAGAATGCCAATGTTTTTCACTAATAGCCAACTCAGGCAAGAATAGTTATCTAGGATGATAATGTTATACCTAAAGCCAAATTTTGAAGGATCTCGACTAATTCACCAAATATCAAAATGGACTAAAAAAGTGTAAAAGCATGTTTAGTGACACAACTAGGAAAGGAAGACAAAGTGTTGACCTTTCTAGTATGTCATTGTCTATTTATAAAGGAGAAGAGTCAGATGCAAGAGCAAGATGAACATATAGCCATTATGAACTGATACATTCCTCAAGATTGATTCTAAGTACCAATCAGCTTTCTAAATCGTGAATCTCAAATGAAAAGAATCGACAACAAAAATTGTAGAGCAATTTAGTGACTTTGTGCATTTTCACACAAATAGTAACTTCCAAGAAAATTTAGGCATATAATATATAGAAGAAAGCAACAATGATGGTGAGAGTGGCCCATCTGCTAACATATCATTGGTAGAACGAACATTAGTGTAAGCATATAGAAGAAAAAAAAAACTATTATCATAAAATTCTCAGTAGCTCCTAAATTGAGAATCCAAGTGTCTGACCTAAAGGCATGCACCAAACAAGTGCAAGACCACCTTGAGAATCATGGACATAGAAGAAGCATTTGGAAAAGCTTAGAATTGAAAGTACCATTCATATTCCTCCCTTGATATAACATCAGTGTATCTAGTACTAGAAGGCTTATTGAGAAGAAAGCCAGCATGAGAATAATGCTTAGTTTGGTGCAAACGGCGAAGTTGAAAGATTTTTCTTAATGATAACTAACTACACAAGCAAATGTAAAGTAAATAAAGAGAAGTAAAGGTAAACGATATATCCTTTGACATTAAAGGAGTTGAAAACGAGTTATAATGCTTAAAACAGGTTCTGGAGGCATCAAGGAGATGACAATTAAGAAGAACACTAGGTTAAGGTGAGAAAATTAATAGAAAGGGCAGAAGGGTAGAGCAGCAATACAAGACTCGCACGCATGGTATCCAGGTGCAGCTCGAGTGCGCTCACAGAGAGAATTAATATGGAATTGATGCAGCACCAAATTACACCAAATTAAACCCTTAGATGGCATAAAAATTGAGATGAAATTAATGAAGCATGGAATACCTATCACACACAGTGGGGAAAAAAACCTCATACAGATAATTTATGGAATCTTTTTTATTAATCAAAAGTTGATTAACATAAAGACACTACGTTTTTATGGACTTATACCAGCCAAATTAAAAAGGAAATTGCACTAAATGGAAAATATAATAGTCCCAATAAACTATTATCAGATTAAAAGATACACATTAGACTCCTACCAAACTAAAAGATATCAATCCTTTTGACACCAAAATAAGCAATTACCAATATCAATCACAAATTTGAAATCTAAAGAATCTTTTTCCTTATTAACATTATTTTCCTCTATTGGGGAGAACTCAATTCCAAGCGAGTTGTCAATGTTTCCAATTAAGATGTTTCTCATCCAATGAGAAAGAAAGATAAAGAAATTGGTCCATGTTGACTTTGTTTCCTTCAATTCTGGTCACCCCTTCTAATAACTAAAAAAATTAATTGAACATAGAAGATCCTAAACTAGATAATTCAAAAATGCAAGTGCATAATTTAGTGTGTGTTATAATAATCATTATTCCATACAATTTGATTCGAGTGTAAACAAATCTCATGGGCATAGTAGAATTCTAGTGGATAGATAGAAGTGACCAAGAAACTAATTCAATAGGTTGACAAGCTTTAAAGTGGTAAGTAACTGAGCGACGACACATATTAATACAAGATTTAATTGATTTACGGATTTTAAAATCGATGGTTGCATTCCTATCTTGTGATGATTCCCTTGCTCATTTTCAACTTCTCGCTTCTCTACGTAACATGAATGGCATATATTCAAAGACAATTTTCTAAGTTGCATGATTGCATCGTTAAGGATCTTGTCAAAGGTGTCAATAGAAGGTTCTTCTAAAATGTCATCAAAGGTTCTTCTGGGATTAAATTATTAAATAGTTTTTTTTAGCTTAATTCTTTTATTTTAATTATAAGTTTGACTATAAGCAAAGTAGAAGTTTTGGATGTTATCTTTAAAATCGCTCAACATTGATTGTTGTCTTTAGAAATTTGTTAAGCAATTAATATTTAAAGTATTGTGGAATATATTTTTTATATCAATTTTCATTTCACTTTGGTCAAAACATCCTTTAACGTGAGCTAACCAATCTAAAAACATATTTAGGTTTGCTGGTCTATCCAAAATAGGGGTGACTCCCTTAACATATTTAGGTTTGTAAATTGAATCTCTCCAAACATAAGGTAATGTAATTATGTTAGAGTGTGCAAACACTTCCTAAATATATGTGTGTTAGAATATTGTAGATATGATTAGGGATAATTATTATCCCTAAATATCTGTTAGGAATAATTATTTCTTAGGATAGAGTTTTGATTTATTCCTAGGATAGGGTTTGATTTATTCTTTTGAATAAGCCCTAATCTTGTCTATAAATAGGGCTTCTTTCATGTAAGTTTGAGATCCTGAATTACAAATTAACATGGTATCAGAGCGTTAGATTTCCTTTTTAGGTTTCCCCGATTTTTTTTTTCTCTCTCTCGCGTTTCTCTCCCGAACGCGCCTCCTCTTCAGATCTGTGCAGGATCTCTCGGCGCCCACTAGCTGCTTGCGACCTTCCTTCGCGAATCGCGGCTTCTTCCCCGCGACGCAGACGCAGCCTTCTCACGGACGCGGACGAAACTTCTCACGGACACGGACGCGTCTCTCCAACGCAGCCAGAAGCTCCTTCCGCGGCGTCTCCCTCGTCGCAATAGGAATCGCGCCTCCGACCCGCTGCCCGTCGCGACTTGTTCCTTTCTCGCGCGGACACAGTCTCGTCCTCCAGCGCCAGGTCCGGGTGGTCTTCTCCTTCGGCAAGGTCTTCTCCTTCGACCACCCATCGGTCGCCTGCACCTTGGTCAGCTCTCCACCTCGAGCGACGGAGTCGACGCCGCCTGATCCCTCTTCTCCTTTCCGTCGCCTGCATCTGCCGCAAGTTAGGCCTTGCCGCGAGCTTGGTCTCGTGTTGTCGCTCTTTCTGCTCGCGCGCCATACTGGCCAGCCTCGACTGGTGCGAGGCCACGCCGGAGATATCAACTAACGTCGGCATCTGTCTTCTTTGTTGCCTGTTGCTTCGTCCACAGTTGCATCTGTTCCATCTAGGCTCCCCCCCGGTAAGCCAAAGCGACACTGCTGGGACTGCCTTTCGACACAAGAAAAGGCTTTCGACCTGCTGGTATCTCGTCAACGCTAATACCTGTGTCATTCGTCATGACTACCTCCAATACTTCGAAGCCGGAATTTCCAATTTTTACCAACCATGTGACGGCACCGCTCTCGTCTGAATTCTTGGATGGTAAGAACTACTCCTCTTGGGCCTCTTATATTGAGCTTTGGCTTGTTGGACAGGGTTATGAAAAGCATCTCACACAAACTGAAGAGGATATTCAAGTGGTCGATCGTCCTTTATGGAGAAAAGTTGATGCTCAGTTGTGTTGCATTATCCGAGCCACCATCCATCCATCTCTTCGGGATGTCTTCCGAACTCATAAGACCTGCAAGGATGTTTGGATACAAGCTCAACAACTTTTTACGAACACTTCTCGGCGACTCTATCAAGTTTGTGATGACCTCATGACCATTCTTAATGCCCGTCAGATCAAAGAGTCTATGTCAACTTATTTGGGATCGATTTCTAGCCTTACGTGTGAGTTGATGACTGCTTCCACTGCGCCCCTCTATTGCGAGCTTGAAAATCGGAAGAAATTTTTTATGTCTTTGGCCTTATATGGTCTGCCCACAAATTACTCTCATATTCGTGATCAGATCCTGGCGGCCCAGCATGCAGCCATGGACTCTACCTGGGCGACTCTCCTTCGTGTCCCTACCAAAGTCTTGACATTACCATCCTCCGTTCCAGTTGACTCTTCAGCATTGGTCTCTGGAAATAACAACAAACCTCCACCGCGTAAGAATGGCAAAGGACGTCCTTGGTGTAATCATTGTCACCGACCAGGACACACGATTGATAAATGTTGGAGTCTCCATGGTCGACCTCCTCGTACTGCTCAGATCGTTCGAGTTACATCACGTCTTGGCTTCGATTCCACGATTGACATCGGCTCGACTCCACCACCTCGGTCGACACGGCTCGGCTCCACCGCCTTCCTATGATGACTTTCTGAAGTGGTATGAGGGTCGACAGGAGTCTAATTCCCTTGCTGCCGTTACACAAGCTGGTAATTCCTTTGCTGGCATATCTCGCTCTTCGGGTCCTTGGGTACTTGACTCTGGGGCCACCGATCATATCACTGGTAATAGATCTCTTTTTTCCTCACTATCTACTTCTGGTTATTTACCATTTGTCACTATGACAAATGGTTCTCAGTTCGATCCAAGGTGTTGGTATTATTCATTCTTCTCCATCTCTTCCCATTCAGAATGTTTTTTATGTTCCCGGAGCTCCCTTTAATTTATTATCAATAAGCCAGCTCACTCGGTCTCTTGATTGTGTCATCTCATTCACTAAATCTTCTGTTTCATTCTGAGGACCGAGATGCAGGAGGATGATTGGCTCCGGATGTGAATCTCATGGTCTATATCAACTTCACCAAAACTCTCTTGTTGGTGCGGCGGCAGCATCTCCACTTGTTATCCATGCTCAGTTGGGACATCCTGGTCTTGATAAGTTAAAACAATTACATCCTAGTCTGTCTCACTTAGAGTCTTTATCTTGTGAGTCATGTCGATTAAGCGACGCATGTCGTAGTTCATTTCTCCTCGCATTTAGTCGGGCTACTTCTCCCTTTGCTTTAGTTCATTCGATATTTGGGGTCCAGTCGTGTTACCTCTACATTGGGGTCACGATATTTTATTACTTTTGTAGACGATTTTTCCGTTGTACTTGGTTATATCGATGAAGATCGCTCGAATTGTTTTCTATTTTTCAATCTTTTTAATGAAGTCAAAACCACAATTTGGTATCCTCTTGATCCTTGCAGAGTGATAATGCGTGAATATCTATCTACTCCGTTTGAACCTTTTTGGCATCTCACGGCATATTACATCTAAGTCTTGTCCTCATACCCCCAACGAATGGAGTCGCGAGCAAGAATCGCCGTCTTCTTCGAGACCACGGACTCTTCTCCTCCACTCTCCGTTCCTCTTACGTTTTTGGGGTGATGTCGTACTTCTGCATGTTATCTCATCAATCGCATGCCTTCCTCTACTTTACAGGTCGAATACCTCATCGTATACTTTATCCAAAGCAGTCCTTCGTCCATCCTTTACCACCTAGGGTCTTTGGTTCTATATGCTTTGCTCATGCTCTTGATCGACATTGATAAACTCTCTCCTCGATGTAAATGTGTTTTCCTTGGGTACCCACGGTCTCGGAAAGGATATAAGTCTATTCCCTACTCTCATTGATTTCATCTCTGCCGATGTCGCGTTCTTTGATTGATTCCTTTCTTTGGGTCTTTAGAGTCATCATCCGAGTTTCATCCTTACATGCATCGATCTTTGATCCTCCGGAAGTTTCTCTATCACCCCCAGCCCCAATTCCTCCTCCGTTGCAGGTTTATCAGCGTCGTCCTCGTTCTGCTTTGCTGCCGGCCAACACTGACTCTGCCATGGAATCATCTCTGGAGCCAGATCCTCCGCTCCCTCCTCCGGTCCAGTATTCTGAATCTGATATTCCCATTGCCCTTCGAAAAGGTATACGTTCCACTCGTAATCCTTCTCCACATTATGTTTCTTTGAGTTACCATCGCCTCTATCTCCTTCCTATTATTCTTGTCTTTCCTCTTTGTCCGCTTTCTTCCAAAGACTGCAGGAGATGCATTTGCCCATCCAGGATGGAAACAGGCTATGTTAGACGAAATGAGTGCTTTACAGAGTTGTGGAACTTGGGATCTCGTTCCTCTACCACCAGGAAAGTCAGTTGTTGGTTGTCGATGGGTATATACAGTGAAGGTTGGTCCGGACGGAACAGTTGATCGGCTTAAGGCTCGTCTCGTTGCTAAAGGTTATACTCAGATCTTTGGATTAGATTATGGGGACACGTTTTCTCTGTTGCCAAGATGTCCTCTATCGTTTACTCATGTCCATTCTTTGCGATTCAACACCGTCTCTTTATCGATTAGATATCGAGAATGCGTTCTTACATGGTGACCGCTCGAAGAAGTCTCGAGCAACCTCCGTGTTTTGTTGCTCGAGTCTTACGGTCTTGTGTCGCTTGCGAAAATCTTTATATGGTCTCAGCGATCACCCGGGCGTAGTTGGTAGATTTAGTATTGTAATTCAACATTCGGCGTGACTCGGAGCGAGGTGACCATTCATCTTTTATCGCCACTCTCGTGGTGGTGCATCTACCTAGTGGTTTTATGTTGATGATATTATCATCACCGGTAGTAATCATCTCGGGATCTCACAGGTGAAACATCTTTTTAAACATTTCGAATGAAGGATCTCTCAGACTTAAATACTTCTTGGGAATAAGTAGCATCAAAAACGGATCATTATATCTCTCAAAGGAAGTATGATGGATATTCTGAAGAAAGCAGGAATGTTAAACTCAAAGCGAATGACAACCCTATGGATCCTAATGTGACTCTACCAAATCGGGAGCCTCTACTAGATCCTGAGCGATACAGCGATTAGTAGGAAGACTAAGTTACCTTCTTCAATTACTCGTCCAGATATCTCAATTGCAGTAAGTGTAGTAAGTCAGTTTATCAACTCTCCAAGTAAAGAATATTGGGACGCTGTGATTCGCAGTGTTCGATGGATAAGAGGCGATCCAGGAAAGGGTCTTTTGTATGAAGATAAAGGGCGTACTCGAATTAGATATTCTGACGCAGATCGGGCAGTGATCTCCCATCGACAGTGAGATCTACTGTTTTTCAGATATTTGTCGAGATAACTGCTTTCGAAAGCAAAAAGTGTATCGTCAGGTAAGATCCAGGCAAGAGGCAAGAGTATCGAGCTACGGCCTTAGCCACCAAGAACTTATAATGGCCAAACAAATGCCTTCAGAGCTAAAATTCGAGACGTTACACAAATGTCACTTATACGCGATAACTGCCGCCACGATATCGCCTCAAATCCAGCTTTTTACGAGAGGACAAAGCATATGTAAGTTCAGAGAGAGAAAGTCATATCTGGAGAAATATCTACTAGTTTTGTTAACTCACATGATCAGCTAGCAAATATATTTACTAAGTCACTGAGAGGTCCCCGAATTGACTACATATGTAACAAGCTGGGTGCATATAATTTATATTCTTCAGCTTGAGGGGGAGTGTTAGAATATTGTAGATATGATTAGGGATAATTATTATCCCTAAATATCTGTTAGGAATAATTATTTCTTAGGATAGAGTTTTGATTTATTCCTAGGATAGGGTTTGATTTATTCTTTTGAATAAGCCCTAATCTTGTCTATAAATAGAGTTTCTTTCATGTAAGTTTGAGATCCTGAATTACAAATTAACAATGTGTATGCAGAATAATAGTCATGAAAATAATTTAGATGGCACATTCTAATTCTCATACATTCAAGTGACTAAAATAAAGCCAGCCCGTGCATGATGCTCCCACCATACAAAGTCCCAGGGAAGGATCTATTGTACCCAGTCTTATCCAGCTTTGCAAGAGACTATTTTTAGAACTCGAACCCGTGACCTCTAAACTTTATATTTATCTTCATCTATTTGGTAGAAGTTGAGGTGTTTCCTTTAATCATGTCAAATTAACTATATTATGTGTGAATAGTTGGATTTATATCTCTCACCCCTAAAGTCTATATTTATCTTTATCTATTTGGAGTTGCGATGTCTCCTTCGATCATGTTGAATTAACTATATTGAATGGCAATTATAAAATAAAGAAATAAGATAAATTAAAAACAAAAATACAATGTATGGTGATAAAAGAACAAATTCAGGTAGAAGCAAAAGATGCACATTAATAATTTTTTGAAACGGATTATAATTAACCAAATAAGAAAATACCTAGAAGGTGTTTATACTTTTTTTTTATAAACAGGATTAGATGATATGTTGTATTTGAAAAATTAATTAAATGCAAAAAATATTAAAAAGCTAACAAATTAAACAAAACTAATTTTCAAAAATAAAGGTTATAATTTTACCAAAGTTAAACGAGCCTTATCAATGTTAAAGTTGTCACTAGATTCAAACTTGATAATGGATGGAGAAGCCAAACTTCTTGTAAGTTACAGTTCCTTAGACCAGATCCTAGTATTAGACAGGATCCCAATTAGATCCTCACGTTGGATAGGATCCGAATTAGGGCAATCCCAGAACTTATAAGCTATTTTATTTTTCACTGCCTCTACAGTAGCCTCTTTTTTTTTATTGCAATGGCCCTTTTTATTGCTATTTTTAATTACAATTTGCTACAATAACAAATTGGAGGTATCACTCAAGAGAAGAGGCCTTGATTCCAATCTACCTGATGGAAAGCAGCTCGACAGTGGATGGGTGGGCTGGTGCACGTTGGGTGGTGACGATGTGGATGACTAACAGTGAAAAGCCACGTGAGAGGACATGAAGGCTTTGAGCAATGGGGCATTTTCTGCAAATCGCTAACATGCAACGGTGTCGCAACCTTATATCCACTAAGGCACTCGGAGAGTTGGTGGCTGAAGGTTGATCTAGGTATCAACAAAGTAGTGGAACTAGTCATCAATTGCTAAGGTATCAAAAGACGGTTCCAAATGATAGGCAGTCAACCCACTATATAGTGCCTAAGTGGTCAGCATTAAATAATATTAAAATGAAAAGGAGAAGATATTGAATTAAGAATAACTAATGTTAATTTACATGCACCACAATTGGTATCTGTTATTGTGTAATAACTAATACAATTATTACATGAAAGAAGCCCTATTTATATACAAGATTATGACCTATTCAAAAGAATAAATCAAACTCTATCCTAGGAATAAATCAAATTCTATCCTAATAAATAATTATTCCTAATGATATTTAGGGATAATAAATTATCCCTAATCATATCTACAATATTCTAACACTCCCCCTCAAGATGAAGAATATAAATTATATGCACCCAGCTTGTTATATATGTAGTCAATTCGGAGACCTCTCAGTGACTTAGTAAATATATCTGCTAGCTGATTATGTGAGTTAACAAAACTAGTAGATATTTCTCCAGATATGACTTTCTCTCTGACAAAGTGACAATCGACTTCAATATGCTTTGTCTTCTCATGAAAAACTGGATTTGAGGCGATATGCATGGCGGCCTGATTATCACATATAAGTGACATTTGTGTAACGTCTCCAAACCTTAGCTCCTGAAGCAACTGTTTGAGTCATATAAATTCTTGACTGGCTATGACCATAGCTCGATACTCTGCCTCTGCACTGGATCTTGCCACAACATTCTGTTTTTTACTTTTCCAAGAAACAAGGTTATCTCCGATAAATATACAAAAACCAGAAGTAGATCTCCTATCAATGGGAGATCCTCGCCTAGATCTGATCGAGAATATCCTATGACTCGAGTATGTCCTTTGTCTTCATACAAAAGACCCTTTCCTGGAGCACTTCTGATATATCGAACAATGCGAATCACAGCATCCCAATGTTCTTTACATGGAGAGTTAAGAAACTGACTTACTACACTTACTGCAAATGAGATATCTGGACGAGTAACAGTAAGGTAACTTAGTCTTCCTACTAATCACTCAGATCGCTCAGATCTAGCAGAGGCTCCCTCGATTCGGTAGGAGCTCGACATTGGGATTCATAGGGTTGTCAAACTGCCTTTGAGTTTAACATTCTGCTTTTCTAGAATATCCATCGTGATACTTCCTTCGAGATATAATGATCCCATTTCGATCTGTACTTCTATACCTAAGAAGTATTTAAGTCTTCCGAGATCCTTCATTCTAAAATGTTTCAAAAGATGTTGTTTCACCCGTGTGAGATTCCGAGATGATCACTACGCGTGATGACAATATCATCAACATAAACCACTAGGTAGATGCAACGATAATGAGTGGCGATAAAGGCAGAATGGTCACCGCCCGAGTCATGCCGAATCATGTATTACAATATCAATCTACCGAACCATGCTCGGGTGATCGCTTGAGACCATATAAAGATTTTCGCAAGCACACACAAGACTGTAAGACTTCGAGCAACAAAACACGAGGTTGCTCCACGAGACTTTCTCGAGCAGATCACCATGTAAGAACGCATTCTTAATGTCTAATCGATAAAGAGACCAATGTCAATCGCAGAATGGATACGGTAGCGTGATAGAGGACATCTTGCAAATAAGAGAAAACGCGTGTTCCATAATCCAATCTGAATATCCGAGTATAACCTTTAGCAACGAGACGAGCCTTAAGTCGATCAACCGCTTCGTCCGACTAACCTTCATCAGATATACCCATCGACAACCAACAATCGACTTTCTGGTGGTAGAGGAACGAGATCCCAAGTCCCACAACTCAGAAGGCACTCATTTCGCCTAACATAGCTCTGCTTCATCCTCGGATGGGCAAATGCATCTCTGCAGCCTCTAAGAGAAACAGAACAAAGAGGAAAGACAAGAATAATAGGAAGGAGAAAGACGATGGTAACTCAAAGAAACATAATGCGAGAAGGATTACGAGTGGAGCGTATACCTTTCGAATATTAAATGGAATATCGATTCAAGATCGACTGAGGAGGAGCGGAGGACCTGGCTCCAGAGATGATTCCATGGCAGAGTCAGTGTTGGCCGGCAGCAAAGCAGAACGAGTACGGCGCTGATAAACCTGCAACGGAGGAGGAATTGGGACTGGGGGTGATAAACTTCCGGAGGATCAAAGACTGATACAGACATAGAAGGATGAAACTCAGACGATGACTCTAAAGACCCAAAGAAAGGAACTAAATCAAAGAACGTGACATCAGCAGGGATGAAATACCGACGGAGTGTAGGGGAATAACACTTATACCCTTTCTGAGACCGTGGGTACCCAAGGAAAACGCATTTATGCGACCGAGGAGAGAGTTTATCAATGCCCGAATCAAGAGCATGAACAAAACATGTATAACCAAAGACCCTAGGTGGTAAAGGATGAAGGGACTGCTTCGGATAAAGTACACGATGAGGTATTTGACCCTGTAAAGTAGAGGAAGGCATGCGATTGATGAGATAACATGCAGTAAGTACGGCATCACCCCAAAAACGAAGAGGAACGTGAGAGTGGAGGAGAAGAGTCCGGATGGTCTCGAGAAGATGGCGATTCTTGCATTCTGCGACTCCATTCTGTTGGGGGGTATGAGGACAAGACTTCCGATGTAATATGCCGTGAGATGCCAAAAAGGTTTGAAACGGAGTAGATAGATATTCACGTGCAATATCACTCTGCAAGGATCGAAGAGGGATACCAAATTATGTTTTGACTTCATTAAAAAAAAATTGAAAAATAGAAAACAATTCAGAGCGATCTTTCATCAGATATAACCAAATACAATGGGAAAAATCGTCTACAAAAGTAACAAAATATCGTGACCCCAATGTAGAGGTAACACGACTCGGACCCCAAATATCAGAATGAACCAAAGCAAAGGGAGACGTAGCCCGACTTATAATGCGAGGAGAAAATGAACAACGTATATGCTTAATCGATAATGACTACAAGATAAAGACTCTGAGACAGATTTAGGATGTAATTGTTTTAACTTATCAAGACCGTAATGTCCCTAACCGAGCATGGATAACAAATGGAGATCGCCGCCACGCACCAACAAGAGAGTTTTGGTGAAGTTGATATAGTAGAGACTCACATCCGAGCCAATCATCCTCCCGTATTAGGTCCTATGATGAAATGTAAGATTTAGTGAATGAGATGACACAATCAAGAGACCGAGTGAGCTGGCTTATTGATAATAAATTAAAGGGAGCTCCGGGAACATAAAAAACATTCTGAATGGGAAGAGATGGAGAAGAATGAATAATACCAACACCTTGGGACTGAGTCTGAGAACCATTTGCCATAATGACAAATGGTAAATAACCAGAAGTAGATAGTGAGGAAAAAAGAGATCTATTACCAGTGATATGATCGGTGGCCCCAGAGTCAAGTACCCAAGAACCCGAAGAGCGAGATATGCCAAAGAAGGAATTAAACGTAACGAAGAAGAAATTAGACTCTGTCGACCCTCATACCATTTCGTAAAGTCATCAGTAGGAAGGCGGTGGAGTTGAGCCGTGTCGACCGAGGTGGTGGAGTCGAGCCGATGTCAAGTGAATCGAAGCCAAGACGCGTGATGTAACTCTGAGCGATCTGAGCAGTACGAGGAGGCCGACCATGGAGACTCCAACATTTATCAATCGTGTGTCCTGGTCGGTGACAATGATTACACCAAGGACGTCCTTTGCCATTCTTACGCGGTGGAGGTTTGTTGTTATTTCCAGAGACCAATGCTGAAGAGTCAACTGGAACGGAGGATGGTAATGTCAAGACTTTGGTAGGGACACGAAGGAGAGTCGCCCAGGTAGAGTCCATGGTTGCTTCTACGGGCCGCCAGATCTGATCACGAACATGAGACTAATCTGTGGGCAGACCATATAACGCCAGAGACAAAAAAAATTTCTTCCGATTTTCAAGTTCTGCAATAGGAGTGGCCGCAGGTGGGAGCAGGTCATTGAACTCACACAGAAGGCTAAAGACTGATCCCAAATAAGTTGACATAGACTCCTTGATCTGACGGGCATTAAGAATGGTCATGAGGTCATCACAAACTTGATAGAGTCGCCGAGAAGTGTTCGTAAAAGTTGAGCTTGTATCCAAACATCCTTACAGGTCTTATGAGTTCGGAAGACATTCCGAAGAGATGGATGGATGGTGGCTCGGATAATGCAGCACAACTGAGCATCAACTTTTCTCCATAAAGGACGATCGGCCACTTGAATATCCTCTTCAGTTTGTGTGAGATGCTTTTCATAACCCTGTCCAACAAGCCAAAGCTCAATATAAGAGGCCCAAGAGGAGTAGTTCTTATCATCCAAGAGCTCGACGAGCGTGCGTCACGTAGTTGGTAAAATCGAAAACTCCGGCCAAGTATCGTGGAGGTAATCGCGACGAATGACAAGTATTGGGCCGATCGTGCGAGTTACGAGTGGATTCGACGACAGAAGAAGCGCGTCTTTGAGACGGTTCGCGATCACGGCGGTGACAAGGTTTTACCAATGGATGGCGAGATCGACGAGCCTGTGGGCTAGCCCGAGTGCAGCACGTTTCGGTGAAGAGCCCTAAATCTTCCTTCTTTTTTTTTGGGCGTTTGGGAATTTCGAGTTGCGATACGGTTACTCGATCGGGTTCTCTGTGAGGCTGATTCGGTGATTCCCTTTTCTCCCTCTGCGGCGATGAAGCGACGCGTCACGGCGCGGCGCGCTCGCGGGCACTCGCTTCCTTCTCAAACTCCTCTGGCGGCGGATCGACGGCCGGAGAGAGTGATCGCAAGCGTTCCGGCGCGCCGGGCGCCGCCAAAGATCGCCGATTCGGGCGCGTCGGTTTGGCGCGGAGAGAAACGACGGAGAAGACGGAGAGATGCGATCGCAAGCGCTGGCCGCGGCGCCGGTTTCGGCCATCGGCCACCGGCGTCGGAGAAGACGGATGACGCGGAGGTCGTCGCCGGCGCTTCCTTCGCGCCGGCCGATGGTGATTTCGCGACGTGCCGAGCCGCTGGCGGCGCGCCGCCGCCGGCCAACGAACGCCGAGGAAGCGTTCTGCTGGTTCGTCGCTGGCGAAGCTGGCGAAAGACGTCGATCGTTGCGCGTGAGGAAGCTGCCCACGTGAGGAAGAAGAACGCGGCGAAAGATGCGTCGGGAGAAGAACGCAGCGGAAGACCGTAGAGACGCGCGCTCGGGAGAAGAACGCAGCGGAAGATTGCGAACGGTGAAAAACTAGGGTTCTGATACCATGTTATTGTGTAATAACTAATACAACTATTACATGAAAGAAGCCCTATTTATATACAAGATTATGACTTATTCAAAAGAATAAATCAAACCTTATCCTAGGAATAAATCAAATTCTATCCTAATAAATAATTATTCCTAATGATATTTAGGGATAATAAATTATCCCTAATCATATCTACAATATTCTAACAGTATCCATAATCAATCAACTCAATAATTTGGCAATTACAAATAAATTAATCATAATTGATAGTAATCACTAATAATATGACAACAATAAGTCATTTAATATTTCACATTGCAACCAAGAAAAATAGCCATAAAATCTTAAAAAACATTCTAAGTGTGTTAAAATTAAATGATGAAAAAATTAAAAATAATGAGAGAAGAGACTACATATAGAAGAGAAGAAAATTAACCAAAACCCAATGAAAGCATCAATATCGAGCAAAAGAATTTTTTTTGAAACAAAAAGAGAGAGACAAAAGTCCTATAGGCTTGAGCAAACAAGGAGCGTTAAGTGAGAGAATTAGTTTTTTATATTAAACAAAACAATAAAACATTAAAAAATTAGCCTAACAACTAAACAGAGCAATCAAATCACCTAGGCAATCGCTTTTCAAAACAATGTTTGTTGTAGATGAAACCTAGAGTGGCAAAGAAGGTAGGAGGCAATGACGGCCCTGGTGTTCGTTGGTTCGGTCAACTCCTAGCAACTACAAATCAATAAATGGGAAGCAGAGGTCAATCTCCAACCCAAGGAGTTGTGGAAATGCTAAAAGAGATTCCAGAGAAGCCACTAATCATTTTGGGTAGTTGCATTCAAGATGGGGATGCTTCAAGCTCACTAAGACTTTGATCAGATCACCTCAATGGGAGGGGGATAGCAGATGAGGCACTAGGGTAACTAATCAACATTTAAGGTAAGCAATTGCAAATCTAGAAAGGGTCGTTGTGGTGGTATGCCGAGAATGTCATGGGCGGCAGAAGGGTAGGCATTGCAGTTCTCGCAGAGGCCCAACATGGAGCAATGAGGTGACGACTGATCCAAGGGGACAAGGTGGTGTTATGAGGTAGTAGGGGACAGGGTCATTTCGTTGTGGTCTGGAAATGTATGCAATGAGCATATAACATTCATAAACAAACAAAAAAAATTGAACGAATAATGAGAGAACTTAGACAAAAATTAAAGCAACAAAAATCAAACCAAAAATTTAGACAAACCTGATGAATCACAAGATAACAATCTCTCATAGATAGAGAGCCATACATAGGGATTAATTAATTAAGTGTAATTTTATTAATTGAAATATATTTAATAAATAGAGACTCATACTTTTACAGAATAACATTTGAAAAAATACAATTGATCGAAAAATAACTAATCCCAATAGACAATTACTAAAATAAAAGATGACACTAAACAACTACCGAGTTAAAAAAACCTCCTACCAAAGATAAAAGATACTAATGCTTTTGCCACTAAATAAACAATCACCAAAATAATGACAAATTCAAATTTTTAATCGGCTCATTTTCCTTATTTGCATTATTATGATCATATTCCAAACATTAGGATCTTAAGACCCAGACTGACCTAAAAGATCAAGTAGCCAAGTAGGACTAGGTTGGACATTTTAAAGCTAGGCATTTGTTGGAAATAAATACTCTTTTTTTATTTCCAATTAAATTAGATTATTCTTTAAAGTCATAACTAGAAGAATTCTTTTAGCATTTACCACTGATCCATCTTATATTCATTATTCATTTTATACAAGTTATCACTTGCTACAAAAGATACAACGCTATGAATTATATTCACTGTTTGTGTATATATTATTAAATGAATAAATTTAATATGTTTCATAATGCCAGGATGATAAAGTTTAAAGTATTTATATTAATATGGATTAAAAATTAGTGCATATGATAAATTCTAAATTCTAAATATAAATATAAGAATATTAGTTTAACTGTTAGATCTTATGATGCTTCAGACTGATCCTACGATATGAACCTATCAAACTTTTCTCGTTCCTAAATTAAGACCTCGATCTTCACAACTTGCAGAAACTCTGCTACCAAAACTATGATTATCTAAACAGAATTGGATGAATAGAACATGCTCAAATTGATTCTGGAACAAAGAGCAGGAAAAAGCTCAAAGGAGCTTGATGGAGGACAAGCATAGGAAATAAAATGTCAACGAAGGAAGAAACCAAGCAATCTATGGAAGAAATTAGTGTGTGAAATGCCAACAGGAATCACAAGGCGCTATCGGTATCACAAAGAATTGCTAAGGAAAAAAATACTATGGGGATCCAATTCTTCTGTTCCTGTAATAGACACATTTCAAGAAGAGGGCACTTCATTCAGATGCAAAATGTGAACAAAAATGGCAAGGTAGACCCTAAACAGCTTCATCAGTGGAACAATTAGAAAGATGAACAGGACAAAAAAGCACAAATTAGACCGACCAAGAAGGAAGAAGTATGTGAATGAGCGTAGATCCAATGGGTGTTATAAAGGAATTATTGGCTTGTTTTCCTTTAAATAGTCCCCTTCTACTTATGCATATCATCTTATTTTACATATACAACCTTGTGTTTTTTACATATTTATAAGTTTAACTATTTCCAAGTAGGTTGCAAATAAAATCATTCCACTGCAGCACAGAACTCTCGGAAATAGACAAAATCCAATAAACCAATTAGCTATACTCTTAAAGCATTATTATGTGCTGCACAAGGAAAATCCCAGGCTAAAGCAACCTAGAAGTGTACAGGCAAAACACTGCTTGTCAAGAAAAGTATTTCTGACTCACTGCATATTCAAATTTAAAGGAATAATTATCCATGCATTTGATTGCAAAATAAACCCAGAAACATAGTTGCCAAAATTAGCTGACATCCATAAGAATTGCACAAGTGAGGTTGGTATTGGCAAAGGTTTATCTGATCTTTCCAAGAAATCGATCATCTAAAAAGAGAGATTTAGAAAAAAAAAAAAAGGCTAAAAATGTGTTAGTGCCAGTAGAAAATAAATGAAATTGATTAGAAACACATAAATGAAAAGGATAGAAAAAGTTGAAATTTTGTCAAACTAAATTGATTTTAACAACCTCAATCTCGTCAACTCTCTCCTTATCTTAACTCAAATATACGAAAGAGAGCGAGATAATCATTGCTCTCATGAATTCTAACTTAAATTCCTCATCACCTCACCGCAAAAGATTTGTTGCAAGACCATAACATGTTAATTGTTGCATGTGATCTACCACTATGCACACCAAGAACCTCATTCATCTCTTCATTTAGTCTTGATCTAGAGTTATAATACCTCTTTCGATCGAGTGTCAATACTATGTCAAAACCCTCTCGATTAAACTAATATGAAATACTAAATAATCATCTATTTTAGTTAATAAGATATTAATATCTAATATTATGTAATTATTTTACATTAATAAATATGATAGTATTTATTAATGTATTTAATCTGTTATTTCATAAAAAAAAAAACTACTTTATTACATGGGAGAAACCCTATTTATAGAGTATAGGGCCTATAGATCAAACTCTATCCTAAGATAATGAATAAAATTCTATCCTAGAAGATAAAATAATTATCCCTAACCATATTTAAGGATATCAAATTATCCTAGAATATTCCAACACTCCCCCCAGCTTGTTACATATGTAGTCAATTCGGGGATCTTTCAGTGACTTAGTAAATATATCTGCTAGTTGATCATGCGAGTTAACAAAACTAATAGATATTTCTCCAAATATGACTTTCTCTCTGACAAAGTGACAGTCGATTTCAATATGTTTTGTCCTCTCATGAAAAATTAGATTTGACGCGATATGCAGTGTGGCTTGGTTATCACATATAAGTGACATTTGTGTAACATCTCGAACTTAGCTCTGAAAACTATTTGTTTGAGCAATATAAGTTCTTGTTGGCTATGGCCGTAGCTCGATACTCTGCCTCATGCCTTTGGATCTTGCCTGACGACGATGCCTTTTGCTTTTCGAAAGCAAGGTTATCTCGAACAAATATACAAAAACGGAGGTAGATCTCTATCGATAGGAGATCACCGTCTAACGTCGAATACCCTATAACTCGAGTATGTCCTTTGTTTTCGAACAAAAGACTCTTTCCTGGAGCGTCTCTGATATATCGAACAATATGAATCACAACATCTCAATGTTCTTTACACAGAGAGTTGAGAAACCGAATTACTACACTTACTGCAAATGAGATATCTGGACGAGTAACAGTAAGGTAGCTTAGTCTCCCTACTAATCGCATGTATCGTTCGGGATCTGGTAGAGGCTCTCCCTGATTTGACAGGAGCTTAACATTAGGACCCATAGGGTTGTCAACTGTCTTTGAGTTTAACATTCTTGTTTCTTCTAGAATATCTATTGCATACTTCCTTTGGGATATAATGATCCCATTTCTGGACTGTGTTACTTCTATCCCCAAGAAATACTTAAGTCTGCCGAGATCCTTTGTCTGGAAATGTTTGAAAAGATGTTTCACATGTGAGATCCTGAGATTCACTACCTGTAATGACAATGTCATGAACATAAACCACTAGGTAGATGCAACCAATAGATGAGTGGCGATAAAAAACAGAATGGTCAGCCTCGCTCCGAGTCATGCCGAACTGTTGAATTACAATACTGAATCTACCGAATCATACTCTGGGTGACTGCTTGAGACCATATAAAGATTTTCGTAAGCGGCATACAAGATCAGACGATTCCCCCTGAGCAACAACGGAGGTTGCTCCATGTAGACTTCTTCGAGCAGGTCACCATGTAAGAACGCATTCTTGATGTCCAACTGATAAAGAGGTCAGTGTTGAATCGCAGTAATGGACATGAATAGGCGTATAGAAGACTGGCAACAGAAGAAAAAGCGTCCCCATAATCCAACCCAAAGACGAGCCTTAAGTCGATCAACCGTTCCGTCTGAACCAACCTTCACCGTATATACCCATCGACAACCAACAACTGACTTTCCTGGTGGTAGATGAATGAGGTCTCAAGTCCCACAGCTCCGTAAGGCACTCATTTCGTCCAGCATAGTCTGTTTCCATCTTGAATGGGCAAATGCATCTCCTGCAGTCTTTGGAAAAGAAACAGACGACAAGGAGGAAAGACAAGAATAATAGGAAGGAGAAAGACGATGGTAACTCATAGACACATAATGAGGAGAAAGATTACGAGTTGAACGTATACCTTTCCGAAATGCAATGGGAATATCAGATTCAGAAGACTGTACCGGAGGAAGGGGCGGAGGATCTGGCTCCAGAGATGATTCCACGACAGAGTCAGTGTTGGGCGGCGACAAAACAGGCTGAGGACAACGCTAATAAACTTGCAATGGAAGAGAAATTGAAGCTGGAGGTGATAGAGAATCCTTCGGAGAATAAAAGGCCCAGAAGCGAAACCTGAAAGGAGGCTTCGGACAGCGACTACGAAGACCTAAAGAAAGAAAGCGAATCAGCGTGACATGTGGAGATGAAATCTGACGGAGTAGGAGAATAACACTTGTACCCTTTAAAGGGCCAGTGGGTACCCAGAAAAAACACATTTATCTGGCCAGAAGAGTTTATCGATGTCGGGATCGAGCGTGAATGAAACATGTAGAACCAAAGACCCTAGGTGGTAAAGGATGAAGAGATTGATTTAGATAAAGTACATGATGAGGTATTTGACCCTGTAAAGTAAAGGAAGGCATGCGATTGATGAGATAACATGCAGTAAGTACAGCTTCACCCCAAAAACGAAGAGGAACATGAGAGTGGACGAAAAGAGTCCGGGTGGTCTCGAGAAGATGGCGATTCTTGTGTTCTGCAATTCCATTCTGTTGGGGGGTATGAGAATAAGACGTCCGATGTAATATGTCATGAGACGCTAAGAAGGTCTGAAACAGAGTAGATAGATATTCACATGCATTATCACTTTGCAAGGATCGAAGAAGGATACCAAATTGTGTTTTGACTTCATTAAAAAAAGATTGGAAAATATAAAACAATTCCGAACAATCCTTCATCAGATATAACCAAGTACAACGGGAAAAATCTGTTGGGATCGAGGCTCGCTACCAACAGAGTCAGCAGTTCTAACTCACTTTTGGAACTACGAGTCTAAAAAATTCTAACTCACTTTGACTACAAAACAGAGGATTACGCAGCGGAAATAGAAAAACAAGAACACAAAGCACAAACACAACCAAACGCAGGTATTTACGTGGTTCGAAAGTCAGCAGTTCCTACTCCACGGGCAACTCAAAAGGAAAGTCTACTATGTATGATCGGAATGGTTCCAGAGGTGAAAACTTCACCTCTTACAAGCTTACAAGACAATGAATATACTTTAAGAACAGTGAGCTAAGTATTAAAAACCAGTTACAGATTGTTGTTCAACTTCTTGCGTTGAAGATGGAGTTGTAGCGCTTGCAAGAAGGTGATCGACAGCAGTTGGGAACACTTGTTGGAGAGGAGGTGAGATGAGAGTAAGACTTTTTTCACTCCTCCTTCAGTATGAATCACTGGAAGCTTTTTTCGTTTTTCTTTCTAAGTAACTCCCTCTGTTTTTCTTCCTTCTCATCTTATAGCCGTTTCTTCCAGCGAGCTTTCTATCTTCCGCCGTTGGAGCCCTAGAGACCACGCCCGACCAAACTTTGGTCACCTGAGCTTGTCCCCGTAACTGCCTCCAACTTCTGATGGTTTGCCAAGAACAGAGCCTGCTCCTTCAACCGAAAGTCGGCGCATTTGAATCTTTACTCGAAACGGAAGCATCTCGTTGCCGCCTCCATCAGTCGAGCCCGCAGTTGAATCTGACTCGCGTCTGTGCTCGAAAAATACCTGTCAGTCGAGCCCGCAGTCGAGCCGGGCTCGATTCTATGACTGAATTCATAGCTATCGGTCGAGCCGCTACCAAATCGACTTCGCGCTCTGGTGAAAGTGTCTGGCGGCGATAATCGCCTGCAGCGAAGTGCCTGGAGCGGTCGAGCCCTTGATTGAGCTAGGCTCGGTTACGTGTTGTTCGCGTAGTGGCAATCGGTAGTAGTCGAGCGGCTCGATTACGTGCTGTGCAAGAGTGCGAGTTGGTGATAGTCAGTCGGCTCGATTATGTGCTTTGTGCAAGAGTGTCGGTCGAGTGACCCGTGGCTTAAATATTCAATATCTTTCCTAGTAAGTTGTCATTTCAAGCACCCTAGTAAGAGACCAAGCACGTTACGGTGCCTTCTCCAACTAACGAATGCTCTAAGTACCCTAGGCAAAGAACGAGCGCGTTACTACGCCCTCCTTGCCTAATGAGTACTCCATGTACCATAGACAAAGAACGAGCGTGTTACTACGCCCTCCTTACCTAACGAGTACTCCCAGTACCCTAGACAAAAAACGAGCGCGTTACCACGCCCTCCTTGCCTAACGAGTATTGGGCCCATGTACCCTAGTAAGAGACCGAGCACGTCACTGTGTCCTCTCTTACTAACGAGTACACTAGCTAGAGACCGAGCACTCCCTTGTGCCCTCTCTGACTTCAATGGAGAACGAGCACGTTACTATGCCCTCTCCATCACCAAGCTTCCGGGCCTCCGAACAGCTTGTACTCTTCCTTTACCAAGGTTCCCCTTGGATTTCTCAATTGTCAAAACTCAAGCTTAGACTTCTCATGCCAAGACCTAAGCTTGGACTTCCCATGCCAACTCCAGTTTGGACTTCCCATGCCAAGACCTAAGCTTGGACTTCCCATGCCAACTCCAGGTTGGACTTCCCATGCCAACCCCAGGTTGGACTTCCCATGTCAAGACCTACCCTTGGATTTCTCATCCATGGGTCTAATGTCACTCTAAACATCTAACTTAGTGACTTTAGGTTTGAAACAGTTGAAGTAATGTCTTGACTACACTCTAGCTCAAACTAGATTTCAATTTCCTAGACTTAAACCTTGTTGTTAAACATTGAAACATTCGATGGGCTTGACTGCACTAACAAAATCGTCTATAAAGGTAACAAAATATCATGACCCCAATGTAGAAGAAACACGACTCGGACCCCAAATATTGAAATGAACCAAAGCAAAGGGAGACATAGCCCGATTTATAATGCGCGGAGAAAACGAACTACGAACATGCTTGCCTAACTGACATGACTCATAAGATAAAGACTCTAAGTGAGAAAGACTAGGATGTAATTGTATTAACTTATCAAGACCAAGATATCCCAACTGAGCATGAATAACAAGTGGAGATGCCGTCGCCGAACCAACAAGAGAGGCCTGATGAAGTCAGTATAGGCCATGAGACTCACATCCGAAGTCAATCATCCTCCCCGTACTCTGGTCATGTAATGACACAGAAGATTTAGTAAACGAGATGACACAATCAAGAGACCGAGTAAGCTGACTTATTGATAACAAATTAAAAGAAGCTCCGGGAACATAAAGAACATTATAAATGGAAAAAGATGGAGAAGGATGAACAACATAAATACCTTGAGATTGAATTTGAGAACCATTTGCCATGGTGACAAAGGGTAAATAACCGGAAGTAGATAGTGAAGAAAAAAGAGATCTATTACCAGTGATATGATCGGTGGTCCCAGAGTCAAGCACCCAAGGACCCAAAGAGCAAGATATGTCAGTAAAGGAATTACCAGCCTGTGTAACGGCAACAAGGGAATTAGAACCCCGTCGATCCTCATACCATTTCAGAAAGTCATCATAGAAAGGTGGTGGAGGGGGATCCGGTGCCAACTGTGAAGTGGAAGCTGAAGAAGTAACAGAACTCTAGGCGATTTGAGTCGTACGAGGAGGTTGACCTTAGAAACTCCAACATTTATCGATCGTGTGTCCTAATCGACGACAATGATCACACCAAAGACGTCTTTTGCTACCCTTACGAGGTGGAGGTCTCTGACCAAGTTGAGGCGAACGGTGCCTCCTCTACCCAAGGCCCAGATCATTGACACCCCTCTCGTAGTAGGTGAAGTTTTCGCCCCAGAATCGACGCTGCGCGCGGGACTCCTCCTCGAACAGAAACTCCGAGGTTGGGAGGTCGTATAGAGTACGGTATGGGATCTGCAGGTTCTGCTGGAGATTATAAAGACATCGATCGTTGGATTCTTGGCGCCGACCCGTATTGTCCCTGCCGAAGGCACTCGCATCGGCCATCTGAGCTCTCAGTATTCCTAGGGTTCCGGCGTATCTAGAAAAGAGGAGCTGTCTCGGGAAGCCCCTACCGATCGGAGGGGAAACACCTTCTCGGATTTTCCCCTTCTCAAATCGGTTGTCCGTGACGAAATTGGTGGTTGTCGGCTGTTTGATGGAGAAGGCGGCGTCGGAGCTTCTGACGGCAGAGAAAGGGTAGACGGAGAAAGAGGACCACCACCGGCAGTCTTGGAGATGGAGAAAGCGTCGAGAGGAAGAAGCTCAGACGGGCGAGCCTAGAGCGGGGTCAGAGCAAGGAGAGCGCCAGGAATAGGCAGATGCCCATGGCAAAAGCGAGGCGGATGGAGCGCGGATAGGGCTCCAGGAATCGACGGAGGCAGGAAGACGAGTAATCGCGACAAGGAAGTCGTCCGCGAGAGAAATCGCGATGGCAAAGTCACGCCTGGTGACTCTGCGGCGGAGGAGAAATTGCGATGAGACGAAGAAGCCGTCCGCGAGAGAAATCACGATGAGAAAGTCGTCCGTGAGCCGCAGCGAGGTGGGGACGGTGCGGGGACAGATCTTGCGACGAGGAAGCCGCGTCCGCGAGGAAGGAAGTCGCGAGCGGAGGCTGGGTGTCGCGGGGAAGGTCGCGCCGCGTCCGCGAGGAAGGAAGCCGCGAGCGGAGGCTAGGTGTCGCGGGGAAGAAGGTCGCGACTCGTGACGAGGCCTCGTCCGCGAGCAACAGCGAGGCGGGGCCCCGAGGAAAGGAAAGGAAAGGAAAAAAAATCGCAAAAGGAGTGGAAGGTGCGGAAACCTAATTTAATGCTTTGATACCATGTTATTTCATAAAAAAGAACTACTTTATTATATGGAAGAAACCCTATTTATAAAGTATAGGGCCTATAGATCAAACTCTATCCTAAGATAATGGATAAAACTCTATCCTAGGAGATAAAATAATTATCTCTAACCATATTTAGGAATATCAAATTACCCTAGAATATTCCAACATAATCAAATATTATTTATTATCTATCTCTAATCTAAAAGATATACATTTAGTATAAATATAATAATATTTGATATTTTTGGAATATTATTTTCTAACTAATAAGTAATAATATGAAATTGTAACCTAGTAATAACAAAAACAATAATATAAAATAACATGACAAATCTAATTAATTAGGACTATTATTCATTATCTAGATAGCATAATATGATATACATTTTGTATAATAATATTTGACATTTTTGCAATATTATTTTTCTTTAAAAATGTAATAATATGATATTGTTAACGTAGTAATAACAAAAATACAAAATCACTGATGATGTAACTAATTTAATTAATAAACTCAATTATCCATTATCTAGATTGTGTTATTATCTAACTAATGTGCAATATTTATTATCTAGAATGTGCTATTATCCTTATCAAGATTGAATATTATTTGTTATCTTTTATATGAAATTATTTAATTTCTTTTTTAATTTTTTTTCCAACGACTTTGATTTTAATAGTTCTACTAAACCAATATGATAAATACTTAGATTTTCTAACATCTGTTTGTGATACCAATACTAATTTTGACACCCATACCCAAAATAACTATTCCATCAGAATCAGTATTTTCCATAAAGCAAACTAGTGAGTACATATTCACACTTATTCCTACTCTATTCTATTTCCATATTCTATTATCAAATTTTATTTCATCAATACTTCTATTTTGTGCGCCAAATGTATTATTAGTGGTCCATCTTAGTTAAATTTGACTATCATAGCCATAGATATACAAAAAAACAAATAATCTAAGATGAGTTGAAACATAAACAAAAAAAAACGCATTTTTCCCTCATGTGAGCCTTCCACTCACATGTGAGTTTCTGATAGAAGTAGAAGATTTGTCCTAAGAAACATATTTATCTGTCAAACAAAAGAATTATGGCCAATATATGGACACTCGATTACTGGTTAAACCAATGGTACCTATTATAAAACATCTGAAATTATATTATGATAATAACAAATAAAATGAAAAGAAGAATCATATCAACATAAAATTTTAACAGTAACCAATCTCAACCTAGGTTTTTTGCAAACAAAATTCAAGGGATGAACACTAGCTAGGAATCCAATTTAGGGTTTTACCATTTCAGATTCTTTTTCAACTATGCCAAGTAATAACAGAGTTCTGTGAATATCTTTTAGCAAGATTTGAAATCTCAAACCATACCGAAGTTTCACACACGTGAGTTTTTTATAAAAGTAGAAGATTTGTTCCTAAGAAGTATATGCATGGCCTAAAACAAAAGAATTCTGGCCAATATATGAGCATTCAACTACTGGTTAAACCAATAAGCAGTTTCCCTCATGCCATATGATATATAATAAGGAAATAAAATCAAAAGTAGAATCATAAGAATTTTACGAACAGAAAAATTTAAGAATATTAAACCAACCATATTCTCTCAACCTAGGTTCCTTGCATAAAAAATTCAAGAGGTGAACACTAGCTCGTATTCCAATTTGGGTTTTTCCATTTTCGGACAATCAGGTCTACTATTTCAACTATGGCATGAAATAAAAAAGTTCTATACATATCTTTTAGCCAGATTTGAAATCTCGAGCCATAGTGATGTTTTGGTCTCTAACTGTAGTAAGATTTTGGTATCATATTGAAATGCCAACTTATAGTGCTAGTGGCAAATTGGACGTTGAGGAACAAAAGAATATGAAGAAAAAGCACAAATAGATATTGGGGGTTGGAAGGAATTCTAAAGTATCATCGAATATGAGTTTTAATATCTTAATAGAATGATACAATTTCAGCAACACTAAGTTGTGCTGACACTCGGCACACTTTGTTATGCTTCGTAGTCTTGGCAATGTGAATTTAGATGAGTTGTATTTCACCCTTTCACTAAGTTTGTCAATGCTCAACACACATTAGCATGTGAAGTATGCCAAGATGAATCAAAGGAGTCTTCTTTCATTGAGATTTTCTACATTTAATAAGTCTATCAATTAGCAATTAAATTAAAAAGGATATTATTTATTTTCTCCTTCAATGTGTGCAGAGATAATTTTGTATAAGTTTTCTCCTATAATCTTATTCCATTTCCTTATTTACCAAAAAAAATCTATATAAATTAAATAATATCAATTGAATCAAAATTTTAAAGAAATAAGTTATAAAAAATATTAGTTATTTGACACATTTCATAGGATGATAAGTCTTGCCAAGTGTTGGCAAGTTAAAACACTCATAGGCTCGATTGATACAAGCACCACACATTAAATTACCCATATCGATCGATATCAGAAATTTACCAAAATAATGCATTTCAACTATATTAAAAGACACGACAGAAGATCTTCAACCATGTCTTATGATTAATGCATCCATCTATGAGAGGAAGTAACTTAGTCATTTCCACTATGGAGTTAGAACATATGACCAAATAATTAACCAAATTCATGAAATGTAATCCTTTGGCATGAACCAAATGTATGCCCATTATATAAGTAAATCATGGAAATTAACGAATAGCAGTAATATAAAATCAGATACCTACCATGTAGGTTATGTTAAATTATCATCAATTACAATTACTTGAATGATAATTTAAATAAAATAGTATCTCTAAGGGAGTAACCACAAATGCGAGACAAGATGAAAAAAAAAATCAAGATGTTACTGAAGTCTCAAAAGGATGGATAATCTAAGTTTCAACTGCAAGTAGTATATGGCTCTCAGACAATTGCGAAAAATGTAATAAAGTAGGAAATTTTAAGAAATCAACCTGCTCCTGCAATGCAAGAATTTGACCGTCTTTCCCTTGAATGTGTTCTTGGAGATCGCAAATTTGGCTAAGATGCTGTGCTCTTTCAGCTTCAGAGTTATCAAGCTCCCTTCTACATATAGGAAATAGCAAGCTCGTGATTCTATCAGTATTACTTAGAAATATGCATAAGATCATTAAGTCAGAAAACTACACATACCTGAAGCTGGCTAATTCTTTATTTTGCTCCCGTAGGCGGTCCTCTTTAGCCCATGCCTATAGCAAAACAAAAGGTAAAAAAGAAAATAAAATTCTTAGAACAAAACTAAAATTTATATAGAAGAAGAAGAATAGAAATAGGAGACAGGAAACACAAACAGCTTCACTGTCAATTTTCATAGTCCGTAGCTCCCTGTCTTTCTCATCAACTTTCCTCTCTAGCTCAAGTATGTGTTGTTCCCTTTCATGAAGTTGCTCCTGTCAAGGAGTAGAATAATGTATTAAGCATAGGTATGGAACAGGTCATTAATGCAAGTGAAATAACCTCAATCAGACAAACATGAGACTGGAAGAATGGAGAATTTGGACATTTCAAAACATTTTGAAGAATAGAAGTAGCAAACAAATCATTGATGCAAATGAAATACAGTCATAAAACAAACACGAGACTGAAAGAATGGATAATTTAGACATTTCAAAACACATGTTACCATATGTATGGGGAAAGAAATTACCAAATGTCCTAAAGAGTTTTTCACAAAACATCACATACACAGCACCCAAAAGGCTCAGAAATCAGTTACGTTATCAAATTTAAAAAATAAATAAATAATTAAAAAAAACGGTGCTTGCATTGTATGCTGTAGTAACCAAAAGTATATTCTTGAGCACCAAATAAGACAGAATTACATATTATACAATAATGTTCCATGAACAGACATTTTTAACTATCAAAAAATAAAGTAAAACAACCAATATTCTATAGTGTACGGAGAAGAAAGATTATCTGTGGAGGTTTGGAAATTTTCAATCTCCAACCATTCAAAAAAGCTATGATCAGAATAAGAAAATCAAGCCAATGATGTTAAAAGGAATTGAGGGAGATAAGAAATAATACGAGTTGCATCAAGTAGCATATTTAGATCAGAATTCAGGAACAAAATGCAACCTATAACAGTTGAAAAGTCCTATGCCACAACAACTGTTAAACACCATAAGCTCAAATAGATCAAGCTAGACTTTCCTTTGTGTCGTGGAAGATAAAAGTGCTTATCTTAGATACCTTCAGGTTGTTATTGCTATCAATCTGTTCCTTAAGCTTAACTTCAAAACTACTCTGCAATTCCAGCATCTCAGACCTGGCAATTGCCCTTGCTAGTTCAATATCCATCTGCTGAAGTTGTTCTCTCAGACTCGTGATCTCTTGCAGCTTTCGCTGCAACATGTCATCGTTCATTCGACCGCCATTATCAATTGTAATTGAACAGAAGCCTGCATTGTGCGTCCCTACACCGACCTGCACCTTTCCAGCCCGTATTACACTCAAATGTTGATTCTTTGTCGCAAAATTATTTGCCTACTGAAAGAAGGGGGAAAAGGGACTTTTCTTCTTAGACAACCACCAAGCAGGGACATACCTCATGTATTGTTCTCTCAGCTGATTGGGCAGCATCAACATGCTCCAGCTCCTACCGGCATTAAACATATAAATTTTATTAAAGATGCGAAACACAACCACAAGCAAACCGAGAATAGGAAAAGACGAGCCTTCTACGCCTCACCTCGCCTCCATTGCTCCGATAGGAGGCGTCCGGCATGGCGCGCCACTCCTTCCTGGAAGACTGCGAGGTCGCTGGAATGGCTCTGTTAAGACCCGCAGCAGCCGCCATGGGGCCGACCGAGCTGCTTTCGATCCCGAGGGGCGGATCGGAATCAGCCTCGGCACCTAAAAAGGAAAGAGCAACAAAACAAACTTTCGCGTCCCAAAAAGGCTCCCCGAGCCTTCAAAGGGGGATCGGAGGCGAAAAAGGGTCCTAGGGTTTCGCAGCGGCGCGATCTGGGTTCGAGAACCAAACCCTAACTCCCGGAGAGATCTGCAGTTGCAGGGAGGAGATGCATTGCGCAGGAGGGATCGGAGCAGACCGAAGTAGGAGGCGGAGGACTTGAGCAAGCAGATGGATGAGAAGAGGCGACGTTGAAGGGCCGGAGGGCAGCACCCTCCTCTACTTCATTTATACGAGAATGAAGGAGCTCGAGAAGCGAGCAACGATGACAAGTCCAGTCCAGTCCAAGTCCAGTATACTCTTTCGGCTTGTGAAGGGCAAAAATAAAAATGGGCTCTCGCTCTTGAGTACGTTGTTTTGCTCTATACGTCTCTTTTCCGCATAAAATTCACGTGTTAGTCCGAACCAAAGAAAACAGCCACAAACCGCACCAATTTGTATATGGGCCTGAAGTCCTGCCACGATATCTTTTGGAGTTATTTCGGTTGGTAGATACGAAGAAATAATTTTTAAATGGATAGAAATTAATTTTAAAGGATTTTATCGTCATCTTTTCTTTTATACTTATCATTTAAAATTCTGATTTATCTCCTCCACAGACAATCGAAAGGAACCACTAATATAACAGTTCTATTTATTATTTGAAGGCCTGGCACGATGCTCGAAATCTAAACTTATTGTTTGTGATATCAATTCTCAACTCTTAAATAAATTAAATAAATAAATTTGATATTTGACTCGATAAAAATTCATTTATATTCATTCAATATATATCAAAGTCAATTAAATAGATAAACTTAATCAGTTTAATAAATTAAATAAATAAACTTGAATACGTATATATTTTATTTGTTAATATTCACAAATAATATTTATGAATAATATCCATGAGCATTGTTCGTGAACACAACTTGTAAATTATGTTCATTAATAAAACTCATAAACCATAGTTATGATCAAATTATTTTGTAAATTTATTTATGAGATTCTTGTACTCGCTTGAATTGTTTATAGTAATTAATTAAATAAATATTAAAATTTTAAATAAATAAATAAACTTGATTTAAGAATTTAATGAGCGTTTAAATACGTCATTTTTAAATAAATTTGAATCGAGTTTGAATTGAATTTGATTAGAAGTTCGATAAACTCAAGTTAAAAAAAAAATAAAGTTAAATTTGAACAGTTATTTCAATAGTTTAATTAATTTGAAATTTGATTTGACTCAATTTGATTATCTTATTTATTCCGACTGAGATTGAGATGTTGAGATGTCCAGTGGCGAAAACAACAAGGATCGATGATACGGATGAGTCACTGATGCGGCGTGGCTGTCGAGGTAAGAAACGTGTTGTCTTGGACGGCTGGATGTCGTCTCAGCACTAGGCGAGTGACAAGTTGCGGCTTGCCAAGATGGATCCTACAGAGAAGAAAGGCAATTAAGGGTGCCGAGAGAGATCTCGATCGAACCCCTCTGGCGCTCAAGTTAGGGACTGAGAAGAAGAGGATAAATGAAAATAGAAGAGTGTGAGTTTGGTTGATTTCGAATCTCCTTTCTTCCCTTCAGGTTATCTTTATATAAGTAGATACCTCCCTACAGAGCGATACAGTAGGCATGGGCAATATGGTTTCATGATATGACGACGCTGACTCTTAGAAGTAATAGTGATCATTATCCTCATAAATGCAACAGATATATGGACGGTAATTAATGTCCTTCGCGTGGTTGATGAGAGACAAGTCTTCATTAATGTGATTGACATATTTCTCTGAGATAGGTGTAAGTATACGTCTCTTTGTCGGGTGGAGTCCCTGACAAGGGATGCCCTATTAGCCATTCTGACACGAATATTCGCATACGTGATCACTTGATTTGTTGAAATATAACATATTTGAAATACTATATAACTGAGATAGAATATAATAGCTGAGATATAGTGCATCTGGCCTACCATGTAGTCGAGACAGAATATAACAACTGCGATGTGACGCTTCTTCATTCGGCTCGGCTATGTCGAGATATAGTTTTATTCATACGTCATGATTATATCGATAGACAATGTCATTCTTATTTAACTGCATGCAAGATGTTATCATCATTCAATTGTATGCCGGAATATAATACTTTAGAACGTTGAATGGACCTAAGAGATTAGGTGTGACCATGAATATAATATCTTTTAGTTATCGGCTAATTTTGTTCGGTATCATTATTGAATAATTCTAAATGCTTACTTAATTCGTTTATAGTCCTCCTAACTCCAGTGATTAATTTTAAATTCGATTTAATTATTTTATTAAATAATTCAAAACATTATAAAATCCTATCAACTCCCACCGTAAGGTTCTCTCGTGTGAACGTTCCCAACGGCTTGCACCGCCCGAACAGCGAGCACATACGAAACCTGCCGTCCCTCCCGGGCAGCTCCGACTGCAGCGACTTTGCTGTTCCGATTTTCACTTAGCGCTCAATCTTCCCGCCGACTAAAATGTGGAACTGTCCCACTGTTGTTCCTACGTATGGAGGGAATAAATTAAATATTAAATGACTAATGTAGAAATGTGGAGTATCGATAGTTTGATCGTCACTTTCAGAAATCGATTCCTTACCCCTTTAAACTTTAATACGACTGTACTAAGACTATGTTTGGTACGGGGTAATGTAATCAACCTTGTAATGTAATCAAGTTTGTAATGTAATATGTATTATATTACTATATTTGGTTAGCGATTGGTGTGTAATATTTGATTACAAAAGTGATTACATTCGTTTGTTTGATGTACATATTTGTTATAAGGAATGTAATTCATATTATTATAAAATGACAAAAGTATCTTTATAAGGTTGTCGCCGTCGTCGATGGTAATGCCGTAGATCGTCGCTCGATCGTCGTGTCGGCCACCACCGATCGGTCGCCGTCGTCGGCCGTCGTCGATCGATCGCCGTCGCCGGCCGTCGATCCGCCGATCGTCGATCGTCGGTCGTGGTGAGCCGTAGATCGTCGCCGATCCTTACCGTCGTCGGCCACATGCCGGTCGGTCGTCGGTCGTCGATCGTCGGCTCGCCGAGCAAGTCGCCCGCGTCGGAAATAACCGTCGTCGGTGATCGTCATCGACAAGCATCGGAAAGCAATGAGAAAAATAAAAAGAAAGGTATATTTGTCATGATAAATATTGAGTCCGTAATGTAATCGGATTATATAACTTTTTTTTCATAATCGAGATTATGAATCTTAGCTCTTATTTTATAATGTGATTATATTACATTAAATCTTTGAAATGTTACCAAACAAAGTAAATCATTTTGTAATATAATCCTGATTATATTACAAACCTAATTATCTGAATTTACTTTGGAACTAATTTTCCCGCCGACTAAAGCCCCTTACAATCGAAGCGTCGCACGCCAAAATTTGACACGCGTTTCAAAAAATTATATCCTTCCCGACCTTTTTGAACATTTGAGGGTCAAACTACTATTCCAGTAGTTAAAAATTCCCATGCATCTTTAAAAAAAAAATGAAAAAAATACTAACGCTGACGTCGGTTATATTTATTTTTTTATATTTATATCATGATATTCGAAACGTCTTATCAATAATTGAGTTAGATAAAATCGAAATTCGAATGATCTTCATCGATTACTAAACATAAATCAGAAAAATATTTGTAACTTTTTTACTGTCCAATTCAAATTTCACAGTCACATCATCCCTCAACAAAAATTTAACATCGAAAATCGTACTCCGTCTATCGGATAAACTCTTAAGTTTCAGAATCACCCTAATAATTTTTTTTTAAATTCGTTATCGAATAATATTGTAATAAAAAATCAAACTGTATTCTTCTATAAAATATCTATTCATTTTTACCATTATACTATACCGCAGAAGCTAAAAGCTTCTTCGGTTCTTAACAATATGGTCGCAGCGAAGTTTTTCGCTTTGAACAATTTATTGTTCAACGACAAAGTATATTTTTTTCTACGAATATTTATATGTTTTTTTTTATTTGTAGATTAGCATTATCATTTTTTTTCACTCGTTGTGCATTTTGTATTTCCCTTTTGTATTTTTTTTATTATACGGCGTAAAAAGGAAAATCCTCTCCAACGAACTCTCTTTCGTCGATTCCATGGAGAAGAGAGAAAATAAATTATGGATATGATTTCGATGTGTTGACCAGTACGATAAAGGATAAATATTTCGGTATAATTTTTCTATCTAATTCGAAAATTAATCTTTGTTCTCTGAGATAAATTTGTACTGTATTAATCAATACGTTATTTTTGTGAAAATTATTTTTTTCCTCAAAATTATATCTGATTGATGCAATTGGGTTTACCAAATTAAATTGAAACTTTATCTATCATTTGACTCGCTTGTTTTTAAAACCCTAAATGGCATAGTATAATTTTTTTTTTATTATGCATTATGATACCGGTAGGAAAGGTATGGGATCGGACACCTAAATAGTTGGGCTTATAGGTCAAGACATACAGTCCGGTCATAGTGAAGTCGAGAGTTCAAAGAGTCGGAATCGTAAAGAAAGTGAGGCATGAGAGTTAAAAATTGAGGTGATAGATCGACGAAGATAATTACACACAGGAGGGTTGCATTGGCGAAAACAATTATGAACTAGAAGGATGCATTGGTCCGAGACATTTATTCCCTTAAGTATATATTTGATTCAAATTATCATATGTAATATTAGTTATGGGAAATAAAATATAATCTAGTAATACAATAAAAATTTATTTATTTAGAAATTTTAATATATAATTTAATTTAATATTTTACTGTATTATTCTTAAATATCATTTAAGATAAATTACGGAAAAAAATAATTTTAAAGGGAAAAAATTATTGGGCAAGAAAAGGAAAAGATAAAAGAAAATAAAAAAAAATCCTTGAAGAAAGAATTTTTTTTAGAAAATAAAGAGAAAAGAGAACCAAAAAAAAGAAAAAAATAAAACATTTAATTATGGTCATGTCGATTGGAACAGTCATAGTCATCGCCTGGTGAGATAGCAAGCAGGTGACTACCGACAACTACGATAATTGTGCCAATAATCGATGGCGATGGCGATGGCGATAACGATCGACGACAGCAACGATGACCGACAACTAGGACTGTCAATCGGTGGCGACAAACAGTGGTGGTCGCCGACGACGACAACGGTCGACCGACGAATGCGACAACGGTTGGTGACCGACGATTGTGGCAGACAACTGACGGTGGCGGCCACAGGCGATCGACTAGGTTTTGATTATATTTAAACGAAATTGAGATTTGATAAAATTTTAAGAGCATTTTAGTCCGAATGGATAAAATTCAAAGGATAATATTAGAGAAAAATATTTGTTAATCTCATAATTAAAAAAAAAAACCTACCCTCTCTAAGGTAATATGATTTCAGATTGCATACCTCATTTACTAATGTGGCGAGCATGGTTCATTATTCGAAAAACATTGATTCCTTGAATCAAACAAGGTTAATGTGGATAACTAAGATTATCCACGATAACCTTGAACCAAATGCACCATAAGAGTGACGATTGGAAAGTTTATAAATAGGGAGTCAGGTGGACAAAGATAGGAATCATAAATATATATTTTTAATAAGTTTAGTATTCTTTTTACTCCATTTTTTTCTTCTCCTGTCTAACTTAGGTATCAAAGGGGCATTACCGAGCTCCGACACTCTTTAATATGTGTTATATTGAGCAAGATCTTGTTGTGGCTAGGGAAACAAGCTCTCTCGAGATGGCTCAGAAAAAAGGGGCTAAAAGTCAATCACATCATTGGCATCATCTATGGAAACTTTGAGCGAGATATAGATAATGCAACCACAAAGGATTCCTTCTTCAATCTTCATTTGAGAGAAAGCTTCCATCACCTTGACTCGCATCCAATTAACTATGATAATTCAAAAGGTAGTATAATATGCATTGCCCAAGGGAGGTAGGAAGGCTGATCACCCCCGCCCAATCGTAAGGAGCAAAGGAGGGTGGATCCAGGCATGGAGGAGCAAGGTTTTCCTCCTAATTACAAAGAAGAAAAGGCAAGTCAGAAGGAAAAAAGATCTACGAGGGGCAAGGGGTCAGCCCGGCTATTCCACTTATCACTTGGGATGGGCAAGAGGAGAGCCAATCGGTGTCGCATAAAGCTCGGAGGAGACCTACCCGTTTATGGAGGAGATTATATCATTAGCTAGAAGCAAGCCAGTGCCTTGGTGAGTGTATTGTCACATTCTGTCACGAATGATTATATCTTTGAAGTACAACTTTCAATAAACTATTGTAGTGTTTCACTCAGTCAAGGCATTCATAAACTTTTGGTCAGGCTCGAGTGCCTTAACTCTCTCAGCCTAGGCATCCATAAACCTTTGGTCAAGCTCGAGTGCCCTAACTCTGCTCATCTAAGATAACCATAAGTCCTTGGTTCAGTCCGAGTGTCTTCCCTCCGCTTAGCAAAAGCATCCCTGACCCGGTAAGAGTGTCTTCACTCTGCCCGACCAAGGAACCAATAAGTTTTTGGTTCGACTCGAGTGCTTTACTCCACCTAGCCAAGGCACTCGATAAGCTCTTGGTTTGGCTCGAGCGCTGCCACTCCGTCTAACCAAAACACTCATTAGCCCTTGGTCCAACCCAAGTACCTTCACTCTGTCCAACCAAAGCACCCATTAGCTCTTGGTCCGATCCAAGTGCCTTCAATCTGCCCAACCAAGGCACCCATAAGCCCTTGGTCCGGCTCGAGTCCCATCACTCCGCCCAGCCAAGACACTCATAAGTTTTTAGTTCGGTCAGAGTGCTTTTACTCAGCCCAGTCAAGGCACCCTGTAAGAGTTATGTTTGAGAGTAACTTAACAGTAATCTCTTAGTTCGACTCAAGTACTGCCACTCCACCCAGCTAAGGCACCTCATAAGCCCTTGGTCTGAATTGAGTGTCTTTACTTCGCTCAGCCAATGCACCCATAAATTTTTGGTTCGACCTGAGCATCTTCCCTCCTCCTAGGTAAGACACCCATAAGCTCTTGGTCCAGCTTGAGTGTTGTCGCTCCGCCTAACTAAGTCACCCTATAAACCCTTGGTCAAGCTTGCATGCCCCTACTCCACTAGTCAAGGCACCCATAAGCCCTTGGTCTGACTTGAGTGTCTTCACTCCGCCTAACTAAGACACCTATAAGCCCTTAGTCAATCTAAAATACCTTCACTATGCCCAGTCAAGGCACTCATAAACCTTTGGTCTAGTTTGAGTGTCTTCCCTCCGCCTAGCCAAGGAACCCATAAACCTTTGGTCCGACTCAAGTCTCATCACTCCAACCAGCTAAGACACTCATAAGCCTTTAATCCAACTCGAGTACCTTCACTCCGCTGATCAACCAAGGAACCCATAAGCCCTTGGTCCAACCTGAGTCCCTTCACTCTGCCTAGCCAAGGTACCCATAAACCCTTGGTTCGGCTCGAGTGCCTTTACTCCGCCCAGTCAATGTTAGGTTACGACCGACACATAGATGTATTTTTATCGTTTCATAAACGAATGCAGCGGAATAAAATATAATAATTTCCTAAATTATTACAACACAGACATATCCATGCATGCAAGATTACAACACATGTGGACATATCCGTCAAATAAATTTTACATTAAATTAAGAATAAAACCAATTTTATCCTAAGTATACCTTTCGGATGATATTGAGCCGGAAAGGCATCAACCGTACGACGCTCGCGGAGCTTTGTCTCTACTCATGTCCACACTGAATCTTCGGAGGGACGACTTTTCTAAACCATGAGTTTGACCTTCTCTTCGCTACTAGATGAAACAAGAAGGTCGGGTGATCGAAGAGCAAGAAAGTCAACCCAACCAAAATAGGAAACAACTCTTGTTTCCTTGGTCGCCGACGACAAGCTCCAAAACCCAACTCTCTTTGGTTCGACCAAGGGCACAAAGGAAGAAACCATTGTTCCAAGCCTTAGCTGAAGTTCCCTGCTCCCTTGGGGAGGAGTTGTCCAGACCTAAAACAAGAGATGGACTTGCTAGGGTCGGTGGCAAGGAAAACACCAACAACTCTTGTTGGCGGCAAGAAGAGGAAGGAGAAGAAGGAGTAGGCGGTAAGGAGAAAGAGGAGGGGATTAAGCACGACCATTCATTAGGTTTTAACCTTTATAACTCTTTATATATGCTTTAAAACTAATGAGTTATTGGTTAGTAGATCAAATCCATAACCATTAAGGCTTAATCTCATCCATTAAACTCTAATTGAGCCCTTAACCAAAAGAAGACTCATTTAATTAAAACCAAACGGGTTTGGTTTACAATTAAACCTCTTAATGCCTAACCCGTCTTTCATAAGACGTGCTCCTTTCACATTTCCAACTTGACAAATATTTCCATATTTGTCATGTGTTTGGTGCAACCAAACTCGATCTCTCTCGATCTTGAGAATTCAATTCTCAAACTCGTCTTTAATTCTTTTCAAAGGATTCGTTATGCGTGTGACCTTATAGGTTTTCGATTTATGTTGGTCGTCCATAATTAACCATTAATTAAGGAATGATCATAAGTGACACCTAGTAGTACATCATGATCCCCAATGAACCAAAAAATCAATGGTTGATCTTGGAATCATTTCTGAACCCTTCAACAGCTACAATGAATTGTGCCTCGTTCCTTTCACTCGTCTTATACCCACTTGGTTCAGGAGATGATTTATTGTGTCAGTTTCCACTAAGTTGACTACGTCACACCTAACCTAAGTAATACTTACTCGTCCAGTGGATTCTAATTACTTCTACATGTTTCCAAGAGTATCATACTCTTTACATGCAATGCTTTGGTCAAAGACTTTGAGTAACAATCCGACGAGTGACCATAGGGTATACATCTCCTCGCAAGAAGTGATGAATCCTTTGTTGGTTATTCAATCACTTTCGGGCACTTCAACTTATACCCAATCATCCTGTACCCACACCTCTGAAGAGATGTATCGACTAAGATGTCAAAGTATAAGTCTCCATGACCAAGATGACTTGAATACCTTAAGTCGAAGGAAAGTCACACTCGAGCTGCAGTAAGAGCTTCACTGACATATCTTATATGTAGAGAACCATGTGAAGTCTTACAACAGGTCACTCCAATGAACTAGTTACGCATAACCAATATCTATATTTAACTCTCGACATCACAATATCTCCAGCTAGTGAGAAGCAGCTGCTTGGATAAACCAAGGAGTATACCCGTGCTAGTCTCACAGAATCGATGATGTCTGAACTCATCAATTCATCGACTAGAAAATATTTCAATACTTCATAATTACACATGTAGAGATACTCACTAGTTGTGATCCAATCACAAATTCTCTCATGCTATGAATCGTATTGTGAACATTCAGTAAATGAGTTTAAGATCCAATAAAACACAAATGAAATAGTAAATCTGTATTTATCAAATAAATAGTCATAAGACCATTACCTTAAGACACCTCTCAAACATAACAGACTCTCACTTAGCTTAAAGCCAATCGCCATGGTATCCAATTCCATAGTCCGTGACATGACTCTCAAACTTACTTTGTGATAGAGCCTTTGTCAAAGGATCCGATAGGTTCCTTTCTGTGGAAATCTTCTCGATTTGTATTTCTTTCCTACTGATGATTTCTCCGATTAGATGATATCCCCGAAGCACGTGTTTGGATCGTTGGTGAGACCTAGGTTCCTTTATCTGTGTGATAGCTCCAGTGTTGTCGCAGTAAACTAATAATGCTTCAACAATGGACGGAACCACCCCAAGTTCGGAGATGAACTTCTTGATCCAAATTGCTTCCTTTGCTGCTTCAGAAGTTGCAATGTATTCTGCCTCCGTGGTAGAATCGACAAGTGTGTCTTGTTTGGAACTTTTCCAACTCACTCCACCTCCATTCGGTGTGAATATGTACCCAGACTGTGACTTGGAGTCATCCTTGTCTGTCTGGAAGCTAACATCTGTATACCCGCGTGTAACCATATCACCTCCTCCATATACCAAGAGTATATCCTTAGTTCTTCTCAAGTACTTAAGGATTGCCTTGACAGCCACCCAATGATCCATACCTAGATCTGACTAGTATATGCTCGTAACACTCAGAGCATATGATACGTCGAGTCTCGTACATAACATAACATACATAAGATCATATTGCAGAAGCATAAAGAATCTTATTCATGCAAATCCTCTCTTCTTCTGTGTGGGGACACAAACTTTGAAAGGTGAATCTCATGTCTCATGGGTGTATAACCTTTATTGGATTCAGACATGCTAAACCGCTTTAGCACTCTGTCTATATATGTATACTGCGAAAGACCAAATAACCTTTTCGATCTATCTCTACAGATCTTAATTCTGACGATATAGGTCGCTTCTCTCATGTCTTTCATGGAGAACATTTTGGATAACCAAACTTTGACTGACTGTATGATAGATATATCGTTTCCTATGAGTAAAATGTCATCAACATATATTATTAGGAATATGATCGTACTCCCACTAACTTTTTTGTACACAAAGGTTCGTCAGTATTTTGTGAGAAATCAAACTCTTTGATCACCTCATCAAAATGGATATTCCAACTCCTGGATGCTTGCTTCATTCCATAAATGGACTGTTAAAGCTTGCATACTTTAGTTTTGTCAAACGATGTGAAACCCTCGGGTTGTATTATATACACATCCTTATGCAGGTTTCCATTAAGGAAAGTTGTTTTCATATCCATCTGTCATATCTCATAATCATAATGAGCTGCTATGGCTAGAGTATTCGAATGGATTTAAGCATGACAACTGGTGAGAAGGTCTCGTCATAGTCAACACCTTGCTTTTGACGATAACCTTTTGCCACCAATCTAGTTTTATAGGTAATCACATTACCATTCATATCAGTTTTCTTCTTGAAAATTCACTTGCACCCAATAGGCGTGATGCCTTCTGGTGGATCCACCAAGTTCCAAACTTAGTTTTCATACATGGAATCCTTTTCCGATTTCATGGCTACCAGTTATTTTTCCTTTTTCGAACTTTTCAGAACTTTTTCGTAACTAGTAGGTTCCTCATCCTCAATGAGTATCACATCATTAGATTCACTTACGAGAAATCCATATCTCGCAGAAATCTTATGTGACCTGCCAGATCTGTGAAAAGGTGGTGTAACGATAGGTTCAGTCATTATCTCATCATCATAAATAATCGACTGTGGTTCTGCTATATGCGTCTCTTTAGTGTCTATTGGAGTTTCTTGAACTTTCTTAAGTTCAAGCTGACTCCCACTGTTTTCTTGCAAGAGAAACTCTTTCTCTAGAAATACAACATTCCTTGAAACAAACACCTTTTGTTCCAAGGGATGATAGAATTGGTAACCCCTCGTTTCCTTGGGGTATCTAATAAATAGACACTTATCAGACTTAGCATTCAGCTTGTCTGATGTAGTCCTCTTCACGTAAGTAGGACATACCCATGTCTTTAAATAAGACAACTGGGGTTTCTTACTAGTCCGTATCTGATATGGAGTAGCAGAGACTGTCTTAGTCGGGACTCTATTTAACAATTGAATAGTTGTCTCAAGTGTGTAACCCCAAAAGGATTTGGGAAGGCTTGCATGATTCATCATCGATCTCACCATGTCCAACAAGGTTTGATTTCGGCTCTCCGATACACCATTATGTTGTGGTGTATAAGGCGAAGTTTATTGAGACAATATACTATTGTCCCTTAGATAATCCTGAAACTCTTGGCTTAAGTACTCGCCACCTCGATCGGATCAAAGTATCTTAATACTTTTACCAAGTTGTTTCTCTACTTTATTTCTGAATTCTTTGAACTTTTCAAAGATTTCAGATTTATATCTCATAAGATATACATACCCAAATCGTGAGTGATCATCGATAAAGGTAATGAAGTAGTTGTAACCTCCTTGAGCATGAATTGACATTGGTCCACATATATCAGTATGTATGAGACCAAGTAACTCTTCCACTGGCTTACCCTTTCTAGAAAAGGGTAACTTTGGCATCTTGCCTTGTAAGCATGATTCACATGTATCAAATAAATTCAATTCAAAAGATTCTAGAATTCCACTCTTGTATAACTCTAACATGCATTTCTTTCTTATATGGTCAAGGCGACAATGTCATGTGTAGGAGGTTAACTGATCATCCTTTCGAACACGTTTGTTGCTCGCTTCGATATTGAATACGTCACTGGATGTACCTAATATGTAGATATCATTGCATAAAGTTTCAGTGTCATAAAGAACGTCATTCAAGGTTATATAATAACAATTGTTACTAAACGTCAAATGGTAACCCTTTCTATTTAAGCAAGAAATATAAACAATGTTCTTTATTAATGCAAAAACAAAATAACAATTGTCCAATTCTAAGACAAGTCCACTAGGAAGCTTCAGCAAATATGTTCCAATGGCGATAGCTGCAACCTTTGCTCCATTGCTGACTCGTAGATTCGCTTCGCCCTTGACAAGTTTTCTGCTATCCCTTAGCCCCTGTATGTCATCACATATATGTGAGCCACACCCGGTATCCAATATCCAAGCGTCAAAGGAAATAACATGACAGTCAATAACAAATATACCTGAAGAGGATGGGGCATCAGATGTCGGCTTATTCTTCAAAGACTCAAGATAGATCTTGCAGTTCCTTCGCCAATGACCCATCTTGCCATAGTAATGGCATGTGTCCTTTGGAGTTGACTCTCCAGTCTTGACCTTCTTCTTCTTCCCCTTTGGCCATTGCTTTGACTTCCTCTTATAACCTTTCTTCGAGGAGTCAACCAACATCACTGTCTTCTGTTCTTTAGTCACAGAAGGTTCTACAGTCTTGAGCATATTGATCAGGTCGGGAATGGTGGATTAAAGATTGTTCATCTGATAGTTCATCATAAATTGTGAGCAACTTTTGGGTAAACTATACATAATTAAGTCAATACTTAATTCATGATCTATCGCAAACCCTAATGATCCTAGTCGCTTGATGTACCCATTCATCTTTAGTACAAACTGTACTGCAGATGAACCTTCCTCCATCTTCGAGCTAAAGAGAAGCTTCGAGACCTCGAACCTTTCGGATCTTGACTGCTCACCGAAGAGTACATGAAGATGGTTAATCATCGTGTAAGCATCCATATGCTCATGCTGCTTTTGCAGCTCAAGAGTCATCGTTGCTAGCATGATGCAATTGGCAAGCTCAGAATCAGTCGTATGCTTCTGATGGGCCAACATTTGGTCCGGAGTTGCATCATGTTCAAGACTGGTGGAAAGATATATGAGAGATGTCCTAAGGCAATCGCCTTATGTATGAACCATTTATATGATAAATGAAGATTCACTATTTGAGTATACATGTTTCATGTATTTGATTGGATCTTAAACTCATTTACTGAATGTCTACGATACGATTCACAGCATGAGAGAATTTGTAATTGGATCACAACTAGTGAGTATCTCTACGTGTGTAATTGTGATGTATCAGAATTATCCCTAGTCGATGAATTGATGGATTTGGACACCATCAATTCTGTCGAGACTAGCACGAGGTATACTCCTTGGTGTATCCAAGCAGCTGATTCTCACTAGTATAGTGATGTCGAGTTGATCGTGGATGCTAGTTATGGTAACTAGTTCATTGGAGTGACCAGCCGTAAGACTTCATATGGTTCTCTGCATATATAGATATGTCAATGAAGTTCTTACTGTAGCTTAAGTGCGATGTTCCTTTGACTTGCGGTATTCAAGTCATCTTGATCATGGAGACTTACGCTTTGACATCTTAAGCAAACATCTCCAAGGAGATGTGGACCCGGAATGATTGGGTATAAGTCAAAGCGATCGAAGGTGTTTGAATAGCCTATAAAGGATTCACCACTCCTTGCGAGAAGATGTATACCCATGGCCTCTCGTCGGATTGTTACTAAAGTCTTTGGCCAAAGCATTACATGTTTAGAGTAAAGTACTCTTCGATACATGTGCAGTAACTAGAATCCGTAGGACGAGGAAATGATACTTGGGCTAGGTGTGACGTAGTCAGCTAGTGGGGACTGACACTATAGACCATGTCCTGAACCAAGTGGGTATAAGATGAGTGAAGGGAATGGGGTACGAATCATTCGAGCTGCTGAAGAGTTTCAGAAATAGTTTTGGATCAACCGTTGATCTTTTCGATTAATTGGGGATCATGATGTACTACTAGGTGCCACTCATGATCGTTCTATAATTAATGGTTAATTATAGACGGCCAACATAAACCGAGAATCTATTTGGTCACACGCACAACGAGCGTAATCCGAAGGATTTAAAACGAGCTTGAGAATGGGATTCTCAGACCGAGAGAAACTATGTTTGGTTGGACCAAACATGGAGCGAGCATGAAATCGTTTCAGTCGCAATGGAAGCGTGGATAAGCCGTGTCTTATGAAGACATAATGGATGAACCAAAATAGTTTGGTTCTAATCCAATGGAGGAGAATAAACCAAAGGGTTTGGTTTATTTTAAACGAATGAACCAAAAGTTAGTTCGGTTCGTTTTAACTTAAAATAAACCATCATGGTTTGGTTTATTTTAACTTATCTTAATGGAGCGGGATAACGAGCCTAATGGTTATGATCCATTAACCATTAAGAGAATTAGTTCTCTATAAAAGAGGGCTTAAGGGATAATTAAGCCCTAATCCAAAACCCTAGCAAGAGTTGCCGCCCACTTCATCCCCTCTAAGAGTTGGCGCCAACCTCCATTGCCGCCCAGCCCCTTGTACCGCCGTCCATCTCCTTGCCGGCGTCCAAGCTTCAGCCGGTGATCCTCCGGCGACCCCTCCGGTGATCTCCTTTAGGTTTGGCATCAAGGTGAGCTTTATCTTCCCTTGTTTGGCCGGCGCCTACTCCTCCACCAAAGCTGTCCAGTTTTCTGGACAGCTTGTTCTCCTCTCGTCGGAGCGTCGTTTGGACGACGGTTAGAGCTTCGACAACGGCTGACTTACCGGGGATTCGATCTCCGGTAATCCTCTGAGGTGGAGGACGAAGGATTCGTCAATCGGTTGACGAATACCTCTCCGGAGAAGCGAGTTTTGAGGACTCGTTTTGGATCCGAATTTGGATTCGGATCGTGATCATCTCTCGATCACGTCGTCTTCAACACGAGGCTAGTAACCCGTACGAAGACGAAGTTCGTGGCTTAGAGAAGTCATCCTAAGGATACTCGGTGTGGATACGGATAGAGACGATTCTACCGAGGATCGTTCCGGTTGATGTCGTTCCCGCTACACGTGGTACGAAAGGTATAACGTAGTTAAATTTCCTTTTATTGCAAATTTAAATTTACGGTTATGTCTACACATGTTGTACTATGCATGCGTGTGATGTGTGTGTTGTAATAAATATAGATTTATTATTTTTATTGCTTCCGCTGTGCTCATGTTTACGAAACGTGATCGAACACACACACGCCGCGGTGCCGGAAACCCAACAAACTGTACTGCAAATGAACCTTCCTCCATCTTCGAGCTAAAGAGAAGCTTCAAGACCTCGAACCTTTCGGATCTTGACTGCTCACCGAAGAGTACACGAAGATGGTTAATCATCGTGTAAGCATCCATATGCTCATGCTGCTTTTGCAGCTCAAGAGTCATCGTTGCTAGCATGATGCAATTGGCAAGCTCAGAATCAGTCGTATGCTTCTGATGGGCCAACATTTGGTCCGGAGTTGCATCATGTTCAAGACTGGTGGAAAGAGGCTCTTCAAGGACATAAACAAGTTTCTCATCTTTGAGAATAGTTCTCAAGTTTCGACACCAGTCTAAGAAGTTAGGCCCAGTCAATTTGTTCGATTCCAAAATCGAACGCAGATTAACCGACGACATTATCAAATTATTAACCTAGAAATACAAAATCAAGAATGTAAGAGAGATAATTTGATATGTAAACAATTTACATATTAGGCTCCCACTCACTTTTCAAATTCAAGAGCCCTTACTTTGAATTCGGGAGATCATAGGTTTTCTCTGAGTGGGTTGATATCCACTATAGATAAGAACAACCTTGACGTTAGGCCAACAAGCTATTCTTACCTATGGTGGTAGGTATCAAGTATACCGATTATATATCGCGTATATGTAACTATCACATTATGCTATCAACTATTTGAATATTCGCATAAACATCGGATTGTTAACGCATTAACAAGTATATATCAAATGTATATCACCTGACTTCACCTCTATCCACATTGACCTTGGCGTGAGGTCAACAAGTCAATGTTTCAAGTTAAAGCCAACTCGTTAATTATGAGATCGTATCTCTATGGTTCGAACATATCTAAGTTTTGGTTGAGCTTGACGTGGGTCAACAGCTCAAACAAGAAATTAGACTCTGGTTTTTAGCATATTAACGATAGGTGTGAGCTTTAAAATTTGTATAAAGGTTTTATGTCTCATCCTCATGAATATGTTCTACCTATATGACATCGCACACATGACATATATGATGACATGTCACAACACACGCATGACAAAATGTATCTAATCATGGCATACTACATGACATGTGATATGACATGATTATATCATAGTTGTTTTTATATTATTTTGGAATAAAAATATGACTAGGAATTTGACTTCCATAAATCAATATTTTTGTCTAGGAAAAAATATTAAAGATAAAATATATTTTAGAATCTAGATTTCATAAATCATGATTCTTTAATTAAATAATGATTTAAATCTGAATTTAATATTATATTTTATCTAGAAAATATATTAGAAATAAAATATGATTTAGAATCTTGATTTCCATAAATCATGATTCTCTAATTAAATAAGGAATTAATTCTGAATTTAATTTCATATTTTATTTGATAAATATTTTCAGAAATAAAATATGTTATAGAATATTGATTTCCATAAATCAAAATTTCAAAAATAAATTAGGAAATAATTTCTAATTTAGTCACATACTTTATTTAAGGAAACAAATACCTATCAAGAAAATCCAATTAATTAGAAAATAATTTTCAAATTAATCTCTCTTGATCAAATATTTCCAAAAATATAATTTTCTAAATTATGGAATTTCCATATTTGGAATTTTTCCTAACAAATTAGGAAACTTTTCAAAAATGGAAATGTTTCCAAAATAGAAAATTTTCCAAAATAATTCTACGACCAATTACGACTTCGTAAAATCTATTTTATGAAAATATCGAAATATGGTCTGGCTCTGCTACCACTGTTGGGTTGCAACCAATGCGTAAATGTATTTTTGTCATTTCATAAACGAACGCAGCATAATAAAATATAATAATTTTCTAAATTATTACAATACACACATCCACGCATGCAAGGTTACAACACGTGCAAACATATCCGTCAAATAAAAATTTACATTAAATTAAGAATAAAATTAATTTTATCCTGGGTATATCTTTCGGATGATATTGAGCCGGAAGGGCATCAACCATACGACGCTCGCGGAGCTTCGTCTCGACTCGTGTCCATGCTGAATCTTCGGAGGGACGACTTCTCTAAAATATGAGTTTGACCTTCTCTTCGCTACTAGATGAAGCAAGAAGGTCGGGTGATTGGAGAGCAAGAAAGCGGACCCAACAAAAATAGGAAACAACTCTTGTTTCCTTGGTGGCCGACAGCAAGCTCCAAAACCCAACTCTCCTTGCTTCGGCCAAGCCTTAGCAAGCCTTAGCCGAAGTTCCCCACTCCCTTGGGGAGGAGTTGGCCGAACCTAAAGCAAGAGATGGACTTTCTAGGGTCGGCGACAAGGAAAACCCCAACAACTCTTGTTGGCGGCAAGAAGAGGAAGGAGAAGAAGGAGTAGGTAGCAAGGAGGAAGAGGAGGGGATTAAGCACGACCATTCATTAGGTTTTAGCCTTTATAACTCTTTATATAGGCTCTAAACCTAATGAGTTATTGGTTAGTGGATCAAATCCTTAAATCTGTAACCATTAAAGCTTAATCTCATCCATTAAACCCTAATTGGACCCTTAATCAAAAGAAGACTCATTTAATTAAAACTAAACGGGTTTGGTTTATAATTAAACCTCTTAATGCCCAACCCATCTTCATAAGATGTACTCTTTTAGCATTTCTGACTTGATAAATATTTTCATAATTATCATGTGTTTGGTCCAACCAAACTCGATCTCTCTCGATCTTGAGAATCCAATTCTCAAACTCGTCTTTAATTCTCTTCGAAGGATTCGTTATGCGTGTGACCTTATAGGTTCTCGGTTTATGTTGGTCGTCGATAATTAACTATTAATTATGGAACGATCATGAGTGACACCTAGTAGTACATCATGATTCCTAATTAACTAAAAAATCAACGGTTAATCTCGGAATCATTTCCGAATCATTCAACAGTTACAATGAATCGTGTCTCGTTCCTTTCACTCGTCTTATATTCACTTGGTTCATGACATGATCTATTATGTCAATCCCCACTAGGTTGAATACGTCACACCTAGCCCAAGTAATACTTCCTCATCCAATGGATTCTAATTACTTCCATATGTTTTCAAGAGTATCATACTCTTCACATGCAATGCTTTGACCAAAGACTTTGAGTAACAATCCGACAAATGACCATAGGGTATACATCTCCTCGCAAAGAGCAGTGAATCCTTTGTTGGCTATTCAATCACCTTTGGGTACTTCAACTTACACCCAATCATCCCGTACCCACACCTCTGTAGAGATGTATCGACTAAGATGTCAAAGTATAAGTCTTCATGAACAAGATGACTTGAATACCTCAAGTCGAAGGAAACTCGCACTCGAGCTATAGTAAGAGCTTTACTGACATATCTTATATGTAAAGAACCATGTGAAGTCTTACAACAGGTCACTCCAATGAACTAGTTACCCATAATCAACATCACATTTAACTCTCAACATCACAATGTCTCCAGCTAGTGAGAAGCAGCTGCCTGGATAAACCAAGGAATATAACCCGTGCTAGTCTCACAGAATCGTTGATGTTCGAACTCATCAATTCATCGACTAGGGAATATTTCAATACTTCATAATTATACATGTAGAGATACTCAGTAGTTGTGATTCAATCACAAATTCTCTCATGCTATGAATCGTATTGCGGATATTCAATAAATAAGTTTAAGATCCAATCAAACACATATGAGATGTGTATTCAAATAGTGAATCTTTATTTATCAAATAAATAGTCATAAGACATTTACCTTAGGACACCTCTCAAACATAACATCCAAGGCACTGCGTAAGGCCTTGGTCGGACTCGAGCATTGTCATTCCGCCTAGCCAAGACACCTCATAGACTCTTAGTCTAAATTGAGTGTCTTTATTCCGCCTAACCAAACACCCATAAGTCCTTCGTTCGACCCAAGTGTCTTCACTCCTCCTAGCTAAAACGCTCATAAGCCCTTGGTCCGATTTGAGCTCTGTCATTCTGCCCAACCAAGACACCCCATAAGCTCTTGGTCTGGCTTGAGTACCTTTACTCTGCCTAGCTAAGGCACCTATAATCCCTTGGTATAACCCAAATGCCTTCACTCCGCCTAGCTAAGATACTCATAAGCCCTTAGTTTGACCCAAATACCTTCACTTTGCCTAGTCAAAGCACCCATAAGGCCATGGTTTGATCTGTGTGCCTTCCCTTCACCTAGCCAAGACACTCATAAGCCCTTGGCCTGGCTAGAGTCTCATCACTCCACTTAGCTAAGGCACCCATAAGCCCTCGGTTCGGCTCGAGTACCTTCACTCTTAAGCCCTTAGTTCGACCCGAGTCCCTTCACTTCGACCAATCAAGTCACCCATAAGCCTTTGGTTTGTCTCAAGTTCCTTTATTCCGCCCAACCAAGGCACCATGTAAGCCCTTGGTCTGGCTCGAGCCTTGCCACTCCACCCAGTCAAGGTACCCTATAAGCCTTTGGTCTGAATTGAGTGCATTTACTCCATCCAACCAAGGCATCCATAATCCCTTTGGTCTGACCTGAGTGCCTTCACTCCTCCCATCTAAGACACCGATAAGCCCTTGTTCTAGCCCGAGTGTCCTAACTCTGCTCAGTCAAGATACTCATAAGCCCTTGGTCCGGTCTAAGTATCTTCACTCTGCCTAGCCAAGGCACTCATAAGCCTTGGTTCGATCCGAGTGTATTCACTCCTCCTAGCCACGACACTCATTAGCCCTTGGTCCGACTCGAGTCTCATCACTTTGCCCAACCAAGGCACCCATAAACCTTTGGTCCGATCTGAGTGCCTTTACTTCGCCCAGGCAAGGCACCCCATAACCCTTAGTCTGGCTCGAGTGCTGCCACTCTGCCCAGCCAAGGCACCCCATAAGCCCCTTGGTATGAATTGAGTGTCTTTACTCCGCCCAACCAAGGCACCCAAAAACCTTTGGTTCAATCCAAATGCCTTCACTCCTCCTAGCTAAGACACCCATAAACCCTTAGTCCAACTCAACATTGTCACTCCGCCTAACCAAGACACCCCATAAATTCTTGGTCTGACTTGAGTGTCTTTACTCCACCCAACCAAGACACTCATAAGTCCTTGGTTCAGCCCGAGTGCCTTCACTTCACTTATCTAAGATACCCATAAGTCCTTAGTCCAACCCGAATACCTCCACTCTTCCCAACCAAGGCACTCATAGACCCTTGGTCCGGTCCGAGTGTCTTCCATCTACCTAGTCAAGGCACTCATAAGACTTTGGTCTAACTCGAGTATCATCACTTTGCCCAGTTAAGATGCCCATAAGCTTTTGATCCAATTCAAGTACCTTCACTCTGCTTAGCCAAGACACATATAAGTCCTTGGTCCGACCCGAGTCCCTTCACTTTGCCCAGCCAAAGCACCCATAAGCCCTTGGTATGGCTCTAGTGCCTTTCCTCCGTCCAGCCAAGGCACCCCCGTTAGCCCTTGGTCCGACTCGAGCATTGTCATTCCGCCCAACCAAGTCGCCTTATAAGCCCTTAGCATGAATTGAGTGTCTTTACTCCGCCTAACCAAGGCACCTCATAAGCCCTTGGTTTGAATTGAGTATCTTTACTCAACCCAGCCAAGACACCCATAAGTCCTTCATCTAACTCAGGTGTCTTCACTCCTGCTAGCTAAAACACACATAAGCTTTTAGTCTAGCGTTGTCATTTCCCTCAGCCAAGGCACCCCATAAGCCTTTGATTTGGCTTGAGTGCTTTTACTCGTCCCATCCAAGCCACCCATAATCCCTTGGTCCGACTGGAGTGCTTTCACTCCACCTAGTTACGAACTTATAAGCCCTTAGTCCGACCCAAATACCTTCACTCTGCCTAGTCAAGACATTGTAGGGTCGATGGTGGCCGGCTAGAGGGGGGTGAATAGCCCTCAATCGTTGTATGGTGGAATACGATCGTTCTTCTTGCGTCGCTCATCTACGATTGTTATTAGCGCAGTGGAATAACAATGATAATGAAAATACTAACAATACATACAAGCATACACAAGATATACGTGGTTCGAAACCGAATGGTTCCTACTCCACGGGTGAGCTCACCGAGCTCTAGTTATGCATACGACACTAACTAACACTCCTTCTCGACAACACGTCGGAGGTGGAAAAACCTCTCACAAGCAATTACAATGTAATATAGAAATACAAACAAGAATACAAATACAATACAAAAGAACACTTTTCATCGATTGCTTTTGATCACTTGTTTGTTGCTTGCTTTGGTTGGCTCTTGAAGGACTGGAATGCAACAGCAATTCCCCTTCAAAGTCTCCCTTAAAGTCTTGGCGAAATCCTCCCTCTTGAGCTCCATTTATAACCTGCATCAAGCTGATTTCGCGCCCATCAGTCGATTGGTCCTGTAGCCGTTGTCTCACAATGACCAGATCCACGTTGGTCAAGTTCTAACGGATCACACATCGGGATCGATGATACCCATCGATCGATCGATCATCGATCACGAGTGTCGCGCGAGCACTCGACCGAAACCCTTCTCGTCGAAATTGCCCCGATCACCGATCGATGTCCATTATCGATTGGTCGATGGCGTCGAGTCGATCGCCCTCCTAGGCGATCGTCGGGTCGGCCAATACTCGGTCGGGAACACCGGTCGAACCATTCGACCTAGAGCGATTAAAACCTCAAACATCAAGATGTTTGAGCATCTGACACTCAGTCATAGTCACTTGGCCAAGTCCACCTCATCTCTCATGGAGTTCCCCACCGAAGCTCTCTTCCCTCGGCCTACGTCCCTCGGATGCGCCAAGCGTACGGCTTCGCAATGTCATCCTTCGCGTCTCATGCCCTCAAAGTATGCTTCCCTTTGGTCTCACTCCATTCGCTCCCCGTCCGGTGGTCCCTCGGATGCACCAAGCGCACGACTTCGCAATGTCATCCTTCACCGACTCAAGGACCCCGAGTCTAGTGAACTTGCCTAGTCCTCAAGACTCCCCACATGCACCAAGCACACGACTTCGCAATGTATTTCTCACCAAGCACCAAGTGCACGGCTTCGCAATGCTTTGGACTTTTCCACACCAAGCCCCATGCTTGGATTTTCCATGTCAACTCCATGTTGGACTTTCCCATGACAATCCCATGTCATGAGTTTTGTCTATCATCAAAATACTGTTCGAGTCAAACTCGAGTCAACCTGGGCCGATTGCACCAACATACACTCATAAGCCCTTAGTCCAACCCAAATACCTTCACTCTGCCCAGTCAAGACACCCATATATAAGCCCTTGTTATGACTCAAATACTTTCACTCTACACAGTTAAGACACCCATAAGCTCTTGGTCCAGTCCAAGTGCCTTCTCTCTGCCCAACCAACAACCTCATAAGCCTTTGGTCCAGGTAGAGTCTCATCACTCCGCCCAATCAAGGCATATATAATCCCTTGGTCTGACGCGAGTACCTTCACTTCGTTCAACCAAGGCTTGAGTATCTTTCCTCTTTCTCTATCTATTCTTCCGGAAAAAAAGTTACGTGCTCCCACAAGCAAAACTGGATAGCTACCACGGTGTAGAATTACAAAAGTTAGAAAGAGTCAATCCCCACTATTGGATGGAAATATCAGCGGGGGTACTTGCCCTCCACCATGTCTAAATGTTAGTACGATCATAAATCGATCGTGATTAATTTCCTCTATTCATTGTGGGATAGCCGAGAGGGACTCGAGGTGAGGAATTTCACCATGCAGAAGTATTTATTAGGGTGTGTTTGGTTGGAGGTCATCTGTGATTATCTTAGTCATGTGATTACCAAGTAATCACATCACCAAGGTTATGGAGAATAAAACATAACTTAATGATGTTTGGTTTAATCCTAGATAATGAGACAAAACCTTATTTATTTGAAGGTTTTAATATATTATTTACTGTGATATTTACAATATTACCCTCAACCAGCGACGGTCGACCGACGATCGGCGATCGACGATCGACGGCGGCGATCGGCGATGGCGGTCAACCGACCGGCGACCGACGGCGGCGGTCGGCCGGCGACCGACGACGACAACCAACGATCGGTGATCGACGGCGACGGTTGGCCCGACCAACCGGCCGGCGGCGGCGATCGATCGGCGATCGATGGCGGTCGATCGGCGACCAGCGGCGACGAGCGCCGGGCCCGGTAACCAATCGACGACGGCGGCGACAAGCCGATCGGCGGTGGCCGTCGACCGATCGGTGGCCGGTCGGCGGCGACTATTGTAATTTGATAAATTGATAAGTATAGTTTTGTCCTAAATAGTAAAAATTAGAGGGTATTTTTGGAAAAAAAATCCATAACCAAGGGAATTAAGAAAAATCAAACTTCTTGAAGGTTTTCCAATTCCCCATCTATAACTCTTTTGCTGACGTGACATGACGTGTCGGACATCTATTATGACTTGGTAATTGTTCAAATCCTAAATCAAATAAGGTTTTTTTTGATAACCTTAGATGGATAACAAAGATTATCACAGATGATCCCCAATCAAACGCACCCTTAGAGAAATAAAAAAGAATATCAAAATTTAGATTCCATATGAATAAATATTTAAAGATCGATTTTCGGATGTACATAAGGAATATTTTAGATTTATTCAAATAGATGGATAAAGAAATCATTTATTTTTCAAAATTAATAGAACATGTATATAAACTTACGAAAATATTATCTTATACAATTCATTCGTAAGCATTCATACGCATTTTTATTATTCATCGTCTGATTTTATAAAATTCGAGGATTGAACTATAATACGTAAGTGATCGGATAGTAAAATATAAAGAAGCGTACAAATATTCATGAATAGGATAACATTTATATAGAAACCTAAATTATGTAAATTAATAAATAAAAAACTTTTTCTTAAGGTTTTAGAATATTGAATATCTTTCTTATGAAGAAATGCAAAATATTGTGATTCTGTGAAGTTGTCACGGTGACGGAAAAAAAAAGTTCTAATTCTTTTGAATTCGATCCGGTACTATTATTTAGAAAGACGGTCTTCATCTATTTTTAAATTTAGATTACAAATGCAGAATTATTCGATTTTAATTAATAAATAAATTAAAAAATGTATCTTAATAACTTTGATAACTTCATAAATTAGACTAAGAAAAAATCATTGCATCCCAATTAGATGTAATAATTATCAATAAATTATCATTTTAAATTTAGATTAATAAATGCGTACGTGTCGGCGTCGTCGATTAAGTCAAACAAATTTAAGCAAATAATAAAAAATTAGGTGAGTTAATTGACGGGTGGATTAATATAATCCAATGGGTTGGTTAAAAACTTATTCGATTAGTCAAACCGATTGAAACGATCGAGAGGGATGATGGGGACGCGATTAAGTGGGCAAGTGGAACAATTAAGCATGAGGAGGCAAGTAGATTAGACAATAAGCTAATTGTAGACCAATTGGGATTAGGCGAGTCACTTGAATTAGTCAATATAATGTAGGTAAGTCAAGTGGCCTTGTCAAATTATATGAGCTAATCGTGTCGAATAGCGATTCGAATTGACTATGGTATTTTGAATATTAGAAAATGGGACTTAATTAGGTTAGGTAATTACTCCACGTTAGTACATTAATATTATGTTTGGTACAGATAATCGGACTTGTAATGTAATCATGATTACATTATAAAATGATTTACTTTTTTTTGGTAACATTACAAAATTAAGAGGGAGTTTGGTAGGCGAAATTTTTTTCATTTTTCATTTTTATTTTTTGGGAAAATGAGAAAATTTATTTCATTGGCGTTTTCCATTTCTGTTTTCTAAAAAAATAAAGGAACGTTTTCGAAAAAATATAAAAAAATCATTTTCTGTTTCTATTTTCGTTTTCCAAAAAATAAAAAAGTATTTTTTGGAAAATTAAAAAATATAAAAAAATCATTTTCTATTTTCTGGAAAAGAAAAATAGAAAATGAAAAATTCTCCACGAATCAAACGCCCCCTCCTAATTGCGTTGATTTTATTTGTCGACCGACCAACCTGTAGACATTTAGAAGAATTTTTCTTATTTAATTAAGGTGAGCAATCGATTAATAATCCAACCGATCGAACTGGTTAAATCAAAATTAAATAAATTATTTTTTTAACAAATCGAACCGATCGAACTTTTCAACAAAATAGAACAAACCGAACTGATAAAAAATCGATTAATTAAGTTGAAAACTGAACATATCGAATTTTTTATTATCAGTAGATTGATGAAGATGGAGATTGCGGAATTTGAGGTAATCAATCGACTGATTAATTCTAGTTCGATTTAATTGATTTAATCGATTATTTTTATTTCGAAACTAAATCGAATAAATCTATTAAATCAATATTTAAAAAAAATAAATTTCTAAATAAATCGAATCAAAAAGTTTGGTTCGATCGATTTAACTAAATTTTTGTTCACTCCTGAGTTTTCTAGCGACAATAGGAGCTCACTTAGGCGATAAAAGATTGCAAAAGGTAAGCATGCTTCGATTATTTGCTTAACTATTTAACAAATATCCCAAAAGTTTGTCGACGTACGAGTTTACTTAACTAGATGGTATTTAGTCGAGGAGTATAATGTATTCGATTCAAATTATCATATAGTAATCATATAATTAAATAATTAAGATTAGAGAAAATAAAATGAAATTTATATTTTTTGAGTCAATTATAAATCATACAATAAAAATTTATTTATTTAGAAATTTTAATGTATAATATAATTTAACATTTTACTATATTATTATCTTTGAGGCAATTTTAAAATTCAATTTCCTCTGAAATATATTTATTTATGATCGTGTCAATCAAGACGGTCGTCGTCGTCACCCGGTGAGATGGCGACGAGTGGCCACGACAACTACGACAGTTGCACTGACAATCAATGGTAGCGGCGACCGACGATCAATAACAGTGATCAACAATCGACGACGATGATGATGGCTGGCGATTGACGACGATGGTGGTAGCTGGCGATTGACGACAACGATGATGATCAACAATCGACGATCGACAACGGTGGGTTGTAGTTGGTGATCGCCAACAACGATGATTGATGTGGCGGTTGATAGGTAGTAATGGCGATCAGCAGCAATGACGATCAACGACGACGGTTATTAGGGACCGACAACCGATGGCGACGACTGATGGTCGCTGCTGATGATCGATGGGCGACGACGATGATCGATGATCGATGACCGATGACCGACGACGATGACCAATGGGGGGCGACGATGATAGGTGGTCGTAGATAATCGATTAAGATTTTGGCAATTTACCAAATATCGCTCCTGAAGTTTGGAATTGCCCAAAAAGCGTCCCATACTTTCATATTTAACAAATATCGCACTTAATTCTCTTTTTACCCTTCAGAAATAGTGTACTTAATTTCCGAACGTGGTGGTGCTAGAATTGCACCACCACTGTGGTGCTGAGAATTAAAATCCCAGCACTATAGTGGTGCAGATTTTTTTGGCGGGGGGGAGGGGGTAAAAAGGGAATTAAGTGCGTTATTTGGTAAATATGAAAGTATGAGGTGCTTTTTGGTAATTCCAAACTTCAAGAGCGTTGTTTGGTAAATCACCGTTAAGATTTTGATTATATTATGGCGAAATTGAAATTAATATATTTTTAAGAGTATTTTAATCCAAATGAATAAAATTCGGAGGATAATTTTGAGAAAGATATTGTTAATCTTGGAATCAAGAAAAAATTTTATCCTCTCCAAAGTAATATGATTTCAGATTGTATGCCCCATTTATTGACATAACGAATATACTTTATTGCTTGAAAATTGCTGATTTTTTTAACCAAATGAGATTAGTAGGGATAACCAAAAATACTCATGATAATTTTGAACCAGACACACTCCAAGTGTTTCATAACTCGTCGTCTTAAGAAGTTCTAACAATGTATTATACGTGTGGAGCTTTACTCCATCGCGTTTAATTATGCATAGTCTCCACGAGGATAGCGTGATGGTTAAGACATGACGGAAATTACGGATAAGACAAGGGTTGATTCCGGAGGAGGTTTAAAGTCATTTCCTGGATTAAGATGTCCCCCACGTATCTTGACCACTAAGTCAAGGTCCATAGAATTCTCTATGATTTACTTTTCTCATAATGATCAAGAAACAGATCGAAAAGGACCGATAAATTAATGCGGACTTTTAATTGGGCATACCATACAAACTTGTTATCTGACTTTAAATTTGAATTGGACTTTTATGTTGGAGGATCGGCGGCCGACTAGAGGGGGGTGAATTGTAACACCCCCCTAGTCTTTCCACTCTCTACCAGGGGAGATGTCACTACTTTACTGTCTTTATCTTTAATTCATGCAATATACTAATGCAATATGCTAACAACTAAAATAATCATAAGGACCTTTACATCACTTAAATAATAACCATTTCAAGATCTTCACCTAACATGCAAGTATTAAAACTAATCCAATATGACTCTAGCATTCTTTGGTCTCAACCATAAATAATCCAGTTGAACTTCAACAATATCAAAAGAAAACAAGAAACTAAAAATCTGATTTAGACATCTGCACTTAGGATCTTTTACTTCCACTGTTCCGTCGCCACACACATCCAGCACTTCATCCGCCATGCCACCTTACTGAAGCTTTTCTTTACCTTTATCTGCAGTATAAGGAAATGCAAACTATAAGCAATAACGCTTAGTAAGTACTTTCTATGCTCACAAAAATATGCACTGTATGAAATCATGTAACTAGTTCTCTTACCCTTGATACATTGATACACATGCAAGCACAATTGGAAATCATAATTCTGAATATATATCTCTTGTATAAATCATGCTCTTAAGTATTTTAAAACTTATAAACAGTGTATCTGAACTGAAATGATTAACTTTGAAAATTTTTACTTATACTTATACTGATACTTTAAAATAATAATCATTCTGGATATGAGCTCGACATAGTATCAATGCGCGCATTCATAATAGGCCGGGGTGGTCAACCACCGAACCTACTAGGTAATCAAACGAGGGCCTCGGCGTGGATTTAAATCGATGTCCGGTACATGCCCTGTCAAAAAGTAAAATACTTCCTTTATACTTATATTTTTATACATACTGAAGGAAATGCTCTTAATCCCCTAAATCACAAATGGGGAGCACCATAAAGATCATTATGCTCTTGACCCCAAAAACTGAAATGGGGAGCATACTGAAGATCGTTGTGCTCTTAATCCCCAATTCGAACGGGGAGCATCTTTAAATTTTCTTTATAAAGGAAATATTTTTACATCTTACTCTACATCATGCATATAATTGTAAGCTACAACTCATCTACAACATGCATGATCATAAATCACATTCTTATCTTGGATCTCAACATGATGCTGAATTACCCATAATATAACGATAAAATCGCGTAACTGAAAACATCATGCATAACTGGAAATAACATGCATATAAACTGCTCAACCATGTAACTGGAAATAACAAGCACAGAAAAAACATATCAATGACATACGATAACTACTTATACTGCAGGTGAGCAATACTTACAGACCAACAATGTAGAATCATTCACCCAGACAAAGTTGTCAAAAATTGCATTCAAGAAAATATCAGGTGATGCAAATAGGGGTATAGCCTTCCCAGATTCTACATCTGCAATCCAAACTCTAAGCTTGCTACTATTGTTGTCCTCCTACTCATCAACTCGAATGTTGAAGGACAAATGCTGACCATCCCGAGACCAGCTAACAATATTAATCTTCCCTCCATCAGGGAAGCCATGCACCTCTTTTTCAGATCCGAGCTTGCCATCATCAGTCAACAAATGGATTCCTATCCCAGCATAGAAGGACATTCGACTCCGGGCATTGTAGTCACCATAAATTTGTATACCAGCAAGTTTTTCCTCTGGATGGGCAAGTTCTGCTAAAGGAGGCAGAGATCTCCGTTTTAAAAATAGTATCTTGTCCCTTTGTGGTGAAAATGACAGCACAGGAAGTGGTGGTGCATCAACAATATCTCGGATTTCCTTTGGAGGAAGCCTATACCCTCCAAGTGAAGAACTCTCTTCATCCTGGCGCGTCGGCGCAACGGAGGAAGGGAACGAAGCCGGATCCGTAGCCCCGTCGATCCCCTGCCGCCTCGGGCCGAGGCGAGTGCGCAAGCCGTGCAAGCCTGGCGAGGCACCGACGCTGAGCTCATGTGCTTAGCGCGACGAAACCTAAGGGCACGCTGAGGGACACGAGAAGGAGGCGACGTCGGCGTTGGAAATAAAACGAGAGGAGAGAGAGATTGGCGTGAGATTTATAGAGAGAAAGAAATAAAATATATATAAATTAGGGTTTTTCTTTAACCTAATTATCCCTTTTAAATAATTAGTCAAATTAACCAATATCTTTTTTTTCTACCAATAGATATATTCTATTATATCCTACTCATTGGTAATCTTATGACTTAGTGGTGGGAAGTCTATTCCCCCAAACCAACGGTTCATGGTTTGAGCCTCGACTAACGAATCAATTATTTCTTTATTATTATTATTATTATTATTATTATTATTATTATTCTATTCCTATTTTTATTATTTCTATTCTTATTTCTATTTGGGAATTAAAATATAGGAATTAAAATTTGGGATGTTACATGAATAACCCTTTTTGCGTGTACGATGGAAATTGATCGTTCTTGTGTACTTCGTCTACAATGATCGTTAGAATGCACAACAGAAATAATAGAAATACAACACAAATACAATACAACACACAAGATACAATCGATATACGTGGTTCGGAACCTTAGGGTTCTTACTCCATGGGGTGAGCTTAACGAGCTCATGTTATACGTACGACACTAACAAAACTCCTTCTTGACAACAAGTCGGAGGTGGAGAAACCTCGTACAAGCAATTACAATGTAATACAAAAGTACAAACAAATACAAAGATAATACGAAAGAAAACTTTACACAAATGGCTTTGATCACTTTTGCTTGTTGCTTGCTTTGGTTTGGCTCTTGAAGGACTGGAATGCAACAACAATTCCCCTCCAAAATCGCCCCAAAATCTCTTGCAAAATCCTCCATCTCGAGCTTCATTTATAACCTGCATCAAGCTGATTTCGCGCTCATCAGTCGACTGATCGTGACCATCAGTCGACTGGTCCTGTAGCCGTTGTCTCACAACGACTCGATCCACACTAGACAAGTTCTAACGGATCCATCATCAGTCGATTGATCATACCCATCAGTCGACTGATGATCTCGTAGTCGACTGCCCAGTCGGCTACGAAGCATTCTATGCCTGCAACACTTCCATCAGTCGACTGTCATCCATTGACAGTCGACTGCCATCCCTCGGCAGTCGACTGCCAGGCCATAGAATCCAGTCTAACACCAGTCAAATACCGGTCGAGTCCAATCGACCTAGAGCAGTCGACTGATGTCGAGTAAAACCTCAAAAACCAAGTTGTTTGAGAATCCGACACTCAGTCTTAGCTACTTAGCCAAGTCCACCTCATCCTCTCATGGAGTTCCCCACTGAAGCTCTCTTCCCTCGGCCTACGTCCCTCGGATGCACCAAGCGCACGACTTCGCAATGTCATCCTTCGCGTCTCTTGCCTTGAAGTCTGCTTTCCTTGGGCCTTACTCCATTCGCTCCCCGTCCGGCGGTCCCTCGGATGCAACAAGCGCACAGCTTCGCAATGTCATCTTTCACCGACTCAAAGACCCCGAGCCTAGTGAACTTGTCAAGTCCTCAAGACTTTCCACACCAAGCCTCATGCTTGGATTTTCCATGCCAAGCCCCATGCTTGGACTTTCACCGCTAAGGTTACACACTTGGACTTACGTGGCCAACCCATATTGGACTTTCCCAACACCAAGCTTTATGCTTGGACTTTTCACCACCAAGGCTACACACTTGGACTTACGTGGCCAACCCATATTGGACTTTCCCAACACCAAGCTTTATGCTTGGACTTTTCACCACCAAGGCTACACACTTGGATTTACGTGGCCAACCCATGTTGGACTTCCCATGATAATCTCATGTCATATGTTTTGTCTAACATCAAAATACAGTTCGAGTCAAACTCGAATCCGATCATTCGTGACCTGGATCGATTGCACCACAATCTCCCCCTTTTGATGTTTGACAAAACCTCAAACTCAAGTCTACCAACTATCCCCAATTGACAATTCTCACATCCCAATGAGAATTCCAACTAACCCCAATTGGTAACTTCTTCCCCTTTTTGATATACATCAAAAATGTCCTCCCCAAGGGTATGAATGTCTCATATCCCAATGAAATCTTACAATCTCTCCCTTGAAGGAAAACACGTCTTTAATCTTTCTAGTGATAAGTCTCATATCACTTAAGAGAGACACTCCTTCAATTTTCCTCCCATAAGGAAAAATACACATCTATCTTCCCATGATGGATACCTCCCCCTAATGGCTTGCTCCCCCTTGACCATTGCACCAACAATGTCCTTGGAGAGTCTCTAAGCCAATAGGAATACTTAAACAATTAAAATTAAGGCACAAGTTCAACATTAAACTTCCATACACCTTAAAATTGATACTTACCTTAAACACTTCTCCTAATTCATATCCAATGGATTTCTATTCTTTCTAATGCTCTCCAAAGCATGTCCTAGGATTAGGAGTGGTTAGGGAACCAAACCATAGCTGAACATGGGCCTAACAACCATTGTTTACCTGAAATCAGCCTGAGTAGTCGACTCTTTCAGATACCAGTCGACTGTCATCCATGGCAGTCGACTGATATCTGCAGAATGTAGATTTCAGTTATCATAACCTAAATTCCAAAATTTATAAGTAAATATACATAGGTTAAAAAATCATGAAAATCCATATGTATATCATTTATTACACACATTATGGGTGAAAAATATTTTAAAATTAGTTTACCTACAAAATAGTGAGAATGATACAAAGTTCAAAAGTTGAGAAAAGCTTCAATATTTGAGCGCTCTTTGTATCACCTCATTCAATGGTAACTTCTATCAAAAGATAGATTGTACCAAGGTTTTTCAAAATGGTTTTGAAATGCTTTTAAAACCTTTAATTTCATTTTTCTAAATATCTCACTTGTATCTAAATGTGTGAAACACATACAAGTCAAGCTCTTTAGTGAGATGTGGGGTTTAGTTCATTTAGGGTCTCATGCATTTTTCTAGACAACACTATTTGATTTCCTTATGCATGATACTTTAAATCATGTCATAGTCCTTAAATCCATTTTATTTATGCATGAATGATGATTATGGCATAATGATACAAGAATAAAAACATATGTTAAAATCATGATGTCATGGCATGTGAATGAAATCTAAGCATACATGACAAAAAAACATAACCCTAAATATGATCATAACATTTTACATGATAAAAGTAAATATGATGTCATGTCATGACATATGATAAGTAAATTATGGCAAGTAAAAGATAAAGGTATAAATACCTAGATTTTAGTATCAATTTTCATGTGATATAATTAAATCCATTTTGCCATATGACCAACTATCCCCCTAGTGTGCCAAAAACCCAAAATGAGACATCATAACTTCTAAACCTAAATTGTCAATTTTAATCAATTTTTAACTTCTCAAAACTCATTGGCACATCCTAGAGTGTGAACTCTACTATGGTTAGGTTAACTACCTATCCACTTAGGGTTGACACACCCTAACCCATCTAGCGTGAATCGATCATGCTCCTAGGAACCCAATATCTATTGGAGCTCCTTGGATTAACAAGGTATTCACTAGGGATAACTTCCCTAGATACCTTTCTAATGATCCTTTTTGGCTTTGAAGTTTTAGTCAATTGGGTCTTTCCTATGTCAACTCTAGAGGTAACTCCCCCTTTGACTTTCTTAGTGGCTTTCTTAGATTTTCTTGAGTCTTTAGCCACTAGATACACACCATTGCTAATCTTAGAGATAACTTCCCTATTAACTTTGGTTTTCTTAGACCTAGAAACAGTTCCATAATTAAATGGAACATTATGATAAGTCTTCTTGGGGTTAGGTTTGTGACCCAAACCTTTCTTACCCCTAAACAATTCTTGCCTTCTAGGACCTAGATTTTGACCGTTTGGCCCCTTAATTGAGTTTGTCATAATTTTGAGGGTCTTTTCCAATTTTTCAATCCTTGACCTCAAGGCTCGATTTTTCTAATTCCAATTTTCTCAATTTTGATTTTTCATTTATCTTTTGGGAATGACTCTTCTTAGGCATATGCCTAGACTTCTTGGGGTTAATGTCCAAATTTTCTTCAATTCTCCTTATGGACTCCCTAGGTAGAATTGGTCTAGAGTTATGGTGTCTAGGTTTGTCCTTAGGTAAATCAACATGCTTGGCACCTAGGCAAAAATATCTATTCCTACTAGCTAGCTTTTCATGATGAACAATAGCAATATTACTAACATGCTTCTTAACTCTAGAGATTGAAGATGCATTAATTAAATTTACCTTAGAGTTAGCTTTGGAAGCTCCCTCTACATGAGATGCCCTTTCTTCCTCCCCCTAGGGCATTGACTTCGGTAATGTCCTCTTTGGTTGCATTTGAAGCATACAATGTGCTCTTTGCTCTTCTTGACAAGGACTCTGACATCCTTTGACTTTTGGCGCCGATACCTTCTTCTTAGTCAATTTTAGGCATTTGCTCTTGTAATGCCCGGTTTCCCTACACTCAAAGCATATGATGTATTTTTTTTATCTTTAATTACAATGCATGAGTTACCTAGGGAGGTGGAAGCCTCTTGATCTTCACTTCTCCCGGATGTAAATGCTTCTTCTCGTTCTTATTACGAGATGGAAGACCTCTTCTCCCCTCAATACTAGAGGTGGAGGTTTCCTCCAAGTCATCCACATCTTCGAATGTTGATGGCGATTCTTCAACATCCTCGGATTCGGATGTTGATGGACATTCTTCCTCAGCCTCCTTCTCATGGACCAATGTGGACTCTTCATGAAATTTTACCACCTTGTCCCATAGGTCCTTAGCATCCCTATAATTACCTAATTTAGACCAAATATGGTTAGGAATCAAATCACTTAGCAATTTGATTACCTTGAGATTTGTCTTGAAATCCTTGATTTGGTCCTCGTTCCATTTTGCCTTTTCAATTTGCCTATTGTCTTTATCTCTAGGCATTTCGAAACCATTTTCTAAAATTAACATTATATCAAAATCGGTTTCGAGATATACCTCCATTTTTATTTTCCACCATTAAAAATCCCCTTCGAATTTTGGTGGTTGGAGGTTGAAGTCGGCCATCTTGTCGTGCTTGTGTTGGTGATTAGTCCTCAACAAGCAACCTTGGCTCTGATACCACTTGTTGGAAGATCGGTGATCGGCTAGAGGGGGGTGAATAGCCCTTTTCGCGTGTACGATGGAAAACGATCGTTCTTGCGTACTTCGCCTACAATGATCGTTAGAATGCGCAGCGGAAATAATAGAAATACAACACGAATAGAATACAACACACAAGACACAATCGATATATATGATTCGGAACCTTAAGGTTCCTACTCTACGGGGTGAGCTTAACTGTAACACCTATAAAATTTCTAGCAAATTTTATAAGAATTTTTGCATGATTACAATGGGCTTCTATGTGTTTTTTTTTTTTCAAAAATAAAAGAGAATAGAGTCAAAAAGGATGCATGGCCAAGGATTTGAACCCTGAACCTCCAAGCAGGTAACTAAACCTTAAGATGCATGTGATAACCAGAAGCCCAACAAGGGTGTGCTATTAGAAGGGTCAGGGAAAGGATAGATAAGGGTAGGGGAGGTAAAGGGACACCTTCACTTAGAATAAATTGGAGTAAGTGAGGAGGCAAGAGAATAACAAGTCATTCTCTTCTTCCTTCTTCTTCCTCCACCGAAACCCATCCTCTCCTTCTCCCATTTCCGAAAGCTCAAGGGGAAAAAGGAGGCCTTGTCTTGGCATCAAGGGTGTTAGGACATGTGCGCCCGCTAGAGGGGGGTGAATAGCGATGTGACCATACGTAGATGGAATTTGATCGTGATCGTCTCTACAAATCGTGTTAGCGCAGCGGAATAATGATAATAAAAACAATAACACGAAATGAAACAACCACGAACACAAAGATATAACGTGGTTCGGAACCGAACGGTTCATACTCCACGGATCGAGCTCCAAAGAGCCCTAGTGATGCACACGCACTCACTAATCACAAATACTCCTTCTCGACACAAGTCGGAGGTGGAGAAACCTTGTACAAAAGATTACAACAATAATCTAAGTAGATACAAGCAAATACAATAGTGAAATACAATGCAAGTAAAGAAAACTACTTTACAAGAGCACTTAGGTTGCTTGATCTTTGGTTGCCTTGGACTAGCCTTGAAGGACTGGAAGAGCACCAACAATTCCCCTTCAAATCGCCCAAGAAAAACCCCTTCTTTTCCTCCATCACGAGCTCCTTATATAGCTTCAACCTGTGCTGGAAAAAGTCTATCAGTCGACTGCTCGGGACCATTAGTCGACTGATAACACTGTTGCTGTGAGACAACGGTGTAATCCATGCTAGAAAAATTCAACGGCTAGGACATCAGTCGACTGATCATGAGCATCAGTCGACTGATGAGCCATCACTCGACTGCTCATCCCAGCGGTCGAGTGATACTCCATTATGTGGCCGAAAATCCGAGAATCAGTCGGATCGATCCCATGATCGATCGGTCGATCACGATCGATTGAGTGCCAAGCTCGTGATCGTTTGGCCATTCCTGCGAAATCCTAGTTGACTACGCCAGTCGACTGACACACCTCAAACATGAGGTTTTAACCCAAGTATGGTGCCCCCATACTTGCTAGACCACCCTTAGCCTAGACCTAAGCCTTCTAGCCACCTCCATCAGCCTCACGCCTCTCGGATCCCTCCAAGTCATCCATGACTTGTTCATCCATCGCGCTAGCGTTCAGGTGCTTCCATCAGCTATGTCATGCTAACGGTGTCTACACCGCCAAGGCACATTGGACTTACGCCGCCAACCATTGGACTTATGCTGCCAAGACTCCCGCTTGAACTTTACGCAGCCAATATCAAACCCCTTGGACTTCTCATGCCAAGACTCAAGCTTGGACTTTCTCTTGCCAACCCATGTTGGACTTCTCAAATGCCAAGACCATGCTTGGACTTTCCCTTGCCAACCAATGTTGGACTTTTACATTGCCAAGACCCATGCTTGGACTTTTCATGTGCTAAGTGTCCCACTTGGACTTTCCATGCCAAGTACTCAAGACTTGGACTTTACCAAATGCCAAGTGTCCCACTTGGACTTTCCATGCCAAGTACCTAAGACTTGGACTTTCCCATAACAATTACATTGTCATATGTTTTTGTCAAACATCAAAACATCACTCGAGTCAAACTCGAGTCCTGGTCAATCGTGACCTGGGCCGATTGCACCAACAATCTCCCCCTTTTTGATGTTTGACAAAAACCAAACAAATCATTGAGTTAGAACACTAACTCAAATCCCTTACCAATTATCCCAAATTGGTAATCTTAAATATTCTCCAAATGTTCTCCCCCAAACATTCTCCCCCTTTTTGACTAACATCAAAAAAAGGTCTTCTCTCCAAGGAGGTCAATGTCTCATGTTCTAATGAGATCTTATAATCTCCCCCTTGGTCTAAAAATATCTAGGATGCCTACCATCTTCCTAGTGATAAGTCCCATATCACTCAAGAGAGGCAATCCTATTCACTCTCCTAATTTCCAAATTGGGTATCAAAAAAACCCATCAATTTTCCCAAATTGATGATACTCTTCCAATAACTTCTCCTCTTCAAGGAGAAAAATACATCCATCATCCCAAGATGGATACCTCCCCCTAAAGGCTTGCTCCCCCTTGACCATTGCACCAACAATGTCCTTGGGAAGTCCCTAAGCTAATAGGAACTCTAAGCCATCAAAATTAAGGTTAGAAATTCAACATTGAACTCCTCAACACCTTAAAATTGATACAAATTCTAAACACCTCTCCTAATCCATATCCAATGGATTTTCACCCTTTATCATGCTTCCCAAAGCATATCCTAGGGTTAGGAGTGGTTAGGGACCTTAACCGCAGCTGAAATTGGGTTAAACAAACTTAATTTTCCCGAAATCAGTATTGACAATCGACTCTGTCAGCTACCAGTCGACTGATGTGTCCATCAGTCGACTGGCACGAAGCAACAGTCGAGTGATACTTGTTGGATCGAAAGTGTCGCTAGAGGGGGGGGTGAATAGCGATACGGTGTCGTTAAAAAAAACTTTTGCAATAAGTAAAAAGCAAGTAGAGAGTGCACAGCGGAAATATAAAGTAGACAAGATATTTTTACGTGGTTCACAATCTTTCGATTGCTAATCCACGGCCCTAGTGATCCTTGATCACGTACGGAGGGCAATTCACTAAAACCACTCCTCCTCGTTGGAAGTAGGAGCAACGATCACAAAAAGAAATCAAGGCAAAGGGACACTCCCCCTTTCCTTGTTACGATTAAAGCACAAAGACAATTTAAAGAAGTAGAACTTAAATAAATATACCGACAACTCTTATAAGTAGAAGATGTAGCTTTCGTTGTCGGCGGCACTTCGTCGTAGCAAATGTGAGTAGTAGTAGCGGCGTTACGACGGCGTGTTGAGAGCTCTTGATTTCTTATATTTTTTGCTTGGCGTGAACATGTCTATTTATGGATATTGATCTATGAATTTAGACATAGGTAGTGTCCAAGGTGAGGTTCTTATCCCCCAAGTCTTGCTCATCCACATCCTTTGCGCCAACTCAAGGATGAGGTGCTTCATCCAACCACCTTGTGCCACAACTCAAGGATGAGGTGCTCATCCAACCACCTTGTGCCACCTCAAGGAGGCCTTCACGCCAACTTGTTGGAGCCATCCAACTTGTGCCACATCATGGGAGCCAACCATCTTGTGCCAACTCTCCTCATTTTGGGCGTCAAGCTTGATGGTGGTTTGCCAACCATCTTGTGCCAACTCACCTCATTTTGGGCGTCAACTTGATGATGGTTTGGATGTCCACCTTGATGTCACATCACCTAATTTTGGTCCAAGCTTGGTGATGGTTTGGATGTCCACCTTGATGCCACATCACCCTTTGTACCAAAACACGAGTCAAGTCCAAATTCACCCCTTGAAATTCGAGCTCTTCTCGAGGTCGAACTAGACCAAAGAATGACCGTAGTAGACGATCGTCAAAGGGTTTTGGACTGCAGTACAAGTTAGCTTAAAATATAAAGTACGATTGTTCTAACCAAATGATCTCGACCTAGACCTTCCATTGGATGTATTGGGTCGGATCTACGCTTCACGGCCTTGCGTCGCTGTCACACGAGCTTACCTTGTCTCCTCGCTTCCGGACTTCACCCGAGTACCTCGGCTTCCTCGAATCCTCTGGCGTTGCGTTCACCACCTCGGTTCCCACCGGTGTCAGACCTTCCGCTCAACTTTAGCATTTCTGCACACTTAATTGAGCTCGTAAGATAACAAATATACCCTTAACTATTGAGCCTTTTGCCATAATCAAAATACCGGTTCGACTTTGGTGCCCACTGCACCAACAATCTCCCCCTTTTTGATTCATGGCAAACCGACACAAAAGTTAAGGAAAAATTAAGCTAGCATAATGATTAAGCATGAATGAGCTAGCATAAAGATTAAATATGAATGAGCTAGCATAATGATTAAATATGAATGAGAATATTATTATTTTTCAAGTTCTCCCCTTTGAGGTAACCTCCCCCTTGACCGAAGGTGAGTTCTTGAAAAATAATTTTTACTCCCCCTTAATAGTTTCTTAAGTAATCGGAATTACTTAATATAAAAGGTAATAATTTTGTTTACTTTCTTCTCCTTTAATTTTGGTTAATTTTGGTTACTTTTGTGACTTTCTCCCCCTTTTGCCTTAACTCAAAAAGTTTGTAAATATATTTTAGGGTTTGTAAGTCCAAGCAAGTTCCCAATATATATATATATATATATATATATATATTTTTTTAAAAATAATAATAAGCTTGAAAATATGTTCATCTAAAATGTACAACTCCGGTTGGACTTGATTGATATAGAATGATCAATAAGTCTTGAAGGAGTTGATTAATTTTAAATAATTATACTCCATGGTTCATATCGATGCACTGAATCTACATCTGGAACCAGGAGTAAGGTCCTAACATCTCACGCCCGTCTACGTGGCTAAGTACACAAACACATTAGTCCTATGTGTTGTGAGATGTGTTGGCTCCTTAAATCTATAGGTATATGATTTCTAAGGTAAGACTTAGGCTAATTTCATAAAAAGAAGCAAAAATAGAGTACATATATAGAGAAATTTAAATCCTACTCTATTACGCACATACCTAACTTTCGTCTTAATAAACTAAATTCGGCTTCGGGTAGTGGTTTGGTGAAGATGTCCGCTAGGTTTGATTTGGACTCAACATACTCTAGTTGTATAGTTCCATTAGTTACATGTTCCCTAATGAAGTGGTGTTTAACTTCTATATGTTTTGTCCTAGAATGACATATTGGATTTTTAGTTAAGTTAATTGAACTGATGTTATCTATGTAGGTTTTAATGTTGTTAAAGATTAAGCTAAAGTCTTGGAGAGTGTGCTTCATCCACAGGAGCTGAGAGACACACTCACCCATCGCAACGATTCGGCCCGGTGGTAGATAAGGCAACACAATCGCTTCCCTCGCAACTCACTAGACTCGAGCCGAGGATTTGACAACAACCACTGTGCTCTTTCTATCGAGTTTACTACCGCATAGTCGGGTCGAGTAGCCGATTAGATTAAACTCGGTAGATCTAGGGTACCAAATACCTACGCTTAGCGTGCCCTTTAGATATCTAAGGATACGCTTGACTAGGGTTAGGTGAGACTCCTTGGCACAGGTTTGTAACCTTGCACATACTACTACCGAATAAAATGTCGTCGGCTCGCGGTTAAGTATAGGAGACTTCCTATCGCGCTCTATAGTATTTTTAGGTCAACGGGTTTTCCTTCTACATCTTCGTTTATATTAACATTAGTTGCTATAGGTGTATTAATTATTTTAGCATCTTGCATTCCAAATCGATTTATTAAGTCCTTAGTATATTTTTGTTGATGTAAATATATTCCATCTTTAGTTTGTTTAATTTGTAAACCTAAGAAGAAACTTAACTCTCCTACTAAATTCATTTCAAATTCACTTTCCATAAGTGAGATGAATTCGTTTAGCAGGATCGAGTTGGTAGTTCCAAAAATTATATCATCTACATAGATTTGGGCTATAAAGATTTCTTTTCCTACGGTTTTTACGAATAAGGTTGGGTCGACTAAACCTTGGTTGAATCCTTTGGACTTAAGATAGATCGAAAGCCTTCGCATCAAGCTCTTGGGGCTTGTTTGAGTCCATATAGGGCTTTCTTAAGTCTAAGGACATGGTCGTTTATCTAGATTTTCGAATCCGGAGGTTGGACTGACGTAAACTTCTTCCTTAATGTATCCATTCAAAAATGCTGACTTGACATCCATTTGAAACAATTTAAAACCTCGATGTGCAGCATATGCTAACAACATTCGGATGGACTCTAGTCTTGCTACGGGGGCGTAGGTCTCATCGTAATCTAAACCTTCGACTTGACTAAACCCTTTTGCGACTAACCTAGCTTTATTTCTAACTACTTCACCTTTATCATCAAGTTTATTTCGAAATACCCACCTTGTTCCAATAATTGATTTTTCTTTAGGTGGTGGTACTAATTCCCACTTCATTTCTAGTGAATTGAGCTAGCTCTTCTTGCATAGCAATAATCCGATCGGGATCAAGAAGTGCTTGTTCAATAGTTTTGGGTTCGATTTTGAAATTAACGAGATTTGACTAAGGTTTCGATATGAAGCTCTAGTTCGAACCCCTAAATTTGGATCACCTATAACTTGATTGATAGGATGAATTGTTTGAGTCTTAGTGTGACTCGGGTTAGGGTCATCTATCACTTGGTCGATAGGATGACTTGGGTTAGACGAGATTCAAGTTCAAGATCAGAGAGTTGATTTGCTAGTTGGTTTTGTTAAGGATTGAACGGGTTCATGTCCTTCGTCGAAAACTATATTAATGGTTTCTTCGACTCTAAGAGTGTCGTGATTGTATACCCTATAAGCTCTACTGGTGGTTGAGTATCCTAGAAAGGTTCCAGTAGAGGTTTTGGATTTGAATTTCCCTAGGTAATCCTTAGTGTTTAAGATATGTACCTTGCATCCAAATACCCTAAAGTATTTGATGTTCGGTATTTTATCGTGATAAATCTCGCATTTGAGGACTTTTGGTGCCTCTTTACCATAAGGATCCTATTTTGGACATAGCAAGCCGTACTAACGGCTCTGCCCAAAATCTATCGGCAGGTTATACTCGTTTAACATTGTCCTAGCGCTTCTTGTAGGGTTCTATTTTTCCGCTCGACTAACCCATTTTGTTGTGGGGTTCTAGGACATGAAAACTCATGGTGGTATCCGCTTAGGTTACGTAAATCAGAACTTGTGGTTTTTAATTCACCACCATGATCGCTTCTAAGTCTTTTAATCTTAAGGTTCTTTTGATTTTCGATTAACCTACAAAGATTGATTAGTTGGTCTAGGGTATCATTTTTATGTTTGATAAACCTAACCCAAGTAAATCTAGAATAGTCGTCAATTATGACTAAGCAAAATTGACTACCATTGAGTGACTTAGCTCCATGTGAATCAAATAGATCCATGTGTATGAGCTCAAGAACACTTTTGGTTCGTTCTTGATTAGTTAATTGATGTTGTGTCCTAGATTGTTTACCTTGTTGACAAGCATTACATATTTTATTATCCAAGTTGTTTAGTTTAGGCAAACCTATAACCAAGCCACTCTGACTCATCTTGTGGACGAGTCTTGGGTGCGAGTGTCCGAGTCTTCGGTGCCAAAACCAAGATTCCTCTTGCTGTGTCATAAGACACTTGGTTGAGGAGTTGGGTAAATTTATTGTGTAGATGTTGCTATTCCTAGTTCCTTTAAGTATTATTTTAGATGTTGCATTTATCTTGATTACGCATTCATTTTCTAGAAATATGACCTTATAATTGTTATCACACAATTGGCTTACACTAAGTAAATTATATTGAAAGTTTTCTACTAATAAGACATTTTGAATTGTAAAGTTAGAGTTGAGCTCAATATCACCTGATCCGATGATTTTGAGCTTGCCGTTATTTCAAGGCTACCGATCCTTGTCGCTTGAATCGTAATCAAAATCGAGTTGATCCCCTGCCATGTGTCGGAGTACCACCGCCCAACATCCATCTGATCCTACATATAAGGTAGTTGGATCGGATATTGGAATTACTAGGGTTGTTTGTAAGTTTTAGTCCTAAATCATCTCACCAATATCTACATGATCAAAACATGTTATTCCTATGTGTTATTGTGAGATGACTTTCAATTTTACTTGATTAATTTTAATGAATTTAAATTAACCAACATTAGGTTAGATTCGATTTAGTCTAAGCTCATCAAGTAATCTTTTCAAGAGATTAGCTTCCAGTCGTGGCGAGGCACAGAGGCCTTCTTTGATCGGAACAACGACCACTTCCTTAGACAAAGCTAATTTCAAGAAATTGATAACTCGACTTACTTGAGACTACATCTTGGTCTAACTAGTTATTTTTGAAAAGAGGCTCCCGAGGCTCAATCTTTTCGTGAGGATTTTAGTTGATTATGAGTCCTATCTAACCATTCTAAAAATAAAGGAAAAACTAAGCATGCAATTTCTAAGACTTAACAAAAATACATTTTGTATTGGCTCTCGACCATTGAATCGAGTGGGTCTATTCACATAGTGAATTTGGTCCTTGGGAACCCAATACATGTTAGATCCTAAAGTTGAAATCAAAGTGATCTTAGGGACCCATGCTTGGACATTTTTCTTATGTTGGTTTACTATAGACATATATGACTTATTGGTTGTATTTGAGTTAAACCCAGTCCGCCTTGTTGTACACGGCCCTTTGTGATCCAAGTAAGAGGTCAAGTCCCTTGATCCCAAAGTGAACCTTTCCAACGTGTTCCTAAGGTCTTCGACTTGTGTTTTCAAAAGCGAGTTCTCAACTTCAAGCTTTTCAACTTGAGTTGAGTCCTCCTCTTGAATACGAGTAGTCGAAGAGGTTAGGAGACCTCATGTTTGAGGAGGTTAACCTCCTCAATTAGGTCTCGACCTTGGACTCGGACTTAGCTAGTTTCTTATTTAAAAATTTAATTGCACCATACAAAGTATTAAGTAACGCACCGACTTACCCTTAATGATTCTTTTGAACCGGATACGGATCCGTGGCTTGTCTTGAATGGAAGCTCATCATCGGATTCGACTCGACTCTTCTTCGGTTTCGAGTCGTGCTCGTCGGCTTGGCCATTAGAGCTTGGATATCGCCTTCTTCCTCCGACAACTCCTCCCAAGTAGCGCTTAGCGCTTGGTCTTTGATGCGTTATTCTTTAGCTTTGGGCACTCGGACTTGATGTGACCAACTCGCTGCACTCATAGCATCTAAAATTAGAAGTATTTGAATTAGGTTTAGGCTTACCTTGAGTTGTTGGTCGTTTCGCCTCTTGATCATCTTCCTAACTAGATTGACTAGTTCGGATTCTATTTCGGAGTCTACTTCGATTCGACTCGCCTTCTTCCTTCGGGGGTGGCTTGCTTGGGCTTCTTCTTCTTGAACCCGCAACTAACGCAATACTCTTCTCGGCTACCGACCACGTTAGTTTGCTCATGTAATTCAAGTTCAAAACAATTCGCCTAACCTAATTTTAGAAAGGTCCTTGGAGACCTTGTAGGCATCGACCATGGATGCCCACAAGGTGGTCCTAGGAAACGAGTTAAGAGAATACCGATAAGGTCGCGATTCTCGACCTTTTGTCCGATGGCATGGAGTTGGTTGACGCATGTCTTGGATACGAGCATGTAGTTGAGTTGCGGTCTCGCTTTTCCTGCATTTTCAAGTTATACAATTTATTTAAAAGTAAATCTCTTTTACATACCTTCGTCGCTCCGGTGCCTTCGTGTAGTTCCACTAGCTTGGTCCATAAGTCCTTTGCACTAATGAAGGGGCCGACGCGGTTGAGCTCTTCCTCGACAACCCACATTGCAAGATTTGAGTTGCCTTGGCATCGGCTTCTACTTGTTTTTCATGGAATTTGACCATTGATCGTAACTCCAAAGATTCACCATCTTCATTAATAGGAAGTGTGAAACCGTTTGATTACGATCCACATCTCGATTTGGGTTTTAAGAAAGCATTCCATCCGACCTTCCAATAACGAAAGTCATTACCGCTGTAAAACGGGGGTCGGTGCTAAACCCTTCGAGATGGGCCATTTAAAAACAAGAAGAAGAACGATTTAAAAAGAATCTTGCAAAACACACAAAAGAATATTCCAAGACTTTCGCCTTGGATTAGTAGTGGAAGTAAAGAAAAAAATATATATAAAATGTAACTTGCAAAAGAAATAAACAATCAAATGCGAATGTCGCTGAAGTTCCGAGGACAACCTTACTCGATCTAACTCAAAGACAACCTTATCCGGATCCTAAAGCCTCTAATGCAATTCTATATGTAGGAGAAGATAAGCAAGTGAAATAATTATACGAAAACAGAAATAAATAAATAAAAATCTGTGAAAAAGAAAACAAAGCTAGATTTAATACTTCGTTCAGTTACGTGTGCTGACTTTCCGATACCAATTGTTGGATCGAAGTGTAAGCTAGAGGGGGTGAAAAGCAAGTAGAGAGTGCCGCGGAAATATAAAGTAGACAAGATATTTTCGTGGTTCACAATCTTTCGATTGCTAATCCGGCCTAGTGATCCTTGATCACGTCGGAGAACAATTCACTAAAACCACTCCTCCTCGTTGGAAGTAGAACAGCGATCACAAAAGAAATCAAGGCAAAGGACACTCCCCTTTCCTTGTTACGATTAAACACAAAGACAATTTAAAAGTAGAACTTAAATAAATATACCGACAACTCTTATAAGTAGAAGATGTAGCTTTTAGTTGTATCGTGACGCCGTCGTAGCAAATGTGAGTAGTAGTAGCGGCGTTACGGCCGGCGTGTTGAGAAACTCTTGATTTCTTATATTTTTGCTTGGCGTGAACATGTCTATTTATGGATATTGATCTATGAATTTAGACATAGGTAGTGTCAAGGTGAGGTTCTTATCCCCAAGTCTTGCTCATCCACATCCTTTGCGCCAACTCAAGGATGAGGTGCTTCATCCAACCACCTTGTGCCACAACTCAAGGATGAGGTGCTCATCCAACCACCTTGTGCCACCTCAAGGAGGCCTTCACGCCAACTTGTTGGAGCCATCCAACTTGTGCCACATCATGGGAGCCAACCATCTTGTGCCAACTCTCCTCATTTTGGGCGTCGAGCTTGATGGTGGTTTGCCAACCATCTTGTGCCAACTCACCTCATTTTGGGCGTCAACTTGATGATGGTTTGGATGTCCACCTTGATGCCACATCACCTAATTTTGGGGTCCAAGCTTGGTGATGGTTTGGATGTCCACCTTGATGCCACATCACCCTTTGTACCAAAACACGAGTCAAGTCCAAATTCACCCCCTTGAAATTCGAGCTCTTCTCGAGGTGGAACTAGACCAGCGATTGGTGTAGTAGACGGTGGTCAAAGGGTTTTGACTGCGATACAAGTTAGCTTAAAATATAAATGCGATGGTTCTAACTAAGCGATCTCGACCTAGACCTTCCATTGGAGGTATTGGGTCGGATCTCGCTGCGTCCTTGCTTCGCTTTCACACGAGCTTACCTTGTAGCCTCGCTTCCGGTCTTCACCCGAGTACCTCGGCTTCCTCCGAAATCCCTCTGGCGTTGCCCGACCACCTCGGTTCCCACCGGGTGTCGCAGACCTTCCGCTCAACTTTAGCATTTCTGTACACTTAATTGAGCTCGTAAGATAACAAATATACCCTTAACTATTGAGCCTTTTGCCATAATCAAAATACCGGTTCGACTTTGGTGCCCACTGCACCAACAATACTGTGCTGCAGTCGAGTCTAAACGCTGCCCATCAGTCGACTGCCCTGTAGATGCAGTCGACTGATAACTGAAAACCTAATTTTCAGATATCAGACTCGACTTTTGGAAATTCATAAGTAATTCTACGTAAATCAAAAAATCACGAAACTTAATACGTACATTACTTATCACACATACAATCGGTGAAAAATTTTGGAAAAATATTTTTACCATGAAAATAGGAGATTGGTACAAAGTTCAAAAACTATTAAAATTTTAAAGTTTTTGATCTACTTTGTATCAACTTCTACAATGATGATGGCTATCAAAAGATAGACTTCACCCAGGTTTTCTAAATTGATTTTAAAATGTTTTTGAAAACCTATTTTGAACCATGGTTTATTGGCTAAATATACATAACTTGTATATTAGCTTTCCTTATGATTCTTGGTGATAATTAAAATAAGTTTGAGTTCATCTAGATGCACTATCTATGCACCTTGAACCTAACTTATTATCCTAGCATCTCACATGTATCTAGGGTGTATAAATACACATACATGTCAATGTGATGTGAGATATGGAGTTAGGATTATTATGACCTCATGCAGTTTCTAGGCAACCCTACTTGATTCCCTTAGAAATAGGACTTCAAGTCATACCATTTTTCCTTAAATCAATTTTAATCACAACAAAATGTATGAATGATCATGGCACAAATCATAACAATAATAATGCATGGCCAATAATCATTATGTCATGACATGTAATATAATCTAAAAACAAACATGACATCTAAAATAAGCATAAACAATGACATGACATACTATATGATAGGATGAAATTTCATGTCATGATATAGCAATTTTCATAAGCCAATACATTCATACAAATACACACTCAAACACACATGATTTTCACAAACAGAAATTTCATTCAATTTAAAAGATTTCAGTTTTTTTGTTTGTTTTTTTTACATTCAAAACTAGAGATTTGATATGCTCAATCTCATTATAAAAACTGAGAAACAAAAGAAAATCCTAACAGCTTCTAGATCTAGTCGTCTGCAGGAGGTGGAGGTGGAGGAGGCTGCTGGCTCAAAGTCCAGACCCGCATCATCTCATACATATCGAGCTGACGCTGCTCGATGCGGCTCTAGGACTCTGCAATCTGTATGTATCTCTCCTCCATCCGACCAAGACGTGCACCCATGGAGGCTTGCCCTACTAAGAGCTCTGACAGCCTAGAGTCGACCGTCTGCTGATAGTCCTGGAATCTGGACTCCAGCTAGCCAAGACGATCTGATGGACCCGCCGCTGATGCATCTGCTGGCATCTGATCCTCCTCATCAGCGGCGTCCGCATCTTCATAGTCCTCTGCCGCCTCTCTAGGTACCAGAGGAGGCTCTCTGCGTGCCCTGGGCGGTGGTTGAGGCGCCAACTCTATCTGCCCACTCCCCATCCGCAACTTCGCTAACGAGAAGTTAGGAACTGATATGCAGTCGTATACCTCAGATAGCGACCTCAGTGATCCCCTGTGAATGTTGATGCCTACTGACTCTAACCATGCTGTGATAATGTGCCCAAAAGGCATATGCACTTTCCCTTGTACAAGGGAAATGAAATGCACAATGCAGTGAAACATGTTTAATGCAATGTTTATGTCTAACCTATTATGCATGGCGTATAGTAGAAAGAGATGGGGAGGTCGAATCTTGGCCAGATCCCGAGTGACGATCGGAAGAAAACACCCAACAATGACCTTGTAGAGTACATTGTCAGGTGCAGATAACTCAGTAATAGGAAATAAATTCTGGGCTGGTAGACGAGGATGACCAAAAACATGCTCATACATAAAGTCCAAAGAGATATAGTCAAATGGCTCGGGTAAAGGAGCATCAAAGGTAGGGTAGAAAATGAAGGTGTCATCCGATGGCTTACACTTGAGAAACTCCTGCAATATCGCAGGAGTGAACTCTAAATCGCGTTTGACAATGCGAGTAGTGTAGGTAGGACCATCGTCTACCTTCTTTAGGTTCTGATAATACTTTTTAAGGAGGTCATCGTTAATGGCATGTGTGCATAAGACAATTTTCATGAGATGATAATATGCAAATATGTCCATGACATCACTACAGTAACGTGCAAAAAAGTCCCTATCGATGTACCTAACCAACATAGGTTGGTACAATCGTGATTCACCCTCGGGTGGATCATTTCTACGGGATCTCCTATATGAATGTAATGCAACAATATGAAATGCAAGAGCACCAATACACGATTAGATTGTTATAGATTACAATGAAAAGGAAAAATTAGGGTTCTTGAGTAAGAAAATTTACTTCGGTGCCATTTGAAGGGGTGATGAGGGAATGCTTGGATATCACTGAGGGGGCCGCCGAAAAGTTCACCGGAAGACTGGACACCGGAACCCTAATCGGAAACGAAGAAATAAACGCTGAAAACGAGTGAACTAGGGCTGTGAGATGAGTGAAAATGCGAAAGGAAAAACTTAGCTATCAAACCTAAGGCTTGGGCGGCTGGCACGGCCGGAAAGACTGGTCGGAGAAGAAGTTGGCGATCGGAGAGGAGAAGGAAAAACGAGAGGGCGTCGCGTGAAGACGCCGAACCCTAGCGGTTCGGCGTTATAAAATCGCGACGCAGTCGACTGATGTGCAGCATCAGTCGACTGATCGCGGTTTATTAGCGGGTTTACCGAGCCGTCAGTCGACTGATCCGGCTCAGCAATCGACTGCTGAGTCTTCTGTGTCGTGCTACGATGCATCACGATCGATGTTGCTCTTGATCGATCGTGATCATCACTGATTGCTCGTCGAGCACTCGATCGATGACCCTCACCTCGGTGAACAAGATTATCGATCGATCGATGTGCAAACAATGAGTCTCGAAGCGACTCGATCGCTTAACTTACGATATCGTGCGGTTATGATGTTATCGATCGATAATCAGATCGACGATCGATATCTCGATTTCCGGCTGAAATTCAGAAAATCTTGATTTCTTTATCTAACTTATTCCATTTTCTCATGTTTAATCTTGTATATCGACCATATTTATGTTATGCTTATATTCATGTATTTGTTAATGTATTTTGATATTTTATTTTATTTTAGCAAACATTAACATTCAATGGTTTCAAAATCCTAACATCTCACCTTTTCTAAGTGTTGAAATACACAATCAAGGTAAAAGACTTGTTTTGTGAGATGTAATCCACCCTAGACATTCCTTCCATGTAAACATATGGTGAAACACATGAAGCATGGTAAGTACAAGACATCAAGGTGTGTGACACTTGAGTATCACTCTTGATGTAACTTCTATACCTTAACACACTTCTCTTGATACATTGATTCCTAAAGTGTGCCAAAGATCAAAGTGACACACTACGACCTTTAAATCTAGATTGTGCCAATTTTATTGATTTTCATGATTTCAAAACAAAATATATTGGCACATCCTAAGATCCTTTTAGAATTAAAACTCAAATGTATTTCCAAGGTAACCATAACCTTGAAAATAACCTAAAGTGCCACCTTTACCATGATTGAGTTAACTACCCATCCAATCATGGTTGACACATCCTAACTCATTTAACGTGAATCAATCACGCTCTTTGGAAGCCAAAATATATTTGAGCTCATTGAATTAATTAGGTATTCCTTAGGGATAACCTCCCTAGATACCTTCCTAATGACCCTCCTAGGCTTATTAGCCTTGGTCATGACGGTCTTACCTAGGTTGACTCTAGAGGTAACTCCCCTTGCAACCTTGGTCTTCCTAGACCTAGTTTGTGTTCCATAATCAAATGGAACACTATGGTAAGCCACCCTAGGCTTAGATTTGTGACCCAAACCTTGATTGCTCTTGGTTGACTTTTGTCTTTTGGGTCCTAGATGTTGACTTTGAGATCTTGACCCTTGACTTTGACCATTAGACCCTTGAAATTGATTTTGTATCTTATTTAGGGTCTTTTCTAGTTTTTCAAGCCTTGACCTTAAGACTTGGTTCTCTAATTCTAATTGCCCAAATGATTTTTGATTAGGTTTTTGGGCATTACCATTCACCTTAAACATATATCTACTCTTATTGGGATTGATACCTAAATGATTTTCGATTTTCTTAATTGTTTTCTTAGAAATGACATTTCTAGGGACATTAGTCCCAAATTTCTCCTTCTTTGAAATAGATCTAGAGTTATCATTCCTAGCATGCTTTGATTCATGAGTAATAGCAAAGTTATTTGAATTAATTCTAGCATGCTTTTGCTTAGAATTTAAAGAATGAGCATTATGAAAATATACCTTAGGGTTTGCCTTAGAGGCTCTCCCTACTTGTGAAGCTCCATTTTGAATCTTTTTGCTCCCCCTAGGACATTGATTTCGGTAATGTCCCGGTTGTCGACATCTGAAGCAAATGATGTGCTCCTTGTTTTTAGGTGATGGGGAACCGACATCCTTTGACTTTTGTTGACTTTTAGGCGCCGGTGGAGTCTTCTTAACCTTCTTTGGGCACTTGCTCTTGTAGTGCCCATACTCCCTACACTCAAAACACAATATATGGATTTTGTTTGAAATTAGAGTGTTTGAGTTACCTAGGTTAATTGAGACCGGAATTGGATCTTCTTCATCTTGACTAAATGTCGAAGCTTTCTCTTGTTGCTCCGGAGTGGAAATTCTTTCCTCCTCCTCAATCCTAGAGGTGGAGGTGTCTTCCACTTCTTCTTCCACCGATCCGGATGTTGATTCCTTACTTTCTTGTGAGGATGATGAAGCTTCCTCTTCGGTCTCCTCCTCTTCCAAGTCTTCTTGGACCGATTCGGGATTGTCGTAGAACTTGACCAACTTGTTCCACAACTCCTTGGCATCCTTATAGCTTCCTAATCTAGACAAAATGTCGTTAGGTATCAAATTAATCAACATTTTTGTTACCTTAACGGTTGTCTTGAATTTTTGACGTTGCTCCTCGGTCCATCGCTTCATTTTGAGGATTTCGCCGTTCTCTCCTCTCGGAGCATCAAAACCTATAATCACAACAAACCAATTTTCTATATTCGTCATTAGAAAATATTCCATTCTACCTTTCCAATACGCGAAATGTTCGCGGTCAAAGGAAGGCGGAACGTTGATGTCGTCACCCAATCTCTCCTTGAATTCCATCTTGTTCCTCTAGCATCTTGACTCCGGGTTGTTAATCCATAGAAGAGCCCCGGGCTCTAATACCACTTGTTAGGACCTGTGCGCCCGCTAGAGGGGGGTGAATAGTGACGTGACAGTACGTAGATAGAATTTGATCGTGATCGTCTCTACAAATCGTGTTAGCGCAGCAGAATAATGATAATAAAAACAATAACACGAAATGAAACAACCACGGACACAAAGATATAACGTGGTTCGGAACCGAACGATTCCTACTCCACGGATCGAGCTCCAAAGAGCCCTAGTGATGCACACACACTCACTAATCACAAATACTCCTTCTCGACACAAGTCGGAGGTGGAGAAACCTCGTACAAAAGATTACAACAATAATCTAAGTAGATACAAGCAAATACAATAGTGAAATACAATGCAAGTAAAGAAAACTACTTTACAAGAGCACTTAGGTTGCTTGATCTTTGGTTGCCTTGGACTAGCATTGAAGGATTGGAAGAGCACCAACAATTCCCCTTCAAATCGCCCAAGAAAAACCCCTTCTTTTCCTCCATCACGAGCTCCTTATATAGCTTCAACCTGTGCTGAAAAAAGTCTATCAGTCGACTGCTCGGGACCATCAGTCGACTGATAACACTGTTACTGTGAGACAATGGTGTAATCCACGCTGGAAAAATCCAACGACTAGGACATCAGTCGACTGATCATGAGCATCAGTCGACTGATGAGCCATCACTCGACTGCTCGTCCCAGCGGTCGAGTGAGACTCCATTCTGTGGTCGAAAATTCGAGAATCAGTCGACTGATCCCATGATCAGTCGACTGATCGGTCGATCAGTCGAGTGTCAAGCTCCGGCAGTCGACTGTTTGACCATTCCCTGCAGTCAAACCCTAGTTGACTACGCCAGTCGACTGTCACATGGCACCAGTCGACTGACACACCTCAAACATGAGGTTTTAACCCAAGTATGATGCCCCCATACTTGCTAGACCACCCTTAGCCTAGACCTAAGCCTTCTAGCCACCTCCATCAGCCTCACGCCTCTCGGATCCCTCCAAGTCATCCATAACTTGTTCATCCATCGTGCTAGCATTCAGGTGCTTTCATCGGCTATGTCATGCTAACGGTGTCTACACCGCCAAGGCACATTGGACTTACGCCGCCAAGACTCCACTTTGACTTTACGCCACCAATCATTGGACTTAAGCTGCCAAGACTCCCGCTTGGACTTTACGCAACCAATATCAAACCCCTTGGACTTCTCATGCCAAGACTCAAGCTTGGACTTTCCCTTGCCAACCCATGTTGGACTTCTCAAATGCCAAGACCATGCTTGGACTTTCCCTTGCCAACCAATGTTGGACTTTTACATTGCCAAGACCCATGCTTAGACTTTTCATGTGCTAAGTGTCCCACTTGGACTTTCCATGCCAAGTACTCAAGACTTGGACTTTACCAAATGCCAAGTGTCCCACTTGGACTTTCCATGCCAAGTACCCAAGACTTGGACTTTTCCATAACAATTACATTGTCATATGTTTTTGTCGAACATCAAAACATCACTCGAGTCAAACTCGAGTCCTGGTCAATCGTGACCTGGGCCGATTGCACCAACAAAGGGTATATTTCTTATAGTAAACCAAGCGAGAGGATGTAAGTAATCCCCTCACCTGCAGTACAAATTGTTTGAGTGTTTGATTCCTTAAGATATCCCTTGGAAGTTTCGGCCAAGACCATGTTTATGCTTACTAATGATCTTCCATGCCATGATATATATATATATATATATATATGATATTAACATGATGTTAGTTAGACCTTGTGTTAGTATGTTTGAGTATTTGATTCCTTAAGATCTCCCTTGGAAGTTTCGGCCAAGACCATGTTTATGCTTACTAATGATCTTCCATGCCATGATATATATATATATATATGATGTTAACATGATGTTAGTTAGAGATTGTGTTAGTATGTTTGAGTGTTTGATTCCTTAAGATCTCCCTTGGAAGTTTCGGCCAAGACCATGTTTATGTTTACTAATGATCTTCCATGCCATGATATATATATATATATATATATGATGTTAACATAATGTTAGTTAGACCTTGTGTTAGTATGTTTGAATGTTTGATTCCTTAAGATCCCTTGGAAGTTTCGGCCAAGACCATGTTTATGCTTACTAATGATCTTCCATGCCATGATATATATATATGATGCTAACATGATGTTAGTTAGACCTTGTGTTAGTATGTTTGAGTATTTGATTTCTTAAAAACCTCCCAACCAAGTTTCGGCCATGTCCATGCTTATGCTCACTAATGATCTTTCATGTCACGATACATGTATTTATGAAGCTAACATGATGATAGTTAGACTTTGTGTTAGTATGTTTGAGTGGTTGATTTCTTAAAAACCTCCCTTAGAAGTTTCGGCCATGTCCAAGAACTAGGGTTAGGAAGAAATTCCAAGCCCCTCTATGGTTGCTAAAAAATCCCCCCATGTTAGGTAGTGTGTGATGGTATTGGATACCATCTTTAAAACATGCTTATGTTTACTAATGATCTTCCATGCCATGCTATATATATATATGACGTTGACATGATGATAGTTAGACTTTATGATAGCATGATTTGTTTATGTCACTACCTTAAGTCTATGTTAATTGTACTAATGTATGCTTATGTTATGCTCATTGCATCATGATGTACACGTTTATGTTTCATGTTCACTAGGGCACACCTACGTTATGCATGACTTAAGTATGTATGATGAAATGCCTAAGAGACACTTCCCTATGAATGGGGACTAAGAGCACTCTCTATGTTATGACAAGGAACATGATATGCTATTTTACTTTTGTATGGCTTGTACCGGACCCTAGCAAGGTCCATGGGATGGGCTCCTACGTTGCCTCTAGGTCGACGGTCATAATACAGACCTAGTACGGGATGGACTCCTATGTTGCCCCTAGGTCGACGGTCGTAGTACGAGCCTAGTACCCTAGTAGGTTCGGGATTAACTATCTCGGATCTATTTAGGGATGCACGCAAAATGATGTATGTGGTACAATATCGGACCCTCATGTTGAGATTTATGTTTACGTACCTATAAAATATATGTTTTTAAAGAACATCTTGCATATACCCATTCCATGTCTATGCGATTATCATGTTTTATGAATTCTAGTCCTATGTTCCTAAATGATCATGTCACGACTTTTATATGAATGTTATGCCTATGTGTTGACTAGATGAACATGTCACTACTCTATGTCTAATCCCTGATGTATGACTTTTGTGAGTAGGAAAGGATCTTACCAAGCCTATGTGCTTATAGTTTCATGTTTCTCTTGTACTGCAGAAAAGGGTAATTAAGAATGACTAAACTAAAGGGAGCAGCAGGAGGGGCAAAGTGTGTGTGGTAGTGGCATGATGGAAGAGATCTGTTTTATGTTCCAAGACTTATGCATGTTCTAAAGTTTTGCATGTTAATTGTTAAGAGTTGATCACTACTTGATGTGTTGATGGTTGCTACTTGGTGTTAACTTAGACTTGTTTTGAGGGTTTATACTTGATGTGAACCTATACTCGTTTTGTTTTATGAAACCTTGGCATGTTAAGCACTTGATTTAGTTAACGAATTGCTAAGAACCTTCTTATCCTGATTGAATTGTTAGGTGATAGAGAACTATGTATCTAGATGATACTTTGAATTCCTCATTGATGTCCATGTACTCTATACTTGTATTTAGGCTCCTATAACTCCATTGTGTTAATTATCATAGACTTGAATCAAGTAATGTCCTTTATGAAATGATTATGCATGCTTAGTAGTCCACCTCCTACTCATAGTGTACTATAAGTTGCAGTTAAAAGAGCATGTAAAGTATGACAGAAAGAAAAGCTTTAACCAATTATACCCATGCATGTTAAGCATACTCCCCTGAAATAAATGTTCACCTGTTACATAGTTAAGAATGTAGAGATATTTGCATGGTTGAAGGTAAATGCATGTTCCATTTTTTTTAAGTTTAAATTCTTCCGTTGTATATGCACACATGTATGTTCGCGTTGCGCCGCCCTTCCTCCTCCTCTAGATTACGAGAAGGGCGGGCGTGACATTAACGAGCTCATGTTATGTGCACGACACTAACAAAACTCCTTCTCGACAACAAGTCAGAGGTGGAGAAACCTCGTACAAGCAATTACAATGTAATACAAAAGTACAAGCAAATATAAAGACAATACGAAAGAAAACTTTACACAAATGACTTTGATCATTTTTGCTTATTGCTTGCTTTGGTTTGGCTCTTAAAGGACTGGAATGCAATAGCAATTCCCCTCCAAAATTGCCCCAAAATCTCTTGCAAAATCCTCCATCTCGAGCTCCATTTATAACCTGTATCGAGATGATTTCGCACCCATCAGTCGACTGATCGTGACTATCAGTCGACTGGTCCTGTAGCCGTTGTCTCACAATGACTCGATCTACGCTGGACAAGTTCCAACGGATCCACCATCAGTCGACTGATCATGTCCATCAGTCGACTGATGACCTCATAGCCGACTGCCTAGTCGACTACGGAGCGTTCTGTGCCTGCGACACTTCCATCAGTCCATTGGCAATCGGCTGCTATCGACATCAGTCAACTGCCATCCCTTGACAGTCGACTACCAGACCACAAAATGCAGTCTAACACCAATCAAACACCGGTCGAGTCCAATCGACCTAGAGCAGTCGACTGGTACCTATACCAGTCGACTGATGTCGGATAAAACCTCAAACACCAAGTTGTTTGAGCATCCAACACTCAATCTTAGCCACTTGGCAAAGTCTACCTCATCCTCTCATGGAGTTCCCCACCGAAGCTCTCTTCCCTCGGCCTACGTCCCTCGGATGCACTAAGCACACGACCTCGCAATGTCATCCTTCGCGTCTCTTGCCCTCGAAGTCTGCTTCCCTTGGGCTTCACTCCATTCGCTCCCCGTCAGACGGTCTCTCGGATGCACCAAGCGAGCGACTTTGCAATGTCATCCTTCACCGACTCAAGGCCCCCGAGCCTAGTGAACTTGCCAAGTCCTCAAGACTTCCCACGCCAAGTCTCATGCTTGGATTTTCCATGCCAAGCCTCATGCTTGGACTTTCATCGCAAAGCTACACACCTGGACTTACGTGGTCAATCCATGTTGGACTTTCCCAACACCAAGCCTTATGCTTGGACTTTTCAACCACCAAGGCTACCCACTTGGATTTACGTGGTCAATCCATGTTGGACTTCCCATGAAAATCTCATGTCATACGTTTTGTCTAACATCAAAATACAATTCGAGTCAAACTCGAGTCCGATCAATCGTAATCTGAGCCGATTGCACCAATATTTTATTATTCATGAGTATTTAAAAAAAAGTGTATATATCGTGTATTCCCTTAGTCATTTCCAGCCATGCAAGATAGACTAAGTAAAGTGGTTTGGCTAGAGGGTCAATTGGATCGGTCTAATTGAGCAAGCTAGTTGGGTCAAATAGCTGGATAGGATCCAATGAGTCAATTGAGTCGAGTAAGTTGACCAAGCAATAAAATTTGTCAAATCGATCGACTTAAGTTGATAACTAAGGTTTGAGCTAATTAATTCAAATATGCTACAAGATTTGAATATTGATACGGTTGAAATAGATTTTTGATTAAATATTGATAGATACGTAGAGTCGAAATAATGGAGAAAAGGAATGGACATAAAACGTAGCCAAATTTTAAAAATTAGATAAGGTTGAAAGTTGATAATATCAAGAATCTCTCCGTCATCTTCATATGATTGATCAATCCATCGACACTCAGATTATTTTGATATAATCAACTTTTTTTTTTTAAGGTAGGACTGGAGCCCATTCTAGCCCAAGGGTGGCTCCGCCCTTGGGAATGGACCCCATGAGATTCAAAAAGAGCTCGGATACTCAAGACCATATCGATCAAGTATTAACTCGATACGTGTGGACATGATGATAAAGCATTACTGAGATATAGGTAGGAAGCACGGTGAGCATTTATGATGGCAAAGAACCATCGATCATGTACTGAAGAAGTACATACGAACATGGCGATATGTTATGGAATGACATGAGTAAGGCGTCAGACAATGATTAATTGCGACAGGAAATCGAATTTATAAGAGAGGAAAAATATATAATGAAAAAAAAATAGATAATGTAAAATTTGTAAAATAAGTCAAAAGGAGTCAGTTAGCTATATCAATCGAATCGATTAAATTAATCTAATCGAACGAACACATTCAACCGATTGGCTCAACCATAGTTGAAAAAAATTACATGTTCGAACTCTAAAATAAATATTTAAAAAAAAAAGTCGAATAAAGAAAATGTGTTAGGTATGGAATGGGAATATTTTATTTCATTTCATTTTCCTACTAAAGGCAAAACTAAGTTCAGTGTCAAAATTCCGCCTTTTCTTTTCTTTTCTTGTTCCTTTTCTTTTTTCTCTCTATCGGAATACGATTCTATTTTTAGAACGACGTAGATGAACAGAATCCCAATCGGATTTGATCTTGTTTTCCAAAAAAAAAAAGAAAAGCATCATTTCCTCGAGATGATTGGTCCGCGGACGCAATGGGGGGAGAGGATATCAGCAACAGTTTCGTGTCCTATTGGTGGCTACCAACTCCCTTTCCCTCGCCGCCAACGCGACGACACACGTCACTTCGACCGCCGCTTGTAGCAACTCAAATAAAAGCAAAATTGTGCCTGACCACAAACATATTAAAATCCCAGAGACACGTTACCACGATACAGAGTCTGAGATATATCATGTGATATTGGTCAATAATAAATTTAAAAAAAAAATATTTAGATAGTTTTGGATCCAAAAATTTATTCGATCAATAGAATACAATTTCGATATTGAATCGTCGTTCAAAAATATTGAATTGTAAAAAAATTATCTTTGATTTATCTTTGATAATCGATGAAGATCGCTTGGGCTCCGATTATTTTATCTGACTCAGCTATTGATGAGCATCTCAAAAGTCCAAGAGACAGGATTGATTATTCTTAGAGATTAGTCAGATAAAAATTCAAATATTTCAATATCAATAAAAAAATATCGATAAAATAAAAAGTCAAATTATCCACACTCAATCGATTACTAAATACAATTTATTTTCTTTTTCAAAAATATCCTGAGTTGAAAAAGCCTAAAACATTTTTTTTATAAAATATAGTCATCTTCGATTTTTCTCTTTTACTTTTCATTCGATAGATATAAATTGAATCTATTGTATTCATAATACATTCGGTAAATAGTAGTTGAATGGACAAGAGTATATTTCATAGATCAAGATCGAACGATGCATGAATACACAATGTATCGATGTTCTAATAATCACTATAATTAATCCTGAATCCATCGAAATGCCATCACCGTCCGACTAATCGAACGACGACCATATTCGGATCAAAATCCAATTGAATTGTGGCAGCTAACATCGCATCCGCTAGTAACTATAATTCGATCGAACTTCGATGTCGATCGGATCGCGATTGAATTTCGATTGAATGATAGTTGAATTTTGACTGTTCGACGGCGATGCCGAACGATAGTAGTTTCGGACGAACGATTTTTAGAAATGATAAAATAGAGATATTATGGGATGCATTTAAAATAATTTGGGATAAAAAAATATTGATGAATGTATTTAAAAAAATAAGGTGTATTTAATAAGAGTGAGGATATATATATATATGGACACCGGCGATGACCGTTATTACAGACCTAATTCAAAAATATGTTTCTTTTTTAAGAAAAAGATACGGACAAAGGTGGAATCTGCGGCCAGAGATTGGGCATTCTGGGCCCACTTTCCTGACCAATTGGTGAGCAGTAGTAAAAACGGGTGGGCTCTTGTATAGGGAAAAAAGAAAGAAAAAAAAAGAGAGGATAAAATCGACGCGTCGATTCCGGCGAGGATATCATCCGGTCGTTCACGTGGCCAGGAATCGGCCGTCAATTCTCACCGTTCTTCGACTCGTTCCCTTTCCCGCGGATAAGATCGCGTCGGTCTTCGTAATGAGACCCGAGAAGATGTCTCGGCGGAAATGGCGGCCCCACTGAGCCGAGCAGGACACGTGACATATCCGTGCCACGCGGCAATTCGACGCCGATAGGTCACGGAACCGGGGCGGGACTGGGAATAAAACGATATATTCTCCCGAGATAGCGAGATAAAAAGGGGTGCGTAACGCGCTCGAGATTCTTCCCTTTCGGCTGCACCGTTTTATTCTGGCCAGGTAAATAAAGCGGCAAATAACTAAACCGGTATAGTCGCCCACCCTATATAATGTTCCTCCGCCTCGCTTGAAACTCCGCCAGGCCTCCGTTCGTTGTCTATTGCTTCGACATTAGGGTTTTCGTTAGGTTTCCGTCCTCTGCTGCCGTTCTGTTCTAGGGCTTCGTATCGTGATCTACATCTTCTTTGCTTGCCTTGATTGCTTGGGAGTATCGGCTGCTGCTGGGGAGGAGGATTCCCGGCGTGTTCTGCTGTTTTCGCCGGTGACTGTTCTGGGCTCTTTAAGTGATCTCTTTGATTAAGCTTCCTTCTGAAGGGCCGGCGTGGGTATTCCGTGGTCGTCGGAAGGCGCACTAGGGTTTCTCTTCTCTATATCAGAAGCCGCCTGCTTCGCTTGAGGGGGTGGCCGGGGCTCCGGCCTCGGCGGCTTTCGAAGCCCCCATCTTGAGATTCAGATCTGAGAAGGTAGAGTTTTATTTTTGTTTTTTGGCTGCGACCGGGAAGAGATGCCGGCCCTCGCGTGCGTAGATGCTGCAGTTGTGCCCCCTGGCTACGCCTTCGCGAGAGATGGCGCTCTTCCCGCGCCGAGGGCATTCCTTGGCGGCGCTCCGACGACTGAAGGCTACGACACCTCTGACTTTTCTGAGCCCTGGTCCACCGCCCAGTCCAGCGCCCTCTATCGGATCGACGGATGGGGCGCGCCTTACTTTCGCGTCAATTCCTCCGGTGACATCGCCGTGCGTCCGCACGGTGCCGCCACCCTTCCCCACCAGGAGATCGACCTTATGAAGGTGGTAAAGAAGGCCTCTGCCTCCAAATCTTCCGGCGGGCTTGGCCTCCGCCTTCCGCTCCTCGTCCGCCTTCCAGACGTCCTGAAGCACCGGCTCGAGTCCCTTCATGCCGCCTTTGACTTTGCCATCCAATCCGTCGGATACGGTGAGCGCTACCATGGCGTCTACCCGGTGAAATGCAACCAGGACCGCTACATCGTGGAGGATATCGTCGAGTTTGGGGCGCCGTTCCATTACGGCCTCGAGGCAGGATCCAAGGCGGAGCTCCTCCTCGCCATGAGTTGCCTGACTCGAGGCAGCCCGGACGCTTTCCTTATCTGCAATGGATACAAGGACGAGGAGTACATTGCCCTCGCCCTCATCGGCCGAAGCATGAATCTCAACACCGTGATCGTCCTGGAGCAGGAGGAGGAGCTCGACACGGTTGTCGAGACCAGCCGGAGGCTCGGCGTTCGGCCGGTAATCGGTCTCCGCGCCAAGCTTCGTACCAAGCATTCTGGTCATTTTGGATCCACCTCTGGAGAAAAGGGCAAGTTCGGTCTGACCACCATGCAAACCCTATCCGCAGTCCAGAAACTCCAGCGCCTAGAGATGCTCGATTGCCTGCAGCTCCTCCACTTCCACATCGGCTCGCAGATCCCATCCACCTCGCTGCTCGCCGATGGCGTCGGCGAGGCGGCCCAAATATACTGCGAGCTCTCCAGGCTTGGTGCCTCCATGCGCGTCATCGACATTGGCGGTGGCCTCGGCATCGACTACGACGGCTCTCACTCCGGCGATTCAGACATGTCCGTCAATTATGGCCTCGAAGAATACGCCTGCACCGTGGTGCGGACCGTGATGGCGGCATGCGACCGCAAGAATGTAAACCATCCAATCATCTGCAGCGAAAGTGGCCGCGCCCTGGTGTCCCATCATTCCGTGCTCATCTTCGAAGCAGTCTCATCCAGCGCCATCAAGGCCGATGCTACGCCATTTTCCGGTACTAACCTTTCCTTCCTTGCTGAGGAGCTTGCGGACGACGCGCGTGCCGGCTACAACAATCTGATGGCTGCCGCGTTTCGCGGAGACTATGATTCCTGCGCGATCTATGCAGAGCAGTTGAAGCGGACATGCGTCGAACATTTCAAGGACGGGATCATTGGTCTGAAACAATTGGCAGCCGTGGATGGCCTTTGCGATATCGTGACGAAGAAATTGGGCGTGGCTGATCTGGTGAAGACTTACCATGTTAATTTGTCCATCTTCACCTCGATTCCAGATTTGTGGAGCATCGGGCAAGTCTTCCCAATTGTCCCAATCCATCGTCTGGACCAGCGGCCGGGAGTGAAGGGCATTCTTTCCGACTTAACTTGCGACAGCGATGGGAAGGTGAACAAGTTCATCGGAGGGCAGACGAGCCTGCCGCTGCACGAACTCGGTGGCAGAGACGGGTACTATTTGGGGATGTTCCTCGGAGGGGCTTACCAGGAGGCGCTCGGGGGGCTGCACAACCTGTTCGGGGGGCCGAGCGTTGTGCGCGTGGCGCAGAGCGACGGGCCGTACTGCTTCGCGGTTACGCTGGCGGTTCCCGGCTCGTCCTGCGCCCAGGTCCTGCAAGCGATGCGGCATGAGCCCGAGGTGATCTTCGAGGCGCTCAAGCACCGCGCAGCAGAGTGCGGGGCGGGGGGCGTCGACGCTATTATGCGCGTTTTCCATTCCATGCCGTACCTCGTCTGCCGGACCGGCGGAGGCGTGGACGGATGCGATGTCATCGGCAGCGACTCAGACGGGTGCTGCGGCGGTGGGGACGCGATTGGCTGCGACTCGGACGCGTGCTGCGGCGGTGGGGACGCGATTGGCAGCGACTCGGACGGGTGCTGCGGCGGTGGGGATGCGATTGGCAGCGACTCGGATGTGTTCTGCGGCGGAGGTGAAGATGAAGACGAAGACGACTGGGGCTTCATGCGGTCTTTCAGCGTGTGAAGGTGATTCTGCTGTGTTCTCCTAGTGTAGTTTCCGTCAACAACTTAGTGGTCGGGGTCTGTCGTCGTCGGTGTGTGTCGTCGGTCTCTTATTCTGTTCAATCATAGTAGTGGGTGGGCGTGTTAGATCCGCATCTACTTTTGGCGATGGGGTCTGACCGCTCACGCGACTCGTTGCTCTTTTCTCATTTCCTTACCAATTTAGTTTTTCCAATTTACTAATCGTTGTTAATCTGATACTTCATCATCGTCCATCAACTTTCATCGAAGAAAGATATCTTGATGTCAATAAAAAATATATATATTTGTTGCTTGCATCGGATGCGATAAAACAGCAATAATATTTTACGACGAACACAGTTGATCGAGATGAATATAAAAAATATATATATATTTCTTTCAGTTGTTCTTCTTCTATAAAGTTGATCAATCTTAGAAGGTAACTTTCCCATACTATTTATTAATGCATTATTTTTTATAGGTAAATGAGTTTATTTATATGTGTTGGTTAGAATATATAATGTAAGCCCTGGGAGCTACTCACATATGATAAAATTAGAGTAAATATCTAGGAATCGATGTATATGCACTTGCACCAGTCTAATCACTCTTTCTGTATCGAACTTTACTCTTTCAAATAAGTAGTTATTCTGGTTCAACCACACATCATGAAGTATAGATGAAACTGTAAAGTGTTGAATCTTCACTAAGCTACAACTTCCTCTATAATATCTCTCGAAGAAAATATCATTTCACAAGTGGATATCTCTTGGTGCATGTGAAGTTATATTTTGATTTTTCTCTTGTCAGATTTGGCATATGAAAAATATGTGTTCTTGTGTCTCTATCTCTTGTTGATATATGAAGCATTTGTCATCATTGAGATAATACCGACAATTCCTCAAAGGTAGTCTCTTGTGGGTTAATATCTATAATGTGAAGGCATGACTCGATCGTAAATAACTCATCCATACTAGCTTATGGCTTCTTAGGGTTTGATCTTTTGAAAAACTCATGTCTTTGTCACCCAATCGTCTTGTTTGCTAAACCAACTTGCTAGCAATTGTCGTGCTTCTTCTGTAATCTCAATTGCTAGGAGAATGTTGTCTCGTATCTACAAGAACTTTTAGATTAGAGTGAAGTCTGTATGCTTAACTCATTAGGTTCAAAGGTTTGATCTATTTAGATAATTGTGATGAATCTATTTAATCCAGAGTGCATCATTTTTATCTTGTATCTACCACAAGATTTTAGCTAACAAATTCAAATTCTATGCTTCAAGATATCTAAATTCCAAACCTCTTTCATCCTTCAACTTGCACATTTATAATGATATCGAAGGGTATTTTGATATCCATAAAAAGGCGCGACATATGCTATGAATGTGGTTAATAACACCATGCGGTATTAGAAGGATGAAAAGTCAAAAACACTCTGCTCCTTGAAGTACTAAGGTGACAAGGTGCATCTTCCCAACATAAGATAGTGTCTTCCATAGTCATAAATTAATTCTCTTGACTAGAGAGTCCAATAGTAGATTATAGTCAAAGATCCGAAGTCTCTTTGAACTCAAAGTTATGTTAAAATACCTAAAAGGCATAGACGAAGAGTAGTTTATGTTTGGTTCGCTCATCCATCCTAACCATATGTAAATTGGGCTTCAGTTGGTTCATTTGAAGGTCTACTATATCTCCAAACTTCTTTAATTGTGTAAAGGTTGAAATCCGTCAACCTAGTGACCTCTATCAGTTCACCCTCGGACTATCGTAAGGGAGGTAAATTATGTTGAATTTTTAACCCTTGAAACTAATAATCATCGTATGGAGAGACGACACCCTTGCATTTGCAGGGGATTGACTCCTTGCCCTATTGTGTAACTTCTATATGCCCTAGCCACTATGCTCTTCCTGCGGAGGCAACTCCTTTAAGTGCATAATCTTTATTCTCATTGATGATGCATCGTCTTTGACAAATAAGAGTAGGTCATCTGCATAGATCAGATGCATGAGCCTTTGATGAGCACATTTAGGATGAAACTTAAAGTTTGATCTAGATGTGTGATAGTGTGACTGTCGATTAAGAACTTCAACATATATGCTAAACAAATAAAATGATAAAAGATTTCCATGTCGTAATCCTCGAGCTCCATTAAAGCATCCATATATGTCACCATTAGTTGACAAGGAAAATGATGTAATTGTAACCTACTCCATAATTCAAAAGATGAATTCCATGGGAATTTACAATTCCATGAGTCTGTCTCTCAAGAAAATCTAATTTACAGGGTTAAAAGTCTTTTGCAAATTTACTTTCAAGATACATTTGGGTGACAATCACTTCCTATTGTAGTTTCTCATAAGCTCTTGAACTAAAAGAATATTATTTGCAATGAGTCAACCTTTCACAAATGTTACCCGTGCCATATTCAAGATGTGACCAAAGACTTTTGCTTGTAGGGAAGTTAGCAATTTTAGATATCACATCGTAGAAAATTATGCAGTAAGAGAATAGCATGAATGGACTTAGACATGCCCCCGCTAGCAAGCCCAATTGGTTAGCGCATACAAACTTTACATCAATGGGCAAGGGTCAATCCTCCGCAAATGCGAGGGTGTAGTCCCTCCATGCGTTGGTCATTGGACTTCGGGCCAAAAATGACTTCTCGTGATTTACCTCCTTTACGATGGTCCAGGGATGAACTGCTATAGGCTGCTAGATTGACAGATTTATCTCCTTTATGATGGTCCAGGGATGAACTGCTATAGGCTGCTAGATTGACAGATTTACCTCCTTTACGATGGTCCAAGGATGAACTGATATGGGCTGCTAGGTTGATAGATTCTAACATTTGCATTAATGGATGGACTTAGACACAAGAGCTATCGATGAATGCTTCCATTGTCTAAGTAGTTTGTTTGTTTGAAAAAAATTCTTTAATAGCAGTAATGAAATCTACTTTTATCATCGTCCATGTTTGTTTGAAGAATTAAGACCCATAGCCATTGAATCCCAACACCCTCAAATCTCCAATATTAAAGTGAGCTACTTTGATTTCATCATCTATAGGTCTCTTGACCATTTGTGCTTGCTAGAGAGTCGATAATATATGCCCTCGATGAATATATGAATGTTGAAATTTTGATCTAGGATAAGAAGTTTCAAATGTAGAATCGTCATATTAGTGACCCCCTCTGATTGCCCCTATCAGTGGAGGAGATAAATCAGAATCTCAAGTGACAAGTGCAAAGGAGGGGATCAATCGATAGTCCAGGACGATGAAACCCATAAGAATCAATCCCTATCCACTTAAGAGTTACCATTTTATACTTACCAATTGGGACAATCCTGAGGGCTTAGGATAAGCAGTTCCAAGCTAGCCTTTGACGTGGTTAACAAAGACTTGCATAACCTCTTCGAAGGAGGATGTGAGTTGCCTTCCCTCTCCTTCCACTGTGATGATTTCATTGCGTTTATTGTTTCTCCTTACAAGAGCATGAAAAAATGGTGTATTTTTGTCCATGCTTTTAAGATAATTGACTTTAGTTTATTGTTTCTCCTTACAAGAGCATGAAAAAATGGTGTATTTTTGTCCATGATTTTAAGATAATTGACTTTAGCACGCTGGATGTAAAAACTGTATAAAATTTCATGATGGTAGTTGGGATTTCCAACTCAGAATTTGTGGTCATTTCATTTTTTTTTTCGAATATAATTGATCTTCTTAAGCATTATGATTTTTTTGAACATTATTAATCTTCTTGAATATCATAGTCTTCTCGAGTATTATTAATCTTCCTAAGCATTATTATCTTTTTCGAACATAATTGACTTTTCCGAACACTATAGTCTTTTAGAATATTATTGGTCTTTTCGAATTATATTGACTTTTTCGAGCACTATGATCTTTTCAATCATTATTGACTTTTCTGAGCACCATGATATTTTCAAGTATTATTGGTCTTCTCGAGCATTATGTTCTTTCCAATCATTATTTATTTTCCTGAGCACCATGGTCTTCTCGAGTATTAGTGGCTTTCTCGAGTACTTAATCGTATAAGTCCCACATTACAATCCATGTGTTATATTCTGGTCTCCTCAATCTACGACAAATGAGAAATGGAGTATGACAAGTGGAGGTTCTCTATAATGGTTGTCTCCTAATAGCCTTAAAAGGGGTATAAATATCAAATATGCTTGGTCGGTAAGATGGTTCAAATCCACTATATAAGGTACTTAGGAGGTAAGAGTCAGGGGATGATTTTTTATTTATTTGGTATATGAAAATAATTTATTTTTCTTAAACTTTTTCTATTTGCTATTCTTTCTTCTCGATTCTTTTACTTTTTTCTTTCCATCATCGGATACTGACTTGAGCGTCGAAGGGGCCACACTAAAGAATCTGATCCATCTCTAAAGTTTTCTTCATTCGTAGATTGGAAACTCTAGCTATAAGTCTGAAGATTGACTATTTCATTCCCTTGAAGCAAGAGAAGAAAAGGAGTTCGAACATGTCGTGGGGAAAAACTCTATCACTTTATTTAATTTTGCAATTTCTTTTTGAAAAGCCTAATATCCTTCATTCATAACACTATTGATTAACCCTTAAGTCTTCTAGTTGTTGACAAGCCCTTGATGCCCTTTCAACAATATACTAAAAATATATGGCGTCGAGTTGCTTTAAAGATTATTTGACCACTTGTAGTTTGTTCTTGAGGATGTGCAGAGTTAGCCCTCAGATTATAGTGTAGTGGTAGAGCGTTTATATAGATAGTCAGAAACTTTTGAATTGATTTCTAGTTACGGTGTATTTGTGAACTTTTTTTTTTTCAAATGGAGATCGATTTCTTGGGACGCTCAAGTCTGCTGAGGCAGTCTACGCTCACACCCACTCAATTTATCTTTCTCTTCAGTTTGGGACAATTGAAGGGGCCGCTGGACAACTAAGGGGTGGTTAATGTGGCGATTTTATTTTTTTTTAGGATGCGTAGAGTTGTGTCATACCTAATATGTTTCTTAGTTTGCTCTATCATACGTAGGAAATCCTCGTATCGTGTTCATGTACAATTCATGTTCCATTATTGTGACTAAAAGGAGAATGATCAAATATGCACTTAGGGATCTTAACACACGATCAAATGTGGTCATTTGTCTAAGTGGTTGTTGAGATTATTAGAAGTAAAATTAAAGTCCTATATTGAAAAGACATGAAAAATATCATGAACATATAAAATGAAAATATATCTTTATTGAAATGAGATCTTTTGGGTATAATCTAAAAACAAAACTATGAGGGTTTAATCCAAAATGGACAATATTATATCATTGTGAAGATATGTGAATCTTATTTGCATCAACAATTGGTATCAGAGCTAATGATCCATGTGAAGCTATGAATTTCGAGCGAAAAAATGGAGCTCACATATTCTGATCAAGATAATCAAACATTATACAAGAAATTCAATTGGATCAAGAGAATCAGATAATTGACAAGAAGTTCAATTGAGTCAAAAGGACTAGACAATTGACATAAAGATCTAATGGATTATGGATAGAACATCAAACAGAAAAAGTCCTTTGAGAACGGATAAGTTTGAGGGGGAGGCCTAATGTGATCCTTTTTTAAGGGAGAATTATTGAAATTGTTGAGAGAATAATCAAGTTCCTCATTGGAAAGACATACAAAAGATCATGGACATATAAGATGAAAAGATATTTCCATTGATACAAGACCTTTTGGGTATAATTCAAAAATAAAATCATGAGAGTTGAGGTTCAAAGTGGACAATATTACACCAATGTGAAAATATATTAATCTTATTTGTACTGATAATATACTTGCATCGCATAAAAGGAAGATCCAGGCAAGCTTCTTAAAATTTGATATCATGTAATTAGTGATAGACATCCTATATATTTTATCATCCATAGAAAGAGGAGAATTGAAATCACTCAGGAGGATCCACAGTGTGTCCAACTTAGAGCCAATCCTTTCGCAATTCTTGTCACATAGGTTTCCTACCAATGATTATAATTGTCCCATAGACAAAGGTAAATGCAAAATTGAATCTACTAACATTGCATTGAGCATTACCATGTACAAACCGGTCATACTTCTACTTGCATCCACTACTCATCCCATATAAGTAGAATCCTACTTCTATCTCCCACTTCAATGTATTGTTTGAGTCGGAGATTGGCTAGTCCCCAAGGCTAACCCAATTGGTTAGTGCAAAGGGACTTGTCTATAGTGGACAAGGGTCAATTTTCGGAGAAGTTATGACCTTGGATTATCGACAATCCCTCTCCTTTGCGCTTGCCAACTGGAATCCTGATTTATCTCTCCCTCTACGGTAGGGACAACAGTGGGGGACTATTAATGTGGTGATTCCACATTTGAGCCCGAGATTGGACAATCTCTTGTTCTTTAACTTTTGAAAAGACTCATCCCTTAACTTGGTTTCCCATACACTAAGCACACCTAAACCTTATTTCCAAAAGAGGGTTTTAGTTTTTTTTTTGTCTGAGGTGATAGATCTCTTAATCTGTCAATGAATTGTACATCCACATATGATTCATTAAATAAATAAAAAATTAAAATAATTCGAACACAGGATCTTATCAATTGATCTACAATAATATACGAAAACAAAATAAAATGTACTAGAAACATAAATATGCATCTAGACTCGGATACATCATCTTCATTGGTGATCTATTTGGTGTTTCTTTATTGTAAGCTTCATATTGTACGAGATTTTCTACTTTTAGTGTCATACCGAAAAGGAGAGATTTTAGTGAGTGTAGATTACTAGAATTTGATCGTGGAATAGGAATTAGGATTGCGAACTACGTAAAAAATTAGTGTTATGATTGTGTTGTGTTCTTGTATTATATTTTTGTATTCCACTGTGCTAATATTTTGTAGTCAAGAATATGCGAAAAAAATCGAATAAAGAAATCGATCAACGCTATTCACCCCCTCTAGTGCACCAAACGGTCTCAATGGTATGATATTGTTCACTTTGGGCCTAATATTGGTGCAATCGGCCCAGGTCATGATTGACCGAACTCGAATTTGACTCGAGCAATGTTTTGATGTTTAACATGGAGATTTGACATTGATGTCTGATAATATTTTGAGGAGATTGTTGGTGCAATCGACCCGGGTCATGATTGACCGGACTTGAGTTTGACTCGAGGGAGATTTTGATGGTTGACTAGGGTTGACTATGTCATGGAAAGTCCGAGTCTTGAGTACTTAGCATGTAAAGTCCAAGCGTACTTTGGCAAAGAGAAACCCAAGACATGACGAAACCGAAGGAAGCTCTTGGAAGCAAGCGCAAAGGATGAACAAGTCACGGACTCGGAGGGATCTTGGAGGCGCAAGGCTAAAGGAAGAGCTAGAAGGTTAAGTCTATGTCTAGGGAGTCAATTCAAGTATGAATTACTCATACTTGACGAGTATCAGTCGACTGATATGATGTAGTAGTCGACTGGTAAGATGCTCGACTGAGTCAGGTTGAAAACCTGACAAGCAGTTGACTGTCAAGAGCTGGCAGTCGACTGATCAAGTCGACATCGGGCACAGAATGGAGTCTCACTCGACTCCTCGCGGGGATCACTCGACTGATGAAGTGATCAGTCGACTGATCAGGCTACCATTGGCTGCAATGGCAGTCGACTGATGTTGTACATCAGTCGACTGATCAAGGCTCAACGGGAAAACAACCCTCTCTTTATAAAAAGAGGGTTTGTGGTGCTTGAGTGTGTTAGTGTTTACATTCCAACCATACTCTCAGGCTCCCACATTTTTCCTAAGCTTTCAAAGTGATTTTCATTCCCCTCCTCTCTAATCTTCATCTTCATCTTTTGTAAGAAGAGGAGGGTCTTGTAAGAAAAGCTTCTTAGTGGAACTGCTTGGGTTGATCCACCTTAAGGATCGCCGTGGAGTAGGAGCTTTATCTCCGAACCACGTAAAAGCTTTCGTGTTAGCGTTTGTGTTTAGCTTCTTGATTTTGTTTAGTATTTTGCTTCTGCTAACATTTCTTATAGAATTCGAAAAGAGACTATTCACCCCCTCTAGCCTTTCAAAGATCACTAACAAGTGGTATCAGAGATCGGATCACATCAGAGGATCTAATAATCAACTGGAGCACGATGACATTCCAAGAGGGGTATTGCACGGCGAGACCTCTATACTTCGATGGCAACGACTTCGGATATTGGAAAGGTAGGATGGAGTACTACCTTATGAATGATATTGAAAATTGATTTAGCATTGTAGATGGTTTTGAGAAGTCGGTCGACGAATTCGGAGCGTCAATACCAACAAAGGATTGACAAGAGAGATGGCAAAGAAGACGCAAGCAAATGCAAAGACAACGACCACACTCCAATGTGGTCTATCCAAGGAGCAATTGTCCAAAGTCGGTCCCTTCAACTCCGCTAAAGAGCATTGGGAGAAGCTCATCGAATTGAATGAAGGATCAAAGGAGACAAGGAGAGCCAAGAGGGACCTCTTGATAGGCAAACTCCAAAGCTTCACAATGAAGACCAATGAGACCGTGAGCCAAATGCACGGTCACTTCAAGGAGGTAGTCAATGGACTACATGTGATAGGTGAGAAGGTCGAAAACCGAGACCTTATGAGGTATATTCTCCAAGCCTTCCCTAGAACAACCTTATGGACATCAATGGTAGATGCTTGTAAGGTGTCTAGGGATCTTTCTTTAGTTAAAGTAGATGAACTCTTTTGTGAATTTGAGTTGCACGAACAAGATAACACTTCATCCAAGGAGAAAGGTGTAGCTCTTTTTGTAGGAAAGAAGTACAAGAAGAAGAATGAGAAGAAAGAAGTCTCTTCCTCATCCAAATCCGAGGAGTCATCTAGTAGTGATGAAGAGCTATCGACAAGTGAGGTGGCTCATTATGTAAAGAAGTTTGGTGGGAGGTCAAGGAAACTTACCAAGAAGGATGTGAGGAGGATGTTCCAATGCTCCAAAGGTAAAAATTCTACTAGTTCAATTCCTACTTCTAACGTTACTTGCTATGACTGCAACAAAAAGGGTCATATCAAGCCAAATTGTTCGGAACTAAAGAAAAAGGAGGAAAAAGAAAAGAAGAAGAAGGACAAGAAGGAAAAGAAGAAGAAGAAGGCCAAGAAACATGACACTCATGGCCTTGGAGGATAGCTCAAGTGAAGAGTCATCCTCCTCCTCAAGCAACGAATCGTCATCTAGTGACGATGAGGTAAATGACTCCCCTAGAATAGAATTACTATATAAAACTATTGCATGTCTTCAAAATACAATAAATAAATCAAAATCTAGGATTAAGGATTTAAAAGTAGAAATTAAATCAATTAAGAATGTAGAAATTTCTTGTGATGATGTATGTTCATTTAGGAATGAAAATGATAACTTAGAAAAGAAATAGGTGAACTAAGAGCATGCTTAGAAAAATTTACAAATGACTCTAAATACCTAGATATGATAATTTAGGATCAAAGGGATATTTACAGTAAGGCCAGAATAGGATATAGACCTAAGGAGAAGGAGGTAGCTTTTACATCCCTTGTTAGTAGAAAATCAACCGTTAGGAGCAAGGTTAGAAAGACTTGGGTCCCTAAGAAATTTTTAATTGATGCTACCGGACCTAAAATTTGGGTGCCTAAGACTTTATTTTTCATGTTGGATAGGTAGAAGGACCAAGCTTATGGATTGTTGATAGTGGTTGCTCAAAACACATGTCTAGTGATGAGAGCAAATTCTCAACAATCAACCACATTAGCAAAGGGAAGATGTCTTTTGGAAATAGCGGTAAACTTAAAATCCTAGGAAAAGAGACAATTGAGGTATTTCCAAACCTTGCAATTCACAAAGTATTATTAGTCAAAATATGAAATTTAATTTGCTCAGTGTAAGTCAATTATGTGATGCCAATTTTGATGTTCAATTTGATTCTTCTAAATGCTTCATAAGACATAAAAATCAAAATGATTGCATGTTAGTAGGTTTTAGGAAATCAAATATATACTATATTGATTTATCCTATGCTACTAACGCTTCTACTAAGTATCTTATTGCAAAAGAAGAAGAGAGTTGGCTATGACATAGGAGGCTAGGGCACATCAACATGAAAAACATTGTCAAAATAGCCAAGATGAAGTTAGTCAAGGGGTTGCCAAAAGTCAAGTATCTTAAGGATAAAATGTGTGATGCATGCTAAGAAGGAAAGCAATCAAGATCATCACACAAAGGTAAAACTTTACTTAGTACCGCTTTACCTTTAAAATTCTTGCATGTTGATTTATTTGATTGTCATAGTACTCCCTCCATAATTGGTAGTAAATATTGTCTAGTTATAGTAGATGATTTTTCTAGATTTACTTGGGTATTCTTCATGAAACATAATGATGAAACCCTAGGAATAATCATAGGTTTTAGCAAAAGAGTAGAGAATGAAAAGAATCTCAAAATCAATCGGATCCGTAGTGATAATGGTGGAGAGTTTGAGAACTCTAACTTCTTAAAATTTTGTCTAGAACAAGGGTACATGCACGAATTTTCATGTCCTAAAACACCTCAACAAAATGGGGTGGTGGAAAGGAAAAATCGTGTCCTACAAGAAGCGGCTAGGACTATGCTTAATGCATATTCTCTACCTAGCTACTTGTGGGCGGAAGCGGTCAATACCGCTTGCTATATCCAAAATAAGGTTTTAATTCATAGGTTTTTAGGAAAATCCCATTTGAATTATGGAATGATACAATTTCAATAATTCACTATTTCAAAGTCTTTGGATGCAAAGTCTACATTTTAAACACCAAAGACAACCTCAGTAAATTTGAATCCAAAGAGGATGAGAGAATCCTAGTTGGATACTTATCCACTAATGTAGGGTATAGAGTTTATAATAAAAGAACTCAAAAGGTTGAGGAATCTTCAAATATCCAATTTGATGAAACCTCAAATACTTACCCTAGGAAATCCCCCATTGATAATGATATCAATGAACAAAATCAAGAAATTACCCACAAATTTTAAGATTTAACTTTAGAGGGTAATGATCAAGGGGGAAAGTCAAATCAAGGGGGAGTAAGAGGTGATTCCGATGATGAAAGGAGGGTTGAGGATAATCATGATCAAAATCAATTTAATACACCTCCTAGAACATTAAGAGTTCATCAAAATCACCCTCTAGATCAAGTTGTAGGTGAATTATCTCAAGGTGTTAGGACTAGTTCATTTCATAGAGCTCCCTCTAGTCATATAACACTCGTCTCTCAAATTGAGCCCAAAACAATCAATGATGCATTACTTGATCCGGATTGGATTTTAGCAATGCAAGATGAATTGACTCAATTTGAAAGGAGTCAAGTATGAGAGTTAGTTCCTAGACCTAATGATAGTACCATCATTACTACAAGATGAGTTTTTAGGAACAAACTAGGTGATAAAGACAATATAACTAGGAATAAAGCAAGGTTAGTTGCAAGGGGCTTCAATCAAGTTGAAGGACTTGATTATGATGAAACATATGCCCCGGTTGCTAGGTTAGAGTCGATTAGAATCCTACTAGGATATGCCTCTTACATGAGCTTTAAATTCCATCAAATGGATGTAAAGTCAGCATTCCTAAATGATTTCATTAAGGAGAAAGTATACGTAGAACAACCTCCCGGGTTTAAAAGCATAGACTAACCAAACCATGTATTCAAGCTTAAAAAGGCTTTATACGGTTTGAAACAAGCTCCGCGGACTTGGTATGAAAGATTGTCATCTTTCTTGGTCTCTAAGGGGTTTAGAAGGGGTCAAGTAGATCAAACTCTCTTCATTAAATCAAAGTCTAAGGATATCTTTGTAGCCCAAGTATATGTAGATGACATTATCTTTGGGTCAACAAATGATGAGTTCCTTCAAGACTTCATCAAAAATATGGAGAATGAGTTTGAGATAAGTCTAGTTGGGAAACTAAATTTCTTCCTAGGTCTACAAGTCAAACAAACAAATGAAGGAATTTATGTATACCAAACCAAATATGCTAAGGAAATGATTAAGAAATTTGGTTTGGAAAATGCTAAGGTAGTTTCAACCCTAATGGAAACTAATACAAAAATAGATAATGATCATGAAGGAAAATAAATTAACCTTAAACTTTATAGGAGTATGATTGGTAGTCTTTTGTACTTAACTGCTAGTAGACCTGATATATTATTTGCGGTAGGTATGTATGCAAGGTACCAATCATGTGTCAAAGAGTCCCATTTAGTGGCCGTTAAGAGAATCTTAAGGTATATCAAGGGCACACTAAATGTAGGACTTTGGTACCCTAGGACAAAGTCTTTTGATTTAATTGGGTACACCGATTCCGACTATGCGGGTTGCAAGTTGGATCGGAAGAGTACTAGTGGTGGATGCCAATTTCTTGGATCCTCCCTAGTAAGTTGGAGTAGTAGAAAGCAACCTTGTGTTTCTTTGTCAACCACCGAGGCCGAATATGTGGCTATGAGTGGTTGTGTGACTCAATTACTTTGGATGAGACACACATTAGAGGATTATGAGCTACACTACTCCAATGTAAAAGATTATTGTGATAATGTGAGTACCATAAATTTGACCAAAAATCCAGTTCATCACTCTAGGACTAAGCACATTGAAGTGAAACATCACTTTATTAGAGATCATGTGGCTAAGGGGGACATTGAACTTAATTACATAGAATCTAAGTCCAACTTAGTAGATATATTCACTAAGACTCTCCCCGAAGCGGAATATTCTTCACTAAGGAGAGAACTTGGGATGTGCTTAGTAGAATAGAGGTCTAGGTTTGCATGATCCCATAAAAATTCTAGGACTTATACCTCTAAGCATCTCATAAAACACCTAAGAAATCATGATTTTTGTATTGAGCCACTTAGACAACATGTAAGATGTTAGGAAGATGCACTTGGCTCATCATGCTTGTTATGATGTATTACTATGAACCAAAGTGTCATCTAGAGACATTAATCATTCATTGGACCAATCATTGGGAAGACTTATGCACAAATGATGTGCATATAGCTCCAATAATATAATTGGAATTGTCAAATAAAACATAATTTAAACTATGTTTATCATACTTTGAAAAATAGTTTTCAATTGCTAAACAAAAGTGATACAAAGTTTGAAAAATACTTAAAGCTTTTGCTAGGTTTCAAAATTGTATCATTTTCGAAATCTGAAAAATATATATTTTTTAAATTATTTTTCCTTGATAGAAAATGATTTCAGAAATGTGTACACAAAATTTCATGATTTTTCGATGTTTCTTGAATTTTTGGTGTATTTCTAAAGTTGGGATGAAAAACTTGAAAAAGGGCTTTCGGGTGTGGCAGTCGACTGACTCAGAATTCAGTCGATTGATACCTTGGTTTTTCTGCAATTCAGTCTTATTTCTTGGTCTTGAGTGTGCTCTTAAGTGTCATAAAAACTATGATATGATAATCTTCAGTAAAAAGAAGTTTTAGGACTGTTTGATGCAATGTTTTAGGGGGAGCTTAATAATATAAATCTTTTCATCTCTTAAATTTATATTGTTAGTGCAAAGTTAGGACTTAACTTTCTATCTTTTGTTATACTTTGCTCCACATGTTATTCACACATCATGAACCATGTCTTGGATTAAGGGGGAGTCTCATATTGATCTTATACCTTAGTTCAAGATATAACAAATTCAATTCTTTCATGAAACTTATTTTTGCATGAATTCTTCTCTTTTTGATGTATGTCAAAGGGGGAGAAGGAATGTTTAAGTTAGAATTCATATTGGAAATATGATTATGTGCATATGTTAAAGACCTAACTTAAATGATTGTCAAACATCAAAAAAGGAAAGATTGTTGGTGCAACAATGTCCTAAACATTTATATATTTTGATGTTTGGATAATCATCTAAGTTAGGCAATGTTTTGTGATCTAATTGTGAACATGTTTAAGTGACAGAAAAAATCCAAGTATGAAGACTTGGTAAAGGAAAAGTCCAAGTGTGATCTTGGCAAAAGAAGTCCAAGGAAAGGGCTTGGCGGCGTAAGACCAAGCATGTAGTCTTGGCGGCATAAAGTTCAAGCAGACCTTGGCAAAGGAAGTCCAGAGGCAAGTTTTAGCAGCGTAAGTCCAAACATGTAGTCTTGGCGGCGTAAAGTCCAAGCGTACTTTGGCAAAGAGAAATCCAAGACATGACGAAACCGAAGAAAGCTCTTGGAAGCAAGCGCAAAGGATGAATAAGTCACGGACTCGGAGGGATCCTTGAGGCGCAAGGCTAAAGGAAGAGCTAGAAGGTTAAGTCTAGGTCTAGGGAGTCAATTCAAGTATGAATTACTCATACTTGATGAGTATCAGTCGACTGATATGATGTAGCAGTTGACTAGTAAGGTGCTCGACTGAGTCAGGCTGAAAACCTGACGAGCAGTCGACTGATGTCGCAATTAGTCGATTGCCAATACTGGAAGTCGACTGATCAAGTCGACATCGGACACAGAATGGAGTCTCACTCGACTCGCGGATCACTGATCGATTGCTTCATCACGATCGATGAAGTGATCACGACCGATCACCTTATCGTTGAAATGACGATCGCAGATCCTCGCGGATTCGCCCAAAAGTCGCTGGTCGCGACGATACTGATCGATGTCGTACATCAATCGATTGATCGAGGCTCAACGGGAAAAACAACCCTCTCTTTATAAAAAGAGGGTTTGGGGTGCTTGAGTGGGCTAGTGCTTACATTCCAACCATACTCTCAAGCTCCCACGTTTTTCCTAATCTTTCAAAGTGATTTTCATTCACCTCCTCTCTAATCTTCATCTTCATCTTTTGTAAGAAGAGGAGAGTCTTGTAAGAAAAGCTTCTTAGTGGAATTGCTTGGGTTGATCCACCTTAAGGATCACCGTGGAGTAGGAGCTTTATCTCCGAACCACGTAAAAGCCTTCGTATTAGCGTTTGTGTTTAGCTTCTTGATTTTGTTTAGTATTTTACTTTCGCTAACATTTCTTGTAGAATTCGAAAAGAGTCTATTCACCTCCCTCTAGCCTTACGAAGTGCACCAAACGATCTCAATGGTATGATATTGTTCACTTTGGGCCTAAGTCCTCATGGTTTTATTTTTGGACTTTATCTAAAAGGTCTCATGGCAATGGAGATATTTTTTATCTTATAAGCACATGATCTTTTCTATGTCTTACCAATGTGAGACTTTGATTATATTTTACATACTCCCAACAATCCCCCTCTCAAACGAAGGAAGGACTACATTGAGCCTTCCTCAAGTCTATCCGTCCTCGAAGGACTTTCTCTGCTTGATATTCGATCCTCAACCCACCGGGACTTCCTGCTAATTGTTTGGTCTTCCTGACCTAATTGGACTTCCTGCCAGTTGTCCAACCCTTCTGGTCCAACTAGACTTCCTACCAATTGTTCGATTCTCCCAATCCAATTAGACTTCCTGCCTGATGTCTGGTTCTCTTGATCCAGACATGGAAGCTCTACTTCCTTAGTTCGAGGTTCATGGCTTGACATGGACCATGACTCTTACGAATTGTTAGTGTCTATAAGATTCACATATCTTTATAATGACATGATATTGTTCACTTTGGACCTAAGCCCTCATGATTTTATTTTTTGGGCTTTACCCAAAAGGTCTCATGCCAATGGAGATATCCTTTTATTTTATAAGCACATGTTGTTTTCTATGTCTTGTCAATGTGAGACTTTGATTGTATTCTTCATACTCCCAACAAAATACAATGCATGATGAAATATCAATAATTGAGAAAAAATAAGACATGAGAGCTCGTTGACTAGCCACAAGGAAAAAAGACAATTGGCCTGAAATGGGGTTTTAAAATTAAATACAATGAAGATGGATCAATTCATAAGTATAAAGCTCTACTTGAGGCAAAAGGGTATTCTCAACAACCAATAATTGACTTCATAGAAACATTTACTCCAGTTGCAAGGATAGAAACAATGCATATCACTCTAGCCTTGGCAGCTCAATTAGAGGATAATGTTTTTCAACTTGATGTAAAATCAACATTTCTGAATGAAGAAATTCAAAAAGAAGTTTATGTTGAACAATTTGAGGGTTTTAAGTTCAAAGGAAAAGAAGGCAAGGTCTTTCCGCTTAACAAGGCAATGTATGGATTAAGACAAGTACCCCGAGCATGAAATAGCAAAATCAACAATTACTTTATCAAAAAGGGCTTCAATCGAAGTGCAAATGAATCATCTCTCTATGTAAAGATAATCAAAAAATACTTCTTGGTCGTATGCCTTTATGTTGATGACTTTGGCTATTTTGGGACCAATAAAGCTTTGGTGGAAAAATTTAAAAATAAAATGATGAAAGACTTTGAAATAACATATTTGGGACTTATGAAATATTTTCTTAGAATTCAAGTCAAGCAAAAACCTAGAAGTATTTTTCTATCTCAAGAAAGATACATTGAAGATCTTCTCAAGAAATTTAATGTGGGTCCATGTAAGTCGGTCTCTACTCCTATGTCATTAAATGAAAAATATTAAGTCAATGATAATAGTGAAAAGGTTGACTCCACTCTCTATAGAAAATTAATTAGTTCATTGATTTATTTCAACACAAGGCCAAATATCACCCATTCAGTAAGTTTGCTCTCTATATTCTTAAATGAACCTAGAAAAATTCATTTGACAGTGACAAAAAGGATCTTAAGATACCTTAAAGGTACAAAGAGTCATGAAATTGAATTCAATAAAGAAAACAACTACAAACTTATTGAGTACACAGATAGCGATTGGGCAAGATTGATTGATGATCGAAAAAACACCTCTGGATATATTATTTGCCTGGGATCAAATGTAATATCTTGGAGTTCAAAGAAACAAAAATCAGTGGTATTATCTTCGGTAGAAGCAGAATATATAGCTATACCCGATGCTGCTTGTGAAACAGTTTGGATTAAAATAATTTTGGAAGATTTAAAATTCAAGCAAGATAACCCAACAATACTATATTGTGATAATATGTCTGTAATTGCAATGACTAAGAATCCAGTCTTCCATGCACAATCCAAGCATATTGTCTTAGTGACTATGAGATTCATATATCTCTACAATTGTATGATATTGTCCACTTTAAGTATAAATCCTTATAATTTTATTTTTTGGACTTTACCCAAAAGACCTCATACCAATAGAGATCTTTTTATCTTATAAACACATGATCTTTTTCATGTCTTACTAATGTGAGACTTTGATTGTATTCATCATACTCCCAACAATCCCCTCCTCAAACGAAGGACCACATTGAACCCCCTTCAAGCCTATCCGTCATCGAAGGACTTACTTTGCTTGATGTCTGATTCTCAATCCACCAGGACTTCCTGCTAACTATCTAGTCCTCCTGACCCAGTTGAACTTCTTGTCAGTTGTTCAACCCTTCTGGCCCAACTGGACTTCCTGCTAGTTGTTCGATCCTCCTGACCCAACTGAACTTCTTGCCTGGTATTTGTTTCTCTTGATCCGAACATGGGAGCTCCACTTCTTTCATTCGAGGTTCATGGCTTGACATGAACCATGATTCTGATACAAATTATTAGTGTCTATCTATATATTTTCACAACGGTATGATATTGTCCACTTTGGACCTAAGCCCTTACGATTTTATTTTTTAGACTTTATCCAAAAGGTCTCATACCAATGAAGATATCTTTTTATTTTATAAGCACGTGATATTTTTCATCTCTTACCGATGTGAAACTTTGATTGTATTCACCATACTCCCAATATATTGAACTGCGACATCATTTCATTCAAGATTTAGTTAATCAAGGAGAAGTATTCATGGAGTTTATCAAGACCGATAATCAACCAATAGATATTATGACAAAAGCCGTCACAATTGATAAGTTCGATAAATTCAAAAATCTACTCCATATTACAAATTAAGAGGGGATATTGAATAATAGTTTTTAATCTTTGGAAGTCTGGAACTGCATGGTCAAATCTTGAAGCTGCAATTACATAGTCAAAGTATGGGAAAAGAAGACCTGTCTTGGAAACTTGTTGATGGTTAATACTATTGACTAGCTTTATTGAGTCATGTATCATTTTGCATTATAAATAGAAACATGACAAACACTTGAGATCCTATGCGAGCGCGGGCACCGCTGGGATCGCTTAAAAAAATTCTAATTTGGTTTCCTCAAATTTCTTTGATTATGCTCCCAACACATCTTGCACAAATCACTAATTGTATCATTCCCTACTTCCCAATGCCAACATGATACAGAGGATAACCCTCCGTTGCCATAAAAAATGATAGTCTCACTTGAAAGAAAGATGGTTGGTTGGTCGTCTCCTTTCGCTCTAGAAAAGAAAGAAGAGTCTCTCTTTATAACCCACTTAATCAGTATTATAATTATTGTTGGTGCAAGAATGCCCAAGTATTAATTACTTTTGATGTTTAGATAATCATATTTAAGTTAGGCAATGTTGGTGATTTAACATGAATGATTAAGTGACAGGTAAAAGGAAAGTCCAAGTGTGGAAACTTGACAAGGAAAGTCCAAGGGTGAAGACTTGACAAGAAAAGTCCAAAATAAGGACTTGCAGCATAAGTCTAAGTGTGTAGTCTTGGCAACGTAAGTCCAAGTGTGTAGTCTTGGCAGCGTAAGTTCAAGTGAATCTTGACAAGAAAAGTCCAAGGATGAGGTCTTGGCAGCATAAGTCTAAGTGTGTAGTCTTGACAACATAAATCCAAGTGAACTTTGGCAAAGGAAGACCCTAAAGCATAACAAAGTCGAAGGAGACATTTGAAGGCTAGCACAAGGATGAGGAGTTGTGAACTCGGAGGATCCTGAAGGCACGAGGATGATGGAAGAGCTTGAAGACGTTTGGTCTAGACTTAGGGTTAGATTTCAAGTATGAAAGAATCATACTTGAGGTGTACCAGTCAACTGGTGCTTAAATCAGTTGACTGATGAATTAAAACAATCACATAGATTGTTTGACAGTCGACTGGTCTCAGGTGCTTGGTACTTGGGAAAGTCGAGCCACACTCGGGCTCAAGTCGACACTCGGACTCCATAAGCTGAGTTATGATCGAACAGTCGATTGTTATATTAAGCAGTTGACTGGTTGCGATAGTCGACTGGTTGAGTTGTACTCGACCAACTCAGCACTTGGGCTCGAGTAGTCGACTGCTGCGTGATGCAATCGACTATTCGAACAAGCAGCCAAGGAGTGCTCGACATAGTAGTTGACTGCTGAGTTAAAGCAGACGATTGATGTTACTGTAGCACAACATAAACTTCTTGAATCGACTGTCGTCGGTGAGTTATTCGACTAAGATGCAATCAGTCGACTGATTTAGTGATCAGTCGACTGATAAAGTATTCGTTGAATGGTGACGATCAAGAGATCGCAGAGTCAGAAGTCATTAGATTCATTCAATGGTCATATCAGTTGACTGCAGGTATGTAGTAGTTGACTGGCGAAGGCATAAATGGACAAACACCCGAAAATCTATATAAGAGAAGGTTTGGGAGCTTGGAGGGACTAGTGCTAACACACAAAATTTCTCATCCTAAACTCTCCAAGCCTTCTCCTAAGTCTTTTACTCTCTAAATCTCTTCTTCCTAAACTTCCTTCTAACATCTTGTAAGAAGAAGAGATTGTCTTATAAGAAAGGTTTCTCCACCTTGGTGTGCTCATTAAAAGGAGAAGTTTAGTGAAGGCTTACAAGGAGAAATCCGCCTTAAGAATTGTCATTGAGTAGGAGTGGATCTCGAACCATGTTACATCGATTGTGTTAGCTTTGCTCTTTTGATTTTCAATTTAGTTATTGTTTTTGTTCTTGCTTTCGCTAACAATTTGTGTAGCAATCGAAGAATCGCTATTCACCTCCTCTAGCACACAACAAGATCCTCAACAATTATTAATTGTGATTTTATATTGTTGTAGATATAGCCTAACATACGGGATCCACGGGGTAATAATAGGCATGGGTAGAGCCCAATAGTTATGCCACATAATGAGTCGAAAGGGGGTGACTCGAGAAACGATGAAGGAGTGTGTCGAATCGGAAGTGAGGTGACTCGGAAGGAGTTGAAGGCAGAGACAAATCGCGTTAGAAGTGAGGCTACGCAGGAGGCAGAGGCAGGTCAAGTCGAGCGTGAGACAATTCAAGAGGCATAGGCAGAGGTAAACTGAGTCGGAAGCGAGGTGACTCGGGAGCCATTGAAGGTTGAGACAAGTCGACTCGAGAGGGGGTGAAGGCAGAGGCAAGCCGAGTCGGGAGTGGGGTGGGTTAGGTAGCGCAAAAAGCATAAGCAAGCCATGTCAGGAGGTCAGGAGCCCAACAGAGATTCCTTCTCATGGGGGTTACATTCGATCCTCTAACTATCTCTTCTAATGATGACTCTGTTAGGAGGAGATTGTTAGTGCAATCAATTTTAGGTCAAGATTGACTAAGCTCGAGTAAGAGTCGAGCTAAAGTTGAGTTTCAATGTTTGACAATATGACAATATGACTATAAGATGGTATGAGACATTTAAGGTCATACGGTTGAGAGTGTAGGTGCAATAATTATTGGGTTAGGATGACCATGATGGATAAGAGTGTTGGTGTGATGATAAGTCAAGTATGTCAAGGTTGACCAGAGACTTGACAAGTGAATTCCAACCGGATATTGACAAGTAGAAATTCAAGTCGGTTAAGGAAGACCGACACTCAGTAATTAGAAGTCCAACTGAGAGTTGGTGAGTGAGATATCCAAGTCGGCCAAGGAAGACCGAACACTTGGTGGTTGGAAGGTCAACTGGGAGTTGGCGAGTGGAAAATCTAAGTTAGTCAAGGTTGGCTGGACACTTGGCACAAAGAGGGAAGTCTAAGTAGGTCAAGCAGGATCGGATGCTTGGTGTTGGAAAAATCCTTGCAGGTTTGGAGACCGGATACACAATAAGGAAAGTCTAAACAGATCAAGGAGGATCAGATGTTTGATAATAAGAAGTCTTAGAAGGTCAAGGTAACCAAATGACTAGGCAAGTGAAGTCTTGGCAGGCCAAGGTGACCAGATATCTAGGCAAGTGAAGTCCCGACAGGTTAAAGTGATTGTGCTTAGCAAGTGAAGTTCCGACAAGTCAAGGTGACCATGCTTGACAAGGAAAGTCCTGGTAGGTCACGATTGACCGGATGCTAGGCAAGGGAAGTTCCGACATATCAAAAGTGATCGGATGTTGGATGAGAAAAGTCCTGGTAGATTAAGGATTGATCGGATACCAAGTGAACTGGGAGTTAGCCTAGGAATGAGGTTGACTAAGGCATCAATCGACTGATACATCATAGGGCACTCGGGAGCATGGCATGAGTCACATACTCGGGGATGAGTACTCGGGCAGTTGATTAGTGGTTTTGACTTCTCGACTGAGAGGGTGCTCGTGAGACGAGAAGTCACATACTCGAGAAGTTCCAACGAGTGCTCAGGCAGTCGACTGGTGGTCTTGACTAGTCGACTAGTTTGGGGCTCGAGCGATGAGGAATGACATTTGGTGAGGTGCTTGGGTGTTGAGAAGCAGTGCTCGGGCAGTCGCGCTTGAGGGATTGAGAAAGCAGTGCTGCTCGGGTAAGCACTAAGGAAGTCAATGCTTGGGCGATGAGGAAGAGGCGCTCGGGCACTCAGGTCAATGCTCGAGCAATGAGAGCGCGGAAGTACTCGGGCATTCGAGTCAGGGACTTGGGTGCTCCAGTGCTTGGGCAGTCGCGAGGTCGGTGCTTGGAAAAGTTGATGCTCGAGAGTGATGCTCGGGAGAATGCTTGGGTAAGACGATGCTTGGGCAAGCCGAGAACAATTGCTCAACACTTGGGACTCAGTTGCTCGATAATACAATCAACTGATAAGTTGATCAGTCGACTGGGGAAGGTGCTCGGGAAAAACCGCGACTCCAATTCTCAGGAAAAGAAATCGAGTGCTTGAGAAGGTTACGATGCAGCAGTCAACTGTTGTGTTGAAGCAGTCGATTGACTGCAATGTCAAGCGAATAGAAAGGCATTGAATCAACTGACCAATTCAATTGGAGGCTTAGCAGTCGATTGATGGCTTAGAGAAGTCGACTGATCAATTAAAATCCGACATGGATTGAGTCGTTGTGAGTAAATGATCGAGTGATCAGTCATTATGAGTAAATGGTTGAGTGACCAGTCGACTGGGAGTAAGGCTAGTCAACTGGTAGACAGAGATTAGCCGATGTCGAGCTTATAAAAGGAGGACTTCGTGAAGACTTGGGGTTTTGGTTTCTTGGAGACTTAGAAGGGGATTAGCTGCTGCTATCTGGACCTTCAAAGAATTTTCCACAACAAACAAACAACGATCAAACTTACAATCATTATGTAAAGTATTTTCATTTGTATTTTGATTTGTCTTTGTATTTGGTTGCTTTTGTTATAAAGAAAAGGTGTAAAAGGTTTCTTCACTTCTAGAAGGTTTCCGAGAAGAAGAAAGAGATAGTGGGACTATTGTAGAGCTAGGTCGTGGAGTAGGGATCGGAGATTCCGAACCACGTAAAATTAAGTGTTGTACTTGTGTTTTGTTATTTCGTTTATATTTTTTTTTCGTTGCACATAAAGTTTTGTAGACAAGCACAAGCAAGAGAGTGAACGCAATCGAAGATCGAGTCGTTATTCACCCCCTCCTTCTATCGCCAACGCCAATCCTAACAGACTCTTGTATATGTGGCACTCCACGGAAGGATTTCCTACAGAGGTTGTCCGCCAACTGCCTAGCAAGGGGCATTGCTAGGGCATAACACAGAGGGGCAAAGCAGCCTCGGAGGATCTATATATAGGCAGTTTGAGGTAAATGAAGCTCTCTGCATCTTTTTGCAAAAGAAAAAAGGACTTTTATATATACTTGAATATTCCTTTTCTTGTTCTCCGCTTATGACTTAGACATCGAAGGATTGTAAGTCAGAGCACTGATGGTCGTCTGACGTATGTTGATTTTGATAGATTACTATTGTAGCAATAAAAATCCTATCTCTTTCGAAGACTTGATGGAAGGTATCAGAAAATGACCGCATCATATATTATACATGCATGTTATCTTCTATAATCATGATTTTAAATATTTTTTTATCATTAAAATAGTTTAATAGCCTAAAATATTTTAAAAGCATAAAAGTTTTTGAATTTTGAGCATTTTATATAATCCTTTTGATGTCCTGGTTAAAAAAATTAAAGATTTAAAAGACTTAAAATTATTAGAACCATTATCTCTTCGCATGGCTGTCTCAATAGAGTTTTTAAACTATGATTTCGACCTCATGATAATCTTTTTTTATTATTAAAATGTCTTGGTAGCCCAAAAATATATTTAAAATTATATTGTATGAATATTGTTTCATCTAGTTATGATTTTAATTTTCTTAACAATAGTTGTGAGCAGCCTTTTAGACCATTAAAATGTTTTAGTTTTTAATCATGATTTCGGTCAATCCAGTGACCCCTATCGATCTGTCTCATGGTCATTATAAAAGAGATAAATTACGGAGGGTCCTATAAACTTTAATATAGTGGTTAAGACACGTGGAGATCATCTAAATTTAAAAAAAAATTTAGATCTCTTCCGAAATCGATCTTTATTTTATCCGTAAATTTTATCATGTTTTAATCACTACGCTCTTAATAGTTAAATCATAATTAAAGGGAATGTAAAATTATGATTAAATAACATAAACACATACGGTAAGGGTAGAGATGTAATAATACTTATATAATAATAATTTTGTGTTATAAAGTGTTTTGCCTAAAACAATTTAATGACTAAGAAAAACTTAAAATTAAAAGAGGTCTCAAAATTAAAAGATTAATAGAGATCTAAAAATTAAACACCTGTGTGACACGATTTTAAGTTGTTTAAAATTGTTTTGATCAAACCATTTTGTTAACCAAAAGTTTAAAACATAGTTAAAGACCGATATACTCAGGGAAATTTTATCTATTATGATATCTATTGATGCAATAGGTCCCAGATCAATATTGATCAAATTTGAGTAAGATTCAAATGATATTTTGATGTTTGATAATAGATTGACAATGAATTTGACCATTGTTTAACTATATAAATTGATCATATGACTAATGGATGATTGAGATATCCAAAATCATATGAGGAAGATTATTTAGGAGAGATTGTTAGATCAATCAACTTTGAAAGGTTAAATTTGGATATTTGACTAGGGAAGTTTAAATATGAATATTTGGTAAAAGAAGTTTAAAGATAAAGTCTCAATAGCATAATCTAATTAAGTGTATAGTCTTGACAACGTAAAGTCCAAGTGAACTTTGACAATTAGAAAGTTTAATATGGAATTGACAAAGAAAGTCCAAACATAATCTTGACATGGAAAGTCCAAATATGATCTTGACAATTAAAAAATATAAATCATGGATACTTGATAAAGGAAAAATCCAAATTTATAAATTTGATAGCGTAAAGTCTAAACATATAATATTGATGTAAGTCCAAATGAATATTGACAAAAAAATTTAAGAATAAAATTTTGACAACTTAAAATTCAACAATTTAGTAACACTCAACTCTTAAACAGAGTCGTGAGAGAGAGAAAAAAAAAAAAAAGAAAGAAGATGAACATCAAATATCATAAATGCTATTAAGAGACGAATTGTTAGAAATGATTCTTATACGACCAAAATACTCTGATGATCAAAAGTTGCTCCAAGTCGTAGTTAAAAAAAAATATAAATATTATTAAAAGACTTATAGCAACTAATAGTATTTATATGGCCAAAATACTTTGACGATTTAAAGCGGATCAAAATTATGTTTAAGGGACATAAACATTAGCAAAAGGCAATTTGATAATACTCTTTTTTTTTTTTAATTGCGTTTGGTATGGATAATATAATTAAACCAAACGCAATTTAAAAAAAAATAATTCATATCTTTTGTTCTATGACCAAATCCAATTCTAAAGTTTTAAATAGGTTTATAAAGTCGTATGAGTATGGTACAATGGTAGAGCAGATCTATATTTTGTAGATTAGTATCGTTTATTTTTTATTAGGATAAATTTGTTGGGCGTAAAGCATCGTTTAGGCATTTTATATAAATTATAAGCGATTGAAACAACAATAATTAAACACTTACAGTGGGTTCGTCGAATTCGCTGGAAATTACAATTTCGTCGTCGGAATCTCACCGTCTGAGAAGTGATCACAGTGTGGAAAGCTTCTCCTCGTTCACGAACCAAATTCACCGCGCCTTGGACATTTCCTACGATCTCTACTCGCTTTGGCAGCCTCTTGGCGTCCTTGCATCTTCTCCGACAGAGCAGCCTCTCTCTCTCTCTTCTCAGTCTCTCAGAGCCCTCTTGCTCTGCCTCCTTTCGCTCTCTCTCGAAAGCCACCAACAAAAAAAATCCCTTGGACGCACTCCTTCCCTTTTAAAGGGAAGGAAATGCACACACGACTTCAAGCCATGCGTGCTTGAGGCGGTTCCATGAACTGTCTCTGTGCAGTTCGTGGAACTGCCCACAAAATTCGATTCTGAATTTTAAAAAAATTTGAATAGATAGTTAGAGTCATACCTAAAATTTAGATGGCCTAAATCAAATTTTAAAAAATATACTAATGAATTAATTTTTAGGCTCCTTATATTAATTTTTGGGCCGATTTTGAAGATGATTGGAACCATTTTAAAACTTGGGCCCGACGATCGCTTTTTTGGCCTTACATCAGGTATGGTTCTGCAGATGGTCTGAACCGAATGTGGATCGGGAGTTTGTCTTTTCGGATATAGTACATATTTGGCATCTAACCTACTTTACAAGGATGATATAACCATATTGTCGGACTTAACTGCTGAGCCGTGAGTACTTTTTTGATTTACTTTGATGGATGATAAAATATATCTCATCTAAAAGTTATTTAGTATCTCATCAGAGATCTGTGAGACCGGATCAGTCATCCTCATGATTAGTCTGATTGAAGATCTGAATATCTAGTGTTAGTAAAAAAAATTATACATAATTGTTAAATAGATTTAGTTGATGATGATTCATCAGTATTTTAAATTAATTCAAAGGAGTAATCTTGAATCAATTTAAGAAGAGTTCATTAAATGAATAAGATTGTGGTTGGAGCTAATTGAGTCGATAAAAAAATTAAGTCGATTGAAGTTTATTTGAATTGACTAAATGTATTATAAACTTGTGATCTTATTCAGTTGAATCCATTGAAAGGGTTGGATTGATGAGTAATTTGTTGAAAGTTTGATGGGAAAAAGATGAAATGATAAGAGAGTTTAATCTCACATTAGCAGTTGAAAGATAAATTAATTAATTTATATTGAATCAAAATATCTATAATTGTGAATACGTATGAGTCAAAAATTATCTTTCGCATGTGGATATTCACATGGGGAGTGTAAATCTAGTGTTTATATTATACTGAATCTAAGTCACTCGTGTGTAAATGTGATCTATGCACATCGAATTTTGAACCGATCAAGATAAAATTTGTCTAAGTAAATCAACCTACCAGCCAAATCCTTTTACATTGCCAACTCAATTGAGTATTAACGGTGCTAGTTGTAGGCGTTACGACTTGGTAGCTCGACACTCGATAGTTTAGCCACTCAACTCGATTCGACACTTGACAACTCGATCAACTTAGTCAGCTCAGCCACTCAGTTTGACTCGACACTCAGTAAATCGACATTTCAACACTCGACAACTCAACCATTCAACTCGGCTCAGTACTCAATAACTCGATTAGCTCGGTACTTGATAGTTCGACCAACTTGACACTCGGTGGCTCAATCATACAGCTTGACCAACTCAACGACTCAACTTGACTTGGTGCTCGATAAATCAGCTAGCTAGCTATTTGATGTGAATATAACTTAATCTATAGGACCTAGGGAGTAGTTAAAAATAGAGGTAACGTCTCTAGTCATTGGGTTATGTAACGAGTCAGGAGTGGAATGACTCGAGAAGGGTATAAGGTCGAAGTAGATCGAGTCGAGAGCGGAGCAATTCAAGAAAGATAAAAGGCTGAAATAAGTCGAGTTGAGAGCAAGGCGACTCAAGAAGGATAGAAGATCGAAGTAGGCCGAGTCAAAAGGAAGGCAATTCGAGAAGGGTAGAAGGCTGAAATAGGGTGGGTAGGGAGCAAGGTAATTCGAGAAGAGCAGAAGACCGAAGTAAACTGATCAAGTCGAGAGCGGGGTGACTCAAGAAAGATAGAAGGCAGAAATAAATCGAGTCAGAGAGCATAACAACTCGAGAGGTGAGGACCACCAAAGAGATTTCTTCTTTATACAGAATATACTTAGTTCCCTAATGACCTCTTATGATAATGAATCTTATATATATATATGGCACGACACCCGAAGATTCCTAGCAAAAGTTGTCCCCTAATAGCCTAGCAGACGACGTTGCTAGCAGATAACTTAGATGTGCGAAGAACCTCAAAGATGCTATATAAAGGCAAGTTAAGATAAAGAAAAAGACTCTCTTTTACTCTCTAGTCTTTTCTTTTCCTAAAAAAAACTGACACTACTATTTGATCTTTCTTGTCTGACTTAAACGTCGTAGGGTTGTAAGTTAGAAACATCGACAATGATCGATTGACATATATTAATTTTGACAGGGATACTATTGTGAATGTAAAAATCCCACTTCTCCTAAAAGCTTGATGAAAAATATCTAAAAAAAACGACCGCATCATTACTCATTTCAAATTAAGTTAAATTTAAATTATATGTCACCAAAGTGACCTCTATTACTTGAATTTAATTTTATTTGAAATATTAAGATATTATTCAAGTATTAGGTAATGTGTAAATGTATATATTTATGTGAGTATTAATCGACCCAAAGAAAGATTTATACTTAACAAAATTATACATTTACTTGTGATAATAAACACGTAACAATTATAAGGTTACAATTATTATTTTTATGAATTTAATGAATCGATTTAAAGATAGATTTATTATTTGTCGTACATTATTGTTAGGGTTTAATTATTACAACAAGAGTATCACTTGCAAATAATATTATTGTCCAAAGATTTGATATTGTTGTTGCACTAGGTATCTTTAGATGAGATTTACCATTTATTTTAAATTTCATCATAATGAGCATGTTAATTATGTTTTTATTCTTGTTTTCTTTTTCAACAAGTGTTGCTACTATTTCTGCTAACTTAAATTCAGTGTCGGTCCTTAATGGTACAAATTTTAAGGATTGAAAGGAGAACCTTCTCATTGTTCTTGGCTACATGGATCTAGATCTGCGCTTAGGACAGAGCAACCTACTACTTCTACGGATTCTAGTTCTTCTAAACAGAGGACTAAATATGAGAAGTGAGATCGCTTTAACCGCATGAGTCTTATGATCATCAAGCGCGGCATACCGGAGGCTTTTAGGAGCGTCGTGTCTAATAGTATCACCAAAGCTAAGGAATATCTCGATGAGATTGAACAACGCTTTGTCAAAAGCGATAAGGCGGAAACAAGTACACTTCTTAAAAGCTTGATTTCCATGAAGTATAAAGGCAAGAGAAATATTCGGGAATATATCATGGAGTTTTTCCACTTTGCATCAAAGTTGAAAGCACTTAACCTTGAATTGTCGAATGATATGCTTGTGCATTTAGTGCTTATTTTTCTTCCAATTCAGTTCAGTCAATTTCAAATCAATTATAACTGTCAAAAGGAGAAATAGACTTTTAATGAGCTCATTTTATACTATATTCAAGAGGAAGAGAGGTTGAAGCAAACAAGGTTGAAAGTGTCTATTTGGCAAGCACCCCTAAAGATAAGGGCAAAAAAAGAAAGAATGAGACTACTAAAAGTCCTTATGTGAAGAAACAACAGCAGGATAATGACAAGAAAGTTTGTTTCTTCTGTAACAAGTCTGATCATGTCGAGAAAGAATATCCTAAGTATCATGCCTGACATACGAAAAAGGGTACATTTTTAAATTTGGTTTGTTCTGAAGTAAATTTAGCTTCAATACCTAGAAACACTTGGTAGTTAGACTCCGATGCTACTACTAACATCAGTGTTTCAATACAGGGTTATCTGAGCTGCCGAAAGCAAAGTGATACTGAAAGATGCATCTATGTGGGTGATAGTAAGTCGGTCGAAATAAAAGCCATAGGACATTTTAGATTGTTATCAAACACTGGTTATTATTTAGATTTAATAAATACTTTTATTGTACCATCTACCCTTGAAAACTTAACAACTCTGTCATTTAACTCACCGGAAGGATGTTATTTTAATAGTTAAATTTGAATTTATTTCGAATTAGAATTTTAATTCAGATTAAAAGAAAATTTTCGTAACATAATTATTGATAGAGAATATTTTCGTATTCAGTATTTTTACAAATTGAGGTGCGATTGAGTCAACTAAATTCCAATAGAGTAACCGGGCGAAGGTAATCAACTTCGATTTAAAAAAACTCCTTAGTCAATATAAATTTGAGGTCTCTGTAATCATACATTTTGAGTGTAAAAAAAAATGATAATAATAATAATAATGTTCCGATAATTAAACAACAAAGCTTTTCTCACTCTTATTTAAAAAAATAAATAAATTCATCTACGTTTAAATTTATTTTCTTAGTCTCCCTTTTACTAATTAAAAAAAAAAATTAAATCTTTGATTTCTTTAATCTATTTTTTTTATTGACATCGGAATATTTTAACCTTCGATTCAATTAATTTTTAAAAGTGATCGTCTTATTTCATAGATCTTCAGGACACCTCGCCAACAGTTAAGTCGAGTAAGATCGAAACCTAAGTGATCTCCACCAACCACCAAAGATAAATCAGAGAAGCGCTTGTAATTTTTTTACAATTCAATTCGGATTCTACAGTCGTATCATCTCTGAATGATGATCCAATATTAAAATCATACTTCGTTCATCGATCAAATTCTCAAATAGATTTTTTTTTAAATTGACTATTGAATAATATTACAGTAAAAATCAAATTATATTCTATTATAAAATATCTCTTTCACCGCTGTCTAAATTCATCTTTGATTTCTTTTATTTTCCTTGTCAAACAGGAAATCTAGCACGTTGAAAGATATTAAAATATATGTCTTGTGGAAGTCTTTTTTTTTTTTTTTTTTCTTTTTTTGTTGACTAAATAAAATAAACATAATAAATTAATAGACGCCACTCATTCGCCATGAAGGTGGGTGTGGCATCGGAACAACCTTAGTGTTCTCAGGATGTCAAACTCAGTCTATTAATTTATTTTTCTCCTCCGAGTTTGCTGTGGGCTCCACATCTTATCCAGTGATCATGTAGGTACGAAGTGGGTAAACGAAATCATCGGTCCAAGAGATAACGTTTCGAACCTCGAAACCGTTCTTTAAGAAACGTCGACTGCATGATGTAATACTCGCGAACTGCACCTGCTTTTTTTACTGGTGGATCAACAATCGAAGGCCCATCTCGACTCTCGATTGAGGTAGGAAGTTGGGTGCTCCGGCAATGGGTGGGCGGTGATGATTTTCCGGTGGCAACTCCTGATTTGGAAACCTATACGGAGCCAATCGCATCGGGTACGAAAGTGAGGCTGTCGGATTAGGGGTTGGGCGGTAATGGACGGTCGCGATGAGTCGGTCAAAGCCAGTAAACGATGGTTGCCGAGGCGGTTGCAGCCGGTCATCATCAATCGCCTCCCCCCGCGAGTTCCCGCGAACCACAAAGAGGACCCGCTCGCCGGCGTCGCGGCGCCGTGAGAAAGGGGGCTAAGAGGAGGCGGCGGCGAAGAAGAAGAAGTAAGCTCGTTGCATCTGTCGATGCGCGTGGCCCTTTCTCTCGTTGGTCGATGCCGTAGCGAATTCGAAGGGTAAGTGCTCGCTGGTTCATTTGCTTTCCGTTCCGCTATCGTTTTTTTTTTTTTTTTTTTTTTTCTTTCTCTTCCTCGAGATTTTCGACCTGTTACTTGATCGTTCGTGAGAGTGTCAATTTTTTGCGACTTGATTCAGAATAGGCATCTTGCAGTTCCTCGGGATCGAATTGTTGCGAAGCGTTGTGATTCGGCGATTTCGAGATCAGTTGTGACTTTGCACTATCATTTTCACTAAAAATCGGAGAAATTAGGATTTATGTTCTCGTCCTCGCGATCTCTTTATAGTAGCTTTATATGCTCTCCGAGGATACGATGGTAGTTTTTAATGGTCGATCTTCGATCTCTGTTGACAGTGACAAGGGAGATATTTTATTCGATCCTCATAGCGGCTTGTCTACATTTCCAGTTAATCTCTTCGGAATCATTTTTTTTGGATCTGAGGATGAAACTGAATGGCACCAGGCGCAAGTTTTGTTGAATCAGTGGCGATTAGGTTTCAAAAGTTCTTCTTTCTAAGGTTGTTTGTAAGATGGCTGGCTCACTGTAGGTACGAGGATTCTCTTCGCTATATAGTGTCGACTTCTTCGCGGATTTACTGAGGCCAAGTAGGCTTCCTTCTCTGGTAGTTTTCCGGAGTGATGGTGGTCAGAGGCCAGACATTTTGATCCCCCATGTCGGGGAATGGTTATTCTGGTCTCGGACTTGCCTCAGGCGACATGAACCATATACCTAACAGCGCTGCGAACTCTTCGGGTCCGAATATCGGTGCGAGTTCCCTTGTCACGGATGCCAACTCAGCTCTCTGTGGCGGTCAGTTGCAACGATGCACCAGCTTTAGTAACGAAGCATACACACGGCTTCCTACCTCTCCCATTTCCTTCTCCTCCAACTTCTCAGGTTCAGTGATTGATGGTTGCTCAACTGTGCAGCAAAACCCTTCCATAGCACATATACAAAAGCAAGGGCTGGCAGGAGCAACATCTCAACTAATGCAACAGGACCTTGGAAGTTTAATGAATGCCCAAAAGAAGCCACAAGTTGATGGAAGGCATGAAGACGCATTGCAGCGGCAGTTGATACAACAGCTTTTACAGGGACACGAGCCCATTCAAGCACAAGGTCAGCAGAACATGCAACTGCAGGCCATTTTGCAACAGCAGAGATTATTGCAGCAGCAGCAACGGCAGCAACAGCAGATAATGCAATCCTTCTCTCATATGCCCAGAGGGCCTATGAGAAACCTGCAGCAACAACATCTGCAGTCCCAGGCTCTTCAATTATCTCTTCCTGTTAAACAGACAATTGATAATGAAATATGTTACCGTAAGCTTATGCAATACTTGTATCACAAAAGAAATCGACCACATGTGAGTTTGTTTTTTGATTTTCATCACAATCTAGTATCTTCTTAAGATTGACCTCATATCATTATTGTGCATTCTGAAGCGTTCTAGTCCTATTTGTTTGTTTATAGGACAACACAATTTTATATTGGAGGAAGTTTGTATCCCAGTATTTTGCACTACAAGCCAGGAAAAGATGGTGTTTATCCTTGTATGAAAATATGGGCAATCATGCTCTTGGTATTTTCCCACCGTTGGCTATTGTAAGTGGTTGTTATATATATTAAATTGCTGCGCATTTTTGGGTACTTTTTTCTGCACAATATATTAGGAGAATAATTATTTCATTTTTCTAGTTGGGCTTCAAATGGAACTTTTCTATTATATCGAAACGATTAATGCTAGTTATAAGCTTATAATTACTATTTGGTCATGAAATTAGGTGGAACTAAATTAGGTATTTAGGTTTTTGCTTATTTCACTAGTTAGCTATAGTAGAAAATAGATTGTAATGCATTTGATATTTTAAGATTCTTATGTAAGATAAATATTTGATTATTTCAAATATTATCATGTAGTGGTCATATACATCTTAATATTTTAAAGCTCGTGCTCCCTTCCGAGTCTTGTATTCTCAAGATTCATGCATCCATTAAATAAATCTAGGTTTGTCTCTGACAGACTAAAATAGGAAGAATCTAACTTGGGCTCAACTAGGTTTTGTCCTGATGTATGGCCATCATATTTGTATTTTACTGCTGTGGTTATTCAACATGTTCATAAATTTAGAACTACTTGATTTTGCTTGTGCCTGGTCTTCTGTCTCTGAATGTGGCTAAAAAATAGCATAAAAAATCATCCAATTTTTACAAGAAATGTTCAGTATTTTTTCTTAAATTATGGTAACATGGTTATGTTCTTATTGTTCTTATTATTTACTGTGTGCACACTCTTTGGTTAATGCAGGATGCATGGCAATGTGACATCTGTGGTTCTAAATCGGGAAAGGGATTTGGTTAGTAGTAATTTCTTTATAGTTTTCCTTCTTCATTAACTTAATGAAGAAGTCTGATTGATTCTAGATAAATCAATCTATGATAAATAACGCAGTATCCGTATGATCCTTAAATTTACACATGCATTATTAAGATGCTTTGTCTTGCTTGTCTTTCCTTTCTATGCAATTGTCATGGTATACGTAGTTGAACTATGCATATCACTTCCTCAGTAATATCACAGGAAGTGATATTTAGTTGTTTAGGATTAACGGACATTTGAGCCAATTGCTGCAGTTTCCTGTTACTTTTCTGGAAAAGCAAACTAATAAGGAATATAGAGCTAATATCGATGTGTTAATGTGGAACCACCACATTAGCGGCCCCCTACCGCTGCCCCTACGTGTGAAGGGGGTAAATCAGGAGGTCAGGTGGCTAGCACAGAAATACGGAGTCATCGATAGCCTGGTTGTCAACCTCAGGAATCGACCCCTTGCCCTTTCGAACCTTAACACGACTGCGCTATCCATCTGGAATAGCCCTGGGGCTTAATATTGATGTGTTAATGGTATCTATATGTTGTGGCATTACCCCAAGGATCTCAATGTAGAATAGTTTAAACCTTTTACTACACTGAAATAGGCTTTATTCCTGTTGCCATTTTCTTTCACTAATTCTAAGAGAAAGCCTAAGAATTTTTATTGTGTCTACAATATTCTGACTCGTATGGTAACCATGATATTGATGACCAACTAGGCCAGCTAAATCAATCTCATGTCATTTTTAGCCCCAGTTACTAACGCTGTTATTGCTTGTTGGATTATGATGGTGGATTTTAACTCCTATGAAATGATGTCACATGTTTGCCATGTTATCATTCCATTAAGTATTTGAAAATTGGGGCTGGATGGGTCTTTTGTAAAATAAGTAAACTTCAGGGCGAAGTAAAATTTCCCAAAATTCAAATTGCTTTTCTGATTGATATTCTAGGTATTGTTATTGGCACTACACACAATCTGCTGCCAGAGAAATGGCACCTATGGATCCTATTCAATATGAGTTTGAACTTGAATGCTTTTATGAACTATGAACTAACAAATAAGTAAAATTCGTAATTGAAACCTCATTCTTTCTGACAACTGAAGGTAAAAGCTGAAGTCTGAAGTTTTACAAGATATCACAGGGATCTAAATTTGACAGTAAAAAGGGTTCTTGCCGCACAATTTAGCACACAGTGTTCCAGATTAATCTAAGATACAATGACATTAGGAAGCCTCTAATGCATTATTGAACTATTTGAGGATTTTCTTCTAAAGGTGTTTTGTTTTCCAGTTTCTTTAGTTCTCCAATCTCAAAATACAAATTTATTTGAATTGAAGAAAAGATGGAAAATTTCATATGGGTAAAAAATTATATGTTCTAAGACATTCATTGAGAAGACATTTGCGTCTGTGGTAGTGAAAGGCCTAAAACTTCAGCACAAGTTTCATGCATTCTGTTGGTCTGATGCTAATTGGCACAAGCCTGCAAAATGTTGTACTGTTAAATGCATGGATAAATACCACATTTAGCAACAAGCCAACAGTATGCAGAACGTTGTAATGCTAAACACATGGATAAATACCACCTCAGAGTTGGTGCCAACAACTATTGCTATTGGGAGTGTGCCACTTAGCCTAGCCTATGCAGAACGTTGTAATGCCAAACACATGGATAAATACCACCTCAGAGTTGGTGCCAACAACTATTGCTATTGGGAGTGTGCCACTTAGCCTAGTCGGTAAGAGCCTTGGAAGTTGTTGCCAGGGTCTTGGGTTGGAAGCCCATTTTCACCAAATGTGAGTGCTTGAGGTCTCTCAAGGCTATGTTTTTAAAAAGCTATGGCTAGTGTCATCCCCAAGAGGCTAATCTTTTCATAATGTCAGTCATTTATTTCTTTATATTTCTGCAATCTTGCTACTAACACATTTTGCCAACCTTAGAAGGATAGCATGGAGTATACCATAGAGAAGCAACACCATTGTTTGTGTCGTTCTAGTGATAATAGACGAGTATAGCTTTCTCTATATTACAGATAATTGACATTGCTTCCACAGAATATTCCAAATCTTAGATGCCAAATTTTTTCATAATTTATTGATTGAAATTAGGAACCGAGAGTTTTAAGTATTTATAATTATTTTTGCAAAAGGATGGAGGATTGAGATGGATGTCTTCATGAAATACAAGCAAAATGGTTGAAATAGAGAAGAGATTTCTTTGTGATCCTAAAATACTTCTAAAATTTAAAAAGAAGTTCTATAAAATGATAGTTAGACCTGTTGTGTTATATGAAATTAAATATTGAGTTATAACTCGAGCATATGAGCAGAAAATGAGAGTCGTAGAAATGAGAATATTAAAGTAGATGTGTGGACATACGAGAATAAACAATATAAGAAATGAGAACATTAGAAAGAAAGTTGGGGTTACACCTATTAAAGGAAAACTCCAAGAGATATGTTTAAAATGGTATAGATATGTATTTAGATAATCAATAAATATTCTAGTTAAGCGATGTAAAATTATAATAGATATGCACATTAAATGAGGAAGGATCTTGTTTAGCAATGATAAAATGAAATAAAATTTATTTAAATATAGATGATGATATAGTGGATAGAGTCCAATGACGTAGAAGGATTTATATAGATGACCTTACTTAGTGGGATAAAATTTGATTGTTGTTACCGATTGAAATGACCACGTAAATGCACTCCTGAAGCTCATATTTGTTGGTACCAGTAATGACTTGAGTTGTTACTCTAAAGACTACAGTAAGTTTTTCTAACTACATGTTCTGTGACCATTATTATCAGTATATGTTGGTACTAATACTATGTATTTTACTACAATCATTACACTCTGGATTCATTGAAGTCTATCTACAATTACAAATTTGTGTTGTTTTCCAGAGGCTACATTTGAAGTACTTCCTCGACTTTTGCAAATTAAATTTGATGGTGGAGTTATTGATGAGAATTTGTTTCTGGATATGCCTCACGAGTGTCGGTTACCTTCCGGAATTATGGTACTGAAGTTTGAAAAAGCTGTTGAAGAGACTGTTTATGAACATCTACATATTATTCGGGAAGGACAACTTCGCATATTATTTACACCAGAACTGAAGGTTTTAAACTAGATGGGCTCAAATCTCTTCCTTGAATTGATTGCTTGTCTTTCAGATGTGATTTTCTCCATCCTTTTTTATTTTATATGATATTTTTTACACTGCTACAGATATTATTATGGGAATTTTGTAGTCGACCACATGGAGAGTTTCTTTCACGAAGATTGCTAGCACCTCAGGTATTTTCTTTACTTTAATTATTTTTATTTTATTGCTAAGTATAGAATGAAATTCCCAAAAGTAAGAAAAAAAACGATATTTCTCCTAGTGATAAAATAACTACTGGTGAATGATTAAGTGAAGTTTAATAGATGATGAAATGAATAGAATGAGGTGGATTCATAGTTTCAAATTGGTTAGTTACAGCAAAAGGTGAGGGGTAGATGGAGATGTAGACACTCTAATTAACATAATCAATTGTGATTGATTTAGGTGATAATACTGATATTGCATCGTGAGTTCAAGGTTGGATATCTCCGTGTTGTCAAATCCTATTAGTTAGGATACATGCCTTGTTGTTAGGGAGGCTAAGCAAGCAGGTGTGTGTGTTAAGAAGTTGGTGAACAAAACGCTGAACTTTAAAGATGATATAGACTTCACAATTTGGACATTGATAAGATTCTTTTCTTTGAAGGATGTGGAATTGTGGCTGGCAAGGACATGGTAGAATTATGTAGAGCTAGCTAGCCAAAACAACTTGTTCAATTTAGCCCAAATATTTGATTTTATATTCAACTGGTAAAAATCACCGCATTGTGCACTTTTCTTTCGAATGAAATCTTCATCATCAAAGCTTAGCTTAACATAATATCATCGATTTAATTACCTATAGGTTGATAATTAATAAAAAATATATATATCTGAAGTATGAATGCAACTACCACACATTTTTGGGATCCGGTTTGAAAAAGAAATGTTCATTTAGAATCTATGCATTTTTATATTTTCTTTTTTCTTGTACATTAAGGAATTTTGTAAGTTAAACTTCTCATGAATCAGATGCTTGGGTCATGTTATAAATTTCAGTTGTGTTCCATATGATCGATCAAGCTATATATACACCACACACACACACACACACACATAGCTTACACTCATACCCTATGGGCAATGGTGCTTCCACTCCTGTTCAACAGTAGTAGGGGCAGGATTGAGGTCTCCTTCAGAAGCCACTTTCATTCTGTGTTTGAACTTCCAGAGTGGTTGGTTTGGAGCATGGGTTGACCTTGTGGTCTATCGATTAGAAGCCACTTGAATGTCTCGTGCCATCAAATGATCATGACTCGTTCTCTTTCTTCATTGTAGTCAAGTCCTGCAATCCTTTAGAAGGCATGATTACATTTTTTACATCTTGCCTCATCAAAATTGTGTTTGTCCTCAATCGCAGGGCTTAGCTTCTTGTGTTTGGCTCTTTAAGATCTCCCTTCTACAAATTTTTCGTTGGTGAAATCTAAACTCTTAGAGTAGAGTTCTTTCTCCTGTCATTCAAAAAGGAGAGTCCAATGCACGAAGCTTTCGTCATACGGAGTTCCGAGGCAGAATCCATTGTACACAACCTTACCTTGTTTTGCAAGAGGCGATTTTCAAGATTTGAATCCGTGACCTCTAGGTCACAAGGCAGCAACTTTACTGCTGTGCCAATGCTCCCCTTCTTTCTCTTGTCAGTCAACACATCAATATTCGTCCATCCCCTATAGGTGTTAATTGTGGTCATTGTTGGCTCCCTCATAGTTTATGTCCCTTTCTTGTTTTATAAATTGCATGTTCATGGTATTGAAATGCAAGAGGATGAAACTTAACATGCTTAGCTATTCCTACTATAGCATCATTGTTTTTAGCGGAGTAACAAGTAATCATTATACCTTCAATACTCAGCATTAGATATATCTTTCAGATGATCCTTGAACCTTTGAGTTGCCCCCCATTTGTAGAGGACGATGGATGTTGACTAACAAGTAATAGGGGGTGTTAATACTGTCTTGACTTGTAAGTACAAAACTTACTTTTTCTTGCACTTATGCAAGAGAAAATCTCGTTATGTTTGTGTGTTTGTTTGTGTTAGAATAAATACAGCAAAATAGAAATAATCAAACAAAGAATAGAAAGCAATGCTAACTCGAAACCTCTATATGGTTCGAATCTCCGGCCCTACTCCATGACCTGACAATTCGTTAGGTGGATCAAATCTGCAATCCTGTTATGAAAAGTCTCTTTGGATGAGACAGAGAAACCTCGTATAGAAGATATTAATGATATTTATTGTAGAAGATGCCTTTTGACAATACTCAGTCGTATCTCAATCACATTAAGTTGAAACTTAGGTATGTTTTTTGTGCAAAGTTACTAAGAAGAAACACGCCTAATGCATATGTAGAGGGGTCTTGCATGGCTACCCAATAACTACTTTTTGAGTTTGTCTGGTCGATTGAAATTTTCAACTTCGATCGACTTAAATTCGAATAAAAGAAGCTCCAATTAGATCAAAGTTTGTGTAGTTAATTGGAGCCCATTTTGAGTCGATTTTATCCTAATAGAGAATTCTATTTGCAAGAATGGTATTTCAATCAACTTAGTAGTTGACTCAATTCCAATCCACTCAGGAGTCAACTTAAGCTACTTGGGATCTTGACAATACTCACTTATGCCTCTGTAAGGCTTCGAGAGCGAGATTTATCATTGACTACAAAGCAGGAACCCTGTTCTTAGGTTAAAGACTCTCTACATGTCACATTTACACTTTCCCAAAATATATGAATCTAGAGACAAAAGTCACATATTCTCTCCATCTTCGCTTTCTCACTTCACTATCTTGATTTTGCTAACTTGCCCAAGACTTTATGTCTTGGGGACTTCCTATCCAAAAGTCGCAGTCATGTGCTCTCAGGACTTTCACATGTCTAAATACCACTCCTGTAGGACTTCATCTGTTTGCTCAAAAATAGTGCTTCCAGACTTCCAATGCCCACCAATATTTTTGGTTTATTAGATCCCCTACTATCCTTCATCAATATTCTTTGTGTAACTCACCAAATCCCTACAAACTCAATGCACACACATTAATAACACAAACAAAACTAACTTAAGCCCTCTATTACACATTAAAAGATCTTGCTTTGACCACTTGAGGTGCGATTGTACCAACACTAACGACGACAATCAAGGGGATATGGTCCTCTTGTTTTATGTTCAGTTTTAGTTTGGTTGCTCAGCCTTTGCTGATGAAATTTCTTGTGCTTTGTGAGTTGATCAGGATAGAAACAAGGTGCAAGCTGCTGATGGTGATGGTGATATTTATGATTGTGGAACTGAGTCCATCAGTGAATATTTGGGAGATTCCTTTGGTTCTGTCTTTGCAACTTCATCTAGCATGAATAATCACTTGTACTTACGCTTATGGTTGTTTGAGAATGGTTTATCACGAATTAAGCAAAGATCCTTGGCGTGATGTTCCACCATCTCAACATTTGTTAAATTTCAGATGGTTGGTTGTAGGCATTGCTTATTGATAGATCTATCTATCTCTTGGCTTGTCATTAATCTTCAACTCAAACTTTTTTTGACAGAGCATATCTCTTTAAGCTTGGCTAGTTCACCTAATTTTCTATCCCAATTAGTGGTCTAAAATGGTTGCGGCAAACCTCTTTGAATTCACCCCGTATTATTGCAAAAAAATCCTTTTTAATTTTCAAAAAATATACTTGTGTATTTCATTTTAGGTAGTGGGAGATGACTACAATAACAATTAATAACAACTAAGTCTTATCCTACTAGGTGGAGGTAGTTATGTAGATCTTCCTACATCATTTGAATTTATTTCTACTATATCATATATATTTAAATAAATTTTATCTTGTTTTATCGTTACTAACCAAGTCTTTTTGGTCTTCCTCTTTCTCATTTGATTTGCATATTTGTAATAGTTTCATATCGCCTAACTAAAGCATCTATTGGTTGTCTAAGTACATGTTCATACCATCTTGAATATGTGTCTTGAAGTTTTCCCTCAATAGGTGTAATCTCAACTTTTGCTTTAATATTCTCATTTTTTCTTTTATTCATCCTAATATATCCACACATTCATCTTAGCATTCTCATCTCTGCAACTCTCATCTTTTTCTCATGTGGTCTAGTTATAGTCCAACATTTAATTCATATAATATAGCAGGTCTAATTGTCATTTTATAAAACTTCCTTTTAAGTTTTAAAGGTACCTTACACTCACGAAGAATACACAATGCTCTCTTCTATTTCAATTATCCTGCTTGTATTCTATATAAAATATCTCTCTTAATCCTTTCATCCTCTTGCAAAAATGATTCTGAATATTTAAAATTTTCAATTACAGACAACTCATTACCTCCTAACTTAACAATTGTCTCATTGTATCTAACATTACTAAATATAAATTTTATACATTCTATCTTTACTCTGTTAAGTGTAAGATCTTTTATTTCTAGGGTGTGTTTGGTTCGGGGTATTTGTTGATAATCTTGATTATCTATCTAAGGTTATCAATAAAAGTCTTATTTGGTTCAGGATTTGAGCAATTACCTAGTTATGATGAATATCTGACACATCATCAAAAGAGGGTATATAATCTGAAATAGGAAAACCTTGAAAAAGTGAGGTTTTCCTTGATTCCGGGGTTAACGAATTTTTTTTTCTTCAAAATATCCTCCGATTTTTATCCTTTGGGACAAAATACCCCTAATAATTTATCAAATAACATTCTCCATATGTAAATTATTAATATAATCAAAATCCTAGTTGATCGCCCACGATCGTTGGTCGTCGGTCGTCGATCGTCGGCTGTCGATCGTCGATCGTCGGTCGTCGGTCGTCGATCATCGGTCGTCGATCGTCAGTCGTCGATTGTTGATCGTCGCTGACGACCATCGGTCGTCACTGCCAGCCGTTGGTCGCCGTCGTCGTTGTTGTCGACAATCGGCATCGCTAGTGGCCAACCACCGTCGTCGGTTGTCGACCATTGCCATCGTTGATTATCGGTCCCATAGTTGCCGTGGTCTTACTAAGCGATGGCGGTGGCCGAGTAAATATATTTCAGAGTAAATAAAGTCTTATAATTGAACAAGGGTAATATAGTAAAATGTTAAACTAGGTTATACTTTAAAACCTCCGAATAGTCAAGTTTTTATTGCATTACCGATTACCTAATAATCACATAACCAAGGTTATGCATGTAACTTGAACCAAATGCACCCCTAGTGTTTCTATCTAAGATTCAAGATTAGTATTTACTCATTAATGTGTCTCATCTACTAAAATAATATCATCTACAAATAACATGCATTATGGTACCATGCCTTAGATGTGTCTAGTGAGTTCATTCATGATTAGCGTAAAAAGATAGGGGACTTAAAATTGGATTTTGATGTTACCTTATCTTTATGGAAAATATTTTGGTTAATCTTTCTGAAATTTTCATTCTTGTCATTACAGCCTTATACATATCCTTAATTATTTCAATATATATTATATTAACACTTTTTTTTTATAGAATTCTTCACATAATTTTCCTTAGAACTCTATTATAAGTTTTTTCAAGGTTCATAAATGTCATGTGTAAGTCTTGCTTTCGTTTCCAATAATTTTCAATTAGTTGTCTAAGAAGATGTATAACTTCTATTGTTGATCTTTCTGATATAAATCTAAATTGATTTTCGCTCACTGTAGTCTCCTTCCTTAGTCTTTTTTCTATTACTTTTTCTCATAGTTTCATGGTATAATTCATTAGTTTAATACCCCTATAATTTGCATAATTTTGTATGTCTTCTTTGTTTTTATATATATGAACTAGAGAATTTATCTTCCACTGATCAGATTTTTTTTTTGTTTTCAATATTAAGTTGAATAATTTTGTAAGTTATTCAATACCTTATTTACCTAGGCACTTCCATACCTCTATTAAAATATCATCTAGTTCAATTACCTTTTCATTTTACATCCCATTTAAGGTCTGTTATACTTTTGAAGGTTGAATTCTACGATACAACAACAACCAAGTCTTATCCCACTAGATGGGGTCCGTAGGCTGAATTTTATGATAAAAATTTAAATTTTTATGCTCCTTTGACCTACTTAAATTACCTAAGTTAAATTTGTCACTTAAACTTTCATTAAAAATTTTATGAAAATATCTCTTCCATTACTCTTTTATTTTTTTCATCGTCTAATAGTACTCTATTGCATTCATCTTTAATGCATCTTATTTGAGTAAGATCTCTAGTTTTTCTCTCTCTAGTTTTAGCTATTTTATAAATAGCTTTTTCCCTTTTTATATCCACATGTTGTCGATATAAGCGTTCAAAAATTTTATTCTTAGCTTTACTTACTACTTTCTTAGTATCTTTCTTGACCATTATATATTTTTTTTAAATTTTCTCGTTCTTACAAATGTGTAATACCTTATAGACTTTTTATTTTTCCTTTATTTTCTCCTGTACTTTTTCATTCCGCCATCAAGATTCTTTACTTAGTGGTGCACATTCTTTTGACTCACTTAGTAGACCTTTAGCTATTATTTTTAATTTTAATGTCATCTTATCTCATTATCTCATGTCTTATTTAAGTCATTATATATTTCTTCTAATACTTGTACCTCTATTTTCTCTTTAAATATATTATTTATTATCTTTTAACTTTCACCATTTAATCCTGGAAGTTATACATGTTTTTTTTCTATTAATACTATGCTCAAGGTGCATATCCAACACTACCAATTTACATGGGGTAGTTAAGTTTTTCTTCGGAAATAACTTTACAATCTTTATATATCTTTCTATCTTTATTCTTTGTCATAAGAAAGTAAATTTGCGATTTATTATTCTCACTTTTAAATGTGATCAACTGTTCTCTTTTTTTGAAAAGATATATTAGCTAGTATAAGTTCATATGTTATTGCAAAATCCAATATAGTTTTTTCTTCATTATTTGTTCCAACCCCATAACCCCTATGTACCCTATTATATTTCAAATTTTTACTCCTAAGTACTTATTTAAATCTCCTCCTATTAAAATTATTTCGTTAGGCAGAATTATTTGTAATACCTCATCTAAATCTTCCGAAAATCTAGTTTTAGTGTCTTCCTCTAATCCTACTTGAAGTGCATATATGCTAATTTTATTAATAGTTTTTTTTGTTATCACTATCTTGAGAATTATAATTCTATCTTTTTTTTAATTACTTCTACTACTTTATCATTTAATGAACTATCTACAATAATAGCTATTCCATTTTGTGTTTTACTCTTCCTGTGCATCGTAACTTAAAACCTTAATTCTCTATCGTCTTTTGCCTTTTCTCCTACCTATATTGTCTCTTGTAAATGTAGAATTTTAATTCTTCTTCTAATCCTAGTACATAGTACTTCTATTGCTTTACTAGTAAGCATTCCTATATTCCATATTCTAAATCATAAACAATCAGTTTTCTTATAATATTTATTTTTATCTAACTTATGGTGTGGGAAATCTTGTTATGATGGAGATGTAACGGTCTTTGTTGAGATATTGCAGTCGAATCCTACAATGCGTTCCATCTGGAGATCAATCTAGCATTAGCATAGTATCTTGATGGATCTATTCATTGAAATTTATCAAAGTTCAACCCTGGCTGACAACCTAATGCAATTCTCTCCATTTTTTATCCAGACTGGAGACCGGTCACGACAGGATTTTTAGGTAGTGGGAGACACTATCAATTATTCTTCTTCCTAGATCAATTGGTGTTTAAAAAAGTGGTGCCACCTCGATATCAAAGGTAGCGGATTTTCTGTCCTATCATACTTCAGGAAATAAAATCTAGGAACCAGATGTTAGGCACCTCCCATTCGAATATGGGTCAGAATCCCTAGGATCGAGGTGTTCTTCCCCCAGGTTTCCTATCAATCCTCCCAAAACTTGTGGGGCACAGGACATTGTATCAGTTAACCTAGTTACTCAACTATTGCTGTCAATCATCTGGGCTGCAGTGTGTAGGGCCTCCATCTCCTTGGTGGGTGGCTTGTTCCCCCATATCCTTGGTCTGATCTTTCTTTATTTGCTTTATCAACTATAGTACACTTAGCTGGAAGTAATATTCCATGTTTACGGTATCACCATGTTTATGATATCAATTTGTTACAAGCCTTGGTGCAGGATTGTGCCCACATGTCGTGGGGCTTCTGCTCTGATTCAGCAACAATGGCGAGGCCATGGGCCCTCAATTAGTATTAGAGGGAAGGGAAATCTTGGTCTTTGTTGCAATTTGTAGGAAGAGGTGCAACTGTGTCTCTTCGTGATGGCACAGGTGGCAAAGTAGCCAGTGGCCATAGGGCAACAAAACACCACCAAAGAGAGATTAATGGGAGATGAAATTTTGTTACTGCATGATTCTTCTCACACATGATATCCAACATCTGTTTTAAAAAGATGTTACAACATATATTAAAATTTCTGTTAATTATTTCTTGCCCTACTTTGCTGTGTCCATCACATGATCATGACATTGGTTCTCTTTCTTCACTGTGGCCAAGTCCGCCCTATGCAATCTTTCAGAAGGCTGATTAAGTTCATAACATTTTGATAAGCTTTATATTTCATGTGTATCCCATAATGTTATCTCTACTGCTATCTAATTATTTGCAACTCAATAGTGTTTCCCCATGAGAAGCATATTCGTGGGGTTCACATATTATCTGTTTCTGTTTCTGCTTATTAAAACATTACATATGGATTTTTCAGGTTAACCAACTAGTGCAAGTTGCTCAAAAATATCAAGCAACAATAACTGGAAATAATTCCTCTGGTGTTTCACATCAAGATTTGCAAGGCAGCTGCAACATGTGAGTGAAACTTGTCATGTAATCTACGGTATTTCAAAAGAAATTCTAATATGTAGGCAGTCGAATGTTGATTAGAGTTTCAATTAAAACCCACTTTCATAAAAATGGGGAGCTTTGCTTCCATATATCTATTAAAAAAATAACACAATTGAAACTAACTCCATTTACCAATAACCAATCCCACAAAGGATGACTCCATACATTTTTGGTATCGTTTTCTTGATGCTTTTGTTATGGGATAGCTGGGGGTGCAATACATGCTATCTAGATATCTGGGAGAACAGTATCAGCTGAAACTCTAATCCTTGGTTCAACCTTGCAATATTCTTTTTAATTATCTAAATGCTGATACATCATGCAAACTTTTCAAAGGGATGGTTAATCAAAATAAGGTTGCTCGCATCATCGATTTAGCAATCAATCAACAATATTCACAAATACTAGACAAGCTTATGCGACGCATTCCTGTTGCTAGCTATTTTATCTTTTTATCTGTGTCTATAATCTTCTTACTTCTCTTGTAGCTAAAATGAAATGCCATCGTTTGCTGGTATCTTCAATGTCATGATTGTATATTAATGAGCTGATGAACTTAGTGTTGCCATATTTTTTCTTATGGCTTTTAAAAAATCCATTTCAACTGAGACTACATTTGAATTGTCAAAATATTTTTGATGAATTTTACTAGTTTTTTATGGATACCTTTGCTAGCTTCTTCATTGTCAGGATGATTTTATTATAGAGTTTGGTATTCTTTTAACTCATATGCTGCCTGACTATGTAACACATTTGGTAGGTTTGCGGCAACAGGTCGTCAGTTAGTAAAAACTTTAGATTTACAAACTGTGAATGACTTGGGATTCTCCAAAAGATATGTCAGATGTTTGCAGGTAACTAATAAGCATTGTTTATGTGCTTCGTGAATTGAAGGGTGTCTGCTATCTTATGTTTTTTTGTTTCCCATAAAGTTGCTGATATTCCATTTGATTTCCCAGATAGCTGAGGTTGTGAGCAGCATGAAAGACTTGATCGATTATAGCCTGGAGCAGAAGATTGGAGCGATAGGTAAAATACTTGTAGTACTAGGAGCTAAACTATTGCATTACCAATATACGGTCTGCACTAAAAAGTATTTTAAATATAAACCAACATAGACTATAAATATATTAATCAACAAATTTATTTCATACTTCCACAAGAAAAAAAAAAAGGTTGATTAAAAGCATATCGATATTATTAATATAATATTCAATATTCAATATATAGTGAGTGTGTATGACTTGAAATAATTTGTGTAAGTTAGCACTCACAAGATACAAAACTACCAAATGCGATAATTTAAGGTTCCAAGTCCTATTCATATTCAAATGAACCAAATAAAGTTTTTATCAAATAAACCAAAATAATTTAAGGCTTAAAGACTGTATGGTCGTATGGCATTGGCAATATACGACCATAAAATAATTTATTTGGCCTAAAGACTTTATGGTGGTATATGGTCATTTTATATTCAACCATAAAATTATTTGGTTTGGACACATAATTTAAGGCATATTCAAATGAACAAAAAATAATTTTAAGGCTCTAACATTTTTTGTAAAGATTTTTAATCTCTTAAACTCAAATTTTATTATATAGGATGAGGTTTAAAAGTAGGGACCCTTTTTATATTTGCCCTATTATCTTTGAAATTAAATATAGAAAGGTGCTTTAAAGATAGATATAATATTCCAAGGACAGATCTTCATTTTGATGGTTTCATAGATGCTTTTACAGACAGCTTAAAGAACTACTCCAGACAGGCAGCAGTTGAGATCAAAAAACCAAAGTTGGAGGGAGGGCAACTCTCGAGTCACAGTCTGTCTGGTGATCCAGGTAGCCTGGATAAAGATGTTAAAATTCCTCCAGGGTTAAACAGCTATATGAACAACAGTATATCGACTAGCCTGATCGCTAACAGCGATCATCAGGGTGTTCATGCACTAAACAACTATCAGAATATGCTGAGAAATACTATGAATATGAAGCAGGATGTGCTTCAGCAAGAGGCTTCTAGTTCCTTGAGTAAATCTTTGCTTCAGCAAGAGGCTTCTAGTTCTTTAAGTAAACCTCTGCTTCAGCAAGAGGCTTCCAGCTCTTTAAGTAAAGCTCTGCTTCAGCAAGAGGCTTCTAGCTCTTTAAGCAAGTCCAGAAATGCGCACCCTATGCAATTTCCAGGATCTGGCTCATCGCGTCCGACAGATGCGTCTAACAATAACTTACCTGGCCAATATCAACAGCAGCCTGCATTAGATGGCTGTTTGCCACTGCAAAACAATTTAAATGGCCCTCTGGTGAACCAACATATGCAGCAACATGTTATTCATCAAATGCTACAAGAGATGATGAATAACAGTAAGGAAACACCACAACAATCTATGGTTCCTCATGCGAACGCTAATATCCTGGCAGCTCGAGATGCCAATGGGTGCGACACTATGAGCATGCCCGCCAGGATCGACACTGGGTCTTTCAGAAATGCACTTGAGATGCACAACCACCCCACAGGCCTTCATAGAGATGGTGCAGTTGCTGTTCCTGTTCCATGCAGGAACGACAGCTTCAAATCTGCTGCCATGGCTAGCATCCCCACCATCAGCGGAAACAGTCTCAATTCGAGGCCCGAGTTGCTGGAGAACTTGGATTTCGCAGAAGTAGATCAGATTGCTCAAGAATTTATAGACGGTGGGATGTTTGATGGGGATTCTTGGTGATGTTTTACTTCTGTCATTGGAAAACATATTGAAAAATTACTGATGTGCAAAAATGCATACTGTTTTCTGCATACCGATAGGAGCTTCATTGGTAATGGAGATGTTGTTCCGTATGATATGCAAATGACTCTGGTTGAGGCTTTGTAACTGGAGATGTTGAGGTTTGCCCTTGAAACTTTTTTTTTTTTTTTTGTTGCAGACTGTCGATAGTAATGATATTTTTCTTGTTTGATGTTTTCATAATGTCTGTTTAACTTGCCCTCCTGGTTTTACTTCCGTCGAGTGCACCATCAATCGATCGAGAATTGTTGGATTATTTATATATTTTTGAAGATTACAAACATTAAAAAGGATTTATTATCTAAAAAATAATAATAAATTGGAGCTCACATGCGCCGTCCTTGCTTCTATCCATAGTCCTGGATTATTTTAATTTTCAAAAACAATTAAATTTATTTTTTGGGAAAAAAATAAAAGGGCTTTTTCTAAGTGATCGTTATAAAAGAAAGTTTTGCATAGGAATTGTTCGAATATTGTTATACCAATTTTGATTTTTTTTAAAATATATATATATACATATATATATATATATATATTAGTTTTGATCAAATTGCTATACCACGTAATAATTTTAATTAAAATTATTATAAACTAGAGTCGTTTAAATTAAATTAAATAATTTAAACCAAGTAGGAATTAAAATATTTTAAGGATGTTTTTGGATGGAAAATAAAAAAGAGTGTGACAATGGAAATAAAATGTGTATTTTTAATTTTAATTTTTTAACCAAGCTAGTAAAAATAATTATATCTTACGATTAAATAATATTCAGTTATATATATTTTTTATTCTTAATATTCAACCGCCATCATTACTAGCTGCGTTGGCTGGAAACCAACCTCAAGTAAATAACCTCAGCCTGGTAATCCAACCAAGCCAACCAGCGAGAAGATGTCGATGTGATAATCTCTATAATTGCTGTTTTATTCATATGGAAATTAACTAAGAAATTGCTTACCAAACAAAAGGAAGCATAGGCATGCATGAAAACATGGCTAATACACCAGACGTTATCATACAACCAAAGAAGAACGTATTAGTTTCTTATTATCGCCCTTTTCTTCTTCATACTCCTGCACAGCAAACAGGGTTCTGTGTCGTTTGTGTTATATTATATACACAATTTGATTTTCAATTTAAAAGCAGGCAGCCAAGAAACCATCCTGAAAGAACGACTTTCACACAAGGGGAATCGGGCAAACATAAACAAGGGATTATTGCGAAAGAACATTCGCGGCAAAGGGAAAGCATGTGAAGTAATTAACGACGAGCAGTTTCAATTTTAATAAGATTTCTTTGTAGGTATATATCGAACGCCATGTTCCTGAGTATCTCGACGAGAACGGGTTTTAGATCAGCTCTAGAAACAATGCTTCTTGCTTACTGGTCAGACCCAGTTCGCTTAATGAAAGTCCACTCTCTCCTTCAGTGAAGGCGCGGCGGGGGAATGGCCTTACCTGTCGATTTACAGGAGCAAATTGAATCAGAAGTTTGAAGCCGGGACTGAGCAAATAAATGAAAATTTCACGAAATATTGCGGTTTAGATGCGAAACGAATAATGACAAAACTACAGGAAAGTTCCCCCTTCAAATATGCCCAAATAGATACTCGTAGAATTATGGGGGCATAAATATAACAAGATACAATTGCAAAGTTCGAGAAATCAACCAAAGAGGACTGCAAAAATGCCTCCAAAAATGCATATGGCAGAATAGACATGCTTAAGGGATTGGTTCGATTTGGAACTGAATCGGAACCAATCCGTTAAATTCGGAATCGGAACCGATTCAAATGAACCGGTTCTGGAACCGAACCGGAACCGTTCCAATTCCGGTTCGGTTCCAATCGATTTCCGAGCTGATTCGGAACCGATTCTAATTCCGATTTGGATCTGATTCCGGTTGCTACTTTAAAGGTGAAAATTCTTAGCATGCTAACATGTCTACGAGATTATTTTGTGATAGAAAAAAAAAATAGAATCACCAACACGTTAGATGAATTTGGCAGTTCAAGTTCGAGGAAGGTGGTCCGGAACCGTTTCGGAATCGATCCGAAACCGTTTCGGAACCGATTCGGAACCGGTCCGAATTGAATTGGTTCCAAAGTTAAAACTTTGGAGAACCGGAATCGGTTCGAAACTGGTTCGGACCGATTCTAATGTCGACGAATCTGAAACCGGTCAGAACCGAACCGGAACCGAAACCGAGGAACCGATAATCATGCCTATGGCAGAATAACCGTCAAATTCTATGCATATTACTGATAGTTAAATTGTTAGACCTGCTATATTATATGACGTTGAATGTTGGACTACGACTCGAATACATGAGCAAAAGATGCGAGTTGCAAAGATCAGGATGTGTGAACATACGATGATGAACAGAATAAGAAATGAGAGTATTAGAGAAAAAGTCGAAATTGCATCTACTGAGGAAAAACTCCGAAAGACACGTTTAAGATGGTACGGATATATACTTAGACGATCAATAAATACTCCAGTTAAGCGATGTGAAACGATGGCAAATACGCACATCAAACGAGAAAGGAAAATCAAAAAAGATTTGGTGAGTAACAATAAAACGAGATAAAATTTATTTAAACATAGATGATGATATACTAAAGAATAGAACCCAATAGCATAGAAGAATCCATATAGCCAATCTCATATAGTAGAGTAAGACTTTGTTGTTATTGTAATATACATAGAATTTGTAGATTGACACAATGGGATTATCTTCGCTGTCCTAATACCGACTTGATAATATGCATGGAGCTAGAAGAGCCCATTTGTCAGCGGTGTTGTGTGCATCAGACCTTCGGAAACCATATAACACAATTACATGGAAACAAATTTTAATTTCTCTATCAGGCATCAAAGATGCACTAATCTACACTAGCAATACTGAAATAGTACCATTCCAGTCAAAGACCGAAACAAGATTTTGGCAAGACTTGAGATTTTAAACCTTGGTTTCAATGATTCCAGACTAATACCAATCAACACTTAAACTAAGGCAGCAGCTAAATGTTTTATATCAAACAGCTTGCAATCAGGTAATAAGATAAGATGATTGAAAAAGGAGAACATAAAGAAAGAAATTTTAAAGAATGAAAAAAAAAAGGAAGAAATAAATAGAAAACCATAAGAAACAGGAGAGAAGAGCTACTTGCAGGTCGCAATATAACTACTCATCACTCTCATGCAAATGCTCATTAATCATTCACAGGTGCCTCCAGATGTTTAGTAGTGGTTATAGCTCTCCATTCTTCTTAACAATAGATTGTTAAATTAGAGAAGAGTGATCTAAAATAAAATCATCATTAACATGATCTCTAGGCAGTTCATGTCAGATTATCTACCTAAAGCAAGAGAAATTCAGCATGTAAAATAATGATAAATTTTCTGAATAGACTAATCTACTCATAAGTAAAATATGTAATGTCCTAACATAAAAGTCAAAGCATGAGAAATGAGTATTACCAATCTGTACGAGCCAGGCTTAACCACCTTCCCAATATCAATGTAATCATAAAGGAACTGCAAATTTCCAGAGGCAGAATTAAATAAGTAACCCACAGAAATTTCACCATCTTTTCCAAATAACTGATACAGAGATATCAACCTGAAGCTTGTCAGATTTCAAAAAACGGCGCCCGCGTCGACTGCCATCAGGCATTCGCACAAGGAGTGTCACAGCATTTGCATCATCTGAAGAAGGCTCTTGTGGCAAAGATGATTCTTTTGCAGCAAGCTTCCTCTCTAGTTCCTGGGGTGATAAAAATGTTACCGCAACCAAAACCAAATGACATTAGCGCAATACCCTAAGATGTATCTATAAAATCACAATAATTGGACTTCACAATAAGACTCAAACAGACTACTCATTAATCTACAGAAAGAAATTACCAAAAACAGGAGAGTGAATTTGAGACTTGCAAAAAAATTTCAAGGTCAAAGTAATGACCAAAAGAAATCAGAAAACAAAAGATCACCAGAGAACAATTGATCTATCAACAACTTCAGCTTTAATTTGCAGAATATGTTTGCATACACTGACATACTATGTTTATCAACAAATTAAAATAGTTGTGCTACTTATACGATCTATTCTTGAAATGTGTCCTAGAAATGTCATGAATAAAGATCACGTAGCTACTGGTCTTCATTTGAGTTGTAGCCAAGAAACTACAAATAAGAGTGGATGAGTCAACACCTTTATTCCATTCACTAAGTAAATAAATGAAATTCCCTCCATCTTTATATATAGTGGCGGTTTAAATTCCTGTTATATTAAAGCATAGCCACATAATCAATAATAAGTAACCAAACTTCTAACTGCACATGCAAAATATTCTACATGCAAGTATATCTTGAGGCGCATAAATATAAGAAAAGAAGAAGCTGACTAAATTTGCATATCGCGATTGGACATTAGCAAGATAATTTGTCCTCATTTAATGTCAGTATTATCAAATATATTCAAAGGTGCATTCAGCATACAGAAACTACACATTTGCAGTTGATAAATTTGCATTTAATAAATGTAATTAATTCAGATGGACAGAATAAGAAATGAGAACATTAGAAAAAAATCGAAGTTGCATCTATTGAAGAAAAGCTCCGAGAGACACGTTTAAAGTGGTACGGACATGTACTTAGACGATCAATAAATGCTACAGTTAAGCGATGTGAAACGATGACAAATATACACATCAAATGAGAAAGATGAAGATCAAAAAAGGCTTGATAGCAACAATAAAATAAGATAAAAATTTATTTAAGTATAGATGATGATATAGTAGAGGATAGAGTCCAATGGCGTATAATGATCCATATAGCTGACCCCACCTAGTGAGATAAGACTTGGTTGTTGTTGGTGTTGTAAATGTAATTAATTCAGATTAAAAATAAATTCACACTATGCAAGTTATCTATTAGTGGATGCATAAGAGCATGTCTTGCCTCTTCTTCAAGTTGCTTCCTATGAGTTTCTGCTTCTTCATGTCTCTTCCTCTGAAGAGCAGCTTCCCTGGCATTAGCCTCTTCTAAACTAAGGAGCTCAGCCTCCTGCTGAGCTTTCAATTCTTTTTCTCTATCTGCTTGAAGTGATGCAAGATACTCATCATCCTGTAATCATGAAAAACCTTAAATTATTTCACTGCATCAGCAATGAACGGATAAATAAAGAGCATATCAAACCTGTTGCTCTCTTAGCAAGCGTTGTGCCATAAGTGTAGGGGAAGGAGGACGAGGCGTTTGACGAGTTAGGTATCCAAACTGAAACCTTCTTTCATCAGGAATACCACCAAACATTGCAGCCTCGAGCATGAGAGCTTCATCATGCTCTTGAGAAGAAATTCCACCCCACTAAATTAAAAAATGAAAAGAAAAATGGAGATTTGTCCAAATGACAAAGGTCATACAATGAAATAAATAGAATCCTTCATAACATATACCTCATCTCTCTCAACAGCATGCCCGTTAAGCTGAGGGCTTTGATCTACATCAAATCGTGGAGGATCCGAATCAGTATGGCTTGGCTGTCCAGAGTCTGCAGGTTCTGCAATAACAGGGGCAATTTGTCTGGAACGGTGTCTCACTAAAGGTTGCTCCTCCATATCCTCAGTTTCATCCAAGACTAATGGACTTTCTCTTTCTGATTTCACTTGACTTGAAGTTCCACTTTCAGCTGAACCAAACCCATGCCTCCAGAAACCATAAAGACATATAGTAAAGGAGTCCATTATTTAAGCAGTTCATATGATAAATCAAATTTTTTCTATGGAAAAAGGAAGAAATATCCAAGCAGCTAATGCATCATGAATTCATGATGCTTCAGTTGGTGTATATTCTATTGGCTAGGCTGTTGAGTGTATGCACTAAAATAATATTTATATTCACTACCTAAAACAGATTGCCTGGCTAATGCAACATTAAGAGAGATCCAGAAATGTCAACCTCTCTTAGCAATGGCATGATTATTGGTCTAAGAGGCCATGTCAAAAATTATCATATATCAATGAATATACATGCAACTTAATCAACTTCACTCAAATTAATAAATTGAAATAATAATCCTGGTGTCAAAATTACCAAAACCATTCTATGTGAAAATCCCATTCCTTCCAATACAAGATATTCGTGAATTAGAAACCAGGTTGATCCAAGAATATCTGAATAATTCATCAAAATAAGCAATAGAAACTAAGTTAACATTGATTTCATGAACGCAATCAGAAGAGGAAATATATGTGCTCCATATAAATTTCAATTGATCATACAATCTTCATCCACTAACAAAAACTCAAACCAATCCTTAAGGGTCTATTGATTTGAATGAATAAGTCAAAGGATGGATGGACAATGGATGCAAATATTAATCTGCTAGGTTGTTTAGTTGAAAGGATGAATCTTTCAAGAGGAATAAGTCAAAGGAAACAAATTCTAGTTAATCCATCATTTTTAGCCCTCTAAAATTGGGCAAACCAAGAATGAAAGAGAATAATTAATAAAAATTATAAAATTAACCCTATTAGTGTTTATCAACATATTAACCACATGTTGACTAATGTACTGTCTACTCATGGATTCATCACTCACCAACACCACAAATTTGTGAAGAGTTTCCTCAGACTGCCACCCATGCACTAACATGGAATGCACAATCACAAGATCAACATTTGCCACCGTCACTCTAGCATTTACTATATGCACTATTGATTAATTATATTAAGTAGTTTTTAAAAAAATAGATGAATTACAAAGTTCTACTAAGAAATTAGTAGGTTGTTTAATAAAAACAAATTCTAGTCATTCAAGTAAATTTTTATACTATTATTTTTCTTTCATTTTATTATCATGATATCATATCATCATCTATATTTAATAAAGCATATCGCTGATTTATTCATTTTCATCAAGTCATAATTAAAATTATAATACAGCCTAGTAGAGTGTACAGTTTATATATTTATTTTCTTTTTTCAAAATTGATTCATAGTAATGGTCAATAAAACCTAATATATATATATTCATAAAAAGAATCATAAACAAACTAAATTGTTTTTTTTTTAAGAATTGTTGATTATAAATTGTCGTATGGAATTTAGTTGGATGGAATGAGAGAGAAGAGAGGATAAGACTTATAAATAAAAAAGGTATCATAATTTTATCAAAGTTAATTATTTATCTTTCGGTTTATCTTTCCAGTTGGACAAGTGAAAAGATGGATGGAGCTATGGATCGTTTTATCCATCCATCTGTCCAAACAAACAGATGGAAAGATAAAACAATCTATCTATTTTCTCACTCATTCATCGATCCATCCATCCATCCATCCTAAGAGTTATCTGTCAATTAGACCTAACAGATCTTAGACTAAGGGAAGGGCTCAAGTTGACCATTTTTCAGTTATAAACTGATTAATAAACATATATAGAAGTTCAAGACACAGCCAAATAAATATTCAAGGCTTAACAACCATGAGATGTCAAGCAAGTTAATGTGGAAATTACATGCAAAGAGAGGCTAATAAGAAGCACCAACACTAGCAACTTCTTCTCAATCTCACGACATCATTCTTTACATTCCTATACCACCATCATGCCTAAGTTGGAAAATCAACATAACAGGTCATAATCATTAGAAAATAAATCAAAACTTTTGTTGGCATAAGAACAAAAATACTAGATTACTAAAGATATTATGGAAATAGTAAATCTTTGTGTATAAGTTCCAATTTTAAATCTAAAAAAAACATACACATGACACACAAATCTTTCAAAGAAAATCCTAGACAGCCACATCAACAAAGAAAATACCATTGAAGTGAAGAACAAAAGTTTGGTCTATTCTTTGAGTTCCTCTGTTTCGTCAATCATTAAGGAACAAGAATATATTGTTGCAAGCCAATCTTCAACTGCTTGCCTCTTGAGTAACATCTTTTTCATTGCTACCAAAACCATGATGTAGATAGCCACGATCTCACTTTGGCTCTATGTCCTTATTATTCTGCTAGTCAGTTGCATTTATGAAAAATTGACTTAGGCATCTACAAGAAGTCAATGTGGATGAAGAAAGCAACCAAGAAATTGTCCCCAAAAAAAGGATGGCATTGCTTCACGATATTTAGCTAAGTGATAAGTATCGCCCCATATATCATAAGTCTAATTAAGTGCTTGAAATATTTCAGAACTATAACAAATCTAGTTATTTGTCATTCTCTCCTACGTCTACAAGACAGAAGAAAGGGCAAGGGCAACAGCATCGGATATCTTTTCCCGACAATCCAATGAATTAGAACTCTTTTTTGAGGAGTTGCAAGTGAACTTGTTTTTCCCACATCAAATGAACGTTCATTGTATCCTTCTGGTGCATCAGCTCATTTCTGGTTAATATCAAAAAGCTTTGAATAACTCAAGTCTTTAACTTGAAAGAAATTATAAGCAATATCTTTCATGGCTCAAATTTTTAACTTGAAAGAAATTATAGGGAATATCATTCATGAATTATTAAAAACAAGATACCATTCAATTCACACTTTCTCAAGATGTTTATTTTCTATTATGAATCAGAAAATAACAAGAGGAATAATGAGAGAAGCCCCTGAGAAGACAAAAATGGAGAAATGTACACCTTGTATCAAATGCTTCAGTAGATCCAGCATTGTCTACTTCCATAAAAGATGGATTCTCCCCATACTGTTCACGATATGCTCTTTCTTCCTCAGCTGTCTGTATTTGAGCAAAATCAAGATAGCATAAAGATAAGACAATGACTCTAAACTAAAGTAGGAAAGCAAATTAGATACCTCCAAAGACAATGAAACTGCTCGTGCAAGATCAGTATCATCTTGTACAGGTGACTTAGGCTGACCTTGCAAGCCCTACAACACCATGATAGATAAAAAACCAACAAGAAATAGGATAAAACTTCAACTAATATTTAATATATTATCAAATTATTCATATACATGTTGCTCAGCTTCTCGCTTGGAGGCTTCAATAGCAGCTCTGATCATTTCTTCTTCTATATCATTGTTATAGTCCACATCAACCACTGGAGAAATGGTTGGTCCAATATGATTGTCAAAAGAGGTAGGCCTTGAAGCATTAGTATCATGATCAGGATGGTCCATGTCCGGATCTTCATCATTAATAACAACAATGCCACGAGTCTCCTGACAATGTGCAGTTTCATTTCCAGTCACATCTTCAATCCTAGGTCCCATACCAGAAGTTCCAACTTCTCTAGCATCATCCTTGAACTCGATGGGCACTTCCCTCACTTCCCTTGGATGTGAAACCCGTGGGCCATGTGTAGGGAAACCAGAAACACCTCTTCCATCCAAAATACTCGGAAAGCGACCAAAGGTTGGATCAAGAAGAGAGAATCGGTTCATATCTCCAGAAGGAAACAATGGAAGAGAGGACCTTGGATGCTCACTCTCAAGAGGATCGTCAATGTTCACAAAATCTTCGTGACGAGAGACCACTTGATTTGTGCTGTATATTGGAGGTGGTCAGCAGCAAATAATTTAATGATAAACACTAGCATTTCTGAAGTCCCAAATACTATGTATTGAGTAAATGGTAAAACACAGTAATACATACTTAACTCTGTCTACTTCACCAAAATGTGCATTAATAGCACTGTTCAGGTCCCCATCATGTTCCTGAATGCCATTTGAAATAGATGTTAGTAGCAGAAAGTTCAATTACTGATCGAGGAAAGAGCACTTCATCTAAGCAATTGGAATAAGGAAGATAAAAGTTCAAAGCCTCAGTAAATATCATGCCCTTGGGCTCTCACAATCATACAAAAAATATACAATAAAATCAGTATAAATCAGTATGCATATATACAACACAATTTATCATACATGTCAACAAAGCTATATCAAAGACCAGGTTTAAACTAACATTCTACTGCCTAAATACATTTTAGAAGTCAATGTAATTGAAGTTATTGGCACAATCGATTTAAATCAAAACATGAAAATGACAGATGTTTGACTTTTCAATCTTGCATGCTCATTACTTCTTTGAGCAATGAAGGGCTTATGTGTGTTTTCTATAGAATAAATAGAACTATAATCATGTTCCTCAAATCAACTGAATCTTTGTAACTGTATGAAATTGGCAAAATAAACAGGGTATAACTATTACTAAGAACTAAGATTGAAATGCCCTTTCATGTAAATTTGGATAAGCACACAAACTAAGCCACATAGCTACTTCACTACATGGTACTACCCCAATAATAGTTACCGACAAGCATGAAAATCATTTCACAGAGGCTCGAAAATAGAATTTGCATCCCTATGCAAATCAAAAAGGAAACGGTTTAGTTAAGACTTTGAAGTCTACACTAGTTCCTTAACATAAGTCATCTCCCAAAAATAATGATATTTTCCTGGTGTTATTCTCATCCCCAAATTAGAGAGATCTAATTATAAGGGTAAACTCCAATACAACAACAAAAAAATGGTGACAATTTACAATAGCCACTACGCTGTAAAATTTACTATCTAGTGTAATCCTGTGTGCTCGCTGCTTTCCCACTCAAAAGTCAACTAAAATTTAGAGAAATTCATTAAGACCAACATCTTAAGGATATATACCTTTCTCATCTTCAAAGACAATATTTGGAGAGAGATGGTAATATCTATTGGTAGAAAGTCCAATGATTTGAGACCTAAGAGATGGTAGATTTATGTCAATCAAGAAATTGCTGTTCCTGCTTTTGACAGACATTGGCAAGCATAAAGGATCAATAGTTGGTAGAGTGGGAATCATCCACAAACAAAATCAATGAGATACTGTAAACGTGCTTTAGCGTAGGAAGTTAACCTAGATTTAGTGTGTGTGTGTGTGTGTGTGTGTGTGTGTGTGTCCAAAACTCCAACCGCGGACGTCAATTTTCATCTGACATCATAAAATTGATTGGAAATTTAGACAAAATGCAATAGATAATTATAAGACAATTTAATGAAATAAGAACCTTTAGATTATAATAATTACTAGATTGAAGTCATTAGATTTGGAAACAATTTTCAGCCAGAAGGTACATCGAAGGGAATCACATCCTGCGACAAAAATCTTAATCCAAACCATTGCTGTGAAGTCAAGGATTAACATAACCAACTTTGCTATCCAATTAGTCATCCAATAGGCTATAGCCATAAATCCTAAAGTCATATTAACTGTACAAAAATTGCATTTCGACTTATAGCCTGATTAGGAGCAAGGCAGGAATTCAATAAAGCTTTAAACTAAGAGAAATAAAACCTGCTTAATAAACCCACATATGTTCAAGAACAGAAATAATGAAAAAATCCTGGTGGAGACCCTTGCTGTGAAATCAAGGATTGACTGAATCAACTTTGCTATCTAACTAGTCATCTAATAGGCTATATAATCATAAATCCTAAAGTCATTTATCGTCTTTTACAATACTGCAGCTTGTCTTGTGACCTGTTTAGGGGCGAAGCAAGAATTCGATAAAGCTTAAACGTAACAGAGAGAAAACCGGACCTAAAACCTCAATGAGCCCAACTATGTCCAAGAATAGAAATAACAAAACCACTATCAACCACATTGCACAAAATACTTTCAGTAATAAAATTGAGAAAAGCAGTGAGTTATTCCAAATTTCTGATTAATCTTGACCAAGATCGTAACTAGATGTCGTCGTGGAAGTTCATGTCAATAGCTCCAAAATTTCTAAAAGATGTTTGATAAAACTCAAATTCCTCTAGAAAGAAAGTAATACAAAAATGCTATCAGAACATGGTGAAAAGTTTTAACATACATAGAATATTAATTGAGAATTCCGAATTCACCAAGCTAAAATTAACCCTAAAACCTTCTTATGAACTAGATAGGACAATCCAGAATCCACCTTGTAACGAAAAAAGCAACACCAAATTTATCACTCTCGTACGAAGAAAAAGGCACTCCCACAGTCCTGCCTTAGCCGGAACTCAAAAAGACACACATTTCGTCACGCCTAATCAATGTCAACATGCGCTTAGTGTAATTTAACCATTACCTTACAAAAAATACAGAAATCAAGTTCGCAAATAGTATCGCAAACTGCAGAAGGGGAAAAATAGACCTAGCACCGGAACCAAGGGAGAAGAGAAATCGATTAACGCCTAGAAAGAATCGTACCTCGAGCTTCTGCAGCGCGATGGCCTCGGAGGCGCCGGTTACGCTGATAAAGGTGTCGATCGATTCGCGCGAGGGCCTCGACATCTCTCACGAGCCGTCTAGGCTTTTCTCCCTCGCTGATCAGGGTCGAGATTGATGAGGTCGAAGAAATCTGACGTCGAGGGATAGGTAAGCGATCAAAGCGGTGGGAAGACGGAACGAAGATGTCTTGGAGAAGAAGCAGAGGCGGCGGCGAGAGAGTTACTTGAGAAAGGGGAGAGAGAGAGAGAGAGAGAGGAGGATCGCGTGGTGAAATCTCATGGCTGGGCCCTGGTAATGGGAGCTCGCCCATCGCTGGATGCGCTTCGTGATTCGTGTGATTGGTGGTGCGGCACGGAGAGGCCTAGACAGCCCAGTGTAACACCCAACAGCAGATTTGACGAATTGGTGTATCCCACGTGCATTAGGATTTTAGTGATATCAAATATCTGCCTGATTATTATTATAAAAAAATAAACGGTAAATTAGACTAAAATCTCTCTGCCCATGTTTATATTTGGATTCAATCCCTATGTAAATTTTTTTAGGATTTGGTATTTGACAACCACCCAAATCTTAGTTTTAACTCCCTATAAGACTGAATTTCCGTTTTTACCCTTATTATTTAGATTGATTAATTTTTTCATTCATCTTCTCCCACCGATTCATCTTGCAACAACCCATCTTCTTCCCTTCCCCCTAACAGAAACTCTCGGTTGATCCCGACCAAATCATTTGCTTCCGCCCTTGAAAACCATCGACTCTCCTACCTTGACCACTAGCGACTTGAGGCAGCAAATGTGATAGCAGCAATTTTCTTCCCAACAAGTCATCGTCTTCCCTCCCCCAACGGTAACCCTAAACACTTGATTCATCCCTCACTTGACCAAATTGTTTGTTCGCCCCCTTGAAAATCATTTTGCCTCCCTTATTTCAACCACTAGCGACCCACGACATCAAGAAAATGCGATAGGAGTGAGCAAGGAGAGCAATGAGCAAGTGCATAAAAAAGATTAAACAAGGTAAATATGCTTAATTACATATAATTTTGGATAATTTTTTTATGATAATTACATAATTTTTTTTATTGATACAAAAGTCAATATGTATTTGATTTTGTGCCTAAAATAATCGGATTTGATTTTTGGGGATGTAAAGAAATTATATCTTGAAGTTAATAATAGTGACTTTTGTTTGACGTTTATGAAATAAAAATATGATACATAATGTGAGTTAATAAGTACTTATTTTGGCTCCAAATTATTTTACTTAAAATTCAACCCCTATGTAATATAATTTGTGAATTGATATATATACCTAAATTTTACCAATAGTAACTTCATGGGTATGTCATTAGAAATTTCATTAATTTTCATAGTCTTTCTTAACTTTCCCTTTCAAATTCTAATGTTTTGAATTTTAATGGCAACCTATTCCATTTAAATTGGTTAAATTAGCATATAAAAAATTTGATTATGATTGTTTAAAGTTCAATGTTTGTTTGTTGAAGATGATGTTGTAGAAAGCATGATAAATTTTTTAATTTTTCAGATATTCCACGGTCATTGTATTGATGGAAGTCGGATCTGGAAGTGCTAATTTTTCATTTATTGGAAGTTGTCATTATGTCAATGATCTTTATTTGATTTCAATTCCTAATGGTGCAACTCTAATAGAGATATTTCAGAGTCTAAAGCGAAAATGTGATGTTATTGATCCCGAGTTAACGATATTGCAATACATAACACCACATGAGAATATTGCAGTAACATTGAACGAAGATGATGATGTTCGAAATATGATAAATCTTCATAGTTGTCTGAAATTGAATATAATCAAATTGAGAGCAACTCCAAAAGATCATTAGAGTCAGGTTAACATAAATATTGAAAGGTAATTTTTATTTGTAATGTTGTTTTGGTTTGAGTGCAAGATTCAGAATTTGCAATGTTCATATATTTTTTTGCACTAATTTTTTTTGCAGCACATGACTATTATTTTTCATTATTGATTGTGTATATTAGTTAGTTAATAATTTTAAAATATCTAATATAATTTATATTGCAAGTTAAATTGTCATTAATTGAAAATTGAGTTGGTTGCTAATGTATTGTTTTGATTTGTATTAAAATGGTAAGGTTTGATTTTGATGATGAAGTTTGTTCGAACGGAGGCAATGAGCTTGAAGTTTGCACTATAAGTAATTCTATTGATTCTTGGATGCATTGCATATCCTATGAAGGCCAAACATTTAAAGATGCTACAGAGTTCAGGATTTGTCTTAAAAATTATGCTATTGCTACTAGACGATCATTTTCTTACAAGAAAAATGATAGTGATAAGATCATAGTTGTTTGCAGCAAAGAAAATTGTGAGTGGAGAATTTATGCCTCCAAATATAAATCAGACAATTTATTCGGCATAAGAAAATGCAACTTAATCCATAGTTATGGGGATGATAATTTGAGGACTAGAGGTTGTTGGTGCAGTGAGGCACCGAAATCGAACCTGTGTTTTGATTATAGCAAAGACACAAAAGTTAAGTCTATTTTGTTTTCTCACGAGCTAAATCGAGTGTGCAGAAGATTGATATAGCTGGAGCTGAAGGCTAGCGACACCCGGAGGAAGCCGCGGTGGTCGGGCGATACTCGAGTTACTTCGGAGGGAGCCGAAGGAATCGAGTGGAAGGCCGGAAGCAAAAGCGACACGTAAGTATCGAGGTAAGCTCGTGTGTGCGAGAGTAAGTAAGGTCGTATCCTCTTTACGGGGATGATCTTAAGCGTAGATCCGACCAAAGACATCTTATAGATGGTCTAGGTCGAGATCGGATGGTCGACGACCATCGAAATTATGTTTTTATTGAGCTAACTTTGACTTGCGTGCAGCCATTTGCCGGCTTGAGGACTCGACCTGTATTAGTCGATCGCTGAAGGTCATCAATCGACCGATGCCATCACGATCGATGATGATGGCCATCGATCGGTGATGGTCAATGATCAGATTCGAAAAGTCAAGGCTTATCACTCCACCTCAAAGCGGTTTGGTGTCCATTTGTGATTGGTTGAAGACCCACTCGAAAAGGGGCTCAAAGGCTATAAAAGGAGGGTCAAACCTAGGGTTTTAATAACAATTCTAAGCTTCCAAAAAGTCTCCGCAAAGCTACCGACAACAACGTGCTTCTTCTTCTCCGACGTCTAGGTTTCATTTCCTTTATTTTTGTACGTCGGCTTTAATTTTAGTGTCGTTGCTCATTTACATTCTTCGAAGCTTTTTTTATCGTAACGAGGAGAGGGGGAGTGTCCCTCTACCTCAAGTTTTTTTGTATCGATTAACTCCTACCTCCAACGAGGAGGAGTTTGTTTAGTAATTTGCCCTCCGTGCGTGGTCAAGGACCACTAGGGCCTTGGAGTAGTAGCCTACGGCTACGAACCAAGTAAAACCTTTGTCTCTCTTATTTTTACATTTACATTCCGCTGCGATTAATTATCTCTTGAGTTTTTTTAACACGAACATCGAAAAAGAAAAATTTTCTATCGCTATTCACCCCCCCCTCTAGCGCTCAAATCGATCCAACAGAGGTCACCCTAAAGCTGATTCAACTTGGGTAGCTAATGTGGTGAAAGAGAAGTTAAGGGGAGAGCCATCATATCATCCATGTACAATGATGAAGGACATTCAACGAGATTATGGAGTAGAACTTGAGTATCATAAAGTTTGGGCGGGCAAAGAAATGGCAATGCATGATATTCATGGGACTGATAAGGGGTCATATGATAAGTTGCGATGGTATTGTCATGCTGTCAAAGAAACAAATCCAGGTAGTTATGCTGAATGTGAAATTGATCCGATGACAAATAAATTTAGACGATTGTTCATATGTTTTCATGCATGTCTTATTGGTTTTATTAGTGGTTGTCGTTCATTAATTTTTTTGGATGGAACTCACATTAAGAACAAGTACAAAGGATGTCTATTAGTCGCTGTGGCTAAGGATGCGAATGATGATATTTTTACACTGGTGTATGCAGTTGTAGATGCAGAAAATGATTCTAATTGGGAATGGTTTTGCTACCAGTTAAAACATGTCTTGGCTTCCCAATACATCATGGTATTCCGTAACTATATTTTTTTCTCTGACTGACATCCTGGATTGATCAAGGCTATTCAATTTGTGTTCCCTGGTAGTCACCATGCTTATTGTCTGAGACATCTGGTCGATAACTTTGTCGAGCAGGTGCGTCGTATGTTGCTTTTCCAATATGTTAGCCATTTATTTTTTTTTTATTTTCTATCAACTGGTTATTATATATATATATATATATATATATATATATATATATATATATATATATATATATATATATATATATATATATATATATATATATATATATATATATATATATATATATATATTAAATTTTATTCTTGTAGGTATTAGTAAATACCCTCTCCATAATAAAAATATTGGTCTTGTTTTGAAGAAAGCCGCATACGCCCCATCAAGATACGAGTTCACTCAACATATGTTAAGTATAACAAATTCGATGCCACTTGCCCAGAGTTTCTTGTGAACTCATCCTCAAAATTGGGCCAATGCTCTGTTTATGGGTGATCGATGGGGTGTCATTAATAATAATATTGCTGAAAACTGGAACAATTGGATAAAACCTGCTCGCTATCTACCTATTGTGGCTATGGTAGATAATATACGCATTCAAATTATGACCATGATGCACCAAAGGCGTGAAAAATATCGAGATGACACAAGAACTAAGTCCAAAAAAGGAGAAGGAAATGTCAGTTGCATATAGTAAATCTCGAACCTTAAAGGTGCACAAGTCTTGTGGAGTTCGGTTTGAAGTCATAGATGGGGACAAAAGTTTTGCAGTGGATTTGAATTAATGGCATTGTTCTTGTCGAGTTTGGCAAATCTATAGACTACCATGCAAGCATGCTTGCTCTTGCATAGAATCAAAATCCATGTCGGTTTATCAATTATGTGATGGATATTTTAAGATAGACATGTACCGCCAAGCTTACAAAGGAATTATTAATCTCATTCCAACATTTGACATGTACGAGAGCTATCTCGATGATGGAGATATCATTTACGCTCCTACAACTCGTAGCCAACCAGGACTTAGAAGGACTAAGCGGATACCTTCTCAAGTTGAACAACGTGTGACAACGTGTGGGAGATGTCATGGGCGAGGGCATAATAGACGAACATGCAAAGAACCAGTGTCATAATTGGTATGAGTCACATAGACCTTAATACTATATCGTTTCATATAATTAAACTAATTATGTCGTGTTGTTTATTATTTATTTTCAAAATGTCAAACTAACATCTTTTTTTTTTTCAATTTCTTGCAGGCATAAGCAATTGCTAAACCGAGGAAGCAATTTTGAAGATTTTTAAAAAATATCTACAAGATCTAGTGATATTTTGTGATTTATATTAAAAAAAATTAGTGTTGGTATAAAATTTTGTTACTTATATATAAGACTTTAATGATCCATTTATGTGGTTAAAAGTTGGATGTTGGTTATGTAATTGCAACTAAGAGATACTTTATGAAGTGATTTATACATTAATCATTAAAATATTGTGTTTAATGGTAGTTTTATATATGTTGTTATATGTTGTGATTTCATACAACTACAAATGCACCTTGACAAATTTTTCCCAGAAATATTTGAAAAAGTACGCAATTTTAGGCTCTCGGAACTTAATTTACCTCAAGTGATACCCAATTTTATGATTATTTGAAAAAGTACTAAATTTTTTAATTTTTAAAAGAAACATGTTCTCCACTCATCATAGAATATAAGTACTTATTTGACATTCATAAAATAAACAATAGAATACCTAAAGCGATACAACAAATATCTAATTTTTATCAAGTGATGTTTATTATGACCCTTTAACTACTTGAATTCGGTTAAAAAATTACATTTGAAATAAGTCATTCATCAAATAAAACATAGGATATCTAAAGTCATACAACGAGTATGTAATTTTTATCAAGTACTACTTGACGTGACCCCTTAAACACTTAAATACCAATAGCATACCTAAAGTGATAAAATAAATACCTAATTTTCATCAATTAATACTTATTATGACCTTTTAACTACTCGAATTCGGTTAAAAACTATACTTGAAATTTAATCTTGAATGACTTATTTGACATTCATCAAATAAATTATAGGATATCTAAAGTGATACAATGAGTATCTAATTTTTATCAAGTGCTACTTGACGTGACGTGACTCCTTAAACACTAAATAATAATAGAATACCTAAAGTGATACAACGAGTACCTAATTTTTATCAAGTGATACTTGTTATGACCCTTTAGCTACTCGATTCGGTTAAAAAACTACACTTAGAATTTAATATTGAATGACTTATTTGACATTCATCAAATAAACTATAGGATATCTAAAGTGATACAACGAGTATGTAATTTTTATCAAGTGCTACTTGGCGTAACCCCTTAAACACTTAAATAACACTAGCATACCTAAAGTGATACAATAAATTTCATCAAGTAATACTTGTTATGACCCTTTAACTACTCGAATTCAGTTAAAAAATTAAATTTGAAATTTAATCTTGAATGACTTATTTGACATTCATAAAATAAATTATAGGATATCTAAAGTGATACAACGAGTATCTAATTTTTATCAAGTGCTACTGACGACCCTTAAACACTAAATAATAATAGAATACTTAAAGTGATACAACGAGTACCTAATTTTTATCAAGTGATACTTGTTATGACCCTTTAACTACTCGATTCGGTTAAAAAACTACACTTAGAATTTAATCTCGAATGACTATTTGACATTCATCAAACATTAATCTTCGAGGACGGATAAGCTTAAAGGAGGGGGGGGGGTTAATGTGGTTCTTCATTTGAGGGGGGATTGTTGGAGTATTGGGAATACAATCAAAGTCCCACATTGGTAAGACATGGAAAAGATCATGTGCTTAGAAGATTAAAAGATATCTTCATTGGTATAAGCCCTTTTGGGTAAAGCCTAAAAATAAAACCATGAGAGCTTAGGCCTAAAGTGGACAATATCATGTCATTGTGGAGATATGTGAATCTTATAGGCACTGACACAACGAATATCTATTTTTATTAAGTGTTACTTGACGTGACCCCTTAAACACTAAATAATAATAGAATACCTAAAGTGATACAACGAGTACCTAATTTTTATCAAGTGATACTTGTTATGACCCTTTAGCTACTCGATTCGGTTAAAAACTACACTTAGAATTTAATCTTGAATGACTTATTTGACATTCATCAAATAAACTATAGAATATCTAAAGTGATATAACGAGTATCTAATTTTTATCAAGTGCTACTTGACGTGACCCCTTAAACACTAAATAATAATAGAATACCTAAAGTGATACAACGAGTACCTAATTTTTATCAAGTGATACTTGTTATGACCCTTTAACTACTCGATTCGGTTAAAAAACTACACTTAGAATTTAATCTTGAATGACTATTTGACATTCATCAAATAAACTATAAGATATCTAAAGTGATACAACGTGTTGGAGTATTGGGAATACAATCAAAGTTTCACATTGTTAAGACATGAAAAAGATTATGTGTTTATAAGATGAAAAGATATCTCCATTGGTATGAGACCTTTTGGGTAAAGCCCAAAAATAAAACCATGAGGGCTTAGACCCAAAGTGGAGACTATCATGTCATTGTGGAGATATGTGAATCTTATAGGCACTAACAATTGGTATCAGAGTCATGGTCCATGTCAAGTCATGAACCTCGAACGAAGAAAGTTGAGCTCCCATGTCCGGATCAAGAGAACCAGACACCAGGCAAGAAGTCCAATTCGACTGGGAGGACCGAACAACTGGTAGGAAGTCCAGTTGGGGCAGATGGGCTGAACAACTAGCAGAAAATTCAGCTGAGTCAGGATTACCAGACAGTTGACAGGAAGTCTTGATGGGTTGAGGATCAGACATCAAGCATAGGATGTCCTTCGAGGACGGATAGGCTTGAAGCAAACACTTTGGTCAATGTGGTCCTTCATTTGAGGGGGGATTGTTGGAGTATTGGGAATACAATCAAAGTCCCACATTGGTAAGACATGGAAAAGATCATGTGCTTATAAAATTAAAAGATATCTTCATTGGTATGAGGCATTTTGGGTAAAACCTAAAAACAAAACCATGAGGGCTTAGGCCCAAAGTGGACAATATCATGTCATTGTGGAGATATGTGAATTTTATAGGCACTGACACAATGAATATCTATTTTTATTAAGTGGTACTTGATGTGACCCCTTAAACAATTAAATAACAATAGAATACTTAAAGTGATACAAAAAATGTCTAATTTTTGTCAAGTGATACTTGCTATATCCCTTTAACTACTCGAATTCGGTTAAAAAACTACACTTAGAATTTAATTTTGAATGACTTATTTGGCATTCATCAAATAAACCATAGAATATCTAAAGTGATACAACGAGTATGTAATTTTTATCAAGTGCTACTTGGCGTGACCTCTTAAACACTTAAATAACAATAGCATACCTAAAGGGATACAACAAATACCTAATTTTCATCAAGTAATACTTGTTATGACCCTTTAAAAGCTCAAGGGATCATCGGAGAAGATCCCCTAAAACACTGGACCAAAAATCAGGTACTCTGCAAACTAGAAAGAGAAGGCTCAAGTATTCATTCTCGGGAAAGAGTATGAGAAGGCTCATGCTCAAGTATGGAGTCTTGTACTTGAAAGAATCGAGTACAAGAAACTCAAAATTAGGAGTGTCGAGTACAAAAGCACAAGTAATGTTGGGTACTCAATTAGTCGGAGAAAGCAGTATGTTTGCTAGACAATGGTACTCGACCAAGGTTCCTCGTACTCAGGAAATTGGTGGGATGCCTATAGAAGCATCTGACCGAGTATGGAAACCCAAGATCTGAGTACGAGAGAATCAAATTTGGGAGTGATGAGTACAAATGTTCCAGACAATGAAATAAACAAAATATAATACCTAAATTATTTTTAAAAATACCAAAATTTAATCAATGGATACTTATTTTGGCTCATTAAATACTCTGGTTCAATTATTGAATGACTTTAATTTGTTTGTGGGATTCATGAAATAAACCTAAATATTAGTCAACCAATACTTGTTTTGACCCCTTAAATATACATTGAAGTTAATATTAGTGACTTTTGTTTGACAATCATGAAGTAAAAATATGATATATAAATTGTTAAAAATAATACCTAATTTTAGTTAATGGATACTTATTTTATCTCATTAAATACCCTGATTCGATTATTGTGTGTGTGATTCGTGAAATAAAAATATAATACCTAAATAGGTATAAGAAGTACTTAATATTAATCAATTGGTATTTATTTTGACCCCTTAAATATTAAAAAATTCGGCATGATCTTAACGCACGAATAACATACCATCACTACAAAAGTAGAAGAAGAAAAGGGCGAGACTAATACCATAAATCCAACACTCAAAGGTCAATTCATACATCAAACATGAAATTATCATTCCACCAAAATACTGTTCTACAAATTCATAATATCAGGACACCAATTTAAAACATAATTATATCTCCATCATCACCAATACATAACAACTATCAGACAAGATCGTCGAAACACTGACAACGCACTGATAAGTCATTTCAATCCTTTGAACAAGCCTCGTTTATCAGACAAAATGGTCGAAGCAATCCGAGCTCTATACCCTTCGATTGATGTGTCCCATTCTTCTTTCCAAAATGTTAGATTATCTCGGGCAAAGCATTCACCCCATAGACAAATATAAACACCACAATTCAAATCATTTCCTTATTGTCGACTCTTTACAGCAATTACTTCACCTATGCCAATATCACATTGTTCCACATTCCAAAGATATCTCGCCAAAAATTTTGCCTACACAACCAATTAAAACAAACATATTTATCAAATCAATCATAAAAGATGTGTACCAATTTTTAAAAAATAAAAATAACTTATTTTTTTATCCAACTTACAAATTTCTTCGTTGCACCTTTGTAAATAGGGTTGCTAATAGAATTTTTCAGCGTGAAAGATTTTTCGCTTGAAGTATACACGAGCAAGAACCAATGTGCTTTATAATGCATAGGGAAAAGTATGTGTTTACAGTATTCTAGGAGCTCTTTCTTTAGCTCTGACAGCTTGACCAATGAACTCTTGGTCAACTTTGATAAAAATACTGAAAAATTGTTATCAGTAATCCTCTTCTGCTTGGTATTTTCGAGCATAGTAATCACATCATTCTATAAAAAAATTAAAAATAATCATTAACTATCACTATGATGATAATATAAATCAAATACTATTAAGAGTATGTACCGGGACATTGGGAGACATGCAATATATTTCATGCCCATAGTTATTTTCTTTGTTGCTCAAAACATTGAAATAGGCATGAATGAGGTCAGATCGTAGTTCGGTGCCAAACAAACACTGCAATAACTCATACCCATATAATAATACATCATCATCTTGCCAGACTACACCACTACAAAGCCAAAATACCAAACTTAGCAACTAAAAAAATAAAATAGAAAAATAAGATTTCAGAAACATTAAAGTAATATAAGATATTTTTACCCCAAAATATCTCCGCAGATGTACTTCTCAATAATATTTTTTTCTTCCGTTGATATTTTATCATGCCCATGAAAGTCTAATCTTCTTCGAAACTCCTGTAGAGATTCCTCTACAAAGACTATCAATATTTTGAATATCTATACTCATATCATCCTATATAGAAACAACACAATATAGAAATACAAAATTCAATCAAAAAATTAAACACTACAATACTCGTCAAATATATAAAATATATGCAGACATTGTAAAAAATATTTACTGAAACTACCTCATCCACGACTTGGGTCAAATGTCGTTTACTCTTTCGCTTTGGGACAGTACTAGGGGGTGTCATGTAGTCCGGATGTTTCTTTTTTTTCAATCTATACATTCTTCTCGAGCAGTCTTCACAATAGATGATTTTGGATTATAAACAATCATCTCTTTCCTTTTCGCTATTGCTACCTACATTATCATTATCTCTAGCATTTGTGTTCATTTGCACTTCATCTATAACCACTTTGAAAAAAACTCTCCGACTTACCTTTTGCTCTGTGTTCATTGGCACTTTGTCGCCAATAACTTTGTAAATCGCGTGCTCAAGGGATCGATTCACTGACTACATCTTTCTCGGTATGACCTTCATCATGCATATGTGGGGAATCCTTAAAGTCATATTGGGTTGTATCCTCTTCAACCACTTTATTTTTTTCCTTCAACACTTTAATCTCATTTTCAAGCCTTTTTATGTGATCCAACAATTCTGAATCACCGAGTCGAGAATCAACCTGGAAATAGAAATGTTAATTAATCATGCTAATTGGTTGAATAATAGACTCTTAATAAATTTGTTATCTTGGATTAAAAATTGTTACCTCACCAAACCTTTCTATATCATCAACAAATATTTTTTCCTCTTGAAATGGCTTGATTGGCACAATCTAAAAGTAAAAAAGATAAATTTTTAATTCAATAACACATTTAAACCAAATTATACAATGATAAAGAATAAATTGCACCAACCTTATTTGACCTCACCGCCATTAATGCAGCATCTGCACCTTTAGGATTCACAGGAATTTTGCTCTCTCCCCACTTGAATAATCGAGGAAAGCAATGTAAAACACGAGGTTGACTAAGCATAGGAACTCTTTCATAAACCCAACCCTATACAAATACAATGATTAGCATTTACTCACTCAACAAATAACACATATATGCTGAAAATAATACCATCAGTCCAACTATGCAACCTCCCATATATGTTTTCTCTTTTTTTGTCCACTTTGGAGTATCCAAGATGGTCTTCAATTTCAGCACGCAAAAATCTAAAAGCTGCATCTCCCAAACCATACTCAAAAAATGTTTCCAAATTGTCTAAGTATGGGAAAATAAAACTAGGTGTACCAAAATTGCTAATAGGAAATATAATACAATTAAAAAGTAGCAAAATAAAAAACCTAAAAAAATCATCAATTTCTAATTCTTTATCTGTCAACACAAATAACTTCTCTACGATGACATTTCTCTTAACACATTTCATCCCCTTGAAATGTCGCTCAAGGAAGTTAGAACCCAATTTCAAATCGATATTAACTGGTTGACCAATGCTAGGTAAACCAATCGTATTAACTGGTTGACCAATGCTAGGTAAACCAATAACGATTGAGAACTCCTTAGAAGTGAATGACACCATGATATTATTTCTAAAACAAAAGTTGCATGTCTCTACTTCAAAGCGTTTAAGCATTGCATAAACTCTTGAGGTGCTTATAGAAAGCTTTTGAATCTTCAACCAAGGTGCAAGAGGTGAAGCCTTGATCTTCTTTAATTGTAGTTCACCTAGTTTGGGAACCAATTGTTCCATGACTGACATAAATTTTGTTGGAGAACACCTTGAATAACCTTCTTTTCCACTTGGTTCAACATCTCCATCATTATCATCCGTGTGTTTTTTAGTCCTTGTCATTTCTAATTCACAAAAAGCTTAATTAGCAATAATTTCAATAAATATTTCCATAAAATAAGTCAATAAGAAACACAACATGACATATTAATCTAGATAATGCATTAAGCAATATAGGACAAAATCAGTATCACAATAAGTATCGATTGACGAAAGCCACAAACACATGCCACTTAATATTAACTTTTAAATAATTTTTTTGACATCCTCAGATAATCAAATTTTGGTATTTAAATGGTCAAAACAAGTATCGATTGACTAACATTAAGTACTTTTTCTACTAATTTAGGTATCATTGTTTTATTTCGTGAATAACACAAACAATAATCGAATCAGGGTATTTAATGAGCCAAAATAAGTACCTATTGACTCACATTAGATATAAAATCTTTTGTAGCAATTTAGGTATCATATTTTTATGTCATGAACATCAAACAAAAGTCAATATTATTAACTTCAAAGTATAATTTATATTTATAACACCAAAATTTGATTCAGAATATTTCAGGCACAAAATCAAACATCTATTGACTCAAATTAGATGCTCTTTGTACCAATAAAAAAAAAGGGTAAGTTTCACAAAAAATTTATCCAAAATTGTATGTATAATCAGTACCACAATAAGAACCGATTGACGAAGGCTACAAACATAAGTACTTAATATTAACTTTTAAATAATTTTTTTGACATTTTAAAATAATTAAATTTTGGTATTTAAATAGTCAAAACAAGTATCGATTGACTAACATTAAGTACTTTTTCTACAAATTTCGGTATCATTATTTTATTTCATGAATAACACAACTAATAATCGAATCAGGGTATTTAATGAGCTAAAATAAGTATCTATTGACTCACATTAGGTACAAAATCTTTTATAACAATTTATATATCATATTTTTACTTCATGAACATCAAACAAAAACCATTATTATTAAATTCAAAGTATAATTTTTTTACATCTCCAAAAATCAAATCAGAATATTTCAAGCATAAAATCAAATACATATTGACTCAAATTATATACTCTTTGTATCAATAAAAAAAAATGTAATTATCATAAAAAAAAATTATCCAAAATTGTATCTAATTAAGCATATTTACCTTGTTTAATCTTTTTTACGCACTTGCTCGTTAGTCTCCTTGCTCACTCCTATCGTATTTGCTTGATGCCGTGGGTCGCTAGTATAAGGGAGACAAAATGGTTTTCAAGGGGGCAAACGGTTTGGTCAAGTGAGGGATGAATCAAGTGTTTATGGTTACCGTTGGGGGAGGGAAGACGATGACTTGTTGGGAAGAAAATTGCTGCTATCACATTTGCTGCCTCAAGTCGCTAGTGGTCAAGGTAGGAGAGTCGATGGTTTTCAAGGGCGCAAGTAAATGATTTGGTCGGGACCGAGAGTTTCTGTTAAGGGGAAGGGAAGAAGATGGGTTGTTGTAAGATGAATCGGTGGGAGAAGATGAATGAAAAAAATTAATCTATGTAAATAATAAGGGTAAAAACGGAAATTCAGCCTTATAGGGAGTTAAAACTAAGATTGGGTGGTTGTCAGGTATCAAATCCTAAAAAAAATTATATAGAAACTGAATCCAAATATAAACAAGAGCAGAGAGATTTTACTCTAACTTTCCCAAAAATAAATTATGAGTCTTTATGAATTTTAACATGATAATTAAATTTTAAAAAAATACTTTAAATATTTTTCAAAATCGATTCACACCCTGACATCTTAACTATCATATCATACGCTGAGTAACAGATGATACAGAAGTTTCTAGTGATTCGATCATCGAAACGGCTCGGCGAGAAAAAATAAATAAATTATTTTTAAAACGCCTTAAAAGTATTTTGTAATTATAAATTTAGAATAAATAAATAAATATATTTTAACAGAGGAAGAGAACCCACGATTTCTCTATTTTGTCGTTTTCTTTTTTCTTTTCTTTTTCCATTGCCTATGACACGTTTCACGAGAAAAATCGAAGAGCAGACCTATTTCTTAATGAAATTACAAATAATTGACCATATTTTACGACAATGAAGAAAAATTTACATTTAAATTCCTTTTCTAAAGATCGTTTTTCTTAATAAAACTATTAGTTAGTCTCATAATTCTGCAAACATACTATACGTCCGAAACTCAGTCAAAAATCAATACTTGATCCCTTAACGTTATAAACTTTTAAGTTTCACCTGAAAATTTAAACTGTTCTATTTTCAATTTATATATAACCCTTTTTGAAAATATGTATTTTCATCATTTTACATGGTTTATATTTTCAATTACAATAAAGGTTTAAAATCTTAAATTATGCCAAAATTTTAAATTCATGACCAATTGAGGGTGAATGGAAGGAGATGAAAAACAAATATAAGATAATCATATATTTAAATTCGGATCACCTGTTGGATTTGAAATTATACGAGTTTAATTTATTTTACATAGTATATCAATAATGACACAATATTGATTAAGATAATTAACATGGGGAAACATTATATATATATATAGAAAATGTTCACATGTGTCGTGAATGAATTGTTGATATATATATATATATATATATATATATATATAATGCAATCTTGCTTTGCAAAAATCTGAATCCATAATGTTTAAATCACACAATAATAAATTTATCATGACCATGATAAGATCGGATGGTCGACAAAACATGACACCTTTTGATACAATATTTATGCTCTCAAAGCTACAGTACAACGACGGAGCATTCAATTTGGCTCCCAGATACTCACGATTTGATCTCCAATTATGACAAATTTATAAAAAAATTCTCCAAATACAATAATAAATCAGAAAAATTAAGATTATTGAGACTGTTAAGACTGTCAACACAAACACTCACTGATTTATCTCCCTCTTCTAGAAATGAGATAATCATAAGAAGATCGTCCGGTGACGGTTCTATATTTTTTTTTAGATACAATATCTATCCTCGGAGGCCTCAAATGGAAGCTTCACTATACTAGATAGTATTTCAGATATCACCTTTCGCAAAGTATAGCAATGCAAATAATCCAACCATAACCAGAGTTTACCAAAGCTCCATGCTTTGGGCATTTTATTCAATCATTTCCTTTCCATTTCTTCAGGAGAAAAACAACTAGACACCGATACATAATCCTGACTAAACTCGAAAGCAAGATTTATCTCCAAGGAAACACTGGTATGATCTGATCGTATTCAACAAACTGAGACAAAGAGGGGTTACAGATAACTAAATCAGAGGAGAAAGAGAAAGGCCATGGCTGCAACTTCAGCACTACTTGCGCAGTCGATGAAAAAGATCCGACATCTTTGATGTGCTGCGGCATTGATTAACCATTGATTCCAAAGATTCGGACCTTGTGCATGTTTGGGAACTTGGCAATCACCAAAACCGCCACTGCAAGAGTATTCAGGAACAACATTGGGTGCTGGTAGTCAGTCGTGTGTGAGGCTATCAGATACCTGCCCAATTTGCCGAGCAAACATGAGAGTGGAAACAAAAGAAAGAGAGAGAGAGAGAATAGTTATGCTCACTTTTTTAAATAATCAAGTAATTTAAGTCTTAGTCGATTATTTAAGTTCTTTAGAAGAGTTCTACAGGATTAAGTCATCGATCAAGAACCATGAATATAGCTTAACAACTTTAACCTTCTTCGATCGTGCCCTACCTCAAGCTTCTCTGTTCAGAACTTGGAATCACATGAACAGGATCAAAAGGCACACTGCTAAGAACAAATAATACCCAGGCTACTTTTTTCAACCTATGCGATCAGGATTATGTCGAGCTCGAGATTAAGCTATGTTACTAAATCAACTATTTGACACGGGTGGATCCAAGTGTCTGCCGCAGGTGAATTCAAGTGCCCAATATGATTATTTTTAAAATTCCCCGTGATCAATAGAGATATAGAGTGCCCACTTGGTGTCTCAGTGCTTAACCTTAGACCTTGTTTCCAATACAACATTTCCTATTGCGACACAAAATTTACCAAAGTATCAGATTGAATCTAACAGCTATAATGAAATGCTCCTGTTTTTTCTATATTATCAATCAAAAAAATTTGAAAATTGCAATTTTCAACCCTACTATCTCCTCCTATCTTTGGTGGGAATAAGTGTGGTCTCACAATTTTCTACTATGTTACTTGGACTTAGTTACAAGTGTCCAACACAGGCATGGATCCAAGATTCCAAGTGTTTGATAAGGTTCTTTCTAAAGGTTTTTATAGTTTTTAGGTGTGATTACAAGGAACATCGGGTATGGAAAGGTTAGAAGAAAAGTGAAATATTAGATTGTTTTTTTTCCCAACAACTTCTATTACCATACATTAATACTTAGCAAGTTGATACTATCAAAAATACGCCAACATACTTGTCAAACTGCTGTTATACTTTATTATAAGGACACTTTGATAATAGTTATCCTCAATGACATTACCAAACTAAATCCTTCATCAATTTAATTTGCATCAATGATTAATATCACAATCATGTGATATGCACCGACTTATGGATGAAGAAAATTAACAAGTATCGATATCTAAGCCGACAATTTCATATACAAGATACTAAACAAGCATTAATACTTAAAAGATCTGGGATATGGATACTGAAACTCTCTTCAAAGCAAAGTGCTAAACAGGATTTCAAGGAATCTAGCATTGAACTGCTCAGAAATAGATGAATCGCCCAAGACAGAATTAAGTGAACCTAGTTTTCATTTTTCAATTTCATCCACCATTACTATGCTTCAAAAATCCAATTAGACAAAGGCGTCCAACCCCATGAATTGCGCTAGTTCCAAGTTTGATTCACAACCCTAGCCTTGAATCCCAATTCCAAAATTACCCTTTCTCTAGATCACTTACTAAATTGAAGGGTCCATATTTGATCACTTAGAAAGGGGAAGGTACAGAGATGATTTCAACTTAAAACAAAAACAGAAAGCATGCGCCTATATAGTTGAATGCGCTAAACAAACATCTGAAAATCTTACTGAGGCATGTTGGTAAGTAGTGCCAAAGGGTTTCCTGGAACCAGGATGTCAAAAGTAAATACAGGTTAAAATTTTGACTTAAAAAGAATTGCAACAAGAAACATAACTAGCTAAATGTTAGCAGTAAATGCCGTATTGCACATAAATAGCAACAACCAAGGAAAGGAAGGTTTTTATATGGAAGGATTTAGAAGTATAATACTTACAGGACAACAGGTACCACAATCAAAAATTTCCTGTTTCGTGTTAATTGCTTGCCATTATCTATCTGCTCCCACCAGGTCAAGTTATTATATATGCCCTGATCTTCGGCGAAAGGAGTACCCTTTTTCCAGTGGAAGAAGTAATATGTAACCTGAAAAACAATCTGGTCAGAATTTCATATAGATACACCAAAGGCCACATATTAGATCATCCACAATCAAGTAAATGTGGAAATCTATGAGTTAACAAACTAAGCACGCGCGCACACAAAATCAGTTAATTCTAAGCTAATTATCCTGTTCCAAATCGAGATAAGAAAATGGGAGTTGTTAAATTATAACATGGACAGCACGCTTGTGAATCAGTAAATGCGACTAGTAAAATACCTGATCATTTCATAAAGAAGAAAGGCATGGCTCTTGGAGCGCACATATCGCAGGACAAATCGAAGCATCAAGCATTCGGAACAATAAAAATCTTTTACTTAAATCGCTCACAAAAAGAGGATGCGAAATTGTAATTATCAACCCCAACTCTTCCACCGCACTCTATACTCTATAGAATCGATCATCTCTGACCAGTTTGAATACCACCCGTCAAATCAAAATTCTGTGCTGCGGGAAGAGCTTAAGAGAAGGGGGAAAAACGATAATTTGAGCCACTGAACTCCGAGATCATTTCTAAAATGCCCTCATCTTTGATCCATATTCTATGTTCTGTAATCGACTCAAAAAGCCCGCTCCGACATCTCGAAACTCAACAATCAGAAACCCTACTTTTGTTGGCATCGGGAGCAAGCCGAGATCGTGGGAAAAAAAAAGGGCCAAGAGGGTAAAACTTCGGGGCGAGGAAGGGAAAACGACGTCACCTACCGCGAAGTGGAAGAGATTGACGACTGTCCAGGCCATACCGGCGGAGCATCCGAAGAAGGAGAGGACGAGAAGCCAGGAGAAGAAGAGGATGAATATGTAGGTGGTCCAGACGCCGGGGTACATGAACCATTCGGTGTTCTTGTTCAGATCCGGCGGTGGCAACGTCTGCACGTAGAGTTTCGCCATGGCGTCACTGATTACGCCTTCTCCTCCGTCTCTGTGGTCGGTGCAGATCTTCCGGGGAGGCGAGAGAGAGGATTTATACCAGAGCGAAGGAGAAGGAGGAGGAGAAATGGAGAAAGGATCGATGGTTCAAAGGTGAGGCGTTTGGCGTGAGCAGGGCGTGGAATCCGTTGGTTGCTGGCTCTCCGTCGGCGTCTGCGGAAAATATCAGACGGCGAGGCAAGGACGAAGCCAATTCTCTCGCTGTCCGACATGTGCAAATTTTATTTCACCCTTTACTTTTGAAGAAATTTTATTTGACTCCCCCGGATCATTTTAATTAATATTTTTAACAAGGTCGTTAGGTTTTTTTTTTATTAGCATCGGAATATCTGAATCTTGGATCCGATTAATTTCTCAGAATGATCAGTTCTATCTCATTGACCTTCAGAATATCTCGTTAATAATTGAATTGGATAAAATCGGAGCCCAAGTGACCTCCATTGACTATTAAAAATAAATTAAAGAAACATTTGTTTTTTTTACGATTCAATTCGGACTAAACAGTCGTATCATCTTTGAATAACGATCTAATATTAAAATCGTATTCTATCCACCGAATAAACTTCTGAGTCCCAAAATTATTATAATATATTTTTTTTAAATTTATCATCGAACGATTTTGTAATAGAAGATGGAATATTAGATTTTTTTTTTTTCTAAGCATGAAACGTCTATTTTTAGCTGACACAACAGTAGCTAATTTTGTACTCAATTCTGTATATTTTGTTTTGTTAATTATGAGAATATTTCATTTTACACCCGACAGTTTACTTACATTTTGTTTCATTTAATAGGTTAGAAATTATATGAATGCCTTTATAATTTTACCTCACGTTATTTTTTGCTGGGGAAAAAAAATCGGCGATTTATCAACACGTGAAGTATAGAATTGTCAAAACAGTGCTTCATACTTTTATATTTATCAAATAACATATTTAATTTTTTTTTTATCTCTATCTTATCATAGATTAAAATTACAATTATTATTACACCATAGTCTTTGAGATTTGAATTCTCAAAGCCATGATGGTAGTATTGGGATTGCAACACAACGGTGGTGTTGAAATTTGAATTCCCAATACCACATTCGAAATTTTCACTATGGTACAGGTCTGTTTAGCGAGAAGAGTAAAAAGAGAATTAAATACGTTATTTGATAAATATAAAAATATGAGATGTTATTTGGACAATTCTAAATTTTACGTACACTGTTTAATAAATTATCGAAAAAAATCAAAAGTGCGCCCATTACCGCACTCGTTTTTAAAAAGACATGCCAAAATAATTATATATTTTTCGTTTTAAATTGATTTTATTGTCTCACTTTTGTATCTCGCATGTTTATAAAATCTAGAAAAAAATAATATTATATTCAATTTTATCTTATTTTATAAGAGATTATTTTCTATAATTTTTAAAGGAACAGCTTTACTTATTTAAAAGCATATTTCTTCCTAATTCATACGAGTAAATTGAAAAAAATACACAAGTAAATTAAAAAATGCACGTGTTATATACATTGAGAGCTAGATGTTCCAAATTTTACTCGGTGAAAATCAAATCTTAATCCTCGCCGTGAATACATCTCGCTCGACCAAATGAGTATTAAATACTGTTTGAAAAATCTCCTCTAAATTACTAGTATGGTTATTAAAATCCTGAGCATCAACATATAAGTTTCACGGATTAAAGGATATATTCCTCCATATTTTGTTCGAAGATTTATCAAAGAGCGCTCTTGAAATTTAGAATTGTCCAAAAAACGTTCTATACTTTCATATTTATCAAATAGCGCACTTAATTGTCTTTTTATCTCTCCCGTAAAAAAAAATCTACACCACTGTGGTGCTAGGATTTAAATTCTCAGCACCACAGTGGTGGTGCAATTTCAACACCACAAATGTGGTACTGGAATTTGCAATTTCAGTACCACTGTGGTGCTGGAATTACAAATCTCAACACTACTATGGTGTTGGGATTTGAATTCTCAACACCACAATGGTGGTGTAATTCCAGCACTATCATTGTGGTGCTGGAATTTGCAATTCCACTACCACTGTGCTGTTGAGAATTCAAATCTCAGCACTATTATGGTGCTGGGATTTAAATTCCCAACACCATGTTCGAAAATTAAGTGCGTTATTTCTGAAGGGTAAAAAGAGAATTAAGTGTGATATTTGATAAATATGAAAATATGGAGTATTTTTTGGGCAATTCCAAACTTCAGGAGCGTTGTTTGGTAAATTATCGTAATTTTTTTGTTCAGTATCATCGAATTAAAGATCGATCATGAAAAATATTAGAATGAACGTAATCATTTTTTATTATAAATTTCAGATCCAAATGAGTCTTTGACTGATAGTTAAGTTAAAAAATCAAATTAAATAATTAAAAAAAGTTAAAGTAAAATAATTTTCTCGCTTTTTTTATAATTAAGATATTCCTATTAAATTTTAAAGATGGACAATTTAACTAATCAATCACTAGAATAAATTCAAAAATATAGATGGATCATAATGAATAGTTCAATATCACTAACACTTGAACACATCATAAATATCTAATTTATATTACATAAGTCTTAAATCCTAATTATTTGGAAAACTATCCTATTTTTTATCATCTCATCGTGCCTTAGGGATAAAAAAAATCTAACAAATTGGACAATTCAATATTGGTGCAATCGATCTAGGTCATAATTGACCAAATTCAAGTAGTGTTTTGATGTTTGACTTTGATATTTGATAATATGTTGGAGAGATTGTTGGTGCAATCAATCTAGGTTATGATTTTGATATTTGACGATGTTTTGACTATTATCATAGGAGAAGTCCAAGTCTTGTGTACTTGACATGGAAAATCCAACATGGGTTGGCAAGGAAAGTCCAAACATGGGTCTTAGCATGGAAAGTCCAACATGGATTGACAAGGGAAAGTCCAAGCTTGAGTCTTGGCAATTGGAAAGTCCAAGGGGAATATTGATGGCGTAAAGTCCAAGGGTGGAGTCTTGACAGCATAAGTCCAATTGTTGGCCGCGTAAAGTCTAAGCGGAGTCTTGGCAGCGTAAGTCCAATGTGCCTTGGCGGTATAGACCAACTTAGCATGACAATAGCCGATGGAAGCACCTGAAGGCTAGCGTATGAATGAACAAGTCATGGATGACTTGGAGGGATCCGATAGGCATGAGACTGACGGAGGTGGCTATAAGGCTTATGTCTATGTTAAGGGTGGTCTAACAAGTATGGGGGCACCATATTTGGGGTTAAAACCTCATGGAATTAGCGATGGGAGTCGACTAGAGTTATTGCGAGAAATGACCTAGCGATCGATTGCGGCATTGGCGATCGGTGATGACTGTGATCGATCGGCCGATCGATCGAGATCGCTTGGTCGGTATTCGGGGATAGAAAGTTCCCGAGTCGACTGTTAGGATTTGACAGTCGAGTGATAACTCGATCAGTCGACTGATAGTTTATCCGTTGGAACTTATCCAACTTGGCTCATGTCGTTGTGAGACAACGGCTATAGGAGCAGTCGACTGCTAGGCAAAAATCAATCCGAGTTGCAGATTTAAAAGGAGCACGAAGGGAGGATTTTTGGCAAGGTTTCTTGAGGAGTTTTGGGGCGATTTGCTGCTGCAATTCAGGGTCTCCAAGTGCAACTCAAGCAACCAAACAAGCAAGCATCAAAAAGCTCATTTGTAAAGTTCTCTTTACATATATTGTTGTATTCATACTTGTATTTGCTTGTTTTTGTTGCATTACTCTGTGTAATCATTTGTACGAAGTTTCTTCACCTCCGACGTGTCGTTGAGAAGAAGTTTATTAGATTAGTGGTGTGTGTTTGCATCGCTAGAGCTTTTAGAGTCCAATCCATGGAGTAGGAACCATACGATTCCGAACCAAGTTATATCCTCGTGTTGTGATTGTGTTTGTGCATTTTATTTTTGTTAATATTATTATTCCACTGTGCGCTAACACGATTTGTAGAAACGATCTAATTATGATCAACCGACGACAACCGCTATTCACCCCCCCTCTAGCGGGCGCACAGGTCCTAACAAGTGATATCAGAGCGTGGTCGCTCTTCAAGTATTAACAACCAAGAGAACACCGCTAAAGAAACAAGATGAAATTTGAAGAAAAATTAGGATGAGATATCAACACACCGTCACCATACGACCAAGAAGATTTTTCTGCATGGAGGGCAAGAATGGAGACATTCTTGATGATGAACATAGAGGAGTGGTTCATCATCATGGAAGGTTTCGAACCCCCTAAGGATAAAAAGGGAGATGTCCTAAAGTTGAAGAAGTGGACCCAAGAGCAACGTCAAAAGTTCAAGACCGAAGTTAAGGTAACAAAGTTTTTAGAAGATTTGATACCTAATGATATTTTATCTAGACTAGGTGAATATCAAGATGTCAAGGAGCTTTGGAGCAAATTGATAAAGTTCCATGAAGGCCCATCACCGGTCCAAGAAGAAGAGGAGTGCTCATCCTCTCAAGCTCAAGAAGAAGCAAGCACATCTTTATCACAAGAGCTTGATGATTCAGAGGGTGATAGAGAATCAACATCCAGATCGAGAGAGGAGGAAGAAGTAAAAGAAACCTCCACCTCTAGGATTGAGGGGGAGGAGACTAGGTCATCTTCAATGTTGGGACCTGTGCGCCCGCTAGAGGGGGGTGAATAGCAATGTGCTCGTATGTCGATGGAAATCGTTTGCGTTTGCTTGATACAATTCTTGTTAGTACGCAGCGGAATAAACAATAATGAAAATACAACAAGAACACAAGCACAACACAACTATGTAACGTGGTTCGGAATCGAACGGTTCATACTCCACGGATCGAGCTCTAAAGAGCTCTAGTGATGCACACGCAACCACTAATCACAAATAACTCCTTCTCGGAACAATCCGAAGGTGGAGAAACCTCGTACAATGATTACAAAAGCAATACACAAAAATACAAGCAAAATACAAAGAAATGTAAAGAACACTTTACAAAACTAGGGTTTAAGCGCTTTGCTTGTTGGTTGCTTGGATGAGGTTGAAGGGCCCTGAAATGCACATGCAATTCGCCTTCAAATCGCCCCAAGAAAGCTCCCAAAGAACCAATATCGAAATCCTCCACGAGGATTTCGTCGATCGATCATTGCTATAAGTCACCCGATCGGTGATGCCCTTTGTTGTCGTGAGACAACGGGTCGATCCACGCTAGAAAAACTCCAACGGATCTCTTGGCGATCGGCGCCCGATGGCTGAGCATACGTGCTCGCGACTAACCTAGCGATCATGATCGTCCCTTGGCAGTCGACTGCTCCAATGAGCAGTCGACTGCCAGAGCCATTTTTGCTCTAAATCGGCAGTCGAACTCTAGTCGACTCACGGCAGTCGAACCGGCTATAATGTCAGTCGACTGCCAACCTCAAACATGAGGTTTTAACCCAAGTATGGTGCCCCCATACTTGCTAGACCACCCTTAGCCTAGACCTAAGCCTTCTAGCCACCTCCATCAGCCTCACGCCTCTCGGATCCCTCCAAGTCATCCATGACTTGTTCATCCATCGCGCTAGCCTTCGGGTGCTTCCATCGACTATGTCATGCTAACGGTGTCTACATCGCCAAGGCACATTGGACTTACGCCGCCAAGACTCCGCTTGGACTTTACGCTGCCAACCATTGGACTTATGCTGTCAAGACTCCCGCTTGGACTTTACGCCGCCAATATCAAACCCCTTGGACTTCTCAAATACCAAGACTCATGCTTGGACTTTCCCTTGCCAACTCATGTTGGACTTTCCATGCCAAGTACTCAAGACTTGAACTTTACCTTGCCAAGACTCATACTTGGACTTTACATGCCAAGACCCATGCTTAGACTTTTCCCTTGCCAAGACTCATGCTTAGACTTTCTATGTCAAATACCCATGACTTGGACTTTTCAATAACATGGTCAACTCCAGTCAACCATCAAGGTCTCCCTCGAGTCAAACTCGAGTCCGGTTAATCATAACTCGGGTCGATTGTATAAACAATCTCCCCAAAACATTAACCGATATTAATGTCAACTCACTTTGTCAAACCACTTTGTCAAACATCAAAATATCACTCGAGTCAAACTCGAGTCTGGTCAATCGTGACCTGGGCCAATTGCACCAACAATCTCTCCCTTTTTGATGTTTGACAAAATAAACCTTGAGTTAGGCCACAGACTCAAATTTCCTTACCAAATTTCCCAAATTGGTAATCCCAAATACTCTCCCAATACTTCTCCCCCTTTTTGACTAACATCAAAAAGGTTCCCTCCAAGGAGGTCAATATCTCATGTCCCAATGAGATCTTACAATCTCCCCCTTGGTCCAAAGATACCTAGGATGCCTATCATCTTCCCAGTGATAAGTCTCATATCACTCAAGAAAGGCAATCCTATACACTCTCCCAATTTCCAAATTGGGTCTCTCATAATCCCATCAATTTTCCCAATTGATAACATTCTCCCCTTCAAGAAGAAAAAATACATTGCTCCCCCTTGACCATTGCACCAACAATGCCCTTGGGAAGTCCCTAAGCCAATAGGAACTCTAAACCATCAAAATTAAGGTTCAAAGTTCAAACATGAACTCTTCCACCCTTAAATTTGATATTTTGACTTAACACCTCTCCAAATCCATATCCAATGGATTTTCACCCTTTATAATGCTTCCTAAAGCATATCCTAGGGTTAGGAGTGGTTAGAGACCTTTACCATGGCTAAAAATGGGCCAAACAATCTTGTTTTTCTCGAAATCAGCTTGGCAGTTGACTACTTACGATGTCGTCAAGCCACCCTTATCGATCATTGCCACTAAGAGCGATCATTGATAATAAAAAATCTCGATTTTCAGTTATCAGAAATGAGATTTGGAAAAGCATAAATAATTATATATAATTCAAAAAATCATGAAATTTGATACGTATAATACCTATGACCAATACAATGGGTGAAAAATGATAGAAATATTTTACTAATAAAATATCGAAATTAATACAAAATCCAAAAGTGAATAAAAACTTCAAAGTTTTAGCTCACTTTGTATCAATCTCATCAATGGTGATTGCTATCAAAAGATAGGCTTCACCAAGGTTTTCTAAAATGATTTTATAACGTTTTCAAAACCTTATTTTGGATCATATTCCTTGGGCTCTATGTACATGACTTGTACACAAGCTTTCCCAATGATCCACAATTGAAATAAGATGAGTTTTAGTTTATCTAGATGTAAAAACTATGTACCTTGAACTCAACTCATATCCTAGCATCTCACATGTATCTAGGGTGCATAAGTACACATACATATCAATGTGATGTGAGATGTGGATTTTGTTCTTCCTAATCTCGGGTTTCACGCATTTTTCTAAGGCAACTCTACTTGATTCCCTTATAAATGGGACTCCAAGTCATGTCATTGTCCTTAAATCAATTTTAATTAATTTAAATGCATGAAATGATCATGGCATAATGATAGTAATAATTAATCATGACCAATAATCATGATGTCATGACATATAGTATAATCTAAAAACACATGACATTAGTCCTAATCCTAAACATGATCATGACATTTTATATGATTAAAATTAAGCATGATGTCATAGCATGTTATATGACAAATCAAAGCATGTCAAATAAGATATTTAGGTATATAATACCTAAATTTTAATATTAATTGTCATTTGTTGGGATTAAGTTCATTTTGCCATAAAACCTAATTATCTCCCAAGTGTGCCAAAAATCCAAAATGACACACTATGACTCTAAACTCTAAGTTTTGCCAATTTAATTGATTTTTCATAATTCCAAGAATGTATTGACACATCCTAAAATCTTTTAGGATCATAATATTAACTCTATTTTCAAGGTACCCATAACCTTGAAAATTTCCTAAAATGTCACCTTTATCATGGTTGAGTTAACTACCCACCCAATCAAGATTGTCACACCCTAAACCCATCTAGCGTGAATCAATCACACTCTTAGGAACCCAAAATCTATTTGAGCTCCTAGGGTTTACTAGGTATTCCTTAGGGATGACCTCCCTAGATACCCTCCTAATGACCCTTCTAGGCTTGTCAACCTTGGTCATTGTGGTCTTGCCTAGGTTGACTCTAGGGGTAACTCCCCTTGCTGTTGGGTTTCCGGCACTGCGGCGTGTGTGTGTTCGATCACGTTTTGTAAACATGAGCACAACGGAAGCAATAAAAACAATAAATCTACATTTATTACAACACACACATCACACGCATGCATAGTACAACATGTGTAGACATAACCGTAAATTTAAATTTTGCAATAAAGGAAATTTAACTACGTTATACCTTTCGTATCACGTGTAGCGGGAACGACATCAACCGGAACGATCCTCGCTAGAATCGTCTCTATCCGTATCCACGCCGAGTATCCTTAAGATGACTTCGCTAAGCCACGAGCTTCGTCTTCGTACGGGTTACTAGCCTCGTGTTGAAGAAGACGTGATCGAGAGATGATCACGATCCGAATCCAAATTCGGATCCAAAACCGAGTTCTCAAAACTCGCTTCTCCGGAGAGGTATTCGTCAACCGATTGACGAATCCTTCGTCCTCCACCTCAGAGGATTACCGGAGATCGAATTCTCGGTAAGTTATCCGCTGTCGGAGCTCTAACCATCGTCCAAACGACGCTCCGACGAGAGGAGAACAAGCTGTCCAGAAAACTGGACAGCTTTGGTGGAGGAGATAGGCGCCGACCAACCAAGGGAAGATAAAGCTCACCTTGATGCCAAACCTAAAGGAGATCACCGGAGGGTCGCCGGAGGATCACCGGCCGAAGCTTGGACGCCTGCAACAACTTGGACGGTGGCACAAGAGGTTGGGCGGCAATGGAGGTTGGCGCCAACTCTTAGAGGGGATGAGGTGGGCGGCAACTTGAGCTAGGGTTTTTGGATTAGGGCTTAATTATCCCTTAAGCCCTCTTTTATAGAAAATTAATTCTCTTAATGGTTATTGGATCATAACCATTAGGCCCGTTAACCCGCTCCATTAAGATAAGTTAAAATAAACCAAACCATGATGGTTTATTTTAAGTTAAAACGAACTGAACCAACTTTTGGTTCATTCGTTTAAAATAAACCAAACCCTTTGGTTTATTCTCCTCCATTGGATTAGAACCAAACCATTTTGGTTCATCTATTATGTCTTCATAAGACTCGGCCCATCCATGCTTCCATTGCGACTGAAACGATTTCATGCTCGCTCCATGTTTGGTCCAACCAAACTTTATTTCTCTCGGTCTGAGAATCCCATTCTCAAGCTCGTTTTAAATCCTTCGGATTAGGCTCGTTGTGCGTGTGACCAAATAGGTTCTCGGTTTATGTTGGTCGTCTATAATTAACCATTAATTATAGAATGATCATGAGTGGCACCTAGTAGTGCATCATGATCCCCAATTAACCGAAAAGATCAACGGTTGATCCAGAACTATTTCTGAAACCCTTCAGCAGCTCGAATGATTCGTGCCCCATTCCCTTCACTCATCTTATACCCACTTGGTTCAGGACATGGTCTATAGTGTCAGTCCCCACTAGGCTGACTACGTCACACCTAGCCCAAGTATCATTTCCTCGTCCTACGAATTCTAGTTACTGCACATGTATCGAAGAGTACTTTACTCTAAACATGTAATGCTTTGGCCAAAGACTTTAGTAACAATCCGACGAGATGCCATGGGTATACATCTCCTCTCAAGGAGTGGTGAATCCTTTATAGGCTATTCAAACACCTTCGATCACTTCGACTTATACCCAATCATCCCGGGTCCACATCTCCTTAGAGATGTTTGCTTAAGATGTCAAAACATAAGTCTCCATGATCAAGATGACTTGAATACCGCAAGTCAAAGGAACATCGCACTTAAGCTACAGTAAGAACTTCATTGACATTTCTATATATGCAGAGAACCATATGAAGTCTTACGGCTGGTCACTCCAATGAACTAGTTACCATAACTAGCATCCACGATTAACTCCGGACATCACTATGTCTCCAGCTAGTGAGAATCAGCTGCTTGGATACACCAAGGAGTATACCTCGTGCTAGTCTCGACAGAATTGATGGTGTCCAAATCCATCAATTCATCGACTAGGGATAATTTCGATACATCACAATTACACATGTAGAGATACTCACTAGTTGTGATCCAATCACAAATTCTCTCATGCTGTGAATCGTATCGTGGACATTCAGTAAATGAGTTTAAGATCCAATCAAATACATAAAACATGTATACTCAAATAGTGAATCTTCATTTATCATATAAATGGTTGATACATAAGGCGATTGCCTTAGGACATCTCTCATATATTACTAACACTTACAACCTTCTTAGTGGCCACCCTAGGTTTCCTAGAAACCCTAGCCACTAGGCACAAACCTTGGTCAACCTTATGTAGGAAATTTGACGCCGCTAGAGGGGGGGGGGGGGTGAATAGCACGTTGCCCGTACGTAGATGAAATTCGTTCACGTTGCTTGTCTACAATCTTGTTAGTATGCAGCGGAATAAACAATAACAAATACAAACACAAGATACAATCACAACACGCACGATATAACGTGGTTCGGAACCGTAACAGTTCCTACTCCACGGATTGGGTTTGTACGAACCCTAGCAATGCCACAAACACCACTAAGCACTAAAGCTCCTTCTCGACAACAAGTCGGAGGTGGAGAAACCTCGTACAATGAATTACAACAAGTAATACAAAGTAAACAAGCAAATACAAGTGAAAATGTAAAGAGCACTTTACAAACTAGGGTTTTGAGCGCTTGCTTGTCGGTTGCTTGGATGAGCTTGAAGGACCCTGAAATGCACCTGCAAATCGCCTTCAAATCGCCTCACCAAAGCCCCCAAAGAACTGATGATGAAATCCTCCACGAGCTCATCATTATAAGTCGATCGATGCCATCGCTTGTCGTGAGACAACGGCTCAATCCACGTCGGACAAGTTCTAACGGGACTCTTGGCAGTCGATCGCGCCGAGTCAGCCGCCAGCTACACGAGCGTTCGGTTTCGACATTACGGGCGCAATGATCGCCGACGATGCCGATGATCATTGCCGACACTCGCCGATCGTCTCGAAAGCGAGGCCGATCGCCAGAGCATTTCCAGCTCTAAACTGGCAGTCGAACTCAAGTCGACTCACGGCAGTCGAACCAGCCATAATGCCAGTCGACTGCCAACCTCAAAAATGAGGTTTTAACCCAAGTATGGTGCCCCCATACTTGCTAGACCACCCTTAGCCTAGACCTAAGCCTTCTAGCCACCTACATCAGCCTCATGCCTCTCAGATCCCTCTAAGTCATCCATGACTTGTTCATCCATCGCGCTAGCCTCTAGGTGCTTCTGTCGGCTATGTCATGCTACCGGTGTCTACACCGCCAAGGCACATTGGACTTATGCCGCTAAGACTCCGCTTGGATTTTACGCCCCAACCATTGGACTTATGCTGCCAAGACTCCCGCTTGGACTTTACGCAGCCAATATCAAACCCCTTGGACTTCTCATGCCAAGACTCAAGCTTGGACTTTCCCTTGCCAACCCATGTTGGACTTTTACATTGCCAAGACCCATGCTTGGACTTTTCCCTTGCCAACCCATGTTGGACTTCTCAAATGCCAAGACCATGCTTGGACTTTCCCTTGCCAACCCATGTTGGACTTTTACATTGCCAAGACCCATGCTTGGACTTTTCATGTGCCAAGTGTCCCACTTGGATTTTTCATGCCAAGTACTCAAGACTTGGACTTTACCAAATGCCAAGTGTTCCACTTGGACTTTCCATGCTAAGTACACAAGACTTGGACTTTCCCATGACAATTATATTGTCATATGTTTTTGTCGAAACATCAAAACATCACTCGAGTCACCCTCGAGTCCTGGTCAATCGTGACCTGGGCCGATTGCACCAACAATCTCTCCCTTTTTGATGTTTGACAAAAACCAAACAAAACATTTGAGTTAGACCACTAACTCAAATCCCTTACCAATTATCCCAAATTAGTAAACACTCTCCAAATGTTCTCCCCCAAACATTCTCCCCCTTTTTGACTAACATCAAAAAGGTTTTCTCTCCAAGGAGGTCAATATCTCATGTCCCAATGAGATCTTACAATCTCCCCCTTGATCCAAAAATAAATACCTAGGATGCCTACCATCTTCCTAGTGATAATTCACATATCACTCAAGAGAGGCAATCCTATACTCTCTCCCAATTTTCAAATTGAGTATCAAAAACCCATCAATTTTCCCAATTGATGATACTCTCCCAATAACTTCTCCTCTTCAAGGAGAAAAACACATCCATCATCCCAAGATGGATACCTCCCCCTAAAGGCTTGCTTCCCCTTGACCATTGCACCAACAATGTCCTTGGGAAGCCCCTAAGCCAATAGGAACTCTAAACCATCAAAATTAAGGTTCTAAGTTCAACATAGAACTTTCACTCACCCTAAATTTGATACTTTGACCTAACACAGCTCATAATCCATATCCAATGGATTTTCACCCTTTATAATACTTCCTAAAGCATATCCTAGGGTTAGGAGTGATTAGGAACCTTTTCTATAGCTGAACACGGGCTAAACAAACCTTGTTAACCCAAAATCAGACTGTGATCGACTCTGACGATGTCGATCATTGCCACCCATCGATCATTTGCCACGCAAGGCGGTCAATCTCGAATTTTATTTCATTTACGTAATTTGAAAAATCATAAAATTTGATACGTATATTACTTATAGTCATTACAATGGGTGAAAAATATTTGAAAATTATTCTACCCATAAAATAGTGAGTTTGATACAAAACTCAAAACCATTGAAATTTTCAATGTTTTGGCCCTATTTTGTATCAACTTCATCAATGGTGATTGCTATCAAAAGATAGACTTCACCAAGGTTTTCTAAATTGATTTTAAAATGTTTTCAAAACCTTATTTTGGATCATATTCCTTGGGCTCTATGTATATGACTTGTACACAAGCTTTCCCAATGATCCATTAATTGGAATTAGATGAATTTTAGTTCATCTAGATGCAAAAACTATGCACCTTGAACTTAACTCATATCTTAGCATCTCACATGTATCTAGGGTGTATAAATACATATACATGTCAATTGGATGTGAGATATGGGTTTTGATTCATTTTATCTAGGGTTTCATGCATTTCCTAGGCAACCCTACATGATTCCCTTATAAATGGGACTTCAAGTCATGCCATAGTCCTTAAATCAATTTCAACCAATTGTCTTAAATGCATGAATGATTATGGCATTAGAAATGATATAAGTAAGCATATGCTCATAATCATGATGTCATGGCATAAGATGAAATCTAAAAACACATGACATTTAAAAACTTAATCCTAAAATATGAACATGACATATAAAATGATTAAAAGTAAGCATGATGTCATGACATGTTATATGGCAAACAAAGCATGACATATAAAATATATAGGTATAATAATACCTAAATTTTAATATTAATTGCCATTTGTTGGGATTAATCATATTTTCATTAATCTCTCTAGTGTGCCAAAAATCCAAAATGACACACTAACCTCTAAACCTAAATTATGCCAATTTAATTGATTTTTCTCAATTTCAAAAATGCATTGGCACATCCTAAAATCTTTTAGGATATTGATTCAAATCTATTTTCAAGGTAACCATAACCTTGAAAATATCCTAAAGTGCCACCTTTACCATGGTTGAGTTAACTACCCATCCAATCAAGGTTGGCACACCCTAAACCCATCTAGCGTGAATCAATCACGCTCTTAGGAACCCAAAACCGATTTGAGCTCCTAGGGTTAATTAGGTATTCCTTAGGGATAACCTCCCTAGATACCTTCCTAATGACCCTCCTAGGCTTGTTAGCCTTGGTCATTTGGGTCTTACCTAGGTTGACTCTAGGGGTAACTCCCCTTGCAACCTTCTTAGTGGCCACCCTAGGTTTCCTAGAAACCCTAGCCACTAGGCACACCCTTTGGTCAACTCTAGGGATAACCTCCCTATTGACCTTGGTCTTCCTAGACCTAGTCAGTGTTCCATAATCTAATGGAACACTATGGTAAGTCACCTTGGGCTTAGGTTTGTGACCCAAACCTTGCTTGCCCTTAGTTGACTTTTGACTCTTATGTCTTAAGTGTTGACTTTGAGATTTTGACCTAGACTTTTGATCATTTGACCCTTTAAATTGATTTTGTATATTCCTAAGAGTCTTTTCTAGTTTTTCAAGCCTTGACCTCAAGGCTTGATTTTCAACCTCTAATTGCCCAATTGATTTTTGATTAAGTTTTTGAGCATTTGACTTCTTAGGCATATGCCTAGTCCATTTAGGATTGAAACCTAGGTGCTCTTGCACCTTTCTAATGGTCTCCCTAGGTAAAATTTTTCTAGAGTTATTTGACCTAGGTTTATCCTTAGATAAATTGTTTTTAGGGACATTAGTCCCAAATTTCTCCTTACTTTTAAAGTTAACGCTTTTAGCTCCTAAACAAATATATTTATCTCTAACATGTTTTTCATGGTGAATTGCAAGAGAATTAAAATTTCTAGCATGCTTTTGACTTTTAAATTTGGAAGGTGCATTATTAAAATATACCTTAGGGTTAGCTATAGAAGCTCCCCCTACTTGTGATGCTCCTCCTTGCCCCTTCTTCTTCCCCCTAGGGCATTGACTCCGATAATGCCCCTTTGAATTGCACTTGAAGCATATGATGTGCTCCTTGCCTTTAGGTATTGGGGAACCGGCATCCTTGACTTTTGGTGCCGGTGGAGCTTTCCTAATCTTCTTTAGGCACTTGCTCTTCTAGTGCCCAAATTCCCTACACTCAAAACACATAATATTATTTTTATTTGAAATTAGAGTGTTTGAGTTACCTAGGTTAGTGGTGGAGTTCGGAATTGATATTTCTTCATCTTGACTGGATGTAGAAGCTTCTTCTTGATGCTCCGGTGTTGAGGAAACTCTAATCTCCTCCTCAATCCTAGAAGTGGATGCTTCTTCCACTTCCTCCACCAACCCGGAAATTGACTCCCTATCAACTTCCGATTCTACTTCCTCTTCCTCTTTGGATGTTGATGATCTCTCAACCTCCAAGTCCTCACTTCCTTGTGAGGGTGATGCATTAGCCTCTTCGGTCTCTTCCTCTTGGACCATTGATGAGCTTTCATGGAGCTTGGCCACTTGGCTCTATAGTGTTGGGAGTATGAGGAATACAATCAAAGTCCCACATTGGTAAGACATGGAAAAGATCATGTGCTTATAAGAAAAAAGATATCTCCATTGGCATGAGGCCTTTTGGGTAAAGCCCAAAAATAAAACCATGAGGGCTTAGACCCAAAGTGGACAATATCATGTCATTGTGGAGATATGTGGAGCTTATAAGCACTAACAATTGGTATCAGAGCCATGGTCCATGTCAAGCCATGAACCTCGAACGAAGGAAGTTGAGCTCCCACGTCCGGATCAAGAGAACCAGACATCAGGAAGGAAGTCTAGTTGGGTCGGGGGGACCGAACAACTGGCAGGAAGTTCTGGTGGGTTGAAGATCGGACATCAAGCAGAGAAAATCCTTCGAGGAGGGATAGGCTTGAGGGGGGGCCCAATGTGGTCCTTCGTTTGAGGGGGGGATTGTTGGGAGTATGAGGAATACAATCAAAGTCCCACATTGGTAAGACATGGAAAAGATCATGTGCTTATAAGAAAAAAGATATCTCCATTGGCATGAGGCCTTTTGGGTAAAGCCCAAAAATAAAACCATGAGGGCTTAGACCCAAAGTGGACAATATCATGTCATTGTGGAGATATGTGGAGCTTATAAGCACTAACATATAGCTCGTTTGCATCTACATAATTACCTAACATACACAAGATATTGTTAGGTATTAAATCAATTAACAACTTTATTACCTTCTCATTCTTTTCGAAGGCTTGGACTTGCTCTTCGGTCCATCTCTTTTTCTTGAGGAATCCACCTTTTGGTCCTCTTGGATAGTTATATCCTTCCATTAAGATAGACCATTCTTCGAAGTCCCTCATCATTAGGAAGTCTTCAATTCTTGACTTCCATTGCTTAAACCCTTCTTGTCCATAGAAGGAGTAAGGGATCGGTGTGTTAATATTCCATCCCAATTGTTCTTCCATCTTCACCCTCTAGCTTCTTTGTCCTAGCTCCCGGCGGTTAGTCCGTAGAAGAGCCCCGGGCTCTGATACCACTTGTAGGAAATTTGACGCCGCTAGAGGGGGGGTGAATAACACGTTGCCCATACGTAGATGGAATTCGTTCGCGTTGCTTATCTACAATCTTGTTAGTACGCAGCGGAATAAACAATAGCAAATACAAACACAAGATACAATCACAACACACACGATATAACGTGGTTCGGAACCGTAACGGTTCCTACTCCACGGATTGGGTTCGTACGAACCCTAGCGATGCCACAAACACCACTAAGCACTAAAGCTCCTTCTCGACAACAAGTCGGAGGTGGAGAAACCTCGTACAATGAATTACAATAAGTAATACAAAGTAAACAAGCAAATACAAGTGAAAATGTAAAGAGCACTTTACAAACTAGGGTTTTGAGCGCTTGCTTGTCGGTTGCTTGGATGAGCTTGAAGGACCCTGAAATGTACCTGCAAATCGCCTTCAAATCGCCTCACCAAAGCCCCCAAAGAACTGATGATTAAATCCTCCACGAGCTCCCCTTTTTATCTTGCATCAGGCTGGATTTCCGCCTATCAGTCGATTGCCATAAGTCCCCAGTCGACTGATGCCACTGTTGTCGTGAGACAACGACTCAATCCACGTCGGACAAGTTCCAACGGGACTCTTGGCAGTCGACTGCCAACATTGGCGATCGCATTGGCCGGCCTCGACCCGGCTACGGAGCGCTCCGTTCTATGCTCGACATTGGTGGCAATGATCGCAGACCCTTAGCGGGCATCGCGTCGACACTAGTCGATCGCTCGATGAGCGATCATTGGCGAGCATTTCGGCTCTAAATCGGTCAAACTCAAGTCGACTCACGGCAGTCGAACCGACCATAATGCCAGTCGACTGCCAACCTCAAAAATGAGGTTTTAACCCAAGTATGGTGCCCCCATACTTGCTAGACCACCCTTAGCCTAGACCTAAGCCTTCTAGCCACCTACATCAGCCTCACGCCTCTCGGATCCCTCCAAGTCATCCATGACTTGTTCATCCATCGCGCTAGCCTCTAGGTGCTTCCGTCGGCTATGTCATGCTACCGGTGTCTACACCGCCAAGGCACATTGGACTTACGCCGCCAAGACTTCGCTTGGATTTTACGCCGCCAACTATTGGACTTATGCTGCCAAGACTCCCGCTTGGACTTTACGCAGCCAATATCAAACCCCTTGGACTTCTCATGCCAAGACTCAAGCTTGGACTTTCCCTTGCCAACCCATGTTGGACTTTTACATTGCCAAGACCCATGCTTGGACTTTTCCCTTGCCAACCCATGTTGGACTTCTCAAATGCCAAGACCATGCTTGGACTTTCCCTTGCCAACCCATGTTGGACTTTTACATTGCCAAGACCCATGCTTGGACTTTTTATGTGCCAAGTGTCCCACTTGGACTTTTCATGCCAAGTACTCAAGACTTGGACTTTACCAAATGCCAAGTGTTCCACTTGGACTTTCCATGCCAAGTACACAAGACTTGGACTTTTCCATGACAATTACATTGTCATATGTTTTTGTCGAAATATCAAAACATCACTCGAGTCACACTCGAGTCCTGGTCAATCGTGACCTGGGCTGATTGCACCAACACCTTAGAGATGACTTCCTTATTGACCTTGGTCTTCCTAGACCTAGTTTGTGTTCCATAATCAAATGGAACACTATGATAAGCTACCTTAGGCTTAGGTTTGTGACCCAAACCATTTTTTCCCTTGGTTGACTTTTGTTTCTTAGGTCCTAGATGTTGACTTTGACTTTTGGACCTAGACTTTTGATCATTTGACCCTTTAAATTGATTTTGTATATTCCTAAAGGTCTTTTCTAGTTTCTCAAGTCTTGACCTCAAGACTTGATTTTCCAATTCTAATTGCCCAATTTTTGAATTTTGATTTGGTCTTTGGGCATGAGACTTCCTTGGCATGTGTCTAGTCCATTTAGGATTAAGGTCTAAGTGTTCTCCTATTTTCTTAATAGACTCCCTTGGAAGGACGTTTCTAGGGACATTAGTCCCAAATTTCTCCTTCTTTTAAAGGTAGACATTTTTGGCTCCTAAACAAAATTCTCTATTTCTAGCATGCTCTTTTTGATAAATAGCAAGATTATTAAAATAATTCCTAGCATGCTTCTCATCCCTAGAAATTGAAGGTGCATTAATAAATTTTACCTTAGGGTTTGCCTTGGAGGCTCCCCCTACATGTGTAGTTCCCCCTCTTTCCCCTTCTTCTTCCCCCTAGGGCATTGACTCCGGTAATGCCCCTTTGAGTTACACTTGAAACATATGATATGCTCTTTGCTCTTTTGACTTGGGGCACCGACATCCTTGACTTTTGGAGTCGGTTAAGCCTTCTTGACCCTTTTTGGACACTTACTCTTGTAGTGTCCGGATTCCCTACACTCAAAGTATATTATATGAATTTTATTATTAATTGACATGCTTGAGTTACCTAGGGTGGTTGTAGGTGCCGGAATCGGACACTACAAGAAAATAGGGCTTCAGAAACAGATTTTTAAAACAGAATTAAAATTTGTTTTAAATATTTATAAATTAGAAACGGATTTACAACGGAATTACAAATCCGTTTCACTTAAATAAAATATAACATATATAGATATATTAAGACAGAATTTAAAATGAATTATAAACAAATTTATAAAATAAATTTTTATAAACAAAAATAAACACGAATTAGAAACGGAATTTGATACAAAATTATATTTGTCTTAAAATCTGTTTATAAATTAAAAATAAATTTATTAAATAATAATAAATTGAATTATTTCTAGTAGACTAAAATTTTATTCTCTAATTATCTTCTTTTTCCATATTTTTTTTCGGAGATTTGAGAGATAACAATTAACATATTCATCAGTTAATCTTCTCCTATAATCTGACCACATTTTCTTGTGACAGTATTACACTAATTATGTTCAATTTTATAATTGAATATTATGAAGTAATGTAGGAGACTTTAAAAGATCGTAATTTTGAACTCATATTAAATCAGAAAAATACAATATATTTTATTAATACTAATTATTAATTCTAAAATATTTTTAATACAAATAAATTTTTTATTATTAATATTATTTTTTATTATAAAAAATTAGGTTTTTAAATGTATAAATATATAAGATTGTAAAAATAAAATAAAATTATTTTATCAATAATACTTGCTAATGAAAAAATTATCTTACCGATTTTTTTAAAAAAATAAGAATTTTTCAAGATTTAAATAAATTTCTATGTGGAGGATAAAATGAATAGATTTTTATAGAATTAAATTAACTTAGGTTTAATTATCAAAACCTAAGTTTTCTCCCTCATTTTCTTCCGACACCTCTCTTCCATAGCCACCTCCCCTTTCTCTTCCTCTTCTCTCGATCGAGCGCCTCTCCTCATCGTCGCCGCCCACTTTGCCTCCCCGCCGCTAGCAACTCTCCGGCCATGGACTCATCAAAGTCAAACAATTACCTCTTATTTTCCAATCACTTATTTTCGTGTATTTAATCTGATGAAAGAAATCGAGGGAAGATCGCGTTTGCTCATCGCTGCGTATTGATGGTCGAGACCTTCTTTATTTCTTTATCAAGGCGGTCGAGTCGTGGCATGATTGACAGAAGTTGGGAGTTACGAATGTAACTTTTTTTTCCTGCTTTTATTGGTGCATTTTTTTTCTAGGAAAGAGTGACAATTTGTCATGACCATAATCCAAAAGGTTAATCTCGATGAATGGGCAATGATTATAATCTTAATCTCGATGAAGAGTAGACTACCTTATTGGAGTTTTTATTTCATAGATTTCAAGGTTATAATCTCGAACAATCTGTGTTCCATGGGACTCTATAACTACATAGAAAGGATGCGATATGCATTTATGGCCCTTAATTCTATCTAGCAATTGAAATCAGGAAAGGTAATTGCTAATAACTAGTCATTTGTAAAGAATGGGTCATGCCTTAGAACAATATTCTTACTCTCTAATCTCTATCCTTGCCTTTTTTTTGGTGCAAAAATACAAAACTGTATATGGTAATTCACAATTATATGTTGTATCTGCCAAGTTGCATCTCTCTGTAGATGCCAAAAATTTTTAAATACTCATTGATTGTCTATTTTATTTACTTCTTAGTTCTTACCTCAGCTTTTTTCCTCTTTTCTTTCTGCCACAATTCAAGTGGTCATGTGAGACTTCTGTTCTAGTTACTTGAAGAATCATTTATTAGAGTGTTGTTCTTTATTTATTTATTTTTTCACTAAAAGAACTTGTAAAAAATAGAGGTGCTTTTCCCTCTTTTGTTGCAGTGATTTTTTTGTTTAACTAAACATAATTTGCTTTTTGTGACATAATTTGTAGCTTCTTGTGGATTTATGTAGACTTTCATAGGAACTACTTCATAAATTCAACATATGTTGCAAAATTTTCACATCAACTATAATAGATCTAATACCTACTGATAGCATGTCAAAGATATGTAATATCTTTCATTGCTTCAAGCGATTTTCAAGCAATTTGAGGTCTTTGCGTATGGAAATTACGATAATGCATTGCAGATTCAAGTGACATATCAATTTGCGTCAAAGTCTGAAAAGCTTCATACATCAACCCGTGCTGCCAAGGTTGGAACTTGGAATCTTTTATTTCTTTTCTTTCCCTATTTTTTCATTTTTTTTTCTTTTTGGGTAAAAGCCTCTGAATCATTTTACAGCATTTTCAAAGGGATATAGTTCGTGGTGTGGAAGGTTATATTGTTACAAGATCCAAACAAGTTGAAATAGGTAATTTTTAAAGTCGTTTGTATTTCTTCCTCCTGTTAATTCATATTTATTATGATTATTATTATTTATAACTATCAAAATGTTTTTTGTAGATAAATTTAATCAATTTCTAATCAATTCCAAAATCTAGGGAATAAATTGTCTGAGGATAGTCGAAAATATGGTGCTGAAAATACCTGCAACAGTGGGAATACACTATCAAAAGCTGCTTTATGTTATGCTAGAGCTCGTGCTCAAATGGAAAATGAGCATGGAAATCTATTGAAAGCTCTTGGTACCCAGGTCTGTGAATCAGCTATTCCTAATGTGTGATAAAGCAAGAACTCTTTTTGATGCCTTTCAAAGTTACATGAATGTAGCTCCTTGCAGGCTCATTAAACTCTTGGCATGGGCCCTTGCTGTAGTTCAAAGTCTACTCATCGTAGCTTCGCGCAAACATTACACAGTCGATGTCATCGTCGCGTGGTTAGTGCTCGGCCAACAACCTCTCTTTCTTTTATCATTTTGACGAGTTTTGACAGGTTATGGTCGCCGTGCAGGTATTCTGTGAATTTGGCAGTATTTTTTGTCAACAAAAAGCTACCAGGTAAGAGCCCTTTTCTTGACACTACCATGTTTTTGAGACCTCACAGCGTCGATAAGCATCAAAAATCATTTGCCGCCTCTCTACAGAAATGCCTGATCGTTCTAGTTTGTCTCTGTCATTGCTTCAATCGAGCACAAAGGAAAAGAATGGTCGATCTAAAGTACAACTTCTCAAATTATTAAATGACAATTCTATGGATACTGTTGACAGAGTACGCTGCTTCATATTGAGTCTTTTGTCTACAAGCACCCTTTTGAGAAATTTAACTTGCGACTGATGAATTTTTCTTCTATTTGCTAATGAACTTTGTCAAACTAAGGTGATATATTTTTTTAATTGTTCATTGTTACTCTTACCATTTGTTTATATTTAAGCTACATGATTTATTATTTTTCATTTTCCTATTTGTATTTTAATAAAAAAAATCAAAAGTCCATAAATCAATTTATTCCTGCAAAAAATAAAATTGAAGAGGACCAAAATTTATTCTCTTTTTATTAGTTTGAAAGGTTTATGTTTTTATAGTTATGCACAATCCAAGATTTTATAGTTGTGTACTTTTCAAGATACAACTACTTTGCTTTTATATTTCCTTTGCTTTTAGTCATTTGTTTGCTTAGCAATTAGGTCTATGACATTATGCATCTACTTTTAAATAGTTCAATATAATGATTAAATAATATTGATGCAGGATGTCAAGCAGAGAAGAACATCTCAAGGAGTTGGTTTATAAAATGATTCAAGAGATGGGATATATAAATCATTTATATCCCGGAAGATTTGGACCTCATGAGCATCGCGATAAACGAAATAAAGATTAGATTACTTGGGTTGGGATATAAAAATGTATTGATTTGAATGATGTGAATATTTATTTATTTCAATTTTTAATTGTATAGTACTTTTGGATTAGAAATTAATTGTTTAAAAAAAATAATTTATTTGAAATGTATGATTGTTTCATGTAAATTACTATGTAGATGAGAAATGTAAATTTAACATATAATAAAACTTTAATGATATATTCTAAAACAAAATCATATATGTATTAATAAATAGAAATATAAATAGATTTATAAACAGATTAAAATTATGTGATATATTATTTGAAACAGATTATTAACGGATGTGAAATAAAATTAGACACGGAATATATATTTGAAATTATTTTCATTTGGTTAATTTAAAAATAGATTTATAAACAATATTTTAATTTATTTATGAAATTAGAGACAAAATATTTTTGTCTTAAAATTAGCTACGGGGCTTTCACTAACGGATTTTTGAGACGGAATATTTCGTCTCAAATTATATTTAGAGACAGAAAAATGACTTTCAGAAACAAAATTTTTTGTCACTGAAGCCCTATTTTCTTGTAGTGGGATTTTGAGCTTCTTCATCTTGACCGAATGTCGAAGCTTCTTCTTGATGTTTTGGTGTGGAAGTTCTCTCCTCCCCTCAATCCTTGAGGTGGATGCTTCTTCCACTTCCTCCACCGATCCGGAAGTTGACTCCCTATTAACTTCCGAATCCTCAAGCTCTTTAGACGACGATGTGCTTGCTTGAGCTTGAGAGGGCGAACACTCCTCTTCTTCTTCTTCTTCTTGGACCGATGATAAATTTTCATGGAGCTTTGCCACTTGGCTCCATAGCTCTTTGACATCTACATAATTACCTAACATACACAAGATATTGTTAGGCATTAAATCAATTAAAAATTTTATCACCTTATCATTTTTCTCGGATGCTTGGACTTGCTCTTCGGTCCATCTCTTCTTTTTGAGGAATCCACCTCTTGGTCCTCTTGGATATTCAAATCCATCCATCAAAATGGACCATTCCTCAAAATCTCTCATCATAATAAAATCTTCAATTCTTCTCTTCCAAGAATTGAAGCTTTCTCGTCCGTATAGGGTGTAGGGCACCGGTGTGTTGATGTCCCATCCTAATTATTCTTGGACTTCCATCTTTACCCTCTAGCGTGCTTCCTTAGTTGTTAAACCTTGAAGAGCAACCTCGCTCTGATACCACTTGTTGGGACCTGTGCGCCCGCTAGAGGGGGGGGGGGGTGAATAGCGATGTGCTCGTATGTCGATAGAAATCGTTCGCGTTTGCTTGCTACGATTCTTGTTAGTACGCAGCGGAATAAACAATAATGAAAATACAACAAGAACACAAGCACAACACAACTATGTAACGTGGTTCGGAACTGAACGGTTCCTACTCCACGGATCGAGCTCTAAAGAGCTCTAGTGATGCACACGCAACCACTAATCACAAATAACTCCTTCTCGAAACAATCCAAAGGTGGAGAAACCTCGTACAATGATTACAAAAGCAATACACGAAAATACAAGAAAAATACAAAGAAATGTAAAGAACACTTTACAAAACTAGGGTTTGAGCGCTTTGCTTGTTGGTTGCTTGGATGAGGTTGAAGGGCCCTGAAATGCACTTGCAATTCGCCTTCAAATCACCCCAAGAAAGCTCCCAAAGAACCAATATCGAAATCCTCCACGAGCTCCTCTTTTTAACCTGCATCGGACTGGATTTTCGCCGATCAGTCGACTGCCATAAGTCACCAGTCGACTGATGTCACTATTGTCGTGAGACAACGGGACGATCCACGCTGGAAAAACTCCAATGGATCTCTTGGCAGTCGACTGCCAACCGCGTAGTCGACTGTCTAGTTGACTACGGAGCATTCTGTGCTCGCGACTAACCTAGCAGTCGACTGTCATCCCTTGGCAGTCGACTGCTGTCGACATCAGTCGACTGCTCCAATGAGCAGTCGACTGCCAGAGCCATTTTTGCTCTAAACCGGCAGTCGAACTCTAGTCGACTCACGACAGTCGAACCGGCCATAATGTCAGTCGACTGCCAACCTCAAACATGAGGTTTAAACCCAAGTATGGTGCCCCCATACTTGCTAGACCACCTTTAACCTAGACCTAAGACTTCTAGCCACCTCCATCAGCCTCACGCCTCTCGAATCCCTCCAAGTCATCCATGACTTGTTCATCCATCGCACTAGCCTTCAGATGCTTCTATCGGCTATGTCATGCTAACGGTGTCTACACCGCCAAGGCACATTGGACTTACGCTGCCAAGACTCTGCTTGGACTTTATGCTGTCAACCATTTGACTTATGCTGCCAAGACTCCCGCTTTGACTTTACGCCGCTAATATCAAACCCCTTGGACTTCTCAAATGCCAAGACTCATGCTTGGACTTTCCTTTGCCAACCCATATTGGACTTTTCATGCCAAGTACTCAAGACTTGGACTTTACCTTGCCAAGACTCATGCTTGGACTTTACATGCCAAGACCCATGCTTGGACTTTTCCCTTGCCAAGACTCATACTTGGACTTTCTATGCCAAGTACCCATGACTTGGACTTTCCAATAACGTGGTCAACTCCTGTCACGCCCCGGGGCCTATTCGCTATCCAAATGACGGAGGAGCCCCTTAGCGACAATTATTCCGATATACATCGCTGGAACCAAATCAGATAAAAACTTTGAAATAATATAGAAATATAAGTATTTTATTAACCGCATGCATGCACGACTAAAATATAAATCAATTAAAAGTAAATTAGTTTTATGACACCAAATTAAACTGTGACCAAAATCTAAAGTACATAAACAAAATGCAATAACAAAAGTAAATAAAACGGCATCTCGATGATGCAGTGGGACCAACACGGCAAGGGACTCTCTGAGCGACGCGAAGGTAAGCCAACTGGACATGTCCTCTACTAGCTAACCTGGAGGATAAAAGAAGAGGGGGTGAGTGTTGGAATGTATACTAAAAGCCTAGCTCTTTTTGTATGAACATTTTATTTTGAAATAAGAATCATATGATCATTGTTTGCACTTTATATATTTATTATATGTGTGTGCATATTGTCTAATATTTTACATTGTAGATAACATGGTGCTTGGTGTGGCACAGAAGATCATGTTATCAGTCCCTTGTAAAATATAAGTAGAGGCTCACGACCAAGATGGTTTTGGACAAACCATTGACATGGTTGTAGTGTAGCTTGGTATTGTTTTGTCTTGAACATAAAGTTACACTAGTACACTTAGGTGTATTGAGCAGGACCGACATAGAGGTGATTCAATTTAGTACTGACTACATAATTGAATCGGACCTCGGATATTATGTTGTGCATGCTCTTAATCCCGATATAATAACGGGCACATGTACTTAGTATTTATTTCTTTGATTTACCAGAGGGTGAGATTTAGATGGATTAAATCAATATGCCCGGTAAGTTGGAAAATGATATTATTTACATGGTGTGTCGTTGATTATAGGAGGAAACCGTGTCCTATATATTAGGTTGATGATGTCCCCTTGAGGAGCTCATAAGGTTCATCATGTAAACCCAGCTGGTTGACTTAGTCAATATGATGATAAGGTTGAGTGGTACTACTCGAGGAATTAGATGTTAATTAATTGATGGTCAGTAAATCAATTAATTGACGGACATTCGATATCTTAAACACGGGGAGATTAATGTACGAATAATATATGGAGCCCATATTAATTTATGGGGGTTGGTGAGGTAGTTCAATGATGATCCTCTAGTGGAATGGAACATCATTGATGGATCAAGTTTGTGTGGTTCCGATCCATCGGGTGGCCAAGATCCAACTCCTCCTTATGGTCCCTATCGTAGCCTAATATAATCCTTATGAAGCCTAGATCCAAGAATGTAAAACAAAACCTAGAACCAACGGTTAGGATTAAATCCCTAGATCCGATGGTTAGGATGAAACCCTAGAACCAACGGTTGGGATTAAATCCCTAAGATTCGATGGTTAGGATGAATCCCTAGAATCGACGGTTGGGATTAAATCCCTAGATCCGACGGTTGGGATAAAACCCTAGATCCGATGGATGGGATGAAACCCTAGATCCGACGGTTGGGATGAAATCCTAGATCCGACGGTTGGGATGAAACCCTAGATCCAACGGTTGGGATAAAACCCTAGATCCGACGGTGGAGATTAAATCCCTAGATCCGACGGTGGAGATTAAAGGAGGATTAAGCCTAATTCTATAAATAGAGGCTTAGGTTGGGCGGCAAGATAAGAATTGAAGAATTAGGGTTTTGGCTCATCCAAAAGTGGGCGGCTAGGGTTTTTGGGCGGCTAGGGTTTTGGAGTAAATCAAAGTGGGCGGCAACTTCTACCTTCTAGTTGATTGCCGGCGCCCATCCTCCTCCATCAACACTTGGCCGGCGCCCATCCTAGAGGCCTCTCCCTTCTTCCTTGGTCGGCGGTTCTCCCTCCATTGGTGGCCGGAGTTCATCTTCCTCCCTTTCTCCTTGGTGGCCGGTGGCAACCCTTCTTCAAGTTGGCCGACGCTTCATCCATTTGATCATTGGCCAGCGGTTGCACCAAATTCCCTAATTTGGTTGCCGGTTCTAGAAAGGATAGGTATTTGTTGGTTCTTCTCTTTGTTCGCAGCGGACAAGGTAGAGGAGAACGCGATCTAGAAGGCTTCTACTCGTGGAGGATCTTCGTCCACACGTCGTCCACGAGAAGGATAGGACATACGGTAGAAGATCGTAAGGTATAAAGTTTTTTTAACTTTAATTACAGATCTGAGCATGTTCTTTTATGTTTTGATTATACATGTGCGTGTATGAAAATATATTGTATAATCATGCACCCCGAAGACAAACACAAAAACCGGCGATCCGTCCGTCGTCTCTTCCGCGGCTAACCAACTAGAAGAGTTGTGTTGCTTGAACAACTAGTTTGTTCAAGCGACCTCTCAAGTTGTTAGCATGACGACGAAATGGTTGTGCTAAGGAAGCTCATCCCATCCGGATTAATTCTTTCATTAGTGAAAATTTTAATCCGGGGACATGGGAGCCAATGAGCCTCCGAAGCAACTCCCTATAGTGAGTACAACCACTCAGTGGGTGGATAGAAAATAGTGCATAATCATAATGGATATAATGGACATAATGGAAGTCAAAGGAAACAAACTAGAGTAACCCAAACCTCAGAGTACCAATATCAATCTGCAACTAACTTGATCAACAGTATAACAAATACATCTACAACATATACAACCAACTACAATCTACAAGAAGTACATATCAAAATACCGCGACAAAGCCTCATGGCTCTCGAGGTAATACAAAGACACTATTTGCGCGCAACCACATGCTACCACGACCGAGACTCGTGGGCAGATAAGCAATAAAAGACTCCATGTCTGCGAGCAACGATATGCTACCACGACCTGATCTCGTGGGCAGACAGAGTATATAGCTATCTAGCTATGGACTGCACGCAACAACATGCTACCACGACCGGGTCTCGTGGGCAGTCAAGATGTAAGGTAGCTATCTAGCTACATACGATACACGAATCCAACTATCACTAACTTCGAACGAGTAGTCCAAGAGTATAACTCCGCGGCAGATCCTCTCAACCACGAATGGGAGACATAAGCGACTACAGGTATACAAAGCAACCATAGTTCAAAAGTAGAGAACCTCTACTGCAGACTCTCTCAACCATGAATGGGAGACATAGCTAGCAGCCGAGATAGAAGAAAAGTTATAAATCCTCTACTGCAGACCCTCTCAACCACGAATGGGAGACATAGCTGGCAGTCGAGTCAGGAGAAAAGTTATATACCCTCTACTGCAGACCCTCTCAACCACGAATAGGAGACATAGTTGGTAGCCGAGATAGGAGAAAAATTATATATTCTCTAACAATTAATCTTATCTTAATTATACTATTTCACTAGTCCAATCATAATACCAATCCAACAAATAATAGGTAAGCATCTACCAGCACTATCTACCTATTTATATCTCAGCAATAAATAGGCACATATAACAGTAATATCAATCAATAACTACATGTTAATGATGAGCAAATAACCTAGAATCCAAGGGTTCAGCGAATTGTTAGTAATATATGAGAGATGTCCTAAGGCAATCGCCTTATGTATGAACCATTTATATGATAAATGAATATTCACTATTTGAGTATACATGTCTTCATGTATTTGATTGGATCTTAAACTCATTTACTGAATGTCCACGATATGATTCACAGCATGAGAGAATTTGTGATTGAATCACAACTAGTGAGTATCTCTACATGTATAATTGTGATGTATCGGAATTATCTCTAGTCGATGAATTGATGGATTTAGACACTATCAATTCTGTTGAGACTAGCACGAGGTATACTCCTTGGTGTATCCAAGCAGCTGATTCTCACTGGATGGAGACATTGTGATGTCCAGAGTTAATCGTGGATGCTAGTTATGGTAACTAGTTCATTGGAGTGACCAGTCTCCAAAGAGGATGAGACATAAAAACCCTTACTCAATATTAAAGCCTACACCTTCCATTAATATGGTTAGAACTAGAGTTCCGTTTCTTGTTCGGGTTATTGGACTCTCTCCAAGCCCGGCTCGAACCCGAACATGTTCAAACCATGGAATAGTTTAATACTAATATGGTAAGAGTCAGAGGTCAATTGTTAGCTTTGGTTGTTAGACTCTCTCCAAGCCGGGCTAATTGGTTGAATGCACTCTAACCATATTAAAATTATTTCTCGATTAATGGGTCGGCTTTAACCTGGAGCATCGGCTTGTTGGACTCTCTCCAAGGTCGATGTAAAGGGAGGTGAAGTTGGGTGCTATGCATATGATGCATACTTGTTAATGTGTTAACAACCCGATGTATGTGTGAACATTCAATTAGTTGATAGCACATTGTGATAGTTGCATATACGTGATATGCAATCGGTATAGTTGATACCTACCATCGTAGTTATGAATGACTTGTTGGACTCTCTCCAAGGTTGTTCATATCTATGATGGATATCAGCCCATTCGGAGATGGACCTACGATCTCCCGAAGTGATTTTGGGGTTTTTGAAATTCGAAAAATGAATGGGATTTATAAATGTATATTGATGCATTTTAAAATCATTTTCTCATATATGCTCATTTTGTATTTCTAAGAATGATCATGATGTCTTTAAATTTGCGTTCCATTTTGGATTCGAATAAATTGACTGGGCCGAACTTCTTGGACTGACTTAGAAACTTGAGAATTGTTCTCAAGGTGGAAAAGCTTGCGTATGTTCTCGAAGCGCCTCTTCCCGCCCGTCCTAGTGACAATGCAACTCTGGACTAATTGTTGGCCTATCAGAAACATGTGAATGATTCTGAAATGGTGAGTTGCATCATACTAGCCATGATGGTACCTGAGCTGCGGAAGCAGCATGAGCATATTGATGCTCATACCATAGTCTTTCATCTTTATGAGTTGGTTGATAAGCAAGTGAGATTCGAAAGGTTCGAAGTCTCCAAGCTCCTCTTCACCTCTGAGATGCAAGAAGGTTCATCTGTGGTACTGCTCAACATGCTGAAGACTGTGGAGCCTTCTGAGAAGCATGAGCAGGGGACGGTGTTGTTAGTTGATTCCTCGAAGAAAGGTTCTAAAAGGGAGTCAAAGGAACAACAGAAGGGGAAGAAGAAAAAGGCTAAAAAGGCAAAACCAGCTCAAAAGGGCACTTGCCATCATTATGGCAAGTAGGGCCATTGGCGAAGAAATTGCAAGATTTATCTTGAGTCTGTGAAGAAGAATAAGACATAAGATGCTCCACCTTTTTCATATATCTTCGTTATTGATTGTCATTCTATTTCCTCAGACACTTGGGTATTAGATACTGGGTGTGGCTCACATATATGTAATGACATACATGGGCTAAGGAATAGAAGAAGACTCGTCAAGGGAGAGTCAAATTTACGTGTTGGGAATGGAGCAAAGGTTGCTACACTCGCCATCGGAATGTATTTGTTGAAACTCCCTGCAGGACTTGTCTTAGAACTAGACAATTGCTTTTATGTTTCTTCGTTGATAAAGAACATCATTTCTATTTCTTGTTTAAATAGAAATGGATACCATTTGACTTTTAGTAACAATTGTTGTTACATAACTTTGAATGGAGTTCTTTATGGGACTGGAACTTTAAGCAATGGTGTTTATACGTTGGACGTATCCAGTGACATTTGCAATATCGAAGCGAGCAACAAGCATGCTCGAAAGGATAATCAAATAGACTCCTACATATGGCATTGTCGTCTTGGCCATGTAAGCAAGAAACGCATGTCCAAATTACACCGATGTGGAATTCTGGAATCGTTTGAATTGGATTCATACGATACATGCGAATCATGCTTAAAAGGCAAGATGACTAAGTTACCTTTTACAGGAAAAGAGGAACGAGTTGGAGAGTTGCTAGGCCTAATACATAGTGATGTATGTGGACCTATGTCAACTCAAGCTTTAGGAGGCTATAGCTACTTCATTACCTTCACCGATGATCACTCACGGTTTGGGTATGTGTTCTTGATGAAACACAAGTCTGAAGCCTTTGAAAGGTTCAAAGAATTCAGAAATGAAGTAGAGAAACAACATGACAAGAGTATTAAAATACTTCGATCGGATCGAGGTGGTGAATACTTGAGTCAAGAGTTTCTTGATTATCTAAGAGACAATGGTATATTGTCTCAATGGACTCCGCCATATACACTACACCATAATGGTGTATCTGAGAGGCGTAACCGGACCATGTTGGACATGGTCAGGACAATGATGAATCATGCGAATCTTCCCAAGTCCTTTTGGGGCTATGCACTTCAGACAACTGTTTATTTGTTAAACAGAATGTCAACCAAGGTAGTCTCTACTACTCCATATGAGATATGGAATGGTAAGAAACCTCATGTATCTTACTTGAAGATATGGGGTTGTCCTGCTTATGTGAAGCGGACTGTATCAGACAAATTGGATGCTAAGTCTAATAAATATCTATTTATTGGATACCCTAAGGAAACAAGGGGTTACCAATTCTATCATCCTGTGGAACAAAAGGTGTTTGTTTCAAGGCATGTTGTGTTTCTAGAGAAAGAGTTTCTCTTGCAAGAAAACAGTGGGAGTGTCGTCGAGCTTGAGGAGGCTCAAGAGACTCAAATAGATATCAATGAGATACCTGGTGAAGCACAACAGCCGACAATTCATAGTGATGAGCAAACGGCTGGACCTATTGTAACACCACATCTTCGTAGATCTGGTAGAACACGCAACATTCCTGAGAGATATGGATTTCTCGTAAGTGAATCGAACGACGTGTTACTCATTGATGATGAGGAGCCTACCGGTTATGAAGAAGTGCTGACAAGTTCAGAAAGGGATAAGTGGCTTGAAGCCATGAAGTCGGAAATGGATTCCATGTAAGAAAACCAAGTTTGGAACTTGGTTGACCCACCTGAAGGCATCAAGCCTATAGGGTGCAAGTGGGTTTTCAAGAAGAAAACCGACATGGATGGTAATGTGATTACCTATACAGCTAGATTAGTGGCGAAAGGATATCGTCAAAAACAAGGTGTTGATTATGACGAAACCTATTCGCCTGTAGCTATGCTTAAATCCATTCGGATGCTCCTGGCCATAGCAGCTCATTATGATTATGAGATATGGCAGATGGATGTGAAAATAGCTTTCCTTAATGGAAATCTACTCGAGGACGTGTATATGATACAGCCTGAGGGTTTCACATCGGTTGATAAAACCAAGGTATGCAAATTGCGACGGTCCATATATGGATTGAAGCAAGCATCCAGGAGCTGGAATATCCATTTTGATGAGACAATCAAAAAGTTTGATTTCTCACAAAATCCAGACGAACCTTGTGTGTACAAGAAGGTTAGTGGGAGTGCAGTCGTGTTCCTAGTATTGTATGTCGATGACATATTACTTATAGGAAATGATGTTTCAGTCTTATAGTCAGTTAAGGTTTGGTTATCCAAGACATTCTCCATGAAAGACCTGGGAGAAGCAACCTACATCCTCGGGATTAAGATCTATAGAGATAGATCGAAACGGTTGCTTGGTCTTTCGCAGTCTACATATATAGACCGAGTGCTAAAGGGGTTTAGCATGTTAGAATCCAAGAAAGGTTTCCTACCCATCAGGCATGGGATACACCTTTCGAAGTCTATGTGTCCGCGCACAGAAGACGAGAGGATTTGCATGAGTAAGATTCCCTATGCATCCGCAATAGGATCTATCATGTATGCTATGTTATGTACGAGGCTCGATGTATCGTATGCTCTGAGTGTCACGAGCAGATACCAGTCTGATCCAGGAATGAATCATTGGGTGACTGTTAAGACAATCCTTAAGTACTTAAGAAGAACTAAGGATATGTTCCTAATATATGGAGAAGGGTACATGGTGATACGTGGGTATACGGATGCCAGCTCCAGACAGACAAGGATGATTCCATGTCTCAGTCTGGGTATGTATTCACCTGGAATGGAGGCGCAATAAGTTGGAAAGGTTCCAAGCTTGACACCATAGCGGATTCTGCCACTAAGGCAGAATACATTGCAGCTTTGGAAGCAGCAAAGGAAACGGTTTGGATCAAGAAGTTCATCTTTGAACTTGATGTGGTCTCATCAAAGATCCAAACATGTGCTTTGCCGCTATCATCTTATCAGAGAGATCATCAGTAGGAACGAAATACAAATCGAGAAAATTCCCACTGAAAGGAACTTAGCGGATCCTTTGACTAAAGCATTACCTCAAAGTAAATTTGAGGGTCATGTTAGAGCTTATGGTATTGGATACCGTAGCGATTGACATTAGGCCAAGTGGGAATCTGTTAGTAATATATGAGAGAAGTCCTAAGGCAATCGTCTTTTGTATGAACCATTTATATGATAAATGAAGATTCACTATTTGAGTATACATGTCTTCATGTATTTGATTGGATCTTAAACTCATTTACTGAATGTCCACGATACGATTCACAGCATGAGAGAATTTGTGATTGGATCACAACTAGTGAGTATCTCTACATGTGTAATTGTGATGTATCGGAATTATCCCTAGTCGATGAATTGATGGATTTGGACACTATCAATTCTGTTGAGACTAGCACGAGGTATACTCCTTGGTGTATCCAAGCAGCTGATTCTCACTGGCTGGAGACATTGTGATGTCCGGAGTTAATCGTGGATGCTAGTTATGGTAACTAGTTCATTGGAGTGACCAAATGTAATACTTCATATGGGTTCTTCGTGACATAGATATGTCAATGAAGTTCTTATCAGAGCTTATGCGATGTTCCTTCGACTTGGTATTCAAGTCATCTTGATCATGGAGACTTATGCTTTGACATCTTAAGCAAGCATCTCTAAGGAGATGTGGACCCGGGATGATTGGGTATAAGTCGAAGTGATCGAAGGTGTTTGAATAGCCTATAAAGGATTCACCACTCCTTGCGAGGAGATGTATACCCATGGCCTCTCGTCGGATTGTTACTAAAGTCTTTGGCTAAAGCATTACATGTTTAGAGTAAGGTACTCTTCGATACATGTGCAGTAACTAGAATCCGTAGGATGAGGAAATGATACTCCGGCTAGGTGTGACGTAGTCAGCCTAGTGGGGACTGACACTATAGACCATGTCCTGAACCAAGTGGGTATAAGATGAGTGAAGGGAATGGGACACGATTCATTCGAGCTGCTGAAGGGTTTCAGAAATAGTTCTGGATCAACCGTTGATCTTTTCGGTTAATTGGGGATCATGATGTACTACTAAGTGACACTCATGATTGTTCTATAATTAATGGTTAATTATAGACGGCCAACATAAACCGAGAACCTATTTGGTCACACACACAACGAGCGTAATCCGAAGGATTTAAAACGAGCTTGAGAATGGGATTCTCGGACCGAGAGAAACTAGGTTTGGTTGGACCAAACAAGAAGTGAGCATGAAATCGTTTCAGTCGCAATGGAAGCGTGGATGGGCCGTGTCTTATGAAGACATAATGGATGAACCAAAATGGTTTGGTTCTAATCCAATGGAGGAGAATAAACCAAAGGGTTTGGTTTATTTTAAACGAATGAACCAAAGTTGGTTCGGTTCGTTTTAACTTAAAATAAACCATCATGGTTTGGTTTATTTTAACTTATATTAATGGAGCGGGTTAACGGGCCTTATGGTTATGATCCAATAACCATTATGAGAATTAGTTCTCTATAAAAGAGGGCTTAAGGGTTTGTTAAGCCCTAATCCAAAACCCTAACCTAAGTTGTCGCCCACCTCATCTCATTGGAGATTTTCGGCGCCAACACCTCCATTGCCGCCGCCCAGCCCCTTGTGCCGCCGTCCAAATTGTTGTCGGCGTCCAAACTTCGTCCGGTGATCCTTCGGCAACTCTCCGGTGATCTCCTTTGGGTTTGGCATCAAGGTGAGCTTCATCCTACCTTTTTGGCCGACCCTAATTCCTCCACCAAAGCTGTCCAGTTTTCTAGACAGCTTGTTTCCCTCTCGTCGGAGTGTCGTTTGGACGACGGTTAGAGCTCCGACAGCGCCTAACTTACCGGGGATTCGATCTCCTGTAATCTTCATAGGTGGAGGACGAAGGATTCGTCAAACGGTTGACGAATACCTCTCCGGAGAAGCGAGTTTTGAGGACTCGTCTTTGGATCCGAATTTGGATTCGGATCGTGATCCTCTCTCGATCACGTCGTCTTCAACACGAGGCTAGTAACCCGTACGAAGATGAAGCTCGTGACTTTGTGAAGTCATCCCGAAGATACTCGGCGTGGATACGGATAGAGACGATTCTAGTGAGAATCGTTCCGGTTGATGTCGTTCCCGCTACACGTGATACGAAAGGTATACGTAGTTAAATTTCCTTTTATTGCAAATTTAAATTTACGGTTATGTCTACACATGTTGTACTATGCATGCGTGTGATGTGTGTGTTGTAATAAATGTAGATTTATTATTTTTATTTCTTCCGCTGTGCACATGTTTACGAAACATGTTCGAACACACACTCGCCGCGGTGCCGGGAAACCCAACATGAATATACTATCAAAGCAAATCTAGCAATAACATAAGTAAACCATATAACCAATAAAACCATGCACTAAATTCTAAAGATGTTAAAGATCCACCCACCTCTGATGGCAGAGCGTCTTAATTATCTCTAAATCCGAGAATGTGCTTCCGCTTCCAATTCTGTTATAATTAATCCATTATTAACTCAACGACCATTAAATTTCTAAATCTATTATCTAATCGATTATGAATCTTTCCATTACTTTATTTAACCCTTAATCAAATTCTTTTAATGGATCATCTAATTTAATTAGCTCCTAACCTAATTACTTAACTTAATTATTGGTTAAGCCATTGACAGAATTATGTTAACCTAATCAAAATTAACTTTATTCAAATCAAATGATCCTAGTATTGGATTTATCACGACACAATTAATCTGGATTAATTAAACAATGAATAACACAACAATTCAATTATAATCCAGATCAACCCGGTAAAAATACAAATCCATTCATCGTTAATTATCCTAGAGTTAATTAATTAACCTAAATAAGTCAATTAAACCATTTAATTAATCGAAACTAATTATAAACTAAACCTGAATTAATTGATTAAATCAACTCCTAATTATTCCTAATTGTAGATTAATCGCTTCTCACCGACGCGCGTTGATCGCGAGAGGGGCGGCGGCTGGTTATTCGTCGATGGCGAGGGCGGAGTTAGGGCGGCGATGACGATGACTGGGGCGGTCAATGCTGGCAGCGACGATTGGTGTGTGCGTGGCGACGCAGGAAGAGGTAAAGGGGCGGCGGCGATTCGAGCTCGCGAGAAGGGGGCGAAGGCACCGACGGTGCTTGGGGTTCGACAGTGGTCGGAGACGGCCGTTGGTGTGATCGGAAGCGGTCGGAGGCGAGACCAACACCCATAGTCGGTGATGGCGGCGACGAGCACTCGCACTCATGAGCAACGGCGAGAATGCGGCGGCTGGCCGACGGTGTGAGCAATGGTGAACGGGGAGGTAGCGATGGAGCTCTCGGTGGCTGAGAAGAGACCAACGCCGGAAGAAGAGAGCAGCAACCGTTGGCGATCTAGGCAGGAGCGAAGAAGGGAAACGATGGCAGCTCGTCGCTCGCGAAAGAGGAGGAGATAACGGGATTTTCCCTCAAATTTGAACTTAGGAAAATCAAAAGCTAGGGCTTAATTTATACTTAGGCTAATTGACTTAATCAATATCTTGGATAAAATTTAATTAGACTTAACCAAACCTAATAAAATTTTATCTTGAAATTTCTAATAAATATTTAATAACTAAATTCCGCTTTTAAACTATCAACTTTATTATTGGATAAAGCTAATTAAACTTAGTCCAATCTAATATAAGCTTATCTCAAAATTATCAACTAAAATACTAATAAATAACTAATTTCCATTTAATAAAATAAATTTATTTTATTTATCTCATTTTTAAATTATATTATTATTATATTATATTATTTTAATTTTTGTTTAATTTATTTTTTTTCAATATTTTACATTCTCCCCCACTAATAAAAATTTGGTCCCCAAATTTCCTACTTGATATACCCTAATAAATATATCATATATACATGTTGTTCTTCTACTCTAATTAGTTTCTTCATCAGAATCACGTTACCGTCCAACTTTTATCCAGTAGATGACCTTGCTTCATCTTAATCATACTTCACGCCTGGAATAATTTGGAACTTCAACTATATCCTTCACAACATAAATAAGTTAAGTATATACTCTCATATTAACAAAATATGAAAGTTCTTATGTACTTCCATGGTTAGTTAATCCCTAATTCTTATGTTACTCTTCTAGCACATTCTAAACCTTCACATTCCTATTGTCAGATCGTAAACTTCTCGGTGGGTTATGAGCCCACCATGCTTCCATTGCGCAACTCTGATCCATATCCCAAATTGGTTGCTAGTCTTCTCATCTTCAGCAAGTGTGAGATTTAGTGCATTTGTATTGAGTTGTATGTCAAGTCTCATACTCTAAATTACGGGTAGTCTAATTTCAAATCAAGGTATGACTATCAAAATCCAAGGGTTACTCCTTTACTTCGTAATGAGACGTTAAAGTCTTCCTTTATTATAACCAATCTATAAAGGTAAGGTATCGTAATTCTACTAATTTTTCCCTAAGTATTATCGGGATATCAAGGAATGTGAGCTGTCAATATATCAACTAGAACAGGATAAACCGAAATGATACCTCGTATACCAGACCCATCGGCTCGCTGAGTCATCTTCAATCAGTATGACTCGGTCTAATACTATTCAATAAGTACCTATGAGGAATTCAAACATTCTAATTTAGATATAGGTTATAAAATCTTGGACGAAGTGAAGCATACGATCATAGTCCTGGGCTCCCGAGTAGGGTAACATTTTATAAGTCGACTAAATTCTACATTGTAATCCATGATGCTTCGATCGCCTTGCGTAAGATTCAGAAACTCCTAGCGACAACTTATACGGAAAGAGACAGGGAAAATATTGTCTCTCCAAGGCCTCTTGAAATCATTCCCAAATGGTACTTTGCTCCCCGAAATCCTCCGCTGTATTTTCCACCATGTGAGGGTCTGACCTCGTAAGTGATACACTGCAAGCTCCATCTTCCCTGCATCCATGCAAGTTATGCATCCAAGTGAGTCTTCTACATTGTTCATCCATGCATGAGCAATCCATGGACCGGTATCCCCTAAAATAAGGTAAAATGATCCTTCATCGTCTTGGCCAGTGTAGGTATACACATCTTATCTATGATCAAATCACTAGTAGTAGGGATTGATACTCTCTAAGGGGTTACTCCTTGACTTCCAAATGGGTGGCTAACAGGCCTAATCCTAGCTTTCTAATTCGACACCAGTCGACACCCCAAAAGAGTTTACATTTTCAATCTTGAGGGTAGGTCCCGCAACATCAATAGGTCATTTTCGAGGTCGAACTCGTCCACGACCATGTGTAGGGCAATTTTACTAGGTAACATTTCCTACAATGAGCAAATATGTAAGTATCTAACAAAAATATAATGATAACTTCCTATTACATAAGGAAAGTACAGTGACCACTAAAGACAACAACTTTTTCTATAGCTCAGAGATGTCCTTCTGCTTGCTTGGTCCCAAAACACAAAAGTCCAAAAAAATGAAGAATAAGAAAATCTCGAAACACGAAACCCACAAATCGAAATCGCAAACCTAAGCTTTGATACCAATAAAATTGTCACGCCCCGGGGCCTATTCGCCATCCAAATGACGGAGGAGCCCCTTAGCGACAATTATTCCGATATACATCGCTGGAACCAAATCAGATAAAAACTTTGAAATAATATAGAAATATAAGTATTTTATTAACCGCATGCATGCACGACTAAAATATAAATCAATTAAAAGTAAATTAGTTTTATGACACCAAATCAAACTATGACCAAAATCTAAAGTACATAAACAAAATGCAATAACAAAAGTAAATAAAACGGCATCTCGATGATGCAGTGGGACCAGCACGGCAAGGGACTCTCTGAGCGACGCGAAGGTAAGCCAACTGGACATGTCCTCTACTAGCTAACCTGGAGGATAAAAGAAGAGGGGGTGAGTACAACCACTCAGTGGGTGGATAGAAAGTAGTGCATAATCATAATGGATATAATGGACATAATGGAAGTCAAAGGAAACAAACTAGAGTAACCCAAACCTCAGAGTACCAATATCAATCTGCAACTAACTTGATCAACAGTATAACAAATACACCTACAACATATACAACCAACTACAATCTATAAGCAGTACATATCAAAATACCGCGACAAAGCCTCGTGGCTCTCGAGGTAATACAAAGACACTATCTGTGCGCAACCACATGCTACCACGATCGAGACTCGTGGGCAGATAAGCAATAAAAGACTCCATGTCTGCGGGCAACGACATGCTACCACGACCTGATCTCGTGGGCAGACAGAGTATATAGCTATCTAGCTATGGACTGCACGCAACAACATGCTACCATGACCGGGTCTCGTGCGCAGTCAAGATGTAAGGTAGTTATCTAGCTACATATGGTACACGAATCCAACTATCACTAACTTCGAACGAGTAGTCCAAGAGTATAACTCCACGGCAGATCCTCTCAACCACGAATGGGAGACATAAGCGACTACAGGTATACAAAGCAACCATAGTTCAAAAGTAGAGAACCTCTATTGCAGACTCTCTCAACCATGAATGGGAGACATAGCTAGCAGCCGAGATAGAAGAAAAGTTATAAATCCTCTACTGCAGACCCTCTCAACCACGAATGGGAGACATAGCTGGCAGTCGAGTCAGGAGAAAAGTTATATACCCTCTACTGCAGACCCTCTCAACCACGAATGGGAGACATAGTTGGCAGCTGAGATAGGAGAAAAATTATATATTCTCTAACAATTAATCTTATCTTAATTATACTATTTCACTAGTCCAATCATAATACCAATCCAACAAATAATAGGTAAGCATCTACCAATACTATCTACCTATTTATATCTCAGCAATAAATAGGCACATATAACAGTAATATCAATCAATAACTACATATTAATGATGAGCAAATAACCTAGAATCCAAGGGTTCAACGAATATACTATCAAAGAAATTCTAGCAATAACATAAGTAAATCATATAACCAATAAAACCATGCACTAAATTCTAAAGATGTTAAAGATCCACCCACCTCTTATGGCAGAGCGTCTTAATTATCTCTAAATCCGAGAATGTGCTTCCGCTTCCAATTCTGTTATAATTAATCCATTATTAACTCAACGACCAGTAAATTTCTAAATCTATTAGCTAATCGATTATGAATCTTTCCATTACTTTATTTAACCCTAATCAAATTCTTTTAATGGATCATCTAATTTAATTAGCTCCTAACCTAATTACTTAACTTAATTATTGGTTAAGCCATTGACAGAATTATGTTAACCTAATCAAAATTAGCTTTATTCAAATCAAATGATCCTAGTATTGGATTTATCACGACACAATTAATCTGGATTAATTAAACAATGAATAACACAACAATTCAATTATAATCCAGATCAACCCGGTAAAAATACAAATCCATTAATCGTTAATTATCCTAGAGTTAATTAATTAACCTAAATAAGTTAATTAAACCGTTTAATTAATCGAAACTAATTATAAACTAAACCTGAATTAATTGATTAAATCAACTCCTAATTATTCCTAATTGTAGATTAATCTCTTCTCACCGACGTGTGTTGATCGCGAGCAGGGGCGGCGGCTGGTTATTCGTCTGTGGCAAGGGCGGAGTTAGGGAGGCGATGATGACGACTAGGGCGGTCGATGTTGGCAGCGACGATTGGTGTGTGCGCGGCGACGCAGGAAGAGGTAAAGGGGCGGCGGCGATTCGAGCTCGCGAGAAGGGGGCGAAGGCGCCGACGGTGCTTGGGGTTCGACAGTGGTCGAAGATGGTCGTTGGCGTGATCGGCAACGGTCGGAGGTGAGACCGACACCCGTAGTCGGTGATGGCAGCGACGGGCACGCAGTGCGTGCTCATGAGCAGCGGCGAGAATGCGGCGGCTGGCCGACGGTGTGAGCAATGGTGAACGGGGAGGTAGCGACGGAGCTCTCGGTGGCTGAGAAGAGACCAACGCCGGAAGAAGAGAGCAGCAGCCGTCGGCGATCTGGGCAGGAGCGAAGAAGGGAAATGATGGCAGCTCGTCGCTTGCGAAAGAGGAGGAGATAACGGGATTTTCCCCCAAATTTGAACTTTGGAAAATCAAAAGCTAGGGCTTAATTTATACTTAGGCTAATTGACTTAATCAATATCTTGGATAAAATTTAATTAGACTTAACCAAACCTAATAAAATTTTATCTTGAAATTTCTAATAAATATTTAATAACTAAATTCCGCTTTTAAACTATCAACTTTATTATTGGATAAAGCTAATTAAACTTAGTCCAATCTAATATAAGCTTATCTCAAAATTATCAACTAAAATACTAATAAATAACTAATTTCCATTTAATAAAATAAATGTATTTTATTTATCTCATTTTTAAATTATATTATTATTATATTATATTATTTTAATTTTTGTTTAATTTGTTTTTTTTTCAATATTTTACAACTCCAATCAACCATCAAGGTCTCCCTCGAGTCAAACTCGAGTTCGGTTATTCATAATCCGGGTCGATTGTATAAACAATCTCCCCAAAACATTAACAGACATTAATGTCAAACATCAATGTCAACTCACTTTGTCAAACCACTTTGTCAAATATCAAAATATCACTCGAGTCAAACTCGAGTCTGGTCAATCGTGACCTGGGTCGATTGCACCAACATTCAATACCGGAGCCGACTCAAGAGGAATCATCTACCTCTGGTCGAGAAGATGAAGAACCAATTCCGACCATCATTGACCTAGATAACTCAAGCACATCAATTCAAAATAAAAATCATTTTATGTGTTTTGAGTGTAGGGAATATGGGCACTATAAGAGCAAGTGCTCTAAGAAAATCAAGAAAAATCAACCGACACCGAAACCTCAAGAAAAGACCAAGGAATTCGGTGCCTCAACCATTAAGAGCAAGAAGCACGTGGTACGCTTCAAGTGCTAACAACCGGAGCATTATATGAGTTAATGCCCTAGGAGAAAAAAGAAGGTTCAAGAAGGAGCATCAAATGTAGGGGGAGCCCCTAAGGCAAACCCTAAGGTACATTTAAATAATGCTCATTCTTTAAGTAATAAGAAAAAGCATGCTAGAAGTAATCTTTCTATGTTTCACGAAGAGCATACTAAAAATAATAAATTTTATTATTTAGGAGCGAAACATGTCAACCTTAGGAATAAGAAAAAATTTGGGACTAATGTCCCTAAAATAATTTTACCTAAGGTAAGTATTAGGAAAATTGAGAACCACCTAGGCATCAATCCTAAATGGACTAGACATATGCCTAGGAAGGGCAAAAATGACCAAAGAAATAATGGGCCTACCAAAATTGAAAAATTAGAAGTTAAAAATCAAACCTTGAGGTCAAGGCTTGAGAAGTTGAAGAAGACCCTTAGGATTATGCAAAATCAAATGCAAGGGTCAAATGATCAAAAATCTAGGTCAAGGAGTTAAAACTTAGGATTTAGAAAGTAAGGTCCAACCAAGGGCAAGAAAGGTTTGAGTCACAAATCTAAGCCCAAGGAGACCTATCATAATATTCTATTTGATTATGGAACTCAACCTAGGTCTAGGAAAACCAAGATCACAAGGGAAGTCACCCCTAGAATTGACCATGGTGAGTGTCTAGTGGCCAAGGTTTCCATGAAACCTAGAAAGACCACTAAGAAGGTCACTAGGGAGGCAATTCTTAAGGTTAACCTAGGCAAGACCACAATGACCAAGGCTACCAAGCCTAGGAGGTCATTAAGAAGGTATCTCGGGAAGTTATCCCTAAGGAATATCTAGTAAATCCAAGGAGCTCCAATAGGTATTGAGTTCCTAGAAGCGTGATCGATTCACATTAAATGAGTTAGGTTGTGCCAACTTTAAATGGATAGGTAGTTAACCTAACCATGGTAAAGGTGACACTTTAGATCATTTCCAAGGTTATTGGTATCTTGGAAATAAGTTTGATTTAATATCCTAAAGGATTTTAGCATGTGTCAATATCATTTAAGAAGCTTGATAATTTGATCAAATTGGCACAATTAGGTATAGGAGTCATGGTGTGCCATTATAGGTGTTGGCACACTTGGGGGATCAATGTATCAAGAAAATTGTTTTAAGGTTTAGAAATGACATTTGAGATTAACACTTAAACACTATATACCTTGATGTCACATACTTGTCATGTTTCATGTGTCTTACCATATGGTTGCATAGAAAGTATGTTTATGATGTATTGCATCTCACAAAATATTTGATTCACCTTGATTGTGTATTCCAACACTTAGAAAGGGTGAGATGTTAGAAATTAAAACTCCTTGTGAAAATGGAATAAAATACCAAAATATATTAATAAATATGCAAACACAGGCATAACACTAATATATTCAATATACATGCATAAACACGTTAAAATGGAACAAAATTAAGTAAAGAAATCAAAATTCGCTTAATTTCTGAACTGAAAATCAGATATCAGTCAACTGATTCAGAAATTTAATTGACTGATAACACTGTAGCACGACATTGTGAGTTCAGTAGTCAAGTGCTGCTCCCAACACTCAATTGATTGTTCACTAGTCGACTGACGATCCACAATAGTCGACTGATGTCACTGTTGCTCGGGCCGGACGAGACAACAATCGAGTGCCCAAGCCAGTAGTCGAGTGTTGGCCACATCAGTCGACTGACGACCCATAACATTCGACTGATAATACTGTAGCTCGGCACAAAAAGTTCGATCAGTGTTGAGCCAAATAGTCGTCATTCGGCCGTGACTCGCTCGTTGAGCGTAGTCGATCAGCGATAAGGCATATCGATCATTGTGTCAATTTTATAAGGCTGAACCGCTAGGGTTCGGCTTCTTCACGCCTTTTGTAACGACCTGGCCCCTATTGGCGGAATTCGGCGACCCCTATTGGTCGACGACCATCGCCCTTGTTGGCCCGTCGTTACTCACCTGGGCTTCCCACCCCTGGAAGTGGGTTTTTGCCTTCCCCAGGATTCGAACTCTAGACCTCCAGGCTAAGTACTAAAGTTTATGAATACTGGTAACCAAGTGATCCTGCTGCTTGCCCTTAGTCATCTGTTTCTCGATATCTTTCTCCTTAGAGATTTGCTGGGAAGTCATCTCGATAAAGAGGGCACGGTCCAATGCCTCCCTGTAGGAGGTAATGCTAGATCCTGACATCCTCGCTCTGATATAAGCTGCTAGCCCCTGGGTGAACTGGTACATCCGGTCTGAATCCTGTTCTACCAGATGAGAGCAGAACTCTGATAGTTTGGTAAACTCTGTGTTGTACTCCATAACAGAATGATCACCTTGCTTCAGGCTTAGAAACTCCTGACGACGTGCTGTAGAAAACGCCGAAGGAAAGTACTGCCTCCAGAAAGTGTCTCAAAAGCCGACCCAAGTAATCCCACGCTCCCCAGATAGAGCCTTCTGCAATTTCCACCAAGTGACAGCCTGATCTCTGAGATGATATGCAGCAAGACCCACCTTCTCCACATCTGTGCAGTTCATATACTCGAAGGTGTCTTCCATATTTTCCAGCCAAGATCGGGCAATCCATGGGTCGGACTCCCCTCGGAACAAGGTGAACTTCTCCTTGGCTGATCGTGCTAACATGAGTATCCGTGACTTATCATTGAGCCTCTTCGGACTCGTGGGCTCTGGCGTAGTCATGGTGTATCCGGATTCGAGGCTCAATCACCAATAGGGGTTTCGAGGTGGTGCTTGAGTAGCGGTGCCTCGGCCTCAAGTATCTCGTCCCTCCCTCCGCCGCCCGATAGACGGCCTCGACCACGAGTCCAACAGATTGGCATAACTCGACGATTCACCGCTGAACAAGTCTAGATAAGCATCTAACTAAAGTATAAATTATCAGGAATACTTACTTCGTGTTGCCCGGAGCTTATGCCGCTGTCAATCCCATCTCACAAAAACCAAAACCGAAAAATATACCGACTCCCGAGAATCCAAGACTCGAAAACAAAATCATTGTATGGCATCGCAGAACCTTCGGCTCTGATACCAATAAAGTTGTCACGCCCCGAGAGTATCTTCTTTGAAAATCAAGCGGACGACATCTCCCGCATTGGCAACATCTCAGGTTAATACAAGGCCCGTAGGCCCACAACAACAACATAATAAACAGATATAAGTATATCAAACACACAGCGGAAACATAAGCACATACCCATAACAAAAGATACCAAAATATACAGGTGTACACCACCCGACAAGACCACAGTACTAAAACCGTACATAAAACATCGACACAAAATAAAGTCCACAACATAACGACGAAGTCCATACATAGAACAAAATCCATAACACAAATACAAATCACAAATCCTCGGGAGACTCAAAATGTGGAGATGGGATGGATCGCCGGTGCAGCTCCAAGTCATCACGAAGATCTTTACCGCTACGGGGTGTGAAACCCGGTCCGTTGGGGTGGTGAGTAAAACTCAGCAGGTAATAGATAAACATGTATATTAATATCACATGTATTTCGACAGTAAAATCTATAGGTATCACTAGCATGATAACATATCCATGTATATATAACTTCTAACCAACAGTCAATATAAAACACAAACATACCTGAATGTCTGCTACGCTACACCTATCCAACCTGAGCACATAACCACAACATATAGTATAAGGAATAGTACTAACTATACTACATCCTGATATGGGTCAAGGGTATCACAGTGAATAACTAACAAGTATACAGGTACTGGCCTACTACCATACAGAAAAATGAGATAACATGTATGAATATGTGCAAACAAATGCAATAAACATAGTACATACAAATGCAGCATCACAATAAGCATATATATATATATATATAGACTGCATCTATATACGTATGCTAATCACAATCATCCATATATATATATACATGCATATATGTATATATATGGTAATATGCAAAAATGCCATAAGTTGGCAATGCAGTATGCATGGTCATGTCGGCTCACCCTAAAGCTACCACGACCCCAGTGTGGCCTCGGTGGCTCGAGCATGACAACTGTCCCAACTCAACACCAAGCACTACTCTCGAGTGGCCGAGTGGGCAGTATGATCGAGTAGCATATAAGCGTAAAGAGCAAGCTACACGATGGGGGTCCCTGTTGTTGGCCACTCCGACAGTCACTACCCATGAGTGGTCGAGTGCCACACACGCAGGACTACGACACGCAAATCCAACTATCACTGTCTGTAGTGATAGAGTGCGACACCACAATGCTCTGCCCTCACACCGGTTACTCCTCCTATGAGTAACCGTGGAGGCAGGATGACTGGCGACACTCTCAACCATAAGGGAGACATCATCGCCAGCGTGCATGCAAATGACATGAATGTAAGGTCTCACAAACAGACATCCACCATAGACTCTCTATTCTACAGAGGGTCGTGCTAACCAGATCAACGCACTCTTTATCCTGTAGAGAGTCGTGCTCAATTGATCGTATCAGACTAGGACCACCGGTCCGTAGCGACACCCTAAATACCATTCACCCGACCATTTACATAATGCATGGTCGGTAGAAACATGCACTCTAAGGGGTACTAGAATTAACTCTAGGTTCAAGGCATCATCTACCTACGGATGACCTTTTTGCCCAATTTACAATCAGGTCGTCATCCGGACTTTACTACTTGTACTTAACTTAAACAAATTCTAAGTTATTTACATCATCTATATGTATAACTCCTAATCATGGTAATATAAACATGATAGCAGCAAGGAGTTAATAACCAACGGATAAAGTATCAAGCATAAGATAAATAGAACAGGGTCAAGGTAACATGATCATTTAAGATGATCATGCCTCTAAATCTGTATGCATTAACTACCTGACCAGGGTAGGAATTACCCACATGCTGTAAATGCTCGTAGCAATGAAATCCTCACGGCCGCGGACCTGTCTCGTATCCATGTCCTACAAATAGCATCAATTACATTTTAGTACAAGCAGACTACAAAATACGAATTAATTACTATATCGTTCTTATAGTCGCATTCTTTTATTGACTTACTACTTAGGAACATCTCCTAAATTATCCAAGGTCGATTTACTATAACCAACCTTCACATTAGACCCTCAACTGGTACGGTTAACATCATAATTAAAAATCCCCCATTTCCAATTAACCACTACACTAGTCTATACATTCAATTCTCTACTAACCGGACATTCCTACGCTTATTTCTACTAAACAACCCCTACTCACAGCTAACTCCATCAACCTTTCCCACTGTTAATTAGCTAACTCAAAGGCAACAATGAACTGATCTGCACGGACAGAACTAAAAAGGAAAATAGTTTGCTTACCGGCAATTTGATTTTCACCGGCAGCACAAACCTTCCAATCCTCAATCTACCGATAGAAGCCCCTGCTCCAAATTTCGCAATGGTGTCAGCCAAGAACAGAATATCGCAGTACCCTAAGGAAAAAAAACTAGGCTTACCGATAGTAGAACTTCACGGGCAGAAACAATCCCTCAAACTAGCAGTTAATCCCCAACAACCGGCAACCAACCTTTCACGATCCCCTGTTCACCGTAACCCACTGCCCAAAACAATATCCAGTTAACGAACGAAATTGGTTAGAGAAGCAACTCATCGTAGATGAGGAAAAGAAACCTACTGATGGAGAGATTCAAGCTCACCTGCCTTATTCGCCTACCAAGATCTCTGGTACCCTAGCTCCGGCACTGATCGGCAGTGAGAAACCCCAATCGACGTCTTTGCTCACCGGCGACCACCTCCCTCTACCCTCTGTTCACTGATTGAGAAGAGGGGGGATTTACCAGCACTCTTCCCAAAATCCCAAGATCTTTCAAGCCTGCTGTAGCCGGTGTTCAGCCGCGGCAGAGATCTCGCTGCCCTCGCAAAGAAAATCGGACGGGATGCGGGTCGGCCAGGTCAGGTCGCGAGAGAAAAGATGTTGTGAGGGAGAAGAGTCGTCGTGTGTGTGCGGAGAGGAAGTGGAGATGTCGCCGCGCATGAGGAAGAAGAGGAAGAGAGGGCTCAGGAAGGGACAACGTCGGGCGGCCGCGGCGGCGTTGAATGGAAACCGTGCGTGAAATGCTCGCGCAGAAAAATGCTGACGGCGGAGTCAGCGTGGAAGGGAAAAGAAACGGCGGTGTTAATTAGTTTAGCGAGTCGAGGAATTTCTAACAGGTTGGATTTCAGACCCGTTAAACCCTTTAACCCCTTCTACGCAAAAAGGGCCTTGGAAATCCCCATTCGAGTCCAGAGAAATTTCTAAAAATTCCTGGAAAAATTTCTTAGGATATTCTCCTAATTACCCCACATCTATTATTTTATTATTATTATTATTTTTTTTTCGTGGTATTTTACATTCTCCCCCACTTATTATAATTTGGTCCCCAAATTTCGTACTTAAATGCAAAAATTAGATCAAGCATATTCCGAAATAACCACATACCTCAAGCAAACAGATGAGGGTATCGAGCTCGAATAGTATCCTCCAGCTCCCATGTAGCCTCCTCATCCGTATGATGCTGCCATCCCACCTTTACAAGTCGGATGGTTTTGTTCCGCAGCTGTCGCTCCTTGCGACCAAGAATCCGCACCGGAGTCTCCTCATAAGTCGCATTTGCCTGGAGCGGTATCGGAACCTCTTTCAGAACATGGTCAGATCGCGACACGTATTTCCTCAGCATAGATACATGGAATACGTTGTGAACACCCGCAAGTGTCGGAGGTAAAGCCAACCGATAAGCTACACCCCCAATCCGCTCTAATATCTCAAATGGACCAATATAGCGTGGAGCTAATTTTCCTTTTAGCCCAAATATCTTGACTCCTTTGGTGGGTGACACTCGTAGGAATACATGGTCCCCGACTGAGAATTCCAAAGGCCTGTGGCCTCGGATAACCGTCGTCGATCACTGCATTACCAACTCGTATCCTGTTTGAATACTCTGAGGCCCCAATATCTGTCGTTCCCCAACTTCCTCCCATAATACAGGAGATCTGCAGGGTCTGCCGTATAATGCCTCGAATGGAGCCATCTGGATAGAAGAGTGGTAGTTGTTGTTGTAGGCAAACTCCACTAACGGAATGTGATCCTCCCAACTACCACCGAAATCCATGACGCAAGATCTCAATAAATCCTCCAGAATCTGAATGGTACGATGCGTCGGACCGTCTGTCGTGGATGAAAGGTTGTACCGAGTCGAAGCTGCGCCCATGGCTCGCCGCAGACCGCCAATCGCGAAGTAAATCGCGGATCTCTATCAGATATAATACTCAATGGTACTCCATGCAATCTGATGACCTCTCAGCAGTACAATTCCGCTAGACGATCCAATGAGTCCGTCTCACGAATCGGAAGGAAGTGAGCTGATTTGGTTAATCGATCCACGATCACCCAAATCGCAGTATGTCCTTTACGGGTTCTGGGTAATCCCGTAACGAAGTCCATCGTGATATGCTCCCACTTCCATTCCGGGATCGGGATTTCCTGAAGTAACCCCGCAGGTTTCTGATGTTCGGCCTTCACTTGCTGGCATACTAGGCATCGTGCGACAAAGTCCGCAATATCTCGTTTCATACTGTTCCACCAGTATAAGCGCTTCAAATCTCGGTACATCCGAGTACCACCAGGATGTATAGCAAATCTCGACTGATGTGCTTCCTGTAGCAGTTCTTCCTTAACTGGGTGAGTGTCCGGAACACATAGTCGTCCTCGAAAACGAAGTACACCATTCTCGTCACTCGAGAAATCCATCTAACGTTCTGAGTCTATCGTGCTGCTCAAGAACTGCAGATGCTGATCACTGACTTGTGCTTCCTTGATCCTCTCGGCAATGGCGGACTGGGCAACCATAGAAACTAATATCCCCCGGGGTGTTCGACCGTGATCGGACAATCCCAACTCTGAGAACTGTCGAACTAGATCAAGAATCGCCGGACGATGGCGCCGAACTCCACGAGACTTCCTGCTCAGCGCATCTGCTACCACATTAGCTTTTCCCGGATGATACTGGATGATGCAGTCGTAATCTTTCAGATATTCCATCCACCGTCTCTGCATTCACTCTTCGTGCTGTGCATACTTGACTTTTATAGTGCATGTAGATCTCAAAGGTAATCCCATACAAGTAGTGCCTCCGTATCTTCAATGCGAAAATAATGGCGGCTAACTCTAGATCGTGCACCGGGTAATTTCTCTCGTGATCTTTTAGTTGACGGGAGGCATAAGATACCACACGGTTCGACTGCATCAGGACTGCACCCAACCCTTGTATAGAAGCATCCGTATAGAGAACTATCCCATCAACACCAGAAGGAATCACTAAACTAGAAACTAGCCGCTAAGCTCCTGGAAGCTAGTTTCACAGGCCTTTGACCAGGCGAATTTAACCCCTTTCTGAGTCAGACGAGTGAGTGGCATGGCGATACTCGAGAATCCCTCCACGAATCTCCGATAATACCCGGCCAGACCAAGGAAACTACGGACCTCCTGAACTGATTTTGGCTGCTCCCAACTGGTAATCGCCTCAATCTTCTGGGGATCTACAGAAATACCTCTGTTGGACACCACATGTCCAAGAAAACCCACTGAGGATAACCAGAACGCACATTTGCTAAACTTGGCATACAACTGCTCCTGTCGTAATATCTCCAATACTATCCGCAGATGTTGTTCATGCTCTTCCTCGGATCGAGAATAAATCAATATATCGTCGATGAACACTATTACGAACTGATCTATATACCTCAGGAATACCCGGTTCATTAAGTCCATAAATGCAGCTGGGGCATTCGTGAGACCGAACGACATCACTAGAAACTCGTAATGTCCATAACGGGTGCGGAAAGCTGTTTTCTGAACATCCTCATCTCTTATCCGAAGCTGATGATATCCTGAGCGCAGATCAATTTTAGAATACACACATGTATCCTTAAGCTGATCGAACAAATCTTCTATCCTCGGCAGTGGATATTTGTTCTTAACTGTGACTGCATTCAGTTGCCGATAGTCAATACATAACCGCAACGATTCATCCTTCTTCTTGACAAAGAGTACTGGTGCTCCCCATGGTGAAACACTAGGTCGGATGAATCTATTATCCAGCAACTCCTGCAGTTAAACTTTAAGTTCATTCGGCTCCTTTGGCGCCATCCGATAAGGAGGTTTCGATATAGGCGTGGTTCCTGGAAACACCTCTATCGCAAATTCAACTTGCCTAGGAGGTGGCAAGCCTGGAAGTTCATCGAGAAATACATCTGGATACTCTCAGACTACTCGCACATCAAAGAGGGGTGGTAGTCCTTCGTTCTCAACTTTGACCAGAGATAGCAAATAACCTTGACAACCCTGGGACAATAACTTCTGAGCCTGTAAAGCTGATATAATGGATAATCCATCGTCTCTAGTACCAACAAATTCCCAAGCTGGTTGATCTGGTGGTCGGAATGTCACCACTCGTGCTCTACAATCCACTGTAGCGTGATAAGCGACCAACCAGTCCATACCGAGAATAATATCGAACTCTATCATTTCCAACACCTGAAGATCCACTGCAAGGATATGCCCGTCAAAGTCTAATGGGCAACCCTTGATTTCTTGGTGGCTAGTTAGCACCTCTCCTGATAGCAAGGATACTGCTAACCCACAAGAACGAACCCTGGGGATTCTTCCAACTCTACTCAGAAATACTCTAGATACAAATGAATGGGAACTACCGGTATCTATCAACGTATCAGCATATATAGAATAAACTGAAACCATACCGCGTATGATTGATCCATCAGCCCGCTGTGCCTCCTCTCTAGTGATAGCAAAGACTCGTCCAGTCTCTATATTCGTCGGCTGCATCCCGGACGAAGTAGTAGTGTGCCTCCACTCCGTTGGATCGACTACTGATCTTTGGAGGTGATGGTGATCTTGACGGGCATAAGGTATCCACGAGAGCTGGTGATGACGGCAAGCGGTCGCGGTCTGGTAGTAGATCACCAGGAGATCACGAGGATCTTTGGATCATTTGTCGGCATTACTGTAGGAGCGCTTCCCTGCATCTAATATAAGTGTGTTGGTGGAGGTACTGGCTGTCTCTGTCCATTTTATTGTAACGACCTGGCCCCTATTGGCGGAATTCGACGACCCCTATTGGTCGACGACCGTCGCCCCTGTTGGCCCGTCGTTACTCACCTGGGTTTCCCACCGCTGGAAGTGGGTTTTTGCCTTCCCTAGGATTCGAACTCTAGACCTCCAGGCTAAGTACTAAAGTTTATGAATCCTGGTAACCAAGTGATCCTGCTGCTTGCCCTTAGTCATATGTTTCTCGATATCTTTCTCCTTGGATATTTGCTGGGAAGTCATCTCGATAAAGAGGGCACGGTCCAATGCCTCCCTGTAGGAGGTAATGCTAGATCCTGACATCCTCGCTCTGATATAAGCTGCTAGCCCCTGGGTGAACTGGTACATCCGGTCTGAATCCTGGCGACGAGCTCACTTGGTGGAAATTGCAGAAGACTCTATCTGGGGAGCGTGGGAATACTTGGGTCGACTTTCGAGACGCTTTCTGGAGGCAGTACTTTCTTTCGGCGTTTTCTACAGCACGTCGTCAGGAGTTTCTAAGCCTGAAGCAAGGTGATCGTTCTGTTATGGAGTACAACGCAGAGTTTACCAGATTATCAGAGTTCTGCTCTCATCTGGTAGCACAGGATTCAATATTGGTAGACTCTCTTTTCTACCAATAAGAGTCTCTATCCAGGATCACTTGGTTACCAAGATTCATAAACTTTAGTACATAGCCTGGAGGTCTAGAGTTCGAATCCTAGGGAAGGCAAAAACCCACTTCCAGGGGTGGGAAGACCAGGTGAGTAACGACAGGCCAACAGGGGCGACGGTCGTCGACCAATAAGGGTCGCCGAATTCCGCCAATAGGGGCCGGGTCGTTACACCTTTCACCCGCGTGCTTCTTCTCCAATCATTCCCAAAATCCTTCGATCGACCTTCTCGTGCCCACACCGATGAACTCAAGGCCTAGGTTTGAAATCTAACCTTATTCTTTGTATTTTGGTTCTTCTATCATGCCAATAACGCCATCTCAAGGCTTCCATTCTCCTCCACCGCGAGTTAGGGTTTCGACGAGACATTTTTCAACGTTCCTCCAGCGTCTTCTCCGACGTTTCGGTTGCTCATCTCGTCCATCTCAAGTGTCGACCCCAAATGGCACCAAAGTATACTTCCTATACCCTAAACCCTATCTTTTTTTTACTTATATGATAGTTTGATTTAACCGTGTTTTTGGTGTCATTACATTGCATTGCATTACATTCATCATAATCATGTAGAAAACAACGTAGGAGTGAGTCTAATAAGGGTGGGTCGCTCTCGTACCAACCGATGCCGGTTAGGTACTTAGATGAGCGATTCTTTAGAACATATTGCGGAGATGTCATTCCGATTTTGTGGCATTACCAGTTGATGAAGGTCGTTCTTTGCATGCATTTGATAAACAATGATCTTCTCAAAAAGTTCTACCTCAATTTGAGGAAAGTCGACGATAGCCCAAAGTACACCACTCGCGTTGCAAAATGTGACATGGAGTTCACTCATGCGATTTTGCAGGAGTTCCTAGAGTGTCGGGCATCCAGTGACTTTTTTGTCTTTTACCCTGCTTTTGAAGCCCCTCTTCCTGCTCCGTTTGACCATATATCATTAGAGTCCATGCATGACCACTTCTTTCTTCGCCCTCGTCCACTAGCTCAAAACCTATTTCTAATCAATGACTTATCTGCACCTGACAATGTTCTTTACAAAGTCATTGTTGGGTGTATTCTACCTATAGTGACTCGGGGTCAGGCCAAGATCCGACCTCCCCATCTTTTCCTTATGTATGTCATGCGTCACCTTTTGGACATAAATATTGCATTGAACATATTTCATTGCACTGTCCATTTTGTGACCCCTGTACAAGAGAAGGTGCATATGCCTTTTGGACACATTATCACTGCATGGTTAGAGTCCATCGGCATCAACATATCCAGGGGATCACTGAGGCCTTTATCAGATGCATACGACCGCATCACGGTGTGAAACTTTACATTAGCTGGGATGCGGACTGGACCTGGACAAATGGAGTGGGCGGCTCGACCTCAACCCATGGAGTATGAGGAGCCAACTATAGAGGCTGGAGAGCCCGCGGCAGAGCATGAGGGGCCAGCTGCTGAGGAGGATGACCCTATGATACCAGATGCGCTAACAGCAGGTCTCTTAGAACGGATTGCACATCTAAAGGCCAGTTTTACGGAATACCAAGGGAAGGTTGACTCGAGGTTGGAGGAGCTCAGACTGGAGCAGTCTTCCATTGGTCAGTAGCTGGGTCAGCAGCTCAGCAGGGTCGAGCAACGTCAAATCAACATGGTCGAGATGGTGCGGACCTGGACGCTGAGCCAGCAGCCTCCTCCGCCTCCACCATCTGTAGGAGATGATCCTAGCTAGGCGAACATTTTGTATTTTGTTTTCATAGTGAGGTCGAGAGCATTTTGGTCATCTATTTTGCTTGTAAAAACTAAATTTTTGTTGAATGAAATCTATTGTCTGTGCAAAATTATGTGTCCTTGCTTGACTGTGTGTGTTGATTTACTTGTATATTCTTTTTGTCATGTCATGACATCACATTTTCTTTTATCATATGAAATGTTATGATATTGCTTAGGGTTACTTTCTATGTCATGTTCATGTTTAGAGCCTATTCATATGCCATGACATCATGATAATTGGTCATGCTTATTTATGATTATCATTTATGACATGATCATTCATGCATTAATAAAATTGATTTAAAAAAAATGACATGATTTGAAGTTCCATGTATAAGGGAATCAAATAGAGTTGCCTAGAAAAATGCATGAAGTCATAATAACCCTAATTTCACATCTCATAATCACGTTGACTTGTGTGTGTTTTATACACCCTAGATACATGTGAGATGTTAGGGAAATAAGTTAAGTTCAAGGTGCATAAATGTTGCATCTAGATGAACTTAAACTTATTTCAATCATAAATATGGATCATGAGAAAAGCTAATATACAAGTCATGTACATCTAGCCAATAGTCAATGGTTCAAAATAGGTTTTCAAAATCATTTTAAAATCCTTTTAGAAAACATTGGTGAAATCTATCTTTTGATAACAATCATCATTGAAGAAGTTGATACAAAGTAGATCAAAAAATTAAAGTTTTAATGGTTTTTGAACTTTGTATCAATCTATTATTTTAATGGGTATTTTATTTTCAAATTATTTTTCACCATTATATTCTATGTAAGTAATGTGTGTATGAAATTTCAAAAAATTTCGAAATACATATATTTACTTACACATTTTCAAATTCTATTTCTGAAAACCTGATTTCTGAAAATCAGTGATCAGTCGACTGTTACAGTTTATCAATCGACTGATACTGATTTCAGTCGTCTGTTATATGGAAGAGTCGATTGATAGGCTGATTTTGGGCAAACAAGGATGTTTAACCCATGTTTCAGCTATGTTAAGATACCCTAACTGTTTCTAACCCTAGAATATGCTTTGGAAAGCATTAGAAATGTTGAAAATCCATTTAATATGAATTAGGAAAATTATTTAGGGTGTGTATCAAAGTTTAAGGGAGGTGAAAGTTTAATGTTGAATCTTTCCCTTAATTTTATTTTGTTAGTGTTCCTATAGGCTTAGGGACTCTCCAAGAACATTGTTAGTGCAATGGTCAAGGGGGAGCAAGCCTTTAGGAGGAGGTATCCATCATGAGATGATGAATGTGTTCTTCCTCATGAGGGGGAGAAATGGGAATGTGAGATGCCCAATTTGGAAATTGGGAGAGTTTATATGAAGTCTTTCTTAAGTGATATGAGACTTATCACTATGAAGAGTGAACACATCCTATATGTTTTTGGACCAAGGGGGAGATTGTAAGATCTCATTGAGATATGAGACATTGACCTTCTTGGGGAAACCTTTTTGATGTATGTCAAAAAGGGGGAGAATGTATGAAATTATCAATTTGGGATAATTGGTTAGGAGATTTGAGTTAGGATTTATGTCTAACTCAAAGGGTGTTTGGTTTTTGTCAAACATCAAAAAAGGGGAGATTGTTGGTGCAATAGGCCCAGGTCACGATTGACCAGACTCGAGTTTGACTCGAGTAGTATTTTGATGTTTGACATTGATGTCTGACAATGTGTTGAGGAGATTGTTGGTGCAATCGACTCAGGTTATGATTTTGATGTTTGACGATGGTTTGACCATTATCACGGGAGAAGTCCAAGTCTTGTGTACATATTTACAAAACATGTTCGAACACACACTCGTCGCGGTGCCGAAAACCCAACATGACGGAGGTGGCTAGAAGGCTTAGGTCTAGGCTAAGGGTGGTCTAGCAAGTATGGGGCACCATACTTAGGGTTAAAACCTCATGGATGAGGTTATTAGTCGACTGATATTATGGTCGGATCGGTGATGAATCGACTAGAGTTATTTGCGAAATAGCCTAGCGATCATTGCCCGGCGATTAAGCGGTCGGTGATGGCACAATGATCGATTGATTTGGAGATCAGTCGACTGCTGGTCGGGTATTCGGGGACAGAAAGTTTCTAAGTTGACTGTTAGGGTTTGACAGTCGAGTGATGACTCAATCAGTCGATGATGGGCAGGATCAGTGGACTGATGGTCTATTCGTTGGAACTTATCTAACATGGCTCATGTCGTTGTGAGACAACGACTACAGGAGCAATCGACTGATGGTTTCGATCAGTCGACTGCTAGGCGAAAATCAACCTAATTACAGGTTTAAAAGGAGCATGAAGGGAGGATTTTTGGCAAGGTTTCTTGAGGAGTTTTGGGGTGATTTGCTGCTGCAATTCAGGGTCTCCAAGTGCAACTCAATCAACCAAACAAGCAAGCATCAAAAAGCTCATTTGTAAAGTTCTCTTTACATAGATTGTTGTATTCATACTTGTATTTGCTTGTTTTTATTTTATTACTTTGTGTAATCATTTGTACGAGGTTTCTCCAGTTCCGACGTGTTGTCGAAAAGGAGTTTATTGGATTAGTGGTGTGTGTTTGCATCGCTAGGGCTTTTAGAGTCTAATCCGTGGAGTGTGAACCATACGATTCCGAACCACATTACATCCTCATGTTGTGATTGTGTTTGTGCATTTTATTTTTGTTATTATTATTATTCCGCTGCTGCGCTAACACGATTTGTAGAAACGAACGAATTTCGATCAACCGACAATAACCGCTATTCACCCCCGCCCCCCTCTAGCGGGCACACAGGTCCTAACATTCAACCCTTAAGTTCTAAAAATGGATCATCAGAATATACACTACAAAAAAACTGCTTTTTGACGACGAACTTTGGCAACGAAAATAATTCGTTGCAAATCTACAACAAAATTTGCGACGAATTTTATGTTTCGTCACAAATTTGTAACGAAATTTCCGACGGAAAAAAAATTGTTGCAAAAATTATAAAATTTTTAACATTTAAATTTCGTTGCAAAATTAGTCGCAAATTGGAGACGAAAATTATTTTTTGTCGCCAATTTGCGACGAACAAATAAATTCGTCGCATATTTCTGCAACGAATTTAAAATTCGTTAGAAAATCTGCGACGAAATTTTTTTCGTTGCAAATTCTGCAACAAAAAATAAATTCGTTGCAAAAATTTGCGACGAATTTATTTTTTCGTCGCAAATTGGCGACGAATTCATAATTCGTCGTAGATTTTTATTTTATTAAAAAAAATTAAAAACAAGTTCTCGTGAACGAGTTTCTTTTTAAATATTTTGCAACGAATCTGTGGATTCGTTGCTAATTTTGCAACGAATCTCGGATTCATTGTAAACTCTTATTTTTAGAAAAAAAATTAAAAATTCTTCGAAGCCGGTTAAGTGACTTAGAGAGTTCGGAATGAGATGAAACAAGTTCTATGTGTTAGTCTAGTTCCCCTGATTATATATATATTTTTAAAAATCAATTTTACCGAAAATATTGCGATATGTGATTTTTTGAACGTGAATTAGATTTCTCAGACAGACCGATATTCAAAAATGCCCGGATTAAATTTTTTTTGACGATATTTATATAATGAGGAGAACTAGACGAACATATTGACACTGATTTTATCTCATTCGAAGATCTGTAAGTTAGTTAACGAACATAATTTGTAAGATGAACAAATTATTTTAAAATAAAAAATTATTTGCAACGAATCTGTGGATTCGTTGCGATTTTAAAGTTTTTTAATATTTTTTTTAAAAATTATTTGCAATGAATCCATGGATTCGTTGCAAATAGTTTTTAAAAAAAATTAAAAAATTTGAAAACGTTACCTATTTTTTTAATAATTTTTTTTTATAAATTTAAAAGTTTGCAACAAATTTGTGAATCGTTGCAAATTTGCAACGAATCACAGATTCGTTGCAAATATTTTTTTAAAAAAAATTAAAATATTTGAAAACATTACCTGATTTTTTAAATATTTTTTTTAATAAATTTAAAAGTATGCAACGAATCCAAGATTCGTTGCAAATTTGCAACGAATCCACAGATTCGTTGCAAAATTTTTGCAACGAATCTACAGATTCGTTGCAAAATTGCAACGAATCCACATATTCGTTGCAATTTTGCAACAAATTTTGGATTCGTTGCAAACTTTTAAATTTATAAAAAAATATTAAAAAAATTAGGTAACGTTTTCAAATATTTTATTTTTTTTAAAAAAAAATATTTGCAACGAATCTGTGATTCGTTGCAAATTTGCAACGAATCACAAATTCGTTGCAAACTTTTAAATTTATAAAAAAAAATTATTAAAAAAATAGGTAACGTTTTCAAATTTTTTAATTTTTTTTTTAAATATTTGCAACGAATCTTTGGATTCGTTGCAAATTTGCAACGAATCCAAAGATTCGTTGCAAAGTTTCCCCGTTTCCAGCCCAATGCCCTAATTCCCGATGCCCTAATTAATTCATCTCCTCGCGTCGCGCCAGGCATCGCCGGCTGGCCGGGCGTCGCGCCCGCGTCGTCGCCCGCATGAACCGCCGTCCGTGCCGCGGTCGGCGGCACCACCGAGGCCACCGCCACCGCGAGCCTCGCCGCCGCGTGCCCCCAAGCGCCGCGAGCGGCCGTCCGACCACAGTCGCCCGCATCCCGAGCTCGCCGCCGCCCCGCCGCCCGCCGCCGAGCCGGCCCGGCCGCCGCCCGCCCCTCGTCGCCCGCATGCCCCTCGTGACGCCGAGCCGCCGTCCGCCGCGGCCGCCGGCCGAGCCTGCCGCCGCCGCGAGCCACCCGCCGCCGCGAGCCCATCGGCCGCGATCCCAACCCGCCCTGTCAGGAGTTCGTGGCCGCGACCACGTCGTCGCGACCACTGACCGGTGTCAGGAGTTCGGCAACCACCGTGATGAGCCACCGGCCCTTGCCCTCGCCGATCGCCGCGACCACGGCGCCGGCCAATCGAGGCTTCCGTCCAGTGAGTTCGCGCCGTCCGTCCGGAGTTCGGTAGCCGCCCGAGAGTGGTCGTCGGCCCGCGCCATTGCCCTCGCCGGTGACCGCCACGACCACCCTTGGGCGCCTGCAGCGAGTTCGCGACCCTCTGAGAGGTTTATAAAATTCCTACTAATTTTAATCTGCTCTTTTAGGTTATATGTTTTGTCTATTGGAAAGTGTTAAAACCTATTTGCATTGCCTTTTAAATGATACTTTATGGATAATAGTTTCCATTGAAATTATGTTTGTTAGGATTCAATTAATGTTAAGTTTCGCAAATGCATCTGCCTAATTAAGCTTATGTTGAGACCCGTACAAATGTCATTAGTATTCTCTTAAACACCAAGATTGAGACTTATATTCATCAAGGCATCTTTGCTTCCGCAAATTATTATATGTATTTAATTGTGATTGGAAAGAAAATCAATGTTTTCATTTCCAGCTGAATGCATATCATAATTTGGGAAGCTGACTTCCAAATGCAGTATTTTAAGATGATAATTATTTTAATTTAGGGTGTTAAGTAGATTTTGTATGTTTTAATCTAAAAAAGAGAATACTTCTGGTACGAGTTTATATTGATTTATTAAGAATTTATTATTTTTGTAGTTTGTTTAGATTGAGGTCTATAACATAGAGTAATTCTTCAATGTTTATCTTAAAGTAATAAAAGTCCTCTGTTTTTTATAGTGAATTCTTTTTCTCTATGCTAGTATTTCTTCGTCTCTGTTTAAAGATAGTTAAACATAGTGAATTCATATGTGAACTAACTGTATATTCGTATTATTGTATTTGCTAGGAGGTTTTATTAATATAATTTATTGAAAATAGACATAATGCAGTGTGAAAGGAGTTGGATGTATAATAGGAATTTACGAACAACGTCGGGCTTAATCGATGAATTTATGAGTGGGTTGAAAGAGTTTTTAAATTTCGCATCTAGTAATGTTGAGTTTATGGATGGTAATCAGATAAGGTGTCCGTGCAGAAAGTGTCACAATGGTAGATTTTTACCGTCTAGCAAAGTTTCAGAGCATCTTTGTAGATTTGGTTTTACTGCAAATTACTATAACTGGACATGTCATGGTGAACCATTTATATCTGATGAGGATTATCATAGACACAACACACAAGTCTCTAGGGATCAAAGTTATTATAATCAATTAAATCCATATCAAAGGATGATATATGATGTAGCGGGCCCGAATTTGATTCCCCAATCACAAGGTGCAGCTTCAAGTTGTCCTTCAACAGTTGAGCAAATGTTTACTAATGCATCACCCTTGGAAGAGGTACAAGTAACAGATATCGGTGAAAATATGAATAATGAAGCATATCTCAAATTTCAGGAGGTGTTGAGTGCTGCAGATGAACCATTTATAGTTGTGAGACTCACACTAAACTATCGTTCACCGTAAGACTGTTGAATGTCAAGGCAGAGCATAATGTGTCTGAAGATTGTTTTAATAATTTTGTTCAAGTTTTTGAAGAGGCATTGCCGCTTGATCATATACTGCCCAATGATTTGTACAGTATGAAAAAACTGATGAAAGAATTAGGTCTTCCAGTGGAAAGAATTGATGTGTGCAGAGATGGTTGTATGTTATATTGGGGAGATGATTCAGATGTAGATGTTTGTAAATTCTGTAATCAAGATAGGTACAAGAGCACTAGTAGGAGGCTGTAACGACGTAAATCATATAGTCAGTTGTTTTATTTGCCTTTAACTCCTAGGTTACAAAGGCTTTATGCATCAAAGACAACTACTAAACACATGACTTGGCATGCAAATCATCGAACAGAAGAGGGACTAATGTGTCATCCATCAGATGCAGAGGTGTGGAAAAATTTTGATAGAACATATCCTGATTTTGCGAAGGAGACTCGAAATATTAGGTTAGGTCTCTGTCTTTGTGGATTTGCTCCATTTGGTAAATCAGGAAGACACTATTCTTGTTGGCCAGTTATATTAACTCCGTATAATCTTCCGCCTGGGATGTGCATGAAAACACCGTATATATTTTTAACATTGGTTGTGCCTGGCCAAAAAAATTCGAAGAAGTTAATAGATGTTTATATGCAACCATTGATTGCAGAGCTAAAACAACTATGGGATGAAGGTTTTTCTACATACGACGTTCATACTAATCAGATGTTTGTAATGAAGGCTGCTCTTCTTTGCACCATAAATGACTTTCCGGCTTATGGTATGCTATCGGTTGAGATCACGGGATCTTAGGATGCCCAATATGTATGGAGAGATCAAAGTCGATTAGATTGAAACATGGTAAGAAGCGAGTTATTTTGATTGTCATAGACAATTTTACCACTAAATCATAATTTGAAGGAATAAAGATGAATTCACTAGGAATCGAATTGAAAGAACACCTCGCCATTGAGATTGTGAGTCAAGATATTTGGCTGCGAGTGCTTCACTTTCCATCTGTTATTGAAGAGCCACATGGTACAACTTATGAATATGGAAGCAACCATAAATGGACTAAACGAAGTATATTTTGGGAGTTACCGTATTGATTTAGTAATTTGATTCATCATAATCTCGATGTTATGCATATTGAGAAGAATATTTTTGATAATCTGATAAATACAGTAATCGATATCACCGGAAAAACAAAAGATAATCTAAATGCAAGAAAAGATATGCGACTCATTTGTAAACGACCCACCCTTGATGTTGATGAAAATAGTAGGGGACCAAAACCAAAGGCAGTTTATACATTGAATAAGGAACAGAGACGTGTTGTTTGTGAATGGTTGAAATCATTGAGATTTCTTGATGGGTATGTTTCTAATCTTGGGAGATGTGTCGATATGAAGGAATGCAAATTGATGGGTTTGAAAAGTCATGGTTGTCATATATTCATGGAAAGACTAATTCCTATTGCTTTTAAAGAACTCTTACCGAATTTTGTATGGGGTGTCATTACAGAGTTAAGTATTTTTCTTCATGATATATGCTCAACAGTTTTGGGATATTCACACATGGAGAAGTTAAAGAGAGACATTCCAATCATTTTGTGCAATTTAGAAAGGATTTTTCCGCCAGCATTTTTTGATTCAATGGAACATCTTTTGGTTCACTTGCCATATGAGGCCAAAGTTGGAGGACCAGTTCATTATTGATGGATGTATCCTTTTGAAAGGTATAATTTGCATATTCTATACTTCGTTATTATTGCATAAAAATTTATAATTTTTTTATATATTGATTTCTAATACAATTTGTTATATTACAATCAGATTCTTATATCATTTGAAGAAAAAAGTGAAAAATAAGGCACATGTTGAAGCCTCTATTGTGAATGCATATATTGTGGAGGAAGTAACAACTTTTGCATCATATTATTTTGAGCCTCACGTTTAGACCAAAAGACGGAAATCCGGAAGGAATGATGAAGGTCCTGTCGATCCCAATTTGAATTCATTCTCAATTTTTAATTATCTTGGTCGACCAAGTGGACCGTGTAAGCAACGATACTTAACTGATCAAGAATGGCGAGCAGCCCAGACATATGTTTTACTTAATTGTCCAGAAGTATCGTCATATTTTGAGTTAGTATATATTTCCTATTTCTTCTTTAAGTGTTATTTTTTTAATGTTATAATTCAATTTTTTTATATAGGATTTTCCAAAACTTATATTCTGAAATCCCGACACGTGATTTTGATCACTTCTGCGATCAAGAATTTGCACCATGGTTCAAATCATATGTAAGCAGTTTTAATTACCTAATTTTTGTTTACACATATCTTAGCTTTTAAATAAATATCATTTTCATTTGAGTATAGGTTTATGCTAATCAAACTCACGTTCAGCAAGAATTGCTAATCCATCTATCATGGGGTCCAAAAACAATGGTACGCACTTGGCCAGCATATTTCATAAACGACTATAATTTTCATACTCAAGAATATGGAAATGGAAAGAGTACAATGAATAGTGGAGTATGTGTTCAGTCTTCCAATGATGGAGGTGCAAGCAATGAATTTTATGGTTTGCTGGATGAAATTATAGAGATTGAATATCCTGGTCCAGAAATGCGAATTATCTTATTTATGTGTCGATGGTTTGACCCCGTCAGAGGGATAAAGGTGCATCCACAGTATAATTTGGTTGAAATAAATCATAAAAGATTGTATAAGAGATATGAACCATTTATTTTGGCACAACAAGCGATTCAAGTTTTCTATGCTCCATATCCTAGTTTGAAACGTGACAAAAATGATTGGTGGGTTGTTTGTAAAACAAAAGTAGGGAAAAAAATTGAAGAGCGCTGGCAAGACATTGCATATCAACAAGACAAAGTTACAAATATGTTTCATACCGAGGAATATATTATTCCAACGTTACGAGATCCCAGTGGAATAGTGATAAACGTGGATGCAACTGAAATTGATGATGATGAGGAGGAGGAGGAGGGGGAGGAGGACGAGGAGGACGAGGAGGAGGAGACCGATGAGGATGAGGAAGATGATAATGAGGACTTTGAATTTTAACGTCTATGGTAAAAAATTTTATATATAATTTTAGTTTTAAAATATAAATTTACCAAATTTCTTAGCTCAATTATTTGTTTATATACTGTCTCATTGTTAAATTTATATCTTTTGTCTGTGTATGTTGTGTATATTTTGTTCTTATACGTTATCAAAGGTGAACTCATCGTAGCTTCTCGCACTCTCTCAGATCTTCGTTATGAATATTGTAAGTTTTTCATGTTCTTCATTAAGCATCAAAGTTTTATTTGCTTTATTCTAATTTTGATTTTGGTTGATAGTTTCGACATGGTAGCCATAGACGACCCAGATTAGTAATCGCGATCGATTCACACCGCCATCACTATACCTACATGCCCCCCTGATCAGGCTGGACCTTCACATGACCAGTCGTCAGTACCATCTCATTCACCAGCAGGGCCTTCCCATTCAAATTCACCTGTACCCACCAGACACTCATCTACTGAGAATATCGAAAGTCGACCGTATATATTTCCGATTGAAGATTCGTAAGTAATATAAATATTATAATTTTTCAACTATCTTAATTATTTATCCAATTTTTTTCACTTTATCATAGGTTTGAAAATTCTGTAACTTTAATTCGCGAGATCAATAAAATCGTGAATAACTATTGGAGAGGAGACTCATTGTCATACTCAAGTACGCCAGGACCTACAAAAGAACTATGGTGGTGCGAGTTTAAGGTATAATTGATTCATTTTATATATTAAATAAGTGATTATATAATCGATTGTTTTTTTTCATCTCAGCGGACATTTATTTGGGACTCTTCTCAAGACTTGGAAGTTAAAAGAATTTTTAAAAAAACTGTGGCGATCATATTCGACATGTATTGAGTCATGCCAAGAGTACTGGAAAAAAACCAGCCTGTGTCACGTCGGAAAATTGGAGTAAAATCTCCAATTATTAGCAAACTGATGAGAGCAAAAAAAAGAGTCAACAGAATAAAATAAATCAAGCATGCAATTTTGGAGACTTATCTGCAACATATGCGGGAGGATCTATAAATATCGAGGAACATTCACGTAGATTGGTAATTTTTTAATTCTACAATTAGTTTTTTAATTTATTTCAGATTATTATTTTATTTCTAACATTCTTATTTTTAGTCTAAGGAATTGGGAAAGGAGCCGGAATTTATAAATACTTTCGTTCGCACTTTCCAAAAAAAAGATAAGACTTGGAGTGGAGATAGAGCTAGAGCTATTAAGGTTTGAATTAATCTTTAAACTTACTTTATAACTTTAATTCTGTTAGTTATGTATATGCTCTGATTAAAATTTTGATTTTGTATAGGAGAGATATGATCAGTTATCCTCATCACAGAGAATTTCAGGAGATGACGGTGATAATGAGGGATCTGAGCCATCTGTTAGTAATAATTTGGATTTATGGCTTGAGGCGAGTGGAGGAGCAAAAGGGGGAAGGATATTAGGTATGGGTTCTATGAGCAGAATGCATAATTTTCCTCGTAGATCTATTTCTTCTACTCCACCAGCAGTAGCGGCACAGATACATAACTTGTAACGACTTGGCCCCTATTGGCAGAATTCGACGACCCCTATTGATCGACGACCGTCGCCCCTGTTGGCCCGTCGTTACTCACCTGGACTTTCCACCCCTGGAAGTGGGTTTTTGCCTTCCCCAGGATTCGACTCTAGACCTCCAGGCTAAGTACTAAAGTTTATGAATCCTGATAACCAAGTGATCAAATTGTCACGCCCCGAGGGAGTCTCCGCCAGACGAAAATCCGACAGCATCTCCCCTACACGGGTGACAATACTAATTTCTATACAAGGCCTACACGGCCACTATACTTCGATCAACATGACCGGAACATACCACAACACACGCAGATAATAATAAGACCTCAGGCCAACAAATCTAGGTAAACAAAAGTCTACACTAACTAAACTTACCCCTTTTGCCATCTGGACAGGAATACTCAACCAAACCAATCAAAATAAGATCTGACCAATGGTCCACAAGGACCCCAAAAATCCACGAGTACATAAATCCAATTCCAAGCCTAAACATATCTTCTATACAAAATCCAAACTATAACTCAAACAACTAATAAACTGTCACTACGAGGGGGGGGGGGGATATGACAACTGGACTCTCCTGACAGCTTCATCCTGAAATAAAAATAAAACCACGGGGTAAGTTCAAAGAAGTTAGCGGATAATAGTCGATATGCAAAGTAAGGTATAACTAATAATACTTATCATGTTAGTACAGTCTCATAAATATGGTAAGCAAGAAATAAATGCAAAAGGACTGTACTCACCTGAATCTCCTACCCTGATATAGGAGCAAGTGCCCTACAATAAGAGTCATCACCATATACAAACATGTATCTTGTATGCATGGCAATAATATGCAACATCCAAGACATCAATACAATAATGCAGCAAACACAATACAAATGTGATTCGTGCAAAAATGCATGCCGTGCATATGACATAGTCACCCCTGATGCCAGTCAGCCGCCTCACACGCGATGGTGAAGCCGAGTGGGTAGGGCTATGACAACTGTGCACTCTGCCATCACTACTGCTGAGTGACCGAGTGGATAGGATGTTCTCGGAGTACACCTATCCTCCTGTCCCAAACATAGTGGGGAAGCTAAGCTCTCATCTCCCAGTGTCATAGACCAGAGGAGGGATCCCTGCCCGCTACCACGCTGCCTCATCGCTACCCATGAGTGGACCAGCAGAGCCTGACAGAGTAAGTGCACACACCCTCCTGATGTACCACTAACCCATAAGTGGCAGTGTGTGCAGGCCATGTAACTGGTTGCGGGCTCAACAATAATGGAACCCCGTCCAGCCAGCATGCAATCATGCAAATATGGTGCATGATACTAAAGCATGTAAATCCTACTCAAAATACCTATCCGAATAATATGTACAATCAATATGTACATATCCATAATCCAAATAACTATGATCCAAGTCAAACAGGGAAGACAAAAATCATATCCTATCCAATGCATGTATCAATAGGCACAAAAACATACTAGGCATATAAGCATGAAAATTATTGAAAGTTATCCTAACTAGCATATCAACTTGACTATATCTAAAAGATAAGTCAAAATACCCGCCTGCTATAATGATCGAAATCATCAACTCTTCACCCCCGTAGACCGATCTCGTGACCGAAACCTGCATAAAACATAATTATCATCAAATCCAAACACATACAACGTGCTAAATTACTACTATACAGTTTCTATATTCGCATTCTTTTATCGATTACGAATTAGAAACTCTCACTTATACATCTAGCCAAATCCCATTAGGATTTCCATATTAACTCACCTTCCATATTTACCATCTTCCTAACTCATGCACCATAATCAACAACCATTACAGCCTTCCCAATCGACCCACAACCCAATTCACCATACAAAATGCATAAAACCTCACAACCAAGACCCATGACCTAACAAACTTCCACACACCTAGTACATGACCCCTTCCCACTCGAATACACCAACACTAGCCCACAACCGAAATCTAGCAATTTACCGACAAGAAGAAGAGGATTGATCATACTTACCAGCCCTAGAACTCCCTCGGCAGTATTCCTCCCCAAAACTGCCTTGTTCGTCGGAAACCTAACACCAACGCCAAATACTGTTGCCAAAAAAAAAAACATTTGCAACGATTTGAGCTACAATTGAAAAATTATGCTCAAAAGGGATCTCATCTGAGATCAAGGAAAAATAGCCTCACTCACCTAATTTCTCGCGGCAGACCCCAGCTCCAACCGAGTACCCACCCAAATCACGTCGCTGGATCTGCAGCCGGCGTCCCTCCCTCCAGCCGAACCTCCCACCGGAAAGATGTCAGCCGCAGCGGAGGAGAGGAGGAGATGTCGCCGCGACTGGGAGAACTGCCCAAGAAAAATCGCTGGCAACAGACTGCGACGGCGTAGGGAAGAAGACGACGGTGAGGATTTGGGATCGGGAGGAGACGAGAAGGAAAGGAGTCGGGCAAAACCTGCGGCGACCTGTGTAACTGCTGCGAACGCATCGCGACGGGGCTGTGCTCGTGGGCGACGAAGCAACGACAGAGAGAGAGGCAGTGACGGCGAGCTGGGTTGGCCGGAAAGCGGCTAGTGCGGGCCTTGACCCCAACGACGGCTACTCGTGGAAGAGTGGTCGGCTGTGACGTCGTTGTTACTGTGGCCACGAGGAAGAGAACGACAGAATGCGACGTGAGAAAGGGGAAATGAGGAGAGGAAAAAAAAAATCAAAGGATCAAATCCCTAACTTCCCCATTAACCTACTTGATTTTATGTCGTTAAAACTCAAACTAAATCTTTAATTTATACAATCCTAGGTTATATGACTAAATCAATAACTTTGATAAAATAATTAGATTTAATCAAACCTAATAAAATTTTATTATAACTAAATTTTCCTTATAACAAATAAATAAATTTATTTTATTTATTTCAATTTAATTATATTTTATTATATAAATTTTAATTTAATTTATTTTTTTTCGATATATTACATTCTCCCCCACTAATAAAAATTTGGTCCCCAAATTTCCTACTCAAATGCCCAACGAGTATGAAATATCATAAGTACTGAAAATATATTTCACGTACCTTAAGTAAACAAGTGGGGGTATTGAGCTCTGATCTTTTCCTCGAGTTCCCAAGTAGCCTCCTCGTCGGTGTGGTGACTCCATCCGACCTTGACAAGTCGCACAATCTTATTTCGCAACTGTCGTTCCTTATGATCCAAAATCCATACCAGAACCTCTGCGTAAGTAGCATCAGGTTGAATGGAACCTGACACATCTGACAGAATATGTAGAGTCTGACATATACTTCCTCAGCATGGACACATGAAACGCATCATGGATACCGGCAAAAGATGATGGTAGCGCTAGTCGGGTAAGCTACTGCTCCGATCCTCTCAAAAATCTTGAAAGGTCCAATGTACCTTGGAGCTAACTTACCACGGTGGTCAAACCTTTTCACCCCTTTCGTGGGTGAGACTCGCAGGAATACCTGGACACCAATAGAGAACTCCCGAGGTCTCCGTTTCCGATCTGCACAACTCTTCTGATGATCCTGCGCCTCTGTCATCCTACGTCTGATAGTACGGACCAACCCTGTCTCATACTGAGCTCTATGGGTCCTAGCAACTAGTCCTCCCAGTTGCCCCCGAAATCCATAACACATGATCTCAGCAAGTCCTCTAGTGTCTAAATGGCCCGCTCAGACTGTCCATCTATCTGCGGATGGAATGCAGTATTAATACGAAGTTGCGTGCCTAAGGCCTGCTGTAGACTCTGCCAGTACCGAGACATGAATCGGGGATCTCTATCTGATATAATGTTCAAAGGAACCCCATGCAATCTGATGATATTCCGACAATATAACCCCATCTACCGATTCAAGGAGTCGGTCTTCCGAATCGTTAAGAAGTGCGCTGATTTGGTTAGTCGGTCAACGACTACCCAAATCGCATCATGGCCTTGATGTGTTCTAGGCAAACCCACCACAAAATCCATAATGATATGCTTTCACTTCCATTCCGGAATCGGAATTTCCTGAAGCATCTGTTCCTTAAACTAATGCAACTCCGGAAACCATTATCCTCCTCGAAGTCAGAGACGATAGTCTATCTACCGTCTAAAATCCACTCCACCACACACCCTGTAAGTGTATGGGAGGCTATCGTGACCAAATTTCCTTGTTACAATCGTTTGTGTTCCAGCTACTCTATAGTAGCTATCCAGTAGCTAGCCAAAACTCCATGAGCATTTCTGCTCCTCACCTATTCAAAACAACATACTTACTACGAAGTCCACGTCATATATATGACGGCTTATCTCGCAATTCCTTAATTGCCGTAAGTTTAGGATACGTCTTATTCTATAGCATCGGAATCGCTCCGACCTCCGAAATAATGCATCCACGAACACTACCCTTCCTTCCACACCAGCATGATTAATCAACACTGGCGTAAAAATCAACCATCGTCTGAGCCCTAAAACTAGTTTCACAAGCTTCAGATCAAATAAATTCCATCACCTTCCTGATCCAATTAGTTAGCGATGTAGTACCGCTAGAACATCCTATCCATATCTATGGTAATAACCATATCAATACCGGAAAAATCACCATCTACGGTGGCCGAGTGCGCAACTCCAACTACCACCATCAACAGTGGCCAAGTTACGCAACTCCAACGACCACAACTGATCCAATCGTGTCCAGCATACACGACTTCCCAAATCCCTGGACGACTAAGTCGTCAATAAGTCTAATAAGAAAATCAAACACTCATACAATTCATACCAAGTATGAAATTGTCGTCGCTACACACCTGCATTCTCTTTACTCTAGGTTGATGATATAACAATCATCACAACGACTATGATAATTGTATGACACCATGTCACTACAATATCATCACACTAGTCACCAATCAATCCTAGAGTATATATAGGTATCCTATAGCTGATCTAAATAGATCCTCTATCCACAATGAAGGATATTCCTTTCCTTCTGCAACTACCGCATTCTATCATCGATAATCGATGTATAACCTCAAAGATTCATCTCTCTTTCAACAAATAGTTCCTGATCTTCTCTAGGAAAATACTGGGACAGATAAATATCTCATCCAACACCTCCTATAATAAGGTAAAACGATCTTTCATCGTCTTGACCAGTGTAGGTATACACGTCTTATCCATAACCAAATCACTATTAGTAGGGACTGATACTCTCTGAGGGTTTACTCCTTGACCTTCAAATTGGTGACTAGCAGGCCAAATCCCTAGCTTCCTAATTCGACATCAGTCGACACCTCTAAAGAATCCGTACCTCTGAAATCATCATTAGATTCCTCAAGATCAATACGTCGTCGACCTCGTCCTCGACCATGAGTAGGGGCAATTTCACTAAGTCAATACTTTTCCTAACCATTAAAGTACAGTAACCACTAAAGACAATACTTTTCCTATAGCTCAGAGATATCCTTCAGCTCGTCTGGTCCCAAAACCCGAGAACTCCCAAAAATCCAAGGAAAAGATAATCCTCGAAACACAAAACCCGCAAACCAAAACCGTAAACCAATAAAATTGTCACGTCATCCAAATGATAGAGGAGCCCCTTAGTGACAATATTCCGAAATCCATGGACCAAATCCGGTAAAAACCTCGAAATAATTATAGAAATACCAGTATTTTAATAACTGCATGCATGCACGACTAAACATACATCAATCAAAGTAAAATAGTTTTATGACCTCAAATCCAATTGCGATAAAATCTAAAGTGCATAAATAAAATGCAATACCGATAAAGTAAATAAAGCGGCATCCCGACGATGCAGGGAGACAAGCACGGCAAGGAACTCTCTGAGCCACACAAAGGTAGGTCAACCGGACACGTCCTCCATCAGCTAATCTAGAGGATAAGTGAGGAGGGGTGAGTACAACCACTCTGTGGATGTATAGACAATAGTACATACTCATAATGCACATAATGAAAGTCAAAGGAAACAACTAGAGTAACCCAACCCTCAGAATACCAATATCAGTCTACAACTATCCTGATCAGCGGTATAACAAATATATCTGCAACATACACAACCACTGCAACAAGCAGTGCACATCTGGATACCACGACAAAGCCTCGTGGCTCTCGCACAAAAAAGGGAAATGTCTATAGGCTACCACGAATGTAACCCATGGGTCGACAATCAATATGCTAAGCACTGTCTACACGCAACTACCTGCTACCACAAATGAAACTCGTGGATAGACAGGCAATAGAAAGACTCAGTGTCTGCGGCAACGACATGCTACCACGAATGGGTCTCATGGGCAGACCGCGTATATAGATATCTAGTTATTAACTGCTCACAACCACATGCTACCTCTAATGGGTTGCGGGGGCAGTCGATTATCCTAGGTTGTTAAGCCTAGGGTTATCCAATACATCCAGCATAGAACGACCATCAACGTCGACAAAGATCATCGATCTACCATTAACCCATAGAGGCGGTCAAGCGAGGGTTTCAACACCTCTAAAACGAAATGTTTACCAAAGTCGGTAAAGATCATCGACTTATAAATAAATACCTCGAGATGGTTAATTCTAGGGCTCCAACCCTTCTAACATGAACGGTTATCAAGGTCGATAAAAATCATAAGTCCCCTTATAATCACGTCCAGACGATTAATCATAGGGTTTCGTCCCAACTAACAGGAAACACCTATCAAGGCCAATAAAAGCAACCCATCTACTAACAAGTACGACAAGAGGGTTAAGCCTAAATTATATCATCCTACCAGTTCAATCATGCATGCCCCAAACTGCTACCACGAACATATCTCGTCGGTACTTAGGACGTAAAGTAGCTATCTAGCTACCGACGTCATACGAATCCGTTTATCACCAACTCCGAACGAATAACGCAAGAATATAACCTTACAGTAGGTCATCTCAACCATGAGTGGGAGGCATGATTGACCACCTGTATACAAAGCACCTACCTATAGAGAGACTCTACTGTAGACTCTCTCTCTCAACCCAGAATGGGAGATATTGTAAGGATAAATCGCATCCTTACCATACGAACTCTACTAGTCCGACCACCATATCACTGAAACAGTAAATGGATAAACATATACCAATATGCACATCCGGGTTATTACACCTAGGGTTCAACTAATGTTGTTTCATTCCTGAGATCCGCTCCTACAGAATAACTTCATCTAAGTTATTCTATCCCTACTCGTCTTAATCATGGTATCCACCGCAAAAACACATAACCATATAAACATATAACAAGATGTCTAATAAACGACAGCATAGTCCTACTAATGGGAATCAATGGCTGAAATTAATTAGGGTATAACTAAAGGGTCATGCCAGAACAAAGTTAAGGCAATACTAAATAAAACATCAAATGCCTACATATACCCTAAACTACGTAAGCAGTGTAATCATGTCATCATGTCTTCTACGAATTTATCCATCTTATTCCTATTATTCAACTAGTCCAATCCTAATACTAGTCCAAATAGTAATAGGTAAATATCTACCAATAATATCTTACATTTATATCACAATGATAACTAGCTACGTATAGCAGTAATAGCAATTAATAACCAAATGCTATCTATAAACCAGCAACCTAAAAATCTAATTGTCCAACAGATATCAGGTTAAAACAATACCAGACAAAACATGATATCACCGCATAACCAATATAAATATGTACTAAATCTAGAAAATTTTCTAGAATGTATTTACCTGTTCGCTGTCTGGAGATGTCCTGTCGCCGCCAAATCCCCCATATTGACCTCGTCAATAATACCTCGAATTTCCAAAACATAAAATCATCGGAATCCGTACAACTCCGAAAATGCCCCAGTTAACTTGCCAAACTTGGCGAACTCCATAAACCCAAAGACCCTAAGGAACTCGGAAACCTACGCTCTGATACCAAATAAATTCACGCCCCGAGGGAGTCTCCACCAGACGAAAATCCGACAACATCTCTTCTGCACGGGTGACAATACCAATTTTTATACAAGGCCTACACGACCACTATACTTCGGTCAACACAACCGGAACATATCGCAACACACGCAGATAATAATAAGGCCTCAGGCCAACAAATCTAGGTAAACAAAAGTCTACACTAACTAGACTTACCCCTTCTGCCATCTGGACAGGAATACCCAACCAAACCAATCAAAATAAGATCCGACCAATGGTCCACAAGGACCCCAAAAATCCACGAGTACATAAATCCAATTCCAAGCCTAAACATATCTTCTATACAAAATCCAAACCATAACTCAAACAACTAATAAACAGTCACTACGAGGGGGGGGAATATGGCAACTGGACTCTCCTGACAGCTTCATCCTGAAATAAAAATAAAACTATGGGGTAAGTTCAAAGAACTTAGCGGATAATAGTCGATATGCAAAGTAAGGTATAGCTAACAATACTTATCATGTCAGTACAGTCTCATTTATATGGTAAGCAAAAAATAAATGCAAAAGGACTGTACTCACCTGAATCTCCTACTCTAATATAGGAGCAAGTGCCCTACAATAAGAGTCATCACCATATACAAACATGTATCCTGTATGCATGGCAATCATATGCAACATCCAAGGCATCAATACAATAATGCAGCAAACACAATACAAATGCGATCCGTGCAAAAATGCATGTCGTGCATATGACATGGTCACCCATGACGCCAGTCAACCGCCTCACACGCGATGATGAAGCCGAGTGGGTAGGGCTATGACAACTGTGCACTCTGCCATCACTGCTCCTAAGTGACCGAGTGGACAGGATGCTGTCGGAGTACACCTATCCTCCTGCCCCAAACATAGTGGGGGAGCTAAGCTCTCATCTCCCGGTGTCATAGACCAGAGGAGGGATCCCTGCCCGCTACCACGCTGCCTCATCGCTACCCATGAGCGGACCAATGAGCTCGACAGAGCAACTGCACACACCCTCCTGATGTACCACTAACCCATGAGTGGCAGTGTGTGCAGGCCATGTAACTGGCTGCGGGCTCAACAATAATGGAACCCCGTCCAGCCAGCATGCAATCATGCAAATATGGTGCATGATACTAAAGCATGTAAATCCTACTCAAAATACCTATCCGAATAATATGTACAATCAATATGTACATATCCATAATCCAAATAACTATGATCCAAGTCAAACAGGGAAGACAAAAATCATATCCTATCCAATGCATGTATCAATAGGCACAAAAACATACTAGGCATATAAGCATGAAAATTATTGAAAGTTATCCTAACTAGCATATCAACTTGACTATATCTAAAAGATAAGTCAAAATACTACCGCTATAATGATCGAAATCATCAACTCTTCACCCCCGTAGACCGATCTCATGACCGAAACCTGCATAAAACATAATTATCATCAAATCCAAACACATACAACGTGCTAAATTACTACTATACAGTTTCTATATTCGCATTCTTTTATCGATTACGAATTAGAAACTCTCACTTATACATCTAGCCAAATCCCATTAGGATTTCCATATTAACTCACCTTCCATATTTACCATCTTCCTAACTCATGCACCATAATCAACAACCATTACAGCCTTCCCAATCGACCCACAACCCAATTCACAGCCATACAAAATGCATAACAAACCTCACAACCAAGACCCACAGCCTAACAAACTTCCACACACCTAGCTGTGCACAGCCCCTTCCCACTCAGGCATAGCCGTGCAACACCAACACTAGCCCACAACCGAAATCTAGCAATTTACCGACAAGAAGAAGAGGATTGATCATACTTACCAGCCCTAGAACTCCCTCGGCAGTATTCCTCCCCAAAACTGCCTTGTTCGCCGGAAACCTAACACCAACGCCAAATACTGCTGCCAAAAAAAAAACATTTGCAACAATTTGAGCTACAATTGAAAAATTATGCTCAAAAGGGATCTCATCTGAGATCAAGGAAAAATAGCCTCACTCACCTAATTTCTCGCGGAAGACCCCAGCTCCAACCGAGTACCCACCCAAATCACGTCGCTGGATCTGCAGTCGGCGTCCCTCCTTCCAGCCGAACCTCCCACCGAAAAGATGTCAGCCACAGCGGAGGAGAGGAGGAGATGTCGCCGCGACTGGGAGAACTGCCCAAGAAAAATCGCTGGCAACAGACTGCGACGGCGCAGGGAAGAAGACGACGGTGAGGATTTGGGATCGGGAGGAGACGAGAAGGAAAGGAGTCGGGCAAAACCTGCGGTGACCTGTGTAACTGCTGCGAACGCATCGTGACGGGGCTGTGCTTGTGGGCGACGAAGCGGCGACAGAGAGAGAGGCAACGATGGCGAGCTGGGTTGGCCGGAAAGCGGCTAGTGCAGGCCCTGACCCCAACGACGGCTACTCGTGGAAGAGTGGTCGGCTGCGGCGTCGTTGTGACTGTGGCCACGAGGAAGAGAACGACGGAATGCGGCGTGAGAAAGGGGAAATGAGGAGAGGAAAAAAAAATCAAAGGATTAAATCCCCAACTTCCCCATTAACCTACTTGATTTTATCTCGTTAAAACTCAAACTAAATCTTTAATTTATACAATCCTAGGTTATATGACTAAATCAATAACTTTGATAAAATAATTAGATTTAATCAAACCTAATAAAATTTTATCCCGAATAAATATGTATAACTAAATTTTCCTAATAACAAATAAATAAATTTATTTTATTTATTTCAATTTAATTATATTTTATTATATAAATTTTAATTTAATTTATTTATTTTTCGATATATTACATAACTTAACTGAGGAGGTTAGCAATTTGAAGGGCATAATACTTGAAAGAGATCAGCAAATTCTAGAAATACAACAACAAAACTCACAAAGAGATCAAGAAATGATAGAAATACGACGACAACAAGCTTTTCTTATGCGACAGTTTCAGCAATTTAGTTCCGGTCCAAGTCATATTCCTCCTAGTAATGAGGATGATAGTGGTGACGATGATGATATTGTATGCATGTTTGTAATTAGTACTTTTACCATTTTTTAGTTTATTGAGTTTGTTAATCCTTCATTTTTTTATTTTTTGATTAGTACTTTTTATTTTGCTTTAAACAGGAATGATGAAGTCAATCCTTATGCCGGTTGAAAATGCACATCTGAGTAAGTCTATGCATATTTATTTTCGTGTTAGTAGATAGTTTTTTTTTAATGTATGATACTTTTTGTTTGTTTCTTTTCTAATGCAGGTAGAAGAATGACGGTCGTTGCTTAGCAGATGATCTTTTCTTTTTTCTTTCGCATGTGTTGAGATATTTTGAGTGGACATTGTTATTTGGATATCAGAACTATGTTGATGTTTGGAATGTTGTAGGATATAACTTGTTATTTGGATACTCATGTAAAAGTTAATCACCGTCTAAGCCTTGTAACTGGTTTAACCAGCTTCCGACTAAATGATTTCTATCGTCACCTTTGTCAAACAAGTCCGTAGTATAGTAATGCTAAGACATTCTATCCACATCTACAGTACTAACCAAAACATACAAAGAAAACCACCATCTACGGCGGACGAGTGCGCGACTCCAACTACCGCAATCAATAGTAGCCAAGTTACACAACTCCAACAACCACAACTGATCCAATCGTGTTCAGGATACACGATTCTCCAATCCCGTGACGACTACATCATTAATTAGTCTAGCAACTTTATCAAAATCCGTACAATTCATACTAAGTATGAAAGTGTCATCTCTACACACCTGCATCCCCTTTTTCTCTAGGCTGATGATATATCAATCATCACAACGATAATGATACTTATATGACACCATGTCACTACCATATCAACGCTCCGGTCGTAAACCAACCCTAGAGTATACATAGGTGTCTTTAGCTGATCTAAACAGATCATTTATCCTCAACGTAGGATATTTACTTTCAGCAATTATCGCATTCCATCATCGATAATCGATGCATAATTTCAAAGGTTCATCCCTCTTTTATCAAATAGTTTTGGATCCTTCTCAAGGAGAAATACTGGGATAGATAATTATCCCTTCCAACATCTCTTATAATCACAACTTAAATTCTTCCAATTATATAGTGTTTAGCAACATTGATACCACAACACTATCACCCGGTATGTGATCTTCGATACCGGACTATTTTCGCAATCATTTCGAACGCCTACTCCACTTGCCTAAGCAACGGCAAGCCTTGGAGTTCATCCGAAATTACATCCGAAGGCTCTCAGATTATTCGCACATCCGAGAGACATATCGTACCATACTTCCAACAATTTGACCATCCATAAAGATATGTCTACAACAAAAGTATGTCTATCAAAGTCTAAGGGTATCCCTTGACTTCTTAATTATTGATCCACATTTCACCAGACGGTAGAGATACCACCGACCCACAAGTCGATGTAAAGGACCCTTCTAATCCAACTAAGAATATTCTAGACAAAGATACCTGTAAACTACAAGTATCTCTCAATATATTAACTTTGAGGGTAAACTAACATAATACCCTGAACAATGCATTATCTGTCGATCCGATCCAAAGGCTCATCGCAAGTCTCGGCCTTTCTCTGAAGAGGAGAAGATCAGATCCAACAGTCCGCGATAACACGGTCGCATTTCTACAACGAATGATCCGAGGATTTTTCCTAGATCATTTGATCCCATCACTTAATCCTACGAGCTGCAACTGTAGAATACCGAATAGATACGACCATCGTCGTATACTCTCTCCTCTGTACTAAGCAAATCATATCTGGAGGTAACTGTTTGTTGTTGTCTGCTGAGTCTTCTACAATGTCTTCTGCTGATACTACTTCTATGCTGATCTCTGCTGAAGGGGAGTATCAAGGAACTCCAATCACGCCTGAGGTAGTAGGTTGATATTGATAAGATAACTCAATCCTCTGTGTTGATCTCTACTGTCGAGACGATGCATCTTCCTCCCGGAACACCATCGATAGTCTTCAACTGAATCTTCAAGGTACATCTCCATTGTACTGGTTGCTCAACAATAGCAACAGCTGAACTGCTCCAACAGATAATCTGGCTTCACGTGTCTTCGTGATCTTCACTGCACGCACATAATCCCTTCGGAGTCTTTGTTCTGATTTTTGCTGATATCCACAAGAACCTTCTGATGATCTGCGATTGGTCTTCTATAATCGAAAAGTAGCTCAAGGCTTGTGACCCTGATATTGCTCCTTTATCCAACAATCGAAGACTTCTGACTCTATTAAGTTGACCTGCAATATATGCTTATCGGTCTCCAACTCTTAAACCCTTGTACGGAGTCATTTCTAAACTCCTGTCTCAATCCAACGTCTTCCGGCAAGATCTGGTAGAAGATCCCGTCATCTTAATCCAACTGTAAGCCAACAATCATAGGTGGCTTAAAATATCCATTCATCTTCTTGAGCTATTAGGTGGTCGTAACTTCTGCAAGCCTCACGACTCTGCACAGTACACTATTACTAACTGATCACCCTTTTCTTGAAGCTCAAGAATTCCTTACAATGCGTCACTAAAAGTGACACGGGGAAATACACTCTTTCAACATCACTAATCCATGATCAAGTGATATATTATTTTTCGAAGATTATTTTCTGCATTTATCACCAAATACCGGCTTGACCCCGATAATGGTATGCAAATAACTCTACTTTCTCGGTATAACTTGAGTTAAGTACTCAAAAGTACTCTCAAAGTTATACATCTCAGTATGAACAACTTAGGGATAAAAATCCCTATGAAACACCGTAACCTAGCCTTCCGTTATCTGCATCACAATAGTCTACAAGTCTGTTCATTACCCACAGGTAATGATCTGACTAGCACCGTTAGTGAAAATCTCTAAGGCTGAAATCTCTGATTTCAACCAGAAATGTGACGACTTGACCCATGTTTTTCCGACTCGGTATCAGTCGGCTCTCAGAGGTAACTCACCTCCTCGACACAGGTTCAAGACTCACAAACTCAACAGGTTGTTCCCGTGGTCAACTCATACCACGGTTACGAATAATAACCAACACACTACAGGTTATTCCCTGGTATAAGCATCTAAATGGATATCCAACATAGCAGGAGTATAAACCTAAGGTCACTCCGGTTGAGTCGCCTCGGTGGGCGACCCTACTACAAAGTCTGCCGTTATAACTATATTGTATACACCTACTAATCAAGTTTAGATAAATATCTACTAAACCATAATTTATCATAAATTCTTACCTCGTGCTGCTTGGAGCTCAGGCCGCTATCCATCTCATCTCAAAAACCAAAAACCGAATAAATCGACTCCCGAGAATCCAAGACTCGACTCAAAAACAACATAGTATGGCATCGCAGAACCTTGGGCTCTGATACCACTAAAGTTGTCACGCCCCGAGAGCATACCGAGCCGAAAATCAAACGGACGGCACCTCCCCTGTACGTGGCAACATTTCGGGTTAATACAAGGCCCGTAGGCCCACAATAACAACAATATATATATGTATGAAAACAAAAACTACACAAGACACAGTGGAAACATACTACAATCTCACAAATGCATACCGGTATGACTAACACACCACAACAACACGAAATCTCGACAAAAAATCTGAATATACAACATATATATCATGAAAACTCCAAAATACAATGCACAACAGACAGCAGGCCCAAAACAAAACACGGGAGCCGCGTGAGATGAGATGACATCAACCGGCGGTGCTCCAAGCTGTCACGAAGTCTTCTACCTGTTACCTGGGCGACAGAAAACCCAGGGTCCGCGGGGGTGGTGAGTAAAACTTAGCAGGTAATAGAAAACATGTATATATGTAATATCACATGTATTTCGACAACATAATCTAGATGTACAACAGGTATATCAGCATAGTATATAAATACAAGCATATACCGTCTAACTGAAATGAATAACATAAAATGCAGACATACCTGAAGTCTGCTACGCTACTCTGATCCAACCTGAACATATATCAAACATATATATAACAGGAAGAGTAATACCAACACATAATCTACTCATGCTATAGGCCAAGGTATCTATGGTCTATCTAACCCGTACCAATATCCGACACACTGTATAACATATGCAAGAAACATGCATGAATATGATGTACAATCAAATGCAGCAAACATAATATAATCAAATGCAACATCACAATAAGCATATATATATAGACTATATCTATATATGTATACTAATCACAATCATCCATATATATATATATATACATGCATATATGTATATATGTGGCAATATGCAAAAATGTCATCAGTCGGCAATGCAGCATGCATGGTCATGTCGGCTCACCCTAAAGCTACCACAACCCCAGTGTGGCCTCGGTGGCTCGAGCATGACAACTGTCCCAACTCAACACCAACCGCTACTCTCGAGTGGCCGAGTGGGCAGTATGATCGAGTAGCATATAAGCGTAAAGAGCAAGCTACACGATGGGGGTCCCTGCTATTGGTCACTCCGACAGTCACTACCCATGAGTGGTCGAGTACCACACACGCAGGACTACGGCACACAAATCCAACTACCACTGTCTATAGTGGTAGAGTGAGGCACCTCAATGCTCTGCCCTCACACCGGTTACTCCTCCTATGAGTAACTGTGGAGGCAGGATGACTGGCGACCCTCTCAACCATAAGGGAGACCTCATCGCCAGCGTGCATGTAAATGCATGAATGCAATGTCTCACATACAGACATCCACCATAGACTCTCTATCCTATACAGAGTCATACCAATCTACTCGACGCACTCTCTATCACATGAGAGTCATACTCATCGATCATAATACTCTCTATCCCTGTGAGAGTCATACTAATCTACTCGACGCACTCTTTATCACGTAGAGTCGTACTCATCGATTATAACAAGCTAGGACCACCGGTGCATGGCGATACCTAAGTATCATTCCTCTGACCATTTACACAACACATGTTCGGTGGTAACATACAACCTAAGGGTACTAGAACTAACCCTAGGTTAAAGACATTATCTACCTACGGATGACCTTTTTGCCCAATATACAATCAGGTTGTCATCCGGACTTTACCATTTGCACTTAACTTAAACAAATTCTAAGTTACTTGCATCACCTATATGTATAACTCCTAATCATGGTAAAATAAACATGATATCAGCAATAGAGTTAATAACCAACGGAAAAGGATCAAGCATACGATAAAAAGAACAGGGTCAAGGTAATATGAACACCTAACATGCTCATATCAATGACTAAATCTGAATGAAATACAACTACCCAGACCAGGTAGGAAATTACCCACCTGATATGCAGACTACATTGTCCGTCTTCACATCCAAGATTCCGTCTTGTATCAACATCCTGTACACAACATAAAACATACTTAAGTTCTATCATACATCGAATAATCGAATCAAATCTTACATCGACTTCATATTCTAAACTACTAAACGAATATTAACTAAAGTCTCGTTCACCCATCATACATAATATCTATTATATCACCATGATGCGATACTTGATATAATTAACCACCACACTAATTCATAGCTATAATTCTACAACAAATCAATCCATATCAACTTTGTGAACTGCATCCACCATAATTCCAATAATCCTAAACCGGAACAATACAAGCTGCATAAGCTATAGGTAGACCACCTTTCAACAAATCAAAACTATCATTCATACAACTTAAAATTTACCTCAATCTCAGCTTCCACAGCCCCATCCGAAATATTCTCCCCTTGTTCACCACCATCCCTGAAATCACTATCATATTGGCTACAAAATATTCATATACCAGATTTCTGTAACTTGAACTTACCTAGTCTTTCCTTTCCCATTCACAGCCAGAAATCCCTTGATCTCCCAGATCAACTGTGATGAGATGAGTTGTACTTCGAATCAAAGTTTCCACTGAGACGAACACCATCGGCTCCATAAGATCGGTTCACGGTTACAATGCCCTCGACGGAGAAGAGAGGATGGTGGAGCTGTGGTTGTTCGCGATGTATTGGTAGGTTTCTGAAGCTTATAATTCGTCGAGGATAGGGAAAAGGGCGAACACAGCAATGGTAGAATACTGCTACCCGTGTTGAAGGGGGCAGTGGTGGCGTTGTTGAGTGATCACGGTGGCCACGAAGCGAGACGCGTCGGATGCAAGCGGTGAAGGCTGATGGAAATGGCTGTCGGCACCTGCTGCTGCCCCTTTTTCCTACCACAATCCGACACAGCAACCCCCAAAACAATCAGAACACTCCAACCACAATTTCTATATGAAATTCATCGACAAACACAACCATTCAACCGATTGGAATTCACAACACACATAGAAAATCTATCTTGCTTACCCGAAGTTAAACCTCATCGGCAGTAACTCTAGAACCGACAGCCCCACCTTTACCTATCCCCTATTTGTCGATACCAACACCTAGTTTCCAGTGGCGATCCTCTGTTCACCGGCGAAGTCAACGCGTCCGAAGCACTGCCCTAGCTACTGCTGAGAACCCCGGCTCCGGCAGCAAGTCGTCGTCGTCCCTACTCAAGCACAGCGCCGTCGTCGTTGACCCAAGCCCCCAGATCGAGCTTCGCTGCGAGATCGCCGGTAGACCGCTATTCTTCGCCGGTCTCTGGCACCCCGATCGCTCCCTCAAACCTTGCCCGACGACACTTTCCGCTATCGTCTCCTCCAACCGGATCTCCCACCAGCGTGGCGTCGGCAGCGACTTGGTGCGTGGTGGAAGTGAGGCGAAGAAATCACGGGAGGGAGAAGGAGGAGTCGCGGAAGGGAAAGAAACGGCGCAATTCAAAATTTAGGGGAAACGGAAACAATATAAAGGGGTTTTTTAATTAACCCAAGAATTTCCTTGTAGATAGTCTAAACAGGCTTTACAAAAGCCTATTCGCTTTATCCCCATGAAATTTTCGTTTAAATCCAGAAAATTTCTAAAAATTGCTGAAAAATTTCACAAAATATTTTATCAATTAACAAGGAATATATTTTTTTTCTGGTATTTTACATTCTCCCCCACTTATAAAAAATTTGGTCCCCAAATTTCGTACTAACAAGCAAAAATTACTTCAAGCAAGTTTCCGAAAGGACCACCTACCTTCCTCAAGTGAACAGATGAGGCTATCGAGATCGAATAGTATCTTCCAGCTCTAATATAGTCTCCTCATCAGTCGGATACTGTCATCCAACCTTTACGAGTCGGATGGTCTTGTTCCGCTACTGTCGCTCCTTGCGACCTAGGATCCACCCTGGAATCTTCTCGTAAGTCGCATTAGACTGAGGTAGAATTCAGAACCTTTTTTAGAACATATCAACATGCGACACATATTTCCTCAGTATAACAACAGGAAATACATAGTGAGCATCCGCAAGAGTCAGAGGTAAAGCCAACCGATAAGCTACACCTCTATAATCCACGACACAATCTGAATAGATCCTCCAACATTTGAATGTCATGCTCAGACAGTCCATCCGTCCGCGGATAAAATGTTGCACTAAGCCGAAGCTCTGTGCCCATATTCTGATGTAGACTCTGCCAAATTCGCGAGGTAAATCACGGGTCTCTATCAGATATACTACCCAAAGGCACGCCATGCTATCTGATTGTAAAATACCGGAAAAAAAATAATATAAAATAAAATAAAAATAATATATATATATATATATATATATATATATATATATATATATATATATATATATATATATATATATATATATATATACACACACACACATACATATATATATATGTTTGGCGATACCTGGTTAGGGATACACTTAGAGCTAACCTAGATCTAAATGGTTTGGGTTTAATTAATAGAGCTTAGGGTTAAATTAACCTAGGCTTAATTGAATTTTGGGTTGATGGATTGTAGGATTAAACCCAAACCCACTAACCCTCAAACCCGACCCGTTAACTCATTAAAACCATCGTCGTTTCCTTCCGTTTTTTTTCGCCGACACCATCTCCTTAAAATCAAGTGTTTCCTTCGATCACCGCCGCGACTTCGTTTTCTTTGCCTTCGCACGCGCGACGATTTCCCTGCTCCAAGCGATCTCGCCACCACGGAACGTCGGCCGCCGGACGCCCTCTCCGCACCGGTCTTCTCGCCTCACGACTCTCCTCTCCGCAAGAAGTAGCCGGCGACCTCGGCGACCTTTCGGGGCGGTGAGCGCGGATTTGTTCTTGAAGTTTAGAAAGGTAAGCATCGATCTTGGATTACCTTGAACAAGAATAAGATGCTCATGGATTTTGGTGTGGCTAAACGCGAAACCTAATGTGGGCGTGTTTGTTTGCCGTGAGGATCTTGGAGGAACCGCTTGGCGACGGAGTTCCTACTATCGGTAGTCGGATTCTCTTTGAATTCTTGTGTGTTTTTCCTTTGAGACCCTGCGATTTTTGGGCGTGGTTGTTCGGGAACAGTGATTTGGGAAAATCGTTGCTTGATTCATTTGGTAAGCACGAGCTATCTCTTCCTTTTTGTCCCTACTGTCCAGTGTGTTATTTGGTTGCCGATGGTGCTTGCCGGAGTGGTGGCTGTGTGGATGTGAGCAGGGGGCGGGCGTTGGAAATGTGGTTGTCTATGTCGTGAATGGGTTCTGTTAGGGTAGATCAATTCATTGGTTGCCTTGATTTAGCTAGTTAACAAGGGTTAAATAATTGGGTATCTAATTGGTGGAACTGGGTTTGAATTAATAATAAGGGTTGGTCGATGGTGAGGTTCTGTTGGGTGTTTGACCGGTTGTGAATTAGTAGCTGTGTTTGGGCTACAAATAGAGATGTGTATCGGTGTGAATATAGGTTAGATTAATACTTAATTTGTTAATGATCCTATTACATCAAATTAAGTATAAAAAGATTAAATCTTCATGAGATTGACTTTGTTAAGTCGAATATAAAATTGTATGAGGAAGTTGACACTTTTGCTAATTAAAATCGATGGATGTAAGATAAATGGTCAAGTCTAGCTAATTGGGGTTTCTAAATCGTATTCGATAAGGGACGCAAATATGGAAACGATAGAATAGTAAATTAAATATATCTATTGTCATGTGCTTGAACTTAATGCATATTATGGTTATTTGCAGGACGTGGATACGAGACTGGTCCGTGGACATGAGGACTCTATTACCACGCGCATTAACAACAGGTAGGTAATTTCCTACTGGTCGGGTAGATGTAATGATTTCCAGATTTAGACATAGATATGAACATGTTAGGTGTTCATATTACCTTGACCATGCTCTGTTTATCGTATGCTTGAACTTACCGTTGATATATATGTGTGCTCGATTATTGATAACACATATTCCCTAGCATGATCTAGAACTTACAGATGTGATGTAAGTAGGTCTAACGGTTTAGTAGGGTGTAGATGTTAGAGTACGGAGGATGATCTAAATTGTAAATTTGACAAAAAGATCCTCTGTGGATAAGTATGACCCTAGATGTAGGACTTATTCCATACCTGTATGTGACACATTTATTCACCAACCACGGGTTGTGTGAATGGTCATGTGAGTCGTGGACAGTGTGTCGCTACGGACCGATGGTCCTAGCTTGTCATGATTAGATGAGTGACTCTCAGGTAGAGAGTGTATCGATCAATTGGGTGTGACTCTTTGTTGAACAGAGAGTCTAGGATAGATGTTATGTGAGACAAGACTCCTCATGTCATTGCATGTATACCGACGACATCGTCTCCCTTGGGGTTGAGAGAGAGTCAAACATCCTCGCCTCCCGTGTTACTTCGGAGGAGTAATCGGTGTGAGGAATAGCATTTGTTGTGCCGCACTCTACCATTATTGACGATGGTTGTTGGAGTTGCGCTTGTCCCGGTGCGCTGGTACTCGACCACTCATTAGTAGTGTTAGTGAGTGGCGCAGTTAGGACCCCCGCTATGTAGCGAGCTACTTACGCTCATATGCTACTTGATCATACTACCCAACCCGGCCACCGAGAGTGGTGGCTGAGTCGGGATAGTTGTCATGTCGCGGCCACCCAGGCCACACCGGGTCGTGGTAGCGAGTAGGGGGTGAGCAGGTGCATAACCATGCATCTTTGCATTCTTGTATCATACGGTGTTTTGCATATGATTGTATATATATACATACCTGCTTGTATATATATATATATGGATGATGGTGATTAGTATACATACAGATACAGTCTATATGTATACTCACTTTGATGATGCATTTGTATGTACTATGCTTGTTGCATTTGTTTGTACATATTCATACATGATACTGCATTTCCTGTATGGGAGTAGGTTGATATTTGTATACCTATCGGATATTCACAGTGATACCCTTGACTCAGGTTAGGATATTGTGTTAGTAATATACTGTTATACCCTATGATGTGATTATATGCCCAGGTTGGATCAGGATAGAGTAGCTGATTGTCAGGTATGTCAACATCATTGATGTTCAGTTATTTAGTATATGCATGCATATCTATTGTTATGCCGATGTATACTTGTTGTACAAGTAGATTAGACTGTTGAATAACATGTAATATTGATACATATATTTACATGTTTTCTCTGATTACCTGTTGAGTTTTACTCACCACCTCCGACCCTGGGTTTTTTCGTCGCCTGTGTAATGTAGACGCTTTGTGATTTACTTGAGTCGCGCGATCGATCCATCCCATCTCCATTTTCCGATGTCTCCCGAGGAGTTTATTTTGTTTCTCTCTTATGGTTATGGATTTTGGTCCTATGTCATGGACCCTTGTTTTGTTATGGACTTGTCGTGATGTCGATGTTTTATTTACGGTTTTGACTGTGGACTTGTCAGGTGGTGTACACCTGTATATTTTTGTTATGTATGTTGTGGGTATGCACTCTTTATTTCCGCTGCTGTTATTTGTTGTTTGTTATATATATTATTGTTGTTGTGGGCCTACGGGCCTTGTATTAACTCGAAATGTTGCCACGTACAGGGGAGGTGCCGTCCGTTTGATTTTCGGCTCAGCATGCTCTCGGGGCGTGACAACTTTAGTGGTATCAGAGCCGAAGGTTCTGCAATGCCATATTGTGATTTTGTTTTTGAGTCTTGGATTCTCGGGAGTCGGTATATTTTTCGGTTTGATTTTTGTGAGATGGGATTGACAGCGGCATAAGCTCCGAGCAACACAAAGTAAGTATTCCTGATAATTTATACTTTAGTTAGATGCTTATCTAGACTTGTTCAACAGGTGAATACTGTTAGAGTCATGCCACCTGTTCAGACTCGTGGTCGAGGCCGTCCATCCAGGCGAGCAGCCAGAGGGAGGGGACGAGATACCATTGCGACTGAGCCTACTACTCAAGTACCACCTCAACAAACCCCTATTGGTGATTCGGAGCCTCAGAATCCAGATGTACCACTGACTACGCCAGAGCCCACAGAGTCCAGTAGGCTCAATGATAAGTCACGGATACTCGTGTTAGCACGATCAGCCAAGGAGAAGTTCACCTTGTTCCGAGGGGAGTCCGACCCATGGATTGCCCGATCTTGGCTGGAAAATATGGAAGACACCTTCGAGTATATGAACTGCACAGATGTGGAGAAGGTGGGCCTTGCTGCATATCATCTCAGAGATCAGGCTGTCATGTGGTGGAAATTGCAGAAGACTCTATCCGGGGAGCGCATGATTACTTGGGCCACCAGACGCTCGAGGCAAGATTTTCCTTCTCGGCTTTTTACGTCGCCGAGAATTTCTAAGTCAAGCAAGGTGATCGGTCCTGCATGGGAGTACAACGTAGAGTTTACCAGACTATCAGAGTTCTGCTCTCACCTAGTAGCTCAGGATGCAGATCGTATGTACCAGTTCACCCAGGGTCTTGCTATCTATATACGGAGCCGAATGTCAGGATCTACCATTACCTCATACAGGGAGGCACTGGACCGCGCCCTCTTCATCGAGATGACTTCCCAGCAAATTTCCAAGGAGAAGGATATCGAGGGTTGGCTCGGGACTCGTAAGAAAGGAACTACGCGAAGTGCTGCAGAAGGGTCAGCTAGATCACAGAAGGGGAAACGTCCAGCATCAGAGTTTTCTAGAGGATCTCAGAGTAGCCGTAAGGGCCGAGGCAGGAATGGATGCTATAAATGTGGATCTAAAAGTCACAGAGTATCAGAGTGTCCGTTGGATCAGTCGGTTTACTATTATTGCAAACGACCGGGTCATACAAGCCGTGATTGTACGTTGAAGGCACAGTTGGAGTTTCCTGATAGCTCCAACAAAGGGAAGAAGTCTACCCAGAATGGCGAGGACAAAGACCGGACTCAGACTTATGGACAGAGGCAGCCAGTACCTCCACCACCTCAGTTGTACCAGATGCAGGGGGTGCCCATATAGTGATGCCGACAGTGATCCAGTACCCTGCATCTCCGGTGATCTACTACCCGGGAGTATCTGCACCTCAGCAGTTTATACTAGCCAATTCTCAGGGATATCTGATGCCTGCACCAGCTACTCAGCCTCCAATACCACAGAGCCAGATCCAAATGAGGGAGGAGACACTACTACTTCGGTGGATGCACACGAATATTGAGACTGGACGAGTTTTTGCCATCACTAGAGAGGAGGCACAGCGGGCTGATGGATCAGTCATACGCGGTATGGTTTCAATTTATGCTATATATGCTGATACGTTGATAGATACCGGTAGTTCTCATTCATTTGTATCTAGAGTATTTCTGAGTAGAGTTGGAAGAATCCCCAGGGTTCGTTCTTGTGGGTTAGCAGTATCCTTGCCATCTGGAGAGGTGCTAACTAGCCACCAAGAAATCAAGGGTTGCCCATTAGACTTCGGGCATATCCTTACGATGGATCTTCGTGTTGGAAATGATAGAGTTCAAAATTATTCTCGTTATGGACTGGATGGCCGCTTATCACGCTACAGAGGATTGTAGAGCACGAGTGGTGACATTCTGACCACCAGATCAACCAGCTTGGGAATTAGTTGGAACCAGAGATGATGGATTATCTCAGAAGCTATTGGCCCAGGGTTGTCAGGGTTATTTGCTATCTCTGGTCAAGGTTGAGAACGAAGGACTACCACCTCTCTCTGATGTGCGAGTAGTCCGAGAGTATCCAGATGTATTTCCTGATGAACTTCCAGGCTTGCCACCTCCTAGGCAAGTCGAATTTGCGATAGAGGTGATTCCAGGAACTGCGCCTATATCGAAACCTCCTTATCGGATGGCGCCAAAGGAACTGAACGAACTTAAAGTTCAACTGCAGGAGTTGCTGGATAATGGATTCATCCGACCTAGTGTTTCACCATGGGGAACACCGGTACTCTTTGTCAAGAAGAAGGATGGATCGTTGCGGTTATGTATTGACTATCGGCAACTGAATGCAGTCACAGTTAAGAACAAATATCCACTGCCGAGGATAGAAGATTTGTTCGATCAGCTGAAGGATACATGTGTGTATTCTAAAATTGATCTGCGCTCAGGATATCATCAGCTTTGGATAAGAGATGAGGATGTTCAGAAAACATCTTTCCGCACCCGTTATGGACATTACGAGTTTCTAGTGATGTCGTTTGGTCTCACGAATGCCCCAGCTGCATTTATGGACTTAATGAACCGGGTATTCCTGAGGTATATAGATCAGTTCGTAATAGTGTTCATCGACGATATATTGATTTATTCTCGATCCGAGGAAGAGCATGAACAACATCTGCGGATAATATTGGAAATTTTGTGACAGGAGCAGTTGTATGCCAAGTTTAGCAAATGTGCGTTCTGGTTATCCTCAATGGGTTTTCTTGGACATGTGGTGTCCAACAGAGGTATTTCTGTAGATCCCGTAAGATCGAGGCGATTACGGTTGGGAGCCAAAATCGACAGGAGGTTCATAGTTTCCTTGGTCTGGCCGGGTATTATCGGAGGTTCATGGAGGGATTCTCGAGTATCGTCATGCCACTCACTCGTCTGACTCGAAAAGGGGTCAAGTTCACCTGGTCAGAGGCCTGTGAAACTAGCTTCCAGGAGCTTAAGCGACGACTAGTTTCTGCACCTATCTTAGTGATTCCTTCTGGAGTTGATGGGATGGTTCTCTATACGGATGCTTCTATCCAAGGGTTGGGAGCATTACGATCTGATCCAACCGTGGTATCTTATGCCTCCGTCAACTAAAAGATCACGAGAAATTACCCAGCACACGATCCGAGTTAGCCGCCATTATTTTCGCATTGAAGATATGGAGGCACTACTTATATGGGATTACCTTTGAGATCTACTGACCATAAAAGTCCAAGTATACATTCACACGTAAAGAGCTGAATATGAGGCAGAGACGATGGATGGAGTATCGAAGGATTACGATCGCACCATCCAAAGATCATCCGGGAAAAGCTAATGGTAGCGGATGCGCTGAGCAGGAAGTCTCGTGGAGTTCTCGGCGATCATCCGACGAAGCATCGATCCGTTCGACGTTCTCGAGTTGGAATTATTTGGAACACTGGTCAAACATCCCGGGGGATATTAGTATCTATGGTTGCCCAGTCCGCCATTGCTGAGAGGATCAAGGAAGCACAAGTCAGTGATCAACATCTGCAGTTCTTGAGCAAAGACGATAGACTCGTAACGCCGACGGATTTCTCGAGTGACGAGTGGTGTGCTTGCTTCCGAGGCGACTATGTGTTTTGGACACACACCCAGTTAAGGAAGAATTGCTACAGGAAGCACATCAGTCGAGATTTGCTATACATCCTGGTGGTACACGGATGTACCGAGATTTGAAGCGCTTATACTGGTGGAACGGTATGAAACGGGATATTGCAGATTTTGTGGCACGATGTCTGGTATGCCAGCAAGTGAAGGCCGAACATCAGAAACCTGCGGGGTTACTTCAGGAAATCTCGATCCCGGAATGGAAGTGGGAGCATATCACGATGGACTTCGTTACGGGATTACCCAGAACCCGTAAAGGACATACTGCGATTTGGGTGATCGTGGATCGATTAACCAAATCCGCTCACTTCCTTCCGATTCGTGAGACGGACTCATTGGATCGTCTAGCGGAATTATACTGCCGAGAGATCATCAGATTACATGGAGTACCATTGAGTATTATATCTGATAGAGATCCGCGATTTACTTCGCGATTCTGGCAGAGTCTGCAGCAGGCCATGGGCACAGAGCTTCGACTCAGTACAGCCTTTCATCCGCAGACAGACGGACAGTCCGAACGTACCATTCAGACTTTGGAGGATCTATTGAGATCTTGCGTCATGGATTTCGGTGGCAGTTGGGAGGATCACATTCCGTTAGTGGAGTTTGCCTACAACAACAGCTACCACTCTTCTATCCAGATGGCTCCATTCGAGGCATTATACGGCAGACCCTGCAGATCTCCTGTGTTATGGGAAGAAGTTGGGGAACGACAGATATTGGGGCCCCAGAGTATCCAGCGGGATGCAGAGTTGGTGCGAGTGATCAGACGACGATTATCTGAGGCACAGGATAGACAGAAGAGCTATGCGGACCGGAGACGAAGGCCTCTGGAATTCTCAGTCGGGGACCATGTATTCCTACGAGTGTCACCCACCAAAGGAGTCAAGAGATTTGGGCTAAAAGGAAAATTAGCTCCACGTTACATTGGTCCATTTGAGATATTAGAGCGGATTGGAGGTGTTGCTTATCGGTTGGCTTTACCTCCGACACTTGCGGGTGTTCACAACGTATTCCATGTTTCCATGTTGAGGAAATATGTGTCGCGATCTGACCATGTTCTGAAAGAGGTTCTGATACCCCTCCAGGCGAATGCGACTTATGAGGAGACTCCAGTGCGGATTCTTGATCGCAAGGAGCGGCAGTTGCGGAACAAAATCATCCGACTCGTAAAAGTGGGATGGCAGCATCATACGGATGAGGAGGCTACATGGGAGCTGGAAGATACTATTCGAGCTCGATACCCTCATCTGTTTGTTTGAGGTATGTGGTTATTTTAGAATGTGCTTGAATTACTTGTTGCATCAAAGTACGAAATTTGGGGACCAAATTTTAATAAGTGGGGGAGAATGTAAAATACTGGGAAAAAAAATAATATAAAATAAAATAAAAATAATATATATATATATATATATATATATATATATATATATATATATATATATATATATATATATATATATATATATATATATATATATATGTTTGGTGATACCTGGTTAGGGATACACTTAGAGCTAACCTAGATCTAAATGGTTTGGGTTTAATTAATAGATCTTAGGGTTAAATTAACCTAGGCTTAATTGAATTTTGGGTTGATGGATTGTAGGATTAAACCCAAACCCACTAACCCTCAAACCCGACCCGTTAACTCATTAAAACCACCGCCGTTTCCTTCCGTTTTTTTTCGCCGACACCATCTCCTTAAAATCGAGCGTTTCCTTCGATCACCGCCGCGACTTCGTTTTCTTTGCCTTCGCACGCGCGACGATTTCCCTGCTCCAAGCGATCTCGCCACCACAGAACGTCGGCCGCCAGACGCCCTCTCCGCACCGGTCTTCTCGCCTCACGACTCTCCTCTCCACAAGAAGTAGCCGGCGACCTCGACAGCCTTCCCGGGACGGCTGGAAGCGCCGATTTGGGCGCTGTTCTTGAAGTTTCCGGCAAATCGAGCAGTCCACTGTCGTTGGAGTCGAGGAGAGGTAAGCATCGATCTTGGATTCTGCTTACCTTGAACAAGAATAAGATGCTGTGTGGATTTTGGTGTGTCTAAACGCGAAACCTAATGTGGGCAGTGTTTGTTTCCGACCGACTGAGGATCTTGGAGGAACTGCTTGGCCGACGGAGTTCCTACTATCGGTAAGCTGGATTCTCTTTAGTTACTGTGTGTTTTTCCCCTTGGCTGAGACCCCTGCGATTTTTGGGCAGTGGTTGTTCTGGGAACAGAGTGATTTGGGGGAAGTACTGCCGGCGTTGCTTCAATTCGCTGGTAAGCACGAGCTATCTCTTCCTTTTTGTCCCTACTGTCCAGTGTGTTGTTTGGTTGCCGATGGTGCTTGCCGGAGTGGTGGTTGTGTGGATGTGAGCAGGGGGCGGGCGTTGGAAATGTGGTTGTCTATGTCGTGAATGGGTTCTGTTAGGGTAGATCAATTCATTGGTTGCCTTGATTTAGCTAGTTAACAAGGGTTAAATAATTGGGTATCTAATTAGTGGAACTGGGTTTGAATTAATAATAAGGGTTGGTCGATGGTGAGGTTCTGTTGGGTGTTTGACCGATTGTGAATTAGTAGCTGTGTTTGGGCTACAAATAGAGATGTGTATCGGTGTGAATATAGGTTAGATTAATACTTAATTTGTTAGTGATCCTATTACATCAAATTAAGTATAAAAAGATTAAATCTTCATTAGATTGACTTTGTTAAGTCGAATATAAAATTGTATGAGGAAGTTGACACTTTTGCTAATTAAAATCGATGGATGTAAGATAAATGGTCAAGTCTGGCTAATTGGGGTTTCTAAATCGTATTCGATAAGGGACGCAAATATGGAAACGATAGAATAGTAAATTAAATATATCTATTGTCATGTGCTTGAACTTAATGCATATTATGGTTATTTGCAGGACGTGGATACGAGACTGGTCCGCGGACGTGAGGACTCTATTACCACGCGCATTAACAGCAGGTAGGTAATTTCCTACTGGTCGGGTAGATGTAATGATTTCCAGATTTAGACATAGATATGAACATGTTAGGTGTTCATATTACCTTGACCATGACCATGCTTATCGTATGCTTGAACTTACCGTTGATATATATGTGTGCTCGATTATTGATAACACATATTCCCTAGCATGATCTAGAACTTACAGATGTGATGTAAGTAGGTCTAACGGTTTAGTAGGGTGTAGATGTTAGAGTACGGAGGATGATCTAAATTGTAAATTTGACAAAAAGATCCTCTGTGGATAAGTATGACCCTAGATGTAGGACTTATTCCATACCTGTATGTGACACATTTATTCACTAACCACGGGTTGTGTGAATGGTCATGTGAGTCGTGGGCAGGTCGCTACTTTAATCGATGGTCCTAGCTTGTCATGATTAGATGAGTGACTCTCGTAGAGTGTGTCTTGATCAGTGGGTGTGACTCTTTGTTGAGCAGAGAGTCTAGGTAGATGTTCAGATGTGACAAGACTCATGTCATTGCATGTGCATATCGACGACATCGCCTCCCTTGGGGTTGAGAGAGAGTCGTCAAGTCATCCCGCCTCCCGTTACTTCTAGAGGAGTAATCGGTGTGAGGGCATAGCATTTGTTGGCCGCACTCTACCATTATCGACGATGGTTGTTGGAGTTGCGCAGTTGTCTGGTGCGTTGGTACTCGACCACTCATTAGTAGTGTTAGTCGGAGTGGCCACAGAGGACTCGCCATGTAGCGAGCTACTTACGCCATATGCTACTTGATCATACTACCCAACTGGCCACCGAGAGTGGTGGCTACCGAGTCGGGATAGTTGTCATGTCGTGCCACCTAGGCCACACTGGGGTCGTGGTAGCGAGTAGGGGTGAGCAGGCATGACCATGCATGCTGCATTGCCGTATCATATGGTGTTTTGCATATGATTATATATATATACATACCTGCTTGTATATATATATATGGATGATGGTTATTAGTATACATACAGATACAGTCTATATGTATACTCACTTTGATGATGCATTTGTATGTACTATGCTTGTTGCATTTGTTTGTACATATTCATACATGATACTGCATTTCCTGTATGGGAGTAGGTTGATATTTGTATACCTATCGGATATTCACAGTGATACCCTTGACTCAGGTTAGGATATTGTGTTAGTAATATACTGTTATACCCTATGATGTGATTATATGCCCAGGTTGGATCAGGATAGAGTAGCCGATCGCTGTGTCGATCATTGATGTTCAGTTATTTAGTATATGCATGCATATCTATTGTTATGCTGATGTATACTTGTTGTACAAGTAGATTAGACTGTTGAATAATATGTAATATTGATACATATATTTACATGTTTTCTCTGATTACCTGCTGAGTTTTACTCACCACCTCGACTGGTTTTTGTCACCAGTGCAATGTAGACGCCTTTGTGACGACTTGAGTCGCTACGATCGATCCATCCCATCTCCATTTTCCGATGTCTCCCGAGGAGTTTATTTTGTTTCTCTCTTATGGTTATGGATTTTGGTCCTATGTCATGGACCCTTGTTTTGTTATGGACTTGTCGTGATGTCGATGTTTTATTTACGGTTTTGACTGTGGACTTGTCAGGTGGTGTACACCTGTATATTTTTGTTATGTATGTTGTGGGTATGCACTCTTTATTTCCGCTGCTGTTATTTGTTGTTTGTTATATATATTATTGTTGTTGTGAGCCTACGGGCCTTGTATTAACCCGAAATGTTGCCACGTACAGGGGAGGTGCCGTCCGTTTGATTTTCGGCTCGGCATGCTCTCGGGGCGTGACACTGATAATCCCTCGACAGTACAACTCTGCCAGACGATCCAACGGGTACGACCCACGAATAGGCAGAAAGTAAGCTGATTTGGTTAGTCGATCCACGATCATCTAAATCGCATCATATCCCTTACGGATTCTAGGTAATCCCGTAACCAAATCTATCATGATTTGCTCCCACTTCCATTCCGGAATCGGAATTCTCTAGAGCAATCCAGCGGGTTTTTGATGTCCAGCCTTCACCCACTGGCATAACTAAACATCGAGCAGCAAAATCTGCTATAACTCTCTTTATATCATTCCACCAGTATAAACGTTTTGACTCTCGGTACATCTGAGTACCATCAGGGTGAATAGCAAATCTCCAATGATATGCTTCCTGTAGCGACTCTTCCTTAAACACTGCAACTCCGTAACCCACTATCCTTATCAGAGACGGAGAATTATTTTCTCAAAAGAGAAGTTCATTAACCATTCCAAATCCACCCCACTACACACTCTATAAGTGCATGGGAGACTATAACGACCAGTCTCACTCGTTGCAACTGTTCGCATTCCAACAACTCCATTGTAGCTACCCAGTAGCTTGTTAAATTCAATGAGCACTTCTGCTCCATATATCCATAAATAACTACTAAAGTCACATTGTGTATATGATAGATTATCTCGTAGTTTCTTAACTGTCGTAGGCATAAGATATGCCTCATTCAACTGCATCGGAATCGTTCCGATCCCTGAAATGACGCATCTGCGTACATCATCCTTTTATCCATACCGGAAGGATTAACTAATACTCATGTAAAAGTTAATCACCGTCTAAGCCTTGTAACTGGTTTAACCAGCTTCCGACTAAATGATTTCTATCGTCACCTTTGTCAAACAAGTCCGTAGTATAGTAATGCTAAGACATTCTATCCACATCTACAGTACTAACCAAAACATACAAAGAAAACCACCATCTACGGCGGACGAGTGCGCGACTCCAACTACCGCAATCAATAGTAGCCAAGTTACACAACTCCAACAACCACAACTGATCCAATCGTGTTCAGGATACACGATTCTCCAATCCCGTGACGACTACATCATTAATTAGTCTAGCAACTTTATCAAAATCCGTACAATTCATACTAAGTATGAAAGTGTCATCTCTACACACCTGCATCCCCTTTTTCTCTAGGCTGATGATATATCAATCATCACAACGATAATGATACTTATATGACACCATGTCACTACCATATCAACGCTCCGGTCGTAAACCAACCCTAGAGTATACACAGGTGTCTTTAGCTGATCTAAACAGATCATTTATCCTCAACGTAGGATATTTACTTTCAGCAATTATCGCATTCCATCATCGATAATCGATGCATAATTTCAAAAGTTCATCCCTCTTTTATCAAATAGTTTTGGATCCTTCTCAAGGAGAAATACTGGGATAGATAATTATCCCTTCCAACATCTCTTATAATCACAACTTAAATTCTTCCAATTATATAGTGTTTAGCAACATTGATACCACAACACTATCACCCGGTATGTGATCTTCGATACCGGACTATTTTCGCAATCATTTCGAACGCCTACTCCACTTGCCTAAGCAACGGCAAGCCTTGGAGTTCATCCGAAATTACATCCGAAGGCTCTCAGATTATTCGCACATCCGAGAGACATATCGTACCATACTTCCAACAATTTGACCATCCATAAGGATATGTCTACAACAAAAGTATGTCTATCAAAGTCTAAGGGTATCCCTTGACTTCTTAATTATTGATCCACATTTCACCAGACGGTAGAGATACCACCGACCAACAAGTCGATGTAAAGGACCCTTCTAATCCAACTAAGAATATTCTAGACAAAGATACCTGTAAACTACAAGTATCTCTCAATATATTAACTTTGAGGGTAAACTAACATAATACCCTGAACAATGCATTATCTGTCGATCCGATCCAAAGGCTCATCGCAAGTCTCGGCCTTTCTCTGAAGAGGAGAAGATCAAATCCAACAGTCCGCGATAACACGGTCGCATTTCTACAACGAATGATCCGAGGATTTTTCCTAGATCATTTGATCCCATCACTTAATCCTACGAGCTGCAACTGTAGAATACCAAATAGATACGACCATCGTCGTATACTCTCTCCTCTGTACTAAGCAAATCATATCTGGAGGTAACTGTTTGTTGTTGTCTGCTGAGTCTTCTACAATGTCTTCTGCTGATGCTACTTCTGTGCTGATCTCTGCTGAAGGGGAGTATCAAGGAACTCCAATCACGCCTGAGGTAGTAGGTTGATGCTGATAAGATAACTCAATCCTCTGTGCTGATCTCTACTGTCGAGACGATGCATCTTCCTCCCGGAACACCATCGATATTCTTCAACTGAATCTTCAAGGTACATCTCCATTGTACTGGTTGCTCAACAATAGCAACAGCTGAACTGCTCCAACAGATAATCTGGCTTCACGTGTCTTCGTGATCTTCACTGCACGCACACAATCCCTTCGGAGTCTTTGTTCTGATTTTTGCTGATATCCACAAGAACCTTCTGATGATCTGCGATTGGTCTTCTATAATCGAAAAGTAGCTCAAGGCTTGTGACCCTGATATTGCTCCTTTATCCAACAATCGAAGACTTCTGACTCTATTAAGTTGACCTGCAATATATGCTTATCGGTCTCCAACTCTTAAACCCTTGTACGGAGTCATTTCTAAACTCCTGTCTCAATCCAACGTCTTCCGGCAAGATCTGGTAGAAGATCTCGTCATCTTAATCCAACTGTAAGCCAACAATCGTAGGTGGCTTAAAATATCCATTCATCTTCTTGAGTTATTAGGTGGTCGTAACCTCTGCAAGCCTCACGACTCTGCACAGTACACTATTACTAACTGATCACCCTTTTCTTGAAGCTCAAGAATTCCTTACAATGCGTCACTAAAAGTGACACGGGGAAATACACTCTTTCAACATCACTAATCCATGATCAAGTGATATATTATTTACCGAAGATTATTTTCTGCATTTATCACCAACCGGCCAATCTCGATAATGGTATGCAAATAACTCTACTTTCTTGGTATAACTTGAGTTAAGTACTCAAAAGTACTCTCAAAGTTATACATCTCAGTATGAACAACTTAGGGATAAAAATCCCTATGAAACACCGTAACCTAGCCTTCCGCTATCTGCATCACAATAGTCTACAAGTCTGTTCATTACCCACAGGTAATGATCTGACTAGCACCGTTAGTGAAAATCTCTAAGGCTGAAATCTCTGATTTCAACCAGAAATGTGACGACTTGACCCATGTTTTTCCGACTCGGTATCAGTCGGCTCTCAGAGGTAACTCACCTCCTCGACACAGGTTCAAGACTCACAAACTCAACAGGTTGTTCCCGTGGTCAACTCATACCACGGTTACGAATAATAACCAACACACTACAGGTTATTCCCTGGTATAAGCATCTAAATGGATATCCAACATAACCGGGAGTATAAACCCTAAGGGTCACTCCGGTTGGTCGCCTCGGTGGACGACCCCTACTACAAGTCTGCACAGGCGTTATAACTATATTGTATACACCTACTAATCAAGTTTAGATAAATATCTACTAAACCATAATTTATCATAAATTCTTACCTCGTGCTGCTTGGAGCTCAGGCCGCTGTCCATCTCATCTCAAAAACCAAAAATCGAATAAATCGACTCCCGAGAATCCAAGACTCGACTCAAAAACAGCATAGTATGACATCGCAGAACCTTGGGCTCTGATACCACTAAAGTTGTCACGCCCCGAGAGCATACCGAGCCGAAAATCAAACGGACGGCACCTCCCTTGTACGTGGCAACATTTCGGGTTAATACAAGGCCCGTAGGCCCACAATAACAACAATATATATATGTATGAAAATAAAAACTACACAAGACACAGCGGAAACATACTACAATCTCACAAATGCATACCGGTATGACTAACACACCACAACAACATGAAATCTCGACAAAAAATCTGAATATACAACATATACATCATGAAAACTCCAAAATACAATGCACAAGAACAGCCCAAAACAAAACACGGAGCCTCGTGAGATGAGATGACGCCACCCGCGATGCTCCAAGTCACACGGTCTTCTAATTGCACTCGGGCATGTAAACCTGTGGTCCATGGGGTGGTGAGTAAAACTCAGCAGGTAATAGAAAACATGTATATATGTAATATCACATGTATTTCGACAACATAATCTAGATGTACAATGTATATCGATAGTATATAAATACAAGCATATACCGCCTAATCAAATGAATAACATAAAAATGCGTATATACTCAAGTTCCGCTACGCTACTCGATCCAACTCAACATATATCAAACATATATATAACAGAAGAGTGATACCAACACATAATCTACTACTCATGTGCCAAGGTATCTATGGTCTATCTAACCTGCACTAATATCCGACTTAATCAGATAACATATGCAAGAAACATGCATGAATATGATGTACAATCAAATGCAGCAAACATAATACAATCAAATGCAACATCACAATAAGTATATATATATAGACTATATCTATATATGTATACTAATCACAATCATCCATATATATATATATACATGCATATATGTATATATATGGCAATATGCAAAAATGCTATCACGTAATGCAAAGATGCATGGTCATGTCGGCTCACCCTAAAGCTACCACGACCCCAGTGTGGCCTCGGTGGCTCGAGCATGACAATTGTCCCAACTCAACACCAACCACTACTCTCGAGTGGCCGAGTGGGCAGTATGATCGAGTAGCATATAAGCGTAAAGAGCAAGCTACACGATGGGGGTCCCTGCTGTTGGTCACTCCGACAGTCACTACCCATGAGTGGTCGAGTACCACACACGCAGGACTACGACACGCAAATCCAACTACCACTGTCTATAGTGGTAGAGTGCGGCACTAATGCTCGCCACACCTGCATTACTCCTATGAGTAACCGTGGAGGCAGGATGACTGGCGACCCTCTCAACCACAAGGGAGACCTCATCGCCAGCGTGCATGTAAATGCATGAATACAATGTCTCACATACAGACATCCACCATAGACTCTCTATCCTGTACAGAGTCATATCAATCTACTCTACGCACTCTCTATCCTGTAGAGAGTCGTACTCAACTGATCATAATACTCTCTATCCTATAGAGAGTCATACTAATCTACTCGACGCACTCTCTATCCTGTAGAGAGTCGTACTCATCTGATTATAACAAGCTAGGACCACTCCAGAATGCGATACCTAAGTATCATTCCTCTGACCATTTACACAACACATGTTCGGTGGTAACATACAACCAAAGGGTACTAGAACTAACCCTAGGTTAAAGACATTATCTACCTACGGATGACCTTTTTGCCCAATATACAATCAGGTTGTCATCCGGACTTTACCATTTGCACTTAACTTAAACAAATTCTAAGTTACTTGCATCACCTATATGTATAACTCCTAATCATGGTAAAATAAACATGATATCAGCAATAGAGTTAATAACCAACGGAAAAGGATCAAGCATACGATAAAAAGAACAGGGTCAAGGTAATATGAACACCTAACATGCTTATATCAATGACTAAATCTGAATGAAATACAACTACCTGGACCAGGTAGGAAATTACCCACCTGATATGCAGACTACATTGTCCGTCTTCACATCCAAGATTCCGTCTTGTATCAACGTCCTGTACACAACATAAAACATACTTAAGTTCTATCGTACATCGAATAATCGAATCAAATCTTACATCGACTTCATATTCCAAACTACTAAACGAATATTAACTAAAGTCTCGTTCACCCATCATACATAATATCTATTATATCACCATGATGCGATACTTGATATAATTAACCACCACACTAATTCATAGCTATAATTCTACAACAAATCAATCCATATCAACTTTGTGAACTGCATCCACCATAATTCCAATAATCCTAAACCGGAACAATACAAGCTGCATAAGCTATAGGTAGACCACCTTTCAACAAATCAAAACTATCATTCATACAACTTAAAATTTACCTCAATCTCAGCTTCCATAGCCCCATTCGAAATATTCTCCCCTTGTTCACCACCATCCCTGAAATCACTATCATATTGGCTACAAAATATTCATATACCAGATTTCTGTAACTTGAACTTACCTAGTCTTTCCTTTCCCATTCACAGCCAGAAATCCCTTGATCTCCCAGATCAACTGTGATGAGATGAGTTGTACTTCGAATCAAAGTTTCCACTGAGACGAACACCATCGGCTCCATAAGATCGGTTCACGGTTACAATGCCCTCGACGGAGAAGAGAGGATGGTGGAGATGTGGTTGTTCGCGATGTATTGGTAGGTTTCTGAAGCTTATAATTCGTCGAGGATAGGGAAAAGGGCAAACACAGCAATGGTAGAATACTGCTACCCGTGTTGAAGGGGGCAGTGGTGGCCGTTTGGGGTGATCACAGCTGGCCACGAAGCAGAGACGTCAGATGCAAGGCGGTGAAGCTGCAACGGAAATGGCTGTCGGCACCTGCTGCTACCCCTTTTTCCTACCACAATCCGACACAACAACCCCCAAAACAATCAGAACACTCCAACCACAATTTCTATATGAAATTCATCAACAAACACAACCATTCAACCGATTGGAATTCACAGCACACATAGAAAATCTATCTTGCTTACCCGAAGTTAAACCTCGTCGGCAGCAACTCTAGAACCGACAGCCCCACCTTTACCTATCCCCTATTTGTTGATACCAACACCTAGTTTCCAGTGGCAATCCTCTGTTCATCGGCGAAGTCAACGCGTCTGAAGCACTGCCCTAGCTCCTGCTGAGAACCCCGGCTCCGGCAGTAAGTCGTCGTCGTCCCTACTCGAGCACAGCGCCGTCGCCGTTGACCGAAGCCCCCAGATCGAGAGCTTCCTTTGCAAAGATCGCCGGGTAGACCAACCGCTGTTGCTGTCGGTCTCTGGCACCCCGATCGCTCCCTCAAACCTTGCCCGGTGACACTTTCCGCTATCGTCTCCTCCAACCGGATCTCCCACCAGCGTGGCGTCGGCAGCGACTTGGTGCGTGGTGGAAGTGAGGCGAAGAAATCACGGGAGGGAGAAGGAGGAGTCGCGGAAGGGAAAGAAACGGTGCGATTCGGAATTTAGGGGAAACGGAAACAATATAAAGGGGTTTTTTAATTAACCCATTAATTTCCTTGTAGATAGTCTAAACAGGCTTTACAAAAGCTTATTCGCTTTATCCCCATGAAATTTTCGTTTAAATCCAGAAAATTTCTAAAAATTCCTGAAAAATTTCACAAAATATTTTATCAATTAACAAGGAATATATTTTTTTTCTGGTATTTTACAAGTGCAGTGGCAAAAGCAAAGAGACATTTGACAGAAGAACGTAGTTTGATCATCTACTATAATATTATTCGATGACGAATTTAAGAAAAATCCATTCAAACGGCTCTGGGTCTAGAAGTTTGTTCGGTTGACGGAGTACGATTTCGATATTGGATCATCGTTCAGAGATGATGTGACTAAGGAGTCCGAACTAAACCGTGAAAAAACTGCGAGCGCTTCTCTGATTTACTCTTGGTGGCCGATGGAGGTCATTTGGACTTCGATCTTATCTTGCTCAACTGTTGGTGAGGCATCTCGAAGGGTCGTAGGACAGAGCTAATCATTCCCAGAGATTAGGCGGATCGAAGATTCAAATACCCTGATGTCAATAAAAAAAATAAAAAAATAAATATTATGACTAATCCAAATGTGCAAATTTCACCCGAGTAATCCAAATAATAGACAATTTTTTTCAATTTTTATTTATCGTATAAATTCGAAGCAGTGTTTCTGTACATTCAAAAATAGATCTCTGGCTCCAGGACAACGACGTGTTGGTTAATCAGGAGGCTCACTTTCATACTTTCAGGGATCGATTCCGTCTTGGCAACGCGCACTATGCGGATGGTGGTAGAAATCAATCCCTCCGTTGCAACGTGGTCGGTCTTCCTGATGCTACATGGGTTCAAACGTGCTCGACCCACACGTCATTCTGATTTACCCACGTCGACAATCGAAAAACTTTCATGGAATCGAGGCGGTCGACCATCAGAATTAGTAGGGAAGAAAAATCGTACCTGATACCTTATGTAAATATAAAAAAAATAGATCTCCAAAATAATATCCCATTTAACATTCCAATTCAACCTCTCTCATTGTTCTCATGGTTTGTATTGTTCTTTAAAATATTAATAAGAATGATTATTGTAGTTAAAAATTTTGCAAATTTTTTTTTGACATTTCATAGTAGAAGATTTAGATTTATTAAGATAAAAAAAATGATCATGGAATTTGATCCTATAAGGAAAGAACATATTAAGATGAAATTTATAATCATTATCTTAACATAATATACATAATGAGTTAATAAATATATTATAATTAAAAATAAAAAGTATTATAACTAAAAAAATAAAATTTGCAAAATCCTTTTCAATTATATATATATATATATATATATATATATATATATATATATATATATATATATATATATATATATATATATATAAGTCAATAAGGATAAATATTTTAAATTAAGATGCGTATATATTTCAATAAGTCAAATCACCGTAGAAAAGTATTTTATAGAATTTTTAAAAATGAATAATATATTAGGAAAAGATCTTTTTGATATGCATACTAGTATAATAAAAAAAATTTGAACTCATAAAATGACAAAGATGTGATAATGAATTTAATATAAAAGATAAATAATAAGGCATGCAAAAGAGACAGTTAAATAAAAATTCTAGAGTTTTTTATACATAATTATTATAGTCTTAATTTAGTATTTGATGATATAATTAATTTTTTTGCCCTATTGCTATATACTTATTAATTTCTTTTTCTAAAAAAACTTAAATTTTTTGGAAGGTCATATTTATAATTGATTTTTTAAAAAATTATCACAAATACATTGAAAAATTATCTTGAAAATGTAAAAATAATAAAATATCAAACTCCATAAATAAAAGATTATATCATCTTGCAGAAGCTAACGGTGATCCTAGAAAAAAGTGAAATAATTTTATTAGATATGATTTTTTTATATAATATATTGTTTGCAATTAATATTGTAAAAAAATAACAAATATATGAATATTGCTATTCATTAGATGAGTTGACGAGTTTTGTTTCTTTCGTTTGTATTATGTAAATATTGGAATCTATCCGTCTATTTTTGAATCATCGTAAAAAAAATAAATTACGATGGATCTTTTATCACGCCCCGAGAGCATGCCGAACCGAAAATTAAACGGACGGCACCTCCCCTATACGTGACAATATTTCGGATTAATACAAGGCCCGTAGGCCCACAATAACAACAATATATATGTATGAAAATAAAAACTATACAAGACACAGCAGAAACAAACCACAACAATACAACAATCCCACATATGCATACCGGTATGACTAACACACAACACCAACACGAAATCTCGACAAAATCTGAATATACAACATATACATCACAAAAACTCCAAAATACAATGCACAACGGACAGCAGGCCCAAAACAAAACACGGGAGCCTCGTGAGATGAGATGAGGCGGTGCCCAAGTCACACGAAATCTTTCTACATTCGGCGGCATGTAAAACCTGTGGTCCGCGGGGGGTGGTGAATAAAACTCAGCAGGTAATAGAAAACATATATATATATCATATCACATGTATTTCGACAACATAATCTAGAAGTGCAATAGGTATATCAGCATAGTATATAAATACAAGCTCATACCGTCTAACTGAATGAACAACATAAAAATGCAGACATACCTGAAGTCTGCCACGCTACTCTGATCCAACCTAAACATATATCCAATATATATATATATAACAGGAAGAGTAGATCAACTCAAAATATACTCTAGCTACAGGTCAAGGTATCTAGTGGTCTATCCAACACATATCAATATCCGACACAATCGTATAACAAATGCAAGAGACATGCATGAATATGATGTCCACCCAAATGCAGCAAGCATAGTACAAACAAATGCAACATCACAATAATCATATATATATAGACTGTATCCATATATATATTAATCTCAACCATCCGTATATATACATACATATATGTATCTATATATGGTAATATGCAAAGTGTCATAAGATACGGCAATGCAATATGCATGGTCATGCTTGCTCACCCCTACTCGCTACCACGACCCCAGTGTGGCCTAGGTGGCACGACATGACAACTATCCCAACTCCAGCCGCCACCACTCTCGAGTGACCGAGTTGGGTAGTATGATCAAGTAGCATATGAGCGTAAAGAGCTCGCTACGCAACGGGGGTCCCTGCTGCTGGCCACTCCGACTAACACTACCAATGAGTGGTCGAGTACCACGCACCCAGGACAACTGCACGCAACTCCAACTACCCCCGTCTATAGTGGTAGAGTGCGGCACAACAGATGCTCTGCCCTCACACCAGTTACTCCTCGGGGAGTGCTCTGGGAGGCAAGATGACTGACGATTCTCTCAATCCCCAAGGGAGACTATGTCGTCAGAATGCATGCAAATGACATGTGTATGTTGTCACACGTACAGCCATCTACCACAGACTCTCTGTTCAGCAAAGAGTCATACCTATCTAATCAATACTCTCTGTCCTGTAGAGAGTTGTACTCAACAGATCGACGGGCTCTCTATCCTGTAGAGAGTCGTACTCAACTAATTATAACTCTCTCTCCAATAGAGAGTCGTACTCGACTGATCATAACTCTCTCTCCAATAGAGAGTCGTACTCAACTGATCGACGCACTCTCTATCCGATAGAGAGTCATACTCGACTAATCATACCAAGCTGGGACCACCGGTCCGCAGCGACACACTAATCACCCTTCACCTAACCATTACACAACTCATGGTTGGTAACAGTATGCAACATACAGATATTGGAAGTAAATCCTACATTTAGGGCATTACCTACCCATGGATGACCTTCTTGCCAATTTATAAATTGGATCATCCTCCGTACTAACATTTACACCCTGCTAAACAACTAAGTCAATTTACATCACATCTATAACTCCTAAATCATGATAGGGTATACGTGTGATATCAACAATTAAGCATAAATACATCAAACGATAAGTTCAAGCATACGATAATAAGAGCAGGGTCAAGGTAATATGAACATCTAACATGCTCATATCAATGACTAAATCTGAATGCAATACATCTACCCGGACCAGGTAGGAAATTACCCACCTGATATGTAGCTCGTGCTGATTGTATTCGTGTCCGCGAATTTGCCTTGCATCATAATCCTGAAACCAGAGAATACCATTATAATCCAATAATAACACATCCAGATCAGTTAACTAAACAACTGATATGCAATTATAAACATTCAAATCTTACTTAATCTCCGCTTCAATCACAACCATCCTTTTAATCCGCTTAATGGAATCTGATCTGCCCCAATCATTAACTGCAAGCAAATCCCTTCCCATTGTTTTAAATCAATGAATCAACACAAAACATGATATACTTCCAATTAATAGATCACTACACAAACTCTCCTACCTTTGATGTCATCGTTCAACATCTTGCCCCCCAATTGATATCAAATCCAATAATGGCTACGTCACATATCTGACCCCATAGATCAATTCATAGATCGACTCCTCCATTGTGCGATAAGGTTGGATCCATTGAAGTCTATGATATCACATCCCTCTGGAGCATTTAGTCAAATAGCCGATAGGCTTCATCTAAGTGGCCAAATCGGGTCACAACAATTTCGTTGATACTTGACACTGTTCAAATCCACAGCACACAATACCAACAACCTGAACAACACCTAAAATTAGAGTTGCATTTACAGTTTACCTGCTTTTGAAGTCCCTCGGCAGCCAACCTTCCATTACCCCTGTTCACTAGCTCCAATTCTGATCAAGAAGGTCGCAGCAGATGGAGCTGTCGTTGGTCGATGTTAGGAACGCGAGCAAGGAAAGGGGCAGTGCTCCTTACTGCTTGAATCGACGGAGGACGACACAACGACGGCTGTGCTGGGAGAGGAGGCGACCCTAGGCGGCGGTGGCGTGCACGGGAAGAGCAAATCCGATCGCGTGGCGGTGGCGACAGTGACCAAATTCGGTGGCGACGTCTGGCTGCGTGACAGCGACGACAGGGACCACGGTTCGGTGGCGTGCACAGCAAGCGGCTCGAGGAGGCAACCCTAGGCGACGGCGGTGAGCACAGGAAGGAGATCGACGGAGATCGGGCAACGATCAGCGACGCGAAGATGCAGCGGCGACAGTAGGGCTGGAGCGGCGAAACAATGAACCGAGAGGGAGGGCTCGGCGGCAGCGACGAAAAGGGAGAAAGGCTCGCGCATCGAAGGCGAGGAGACGATCGCTGCGTCGCGGAGAAGAAGAAGACGCGAATGGGGGAAATGGTCGGGAGAAAGAAAAAGCCGAAGGAAATATTAACGCTTGGCGTTATAATTGAGAAGCGGGTCGGGTTTAGGGAAATGAAGATACGGGTTATGGTGGGAGAAATGGATCCACGAAAGAAGAAGATCTGATCCCTTTTTAATAACCCTTTTAAACTTAGGGTAACTTTAATTTAGCCCTAATCATCTCTCGTTAACTGATTTTTATAAAACAATAATTCCTCTATCACAGATAGTCGAAACATGTTTTACAAAAGCTTATCTGTTTTATCCCCATGAAATATCCGTAAAACCTCCGTTTAAATCCAGAAAATTTCTAAAAATTCCTGGAAAATTTCATAAGGTATTTTATCAATTACTGAGAAATATATATTATTATTATTATTTTCTCCGGTATTTTACATCTTTGCTCCTGAGACTAGTAACTAACATATAGAGAGATGACATCCTCGTATTTACGAAAGATTAATCTGTTATCCTATTGTACAATATCTACATGTATTAATTATTAGGACCTTCCCATGGAACTTCTTTTGTTAATGATTATAGAGAAAATAAGTTAGCATACGTTACGATTTGATTTCTACTAAAGAAATTGTAAATGAAATAAATATAGAATTAAAATTTCATGAAAAACATTTAATTAGAAGAAAAAAATTTGATTAATTATTTTAATTATATTGTTGATCATATTATCTCTTCACTTCAAAATAGTAAAGATAATTTCGATTTTTTTATAATGTAGAAAAATTAAAATTTATCAGTGATGATTTAAAAAAAAATATTTAATTTTTTAAAAGATGACATGACATGTTATATAATATTTATGATTTAGATTTATTTCGAAAATTAATAATTCTAAAAGAACTAGTAAATCTAAAATTAAAGGCAACACTTAAAATGTTAAATATTATAAAAAAAAGTTAAATTATTTTCTTAATACGTAGATAACTTATAAAATACTATTGACAACACTTAACAATATAGTAAAAAAAATCAAAATTGAAATTAATAAAATCTTATTTACGCTATATGTTTAAATAATTTAATAATTTTATCAATTAAAAAAATTATTATCAAAATTTGAATATACAAATTTAATTAGTAATTTTGCATCTAAGAAAAGTAAAAAAATAAAATAAAATAAATTTTATATAAAAAATTATTTTAAAAAACAATAATATTTATTTTTTAAAAATAAGATCTTAAATATTTTTTATGACCTAAATTTGTTTTGGTATGCTTCAATGCATTCCAAAACATGTAGAGAGTTAGTAGAGCATAGTCTTCACGGGAATGACATGGTGGTTAAGGTACGACGATGCTTGCAGAAGTGTCATGAGTCAATTTTGGAGGAGGTCTAAAATATTTTTTTGGATTCAGATGATCATCACGTGATTTAGCCACGACGTTAAGGCTCATAGAACTAGGACTGTAAACGAGTCAAGCCAAGTCAAGTTTTACAGTGTTCAAGCTAATTGTTTGATAAGATAACCAAGTCAAGTCGAGCCAAATCTAAAATTAACTAAGCTATTGAAAAACTTGTTCAAGTTTGGATTGATTTCTTTTTTTTTAGATTGAGTTTGGTTTGAGCTTGAATTGAACTTGACTTGTTTAATTTATCGAGCTTGTTTAAGCTCGATTCAAGTTTGAATCAAGCTTGTTTAAGCTTAGTTTATTTAAATGTTCTGAAGCTCTTAAGACAAGTTTATTTGTTTATTTAAATTTTTAATATTTTGATCTTTATTTATAAATTAGTATAAATAAGTTCGTAAATAATTTTTAAATGAGTTTGTTCACGAACACTGTTCATGAACATTAACAAGCCGAACACATATGTGTTCAAACTAGTTTATTTAATTTATCAAGCTGTTAAAGATTATTTATTAATTGACTTTGATATATATTAAACAAACGTAAACAAGTTCTTATCGAGTCGAACATCAAATTTGTTCATGAACACTTGATTCATTTACAAATCTTATATAGGACCCTTCATGATTTACCTCTCTTATAATACTCGTAAAACAGACCGATGAAAATTATTAGATTGATAATTCTAATGTTTATGCAGAATTAGCAGAGCACAGTGCTAAAATCTTACCATCCAGGGATCAGACTTTTGGCATGACATGATGCTTTAAACCTTAATAAAGTATTCCATTTTATAACCGAATATTAGTTGAAAAAAATAAATAAAAACTCACTTTAACAAAATATTGAGGGCAACTTTGCAAGTCCAAGTCGAATAGTTAGTGCAATACAAATCAATTCTCACATTTAGTTGGATTTTAATTTTCTATTGTGTCGAATGTTGATAAGATCAAAAATTTATCATGATTTACTTTCTATCTTTACCGTGGAATCGATAAAAAAAACTCATATATGGAGAGAGATTGCTCCTTACAAGCTAAGCAAGATATTAGTTAAATCAAATTAACCTATTGAATCATTCCAGAAATTGAAAGTTCAATTTACTTAAATTTAAAATTTTAATTTATTCTTTTAAAAAATATGATTAATTCGATAAGTCCGATTTGATTTTTAATTTTGCATTTGAAAATTTAATTTAATTGGATAAATTAAATTGAAGATTATTAATCGATTATCATATTTTAACAATCAATTGATGCCCTCCAACGGCAGTTTTAAAATTATGAAATCACGATTTTATTCAATCTATTATCAATTGATTCATAAATAAAAATTGATTATTAATAAAATTAATTAATTTTTTATTTGTTCAATTAGTTTTTGTTGGAAATATGATCGATTCGATTACTTTATATAGAATTTACCTTGAAAATTTTCATATCCTTTGTCCTGTACAATTATTTTTATATGTTTGACAAAATCTTTTTATTGTCATGTTGAAATTGGGGCATATATATATTATTCCACTGTTGTTGTTCATGTCGACTTCTATAAGTTCAATGATAGATTTTTCTTTGTCTGAAAATCTATAGTCATATAGTACCGGTAATACTTTTGCTCATACTTTCATTCTTGTTAACTCTCGGATTCCAAAAACTATTAGTCCTAGATATATATAATTGTGTTGTTTAGTCAATAATTGTCTTCCAGCTTCTTCAGTCATAAGAGTGAGACGTTCTTCACCGTCATCAGGTAGGTGAAGGGCTTCAACTCTATGATGTCGGTAGATGGAATTTGAAAAGGACAATAGATTTTATTCATATAATCTTCTAGGGTTGAGGATACTCAATTGTTCATTCGTAAATGTCTCTATTGTTCGGTCTATGTCGATTATTTCTTAAATTCGGTGTTGATTTGTGTTATGATGTTGTAGGTTATCTAGCCATGTTAGGCTGGAGGATGGTTCAGATACAGATCTTCTTCCTCCAATAGTCCTAGATGTTCCGGAAAACAAGTTGGTTGCTATTCTATTCATTGTTTTTCGTGGTACGTTATGAATGAATAAGAGGAAAATCGTCTTCTTATTCCCAAATGTTAGTTCCCTTTCAAGAGTTTATAGAGGAAATAACATACTAAATTATTTGCCCGATCATTTTGAGAAGATGTGTGTTTTTAATGGAAGAGTTGAGGAAGTAGTTTGGTCTGACTTCTTTCTACATTTCGTCGAGGGCTATTTCAAGGGAGTCGAACCTGCCCAATTCTTCTCCTTTAACTTCTCCTAGGAGAAGCTCTTTGGCATCCTCTGTAAAATATCGGAAAATAAATAAATAAATATAAAATAAAATATTATTCCTCGTTAATTGATAAACTATCTTGTGAAATTTTTCAGAAACTTTTAGAAATTTTTCTGGATTTAAATGGAGGTTCTATGGATATTTTATGGCGATAAAATGAACAGGCTTTTGTAAAGCCTGTTTAGACTATCTTGTATTAAATGGTTTAATTAAACCAAATCCGCCTTTTCCCATCGATTTCAGTATTCGCGACTCCTCTTTTCTTCTTCGCGATCCCGACCTTTCCTCCTCCTCCTTCCCCCGCGCGACTTTCTCCTCCAAATCGCTCGCCGCTCCACACGCCGTCACCGCCTGTTAGAGCAGCTCGCCGTCCACAGTCGTTGCCGCTCGCTGCGCAAGCCGCGCGAGCACCACCGTTGCTCTTCCTTTTCTACGGATCAAGCGTCGTCGCAACGCCACTCGCCGTTGCCGCTCCACCGTCGCTGATGGCCGCCTCCTCGAGCCATAGTCGGCCAAGCGCCATTTATCGTTGCCCAGGAGTTGGATTAGTCGCGCTAAAATCGTCGGTGCGATCCGGCCCCGATTCACTTGCGTCACGATCGATCCCTTCCTCGCACCTGCCGTCGCCTAATCAAGAAGCGGCTCACAGCCTCCCTGTCGCGCCGCGACCTTTTCCTCTGCTTATCGACCGCCATCGCGAGCCTCCGGTAGATACAACGCCGTCAGTCTCGAGCGCGGTGGGACACCGTCGCAAGTTGGATCCCACTTGTAAATCGCGTAGTGAGTTGATGGATTTCTACGTACCGCCCGTCATTGTTCCAACCTCCCTGAGCCCTAGTCTTCCAGATCACTCTAATCATCGATGTTGGCCTCTTCTTCGGTTGTTTCGTCGTCAGAGATGCTCACCGCGAGTAGAAATTGGTCGCCCTTCTGCTCAGTCGTTGTCAACCTTCCTCCGACCAGTGAAGTAGCCTGCCAACAATGTTGTTGATACTGCGATCTCAGCTTCATCCTTCTCTTCTCATTTCTGGGTGTGCACGAGTCAGTGTTTGATATAACGCCTGGTGTTCAATTTTTGTTGATCCGAAATGCAGGAAACATTTGGGTGAGCAAGCTGGAAGACTTGGCAATGGAATTTGGTTTTAGATATGTTGTGGGAGTGAAGCAACGCTAGGAGGAGAATGTTTCCGGATGGGGTGTGGGAGATGAACGATTGAGGACATGATACGAGGCTGATATTCATGAACGTGAAGACGATTGGTGTCTACAAAGCAGGTGGGTAATTTCCTACCTGGTCCGGGTAGATGTATTGCATTCAGATTTAGTCATAGATATGAGCATGTTAGGTGTTCATATTACCTTGACCCTGCTCTCTTTATCGTATGCTTGAACTTATCGTTGGATATATTTATGCTCAATTGTTGATATCACATATACCCTATCATGATTTAGGAGTTATAGATGTGATGTAAATTGACCTAGATGTTTAGTAGGGTGTAAATGTTAGTACGGGGGATGACCCAATTTATAAATTAAAAAAAGGTCATCTATGGGTAAGTAATGCCCTAAATGTAGGATTTATTTCCAATACCCGTATGTTGCATACTGTTACCAACCATGAGTTGTGTAATGGTTAAGTGAAGGGTGATTAGTGTGTCGCTGAGGACCGGTGGTCCCAGCTTGGTATGATTAGTCGAGTACGACTCTCTATTGGATAGAGAGTGCGTCGATCAGTTGAGTACGACTCTCTATTGGAGAGAGAGTCAGGATCAGTCGAGTACGACTCTCTACAGGATAGAGAGTCCGTCGATCTATTGTGTACGACTCTCTACAAGATAGAGAGTATATTGATTAGATGGGTACGACTCTTTGCTGAACAGAGAGTCTGTGGTAGATGGTTGTACGTGTGACGGCATACACATGTCATTTGCATGCATTCTGACAACATAGTCTCCCTTGGGGTTGAGAGAGTCGTCAGTCATCTTGCCTCCCAGAGCACTCCCCGAGGAGTAACTGGTGTGAGGGCAGAGCATCTATTGTGCCGCACTCTACCACTATAGACGGTGGTAGTTGGAGTTGCGTGCAGTTGTCCTGGGTGCGTGGTACTCGACCACTCATTGGTAGTGTTAGTCGGAGTGGCCAGCAGCAGGGACCCCCGTTGTGTAGCGAGCTCTTTACGCTCATATGTTACTTGATCATACTGCCCACTTGGCCACTCTATAGCAGTGGTTGGTGTGAGTTGGGACAGTTGTCATGTCGTGTCACCTAGGCCACACTGGGGTCGTGGTAGCGAGTAGGGGTGAGCAGATATGACCATGCATGTTGCATTGTCGTATCTTATGGCACTTTGCATATTACCATATATAGATACATATATGTATGTATATATATATGGATGGTTGAGATTAATATATATATAGATATAGGCTATATATATATGCTTATTGTGATGTTGCACTTGATTGTATTATGCTTGTTGCATTTGATTGAACATCATATTCATGCATGCTTCCTGCATATGTTATACGGTTGTGTCAGGTACTGATATATGTGTTGGACAGACCATTAGATACCTTGACCTGTAGCTAGAGTATATTGTGAGTTGATCTACTCTTCCTGTTATATATATATATATATATGTTTGATATATGTTTAGGTTGGATCAGAGTAGCGTGGCAGACTTCAGGTATGTCTGCATTTTTATGTTGTTTATTTGGTTAGATGGTATATGCTTGTATTTATATACTATGCTGATATACCTATTATACCTCTAGAGTATGTTGTTGAAAATACATGTGATATGACATATATACATATTTTCTATTACCTGCTGAGTTTTACTCACCACCCCCCGCGGACCCTAGGTTTTTTGTCGCCCAGGTAACAGGTAGAAGACTTCGTGACAGCTTGGAGCACCGCCGACTGACATCATCTCATCTCACCTCCGAGGCTCCCGTGTTCTGTTTTGGGCCTTCCGTCCGTCGTGTTATGTATTCGGAATTTTCGTGATGTATATGTTGTATATTCAGATTTTGTCGAGATTTGTGTTGTTGTGGTGTGTTAGTCATACCGGTATGCATGGGTGGGATTGTTATATTGTTGTGGTATGTTTCCGCTGTGTTTTTGTATAGTTGTTGTTTTTTATATATATATTATTGTTATTGTGGGCCTACGGGCCTTGTATTAACCCAAAATATTGCCACGTACAGGGGAGGTATCGTTCGTTTGATTTTCGACTCGGTATGCTCTCGGGGCGTGACATCTTCCCATGTGTATAGTCCTGCGTGAGGTCCTATCATAATGTCATAATATGAATATCTCCCTGTTTTGTGGAATTGGCTATGTATATCTTTCAGATGTAGGAAATAATAAATGATGACATTTATTACTCCTAATTTGTAGTGTGTTACTCCTGGAACTGTAGGGATGTTCCATATATTGTCAATGATGGTTGTTTGGATTTGTTCTGGGTGTGGCCGATGATCTGTTCAAAATTGTTCTTCAATTCGAGAGTATAATCTGAGCTCTTGTGGTTCAATTTTGGTTGTCTTGTATTGACTCCATGTTCGATTGGGAGGATCATGTGTTTTTGTTCGTTGTTTTTCCATCTGTAAAAATATCATGTTAATACTCTGGATAATGTATCAGCAAGGGAATTGTTAGTTCCCTTGATATGCTCCCACTGTATTTTCATACCTTTGTTAATAATCATGTCTGTAAATTTCATCCACCTTTTAGCAGAAAGAGTTCTTTTTTTTATTTTTGCTTTGTTCGTGGTATTTTACTATGACTTAACAATCAGTGCGGACTGTAATATATTTTTTGTCACATATAAATAGGTAGAATGCTTCGAGATAATAAATGACAGCTAAAATTTCATAGTCGAGAGATGTTAAGTGCCCCTTTTCATGGAACTTACCTGAAGCATATCGATATAAATTTTCTTAGGTTTTGGTATCATATTTGTTGGTTTTTCTTAGTAAGACTCCACCCCATCCAATGTACAGGCCTAGCGAAGAAAAAGGACATTTTAACAACATGGTGGAATGCTCTTGAAAGGGTCTAGTGAATTGAAAGATCATCTTGGGAAGCATTGTAAGGCTTTCCAAATGTTATTAAAAGAGGAATTTCTTTTAGGCCTAGCGAAGAAAAGGACATTTTTCTTCACTGACACAGTAGCTTGCATTGTGTCTTGTTTTTGTCCCAGTGTTTAGTTGGGTTTTCTCCTATAATTTTTATTTTTTCCAGTCTTGATATTATGGTGTCTAGATCTTCTAAAGTATTAATTTGCTTAAGTATGTATGATATGTTAACAAACTAGGGGTCTTCTGTGTCTGGTTCTATGTCTATGTCTATATCTAGTTCATCCTCTTCTTCGGATTCTTCTCCTACTTCATGTTCCGCTAGGTTTCTTTGGACACAATTACATGTTTGTTCATTATCCGAACAGGTACATTGGTGTTCACTTTGTTCTGGAGCCCTAAAAGAGGAAGGATATTCTGACAGTATGGGGGAAAATATAGGGTTTGATAGGAGAAATACGTAGTCTGGTGAAAGAAAAATGGCTCTATCTTTGGCTAGGAGGAATTGGAGGCCTAGAATGAGTTGGAGGTCTGGATGGTTTAAAAGCCTTACCCACACATTGGGAAAGGGTACTGCATTGCTATATTGTCCGCAGTTATTGTAAATTTTTATATGTGCATTTTTTATAAAAGTGTGGCAAGCTAAATATTGTCTGTCGAATTGGGTACTGAGCATGGGCTCAGAAGTGTATTTTATTAGATTTTTAGGAAGTGTATTTTGTATAACTTTTAAATCTAAAGTGAAGCTAGTTGCTCCAGTATCCAATAAAGCTTGGATTTTGAATTCATGCCCGTGTATGTTTATTATACATTGTATTCTTAAATCTACGGATTTTCCTGTGTTACACATACTTAGAGTTTTTATGAAAACCATATTGGTTTCGTTAGTTTTTTCTGGTATTATGTTTGCTTATTCTTCTTCAAATCCTTCGAAATTCTGGTTTTGTAATGTTTGTCTTAGGAGTTCTATGTCATTTTCTAGGATATTGATCCTAGTTTCTAATAGTGTGGTTTTCATTGTACTTTTTTAGTTAATGATTCTCGTATGCTTATGTGGTGTTGTTTAAACAGACAATAATTATATAATTGTTGTCTGCACAGTCTACATGTTCCCCTTTTGTCTAATGATGGAAAATATCCACAGACAGACTAGGGAATATGATCTGCTCCAGATTTCAATTCCCAAATGTGTGAGCAGGTTGAATGGATTGGAATTTGTCTAAGCATGTAGTTATGTTCATGGATACCTAGCTGGTTATATCCTATTTCTTCAATATCTGGGTTGAATTGGTCGTTGAGATATCTTCCAGTTTGGCTGTTCTCAAGAAATGAATTCACCAAGGAGTAATCAATAGTCTGGGGAATTTCTTCTAAGTTCGCTACTGTTACTACCGAGTATAGTGAAGAGGTGTCAGAAACGTCTGTTTGTACTTCTACTAGATCTCCATTTGTACATGCCACTAAGGCTGCTTCCCTAGTAAATAGGTTTTTTCTATTGGGTTAGGCCGATGAGAGGTGTCCTTGTTGATTGCAAGCGTAACATATTATGAGATTGGAATAGGTTTTTTTCGGGTTGAATTTTCGGACATGCTTTTCTTTATTTAGGTAGGGTTTTCTTGCTTTACTTCTCCTTAAGTAATATGTCTGTTTAGGTCGTTTCTTTGGTTTTAGGCTTATCCTTTCTCTCTGTGGATTGGTTTCATATTGTTGGGGTGTATATATTTGCTTACATAATCCATATTATTGATTTTGAGCTGTTTTTGTATATGTATATAGGTGCATTTTTCTTTGAGTTTATTTATTATGTGTTGTATTCTTATCCCTATGTTGTTATATTATTCTGGAACTTGCATTCCAGTCTATGATTTATGTATTTCCTTTCCTAGTTCTCCTGGTAATTTGCTAAAAAGTCTTTTTCCTACGTCTGTATTATAATAGTTGCCTGAGATAGAAGCTAGATGTAGAAAATCATTACAGAATTTTTTTGTCATGGACCAATCGAATAATTATATTTGTTCTAAATTTCTCATTATTTCTTTTTGTTGGAATGTATACTGAAAGCCTAGCTCTTTTTGTATGAACATTTTATTTTAAAATAAGAATCACATGATCATTGTTTGCACTTTATATATTTATTATATATGTGCATATTGTCTAATATTTTACATTGTAGATAACATGGTGCTTGGTGTGGCACAAAAGATCATGTTATCAGTTCTTTGTAGAATATAAGTAGAGGCTCACAACCAAGATGGTTTTGGACAAACCATTGGCATGGTTGTAGTGTAGCTTGGTATTGTTTTGTCTTGAACATAAAGTTACACTAGTACACTTAGGTGTATTGAGCAGGACCGACATAGAGGTGATTCAATTTAGTACTGACTACATAATTGAATCGGACCTCGGATATTATGTTGTGCATGCTCTTAATCCCGATATAATAACGGGCACATGTACTTAGTATTTATTTCTTTGATTTACCAGAGGGTGAGATTTAGATGGATTAAATCAATATGCCCGGTAAGTTGGGAAATAATATTATTTACATGGTGTGCCGTTGATTATAGAAGGAAATCGTGTCCTATATATTAGGTTGATGATGTCCCCTTGAGGAGCTCATAAGGTTCATCATGTAAACCCAGCTGGTTGACTTAGTCAACGTGATGATAAGGTTGAGTGGTACTACTCGAGGAATTAGATGTTAATTAATTGATGGTCAGTAAATCAATTAATTGACGGACATTCGATATCTTAAACACGGGGAGATTAATGTACAAATAATATATGGAGCTCATATTGATTTATGGGGGTTGGTGAGGTAGTTCAATGATGATCCTCTAGTGGAATGGAACATCATTGATGGATCAAGTTAGTGTGGTTCCGATCCATCGGGTGGCTAAGACCCAACTCCTCCTTATGGTCCCTATCGTAGCCTAATATAATCCTTGTGAAGTCTAGATCCAAGAATGTAAAACAAAACCTAGAACCAACGGTTAGGATTAAATCCCTAGATCCGATGGTTAGGATGAAACCCTAGAACCAACGGTTGGGATTAAATCCCTAAGATCCGATGGTTAGGATGAAACCCTAGAATCGACGGTTATGATTAAATCCTTAGATCCGACGGTTGGGATAAAACCCTAGATCCGACGGTTGGGATGAAACCCTAGATCCGACGGTTGGGATGAAATCTTAGATCCGACGGTTGGGATGAAACCCTAGATCCAACGGTTGGGATAAAACCCTAGATCCGACGGTGGAGATTAAATCCCTAGATCCGACGGTGGAGATTAAAGGAGGCTTAAGCCTAATTCTATAAATAGAGGCTTAGGTTGGGTGGCAAGATAAGATTGAAGAATTAGGGTTTTGGCTCATCCAAAAGTGGGCGGCTAGGGTTTTTGGGCGGCTAGGGTTTTGGAGTAATTCAAAGTGGGCGGCAACTTCTTCCTTCTAGTTGATTGTCGGCGCCCATCCTCCTCCATCAACACTTGGCTGGCGCCCATCCTAGAGGCCTCTCCATTCTTCCTTGGCCGGCGGTTCTCCCTCCATTGGTGGTCGGAGTTCATCTTCCTCCCTTTCTCCTAGAGTGGCCGGCGGCAACACTTCTTGAAGTTGGCCGGCGCATCATCCAATTGTTCCTTAATTCCCTAATTTAGTGGCCGGTTCTAGATAGGAAGGTATTTGTTGTTTCTTCTCTTTGTTCGCAGCGGACAAGGTGGAGAAGAAAGCGATCTAGAAGGCTTCTACTCGTGGAGGATCTTCGTCCACACGTCGTCCACTAGAAGGATAGGACATACGGTAGAAGATCGTGAGGTATAAAGTTATTTTAACTTTATTTACAGATCTGAGCTTGTTCTTTTATGTTTTGATTATGCATGTGTAAATTAGTAAATATATTGTATAATCATGGACCCCGAAGACAAACACAAAAACCGACGATCCATCCGTCGTCTCTTCCGCGGCTAACCAACTAGAAGAGTTGAGTTGCTTGAACAACTAGTTTGTTCAAGCGATCACTCAAGTTGTTAGCACGACGACGAAATGGTTGTGCTAAGGAAGCTCATCCCATCCGGATTAATTCTTTCATTAGTGAAAATTTTAATCCGGGGACATGGGAGCCAATGAGCCTCCGAAGCATCTACCTACAACTGATATCAGAGCCACGGTTTCCGATTTTGTGTGTTTTGGATTCGGTTAATTTTTTATGCACTTTTTCATATATTATATGTGCCGGATAATAGTAGGATATGCGTAGTTTAACTCTTTGGTTGCAGGCATAAGATCCGACTATTATGGCCATGTGTGTGTATGTGAATGGATGTGTGTAAAAATTTATTATTTGAATCCTCGGGGTTGACGAGGCTAGATTAGTATTTAATTTTTGAAATTAAATACGGCATTGTTTAGCCGCTCATTTTAGTTTACTTTCGATCTAGATTATTTGTACACTCCTTCGTGGAGTATAGGATCGATGGATGTAAATTAAAATAGTTTTATCTCGGCTCGGATCTCTTTGGTGACTTACGTACGGGAAAAGATGGAGCGGACGAGGTGGCGACACAACGGGATACATATTGGAGGACAATGCCATAATAGTTGGAAAAATTCTGTTTTTTCCATATTTATTGCTTATTTGTTTTATATGCATGTTGTGTATGATTTAAAATTCCTCATTTTTAATTTACTAAGTGGGAGAGGGACATTTTAATTAATTCCCGCGGCCTCCATTACAATTTGACATGTGATGCAACAAACTTGTGTGTCGGCTCTGAGTGCCTTCCTCCCTGAGGACGGGTTTGTTTGCGGATCACTAGGTCAAATAATGGTTATAGGAAATTATCTAGGAGAATGTGTACTTCCACAGAGGTAAGACACATAATCCAAAATAATTCCCTTAGTATCGTGTAATGGTACACACTTATATACAAATAAAAGTATCCTCCCCATAGGAGTCACTGCTTTTATTTGTAGGGCCAAAGAGGAACCAACTATTAATTTTATTTGTCAAAAAGTAAGGTTGACAAGATAATAAAATTAATGGGTAAAACCTCCTCTTACAAATGTAGAATTCGTATACGTCCACACAGAGTGGCATACGAAATTCTCGGTGTTTTGAGGTGTTGGTTGATTTCGGAATTTTATTGTTTTGAGGAATCAATAATATTTGAAATCTAATATTTTGATCATTGTGATTTTTAGGATTTTCAAATGGCTTTCAACCCACTTACTGTGATTTTAAAAGAAAACAAACTTACTGGTCCAAACTACATTGATTGGAAAAGAAACCTGGATATTGTCTTAACTGCGGAGGAGTACAAATTTGTACTCTTCGAGGTCTGTCCTCCTAAGCCCACCGATGACTCTGATGAAAAGGAGAAAGAACGTTATAAGAAATGGGTCAAGGCAGATGAGATGGCGCGGTGTTACATTTTGGCATCTATGTCAAATGTGCTGCAACATCAGCATCAGGCCATAGCCACAGCTTATGACATGATGTTCAATCTCAAGGAACTTTTCGGACGTCAGAGTAGGGCGGCTAGGCAGGAGGCAATGAGAAACTTGATGACGACCTCCATGATCGAGGGAACACCCGTTAGGGATCATGTTCTCAAGATGATGGCTCATCTTAATGAGATGAAAGTCCTAGGAGCTGAGATCGATAGGGAAACCTAGGTCGATATCATTCTCCAGTCTCTGCCTAGGAGTTTTGAGCAGTTCCGCCTCAACTACAACATGAGCAAAAGGTTGTATTCGTTGGCGGAGCTTCTGACAGAACTCCAGGCGGCAGAGGGGCTTTTTCGTCAGAGTGCTCAAGCCATGGTCGCTCAGAAGGTTTCTTCCTCTAAACCAAAAGGTAAGAAGAAGAAGAAACAAGGTGGAGCGAAGAAAGTGGCAGTAGGACCTCAAGCAGGAGTGAAGAAGCTGAAAGGCAAGTGCTTCACTTGCAAGCAGACTGGACATTGGAAGGCGGACTGTCCTCGCCGAAAGAACAAAGGTATATCTTCTTGTTTAGTTGTTGAAACATGTTTAGCGGTGTTATCTACCAGTGCCTGGTGTGTAGATACAGGAGCCACTGATCATGTCTGCAATACTTTGCAGGGGTTCCAGGAAACCTGACGACTAGCTGAGGGAGAGATTACCGTCTTCATGGGCAATGCTTCAAAGGTGGTGGCTATTGCGGTGGGAGACATTTATTTATCTTTTGATAGAAATAAAGTTTTGGTTTTGAGAAATTGTCTTTATGTACCTACTTTTAGAAAGATTTTAATTTCAGTTTCTAAATTGTTTTTGGATGGGTATTCTGTTTCTTTTAATGACAAAGTGGTTATAAAAAGGAACAGGGAGATTATCTGTTCTGGTACATTGGTTGGCAATTTATATACTCTTGAACCAAAAACTCCCACGATGCATATAGAAATCAATAACTCATCTTCTAAGTCTAATAAGAGAAAAGAACCTTCGCAAATGAACCAAACATATCTTTGGCATCTAAGGCTTGGTCATATTAACCTAAGCAGAATTCAAAGGTTGATAGCTGATGGACCTTTGGGTTCATTAGTGGTGGAGGATCTCCCAACCTGCGAATCTTGCTTGGAAGGTAAAATGACTAAGAGGCCTTTTAAGGCCAAGGGGTATAGAGCCAAAGATGTGCTAGAATTGGTTCATTCTGATTTGTGCGGTCCTATGTCTATCCAGGAAAGAGGTGGCTTTGAATACTTCGTCTCTTTTATAGACGATTATTCAAGGTATGGATACATTTACTTGATGCGCCGCAAGTCTGAATGCTTTGACAGGTTCAAAGAATTCAAGGCTGATGTGGAGAACCGTCAAGGTAAAATTATCAAGACATTACGATCTGATCGTGGTGGCGAGTACCTCTTGGGAGAGTTTAGGAATTACTTATCAGAGGCTGGGATTCAATCCCAATTGTCTGCACCTGGCACACCCTAGCAGAATGGTGTAGCGGAGCGAAGGAATAGGACTCTTATGGAGATGGTCAGATCGATGATGAGTTATTCTGAGTTACCTGTTTCATTCTGGGGGTATGCACTGGATACAGCAATGTACACTCTAAACTTGGTTCCATCTAAATCGCACCTTCTACCCTTGTAGAATTGTGGATCCGAAAGTCTAGTCCTGAGACATATTCGGATATTGGGAATCCAAAGACATGTGCCGAAAGTCGATGCCGTAAGTTGGAACCTCGTGCGTGCATGTTTGTTGGCTACCCTAAGGAACGAAGTCGGTTTGTTTTATAATCCTAGAGATCAGAGGGTGATCGTTAGCACGAACGCCAGATTTCTAGAGGAGGATTATGTAATGAACCACAAGCCCAAGAGTAGAATTGTTCTTGAGGAGTTGACAGGGGAAATCCCGACTTCAGTACCACCGGTACAAGAGGAGACACCACAAGTCACTGCACCGCATGTCACAGAGCATACACAGGAGGCACCTCGTCGTAGTTGGAGGGTTGTTAGACAACCCGATAGATTCATGTTTTTGGGGGAGTCTTCGGACTTAGTCCCTGGTGAACATGAACCTGATCCCTGGACATATGACGAGGCAATCCAAGATAGAGATGCGGTATCTTGGCAAAAAACGATGAATTTAGAGATAGAATCTATGGATTCTAATCAGGTCTGGAAGCTAGTAGAACCACCCGATGGTGTAAAAACCATTGGATGCAAGTGGATCTACAAGAGAAAGAGAGGAGTAGACGGGAAGGTTGAGACCTTCAAAACTAGGCTTGTTGCGAAAGGGTATACTCAGAAAGAGGGTATCGATTATGAGGAGACCTTTTCGCCGGTAGATATGCTTAAGTCTATCCGGATTCTCTTATCTATAGCTGCTCATATGGACTATGAGATTTGACAGATGGATGTCAAGACAGCTTTCCTTAATGGAAGTCTTGAGGAGAACATCTATATGCGGCAACCAGAGGGATTCATTGCTAAAGGCAAAGAGCATCTTGTATGTAAGCTTAATCGGTCCATTTATGGATTGAAGCAAGCTTCTAGATCTTGGAACATCCGCTTTGATGAGGTAATCCAGTCATATGGATTTATTCAAAGTCCGAATGAGCCTTGTGTATACAAGAGATGTGACGAAAACGTAGTGGTGTTTCTTGTACTATACGTAGATGACATTTTGTTAGTTGGCAACAATATCAAAGTGTTATCAGATGTAAGGGTATGGTTGTCCAAATAGTTTGATATGAAGGACTTGGGAGAAGTGGGACACATCCTTGGGATCAAAGTTATAAGGGATCGCAAGAAAAGGATGTTGTGCTTGTCTCAAGCTTCATACATTGACACTATCCTTGCTCGTTTTAGCATGCAGAACTCCAAGAAAGGTTTTCTACCTTTTAGGGATAGAGTTCCTTTATCTAAAGAGATGTGTCCCAAAACATCAAAGGAGATAGAGGACATGAAGGCGGTTCCTTATGCTTCGGCAGTAGGTAGCCTTATGTATGCTATGCTATGTACGAGACCGGATATCTGCTTTACCGTGGGCATGGTTAGCAGATATCAGAGTAATCCTGGACAGGGACATTGGACTGCGGTAAAGCATATATTGAAGTACCTGAGAAGGACTAGGGATTATATCTTTGGTTTACGGGCAGATCAATTAGTCCTCGGGTTACAATCGATAGGGACAAGAGTAAGTCTACCTCGGGGTTTGTGTTTACTTTTGGAGGTGGAGCCATAGTATGGAGGAGTGTCGCGAAATGCGCGGACTCTACCATGAAAGTGAGTATGTGGCGGCCTGGCGCCAAGGAAGTCAGACTTCTTGATGGACTTGGATGTGATTCCTGGTTTGCCCAGAACTATCACGATTTATTGTGATAATAGTGGTGCAGTTGCAAACTCGAAAGAACCACGAGCCCATAAGGCGAGTAAACACATAGAGCGCAAGTACCACCTTATACGAGAGATCGTAAAGCGAGGAGAAGTTGTTGTCGCCAAGATTACATCAGAGGATAACCTGGCGGATCCATTCACTAAGGCCCTTCCAGCGAAAGCGTTTGATAGGCATGTGGAGGACATGGGGATCAGATGTATGGCAGAGTGATGACGGCATAGTCTTTTAGTATAAGTGGGAGATTGTTGGAATGTATACTGAAAGTCTAGCTCTTTTTGTATGAACATTTTATTTTGAAATAAGAATCACATGATCATTGTTTGCACTTTATATATTTATTATATGTGTGCATATTATCTAATATTTTACATTGTAGATAACATGGTGCTTGGTGTGGCACAGAAGATCATGTTATCAGTTCTTTGTAGAATATAAGTAGAGGCTCACAACCAAGATGGTTTTGGACAAACCATTGGCATGGTTGTAGTGTAGCTTGGTATTGTTTTATCTTGAACATAAAGTTACACTAGTACACTTAGGTGTATTGAGCAGGACCGACATAGAGGTGATTCAATTTAGTACTGACTACATAATTGAATCGGACCTCGGATATTATGTTGTGCATGCTCTTAATCCCGATATAATAACAGGCACATGTACTTAGTATTTATTTCTTTGATTTACCAGAGGGTGAGATTTAGATGGATTAAATCAATATACCCGGTAAGTTGGGAAATAATATTATTTACATGGTGTGCCGTTGATTATAGGAGGAAACCGTGTCCTATATATTAGGTTGATGATGTCCCCTTGAGGAGCTCATAAGGTTCATCATGTAAACCCAGCTGGTTGACTTAGTCAACGTGATGATAAGGTTGAGTGGTACTACTCGAGGAATTAGATGTTAATTAATTGATGGTCAGTAAATCAATTAATTGACGGACATTCGATATCTTAAACACGGGGAGATTAATGTACAAATAATATATGGAGCCCATATTGATTTATGGGGGTTGGTGAGGTAATTCAATGATGATCCTCTAGTGGAATGGAACATCATTGATGGATCAAGTTAGTGTGGTTCCGATCCATCGGGTGGCCAAGACCCAACTCCTCCTTATAGTCCCTATCGTAGCCTAATATAATCCTTGTGAAGTCTAGATCCAAGAATGTAAAACAAAACCTAGAACCAACGGTTAGGATTAAATCCCTAGATCCGATGGTTAGGATGAAACCCTAGAACCAACGGTTGGGATTAAATCCCTAAGATCCGATGGTTAGGATGAAACCCTAGAATCGACGGTTAGGATTAAATCCTTAGATCCGACGGTTGGGATAAAACTCTAGATCCGACGGTTGGGATGAAACCCTAGATCCGACGGTTGGGATGAAATCTTAGATCCGACGGTTGGGATGAAACCCTAGATCCGACGGTTGGGATAAAACCCTAGATCCGACGATGGAGATTAAAGGAGGCTTAAGCCTAATTCTATAAATAGAGGCTTAGGTTGGGCGGCAAGATAAGATTGAAGAATTAGGGTTTTGGCTCATCCAAAAGTGGGCGGCTAGGGTTTTTGGGCGGCTAGGGTTTTGGAGTAATTCAAAGTGGGCGGCAACTTCTTCCTTCTAGTTGATTGCCGGCGCCCATCCTCCTCCATCAACACTTGGCCGGCGCCCATCCTAGAGGCCTCTCCCTTCTTCCTTGGCCGGCGGTTCTCCCTCCATTGGTGGCCGGAGTTCATCTTCCTCCCTTTCTCCTAGAGTGGCCGGCGGCAACACTTCTTAAAGTTGGCCGGCGCATCATCCAATTGTTCCTTGGCCGGCGGTTGCACCAAATTCCCTAATTTGGTGGCCGGTTATAGATAGGAAGGTATTTGTTGTTTCTTCTCTTTGTTCGCAGCGGACAAGGTGGAGAAGAAAGCGATCTAGAAGGCTTCTACTCGTGGAGGATCTTCGTCCACACGTCGTCCACGAGAAGGATAGGACATACGGTAGAAGATCGTGAGGTATAAAGTTATTTTAACTTTATTTACAGATCTGAGCTTGTTCTTTTATGTTTTGATTATACATGTGTAAATTAGTAAATATATTGTATAATCATGGACCCCGAAGACAAACACAAAAACCGGCGATCCGTCCGTCGTCTCTTCCGCGGCTAACCAACTAGAAGAGTTGAGTTGCTTGAACAACTAGTTTGTTCAAGCGATCACTCAAGTTGTTAGCACGACGACGAAATGGTTGTGCTAAGGAAGCTCATCTCATCCGGATTAATTCTTTCATTAGTGAAAATTTTAATCCGGGGACATGGGAGCCAATGAGCCTCCGAAGCATCTACCTACACTTTTTATCTAATATCTAGGTTAGTGTTTGCATCTCTGGTTGTGAGGATTTTATGGATGACATAGCAGAAATTTAGTAGAAAGAGCATTCTACCATATAGTGGTCCACTAATTTTTCCAATGTATATTCGATTATTATTCTTTCAGCAGATTAATTGATTTTTTTTAGTCCCCACGAGAGGATCAAGTGACTAGCACGGATGGTTGAATTGTCTCAAAGAGCAAGGATCAATCCCAGAAGGCTATAAAGCTTTTCAGGATGTCAACTCTTTCGTCGTACTAGTTCTTGATTGGATAAAATATCCCTCATGATTTATCTTCTTTTATCTAGCTGTGGCGTCGACGTTAAAAGACATTTGAAATGAATGCATCACCTTTTTACACTGATTAACTATTTTTATTGTTAATCATGGAAATGCCCATGAGGTATGGTAGATGCGCCTCTTTTAATATGATCACAAAGGTTTTGATATTAGCCTCCAGAGGCACATTGCAGTAGTAAAACGAGGTGATATCTTATAAGTTAGCACAATTCAATTCTCTGCTGAGACAAGTTCGGTTCTGAATTTAAAAAAAAAATTGGATAGACGATCCTGAGTTGGATGTAGGTCAAAAGTTTATCTTCTTGGACAAAGTGTATCTTCGATATTGGATCTGCTTTACAGGAATGGTGCGATCACATCGCTAGACTTAGGCACTGAGCGAGAGTACTTTTTTGATAAATTCAAGTGGTCAGTGAAATATATTTTACATAAGAATTGTTTAATGCTCTGTCAAAAATCTATAGAACGGATTGATTATTCAGTTATTTTAAAATCAGATATGTCGAAACTATATACATTATGCTAGTAAAAAAAACAAAGGTTTTGATATTGCTGGTCATTAATATTTATCACCTTTACCAATGTAGAGTCACCCTTTTGGACTAAAATGAATTTAAGGTCGATATTAATGTATGTAAAACTTTTTAATTTTTAAGACAAGTTTATTCTGTCTAAATTATTTACGATTGGAAACTCTTGATTAATGGATTTAATCCAATGGATTCGGATCAAAACATTCAATTTATTGACCAAACAATAGAACATTAATATCATAATACAATGCAGTGATAAAGTATTCATATAATTTTTTAAGCATCTTAATCTTTAATCTTTAATTATAGTGTATTTATAGATTTTTTTTTCAAATAAAATGATAAATTTTAGAATATTAGGTGTTTTTTTAATTTACTTTGATGGTTGATAAAAAAATTCTAAGATTAATTTGATATAAGATCTTAATACCCGATGAAAAAATATAATAATATGCATAAAAAGTGTAGATGAGGTAATATGTTCAAATTTATTTATTTATTTATTTATAAATTCATTCAACTTTATTATTAAAAATCTTATCGCGATTGAGTTATGTTCAAGTTTTTCATCAATGCGCTCAAATAACCTTATTGTCTTTATTAATTAATTTAAATCATTATATAATACATATAAAATTGAGAGTATCTCCAGTGGTGGAAATCATTAGAGAGCTCCTTTGTGATTCTTATCATACCACATCAAAAGTAAAAAATCATATTCATCTTTACTATTAAAAAACCTCTCAACAATTTCTTTATGGGATCCACTTTTTTTTATCAATATTCATTTAATATAACATAAAATAAATAAATACAATACAATTAATAATTTTCTTTTAACTAACTAAAAAAAGAACGACTCCCCAAGTGGAGAGCTGCTCCCGTTGGTAGAGCTGTCAAACGGGCCGACCCATAGCGGGGCGGGTCAATCCGTCGTAATTCAAATATTTAGCGGAGAGAGGCGGGCCGACCCGCCATGTCGGCGGCTTGAGAAATTTCCAACCCAACCCAACCCAACCCAACCCAACCCAAGGCGGGTTGCGGGTTAGGCGGGTCAACCCGCGGGCCACACAAATTTAAAAAATATATCTAAAATTATTGAGGTTTTGAGGACTTAAGACAGATAGAGTACCATGATTAAAAAAATAAGTATTTGAAGTAACTAAAATCTTATAATTGAAATTCAATTATCGACTTACAAAATTGAATATCGATGTTTTTGATTCCTTTCCAATGTTCCAAAATATCCAAATATTGATAATATGTAAATGTATATTTTTGCTCCTTCAAATAGAGATTCAATTGAGATTTTTTAGCCTAGGTAATTATTTGATTTTGATATGTCATTATTTCCTATATCGATTAGAAAAGTAGTGTTAAATACCGAACTTTAAAATATTAAATTAAATGGCCAAGGAATTAAGAAAAATAATCCTAGAAATTTTTCGGGATTTTTAGGGAATTTTTCTAGAATTTTTCTGGATTTAAACAGACTCCGTACGAGATTTTTTCGGGGATAAAATAAATAGGCTTTTGTGGGGTCTATTTAAAGGGTATTAACCTAAACCGGAAAACCTAATTTCTATTTTTCCTTTCTTTTTCTTTCCTCGCCGATCGACAGTTCCTTCTGCCCGACGCCCTCCCTTCTTCTCCGCCATCACTCTCTTCTCCGCCGCCGACGAGGCCGCGCCACTCTCCTCACCGTTCCGCCGCCCGTGTGAGACGCGCGCACAAGACCAGTGGTCGTCAACCCCAACCGCGCGCGTCGGCCGCCACGGTCATAGGATCGTCGTCGGTCTCTTTCGCGCCTCCTCCCGTTGTCGATTGCGGCCGAGGCCGCCGAGTTCTTTTCCCTTTCGCGCGCGCGCCGGCCGCCGTAGCCACCGGAACCAGCAGCCAACGACTGCCCCTCCGACCTCGAGGTGGCACCGCCGCCACCGTCGCTCGCAGTCGCCGACGCCGAGCTTACGGTCGCCTTTGCTTTTCCTCGCGCGCCGCCACAGCCGCCTAAGCCCCAGACGCGACGGACCAGACACGTCGTCTTTGCACCAAGAACCGCCAGGTGCCACTTTTCATCGTTGATCGTCTGAGCCACAGTGTTCGCCACAGCCGATCAACCTCTCACGTGCACACACAGTGTGCCCTTCTTTGCCAGCGCCGACCACCCTCCGGCCAGCCTCCACAGTCGGGATCGGTCCGCACCGAGGAGATACTGCCAAGGGGAAACTTCTAATTTCAGGTATATATATTTATATCAGGTTTCCCTTATTTGTGAGTTGAGTCGTAGTTGGTGAGTGACTGTGAATTTAAGAAATTGAGTTTGAGGTGGGTATAGAAGGTGTTTTGGGACGTTCATAGGGTGTAAAAGGCTGTGGACCTGATTGTGGTCGACTTGGGCTGATTTTGGTATTATCTGATTGATCGTATTGTATTAGGATTAGGAATTAATTAGGTAAATTTGTTACTACAATTATTGGATAAATTAAAAGTCATTAAATTTTATTTATTTGGCTTAGGTTGTTAAAATCTGAGTTATTCGAGTTTAATTGATTAATTAGCTTATTCATTAATTAATCAAAGTTTTATCAATTGATTTAGTGAGCTAAATTAATTGTATGGATATTTGTGGTAGGAAAAGATTAATAAGATGGTTGGAAAATTAAGGAGAATTGGAAATTGATTTGGGTTAATTGGGTTACGAAGGAAATCGATTTAGTATTCGATTTATCGGTAAATTGCATTTTTATGCTTGACTATAGTTATGCTATATGCAGGTTTCGGTCACGAGGTAGGTCTCCAGTCTTGACGATTTGGTTCTTTTTGCGGATATATATTCAGGCGGGTATTTTGACTTGTCTTTTTGATATAGTCATGTTGATATGCTAGATAGTTATAGCTTGCAATAGTTTTCATGTTTATCTACCTTGCATGTTATTATGCCTATTTGACACATGCATTTGATCAATTTATAGTTATACTTTCCCTGTTTTACTTGGATCATGTATATGTACCTTTTTATTGTGCATATTATTCGGATATGTATGTTAGTTGATATTACATACTTTAGTGTCATGCACCATCTTGCATGATTGCATGCTGGCTGGACGGGGTTCCATTATTGTTGAGCCCGCAACCAGTTACATGGTCTGCACACACTGTCACTCATGGGTTAGTGGTACATCAGGAGGGTGTATGCAGTTGCTCTGTCAGACTCCGCTGGTCCGCTCATGGGTAGCGATGAGGCAGCGTGGTAGCGGGCAGGGATCCCTCCTCTGGTCTATGACACCGGGAGATGAGAGCTTAGCTCCCCCACTATGTTTAGGGCAGGAGGATAGGTGTACTCCAATAGCATCCTGTCCACTCGGTCACTCAGGAGCAGTGATGACAGAGTGCACAGTTGTCATAGCCCTACCCACTCGGCTTCACCATCGCGTGTGAGGCGGCTGACTGACGTCAGGGGTGACCATGTCATATGCACGACATACATTTTTGCACGGATTGCATTTGTATTGTGTTTGCTGCATTATTGTATTGATGTCTTGGATGTTACATATGATTGTCATGCATACAGGATTCATATTCATATATGATGATGACTTTATCTCTTATAGTAGGGCACATGCTCCTATATAAGGGTAGGAGATTCAGGTGAGTACAGTCCTTTTGCATTTATTTCTTGCTTACCATATATATGAGACTGTACTGACATGATTAGTATTGTTAGCTATATCTTGCTATTCATATCGACAAATATCTGCTAAGTTCTTTGAACTTATCCCGTGGATTTATATTTATTTCAGAATGATGCTGTCAGGAGAGTTCAGTTGTCAATCCCTCTCATCGAAGTGGATAGGTTTTATTGGTCTTATGATTTTGGTTATTAGTTTTATGGATTGGGATTTTATTAGAGGATATGTTTAGGATTTATGTTTGGATTGTATACCGGTGGATGTTTTGATTATATTAGTTATGTCCTTGTGGACTTATATTCGGTTCGTTTTTTTTTTGTTGTATGTTCCTGCTCAGATGGCAGAAGGGGTAGGTCTTGATGTTTTAGATCTTTTACTTATTTTGGTTGATGGTCTGAGGCCGCATATTATGTATATTGTGTTGTGGTATGTTCCGGTCGTGTTGACCGATATATAGTGGCCGTGTAGGCCTTGTATTAAAAATTGGTATTGTCACCCGTGCAGGGGAGGTGCTGTCGAATTTTCGTCTGGCGGAGACTCCCTCGGGGCGTGACAAGTAGTGACAAGCTAATAAAAAATAATTAGAGTATAAAAAATATTCTTTTGTTCTTTATTCTAAACTTCTTTTATACTTTGGTGAGGTGTATGTATATAGAAGAAGATTCTAATAGTGAAAAACTTATTTTTTGATATTTTTCAACCCGCGGGCCAACCCGTGCCATGGCAGGCCAACCCGTCTAGACCCGCAACCTGCGTGGGTCGATCCATTTAGGCCCGCCAAAATGACGGATTGATAAAAGTTTAACTCAACCCGCTTAAATTATTTGGATGACGGCAACCCAAATTAACCTAATCTTATACTATTTCTTTTTTTTTATCTACTATAAATAGTTTAAAATATAAAAATTTAGATATTTTTAAATATTTGTTTTAATAAATAAATATATTTATTTATAAAATATTTATGAAATTTGTTCATCAATGAATCTCATTTATTTTATATATTATTTTATTATTGAATGAAAAAAAAAATTATATTATTTTACTAATGAACATAAATAAATTTTATTTTATTTTTTTATAATTCAATATTCAGAAATTTTATCTGATTAATCTGTGAAGTAATCGATTCGATCTTAAAAAAAGATTTCATCAACCATCAAAAGTACACTTAAATTTCAACGGATAACTTAATATCACAAGTGATTTGAAAACTGTTGATAAACATTTACACAATATAAAAATCAAATCCCGTATAAATATATCCTGTCTCACTGTTGTTAACATATCCTATTTCGAAGCAATATAAATAAATTTTATCTTCCATGTCAAAAGTATATCTTCAATGCTTTGTTAGTCCCAGAGACATGATACAGCTGTAAAGTGATGCGATATCTTACAAATTAATACGATTTATTTTTTTGTTGGGACAATTTTGACTATGAATTTTAGAAAACTTTAGATAGGTGGCTCTGAATCGGATGTAGATCGAAGGTTTGTCAAACTCACGGATAGAGTACGTCTCTGGATGAGAAGATGTGATTATATATATATATATATATATATAATATGTTGATATCCTACTGTAGGATATTTGAAGCCGCTAGAGGGGGTGAATAGCGTAGTGTTCGTTCTTAGATGGAATTCGATCGTGGTTGTCTCTACAATTTCGTTAGCGCGCAGCGGAATAGTAATGAAAGCAATAACGAAATGAACAACAATGCAAACACAAATATTTAACGTGGTTCGGAACCGAACGGTTCCTGCTCCACAGATTGGGTTCGTACGAACCCTAGCGATGCCAATCACACACCACTATGATAATCACTCCTTCTCGACACAAGTCAGAGGCGGAGAAACCCCTTACAATGTGATTACAACAATAATCTAAATACAACAAGCAAATACAATATGAATTACAACAAGAGAAGTAAAGAACACTTTACAAAAACTCTTTGGAAGTTTGCTTGTTGATTGCCTTGGACTAGCACTTGAAGGCCCTGATTTGTAGCAGCAAATCGCTTCAAAACGTCCAAGAAAACCGATGCCTTTTCCTCCATCACGAGCTCCTTTTATAGCTTCAACCTGTGCTAGAAAAGGTCGATCGATCGACCGCCGACTATCAATCGGATCGATCACCATCGTGAGATAACGGTGTAATCCACGCCAAAAATCCAACGGCTAGGACATCACGATTGATGAAGCATCACTCATCGCTTGTCCTAGCGGCCGAAAGTGAGACTCTATTCGCGCTAAAATTCGAGCATCAATCGACCGATCACACGATCGATCCGACCGCCCACCTACGGCAATGATCCGTTAGTGGCATTCTCGCGATCCTAGTTGATTACGCCACCGACCGCCATGACATCGACCGATTGACATACCTCAAACATGAAGTTTTAACCCAAGTATGGTATCCCCATACTTGCTAGATCACCCTTAACCTAGACCTAAGCCTTCTAGCCACCTCCATCAGCCTCACGCCTCTCGAATCCCTCCAAGTCATCCATGACTTGTTCATCCATCGCGCTAGCCTTCAAGTGCTTCCATCGGCTATGTCATGCTAACGGTGTCTACATCGCCAGGGCACATTGGACTTACGCCGCCAAGACTCCCGCTTGGACTTTACGTCGCCAATACCAAACCCCTTAGACTTCTCAAGTGCCAAGACTCAAGCTTGGACTTTCCCTTGCCAACCCATGTTGGACTTTCCATGCCAAGTACCCATGACTTGGACTTTCCTTGCCAAGACCCATGCTTGGACTTTTCCCAAATGCCAAGTGTCCCACTTGGACTTTCCCATGACAATCACATTGTCATATATTTTTGTCGAAATATCAAAACATCACTCGAGTTAAACTCGAGTCCTGGTCAATCGTGACCTGGGCCGATTGCACTAACAATCTCCCCCTTTTTGATGTTTGACAAAAAAAACAAACAAAACAAACCATTTGAGTTAGACTATCTAACTCAGAGACTCCTTACCAATTATCCCAAATTGGTAATTTAATGTTCTTCCCCTTTTTGACATACATCAAAAAGGTTATCCCTCCAAGGAGGTCAATGTCTCATGTCCCAATGAGATCTTACAATCTCCCCCTTGGTCCAAAAATACCTAGGATGTCTACCAACTTCCTAGTGATAAATCTCATATCACTCAAGAGAGACAATCCTATGCACTCTCCCAATTTCCAAATTGGGTCTCTCAAAATCCCTTTTTCTCCTCCCCATGAGGAAAAAATATCATCCATTATCCCATGATGGATACTCTCCCAATTTCCAAATTGGGTATGTGAAAAACTCATTTTTCCTTCCCATGAACCACCATTCATCATACCATGATGGATACCTCCCCCTAAAGGCTTGCTCCCCCTTAACCATTGCACCAACAATGTCTTTGGGAAGTTCCTAAGCCAATAGGAACTCTGAACCATCAAAGATAAGGTTAGAAGTTCAATATTGATCTTTCCAACACCTTAAATTTTATACAAACCCTAAACACCTCTCCAAATTCATGTCCAATGGATTTTCACCCTTTATAATGCTTCCCAAGGCATATCCTAGGGTTAGGAGTAATTAGGGACCTTAACCGTAGCTGAAATCGAGCTAAACAAATCTAGTTTTCTAAATCAAGATTGTGACAATGACTGTTATAGCTACCAAATGATCGATGTGTTCATCACTGACCGACACGGCAACAATGAAAGTGATACGCATCATATGATGAAGTCCAACGCTGCCCATCAATCATTCGCCATGTAGATATGATCGATAATCAAAACCTGATTTTCAGATATCAGACTCGACTTTTGGAAATTCATAAGTAATTCTACGTAAATAAAAAAAACACAAAACTTGATACGTACATTACTTATCACACATACAATCGGTGAAAAATTTTGAAAAAATATTTTTACCATTGAAATAGGAGATTGGTACAAAGTTCAAACACTATTAAAACTTTAAAGTTTTTGATCTACTTTGTATCAACTTCTACAATGATGATGGCTATCAAAAGATAGACTTCACCAAGGTTTTCTAAATTGATTTTTAAATGTTTTTGAAAACCTATTTTGAACCATGATTTATTGGCTAAATATACATAACTTGTATATTAGCTTTTCTTATGATTCTTGGTGATGATTAAAATAAGTTTGAGTTCATCTAGATGCACTACCTATGCACCTTGAACATAACTTTTTATCCTAGCATCTCACATGTATCTAGGGTGTATAAATACACATACATGTCAATGTAATGTGAGATGTGGAGTTATTCTCCCTAAATTAGGGTTCCATGCATTTTTCTAAGGCAACTCTACTTGATTCCCTTGTAAATGGGACTCCAAGTCATGTCATTATCCTTGAATCAATTTTAAACAATTAAATGCATGAAATGATCATGACATAAATGATATCAATAATAACGCATGACCAATGATGTCATGACATATGATATAATCTAAAATAATCATAACCAATGGCATGACATGTTATATAATAAGATGAAATTTCATGTCATGATATGACAATTTTCCATAAACCAATACATTAATACAAATACATAATCAAACACACATGATTTTCACAAACAGAAATTTCATTCAATTTAAGAAGATTTCAGTTTTTTACATCTAAAATAGAGATTTGATATGCTCAATCTCACTACAAAAACTGAAAAATAAAAAAAAAATCTAACATCCTCTAGATCTAGTCATCTGCAGATGGTGGAGGTGGAGGAGGCTGCTGGCTCAAAGTTCAGGCCCGCATCATCTCATACATATCGAGCTGACGCTGCTCGATGCGGCTCTGAGACTCAGCAATCTGAATGTATCTCTCCTCCATCTGACTAAGATGTGCGCCCATGGAGGCTTGCCCTACTAAGAGCTCTGACAGCCGAGAGTCGACTGTCTGCTGATAGTCCTAGAATCTGGACTCCAGCTGGCCAAGACGATCTGATGGACCCGCTGCTGATGCATATGCTAGCATCTGATCCTCCTTATCAGCAGCGTCTGGATCCTCATAGTCCTCTGCAGCCGCTCTAGGCACCAGAAGCGGCTCTCCACGTGCCCTGGGCGGAGGTCGAGGTGCCAACTCCATCTGCCCACGCCCCATCCGCAGCTTCACTAACGAGAAGTTACGAACTGATATGCAGTCGTACACCTCAGATAACGCCCTCAGTGATCCCCTGTGAATATTGATGCCTAGTGACTCTAACCATGCAGTGATAATGTGGCCATAAGGCATATGCACTTTCCATTGTACAGGGGATATGAAATGAACAATGCAATGAAACATGTTTAATGCAATGTTTATGTCTAATCTATTACGCATGACGTACAGTAGAAAGAGATGGGGAGGCCGAATCTTGGTCAGACCCCGAGTCACAATCGGAAGAAAACACCCAACAATGACCTTGTAGAGTACATTCGTTAGAATCGAATAGAAATAAATTCGGTAACGAGGATGACCAAAAACATGCTCATGCATGGAGTCCAAAGAGATATGGTCAAATGGCTCGGGTAAAGGGGCATCAAAGGTAGGGTAGAAAATGAAGGTGTCATCCGATGGCTTACACTCAAGAAACTCCTGCAATATCGTAGGAGTGAACTCTAAATTGCATTTTGCAACGCGAGTAGTGTAGGTAGGGTCATCGTCTACCTTCTTTAAGTTCTGATAGCACTCCTTAAGAAGATTATCATTGATGACATGTGTGCATGAGACAATTTTCATAAGATGATAATATGCAAATATGTTCATGACGTCACTACAATAATGGGTAAAGAAGTCCCTATCGATGTATCTAACCAACATGGTTTGGTACAATCGTGATTCACCCTCGGGTGGATCATTTCTACGGGATCTCCTATATGAATGTAATGCAACGATATGAAATGCAAGGGCACCAATACACGATTAGATTATAATAGATTACAATGGAAAGGAAAAATTTGGGTTTTTTGAGTAAGAAAATTTTACTTTGGCGCCATTTGGAGGGATGATGAGAGAATGCTGAAAAGGTCATCGGAGGACTTGGATGCCGGAACCCTAATCGAAAAAGAGGAAACAACCGCTGGAAATGAGCGGATTAGGGTTGTGAGATGAGTGAAAACACGAGTGGAAGAGCTTAGCTACCAAACCTAAGACTTGGGTTGCCGACACGGTCGGAAAAACTGGTCGGAGAAGAAGTTGGCGATCGGAGAGGAGAAAGAAAACGAGAGGTTGCCGCGTGAAGACGCCGAACCCTAGCGGTTCGGCGTTATAAAATCACGACGCTAGTCGACTGATGTGCAACATCAGTCGACTGATCGCGACTTATTAGTGGGTTTACGAGCCGTGGTCATTGCTCGGCTCAAAGAATCGATCATGAGTCTTACGTGACGTGCTCTGATTCGGTCGTGATGAGATCATCACTCGACTGCTCAGCGAGCACTCGACTGATGATCCTCTGCCTCGATGAGCGATGTACCATCGATCGGTGAGATGTAACCGTCGATCGACTAATGTGCAAGCGATCGAGTCACGGAGAACAACACTCATTCTTTGGGCGCGTCGTATCTATATGATCGATCGGTAATCAAATTCAAAAAATCTCGATTTCTTTATCCAACTTATTTTATTTTCTCATGTTTAATCTTGTATATCGAATATATTGATGTTATGCTTATGTTCATGTATTTGTTAATGTATTTTGATATTTTATTTTATTTTAGCAAACATTAACATCCAATGATTTCAAAATCCTAACATCTCACCCTTTCTAAGTGTTGAAATACACAATCAAGGTAAAAGACTTGTTTTGTGAGATGCAATCCACTCTAGACATTCCTTCCATGCAAACACATGGTGAAACACATGAAGCATGGTAAGTGCAAGACATCAAGGTGTGTGACACTTGAGTATCACTCTTGATGTAACTTCTACACCTTAAACACACTTCTCTTGATACATTGATTCCTAAAGTGTGCCAAAAATCAAAGTGACATACTATGACCTTTAAATCTAGATTGTGCCAATTTTATTGATTTTCATAATTTCAAAAATATATTGGCACATCCTAAGATCTTTTAGGATTAAAGCTCAAATGTATTTCCAAGGTAACCATAATCTTGAAAATAACCTAAAATGCCACCTTTACCATGGTTGAGTTCACTACTCATCCAATCAAGGTTGGCACATCCTAATCCATTTAACGTAAATCAATCACGCTATTTGGAACCCAAAATCTATTTGAGCTCATTGAATTAATTAGGTATTCCTTAGGGATAACCTCCCTAGATACCTTTCTAATGACCCTCCTAGGCTTGTTAGCCTTGGTCATTGTGGTCTTACCTAGGTTGACTCTAGAGGTAACTCCCCTTGCAACCTTCTTAATGACCATCCTAGGTGTCCTAGAAACCCTAGCCACTAGGCACAAACCTTGGTCAACTCTAGGAATGACTTCCCTATTGACCTTGGTCTTCCTAAACTTAATTTGTGTTCCATAATCAAATGGAACACTATGGTAAGCCACTTTAGGTTTAGGTTTGTGACCCAAACCTTGATTGCCCTTGGTTGACTTTTGTCTTTTGGGTTCTTGACCCTTGACTTTGAGATCTTGACCCTTGACTTTGACCATTAGACCCTTGAAATTGATTTTGTATCTTATTTAGGGTCTTTTCTAGTTTTTCAAGCCTTGACTTTAAGGCTTGGTTCTCTAATTCTAATTGCCCAAATGATTTTTGATTAGGTTTTTGGGCATTGCCATTTACCTTAGACATATGTCTACCTTTATTGGGATTGATACCTAAATGGTTTTCGATTTTCTTAATTGCTTTCTTAGGAATGGCATTTCTAGGGACATTAGTCCCAAATTTCTCCTTCTTTGAAATAGATCTAGAGTTATCATTCCTAGCATGCTTTGATTCATGAGTAATAGCAAAGTTATTTGAATTAATTCTAGCATGCTTTTGCTTAGAATTTAAAAAATGAGCATTAGGAAAATATACCTTAGGGTTTGCCTTAGTAGCTCCCCCTACTTATGATGCTCCTTCTTGGGTCTTTTTGCTCCCCCTAGGACATTGATTTCGGTAATGCCCCGGTTGCCGACATCTGAAGCAAATGATGTGCTCCTTATTTTTAGGTGATGAGGAACCGACATCCTTTGACCTTTGTTGACTTTTAGGTGCCGGAGGAGTCTTCTTAACCTTCTTTGGGCACTTGCTCTTGTAGTGCCCATACTCCCTACACTCAAAACACAATATATGGATTTTATTTAAAATTAGAGTGTTTGAGTTACCTAGGTTAATTGAGACCGGAATTGGAACTTCTTCATCTTGACTAGATGTCGAAGCTTTCTCTTGTTGCTCCGAAGTGGAAATTCTTTCCTCCCCCTCAATCCTAGAGGTGGAGGTGTCTTCTACTTCTTCCACCGATCCGGAAGTTGACTCCTCTTCAACTTCCGATTCCTCACTTGCTCGTGAGGAAGATGAACTCTCTTCATCCTCTTCCTTATCTTCTTCTACTTGTGCCAAGTGGGGCCTCTCATTGAACTTGGCTAATTTGTCTCATAGCTCCTTGGCATCAAGATATTCACCTAGCCTAGACAAAACATCATTATGTATCAAATCTTCTAAAAGTTTTGTTACCTTGGCTTCGGTTTTGAATTTTTGCCGTTGCTCTTGGGTCCATTTCTTCAACTTGAGGACTTGTCCCTTCTTATCCCGAGGAGGTTCAAAACCTTCTACGAGGATGAACCAATCCTCTATATCCATCATAAAGAATGTCTTCATTCTTGTTCTCCACGCTGAAAAGTCTTCTTGATCATATGGCGGTGGAGTGTTGATGTCCCATCCAAGCTTGTTTTGGAATTCCATCTTCCTTCTAGCCTTTTAGCTCCAGGCGGTTAATCCGTAGAAGAGCCCCTGGCTCTGATACCAAATGTAGGATATTTGAAGCCGCTAGAGGGGGTGAATAGCGTAGTGTTCGTTCTTAGATGGAATTCGATCGTGGTTGTCTCTACAATTTCGTTAGCGTGCAGCGGAATAGTAATGAAAGCAATAACGAAATGAACAACAATACAAACACAAATATTTAATGTGGTTCGGAACCGAATGGTTCATACTCCACGAATTGGGTTCGTACGAACCCTAGCGATGCCAATCACACACCACTATGATAATCACTCCTTCTCGACACAAGTCGGAGGCGGAGAAACCCCTTACAATGTGATTACAACAATAATCTAAATACAACAAGCAAATACAATATGAATTACAACAAGAGAAGTAAAGAACACTTTACAAAAACTCTTTGGAAGCTTGCTTGTTGATTGCCTTGAACTAGCACTTGAAGGCCCTGATTTGCAGCAGCAAATCGCTTCAAAACGTCCAAGAAAACCGATGTCTTTTCCTCCATCACGAGCTCCTTTTATAGCTTCAACCTGTGCTGGAAAAGGTCGATCAGTCGACTGCTCGAGACCATCAATCGACTGATCACACTGTTGCTGTGAGACAATGGTGTAATCCACGCTGAAAAAATCCAACGGCTAGGACATCAGTCGACTGATCATACACATCAGTCGACTGATGAAGCATCACTTACCGCTTGTCCCAGTCGGTGAGTGAGACTCCATTCTGCGGCCCTAAAATCCAAGCATCGACCGATCACACGATCGATCGATCGCTCGTCAATCACCGATCGCCCACCTATGGCAGTCAACTGCTAGGGCAATTCTCGCAGTCCTAGTTGACTACGCCAGTCGACTGCCACATGACATCAGTCGACTGACACACCTCAAACATGAAGTTTTAACCCAAGTATAGTGTCCCCATACTTGCTAGATCACCCTTAGCCTAGACCTAAGCCTTCTAGCCACCTCCATCAGTCTCACGTCTCTCGGATCCCTCCAAGTCATCCATGACTTGTTCATCCATCACGCTAGCCTTCAGGTGCTTCCATCGGCTATGTCATGCTAACGGTGTCTACACCGCTAAGGCACATTGGACTTATGCCGCCAAGACTCCCGCTTGGACTTCTCAAGCGCCAAGACTCAAGCTTGGACTTTCCCTTGCCAACCCATGTTGGACTTTCCATGCCAAGTACCCATGACTTGAACTTTCCTTGCCACGACCCATACTTGAACTTTTCCCAAATGCCAAGTGTTCCACTTGGACTTTCCCATGATAATCACATTGTCATATGTTTTTGTCGAAACATCAAAACATCACTCGAGTTAAACTCGAGTCCTGGTCAATCGTGACCTGGGCCGATTGCACCAACACCTACATGACGGGTTGCTGTGCGCTCGTGCGCGAAAATGAAAAATGCACAGTAACACCACGCACGCAACTCTTCTGGCCCGACCACTGTAGTCGGTAGTGTTGCGACCAGGCGACGGTCGGATTGCGGTCGAAATCTGACTATATCGCGGTCGCCAGTGCCACGGCCAGTGGCGGCCGTGATGACACCTAATTTCGGTCGGGAATCGGTCTGATTTTGACCGCAATCCAATCGAAATTCGGTCCTAGTCTGACGACGATCGAATTTTGGTCGGATTGCGGTCAGAATCTGACTGCATCGCGACCGTCAGTGTCGTGGCCACTGGCGGGCGCAATCTCACCAAATTCCCACCGGAAATTGATTAGATTCCGACCGTCGTCCGATCGGAATCTGATGCTGACCTAACGACGACCGAATTCCGATCGGAATTCGACCGTCAATCGTCAGATTTCGAGCTGCAGTGGTCGGGCGAGAAGAGATGCGTGTGCGGGTGGGGAACTATGCATTTCTCAATCGCGTTGGATCGACGGCCGAGATCACATCGCGTACGGGTGCGGATGGATAAAGCGCGCGGGAGATCAATTATATATATATATATTGCAGCAATTAAAATCTAATGGCAATAAATTCAAACTGTTGTAAAGTTCGTGTTATTTGCTGGACTTCAACGACCCTAACAGCGAAGGATAAGCCTCCGTGAACTGAGGACGCAATCTCTGCCGTCGAAGCAATGATCCAACGGTGCACGCCTGTTCGAATTTCACCCTACAGGTGGAGGCTGCAGAGCTTCACTTGCTGCCTCGTCTCGACAGCTCGACTCCAGAGCAATGGCCGCCCGTGTCGGCTGTTCGTCCACCGTTTGAGGCAAAAGAGCGAGCGCCTTGCGGGCACGCGACAGGGGCGACTCACCGAGGGTGCGGCTGGAGCGCTCATGTCTTTCCTCCTTTCATCACACCATGTCGTCGCCTCTTCTCCTTCCTGCTCCCGCTCCCGTTCCCGTTCCCGTTCGCCCCTTTTCTTTCCGTCTCCTTCCCATCCCTCTCTTCCGCCGCTGCCGCTCGCGTTTCCGGCGCATAGAAGGAAATCCTGCCGTCTGAGGCTCGTGCTGGCTAATGATTCCGGCACGGTTGCCTCCAGTGGGGACTCGAAGCCCCAGAATGGCAATCTGGTATTCTTTTGCCCTCGGTTGTGTTTTTGCTACTCCTGATACGAATTGGAAGCGTCGTGGTGGTTTTGTAGTTTTCGTTCGTTTCATTCGCAAGGCCTTTACTCGAACTTTCTTCTGTCTTGGCTTCTATTAATGGTTGGGATCGTTGTTGCCTTCCTTGTGGTGTTGTCTCTTAAGGTGTGGAAGTTGGGAGTTTGTCTAGGTAGATTATGTATGCCTTTTAATCTGTCTCGGAGGCATACGTGCTGTCGATGAATACGACAAGTGAAGATCTTGGTTATGAAAAAAAAAAACACTTTTTTGGTGTTTTACTCCCCTGAAGATTTTTTTTTTTAAATCTTATTGCTTCTTGGAAAATGTTTTTCCAATGATTGTTTGTTAGAAAAATGGGATAAAAACAATAATTTATCATTCATCAAAATAGAAACTGATGAGATGAAGAAAGAAAACAATTGTTTCCTTTCTATCCACAGAGAGCAATTTGCTCGGGAATAATGTCTTCATCATTATTGCTGTAAATGGGCAGGGTTATTAGTTCATATTCAGCTTAATCTAGAATGTATATTCAAGCCTTTGCATTCATGACTTTGTTTTTTTTTTGCTGCGCCTGGATATTGTAGGATTTAGGGGTTTGACTAAGATTCTTGTCATTTTATATTGCATCTCAACTTTAATCACTGATAATTTAGTAGATCCAACTGCATTTCATTTCTTTGCTAGACCATAGATGATCTCTGAGATAATTGAATCAGGGTCCAACCCCATGCTGAGTTATCCAGATCTCTATAATTTAGCACAGTGATAAAAGAACATTATGCTGTTTGAGTGTGAGAGAGGACATTGATAGTAGAAAATCTATGGTAGAGAATAGAGAATAGAAGGAGCTATACACAGTAGCACTCTCTAGTCAAACAAGGAATGTCAAAGAAGAGAAGATGGAAGACTATCAAGATTTTCTGTTTTTGTTGCACCATTAATCAAAATTTATTCACCACCACTAACAATGATTCCCAATCTAACTGTCAATTATGGAGGATTATGTTAGACCTTGATAAAAAAATAGTGTGCAATTCAGCCGAATGCTATCTGTTTACTGTCCAGATGTCATGACAGAAGAGTATCTCATATCTCTCTGTACTAATTCCCATAGAATATTTGATGTGTATCATCAAACAATTCCACATTCTTATGATATATCTATCCTAAAGCCCTTTAGGTTCACCTTGATCATTTGGAAGTTATAAGATGGGCATTCTCAGTATATTAACTTCTCTCTTTTATGATTTTTCAATGTTGTTTTATTGTATGTTTCTTTGCGAATTTAAATTTTATAACCTCTGGTTTCTGAATTGCTTGTTTGTTTGTATTTCAGTGTACCTTATGTTTTACTTAATACGTCTGAATTTTTTCTGCTATTTGGCTTAGTTCACTAAGTAACTTTTTGCCTATCAACTACATGATTGGTTTATTTGGAAATGCAAGCTATTTCATAGGCAGGAACATGGTTGCCTAGGTCCTCTATCCACTGCATTGTCTTTTGAGCAACCAAATTTTTGGTTTTAAATTCATGTCTGCTGCCTTGTATATCAAGTTATATTGATTTCAAGTCCAGCAAATAGAAAACCTTGTAGCTAAAGTTATTTTTATCTTTGAAGGTGCAGCGTTCATGATTCCTCTAATTTCTTATGTTTTAGCGAATACATATGTTTCTTAAAACAATGTATATGTTGACTCCATGCTGTTAGTTATGCGGTTTGTGATTTGATAATGAATGATTTAGGTATTGGAAGGTGAATATCAGCAGCAATACATGCATGCTTAATTTGAATTTGATTAATTCTGTTTGTTTTTGAATATTCTTAGCCGAAAAGTCGGAGGGACATTCTTTTGGAATATGTAAGAAATGTTCAGCCTGAGTTTATGGAATTGTTCATGAAAAGGGCACCACAACAGGTAATCGATTATCAATTATTCTCTCTTTTGTTTATATACCTAATGAAGCTATCAGACTCATTTGTTAACTGTTCAAAAATATTCAGTTATACTATTTGGTTAGCACGTGTGTCTTTAGAACCATAATTTATACTCATTACTACTTTTTACTCTTGAAGGTTGTCGATGCCATGCGTCAAACTGTGACAAATATGATAGGAACACTTCCACCTCAATTTTTTGCAGTAACTGTTACTACGGTACCATATTGCAACTTTTCAAAATTTTCTTTTCAGCTCCTCTTTGAAAAAGGTATACATAACAAGGTGTTCGTGGAATATGCATAACTTGTAGTTTTGTGCAGTTGTTACATGATTCTTTGATTAGAATTACTTTTCTCGTTCTTATTTAAAAGTTAAAAGATGGCTAATATAGTGTGACCATAATTGGGATGATTATTTGCTAAGTTTTGCTTGCACTTTGTTTTGGTTACAGGTAGCAGAAAACCTGGCACAACTTATGTATAGTGTTATGATGACCGGTTACATGTTTAGGAATGCACAATACCGTCTGGAATTGCAGCAAAGCTTAGAACAGATTGCCCTTCCTGATCCAGAAGAGAAAAATGCAAGTCTTCTTTAGCATTGATCTCTTGTTATTTCTTAAAATTTCCCCTTTGTTTGAGAGATGCATTTTACTTTACTCAGTTTAGCAGACTATGTTTGTGCTTTGTTTCTACTTCTTAACCATTCTAAATCAACTATTTCACAGGTCTAGAGACTCTGAATTTTTTGAAGGGCTTATCCTTTCTCTAGGACTATAATTAGAATTAGATAAGAAAAAATATTGAAGGATTTTTCTTGATTGGAAACAACCAAACTCAGGATAAAGGAATACAAATTTGGGGATGGTGCTGTAATTAGTAAACTTTCTGTTTTTCATCATTCAGGTAACCAATTTTAGCTATCAAGTTTTTTGTTAATTCAATTAACTAGAAACATAGCCATCAATCGTCTCTTGATGACATTACACCGTAGGCTTTTACTCACAAAGAGCTGCAATGAGCTGAGCTGAATCTAGCCTTATCTTTCTCAGGCTTAAAAATGAGCTTGATACAGTTACACGTTTAAACTCGAGTTAGGCTCTACCCAAGCATGTTTATGATGTGTTTAGTATTTCTGTTAGTTTATTGTCAGAATAACTCTTTGTTTCATCTGTTTTTTTTGTTTCCCAACTTTCCTCAGAAAACTTTTGACTAATGTGTTGTCGAATTTGCCTCTTAAGACGGAGCAGAAAGATTCAGATCATGCACCTGGTACCCAGAAAAAGGTGACTGGAGAAGTTATTAGATGGAACAATGTAACTGGTCCTGAAAAAATTGATGCAGTAAAATACATAGAATATCTTGAAGCAGAAATTGAAGAATTGAATCGTCAAGTTGCAAGGAAGTCTTCATCTGGACACAATGAACTTATGGAATACTTAAGAAATCTAGAACCTCAAAATATAAAGGTGATGACTTGTTATCAAATGTTTTGTTTATCAGGCTTGGGATTTTTGATTGTTACGTATTTCAAAATATGTACTATAAGATGCTTTTTGTTTTGCACTTATTGCAAAATTTATCTTGGATCGTAGTGAAATTTTTTTACTTCTACCTCCATTTATCTACCTTTTATTGGTCTACAGTGCTTTTGTCCAATGGATGACACTGCAAAAGTCTTGCTTCCTATTAAGCTTCAACGGTTTCTTGAACATTTATTGACAAATATTCCTATTAGATGTATGGTGCGTTGTTGCTCAAAATCGGGCATGACTGTTTCATGTTCAAGACATTCTTGATGGATGTCATTGAAACATTGTGGCTTATAAATTGAGGTCTTCTATTATACTAACAAATTCTGCAACTTGAGGTCTTCTATTTATCCTAATGAATGTTGCATTGCATCTCTTCTGATTTTTGTTCTCCTTGTTCTTCTAAATAGAGATCATACCAATTTGGATTTGTGCATACTTTCCCTCTTGTTAAACACTGAACAAGTAACATTTTGGATGTGTGCACACTGGTTCTCCTGTTAAAACAATCCAACTTGAGTTTTAGTACAATTGACACCTATTTGTTTCTCAGCTATAAAACAATTATATTTCATATTTGCAATTATGGTGATCCCACAAAATTTTCAGCAATTTTCTAAAACTCATCTTGCAGAAGTTTTGTATTACTGTCCAGGAAACACCTTGTTGATACTGTAGTTACCATCTTAATCAATTAACATGATAGCCAACGTTATTCAGTAGCATTCTTCTTTATGAAATTGATTAAAATGTTATATTTGATTTAATCTCATCAAATTGTTTAAAAAGGTTTAGTAATTAGTTTTGTAATGATTCTTGCTGGAATATATATAAATCAACTACCTATAATTGTCACACACCTCTTAGATTAGATGGTTAATGCATTTAGGTTACATGCAAGAGATGGAAATTTCCTTGGACTGACATGAACATGTGCTTCAATCTTTAAGTACATTACTATCGTGGCTAAATGTCTAAGCTATATTGTTTTGGATCAGCTTCATGGCATTGGTAGATTAGTGGGCGCTTGCCTTAAAAAATTAAAAAGAAAGTTACACAACTGAAGCTGCCTGTGTGGTTTATACAAAAGTAATTCTATAATATCAATTATATTATATGGATATTAAGTAGGTGAAGTAGTAAGGAATAATTGTGAGCACGCAAATGCGGAAGTTTTTACTCAAATTTGAAATCTGAATGATAACTGATAAATAACTGTTTTTGTTATTTAAAAAAAAATATGGAACCGCCACATTAGTGATCCCTCTTAACCTTCCCTATTAAAAAGGAAGGTAAATCGGACGGGTGTTAATGTAGGCTGCCTCAGCAAATCCGGCATTCCAAGGGACCGATCCTCATTTTGAGAAAAAGTTTGTAAATATGTCGTAGCTAGCGACCGACCCAGGGATTTCTGGAAACCTACATCAACGCCTTACCACTGTACCATACCTGGGGCTGTGTTTTTGTTATTTACTGGAAGTAAAGCGAGAGGAGATAGAAATAGAAGTAGATAATTGAAGATTTAATAAAATGAAAGAAACTCAGAAGACTTTGGTTTAACTCATGTTATGATACTAGTGATGCAAAGGAATTCATATAGCCTTGCTCCAAAGTCCAAATAATTATTTGTTGTTGCTTGTTTGAAACATTACATTAATTAAAATGAACTAATTGCTGACAATGATAGTTAGACAGTATTAACAGAAATGATAATTGATATTGAAAGAAATATTTATGAAAGAAATTACGGAAATTAAAGCATACCCTTCGGAATGTAAATGATGCATGAATCGTTTGGAACTGTTCTGGATCTCGCGGCTGAAGGCTTGCAGTCGGAATGAAAGTCATGAGGTTAAACTCGAACTTCCACCACAATACCACAACGTTGCAACTCTAAGTTCGATGACGACGATCTCTTGTTCTACTCAACAAGAGAAGAGTTCTCCCGACTCTGTAGCTTGCCTTCGCGCAAAGCACTTGAATATAAGAACTCTTTGCTGCTTCATCGCAGCACTTGCACACAAGAAATCTCACCGTCTCTTGATTCACTTGTGCACAACTCTCATAGAAGCTCTTTGCCTGCCTTCTCGCAAAGCAATCACAATCTCACTAAGCCACCAAAAACTCAGCCAACCACATACTTCTCAGGGGAGTATATGTAAGAGAGAAGAGAGGAAGATGCGAACATGGGATAATGGGTGGTTACTCATTACCCATGACAACATGCTCATGACCATATGCCCAACATGGTATAATCAACATCTTCCACTTGCACACGAGGGCATATAACATTCGTCATCAGATCACATCTCATGTGATCCATCGCCCTACTGGCCTTTCACTCAGAGTTGGATGTTGTGCGACTTGCGAGTACACGTACAAATAAAAAACTACTCAATGCACCTATTAGGATGATTGAGTAGTCATCTTTGTATCATAAGATATAATCCTGCTGCACCTCAAATCCAAGACTAATTACATCCATCGAGTTACTTTCCTCATCGAAAGTATCCTTAAATTATGCTCGATATTATATTTACTAATATGTTTAATCCCTACACGGATAAACATAAAAAACTAGTCGGTGAATATTAAATCCTGATGTAACATCAATTGGTCTTCCTTTTCCCAAATTGAAATCTATCAGCCACAACTTAGCTGCTTTCCTAGATTTGCCCCTCAGACCTCAATTTATCTTCTGGGCCATCGGTAAACAGACTAAAGTAGCAAACACTAGATCAGGACCTCAAAAAACAGTCGAAAGTAATAAGGGTACAAAAGATCCCTCCCAGTGGATCTCGGATCTCACACAGTGGAGCTCAGAGATATATTTACTGTCTCAAATAATTTGGCTTTCACTTTCCCTAGTCAATTTATCATACGTGGTATCAACCACGTGCCACAATGTTGTTCCCCATTTCTCATAAGGGCATATATCAGTTTTCTCTGACACTGTGTAGCTATATGACTCAATCTACACATAAGACTCTATCCAGCGATTTTAGAGAGAGTCTCTCAAAGACAGTATTATAAATCGTAGGTGATATCTGAGATCTCAAACCTGGCTGCTTACAGGCAACATGGATGTGACTACTTCCATGTCGATCATGTCGCACATGATCTCATCCTGAATACATATCAGGGTGACTTAAGTTCTAGCAGAGTTACTCTTAAAATCTTTTACAGCTAGAAACCGTCTTATCTCCACTATTGGGGGTGATCACTCATGTGAGAGAGAGTGAACCTACTTGTCTGACATATCTATTATATCACAAAACATATATATATATATATATATATATATATATATATATAACAAGTGCAACTTTTGAAATTATAATTGGACCATAAATGCACATAGAGTTATATATTTCATTAAGCATCACTGTTGTCATTACAGTACAAGTTGAGAAATTTTATAAAGTACCCAAACTTAATGACTCTCTATGTCCCACAAAATAGTCTCTAGGGATAGGTTTAGTAAAAGGGTCCGCCACCATGTTGTAGGTTGAAATATATTTGACAGTCACTTCATTCGTCTTAATGATGTCTCTCACATAATAGTATCTGGTATCAATGTGTTTGGTTTTACCATGAGACTTAGGGTCTCGTATATAAGCGATGACAGTCTGATTATCACAATAAATCATTCCTGACCTCCCACTATCCACTATAACCCCTAAGTCATCTAATAGTCTTTTGAGCCAAACACTTTCCTGAATTGCTATTGAACATGCCACAAACTTAACCTCCATCGTAGATAGAGCAACATAGGTTTACTTCTTGCTGTTCTAAGAGATGACCCCACCATTGAGTAAGAAAGCAAAACCTGACGTTGATTTGCACTTATCCATATCGCCTCCCCAGTCGACATCTGAATATCTCGCGAGACGCAAATCATCTCCCCCATAACATAAAGAAAAATTTGTAATTCTTTTAAGATATCGAAAAATCCTTTTCACTGCTCTCCAATGACCCCTTCTATGATTTGCTTGATATCTACATACCAGACCGACTGTATAATATATGTCCGATTGTATACACAATATTGTATACATCAGACTTTCAACTGCACTAGAATAAGGTACTTTACTCACTTCCCTTATTTCTTCCTGAGTTTTAGGACACCATCATCAAGCTTAGGCCCTCACCTTTAGCAATCGGAGTATTTGTAGGATTACAATCATGCATTTCAAAACGCTCGAGAATTTTCTTAATATAAGTCTCTTGTGAAAGAGCTAGAAATCTTCTTTAGCGATCCCTTTGGATATGTACTCCAAGGATGAACTCAGCTTCACCCATGTCTTTCATGTCGAAAGTGGATGATAACCATATTTTAATAGTTATCAAATACTCAATGTTGTTCCCAGCTAACATTATATTATCTACATGTAACGACAAAATCACAAATGAGTTATTGGATCTTATCAGATAGACACAATAATCCTTCTCGATCATTGTAAAACCATAAGATATCACCTCCTCGTGAAATCTTAGGTACCACCGCTTAGAAGATTGTTTTAGGCCATATATTGATTTTCGAAGTCGATAAACCTTATCCTCTTATCTACTTGAACAAACCCTTCCGGTTGTTTCATATAGATCTCTTTATCTAAACTTCCATTAATGAAGGCGGTCTTCACATCTATCTAATGTAACTCTAGATCTAAACTCGCGATAATCGCTAAAAGTAAACAGATCGAAATAAACTTGACTACCGGAGAGAAGGCCTCCTCGTAGTCAATGACCTTTGTTTGTGTGTAACCCTTAGCTATCAGACGAACTTTATACCTCTCGATCGATCTGTCAGTCTTTCTCTTGATTTCGAGAACCCACTTGTTTCCAATGACTTTTCTATTCTCAGGTAAGTCAACTAGCTCCCAGACTTCGTTGACTTTCATCGATTTCATTTCATCTTTTATGACCTTAAACCATTGGTCTTTTGCGGAACCCTTGAGGGCCTCTCTCAAAGTCCTCGGATCTTTCTCTTCCTCTGGAGTCACAATGAGTGTCTTATTCTCAATTAAAAAACGACGACGAGGCATATTTCCCCGACCACTCCGATGAGGAGAGAGAGCCTCCACACCTTCAGATGGATCACTTCCACTAGGACAAAGATCCACTTCAAGGCCTTTAATTCCGTCATTGGGATCTACTGAGCTAATAGGCTCGTCCATCTCATAGAAGGTGAAATCTTGATTGATTTCTCCTCTCTTAGGAAAAAAATTCTCGAGAAATATGACATCAGGAGACTTAATTTCAGTGATAGTTCCATCCATATGTTCTCCTAGGAACACATATTCTTTGGAGTGTTCAGAGTATCTAATAAAAATACACTTCTTTCCTCCCGGGCCTAACTTGCCGTACTTGTGCGAGGAATTATTAACATACGTGATACAACCTCATGACCTCAAATAACTAAAGACGGGCTGCCTCCTTGTCCAAAGCTCGTATGGGGTACTGACTACGGACTTTGTTGGAACACGATTAAGGGCATAGGCAATAGTCAATAACGCGTCTCCCCAATGGGAGATTGACAAATTGACTTGTCCCATCATAGACCTTACCATTTCCAAAAGAGTCTTATTCCTTCTCTCGACGATTTCGTTCTGCTGAGAAGTAGTAGGAATAGTCAGCTGTTGTGTAATATCTTTTTCGAAACAAATCTCTTTAAACTGCTCAGACAGATACTCGCACCCACGATCAATTTTGAGAGTTTTAACCCACAAATTTAATTGATTTTCAACCTCGCTTATAAACCTCCTGAAACACTCTAGTGCCTCAGTCTTGTGCGAGATCAGATAGATAACCGAAATGTGTGTAATTGTCTATAAAAAATAACCCGGTGCACGAAGCTCCCACCATGTGAGGTCCCAGAGAAGGATCCATTGTACGCAACCTTACCTTGCTTTTTGTAAGAGGCTATTTCCAGGATTTGAACCCGTGACTTCTTGGTCATAAGACAACAACCTTACCGTGTAATTGTCTATAAACGTAATAAAATATGTGACTCCGTTTGGTGCTCTTACATTCATGAGTCCGCAAATATTAGAATGAATCAACTGCAATGGAGTCTCAACTCTCACTGCTTTTTCAAATGGTTTTGTCTTAGATTTGCTTGCTAGGCAAAACTCACACAAGGGCAACTCGACCTTGGTTAGCTGATCTAACGCGCCGCATGCTGCTAATCGACCTATCCTCTCTTGCCCTATGTGGCCAAGTCTACTATGTCATATGCTCACATCATCCACTACATTATCAGATGCAAAGGCAATAGGAGACCTAGGATAAAACTCATGAAATGAAATTAAATCAAATCTAATGCATAAAGTCTTCATGGACTATACCAGAACATATAAGAGTATTATCATACGAGATAAAACCTTTAGAGTTTCTTATATAAATATTATATCCTAACTGGTTTAGACTATGGACAGAAACTAGATTAGGACTTGATTACTTTGCAGCATTAGCTTGTAAGTGTCAATCTCTTATCTCCACATATGCTCCGTTCCCACATAAAGTCTTCTCGCATGTAAACTAATATGGTGAAAATCTACGTAAGCACTCGTATCTCGAGCTACATGGTCTTTTGCTTATGAGTCTACAATCCACAAAGGAGAGGAGGTAGCGAACATCACACTAGATGACACATAACTCGAACCATGTAAAGAAGAAGGATTTACCTTTTGCTTGCCACACTCGCGTGCGAAATGCCCAAGCTTGCCACATACGTAGCATCAGACTTTGCTCTTTACGAGCTCCTTCTTTCTTTCTGTCCTTTCTCTCATGTCTTTGGCTTCTGCTTGCTAGGACCCTTGGTCTTCTTGTCATACTTGCGCCACTTGCGCTTTGTATCCCATGAGCCCTTACTCAACTCCGCAAAGTTAATATGACTTGAAGTAGACTTGGTCACCTCCCGTCGCTCCTCGAGCTCGCAGTGCCTACTCACATTCGTAAAAGTACGAATACTTTCTATGTGCGTGAGATAGGTTTTAACTACCTCTCAGGACTAGATCACACTCAGTACCTGAAGCTCATTCGACATTAACTCCCTCATATTCTTCAAAGAGGCAATCATACTCGACATATGAATTAAATGATGCTTCATAGTATGATCGAACCTCTTCTTATAAGTAAAGGAGCTGAAGGGGTGTCATATTCCTCTCTCAAAGCATGCCAGACCGACAAAGCAGAAGGATACAACAACAACAACAAAGCTTTATCCCACTAGGTGGGGCCGACAAAGCAGAAGGATAATGTTCATAAATCGAGATTAGCTCATCATGCATGCTACTAAAAAGAATTATCCTAACTCGGACATCCTTCTTCTTCCACACACGATACACCTTCTGATCCCGTCTCGCTTGTGCTGTGGTACCCTCCCCGGGATCCACCATCTCGTGCTTAAGAACCTCCCCGAGTTCTTGTTCCTCAAAGACGAACTGAACCTTTCGATGCTAAATCTCATAATTGTCACCGTTCAGTTTGTCTCCCCCCACGAGATACAGTATGACCCTCTTTGTTGCATCCATGTATTTGTCACACAGATAAAGAGACGTAAGTGGCTATTGATGCTTAATGTCTCAACATTTGTGTACCCTGCTAATCATCAAAATTCAAAATGACTCGAATACAAATTCTAAGATGAGCGTATGAATCAACAGACATCATACACCACAACTTAGAATTGCATATTACCATTTGAATTAAGATGTGACACACAAATAATCACATTATACTCTCAATGCTAACCTACGCGCTACCGTGAGAGTCTACGCACTGCTATACACTGATAGCGCTTTTGGTGAGCCTAAGTGCTACTGAAATGATCCATACATTTCGGAGTCAAACCTCTTCATCTTCCCTGAGAAATTCGACTTAGGTCGAGTCACTTTCGAAAATCCTTCTCAATCTTCAATTCTGATTTTGAATAATCTCAAAATCTAACTTGGTTTATACAATCGACTGAGCACCTTTATGTGCCAAGCAACTTTGCTCATGCCGAGCTATCGAGTTCCTCGGCTCTTCGCAAGAAACTCTCCATGTGCCCAACATCTCAACCTTTCGAGCACCTCGAATTCTGGGCGAGACCCAAGTACTCTGTCCGAGCACCTCTTATGCTAGCTGAGCACCTAGTGTTTTGGCCGAGCACCTCTTGTGCTAGCCGAGCACCATAGGCCAATTCCGAGCACCTTAAGTTTTGGCCGAACACCACTTGTGTTTGCTGAGCACCATGTGTGATCCTGAGCATCGCACATAATCCCGAGCACAACGCGTAATCCCGAACATTATGCGTGATCTCGAGCACCGCGCCTAATCCCGAGCATCGTGCTTAATCCCGAGCATCGTGCTTAATCCCGAGCACCATGCTCGCAGCCGAGCACCTCTTCATGCGACCGTGGACCCGCAGTCAGTCGATTGCTTCTTTCCAGTAGTCGACTGTCAAGCACCGTGTGTGATCCCGAGCACCATGCGTAATCCCGAGCATCATGCTCGTAGCCGAGCACCTCTTCGTGCGGCCGAGGACTCGTGACCAGTCGACTGCTTCTTTCCAACAGTCGACTGCCGAGCGCCGTGCGTGATCACGAGCGCCACACGCATAGCCAAGCAACAACAATGCACTCACTCTTTCTCCGCTCGGGCGTCAGTTTTTCTCACGCGGTTGCTACTACGCCCGAGCACCAATAGTGGTCCACCACGATTTTGACACTGTTCATCTTCCCCACGAAGATAGTGATGCAGAATAGAACAACATTCTGCGATTTCAGACACAATAGACATTCCTCGAGTTCTAACTTAAGAAATCGTTGAACGTGAACTCGATTTCACATTCAATCTTGCTCTAATACCAATGGAAGAAATATTTATGAAAGAAATTGCGGAAATTAAAGTATACCTCACGGAATGTAAATGATGCACGAATCGTTTGGAATTGTTCTAGATCTTGCGGCCGAAGGCTCGCAGTCAGAATGAAAGTCATGAGGGTTAACTCGAACTTCCACCACAATACTACAACGACGCAACCCTAAGCTCGGTGACGACGATCTCTTGTTCTACTCAACAAGGGAAGAGTTCTCCCGACTCTGCAATACTTGCCTTCACACAAAGCACTTGAACACGAGAATTCTTTGTTGCCTCCTCGCACACTTGCACACGGGAAATTTCACTGTCTCTTGATTCACTCGTGCACAACTCTCACAAAAGCTCGTTGCCTGCCTTCTCGTAAAGCAATCACAATCTCACTAGCCACCAAAAACTCAGCCAACAACATACTTCTTCTCAAGGAAGTATATGTAAGAGAGAAGAGAGGAAGATGCGAACATGGGATAATGGGTGGTTACCCATTACCCATGACAACATGCTCATGACCATATGCCCCACGTGGGCATATAACCAACAGATATTGTTGACGCCAGACGCCCATGTCCCACATAGCATTGCCTGTATTGAGTGATTCTAATGGCTGTATGAACTCATGGATGGATTGGATAGCTTTTGTGAATCAGAAAATAGGTAACTGTTATTTTTTATTGGAGGGTAGGTTGATTAGTAATTAACATTTCTATGTCAGCAGTTAGCAGATTTCTTGTTTAGAGACCATGAGTAGGTTCCATTTGCTTCATGTAGGATACTTATCGGGTAAATGTAGTGGAAAACATTATTGAAGACAAGTAGCTTAATGCTTCTAATTGATTGTCTATGTAAAAATTAACTGAATTATTTTCTAATGTTTGACCAAGGAAGAAAAAGTTAGGATGATGGATGACAAGTATAACCCCATATGTCAGCTAACCCTGAGGTCATCCTATTTTAACTTTCTTAGAGACTCCATATGTCAGTTTATATTTTTGTCTTATATTTCTTAAATTTCTTTTATTTAATATTTTATCGCTTTCTTATTTTTTAGTTTTAATTTATATTATCCTTTCAGTTTGATCAAGGTAATCAACATGGCCATTTTTTATGTTAAATACTTCATCATAAATTATTTGTAGGATAGACTAGTGAGGTGCACCAATTTCTTCATTAATGCAGCTAAAATACTATGATATGTCGACACATTTTGGATTGCAGAAAAAATGAAGATAAGCTAAATAAATGAAAAAACATTTTATCATCCACTTCAGGCAGATTTAACTGAAAATATAATTGTAGCTTGGCTGGAGGCATTCCTGTAGGTTTGAAGAAACTATTTTCAGCTAACTCTACCTTGAAGATTAATCACTTTACATTGATTAGAAGAATTTATATTGAGCTATTTAATTATTACGGCAGAAAATTATCAACTCATAAATTTTTAGGGAGAGAGCATAGGGACCATTCCTTGCCCACATTGGTCTGTTATTGTGCCAGTTTACCTGATTGACTTTCAAATTAATCCATGGGATAATTTGTATGATAATATTGATCCATAGATTATTTAATCATTACAAGTTGACATTTTGTTTTCATTGGGTATAGTAGAGACTAGAGACTGAGGTTTTCCCTAGTTTTATCCTTAACATGTTTGCAAGATGCCTAATTGTATGCTTTTTTTCCCCCTTTTTTTGCAGGAACTGACAAGCAGTGCAGGAGAAGATGTTGTCTTTGCTATGAATACCTTTATAAAGCGCCTTCTGGTTGTTTCTGATCCTGCACAAATGAAGGTCAGCTTTGTTCCTGATTTCTTGATATTTTTTGCTTACGCTATTTTTACTGCCATCATGTAACCAATTTCATTTTTGAAATTCTCTTAACGGCATTATATCTTTGATCGATCAAACTGCTTCTAGTGCATGCAACTTCCAACAACTGCAAACAGAAGAGAAGATCTAATGTGGGGTTGAGCAATTAATAACCATTGTTTATATTTTTAAAATTTTCTTCCTCAGCATTCTTATATATTCTCTTATGGAGATATCCTTCCTTTAAAATAAGGCTCTTGAGTCTTGTGGGAGGCAATGTATTCTATTACTTCAGTCTAGTAGTTTCATAAGTGCCTTTGCATTTACAGTATTTCTTCTCACATATTTCCCATGGTTCATATCACTTGTTTAAGAAGCTGAGAATGTGCATCTCTGTCTATATCAGGGACGGCGAAACTGAATTATTATGTGTCTGTTAGGCATTCATCTAGTGATGTTTATGAAACATAAGTTTACAGAGAAAAAAACTATTCTAAGCTTTCGTGGGTATATATTTCTGGTTATACTTTTTTCCTGTCCTCAGAAGAAAATCTGCTCTTCTGTGGGGTGAGATTTACTCTGAATGAATGTGCAAAACTTATCAATTATCATATTCTAGCTCTTTCTCATACAAGTTACTGCGACAACTCTTATTTTAAGACAACTTGATAGTTAGTGTGGATGGTTTATGACTATCTGATGAGGCTCTTGATCGATCACACTCCATTGTACTGACTCTAGTTAGAATTGTTAACTTGTTGTCTATGTATTCTTTTTGCCAATGGAAGACAAACTCCTTTTAGCAAAAATTATACGAACAAACGAAACTCGAACTCTTAATCAAGCATCCATATTTATACCATGATGTCTATCATGTTATGGTAGCATCTCCAGCAGTGAGTACCATCCCTCCATTGAAGACCAAAAGATAAATAATGACAGTGCTTGTAGTTAGAACTGTAATATTGAGACATTGACGATAGTGCATTAACTTGTCTATGAATTCTTTTTGTCAACAGAAGACAGACTACTTTTGGCAAAAACAATATAGGTAAAGTAAAAGTCGACTCGTAATGAGCTGTAATCAGCAGGAAAACTTGCTAATTCTTTAGGAGCTAGTTCATCAATCTGTGTATACCGTGGAGGGTTTATTTTCTCGATACACATCCGCAAGTTCAAAGCTTATTTCTTCAAACTGTGTGTATTGTCTGTGCAATATTTTTCATTGCCATAACCAAGGCAAAGACTATGCTTGCTTTTTTTCAGACTTCAGTGACCGAAACAAGTGCTCCCCAACTTGCCAATCTGCTTTACTGGCTGATGGTAGTAGGTTACAGCATTCGCAACATTGAAGTTCGCTTCGACATGGAAAGAGTGCTCGGGACTTCTCCAAAGCTTCCTGAGTTACCTCCGGGGGAGGACATATGAAGTTGCTGTAAATTCATGACTGTCAACATTGTGCACTTCCATGGCAGATCATCCAAATCAGACATCCCAATGAGTGTTGGGGAAAATACTCTTTAGATACAAATTACAAATCAGATTGGAGTTACAACAGTCTTAATAATTCCTTCTTTTTTTTTTTTGGTTCCTTTTGGGATATTTTTTGTAACAACTTAAGAACAGATGCTACGAGAGTTCGCATTCAAAACAATTGTGCGTGGCAACACTGAAATGTCGTTGAATGTGTTCTTTGCCAATTTATATGATTATGGACTTTGTAATTTGGTTTGTTTTCAACGAGGAGAAGTGAAGGCATTCTAACTTGGTTTATCTTCAATGAGTAGACGAAGTGTGGAGTCATATGTATCAGAGGTTTTCTACAATTTATCTTTATTTACTATGAATTTTGACAAGAGTTGCTCCGATTACAAGCAGCAGTCACTTTCTCAATTTGCCAATGAATCATCTGGTAGTGGTAGACTTTACAATCGTGACCATATCTATTTGTAATGCAAAGGTTGGAATTTGCGAATCTAACGGCTCTTATCAGTCCGTCTTTGGACCATCATAAGGGAGATAAATCACGATAAATTTTTGACCATTGAGATTAGTAACTAACGCATGGAGGGATGACATCCTCGCATTTGTGAGGAATTGATTCGTTATCTTATAATGCAATATCTACATGTGCTAGTCACTAAATTCTTTTCGCGGGGGCGTGACCATATCTGCTTGCTTTCAAGTAATTCATTGCATGCAACTTTAATGTATCATGCTATATATATTTTTGGCAAAAATCAAAAGGTACTTTTATTTTTATCATTTTTTTTAAAAAAAAATCAAAGTTCCATTGTATTTTTAGTGAATAAAATCTTGGTTAAATCTAAATAATTGATCGAACAGATCCAATTAGAAAGTTTTGGTTCGATTAATTTAGAAATTTGATTATTATTTTTTAAATCTTGATTATTTTGGTTTATTCGATTCAATTTTAAAATTTTGAATTTGTTTAAATTGAATTGATATTAGTCGACTATTATATTGTGAAAAATCACGTACTTGAATCGGATAATAATTTCACAATTCCACTTATAAATAGGATGGACTTGACTGTCTAATTGATAACGTCATAAGTTAATCAATAAAAAAAAGTTTGATTAATTCAATAACAAATTAAATTATTAATCAATAAAAAAAGTTTGATTAATTCAATAACAAATTAAATTAATTGATTTTATATAAGTTCAATTTATTCAATTTTAATAACAAAGTTCCGTTTCAATTTGTTCAAAAAAGTTCAATTAATTTAATTTTTATTTATTTGTTTTGATTAATTAAGAGGGCACACACCCCACACACATATATATATATATATATATATATATATATATATATATATATATATATATATATATATATATATATATATATATATATATATATATATATATAAGCACTAGCATACAATGCTCAACGATTCCACATGGTGCACTCATTTGCACACTCCGGCATGCACAAGGGACGCACAATATATCATTCTTTTGTGTAAAAGATTGGAATCGTCAACCTAACGATCTCTACTAGTCCGCTCTCGGGTCATCGTAAGGGAGGTAAATCACGGTGGACCTTTGACCCTTGAGACTAGTGACTAGCGCATGGAGAGATAAAACTCGCATTTGTGAGGGATTGACCCGTTGTCTATTTGTGCAACTTTCTACATGTGCTAGCCACTAGCTCATTCCCGCGGGAGCGCAAAACATATCACCCTTGTAAGTAGATATGTTGCACACCCTTCTATGCCTATTAGTGTGTGCGATTGAGCGATGTGGACACGTGGCAGTCAATGATTAACATTGTCATATGACACGCGCCTCTCAATCATGCACAGAGAGATGCACAATATATTACCCCTGTATATGTAGAGAGTTAATATGTTGCACATCTCTTGTGCATGCCAATGGGCATGATTGAGGGGCACAACCATATGATAATCAACGGTCAATGTTATCATATGATACAAGACTCTTAGTCACACACAATATAACTCTTGTATATATATATATATAGAGTTGATATATTGTGCACCTTTCTATGTATGCTCACGTACTCGACTGAGATGCACGATCACATGATAGTCAATGGTCAATACGACCACGTGGCATGTGTCTCTCAGTCGCGAATGCTAATGCGCACATAGACACAATCCTCTCTCTCTATATAGTAGATTGATATATTGTATGACTCACTGTGTGCGCCAGCATATGCGACTATGAGGCATGATCATGTGGCTATCAACAATCAATATTGTCACATACACATGGATCTCTCAGTCCCACGCACGCTACCTCACACCGACACACAACACTCAGATAAAATTAAAAAATAACTTAGTTTAATTTTTTTCAATCCAAATATTAATTAGTTTAACATGTGATTGTTGATAAGTGCATACAATAATTATTTATTATTTTCTAAACTAAATTTAATTCGTTTCGTCCATTATTAACTAGTTTAAAATGAAAAAATCCATTAAATTTATAAAAAAAAGTTATGTGAAACAAGTTATCAATTACAAATCCGTCCTCTCATTATTTATCTTGGATTTGAAAATGCAGGATTCCCCGTGGGCAGGTTAAAGGCATTTCAAATAATATTTGACGATGAATTAAAAAAAAATTAATGTAGAAATTTATTGGATGGATAAAATAATATTTTGATATTAAATATTTTTTTTATGTATTCAAATAACTATTTCGAATATATATATTTTTTGATGTATTCAAATAGTCGGTAAAGATTGAAAACGCAGGATTCGGGTTTCCCCTACCGCTCCAATTCGATCCGATAAGAGGAAGAGACGTCCCTAGAAAGCCAAGGCACGCGAAACTGGTCGGTCGCCGTGCAACCTCACCGGTCTCGAGCAAACTCTTCTCTCCCAAGGAAAAGACGACCGATCGAGGAACAGCGTTCTCGCCTCTCCAAATCCATCGCCGCCGCCGCAGCGATGGCTCCTCCTCAGCCGGTTTCGGAGTCTGTCGCCCAGCAAGTGCAGCAGTTCCTCACAAATTCCCTGTCGCAACGGGGGCCGTCGGCGTTGCCCTACGCGGAGGACGTGAAGTGGCACATCCGTCAGCACCTGGTGGCCCTGATGGAGGCTTTCCCTTCCCTCCGCCCGCGCTCCGCCTCGTTCACCCACAACGATGGCCGCTCCGCTCACCTCCTCCAGGCCGAGGGCACGATGCCGATCTCCTTCCGCGGTGCCGTGTACCACCTTCCCGTCGCCATCTGGCTCCTCGAGTCCTACCCGCGCCGCCCCCCTGCCGTCTACCTCACCCCCACGCGCGACATGCTCGTCAAGCCCGGACACTCTCTCGTCGACCCTTCCGGCCTTGTCCGCGAGGACGCCGCCCCCTACCTCCGCTCTTGGGTCTTCCCTACCTCCAACCTCGTCGATCTGGTCCGATCCCTCTCCTACCCCTTCGGCATCGATCCCCCTTTGTACACCCGCCCCAGTCACACGCCCTCTTCTCACGCCCCTTCGCCCTCTCCTTCCTTCTCATCCCCATATAGCAGCGGCGGTGGGCCTGCGCGATTCCCTCCGCTCCCTGCGTCGCAGGCCCACTCATCGGCACGCCCCACCGATGACCCCTCTGATGTCTACCGCCGCAATGCTATCACCAAGATCCTGGAGTCCGTCCATGCTGACATGGCCACCCTGCACCACTCTCGAGAGGCCGAGATGGAGGGCCTCTTCTCCACCCAGGCTGAGCTGCGGCGACGGCAGAAGGAGCTCGCCCATGGGCTCCGTGAAATGATCGAGGAGAAGGAGGGCTTGGAGCAACAGCTGCAATTCGTTCTCATGAACTCGGACTTGCTCGAGGGGTGGGTCAGAGAGAATGAGGAGCTCTGCCGGCGTCGCCGTGATGGGGTGGATGTGGATGATGTCTTTGAGTTTGTTGATGGGCTGTCGAGGCAAATGGCGGAGTGCACTGCAACTGACATGGCAATCGAGGATATGATCTATGCTTTGGACAAGGCTGTTCAGGAAGGGACAATTGCTTTCGATTCATATCTGAGGACTGTGAGGGCATTGTCAAGAGAACAATTTTTTCACCGAGCGACAGCAGCTAAGGTTCGTGCTACCCTGGTTCATGCTCAGGTTACAAGTATGGCTGCAAGGGTGCAACAATATGTTTCCCACTGAAGGTCAGTGATGGCATTTAGCTTGCACTCATCTTCCTTGTATGATTCTATTCGTAAATTTCCTAGTTGGGGTTTACTGATATCATCCATTCATATTCATGGGCAAATCATCGACCCCAAAGATGTTAATGGATTGAATACTATAATATATCGTTGGGGATATAAGCCTGACAGTCCATAATCATCAGAACAAAATATCTTCTTGATTTCCACCTTGATAATGCATTATATATGTCAGCTACAATATTTAAGTTCAATGTCTAGTTCTTTCATGTGTGGACAATACTTGATAGTAGTTTAACCTGTGTACTACTCATCTTTCATAGGAGAATTGATGTAATTTTTTCATTCATATTGTGTGTTAAAGCTTGTTATGAATCTCGTGTTGCAATGATATCATATATTTGCTGACATAATTCTTCTGATTATATTCTTGTGTTGTTATTGTTACTGGATCTACGAGAGGTTTTTGCATCATTGATGTACTTTGATGAACTGTATTTTTTTTTCTCTTTGGTTTGTCATCACTGATCGATTCCTCTGTTCTTAGTAATGTGCTTTAGAGTTTGGATGTAATAGTGATACATTACTACGCGGCCTTGTTTATTTCCAATTAACATCGTATGTATGTACATACATATATGTGAGTATGTATGTATGTATATACACTGCTATTCATACAAAAGAAAGTCACCATTTCTTGCAAAAAGTTGTCCCTGATTCACTAGTGATATCAAGAATGTCGATTAAGTATTTTTTTCAGTGCCTATCAAACATTATGGATATGGACTTGTTGATTATTGTTTGTAGAAACTAACACTGAACTCTCAGATTTATTTTCACTAAATTTTGTCCATTTGACCTAGATTTGCCTTGCCTTCTGATCGATCGCTGGGATCAGTTGGAAATCAATTGGAACTTTCTTACCTTGAGTTGGATAAAGTAATTGTGTTATTCCATAACCAATTTTACCAAATACAAAAATACCAAACAAGTTCATTTTTAGAGACACTGTTGCTTATGTTTCCATGTAGAGATTTAGAAGTATTACTCGATCACACCATTAGGTTTGATCAATCCATTTTATTTAGATTGATGACTATGAAAACCTCATGCTAAAGATTGGTTTCTTCTTCATTCCCCCCCTCTAATTTTAGCTTTTCCCTAGAAACAGGAATACATTCGGACCGTCATCATGCCTAAGGTTCTTTTACCTATCAATATGAAGTATGAAAATTTACTGGTAGCCAACTTGTTGCGAACTGAGATTGTTCGAGCAAATAGTGAAATATTGAGAATCAGTTTGAAGTCAATGTTTGCTTTCAATAGCTCCATTTCGTTCTCGTTAAATTAGATCGTTTTTTTTTGTTTTTTTTTTTTCAGACGTCACCAGCCTACCTTCTCTACTCTTTCATGTTTAGGTCTCTGACTTCCAATTAACCTACCTACATGGACCCATAACAGAGCACTATAACATGAGAGAGAAATAATATAGTTTCTCATGAAGTGGTCGAATTAACAGAAATTGGTGGATTTTGGGAGTCTTGTTTAGTTCTTCATATTGGTGAAAAGGATATTCACATGTTCAAAGGTTTGGAAAGAACCACTTTGCAGATTTTTTTTTTGTCCTTTGGTTTTGTCAAATGCCTCGTTTTTTATTGCTAAAAGTAACGATTCGGGGCATTATATACTTGGCTTGTTTTGCTTGGATCTTTTAAACGTTTTATTCGGAGAAAGCCATTGAATTGCATCAAGTTCAGCTCAATTCCTAGACTTTTCTCATTCTCTAATCACGAAATCGATATCCTGTGCGATGGGTATATGTGCGCTTGTAGATGTCCAAATAGGTACAGTAACAAAGAATGTATAGTAATTCTATCCGATTTCATTCCTGTCGTTTGGCATCGTCGTCGAGTGGAGCCACATCCTATCCGAGTTTGACGGTTGTAATTCGATAAGATTTCGATTGTAATGCGATTGAAATTCGATTGCGGTCTAGTTGGATTTCGATTCTAGTCGAATTTTGATCGGATCACAATTGAAATCTAGTCTGATCATGACTGCGATCAGATTGAATTATGGCTCGATCGTGCACGACTATGGGCCTACTGTCGGTGGCAAGGACGATATCGGTGATTCCAATGGATTCATGAATGAATTATAATATGTTCGATGAAAATATTATACATTCTTTATTATTGTACAATCATTTAAATTGGACAATTGATCGCCCAATGTATCAAAACTCTCTCCGATCAAATAGACGTTTTTGATAAAACTACACTGGCGTTTTTCTTCCTCTATTCTACTTTTCAGGCTCCTTCGTTCTTTCTTAACTTTGAAAAATAAACCCGTTTTGGGTTTTAGGGTATGCCAAGAAAGCTGAGTAAGTAACTCGGTCCGATTGATTTGGACGAGTCGAGTGGCTGCACAAGCCGATAGGTCCAAGTGGGTTGAAACAGTCTCCAAGGTTGGTTGTGTTGGGGCATAGTCTACAAAAGTTGAGAATATGTCCAACTAACAGTCCTCTGCCACTCATTCCAGGGCATTGACGAGAGGAAGGTAAATCACAGGGGAGACAAAGTCCCTTGACACGGTGACAAGGCAGGGAGAGGTCCATCTGAAGCTAGGGAAGATTTTAGACCCCTCATCCGGAATCGAACCCTGCCCATTCTACAAGCAACACTCTGCCTTACCACCGCACCATCTCCGTGGAGACATAGTCGAGCCAATGAAGCAAGGAGCAACACTATTGAGTAGGCTAATCAATCATTTAGGTCAGTCACTTTCAATGGTCTGGTAGCTCAATTTAGATGAGTCGATTACTCTAAGCGACTCATCCGATATAGATGGGTTAGGCATGTTGGTCGGATCAAGTTTAATTGGACCTCGGCAAGGGGAAAAAAATATTTTCCTCCATATACATCAAATACAAAATATTTTATTAAGGATAGTATATTTTTTAGAAAAAATCTTTAAAAATATTTTCTTTTAAATAAGTTATTTTTCTTGCAAGCAAATACATCTTCTGTTGGATCGAAAACATATTAGAGGGGGATAAATAGCGAGTGTAAAAATCTTTCTTTTCGTTCGATAAAACTCGAGTAGCACAGCGGAAATTAAGATGCAATAACAGTAAATGACTCAATTTGTTTTTACTTGGTTCGCAATCGAAAGGTTGCTACTCTAAAGCTCCACGATCTTAGACCGCGTACGATGGAACAATCCACTAAATTTCTTCCTTGTTAGAGATAGGAGACAACGGTTATAATAAATAAAAGATTGAGGAAGAGGGACAATCCCACCTCTCCTCTTTACAACGAAAAAGGAAGATCGAATACAAAAGGTAAGACAACTAAAATAGAAGACTACTGACATTAGAAGTGTGAAACTCGGCGTGACGTTGGCGTGGCATTGTCGTAGACCTTTGGCATTGTGAGAGTACTTTGAGAGCAATTGAGATGACCTAAAGGGGTGAAATCCCTTTTTTTTTATAGCCCTCCAAACTTCTGACTGTTGAGATCCAGATCTGATCCAAATGGACACCTCACCCCAAGATAAGGGGGTCTTATCTTGACCTTCATCAAGCTGGACAGTTTGAATAGCAGTTGACTGATGACCTTCATCAGTCGACTGATGCCAGTAGCAGTCGACTGCCAATAGCCAACAGTCGACTGCTAGCTAGTTTATTCAACTGCAACAAAGAGTTAATACAATACAAATAAGAGATAGTAAATATGATGATTCTTTACCGTCCAATCTCGATCTATACCTTCTACTGGAAGTATTAGTCGGATCGTTGTCTACGGTTGTCCCCGTACGGAGGATACGATTTTACTATCTCTTTTCACACTCGTGCTTACCTCCAGTCATTTCTGACCTGTCACTTAGCTTCCGATCTTCCACCTAGGTTCTTCGATTCCCACGAAGTTTTCCTGGTCTCGCTCAACCACCACGGTTTCTCGACTCGAGATTCTCTGGGTGTCGTTGACCTTTGCTTAGCTTAATCATTTTCTGCACACTTAACTTAGCTCATGAGATAACAATAAGAGCTTAACTTTGAATTTTTATCATAATCAAAACCTAGGTTCGATTATCTAGTGCCACTGCATCAACATCTTTGGTATGTCTGTGTTTTTCTGATATTTATAAATTTAACTTTAATATTTGATATCCTCTTTCAGTAAACAATCTTTCAAACAGTTTGGCCATGAACCCTAAACCGCATGTAGTAGCTCCATGTTCGACTTGAACTCCTGAGTTACTCATCTAACTTAGACCCTTGAGTTTCCCTCTGACTTGGACTACCGAGCTCTATACTCAACGTTGTCCTTCGAGATCACCTGTTTGGGTTTAGTGGACTACATTCGAAGACCATTTGCAAATCTACTTTTAGTTAAATCATTACCCTTATTCAGTAAGAATGATCGCGATCCAGATGATGACTTTTTTTTTTTTTATTTTGATAATTTAGATATTCAAGTTTATCAACCGATTAAATTTAAAAGGCGGACGGTTCAGTTTCATAGAAAACTTTGACGCCCTCTTTTGATCCTAGACACATAATAACTGAGTAATTATTTGATTGTGATTAAATGTTGGTTATGATGGAATTGATGACTAAAATGGAAAAATAATTTTAGATTTTATTCGAGAGATTATTGGCACAATCTTTACAAGCAACTATTCGTCAAAAATCCTTTTAGCCTTTAGAATTCTCTAAATTTGGTTATTGTACTTTTCATCGATTTGCACAGTGAGGATTTTGTCAGAGATAATCCATTTAATATTTTTTGAAATTTATTTTCGTTAATCTTATTTAGATTTTAAGATCTGATTAATTCTAAAAATGACTGATACGATCCTACAAAATTTTCTCATCGATCTTAAAATAAATTCAAAAAGTACAATTGAATTTAAATGGACTATTCAATATCACAAATAGTTTGAACATCATTGACGAATATATACACAGTGTATCACAAATAGTTTGAGCATTGTTGACAATAGAATTCTCGTTGTCGTTACTAACACATTAAATCCCACTACCGTGGCGTAACCATTTATATTTAATTTATAAGGGCAAAAATATAATGAAGCTAATAATATGAGAGGAGAATTAAATGGTTTAAAAAACTTAATTATGATAGAAAACAAATCTGTTTATTATGTTTATTATTTTGTTCATCAACTGTAACTTTCACTTGTAACTGTTGATGAAAATCACATGAGGATTTATATTTTTTTTTATGTGGTTATATAGTTGAATAATATTATTGAAGCGTCATACAAACAAAGAGACATATTTCGTGAGAAATAATTTGAAAAAATTATTAAAAGAATTAACAATTGTGATATCTTCATTGGACGAAGTATGAATGAGAAGAAATTAAAAAGAGTTAAGAGTATGCATTAAGATTTATATTATAATACATTATTGAGTTTAATATATTTGTCCCTTTTAATTGTTGAAGGTGAAAAAAAAAAGATCATAAGCAAATGATGCAAATAAAAAATCTATTAGAATTGACGATAAAATATGAATTTATATTTCAGATGCACTTACTGAAGAATATTTTGAGAGTTATAAATGATTTATCGAAAGGTTTGCAAAGAAAAGATCAAAACATCATAAATGCCATGATTTTTGTAAGATTAAATAAACATCAATTACAAATCATAAGAAATGATTATTAAAATTTATTATTGAATGAAGTTTCCTTATTTTGTATTAGATATGAGATAGTCACCCTACATATGGAAGACTTATTCATCTCTCATGATGAAATATTGAAGGAAAGATAAATTTTTACCATTAATTATTGAATTGAAATTTTTTATGAATTGATAGATTTGCAAATTCAAAATTTGAATAGTTACTTTAATGAGATGAACACAGAGTTATTATATATGACTTATCTTGAATTATCAAATTCATTCTTAAGAAAATTATTTCAATTTACTTAGTTTTTTCGATTCAATTTCTCTCATTTATTTAATTGATATCAAATTTTAAATCAAATTCAATTTGAGTTGGAATTAAATTTTAATATTTGTTTAATTGATTATTATAAATAATTCAATAAATTTATAAATGAATTTTTATGAGTTTTATTCTTCTTATCAGATTGAACATTATATTAATACTTATTCATTCACAAATTAATATGTGTCGTTCTTATTAAATTGAACATTAAATTTATTCATGAATATTTATTCATTTACAGATCTAGTTGGATTCAACGGCGAGGCCATTCGGTGTGGCAAGATTCAATATCTCGACTCACTTCTGGGTTTATGTGGCTCGGAGATCGGACCATGATGGGTTCATCGGTTCAAGTTGGGTCCGAATTGGGTCGAATGAAGATTAAATATATTAAATTTGGGATAAGTCGAGGTGACATTTTGAAATTCACCCCAAGTTTAAAACTATATTTGAACCTCTTTAAAGCTCTGATTGTTTTTTAAAAAATAGATAAAGTTAGGGGCTGAAACGAAGTCCTCCCTATAAAATTTGGACATCATTTTACAATCGCCCAATTTGTCTCCCCCTGTTCACGATGCTGCCAGGGTGTTGTTGTGGTGGGGCCCACTGCATCTTCAATCGCATTACCGGTTTACAGGGCGGGTGAACTCGACCAAATTAGTAAAAGGCACGAGGTACACAAAAGCGTCGCCGTCTAAAAGAGGACGCGAGTCTGCGCTCGCCTTCGTATTTTCGTGATTTTGTTCGTGTTTTTGTGCTCCAGTCTCGCAGCTACGGGAGGTGATCGAACGGAGACAGGTTAGGTTTTTGATCCGCGAGAGAGAGAGAGAGAGAGAGAGCCAAAGAATGGAGCGAGAAAAGGCCGCCTCCGGAACCTTTGAAGGGGGTCGGGAAGCTCTTGGGTGCGTGAGGGTGATGACCGACGAGCAGGTGGAGGTTCTCCGCCGGCAGATCGCTGCATACGCCACCATCTGCGAGCAGCTCGCAGAGATGTATAGGGCATTCTCCGCTCGCCAGAATGCCCTCGCAGGTGTGCCTTTGTCTCGTTTATTCGCTTTCTTGATAATGTTTACATTGGTAGGAAATGGCGGGTTTTGTAGTTGGAAGTGAAGGAGAAGCATCTTAGCTGAACCCCTGTCTTGGTTTTACGACTTGTTGATTGCTTTCCTTTCAGTTTCTTGGGTTTAGATTTGAATGATTTCTCAAGATTTTCATTCTTAACTTACGCTTGTGCCAAAACGAATTACTGTTTCCTTATCTGCTCTAGTTTATCCATAATCGTTAGGATATCTTTTCTGGTCTCTCCTCAATCTTTTGGACAACTAATGCTTGTGCGAGAGAGGCATCGACTTTTCTAGTAGCCAAAACGAAGCTCTCCCACTTGCAAGCATGAGCCGGAACAGTTTTTTTTTTCCTCTGTATTTAGAGTGTTGTTGAAAAACATGGAATTGCATGGATGGCCTAACTACCTTCTGAACAAGATTCTGTGATATGGTCAATTCTCCTAGCAACTGTGAACAACCAATAAATTACACAAAGAATTGGTTTCATTTGCTGCTAATTCATATGAAGGATTTGATGAGAAATTTTAGGGAGATGCTGCTTAAACAAATTCTTGGGATGTAATAGCTCGTAGAAAACTAGGCTTGGAATATTCAAATAAAGCTTTTCAATTTCAATTTAAAGTTTTGCAATAAGACAAGGACCTAGCCTAGCACCCACAGTACTTCACTTTTTTCGAGCTTCAACATAGACGTGATTGTATTATCATTGTTTTAATTTCTATACAGAGTTGGCTTTATTTGTTATGCATCTATTCTGTGACAATAACTTGTTAGTCATATGCAAAGATGTCTAGTTACTTTTTCTAACAACCAATATGTTAAAAGGCTAGTTTGGAACTCTAAGCTAATGCTATTAACTCTGTTTCAAAGTTCCATTGTATGCAAGAGCCATGCTTTTACTCTGGTTCATATTGTTAACCTATTTTAGTATGTGTATCATGATAGAACCAATGCAATAAATCAAACAAAAAATTCAGTTCTAGAAAAATAAACATCATACGATAGAATAAATTGTTGGATCGGAAAGCACCCTGGAGGGGGGGGGGGGGGGTTGAATAGTGTGTTTAAAACTTTTTCTCTTTCGTAAAACACAATTAATCGCAGCGGAAAAACATAAAGCACAAGACAACAAGACAAAGTTGTTTTTACTTGGTTCACAACTTAACGACTGCTAGTTCAAGGCCTGCGATCCTTGATCACTTACGGTGGACAATTTACTATAAGATCTCTTCCTTGTTGGAGGTAAGAGACACGAGCTTACAAAAGATAAAGGAAGCGGTAATAACTTTACCACTCCTTTTAGAGATTAAGTGCACGGAAATCAAGAAGATAAAGGAGGCAGTAACAATCTTACCGCTCCTTTTAAAGATTATATACACGAAAAATAATAAGAGCTAAGATGTACCGATAAAGTAACTTAATGAAGAAGTCCGATCGGAGTTGTGGTGTTGTAGCATGAAGTTTTGAGAGCAAGAGCACTTGAGCGTAATTCAAATAATTGATCATAGGGTTTGTGTCCAACTCTTCTTTTATAGACCTTCCTAGGCCCTTGAAACAGTCCAGATCTAGACTTAGATCTAGATCTAGGTCTTACTTATTTGGAATTCTTATCTCGACGTGGCAACTTGGCTCTTAAACGCGCGCTCTAGTCGACTACTTCTTTTGCCAGTCGATTGCTGGTTCATCCCAGTCGACTGCTGTACTTGTGTTTCCATCTAGTCACCTGCATCACAAGATTAGTGTAAGGTATACGATAATAATGATCATGACAGTCCTTTGACAATCTGATCCTGACGTCGACCTTCCCCCGAAACCCTTTGGATCGACGCCTAAGATTGCCCTCGTACCGATGACGTGACCTTACCATCACTCCTCATAAGGAGTGTACTTTTGCCAAACCCTTGGTCTTCTGACCTGTTGGATTTCTCTGCTTAGCTTCTGATTTTGCAGACTTACTAAGACCTGCAAGCTTGACACATAATATAAGACATAATATGACTTAACTTTGAACCGTTGGCATTATCAAAACTTAGATTCGATTATCTAGTGCCCCTGCACTAACATAAATAAGAGCAAGATTAGATAAGAAATAAAAATGGTAGCCTGATGCACAAAGCTCCTGCCAATATGGGATCCTAACGAAGGGTCGAATCACATTAGGTCTATTGTACGCAATCTTATCTTGCATTGTAATAAATTATTTTGTGTCTCGAACCTGTTATTATAAAGTTACACAATAATAATTTTACCGTCATGCCAAGACTTCCCTTAAAAAGAAGAAATAAAATAAATACAATATGGAGGCAAAATGACTCTATCCTAAGTTAAAGTTTTGGCCTTTAACACAAGTTGGTCCGGATTTTTACCCAAGATACAATTAGTTTGGTGTTGCACATGCAGTGAATAGTGAGGAAACTTTTTTTTTTTGATAAAAGGGTGGTTAGCTCCTTTAAATAGAGGCTCCATCAAGAAGAAATAAAAAACAAGATTTGAATTGGTAAAACGTCGATCAAACTTGACTAATAGGAAGAGCTTGTTTTGTCTAAGGTTTATCCAATATTTATTAATCAAATGAATAATGAAATGACAAAATAAAATTGAAAATAGTGCCTCAATTAAAATAATAAATATATATATTTTTTTTCTCTCTAAAATTCTCATAAAATTCAAATAAAAAGGAATAAATTAATATTTCCACTTAGACTTAATATACTGTCTGGTCACTAAGGTACTTTTCAAAACTTAAACCTTTACTTAGTATAATAGCTTCCATTGAAAGGTGCAGAGTGATTCAGGTTTCAAACTGTCTCTTTCAAACTCAACATCCACTGAAGGATTTACAATAATAGAAAATGTGACGCTATGGTGCGCATTAATGATCATGCATGGGTTTGATTTCTTATATGGACTTCTAGGAGGTCTAGCTCTTATTATCTCCTATATAAGAATCTCTTACTGGGGATATGTGTAGGGTCACATCTCATGGAGATTACTACTTCAGGACTCTTTTAGAATTAAAAAAAGAAACTCTACCTATCCTTTACATAGGAGGACAACATGTCATTATCGGAATGAGGATATGAAAATTCTCTACATATAAAACTCCATGGTGTGTTTTAATTTTTTATATCTATTCTTTTATCAAATCATCAGCTTGTTATTATCTCCTTCAGGGGATATGCCTATCCCAGGGTTGGGTTGCCGTCACTAGAATGTTCATTATGGATAAATCCTTATTCCCCTGAATTATTCTAGGATTTACCCTCATTTAAGCCTTTAGTAAAGCAATAAATTTTCCCCTTCTTTTTCCCATATATCAAGTAACATGATACCACTAAGGATATTTTTTCTCTCTAAATAATAATGAGCTAACTTAATATAAATCAAGCAAAACAAGAATGACATTCTTAAAGCATCCAAGTCGAAAATCCATATCATAGAATTTTTTTTAAAGCTATTTTTAGCACGATGGTAATCAAACAATCAATTGTTGTTGATTGGGCAAATTGATGTTCATTATATATAGATAATGAAAAGGGCAGTCCGGTGTACGAAGCTCCCGCCATGCGGAATTTCGGAGAAGGATCCATTGTACGCAACCTTATCTTGCTTTGCAAGAGGCTGTTTTCAGGATTTGAACCTGTGACCTCTAGGTCACAAGGCATCAACCTTATCGTTGTACCAAGGCTCCCCTTCATATAAATAATGAAATCAATATTAAATAATAATTTTGGCACATGGGCAATTATTTCAATGCTAAGGAATCAGAATGACTATAAGAAATTGAAAGTAAATATCATCTTATTGTTATTATTATTATTATTATTATTTATTAGAGAAATATCTAATGACTAAAAAACATCATCAATTGCATGATTTGACAAATAAATAAGCACAAGAACTAGATTATCTGCCATAAATAAATTTAACAGTTACAATTAATCTCATGGTACTGTAGACAAGTAAATACCATAATAAATTAAACTAGATTCTTTACAACTAAAGCATGGAGTTGTGGGGCAAATGAAACTCTATAAAATCTTTGCAATAACCTGAATGGCATATTAGATGATCATCATGAATGCACATAAAACAATTTAAAAGTTTTCTTAATTAATTCACGCACATATATATTAATATCATACTAAGATTATATGTAACATTCATTAATATGATCATACAAGAATAAGTATCTTGTGTAAGCATGTCATACAATTGATAGTAAAATTTCTAGCAAAAGCATATGAACTTTTACCAGATTGAGGTTAGTGGGGATAATCATTTTCATTCTGAAATTAAATTTCACCATAACCTTTTTACCTTAAAAGTTGGTATATAAATATGAATAAAACTTATGGACTTAAGCTCTTTATCTAGTTGTTGAGCCTACTGCCTCACTAAAAAACCTATCTAGTTGTTGAGGTTGAGTCCCTTTGGGTCATTCCTGTGAGGTGAGTAATGAGATGATGCTGTATAAGGTAATAGATTTAGGGTTTGACCTATAAAGACAAAACTGGCGTGAGTAAAGTTATACTTAAATGCCAAGACTCTTATGGTATGAAAAAAAAAAGTCTCATAACCCCAATCAACTCGCAGGTCATTGCACATTGTTCTTTGATCCTTTTTTTTTTGTTATTTTAATAGTGAGTGATTGTGGCTCAGAACTTGTAACAAAAACAAATTCTAGACAGGTGATTTCAATATTCCTATGCTTATTCAAACAAATACGGCATGCAATCTAATTGTCTTTTGTTGGAGTAGAAGATATAACTCTGAGAAGCTCCTTGTGCAATTCCATTTACTTTATTATCCGTGGCAGAATCAGGATACAGAGTTACTCCAAGGCAGTGTTGGTCACCCACAACCAACCGGCTACAGTGGGTTGAAAATATTTTCAGCCAAGGGAATGAGACTCCAAACAAGCAGAAGATAAAAGCGATTTCTCTTGAACTATCAGAGCATGGTCAGGTATCTGAAACAAATGTCTGTAACTGGTTCCAGAACAGAGAGGCTCGATCCAAGAACAACCAACTAGCAGTAAGCAATACTGAGTCTGAAACTTGCACACATTGTGAATCCTTTATAGAAGGGAAACTCAAGGCAGAAACAAGTCCTAGTGAAGAACTAGTCATAATGGATGACGACTCCATTTGCAAAGCTGATGTAACAAGTGAATTGCTTTTATCAGATTCAGAGTGGAACCAAGCTCAATGCATGTACCAGTCAAATGAGAGCTGGTAAGTTGATTCTTGTATTGGATTTTAAAGGATTTTTGGGTTTTTTAGATTTCTTATTTTACAGAAATAAAGAAAATAAACGATTTACAATGAACTGTTTAGAAGTTCCTTTTACATGGAGTATGTAGATGTAGGCTTGCATGTGTGTGGCTTGGCTTAGGCACGCATGCATGTGAGTTGAATTGGCCAGGGCGAAGCAAGGAGTACACGACTATGTATGGGCAATCATCGTTGAGCCGATCTCTTTGCAGCTGACATTTTTTTTTTTGTAAATTTCTTTTAATCTTCTTTAAAAAATGTTGCAAATTTTTTTTTATTGAAATGGTCTTTTTTAATATGTTTTTACTTTCTTTTTTTTTTTTTTTTTTCAAAATTGGTTTGTTGAATCTTTGTAGTTTTCCATCCTTATAAAATAGGGTTTATGTCTTAGTGTGTGATAATCCACTGCCAACTTTTTAAAATCCTAGTTTTTGAAAATTCCAACTTTTTCCTCCTTCCTTGTTGAATGGTTTTTTGCTTTGGAATTAAATTAGATACTTTATTTGAATTGTTATGTTTGGTTTGTAGAAATGCTATTTTTGAATAGGTTGAATAGAGAAAATGTGAAAAGAATAGCTATTCCTGTAATATAATAGAGTAAACAATAACTATTCTTTGGGATCACAATTCAATGGGAATTGTCATTCAGAATTTATTTTTGTATGGCTTTTTACTACTGTGTGTTGGAAAGTTTTGGAGATCGAGGAATGATCATGCTTTAACCCAAGGGGTTCCACTCCTATTTATTCCTTTTCATGCAATATTTGGGTTGGAAGATCATTAGAGATGACTTGATTCTTTTGTCAAAGGTTTCATTCATCATCTACTATCTTCCTTCCCCTAGGAAAATTAATCTGCATTCATTGTGTTTTTATTTGGATTTTGAATTTTCTAATTAAAAATGAACTGGTTCAATTTATGTTTTTTTTTCTCTTTTAAAAGTTGATCCAATCTTTCATGCTTTTATGCATCCATTCTTATCCTTCTGAACTTGTTCTTCCAAATGTAGGTGTAGATCAGTTGATGGAGAAGATGGATACTCTGCGGACTCAGACATATTTTAAGCTTGCCAAGCTTTTTGTCATCTTCTTGGAAGATGTATACTTCTCTGTTGTTGGGATATACGAACTCGTATACTTTTCAATTTCACAGGAGTCTCTCAATCTGATGAATGCTACATATGACTTTACTCTTTTACTGCGTTCCATTTGTCATGTAGTTTTATAATTTTGTTTGGGTTTTTTTTTGGGTAAAAAATGTAGTTTCTAATATGCTGCCTGTCTCTTTTTCTTTTTATTTCTTTTTTCCTATTTCTCACGTTGTCTTGTCTTGCAACAAAATCAATGCGCCAGAACTCGCTGTGAGTTTTTCCACCCAGGTAGATGCTCTAAACAGGCTACGTTTGTAGCTGTGCAAAAAGTTTTCGTATAATGTATTTCCCTATGAGAATTTTTATATTTAATTCTATTTTTTTTTAAAAAAAAAAAAATTTGAATGCCTACCTATAAAAAGTGGAACGTAAAAATGTTTTAAAATTGTGAAGTAGGGATCGATATTCAAAATGAGTTTAATAATTTCAGAGTGTTTAAAAATTATAACTACTACAAATGAAATGCTTTAACGGATAAATAATTTTTGGTTATTATTTTAAAAGAGAATGAGAAAGGGTGGAATGAGACCTTTGAAGGAATATTAGGTTACAGGGAAAATTAAAGGGATTTCATTGGAGTGTGTTTTTTTTTAAAATTATGTTGTTAAAAAAGTATCTTCCTTTTTTAAAATTATCAAAATAATAATCTATTTTTGTAATTTAATACGATAAATATCCTTCGCCACTTCACTTTGCATCAAACCGCCTAACGCGGGAGATGCTTTGCTCTAAACCCGGTTTATCTAGAAGAGGAAGGAAAATAATTCAAATTGAAAAAAAAAAATCCATAAGAAAAAGAAGAGAAAAAAAGAAAAAAAATATGAAAAAATCTATTGGTGTCGACGTCCAGAAACGACATGACCGTAACTATTGAGCTCTCTAATGATCGATGAAAATCTTACTTAAGTTAATTAGCATCCCATATAAAAAATTCATAGAATTTAATCTCATCTTCAAAATTAATGGGATCGAACCAAAGAAAAAAAAATGGTCTTTGATTTTCATACAAAGTTTCAGAGATTGATCTAAAATTTTATATTGAGGAGACCGTTATACTAAAATATAATAATATTAAATAAATAAATAAATAATTTTTTAATAATAATCATTTTAATAATAACCTCCCAAAACCCCCTTATCCGCCCCTGCAAAGTTCCGTTCCCGATGGAAAAAGAGAAATGAATGGTATAACTGAACCGCTGTGATAACGGGGCGGGTCTATTTTGCTGGCTGCGATTAATTTCCAACCCGCTGCGATCCAGAGGGTGCGCCCTGCTGTCCCCTGTAATGGGGCCGGGTTCAGATTGCAGCCCACGAAGACCAGGGTCGACTTTGACGATCGTTTCCTTTTTGTTCTTTCGCTGAAGTCGAGCAGGAAGCGAGATCGAAGACCTGCCGCCGATCCAAGCGTCGGAATCGCAGGCTGGCAAACTTCCCGTGAGATTGCAGCTCCCACATGGCGAGGCATTTCTGCGACATCCGAATTCTTCTCGTCATAGCAGTCGCGGCCTTTATCTACATCCAGGTTTGCTGAATCTACTCCTTCCCGGTACTTGGTCGTGCCGATCTGGTTGCTTCTGTTGCTCCTTCGATTGTGTTAGTCTGGATAAGTATTTTTTTGTTCTCTGCAAACGGAATTTTGGAGTTTGGATTCGTCAAACAATGATTTTTTATTTATTTATTTTAGACTTGAGGGTAATAAGATGTCTTTCCGAGGGTTAGATTTTTTTTTTTGAATAACCAGCTCGCAGGACGATAAATAGTTTCGTCGGTGTTACAGCTCTGGAAACTTTTACAACTGGGTCACTGAAATTAAGTAGGCAGATTAAATATACATTAAATATATGTGGAAAGAATAGAAGCGTGGCATTTGACCAGAAGGCAATTAAAGTCTAAGGTTTTAGGAGAGTGAAAATAAATCATTGCTTCTTGTAATATTGTCACTAGAATTTTTACTATAATTTACTGCATCATCTGATTATATACACACCTCCAGCGTTTTTTGCTGTGTTTTTTCTTTAAGGGAATGACTTAGGAGAGAAAAAGGAGTAGTTTAGGTGAATGGAAAAGAAGAGAGTTTTATTTTATTGATTCATACACTCATCTCGTTTACTTCATGGAAATTGAAAGGAAGAAAGTCAATCTTGGGTAGTTGTGTCTCTTATTTTTTCGTTCCACTTCCTCCCATCCACCTTGAAAATATGTATCTCTTCTCGATGGATTATTTTCTGCAATGGAAAATTCATTCTGATGCTATTAGATTATTGTTTCTTATAAACACTTTTACATTTTACATGCCAGTGTTTCAACAGAGAACTGCAAATATTTCCTGATGTAATCTATTCACACTTAATGATTTTAGGTACGTCTTTTCACTACGCAATCTGAGTACGCTGAACGCTTGGCTGCTGTTGTAAGCAATACACTGCCCTACACATTGATACTTTAATAGTAATTGAATGCTTTATGCTCTCTATTAGTTACATTGTAGTCCCAATTTATTTGGTAATTTATGTCTTCTATATGGTGTTATATATTTTTCTTCTGTAGCTAATATACATTGTAGTCACCAGTTTATACCATTCCCAGACATTTTGTTACTTAAACCAATGATTTGGCCTCAAGTCATTATTTTACAATGTCCAATTGATAATCTCAGTGGCATAGATTTTTATGATTGTGTCACTGACACTTAGTTGTTTACAATATAAAATCTTTTTTGCTTGTTCCATCATATGGATTGTGCTTCAATTGTATGCAGGTGGAATCTGAAAATCAGTGCACAAGTCAAATGCGTTTGTTGATTGATCAGATAAGCACACAACAAGGGAAAATCGTAACATTAGAAGGTGTAAATTGAGTTTCAAATTAGATTTCTCTTTATTTCAATTCAATTTGTTTTGATGGTGCCAATGAGATCACATAAAGGACAATTGTGTATTAACTTGAAACTTGAAATATACTATACTCAAGATGGAAGCATGCACCTTTACTTTCTTTTGGATTTAAATTCTCTGCACTGATTATGCAAGGACTTAATATTTTGGTCAATGGTGTCTGTTAGAATATTGTAGATATGATTAGGGATAATTGTTATCCCTAAATATCATTAGGAATAATTATTTCTTAGGATAGAATTTTGATTTATTCCTAGGATAGGGTTTGATTTATTCTTTTGAATAAGCCCTAATCTTGTCTATAAATAGGGCTTCTTTCATGTAAGTTAGGTATCTCTAAATTACGAATTAACATGGTATCAGAGCCATTAGGTTTTCCATCTTCGTAATTTTTTTTTTTTCCGCGGTGCTCGCTCGCGTTCTTCTCCCGAGCGCGCATGCTTTCCCGTCGCGATATCTTTCCCCGCGACGGCAGTTTCGCGGCACGACGCTTCTTCCGCGCGCTTCCTCACACTGGCCACGCGTCCGCGTCGCGTCCGCCGTACTTCGCGGCTCCTCGCGGCGCGAGATCACAGCGCCAATGAACCGAGCGAAAGTCTGACCGCGCCTAAAATGGCGTCTCCTCGTCTTCTCGCCGACGTCGCGATCCTCGGCCCGCCCGAGATCCGCCCCGGTTCCTCCTCGCCTCACTTCGCGCCGTGAGGTCTCTTCCGATAGGTTCCTCGGCCTCATGGACGCGGGATTCAACGCCGCTGCGCCGCGTCCACTCATGGGCCTCACGGAGAACCTATCCCCCACTTTTGTCTCCTCCGGCGATCCGTGCCTCAACTTCTTCTTCGGATCGTTCGGAGACTCGGCGCCTCATCGTCGGGGCTTCTCGGCTCACTTTGGCGAAGGACGCGGCCACCGCTCGGCTAGCATGCCACTGCGTGGCGTCCGCGCACCGGCAAGTCGGCCGCGAGGTTTTATTCCTCCGCTGTGGATGCATCGCCACCATCCGTAATTCTCGCGCTCGACCTCCTGCTATTTGAGCTTGGATACACGAAGGACATGGAGATCCTCCACCGCTCGTTCGCGGCGGCGATGTTCGTGAGAAGGCCGACCCTTCCCGGAGTTCTTTTCTCCCTCCCATGCGCCGATCCAGAGCAAGTCCTCCGATCATAACGGACCCTTATGCGCCCTCGCTTGATTGCGTAGCGCAGCAGCTTCCGACAACTCAATCGCCCGGATGGCCGATTCTAATTCCCTTGCATTACAAGTCGGTACTTCCTTTATTGGTATATCTCGGTCTGCGAGTCATGAGTCCTTGACTGACTGGGGCCACCGATCATATCAAGGTAATAGATCTCTTTTTCTTCACTATCTACTTAGGTTATTTACCATTTGTCACCATGTGCAAATGGTTCTCGAATCGATCTCAAGTATTGGTATTGTTCATCCTTCTCCATCTCTTTCCATTCATAATGTTCTTTATGTTCCGAGCCCCTTTAATTTGTTATCAATAAAGTCAACTTACTCGGTCTCTTGATTCGTCGCTCGTTTACTAAATCTTACGTGTCATTCTGAGGACCGAGTGAGGGAGGATGATTAGCTCGGATATGAGTCTCATGCTCTATATCGATTTCACGAGGCCTCTTTTGTTATTGGTTCGACATCTCCACTTGTTATTCATGCTCGGTTAGGACATCCTAGTCTTGATAAGTTAAAACAATTACATCCTAGTCTTCTCACTTAAAGTCTTTATCTTGTAGTCGTATCGATTAAGCAGCGTATTCGTAGTTCATTTTCTCCTCGCATTATAAGTCGGGACTCGTCTCCTTTTGCTTTGGTTCATTCAGATATTTGAAATTAAGTCGTGTTTCTTATACAATAGGATCACGATATTTTGTTACCATCAAAGATGAATTTTTACGTTGCACGTGGTTATATAGGATGAAGGATCGTTGAGAATTGTTTCTATTTTCCAATCTTTTTAATGAAGTCAAACACGATTTGGTATCCCTCTTGATCCTTGCAAAGTAATGATGCGTGAGTATCTATCTCTGTTTGAGACCTTCTTAGCATCTCGGGCGTATTACATCGACGTCTTGTCCTCATACTCCCAGCCAGAATGGAGTTGCGAACGCAAGAATCGACATCTTCTCGAGACCGCCGGACTCTTCTTCATCACTCTCGTATGTTCCTCTTCGTTTTGGGGAGAAGTGTACTTCTTGCATGTTATCTTATCAATCGCATGCCTTCAGTATTTTTACGGTCAAATACCTCATCGTACTTTATCCAATCGATTCATCCTTTACCACCTAAGGTCTTTGGTTCTACATGTTTGCTCGTACTCTTGATCCCGGCATTGATAAACTCTCTCCCTGTCGCGTAAATGTGTTTTCTTGGATACCCACGGTCTCAAAAGGAGTACAAGTGTTATTCTCCTACTCTCGTCGGTATTTCATCTCTCGATGTCACGTTCTTTGATTGGTTCCTTTCTTTGGACCTTGAGTCGTCAGAGTTTCCTCCTCATACGTACCTACGCCCGATGTTTTATCCTCGGAGGACTCTTTATCACCCCCAAATTTCTCCTCCGTTGCGGGTTTATCGGCGTCGTCTTGACTGCTATCTGCCGCCCAACACCGATTCTCTTGTGGAATCATGTCCGGAGCGATCCTCCGCCCCTTCCTCCGTACAATCTTACGAATCGATATTCCCATGCGCCCTTAGTATCGTTGACTCGTAATCCTTCTCATTATGTGTCTTTGAGTTATCATCGCCTTTCTTCTTCCTATTATTCTTGTCTTTCCTCCTTGTTGCTGTTCTCTCTTAAAAGCTGCGAGATGCATTGCCCATCCAGGATGGAAGCAGGCTATCTTTGGGCGAAATGAGTGTCTTACAGACTATGAGACTTGGGACCTCGTCCCTCTACCACCAGAAAATCGGTTGTTGGTACATCGATGGGTATATACGGTGAAGGTTGGTCAGAGCGGAGCGGTTGAAAGACTTAAGGCTCGTCTTGTTGCTAAAGGCTATACTCGGATCTTTGGATTGGATTATGGGGATACTTTTTCCCTGTTGCTAAAATGTCTTGATCGATCTATTCATATCCATTCTTTGCGATTGACATTGGCCTCTTTATCGATTAGACATCGAGAATGCGTTCTTACATGGTGACTGTTGAAGAAGTCTATGGAGCAACCTCCGTGTTTTGTTGCTCGAGTCTTCCCGGTCTTGTATGCGCTTGCGAAAATCTTTATATGGTCTCAGCGATCACCTAGAGCATGGTTGGTAGATTCGATTGTAATTCAACGATTCGGCATGATTCGGGCCGAGGTCGACCATTCTGTCTTTTATCGCCACTCATCTCTTGGTTGCATCTATCTAGTGGTTTATGTTGATGATATTGTCATCACGAGCGGTGATAAATCTTGGGATTTCGGTGAAACAACATCTTTTCAAACATTTCAGACAAAGATCTCGTGAACTCAAATATTTCTTGGGAATAAGTAGCCTGATCAAAATGGGATCATTATATCCCGAAAGGAAATATCAATGGATATTCTAGAAAAGCAGGAATGTTAAATTGAGCGATTGACAACCCTATGGATCCTAATGTTAAGCTCTGCCCGAATCGAGAGCCTCTGCGGATCCCGAACGATACAGCGATTAGTAGGGAGACTAAGCTACCTTCTTTGTTACTCTAGATATCTCATTTCTTGGTAAGTGTAATAAGTCAGTTTCTCAACTCTCCATGTAAAGAACATTGGGATGCTGTGATTCGCATTGTTCGATATATCAAAGGCGCTCCAGGAAAAGGTCTTTTGTTCGAAAACAAAGGGCATACTCGAGTTATAGGATATTCTGATGCAGATTGGGCAGGATCTCCAATTGATAGGAGATCCACCTCTGGTTTTTGTATATTTGTCGGAGGTAACCTTGTTTCTTGGAAAAGCAAAAAGCAGAATGTTGTGGCGAGATCAGTCTTGGAGGCGAGTATCGAGCTATAGCATCTTGATCGAGAACTTATATGGCTCGAACAATTGCTTGAGCTCAGGTTTGGAGATGTTACACAAATGTCACTCATATGTGATAACCAGGCCGCCATGCATATCGCGTCAAATCCAGTTTTTCATGAGAGGACAAAGCATATTGAAGTCGACTGTCACTTTGTCAGAGAGAAAGTCATATCTGGAGAAATATCTACTAGTTTTGTTAACTCACATGATCAACTAGCAGATATGTTTACTAAGTCTCTGAGAGGTCCCCGAATTGACTACATATGTAACAAGCTGGGTGCATATAATTTATATGCTTCCGCTTGAGGGGGAGTGTTAGAATATTGTAGATATGATTAGGGATAATTGTTATCCCTAAATATCATTAGGAATAATTATTTCTTAGGATAGAATTTTGATTTATTCCTAGGATAGGGTTTGATTTATTCTTTTGAATAAGCCCTAATCTTGTCTATAAATAGGGCTTCTTTCATGTAAGTTAGGTATCTCTAAATTACGAATTAACAGTGTCATTCGTACTTTCAAATTTTAGGATGTCACTGCATACACTTTGTGCAACTATATGATGTCGTAGCACTTTCAGTATATAGCGCTTTTATAATGTCATCATGCTATCAACTTTTTGTTTGGTTAACCATAAGAAATGCATGGATTACCATATACTTATGAGTTGCTATACAGTTTTAGTTGATATCGCAGAAACATTTTTGAGAGAGTTTTCATCTTTAATTTTAATGTCTTCGTGATGTTTCAGAAGCAAACAAGCATAAAGATGAAGAATCTGCTCAACTGAAGACCCTACTTCAAGATCTTAAAAGTATGTTTTTCATTAATTTTTTTTTCTGTCATCGTCTAAGAGGAGTTTCTATTAATTTATGTGCAGTGAATTTGATAATGCTACACTATTTTTTTGTGCTTAGAATCTGCATGAACCATGAAGCAGAAGTTTGAACAATAGTTAATAGGGCTGGTCAGATATCTTAGCATAAACTGCACGTCCTTAATTGTCTACTGTTTAAGTATGATCAGCCCAAGACTCATGTCTTCGTTTCAAGCTGCCTAGTGTGTGTAGTGACAAAGTGTGTGTGAGAGAGAGAGGGGTAGAGGGTCAGATTGCATGACCATGAATGCAATATGTGGTCAAACATGTTATTAAACTTCAAGTTTATTTGCTGAATTATTTCAAATATCTACTAAATAGTGACTAGAAATAGTTAAGTTTGATTGTTGTTTATGAAAATGGATCTTACTGGATGGTCTGAAAACACAAAAAACAGTCAAACTGGTCAAACACTGGAAATGGGATTCTACCATTACTGAAAATGAACCATACTTTAAATTAGAAAAGAAGCACAAAGATGAAAAAAAGAAAAGAGTATTACACCTAGATTAAAAAAAAAAAAATCTAAACCTAAAGAAGGGAGCTTTGGCACAACGGTAAGGTTGTTGCCTTGTGACCAAGAGGTCACAGGTTCAAATCCTGGAAACAGTCTCTTGCAAAAAAAGCAAGGTAAGACTGCGTACAATGGATTCCTTCTCCGGTACCCCGCGTGGCGGGAGCTTCGTGCACCGGGTTGTAGCCCTCTAAGTTGAGGGAAAATGCTTACCATAAGCACTGCAAGGTTTATCCTAGTCTTCATTGTGATGATAAACCTGCATCCACATAAGAGATTGGCCAAGATGGAAATAAAAGGTTGGAGATTAAAGAAGGCAAGCAAACCTCATTTTTTTGGAGAACGAGAGAGAACAGATTGTCATGAGAGGTTGGGCACAATGAATGACAGACTCAAGATGGGGAACATGGGGAAGAGAAACACACTAGGAGGGAGGGATAGGGAAAAGAAATGCAATCACATAGAAAGCAAGAGGTGGACTGGTTTGTCAGTAGAAGAGAAAGGGGAAAATAGTGTGGATAGTCACGACTAAGGATGGATCCCATGGGGCAAGTGGAATTAGGGGAAATCAAGGGGGCAGAATGTAAGGTCTAAGACTTGCTCTGTTTCTTCTCTTTTAAGACTCATGATGTCTCAGGATAGTGGAAAGGGCTTGGTTTGGCGCATTGTTTTATATGGGCGAGACTGGAAGAACTTTTAAGGTGATGTGTTTAGTTCAAATAAGTTTTTGGATTTTTTTTGACCTCCACCCCTTTTTTTTCCCTTTGAATAATTCACAAAGTAGGGGCAAGAGAAGGAGTATATTCTTCTTCTGTGTGATGCAGTAAAGGGTAGCAGAAAGAAAGAACATTTGTTTTTTAGTTGAACAACTGGTTTTCAAGAAGGGAAATGCATTTGCAGCAAAGAATGTGGAAACATGAGCCACTTGTATCAAGAAAAGAGGGGATGCTTTGGTTTTGATGACCTCCATTTGATGATTTGAAAGAGCTGAAAGATGCTTCAAATTTGTGAATCCGTAGGACTAAGCAGTGGCTGAGTTTGACCAGTGATTTCTTCTTTGCTACAAGATTACACTTTTGATTCTCATATTTAGGAACACCGATAATTTGAATTATGACCGAGAAAGCATGAGGAGGCAACACAAGTGCCACTTGTAACAATAAAGGAGGGAGGATACTTTGGTTGTAATCTCCGCCATATGATGACTTTAAAGAGATGAACGATGTCGACTTGGCTGGTTGAGTCAAATCATTAACAAGTCAACCATCTAATTTGGTGGTTGTTTGTGATTGCATGTATTGGTTTTGTTTTGGGTCCTTTGAGTCATGGACACTAACAGCCTTGATTAATTTGGTATTTTTTGGTAAGTGAATAGTTGCATGCTAATACATGAATGTGGAAGTAATTTTCTAATCTAATTTACCTTGGATGCAGAAAAGACTTTACAAAACTTGATAGGCAAAAATGAGGTATGCTTACTCTGTATACTGCTTGACTCATTTTCAACTGATGAGCCTTTGCTTTTTTCTTATTTGTGTGTCCTTGATGCAGGAGCCTGTAGCAGCTGTAGTAATCATGGCATGCAATCGACCTGATTATCTTGAGAGGACTGTCAAATCTGTTTTAAAGTATGCTAAGGAACTTTATTTTTGTGTAGTTATTTTCAAATTCCATAATAAAATATTCATTTCTTAAGATTTGACAATTCATGATGGATTTTTTTTTTGTTCTCAGGTATCAGAGGTCAGTTTCTTCTAAATTTCCTCTTTTTATTTCTCAGGTTTGTATGTGCAGTCTCTTATTATTTGTTTTATAAATTATTCTAAAGCTGGTTTCTATCTGACAAATGTAATTGTTTTTCAGGATGGAACAAATCCAGATGTTAAAAATAAAGCTTTGAGCTTTAATGAGATAACATATCTGCAGGTTTAAATTGTAAACCTTCCTAATTTGTCATCTAGTCATTATAAAATCTTAGGAATCTATCAAGTTCTGTTTTAAAAGCTACATCCATTGATGAAAAAGATAATTTTAGAGTTTCACCTAGTATAAACTTATTTTTTTTGTTCTTTTCCTTATTCTTCAATGGTTATCTTTCCCTATTGAGCTGGTTGGAATTCATGTCAGATGGTGACTCTAATTTTTTTTTAATACTCTATGAAAACTTCAAAATATCATTTTGAATGTGTTTCTATGGTTGGATGGAATGAGTTAGTTTGATTTTGTGTAGTAGTGTTGACACATGGTATCGGTGGCAAAAGTGGAGATGGAGAGAGGAATGCGAGGAATAGAAAATGAAGAGGACACTTCTACATACCTAGGAGCAAGATTTAAAAGAAGATTCAAAATTTTGAGATGTGTTGGAGTTTTGGCCTTTGATTGGAATGATAGAATATCATGTTGCGTCGGCATTCCAACTTATGGCGCAAATGGTGAATTAGAAGCAAAAGAGAAAGGAAATGAAGGAAAACCCAATTATATATCTAAGTTTAGATTTTTTTTTTAATCTCATTTGAAATGGTTCAATTTTGATATTATGTTGTGCACAAACAAGCTACAAATTATAATTCACCTTGGTGTGTTTTGTAGCATGTCTAGGGGTATCAAGTGTTGACATGAATGATACTTATTGACATGATTGGAACAACAACACAGGAAAGACTACTTGTGCCAAGTAGAATTGAGTGCCAAGTACTATCGAGTTTCAATAATGCATTGGAACAATACATTTTGACAGTGCCGCTTGGCACAAAATTAGAGTTTTAGTCACGATAAGACTCAAGGTTTGCCGAAATTTCAGTTTTTACTAGAATAATACTATGTTGGTGTTGTTTTGATGTTTCCATGGATAGTACCATTGGCGAATTGGAGTTGATAAGGGGAAAGAGATAAAGAAGAATATAAGACACCTATACAATTAAGTTCGTACTTTGTGCTCCATCTGATACACATTTCGACGTATAGTGCCAGTGGTGAAGTAGAAGCGAAAGAGAAAGGAAATGAAGAAAAAAAGAAGACTATTATACATCTAAGTTTAAACTTTTTATCTCATTTGAAATGGTCCAGTTTTGATATTATGTTGTACACAAACAAGTTACAAATTATAGTTCATCTTGGTGTGCTTTGTAGCATTCCAAGGGATATCGAATGTCGACATGATACGGTACTTATTGACATGATTGACACAACAACACAGGAGAGATTACCTATGCCAAGTAGAATTGAGCACCAAGTACTATCGAGTTTCGATAATTATTGGAATAATACTTTTTGACTATGTTGCTTGGCATAAAATTGGATTTTTAATCATGATAAGGCTCAAAATCTCTAATCGTGCTTGAATTTTAGTTTTTTACTAGAATAATACTGTGTTGGTGTCGTATTGACATTTATATGTATGGTACCATTGGCAAATTGGAGGTGGCAAGGGGAAAAAGATAAAGAAGAGTATAAGACATCTATATACTTAAGTTCGTGAAGAAGAGTCTTGGCCCAATAGTAAAATTACTACTGTATGACCTAGAGGTCATGGATTTTACTCCTGGAAATAACATCTTGCAAAAACAGAGTAAGACTGCGTACAATAGACTCTTCCCGGGATTCCGTATTGGTTGGAGGTTTATGCATTGGATTGCTCTTTTTTATATCCTTAAGCTCATATTTTGTTCTCCATTTGTAATGCTAAGTTTTGACAATATTTTGCATGCACACAAGTTATAAAAAATGACAACATTTTCTCAATTCATCATCATATATGTTGTAATATGCTAATGAGTGTTGAATATTGGCTTAGTCTTGCTGAGTTTTGGTAATTTATCAAAATATTACCTTTTATCTTTGCCATTTGACAAAGTACAAGATTTCAAACTATGGAATTGAGTGTACAAGATGATACTCAAAATTGATTGATGGACTAATTGGATCAAGTATGTAGTTATGAAGCTCAACCTCAAAGAAATGCTATCAAACTTCGAAGGTGAACTTAAAGACCCAAAGTTATAATGTTACATTTTATGTATGTCATGAAGGTTGTATTAAATGTGTTATTTCATGAAAAACTGCAGTTATTACATGGAAAAGTCCTATTTATAAAGTTAGGGTCTATTCTAAGAAATGGATCAAACTCTATCCTAAGAAATAAAATAATAAATCAAACTCTATCCTAGGAGATAAAATAATTATCCCTAAGGATATCAAATTATCCCTAACCATATCTAATACTCCCCCTCAAGCTGGAGAATATAAATTATATGCACCCAACTTGTTACATATGTAGTCAATTCGGAGACCTTTCAGTGATTTAGTAAATATATCTGCTAGCTGATCATGTGAGTTAACAAAACTAGTAGATATTTCTCCAGATATGACTTTCTCTCTGATAAAGTGACAGTCGACTTCAATATGTGAAAAACTGGATTTGAGGCGATATGCATGGCGGCTTGTTTATCATATAAGTGACATTTGTATAACATCTCCAAACCTTAGCTCCTGAAGCAATTGTTTGAGCCATATAAGCTCTTGACTGCTATGGTCATAGCTCGATACTCTGCCTCTGCACTGGATCTTGCCACAACATTCTGCTTTTTGCTTTTCCAAGAAACAAGGTTATCTCCGACAAATATACAAAAATCAGAAGTAAACCTCCTATCAATGAGATCCTGCCCAATCTGCATCAGAATACCCTATGACTCGAGTATGTCCTTTGTCTTCGTACAAAAGACTCTTTCCTATAGCATCTCTGATATATCGAACAATGCGAATCACAACATCCTAATGTTCTTTACACGGAGAATTGAGAAATTGACTTACTACACTTGCTGCAAATGAGATATCTGAATTGAGAAATTAACAATAAGGTAGCTTAGTCTCCCTACTAATCACCTGTATCGTTCAGGATCTAGTAGAGACTTCCCCTGATTTGGCAGGAGCTTGATATTAGGATTCATAGGGTTGTCAACTGTCTTTGAGTTTAACATTCCTGTTTCTTCTAGAATATCCATTGTATACTTCCTTTGGGATATAATGATCCCATTTCTCGATCAGGCTACTTTATCCCCAAGAAATATTCAAGTCTCACGAGATCCTTCATTCGAAATGTTCAAAAGATGTTTCACTGTGAGATCCCAGAGACGATCATTACCGTGATGACAATATCATCAACATAAACCACTAGGTAGATGCAACCAAGAGATGAGCGATGATAAAAGATGAATGGTCAACCTCGCCGGTCACGCCGAATCGTTGAATTATAATATCAATCTACAACTACGCACTGGGTGATCGCTAAGACAAAATAAAAGATTTTCGCAAGCTACACAAGACCGTAAGACTTCGAGCAACAAAATACGGAGGTTGCTCCATGTAGACTTCTTCGAACAGGTCACCATGTACGAATGCATTCTTGATGTCCAATTGATAAAGAGGCCAGTGTTGAATTGCAGCAATGGACATGAATAGGCATATAGAGGACATCTTGACAACAAGAGAAAAAGTGTCCCCATAATCCAATCCAAAGATTTGAGTATAGCCTTTAGCAACAAGACGAGCCTTAAGCTGATCAACCGTTCCGTCTGGACCAACCTTCACCGTATATACCCATCGACAGTCAACAACTGACTTTCCTAGTTGTAGAGGAACGAGGTCCCAAGTCTCACAGCTCCGTAAGACACTCATTTCATCCAGCATAGCATGTTCCATCTTAGATGGGCAAATGCATCTCCTGCAGTCTTCATAAGAGAAACAGACGACAAGGAGGAAAGACAAAAATAATAGGAAGGAGAAAGAAGATGGTAACTCAAAGACACATAATGAAGAGAAGGATTACGAGTGGAATGTATACCTTTCCGAAGTGCAATAGGAATATCAAATTCAGAAGACTGTACCAGAGAAAGGGGCGGAGGACCTGACTCCAGAGATGATTCCATGGCAGAGTGACAGAGTCAGTGTTGGGCAGCGGCAAAGCAGGCTGAGGATGACGCTGATAAACCTGCAACGAAGGAGAAATTAGGGTTAGGGGTGATAGAGAATCCTCCGGAGGATAAAAGACTAGCGCAAACATAGGAGGAAACTCGAACGACGACTCTGAAGGCCCAAAGAAAGGAATTGAATTAAAGAACGTGACATCAACAGAGATGAAATACCGACAAAGAGTAGGAGAATAACACTTGTACCCTTTCTGAGATCGTGGGTACTCAAGGAAAACATATTTATGTGATTGAGGAGAGAGTTTATCAATACCAGGATTAAGAGCATGAGCAAAACATGTAAAACCAAAGACCCTAGGTGGTAAAGGATGAAGGGACCGATTTGGATAAAGTACATGATGAGGTATTTGACCTTGTAAAGTAGAGGAAGACATGCGATTGATGAGAGAACATGCAGTAAGTACGGCGTCACCTCAAAAACGAAGAGGAACATGAAAGTGGAGGAGAAGAGTCCGGGTGATCTCAAGAAGATGCCGATTCTTACGTTCTGCAACTCCATTCTGTTGGGGGGTATGAGGACAAGACGTCCAATGTAACACGCTGTGAGATACCAAGAAGATTCGAAATGGAGTAGATAGATACTCACGTGCATTATCACTCTGTAAGGATCGAAGAGGGATATCAAATTGTGTTTTGACTTCATTAAAAAAAGATTGAAAAATAGAAAAAAATTCCGAACGATCCTTCATCAGATATAACCAAGTACAACGGGAAAAATCGTCTATAAAGGTAACAAAATATTGTGACCCCAACGTAGAAGAAACACGACTCTGACCCTAAACATCGGAATGAACCAAAGCAAAGGGAGACGTAGCCCGACTTATAATGCGAGGAGAAAACGAACTACAAATATACTTGCCTAACTGACACAACTCACAAGATAAAAACTCTAAGTGAGAAAGACTAGGATGTAATTGTTTTAACTTATCAAGACCAGGATGTCCCAACTGAGCATGAATAACAAGTGGAGATGCCGCCGCCAAACCAACAAGAGAGGCTTGGTGAAGTCGATATAGGCCATGAGACTCATATTCGAAGCTAATCATCCTCCCCGTACTCCGGTCCTATAATGACACAGAAGATTTAGTAAACAAGATGACACAATCAAAAGATCGAGTAAGCTGACTTATTGATAACAAATTAAAGGGAGCTCCGGGAACATAAAGAACATTATGAATAGAAAGAGATGAAGAAGGATGAATAACACCAACACCTTGAGATTAAGTTTGAGAACCATTTGCTATGGTGACAAAGGGTAAATAACCGGAAGTAGATAGTGAAGAAAAAAGAGATTTATTACCAGTGATATGATCGGTGACCCCAGAGTCAAGTACCCAAGGACTTGAAGAGCGAGATATGCCAGCAAAGGAATTATCAGCTTGTGTAACAGCAGCAGGGGAATTAGAATCCCATCGATCCTCATACCATTTCAGAAATTCATTATAGGAAGGCGATGGAGTCGGATCCGGTGTCAACTGTGAAGTGGAAGTTGAAGAAGTGACCGACCTCTGGGCGATCTGAGCAACACGAGGAGGTCGACCATGGAGACTCTAACATTTATCAATCGTGTGTCTTGGTCGGTGACAATGATCACACCAAGGACGTCTTTTGCTACTCTTACGAAGTGGAGGTTCGGAAAAGGGTGATTGAGAGGTAGGCGACCTTCCAAATGGCTGAGATGCAGGTGGACCTACAAATGGCGTTGGGAGAGCTGCCCCGAAAGGCGGGCTCCCAGGATACGACTGTAGTCCCAATTCTTGAGCAGCGACAACAGACGGAGCGGGCAGCTTGATCGATGACTGGATGACAAAAGGCGGGGCCGATTGTGCCGAAGGCGGAGGGAGGGTCCGAGGCGCAGCAAACCTGGAAAATGGAAGAGAGGTCGTAGAAGAGGTCAACCGCGTGCTTCTGCAACACCTCGAGCTCGAGGTCGTGGGAGGAGCCACCGGCAGGGGAGTCGTGGCGAGATTGATGAACTGCGAGGCGGGAGGAAACACCCATATCTGAGCCTGCTCGGACCCCTACCTTGTCGCTTGCGGCAACATCCACAACACTCCGTTGGATGCGGTGGATTCCTCCTTCCCAGATGTGGATGCCAGAGCCGGCTGCGAGGACGAGGATGGAGCCTCGGTGGGGATCTTGATCACGCCATTGACTACGGTGGTGATGGCGGGGATTGTCCCGGTCCCGTGGCGGCGATGATGGCTGGCTCTGCGTGCTGCAGGAGCCACCGGATGGTCTCACCGTCCAACTTGTGTCCTAGCTCGCGGGTGAGCTGGAAGATCTGAGCAGCGCAGGCGGCCGACATGGTTGCATCCCCCTTCGGCGAAACTTGCTCTCAACAATTCTTTGATGCTCGGGAGAAATCTGGGAAGTCGCGGAAAGGGGTGGAGGCGGTGCGGAAACCGGTGAAAAATAGGGATCGGGGATTTTGGGAAATCGGCGGCTGTAGGAGATTTTAAGAAAGAGAGAGCAGATGTCGGGAAAAAAATGGTTGGCTCTGATACCATGTTATTTCATGAAAAAACTGCAGTTATTACATGGAAGAAGTCCTATTTATAAAGTTAGGACTTATTCTAAGAAATAGATCAAACTCTATCCTAAGAAATAAAATAATAGATCAAACTCTATCCTAGGAGATAAAATAATTATCTGTAAGGATATCAAATTATCCTTAACCATATCTAACAAAATGTAAATGTGGTATCTAGGTAGTAGTGTAGTTAATTAGGGAACATTGTATGAAGTCATGCTACCCGTGGCATTGGTTTTGAGTCAAGTCCTAAATTCCTAGTATCGAGGACTACACACATTTAAGGTAGGAAGATCTAGATTGATGGTTTGGGCTGATGAAGTAGCATAGAAAAGTTTAATAGCTCTTAAGTTATTTGAAGGGTTGATTTAGGATTTGGGTTAATTGTGGAGCTGTGGAGGGCACTGTGAAAGTTGGTTGATGAATAGTGTAGATTTGCTCAATCAATTTTTGAGGGTCTCTAGATTTTTGATTATTTTATCCCCATTAGTTACTATTTGTTGTTGATCAACTTTTTTGGCGGACCAAAATAGTTCACCTATGGTATGAAACTCTTCGTTGGAGACTTTATTTAAATGTTCTTTTGGGAGGGCTTTGCTCATAGAATCATCATCCATTAGTGTCCTTTCATCTATGTTGAGCAAGATCCCTCACTAAAGGGTTTCCTTGCGATCAAGGCTTCAATTACGCATAGAGCTCTCATGTCGGTAACTCCTCTCCTCACCTAGTCCATCTATATTTCTCTATAGTGAGATTGGTATCTTTTTCTCTTTTGCACTTTATTTAAATCTTTCAAAAGAGATTATAATCCTTTGTGATTGATCTAGAGGTATCATTACATTCAAGCAATCTAGGGTTTTAGATTTGCTAAACTTGTAAGAGAACTTTTGCTCAGTCTTTATTAGTAAATTTTTCTTTAGGAGTGTGTCACACTAGACACGATAGGAGCCATGGAGTAGGAGTTACCTCCAAATCATATTTACTTTCCCCTGCATATTTTGCACATCAACTGCATATCACACACAAACACTTGAATCTAATGTTTATTTTGAGTTGCTAATTGTCAAAAATTTCCATTGTCTATTCACCTAGGTTCAGGCCTTCACGATCCAAATAATTGAATTAGAATTTTAGAGAAACAAGATTAAATAAAACATTATTTAAATTCATCTTCACGCATGCTAATGCGTACCATGGTCTGTTGAGTGTCATTGTGAAAAGATACTCATTGATTGCTGTATAGGAGAGCTTGCCCTTGTAATACTGGAACAGTACTTGTTGGCTATGTTAGTGGCATGAGATTTCGGACCATATTCTAAATAATTGAATGTACTTGGAATTTTGGTTCTACTTGCGACTATTTAATTCATAATAGCTTGAACGACAATAATACAAGTATCCTTTTTCAAACAGTTTACATTTTTATTCAATAGCTATCACATTTTGAGATCACAAGTCACAAGAAATTTAACTTGGAACATCAGTAGTAGTGTTGGCCACGTACGTGGCTATTTATTTCTTTTCATGGTTTTAAAACTCGAGTCGTTTCGTCCGAAACGGACGAAACGTACCGTTCCGTGGTGGGACCGAAACACAGCGCAGCGAAATCTCGCGCGACAGAAGGGTTCACGCGCGATCGATTAAAAATTCGTTCACGCGCGATCGATTAAAATTCGTTCACGCGCGATCGATTAAAGGTCGCGTGAGTTATATAAAAACCGCTTGCACAAGGAGCAAGAGCCCGGCGGCAGAGCGAGCAGCGGCGGCAATGGCAACGGCACGGCGGCGCGGCGAGCGGCGGCGGCGAATAACGGGCGGCGCGGCGGAGCGAGCGGCGCGGCGACTCGAATGCGATTATGCATTATTCTGCTTCGATCGCGCTTCGATCGCGCTTCGATGGCGATCGCGATCGAAGCGCGATCACAGAAACGCGATCGCGATCCGCCATCGAAGCGCGATCGCCATCGAAGCGCGATCGCCACAGAAACGCGATCGCGATCCGCTGCTCCGCTTCGATCCGCTTCGATCGCGCTTCGATGGCGATCGCGATCCCGAGCGCGATCCGCGATCGCGTTTCAATCGCGCTTCGATCGGAATCGCGATCACAGAAACGCGATCGCGATCGGTGATCGCGGCGCGCGCAGCGGATCGATCTCGGGGATCGGTGATCGCGGCGGAGCAGCCGAGCGCGATCGCGATCACCATCGCGATCCGTGATCGCGGCGCAGCGGATCGATCGCTGCGATCAATAATTAAACGATCGCGATCAATATATATTAATATATTAATATATAAATAATTAATATAAAAATTATAATATAATTATAATTAAATAAATTATTAATTAAAATTTTATTAATATTATAAAATAATTAAACGGTAAAATTTAATTAAATTAATTATTAATTAATTTATATTTTTATTTAAAATTATAAAATTAAACAAATAAAAAATATTTTAATTAAATTCTAAATTCAATTTATAATTTATTTAAAATTACATCTTTAATTATTTTTAAAAATTAATAAAATTTAAAAAAAATGAAATAATTTTAGAATTTTATAAAAAAAATTAAAATATTTATATTTTAGAAATTTTAAAATTTTTACTGGTATATATATAATTTTAAAATATAATATAAATTATATATTAATAATATATATAAATTACAGTATTTAATATAATTATTATATTTTATAAATTTTAATATATAAATATATCAGTATAATTTTAAAAAATTAATAGCTAATTTATATAATTATTTTATATAAATTAATATTTTTATTATTTTATATTAAAAACAAAATAAATATAAATTATAATAAAAATAAAAAATATTTAATTATTAAAAATATCTAATAATATATATTTTTATTTAGATAATATTTTTTTGAATAATTTAATTGAAGATGTATTAATTGATTGAGAATGGGACCGAGACTAAAACGATAAATTATATAATTTTTATTTTAAATTTTTTAATATTGTAATTATGAATATTCATTGTGAATTATTTTTTTAGTATTTTTTTTAAATTTTTATAATGCATAGGTAGGCAAATGGCACCAAAACAACATTCTTGTGATCCAGCTTGGAGACATGCACATCGATTAGAAAATCGATTTCATTGGCAATGTTTATATTGCGATATGATTGGACGTGGCGGTGGAGCTACACGCATAAAACAACATCTTGCTGGTGGATATCCGGATGTTTCTAGATGTTCACAAGTTCCCGATGGAATTCGTCGTGAAATTAAACAGGAACTTTATGATAAAAAATAATTGAAGTATAAGCGACAACAACAACAGGAAAATTTTGATAAAGCGAGCTTCAAGCACCGCTTATGATGAATTCAAGGTCGTGGTGAAGATTTAAATGAAGAAGAATTTTCAGCAGCTCTTTCTGCTTTAGAACTCAATATGCATATGATGAACATATGCGATATGGTGGCAAAATAATTGGTGCTAGTGGTAGTGGCTCATTTGGTGCTAGTGGAAGTGGCTCAACTGGTGCAGCAACACTAGAGAGAACTACAAGTGCTCGACGCTTCAACAAAACCGTATCGTCGCTTTTCCTTCTACATCACGAAGGCGCAATTGATATCACGATGTTGATCCATTTGCATTCTCGCACTCAAGCTAGTAAACAAACTAGGATGATGATGCTTATACAAAAGAGAAGAAGAAATCAATCGCCAAAGTATTGCTAAATTTTTTCATTTTAATCGAATTCCTTCCAACGGCAAATAAAGACATACTACCGCAGCATGGTATCTAACATCCAAAAATGTGGTCTGGTATTCAACCTCCAACTGCGCATGAAATTGCTGGTCCATATTTAGATGAACAAGTGGAGGAAATTAAGACTTGGATTCTATCATGCAAGAAGCAATGGAACTTATATGGGTTACATCGATGTGTGATGGTCGACAGACCTACACGGATGAGCATTATCAACTTTCTACTATATTGCAATAGAAAGGTGATATTTCATAAATCCGTTGATGCAACTGCAGAATATCATGATGCATCTTATATATATCATTTGATGGATAGTGTAGTGCAAGAGATAGGCGTAGAGCATATAATACTGTGATTACAGATAATGGTGCTAACTTTAAAAGAGCCGAGAATTATCGAACAAGAGTATCAAACATTATTTTGGACACCACGCGGACATCGTATTGATTTGATGATGGCGATATCGGTAAACTCGTCTGATGAAGAAGGTAGTAAAAAGGTCAATCGTTAACGAAATTCATATATAATCATCATCGGGTTCATGGATTAATGAGGAGATTTATCGAGAGATTCTTCGACCCAGAGCAACTAGGTTCAGAACTCACTTTATTTTATTAAAGTCGTTGTTTCAAAAAAAAAATGGATCAAGACCATGTTCACTTCGAGGATCGAAACCTCTCGATACTCTAGCACGATCAAGGTAAGGAGGTGCAAAAAATTATCGTATCTACTAGATTTTGGGATCGCATTGCGAGAGATTCTTACAATGATAGAGCCTTTGTATGTTGTTTCGTAAAGTCGACATGGACAAAAAGCCAGATGGCGATATTTACCACACGATTCGATGAAGCAAAGAAATTAAAAGGCGTCTGATCATCGACTAAATATCAACATTATATTGATATAATCACTTGAGGTGGAGACGATCAAATGGGAAAGTATATTCATTTAGCGGTCGTATTTTTTTAATAATAATTTTTTTAATATTGCTATTAATAATTATATATCTTTAATTAATTCAGGTTATTATCTCAATCCAGCATATCAATATCGTTATAATCTTGTCACAAATGATAATTTGTTAGTCGCCCTCAGAAATGTAATATTAAGACTACAACCAAATAGAGAATTAAATTAATGAAAGTCGATTATTTCGAGAGGGATATGGTTCTTTTGCTGATTCTTTTGCAATATCATGCAGATATAAAATGGATGCAGGTAAATGTAGTATAAATTATAACTTATTATTATTTACAAATGAAAATATTATGTTAAGTTTGATTTTATTTGTCTTTCAAATTGAGTGGTGGTTACGATGGAGGATCACCCCAAATTTGAAAAGATTGATTTAATTCTCTCACAAACAACGTCTTAAAGTGGTTGTGAAAGAAATTGGTCAACTTTATCCCTCATTCATACCAAAGTACGAAATCGTCTTTCTTATCTTCGTTTGGAAAAAATGGTATATGTTTATTATAATATCGTCTTGACTAAGAGCATATAGAAGAGCGGGAAGAACAAGAATCGATAATGTAGACCCATTTGATATTGGATTTGTCAAGTGATAACGATCGATGATGGATTGGTGGAGTGCTATTGAGGAAAATCCTTTACTTGATGAGCGAGATCCATCACAACCATCTCGGTTTCTTACTCAAGAAATTGAAATAATACAAGATAAAAGAGTTATCATTGATGAAAATGATGAAAATGAAGCTTTTGACGAAGAATTTCGATTTTCTGTATCTCGACCTAGACGTTCTCAATCATCTCAATCCAAAATCCAACAAACATCGTAGATAAAAGCGAAAGACAAAGGCAAAGGCAAAACTCGACAACTTTTATTAAAGAGAAGAGAAAGGGCATAATTCCTACTTTTAAAGGAAGAGTCAACTCGAATTAATGAAAATCCACTCGATGCAATTGATGAGCAAGAACATGATGATAGTAATGAAACATCATCACCTTACGATCTGCAATCCGACGAAGTTGAAATGATGATAGTGATGTTAATAGCGGTCAAAGTACTCATGGAAGTAATGATAGTAATGGTGCACCCGGTGGTGGTGAAACTTATATTCCATCAACTTCAACATCAGAGCCTTGGACATGTGAGCAAAATTTCACACATGCAACTCAAGATGAAGATCATAGTGCTAGAACTATTAAAAGTCAGTATCAACGTCGATATAAGGGTGATAGACAAAAAGAAGCTCATGATTATCGAGATATGCGAGAGAGTTTAGTTGAGATTGATTCTGATCGGAGTTCATCATACTCTCGGCCTTATTATAGCTCTGATGCATTATATGGTGATCAATCATATCCAACATCGGGGACGTATGTTTATCCTTATCCTGTACCAGTTCCGATTCCAGTGGCAGCAGTTCCAGTCCAACTTCCAGTGATGAATCGAAACACATTGATGGATATGTGGAGAAATCAATATCAATATTCCATGTCATGGGATAATTATTTGATTTGGGCGTTAGAGAATTATGGGATTGATCTAAGCAGAATGTCGCAAGAACCAATGTTTTCATCTGATTCACGACACTCTTTTTGGTATTAGTAAAATAACATGTTATGATGTATCAATTTTAATTTAAGTTATTGATGTATCAATTTTCTTTAAAGAAAAGTATATTTATTTACTTTTATCCCTTTGATATCAATTATTTCAAGAAAAAAATCGAAATATACTTAACAATAAATATTTGAAATTAAATGAATAATGACCTTTAAAATAATTAAATATTAATATTTAAAAATTTATAAAAAAAGTATCGAAACAGTATCGGCACGCACGATACGATACCGAAACCGTATCGTTCCGGTCATTGACCGAAACCTCGGTACGACTCGACATTTAAAACCTTGTTTCTTTTATTCTTGTTAACAGCCCACATAGCCAATCCTTACTCCCTAGCCTAGTATAGCTTAAAGGGCAATCCGGTGCATGAAACTCCCAACAATAGGGATCTTGAGGAAGGGTTTGACCACACTAGGTTTATTGTACGAAGTTTTATTTTGCATTGTATGATCCGTGATTTAAATCCATAATTATAAGGTCATATGGTAGCAACTTTATCATTGCACCAAGGTTCTCCTTCAGTCCCTAGTATAGCTTATAATAAGAAAATTATTTTTTATTTGTAAATTATTGTATAATATTTAAATTTCATATTGCATGATCAGTGTCAAAATTTGTAAAGTTGGGTTTGATTGTTGACTACATTGCAGCACCTAGATTTTAAACCAGTGGTAACAGAGAGACCTGGAGAAATAACTGCATATTACAAGATTGCTAGTAAGCTTCATATTTTTCTAGTCTTTTCATGGAAGATTATTTACTCTAAATCTGGAACATGTAAACTTTTCAGGGCACTACAAATGGGCTTTGGATGAATTATTCGTCAGCCACAATTTCAGTCGAGTCATCATATTAGAAGGTTTCATCTACTTAATATTTATTGTTTCAAACATTTTTGTTCTCATTTGTTTTTTGTTTCTTCATTTTTAGAAGGTTTTTGCTCATGAAACAGATGACATGGAGATTGCTCCAGATTTTTTCGACTATTTTGAAGCAACAGCTACTCTACTTGACAAGGACAAGTATGTTCCTTCTTGATTTGTTAATTCTGTCCTTACTTTCCATTAACTTCTCTTCCAGATATTTGCAACATACTGATTTATTTGATTTTAAGAACCATAATGGCTGTTTCGTCATGGAATGACAATGGACAAAAGCAGTTTGTCCACGATCCTCGTGAGTTCCCTTTTCCTTTGAATTTGATACTGAGTGTCACTTTACAAGATGCCTTCTTGACTTTCTCTAGCAAGAGGAAGGTGTTGTAAGGTTAATTTTAAAAAAATTACTGTTTATCATTCTTGTTCATACTTCACAGGAGCTCTCTACCGATCAGATTTTTTTCCTGGTCTTGGGTGGATGTTAACAAAATCTACATGGGATGAGCTGTCACCCAAGTGGCCTAAAGCATATCCTTGTGTGTCAAAAATGATCTGTTTTCAAATTTCTAGCTCAACATTTGTTACTTTGTCTATTATGTTTCCTTGACATTATATTACTTACTGGGATGACTGGGTCAGATTAAAGGAGGTGCACAAAGATCGTCAGTTTATCCGCCCAGAAGTTTGCAGAACGTACAACTTTGGTGAGCATGTAAGTTATCGTTATTATTAACATTGCTCAATTTTAACCATACTTCAATGAGTTTGAGAATTATTGTTAGATTGTGTGAAATTTTTGGATGCATTTCTAATGGTGTTGCTTTCCAAGCAATATAATTGGTTAGTTTCTTATTTATTCTTTTGCCTAATTAAATTCATATAATGCAAATAATTACATAACTTTTCCCCTTGGAAAAACAAGGTTCCTCCATAGGACAAATCCTATCAATTTGGTATCACTTGTCCATGTAAGCTGAATTGCCTTTTGATTTGTTTCAGCTGTTGAATAGTGAAAAACAAAGTGCACTGGCCAACTATCTTTGGTAAATGATGAAAAAAGAGAGATTTAAGAAGTTAAGTCATGCCTATCTGCATATCACAGAATGTGTATCAGTAATTATCTCAGGTCCTCTACCATAATCATTTTTTACCTGTCAATTTTCTGTCTCAACGTTATAATGTACTTCTTAAACAAAAACAAATTCATGGTGCGGTGCCTATGCAGGTCCAAGGTCTGTCAAAGGTTATCATATAATACCATCACCTCCATTTAATCAGCAGCTTAAACTTAGGAGTTGCTTGAGTGCCTAGGCAACAAACTGAGTCCTGAATTAATTTAGCTTCTCACACACAACTTAATGTTTTTTATCTTTTTCTTTTTCTTTTACTGCTCTAAAAGGTTTCTAGCCTTTTAATTTCTCATGGATGTTTGTTATTTTATACTATGAGTTGATAGGAAGCTCACAAAGTTTACTAGTTTAAGCCGTGACACATTCTTTGTGTAATGATTACAAGATCTATCTAAAAATCAGTCTTGATTAATCATTCTTCCCTTACTACATGGTTGGTGATCTTTATGTTTGAACTTCAAAGGTTAGGCCTGCTGATTATAGAATTTTTATACTCGTGAGATTACATCTTCCAACAACTTTAAATTATTGCTAAAAAGCAAAAGTAAAATATTCCGAAGAAGACTTAGAAACAATTTTAAGTGATAAAAATTTTATGAACCCTGCTGAACCAACAACTACTTTTAGACCACCTTATGAAATCTAATATCCAAAAAGTAATATGCGAACTATGGATTATGGACAAGGTCACCCTCAAAGACGGGAAGCATCTCCCTCTACCAACAATAATCCTTTGTTAAGAACCATAGGAAAAAAAAAGACCTCTAGAAGTTTCTTTGGACAAAACTCGATTTTATTTAATATAACTGAATGTGATCCTCAGTCATGTGATACTTATTTAGAATAATGGATTGTTTATGTTAAACGAGATTATCAAGCAAGACACAAATTGGACATTGAAAGTGGTGAGGCAATGATAAGAATAGGAGAAAATTATCTGCGTGATGCAACATGAGAATCATTTAAATCAAAATTTTCTGAAGAAGTCTCTAAAATAGCAGTTCAAAGAAATAATATACTTAATTTTTGTTATACCATACACAGGTTATTAACAACTAGGGATGTCAATATAGGATTGGATCTAAGACAACAAGAGACCATGAGAGATTTAGAATAACTTCAACTCTTTAGTCAGAATTATATCAAATCTTTTTGTAATGACTTTTTAGCTTTAACAATAGTATTTGGTAATTATTGCAATCCATCTATAGGAGAAAGTTTATTTAGCAAATTACCAGGATATTTAGGGAAAGAAATCCATAAATCTTAGACTAACTTACATGTACCTCTTTTATATGATAATATAGGAGTCCGGGTACAACACATTATTACTAAACTTAAAAAATATATATATTTATATTCAAATACAGAAACAATTAAAAAGTCAATAATATGGTTTATGTAGTCAAATTTATACTCTCCAACAATATGGATCAAACATATCTAGAAGGAAAAAACTAGGTTTTCTATCTAAACCTAAGTGAAAACCAAAGACTACTTATTATTTAAGGAAAAAGCAAGGCTAAAATTCCTTAAATAAAGAAAAACATGTCAGAAAATTCAAGCCTAAGAAACTAATGCAAATACAATAATTTGTTTTGCTTGTAATGAACTTGGACACTTATCTTCTGCCTATCCTAATAGGAAAAACCTATATACACGAGAAGCTAAATTAGTTGGTTGTACAAACTTAGACTTAATAGAAGTACAATTAAATGTGTCAGATACTTCATCTATTTACTCTATTATTTCAGTGGAAGATATGGAGGAAATATCTCTTCCTTAGACTATACTTTGATTAACTCTTTTAATCATCCTTACGAAGGAAATACCTTCTTCTACATATAATGTTTTACTTAACTCTATTATCCATCTATAATAAAAGGAGGAAAATGCAAACATTGTAAGAAGTAGATATGTAACTTATGTCTCAAAGAATTATTTGATTTCAATATTCCTAAAGCTCATACAGTCAAAACTAGTACCCGTAATGTACTTCTAGAAACAAGAGTATCAGTACTAGATATAAGACATAATCTTTTAGAAACTGAAATTACAAATTTAAAACAGCAAGAAACTGTACAAAATTGAACTTTTAGAGCTGAGCAAGATGATACTGACTTACTGTTTATTAAAACACCAAGCAAGTGTAATACTGGATATTCAGCTAATATTAGAGTCCAATTTATTCTAAATATCCAAGGTCATGAACTTAAATTACATGGTTTACTTGATAGTGGAGTAACAAACACTACGATTGATGAGAAGATTTTACAATCTTTACCTACCTCTTTGATTAAACAAACTAATACTCCTCTGATAAGTACATAGTTTGATGGTCAAAAACTTAAGTTGTGTTTGGTTTAGTTTTCCTTTTCCCATTTTCCACGTTTTTCCATTTTTCAGAAAACGACTTTTTCACATTTTCTAGTTTTTCCGAAAATGCCCTCTCATTTTCTAGAAAACAAAGAATGGAAAATGACAACCAAATGCATTTTCTAGTGTTCCTATTGGCTTAGGAACTCTCCAAGGACATTGTTGGTGCAATGGTCAAGGGAGAGCAAGCCTTTAGAGGAAGGTTATCCATCAAAGGATGATGGATGAGTTTTTTCTCAAAGGGGGAGAGTTGGAGAATGGTGAAAATGCCTTGCATTTAGTGATAAGGGAGTATCACTATGAAAAATGAAGGCATTAATGATGATTTTGGACCACGGGGGAGATTGAGTTATCTCATTGACATATGAGACATGGATATCCTTGGAGGAAACTTTTTGATGTATGTCAAAAAGGGGGAAAATTGATAGTTTAAGTTAGGTAGCCTAACTTAAAGGTTTTGTCTAACATCAAAAAAGGAGAGATTGTTGGTACAATCGGCTCAGGTCACGATTGACTAGACTCAAGTTTGACTCGAGTAGTATTTTGATATTTGACAAAACGATTGACAATGTGATTGTCATGGAAAGTCCAAGAATAGTCTTGACATTTGAGAAGTCCAAGTCGTGGGTACTTGACAATTGAGAAGTTTAAGCATGGTCTTGGCATGGAAAGTCCAAGCATGAGTCTTGGCAAAGGAAAAGTTCAAGCATGGGTCTTGGCAATGATAAAGTCCAAGTCATGGGTACTTGGTAAGGAAAGTCAAAAGGTATAGTCTTGGCGGCATAAGTCTAAGTGGGTAGTCTTGGCGGCGTAAAGTCCAAGTGAACTTTGGCGGTGAAAGTGCAAGTATGGATGCTTGACAATTGGGAAGTCCAAGGATGTGGTATTGGCGGCGTAAAGTTCAAGCTTGTAGTCTTGGCAACATAAGTCTAATGTTTGACGACCTAAAGTCCAAGTGTTTGTCTTGGCGGTATAAGTTCAAATGTACCTTGGCAAAGTAAACCCGGTTAACATAACAATAGCCGACGGAAGCACCTCGGTTAGCATAACAATAGCCGATGGAAGCACCTGAAGGCTAGCGTATGGATGAACAAGTCATGGAGGACTTAGAGGGATTCAATAGGCGTGAGGCTGATGGAGGTGGCTAGAAGGCTTAGGTCTAGGCTAAGAGTGGTCTATTAAGTATGAGGGGATCATACTTGGGTTAAACCTCATGGTTGAGGTGTACCAGTCGACTGATGACTTTGGCCAGTCGACTGGTCGAGTGTGTAAGCACTCGGAGCCTAGTTAGCTCTGGCAGTCGACTGATCAATAGTCGAATGAAGGCTCGACTGCTGGTGTAGCCATTGGCTGGAATGCCAACGTGGATTAAGTCCGTTGTGAGACAACGATACTGTAGGCAGTCGATTGGTGCCTTTGGGCAGTTGACTGCCAGGCACGAAATCAACTCTATGCATATCATAAAAGGAGCAGTTCGTGGAGGATTTCGGCAATAGTTCTTGAAAGATTTCTTGGGGCGATTTAAGGCGAAGTGCTGGTGTATTTCAGGATCTTCAAGAGCAGTCCAAGCAACTAAACAAGCAAGCAAAAACGATCTTCTTTGTAAAGTTTTCTTTACTTATATTTCATTGTATTTGCTTGTATTTATTTCTTATTGTTGTAAGAACTATTGCAAGAGGTTTCTCCACTTTCGGTGTGTCTCCATGAAGAAGTTTATTAGTGGTGGTGTGCATCATTAGAGCTCGCTATTGAGCTCGTCCCGTGGAGTAGGAACTCTAGTTCCGAATCACGTTATGTCGCTTGTCTTGTGTGAGCGTTTATCTTTGTTTTTAGTTTATGCTCTATTATTTTCGCTGCGCATAACAAATTTTGTAGACGAACACGAACGCAATCCATTGAAACAAAGAAATCGCTATTCACCCCCTTCTAGTGCGACGTCCGATCCTCAACAAGGCAAGGAAAGTGCTAAGTCTTCACACTTGGACTTCCTTATACCAATCGCAGTCGACTGTCTGGGTCTTCAGTCGACTGGCGTTTGCCTTAGTCGACTGATGACACTGTCTTAGGCAGATTAGCTTGAGTTCATCATTTAACAACCCAACCTGAGTTGTCCTAACCCTATGGTATGATTAGCACATTACTTAAGAGGGAGTAGGACTAGTTGATGCATTAGTTTAGGGGTAACCTTCCTATGATATCTTTCTAAATTCAAAAACCTATATGCATATGGTTTATTGTTGGTGCAAAGTTAGGAGTTACTATTACTTATGCTTTCATGCTTTGCTCATCATGTTATTCACACATGATAAAGTATGTCTTGGATTGGATTAAGGGGGATCTTTAAGTACATTATATATCTTAGTTCAAGGCATAAACAATCTTATTCAAAAATATCTTCATTTGATATTTGTCATTCTCTTTTTGATGTGTGTCAAAGGGGGAGAAGGGAAACTTTAAGTTAGATTCATATTGTGCTTTTATTGCATATTTTAAGACTCAACTTAAATGATTGCCAGGGAAACTTTAAGTTAGATTCATATTGTACTTTTATTGCATATTTTAAGGCCTAACTTAAATGATTGTCAAACATCAAAAAAGGGGAGATTGTTGGTGCAACAATGCTCCAAGTATTAATGTATTTTGATGCTTGAATAATCATTTAAGTTAGACAATAATTGTGATCTAACAATAATGAATGTTTAAGTGACAAGAAAGTCCAAGTGTGAATCTTGGCAAAGGAAGTTCAAGTGTGAAGACTTGGCAAGGAACGTCTAAGGGTGAAAGCCTTGGCAAGAGAAGTCCAAAAGTGAGTCTTGGCAGCATAAGCTCAAACATGTAATCTTGGCGGCGTAAGGTTCAAGCAGGACCTTGGCAAAGGAGGGATCTAAAGCATGACGAAATCGAAGGAAGATTTTGAAGACAAGCGTAAGGATGAAAGAGTCGTGGACTCGGAGGGATCCTAGAGGCGCAAGGCTGATGGAGAAGCTAGAAGGTTTAGTCTAGGCTTAGGGTGTGTTCTCAAGTATGAATTAGTCATACTTGAGGTGTACCAGTCGACTGGTCTCGAATGTTCAACACTCGAAGGTCCAGAAGACTTGAGCAGTCAACTGGAGTTATGACTCAGTCGACTGGTCAAGTAGTTGACTACGACACGACTGTTGCTATGTCAATGGCAGTCGACTAACGTATAGACAGTCGACTGGCTTTGAGCAGTCGATTGCCATGTATAGACAATTGACTGATCAGAAATGGCCAGAGAACAGAAGCTCTGGTAGTCGATTGGACAGTCGACTAATGGTGCGTCAGTCAATTGCGAATATGAGCAATCGACTGATCAGGGGACCGTTGAGTGGTGACGATCACGATTAAGCTTCTTCAAAAGTCGTTGGATGCGGTCAACAGTGGTATCAGTCGGCTGCTGGTATACAGCAATCGACTGGCGAAACCCTTAACGGGCAGAAACGGGCTAATGCCTGAAAGTTGATATAAGGGGAGGCTTGGAAGCTTGATGAGGCTAATGCTAACACACGAAATTCTCATCCTCTGAGCTCTAAATCTTCTTCCAAGTTCTTAAGCTCTTAAACTCTTCCTTCTAAGCCTATTCTTCACCATATTGTAAAAGGAAGAGTGTTCATTATAAGAAAAGGTTTTCTCCACCTTGGTTTTGTCAAAAGAAGGTTCTAGTGAAAGCTTACTAGGAGTAATTCACCTTACGGATTGCCGTGGAGTAGGAGCGTCATCTCCGAACCACATTACATCGACTTTGTTAGCATTGTCTTCTTTGATTTTGATTTTGTTTACTGTATTATTTATATTGCTTCCGCTAGCAAACTTGTAGAAATCAAAGAAGGGCTATTCATCCCCCTCTAGCCATTCCAAAGGATCCTACAGTCTCCACCCCATCCAGTTTCACATCCATATGATTCCACTAAGTAATTAGTATCTAAGTGCAAAGTAAGTGCGGGAAGTATTTTAATTGGTTTTACAATTTCAATATCTTATTAGTTAAAGTGTTTTTACCCGGTTGGTGAAGTCTTATTATACAATGACCCGTTTAATTTTCCTATGTCTTTTATGTAGGATCTAGCATAATTAAGTAAGCTTAAAAAGGATTTCAAAGTTTGGGCTTCTTCTATTTTATCGGAAAAATTTAATATCTTGGTTGTTATACGAGTCTGTAAGGATATTTTTCCTTGTTCAATTTCTAAACCAAAAAACTCTATGAGTTGCAACTAGTTGCATTTTTTTTTCCATGAAACTATTAAACCATGTTTTTCAAATAATGTGAAAATCATGTGTATGTGAGCATAGTGCTCATCTTTAGTCTAAGAGAAAACTAGAACATCACCTGTATAAACACAAGTAAAAGAGGAAACTAGTCTAAATATATCATCCATTTTCCTTTGAAAAACCTGGGGAGCAATCTTAAGTCCAAATGACATAACAAGTCATTCAAAATATTCATCTGGACATGAGAAAGTTATCTATTCTACAGAACGAGGATGTGTTTTTACTTGTCAAAATTCTGATTTCATGTCAAATTTGGAGTACCATTTTGAATTTTGTTAAGTAGTTGCTCTTTATCAAGTATTTTATAACCTTCTTCTTTACGGTTTTCATTAAGTCTTTTATAATTAAAGATCATCCTAGATTGACCTCTTTTCTGTCAACACCTTTATTTACAATAAAGACTCTTTGTATGACTCCTAATCCTAATAATATGCATTTTGCATTCTTTTATCTCCCAATTTATATATTTAAAATCTTAAGTCTTGATTGTTAAGTTTGAGTGTATAATATTTAATTTGCAATAGATTTTATCTCTTTCACAGGATTTTCGCCTATGATTTCAAGTTTTTCTAATCTAGAAATAATTGAATCTAGATATTCCTAGGTCTTAAGAAGAGTAAGTACGTTGGATTGCATAAGTCTTTTACATTAAAGGTTTCAATTTCTATTTCTTGCATGTCTAAGTTTGAATTTGTCTAAGAGAAATTAGTTGGGCTTAATGAGCCAAGTGCCAAAAGTTTTTCTGATTTGTAGAGGATCCATTACAAGATTCAGGTGTATTACATGTACATGAATCCAGAGGATTTTTCGGAGGTAAAAATCTAGGTTCATTACAAGCAAAACAAGTTATTGTATTTGCGTAATTTTTCTTAGGCTTGAATTTTTTGATATGTTTTTCTTTATTTAAGGCTTTTTAGCCTTGCTTTTCCTTAAATAATAATTAATCTTTGGTTTTCACTTAGGTTTGGGTAGAAAATTTAGGGGGCGTTTGGTTCGTAGAGAATTTTCTATTTTCTGTTTTCATTCTCTCTTTTTTTCAAAAAATAGAAAACGAGTTTTTTTTATTTTTCAATTTTCCAGAAAACGTTTTTTTATTTTTGGAAAACGAAAATGGAAACAGAAAACGATTATTTCTCGTTTTCCAGTTTTCCAAAAAACGCTCCTTTATTTTTTGGAAAATGGAGATGGAAAACGTTCTCGTTTTCACAGAAAATGAAAATGAAAAACGGAGAAGAAAATAGATACCAAACGCCCCCTTAGTATTTTCCTTCTCCTAGATATGTTTGATCTATATTGTTGGGGAGTGTAAATTTGACTACAAAAATCATATTATTGTTTTTTTAATTATTTCTGTATTTGAATATAAATATATTTTTCTTTAATTTTAGTAATAACGTGTTGTACCGGAATCCTATATTATCATATAAAGGAGGTACGTATAAGTCAGTCCAGGATTTATGGATTTCTTTTCCTAAATCTGTTGGTAATTTGCTAAATAATATTTCTCTTAAAGATGGATTGCAATAATTACAAAAAGGTTTGATATAATTTCAACTAAAGGGTTGAAGCTGTTCTAAATCTCTCATTGCCTCTTGTTGTCTTATATCCAATCTTATATTGGCATCCCTAGTTGTTAATAACCTGTGTATGATATAACAAAAGTTAATTATATTATTTCCTTAGGCTGCTATTTTAGAGATTTCTTCAGGAAATTTTGATTTAAATGATTCTCAGTCTACATCACCTAGGTAATTTTCTCTTATACTTATCATTGCCTCACTACTTTTAATGTCCATTTGGTGCATTGCTTGATAATCTTATTTAATAGATACAATCCATTGTTCTAAGTAAGTATCATATAACTGAGGATCACATTCAGTTATATTAAATAGTATCGATTTTAACTTTTGGAAGTCTTCTTTTTCCTATGATTCTTAACAAAGGATTATTGTTAGTATAGTGAGATGCTTCCCGTCTTGGAGGGTAACCTTGTCCATAATTTATAGTTCGCATATTACTTTTTGAATATTGGATTTCATAAGGTGGTCTAGAAGTTGCTGTTGATTCAGCATGGTTCGTAAAGTTTTCATCACTTAAAATTGTTTCTAAGTCTTCTTCCAGAATATTTTGCTTTTGTTTTTGAGCAATAATATTATAGTTTTCATCAAAGTATAAAGTCCAATTCTTGTCTAACTTATTATGAATCTCGTCAAGTTTTTCTAGTTTAAGAAGTTCTTGTTTTGTAATAGAACTAGCGGTTTTTGATGGCAAATAGACATATTTGTCTAGAGTATCAAAGAAAAAAACATATTCTTCTTATGTAATATTCATTAAGTTTAATTCACAGGCTACACCAAGTCAATGCTTAATTCTTTGAGATAAAATATTCATTAACTATAAGATCTATTAAAGTTTGTAGCTGACGTAATCTAGCTGCCAGTTCCTTGCCTATGAGAAACTTGAGATGATGAATTATTTCTAAATCCTATGGTTGGATACAGGTTGCTTGTCTTCTAAACAAATGCTCAAAATTTAAATCTGATGTGTATCTTGGAAACAAAGAATAATCATCACCTGTACTGCATAAATTCTCAATAATGATGCAACGGAAATTCTCACCTGCTTGTTTGGCTTCTTTTATTTGTTCTTCACATGGATGCTCGTTGTTCACGTGTTCTGTTTTACAGGGTTCTAGCATGGGACAATTCTTTAGACAATATCTGGAGCCTATTAAACTAAATGATGTCCAAGTAGGTTAAAGGTGGTTTTTATATTGGTTTTAAATTTATTCTGAGTCTTCTAATCATGCCTTTCTTCTTGTTATTTCATAGGTTGATTGGAAGTCAGCTGACCTGAGCTTCCTGATGGAGGTAATACAATTTCTAACGTATGTTATGTGCTTCGCCATCTATAATATGAATGCAAAGGGACGTACGTGGTCATGCCTGTGATTTCTAAACCATCTCCAAGGCTTGTCTTTATTGTCAGTCATTTTTTATGCAACTAAGGAAATCTCTCTGGTAATTGCAGGATAAATTTTTAAGTCATTTTGCTAAAATGGTCTCTGATGCCAGACCTATTCGGGAACCTGAAACCATTCTGAGGGCGCGCAAAGTTGACAGTGATGTAAAAATACAATATCACGACCAGGCACACTTTGAACAGATAGCTCGCAAATTTGGAATTTTTGATGAATGGAAGGTAATTTTTTTCTCCTTACAATTCACTTGGCTGTTCAGCACCTGAAATTTGATTACTTTTTTTTTTTTTTTTTTTTGCAATATATCATTATCGATTCACATCTCGAGTATCTTTTGATAAAAGATGCTGCCCCCATGGGAAAGGTAGAGTGGTAGCGGATACGGTAGATTTACCACGATGAGCAAGGGTCGATCCCTTATGGGGACGCTTGCCCTCCCACCTCCGCTAGTGTTCGATTGGACAAAAATGTTCTCTGCGATTTAGCTCCGTTATGATGGCTGTGGAGCTAATTGGTAGGGGCCGTTAGGGTGACGGTTTCACCTTTTGCCACAAAATAAAAGATGCCATTAGATTTTCCAACGCCAGGATGGAATTTTGATTTGTGTATCGTTGAGTTGCTGCATTACTTATTATGATGCTCTAGAGTCTAAATATTAGTATACTACGCTTTTAGCTTTGATACAAATAACATTTTAATACCCTTGTACACGTTGAAAACGATGGGAGAAGATTAATATATCTAATCCCAAATAGTCAAAATATTTGCCTTATTATATTATTATTGACTCAGTGATTAGCAGTTTCCTTTGCTAAATTTAGTTCATCATAATCCAACTATTAAGGAGGTAAACCCTTTTGCTATTCACATCGAGAATGGTGTCAGATGCATAAAACAGAGTTGAACTTCTACTTTTTTTATTCTGAGTCAGTAATAATCAACATTTTAAGAGCAATTAACTGATCCGGACGACATTATTTTTTCTTAAGCATATTTTCATTTATTTCATGATCGACATCGTTTCGTTTTCGACTGCATCGAAGCAACGATTGCACGGTGCATTTACTTGCTCTCTCTTCTATAACAATTCTATTCGAATGATATCTCATTTTGATATTTTTCTTATCGAACTTCAATTTCATAACTTCACGGACCCCATTAGGTCGACACTCGAACCTCACAGATGTTTCCGAAAGTTTTACTTCGAATGGAATTTGCTATTCGGACTTTTAAATATCACTTCTTGACTCCGAATGTTTCGCTGGTTGTTCTATCGACCGATGAACTTCTGGTATCCTATTTCCTACGCTCGAAAAGGTCTGGAAGTCATCTAATGTTTTCGTTATGCTCTAATTTTCAGGATGGCATTCCAAGGACAGCTTATAAAGGAGTTGTAGTTTTTCGCCACAAAAGTGAAAGGCGTGTATTCCTCGTCGCTCTAGACTCTCCGAGGCTGCTAGGGATCGAGTAGATCGAAATTTCCAATTCGGCATTGTTTCTTCCATGGCGCCCGCGGAGGTCTTTCGTCGAAACATGAAAGGATCTGAAGGGAAGGAAAGTTTTCAAGTGGCTCAGATGTATACAAAAAGTTGTTTACCTTGTCATTTAACTTGTTTGGCTCCATTTTTCTCTCTACGACATAAACCATAAGTTCTATTCCTATTTCAAGAAGGTGCTTGGTGAATTTGTCCTCCGTAAATATGTCGACAGAATGACTTTTTGGTTGAATCGGCTAAGATTACTCGAAGGTTTCCTGTTCTCGTTCTGTTCCGTTCCGTTCTTTCGCCGCGTCGAAAATCTGATTCATCTCTGAAGATCTTTAATCATCATCCACCTTCTTGGCTTCTCATTTAAATGTCATTTAGATATATTTGAACATGGGAGATGTCGAGAAATTGAGATGGAGCCATATGTGCTTTTTTGAATTTGTCTAGTGAATGTATGAAAAGTTCAGAATTAGTCGAAGCAATTGTTCATTTAGAACATTTGCATTTTGCTCGACCATCATGGACTTAGCAAATTTTGCTTTTTTTTATAATTAGTTTATCATAATTGTGCAACATTTAACTTCAACAAATAATTTATAACTTTTAATTTTTTAAAAAAAAAATATTTTGCACAAGTTTGTCAATTATCTTGACGATGTGAATTTTCTTAAAATTGTTAACATCGTATTTAATATGATTTTATTTTATCACATTTTTTTTTTATTTTGTGAAAACATAATAATTTTAATAATTCATTAGAAGTCTATGCATTGTGTAAATAAACTTGTATGGAAAATGCTAATTATGGTTTTATTTTATTTTATGTTATTGAATAAAAATCTATATCTTGATTTACTACTATACTATTGAATGTTAAATAATAGAATTTTAATTTAATAAAAAATATTTCAACTTAATTTTTTAACATCAAAATCAAAATCAAAATCACTGTATTAATCGAGTAATTAATCAAAATATTATCCATTATATTTTATTTATATTCAAATTCAATATCAATATTTATAGAAGCCTGGAACCGTTTCATCCCCTCGCTTCTACGATTCCATGAACGCGCTTCCCCCATTAAGCATTCTTCTCCAGCTTGCTGTGCAGAAAGGGCGATCGATCGAGCGGACGAGGAAGACGAAGAAAGAAAGTCGAGGAACGAACAAATAAATTCCATTTTCTTCTTCTTCTTCTTCTTCTTGACGGATCTTTACTACTTTTTAGGGTTCTTAAATTGCTAGATTTCTTTATTCGATTTCGGTATTTCTAGGGTTTGATCGTTCACTTTGCTTGCTGGACACGGTTCTAGGGTTTCTAGATTCGAATCGATGAACGATCCGTCGCAGATGATGATGAATCGTGGCTTCGGGATCTGGCCCCCTCCGGCGCCGGAGGATCCGATGGGGTTTTCCAACGCCTCTCGGATCCCTCCGCCCTTCGCCGCCCCGGGGGGAGCCATGCCCGGTCGCATCATGAACTGGAAGGCTAAGAAGGCGGCGGATCACCGCAAGAAGAAGGCGGCCGCCGCCGCCGCCGGAGGCGTGCCTCTCGGTGGCGGTGGCGTGGCTGGCGGATACAATCCGCCGGCGCTCCAAGAGCTCCAGTACGAGAATCGTGTTAAGGCGCGCCGGTTCTACCCCAAGAAGAAGTTCGTTCGCTCCGCCCCTTTCGCCCCCCGGAATACGACCTCCTTCCTCATCCGCGCCAAGAAGTCCGGAGGCATCGCCTCGCTGGTCTCGCCGTGCCCCGTCACGCCGGCGGTCCTCCCAACTCCCAAGCTCTCCCCGACGCGCGAGGACCTCGCCGACATGGTCAAGGAGGAGTGGGGCGTCGACGGCTACGGCTCCATGAAGGGCCTGATCCGTCTCCGGTCGCCGAGCAGCCACGAGATCCGTCCCGGCGAGGAGGAAGACGACAACGACGAGGAGACGTCGAGCGAGAGCGACGTGGAGGAACACCTGGAGGTCGAGCGTCGGCTGGACCACGACGTGAGCCGCTTCGAGATGGTGTACCCCGGAGAGGAGCACGGGTCGGCCTCCGAACTCCTGGAGATCAGGGTCAACGGCCAGGACCTGCACATCGCGCAGCTGGAGGAGGAGAACATGACGCTAAAGGAGCGGCTTTTCCTGATGGAGAGAGAGGTCGCCGAGCTCAAGAAGCGGGTGCTGCTGCTGGAGTCCATCCGCCGCCTCAGGGAAGACGGCGACGACAAGAACAATAACCACGACGGCAACGACGCCGAGGAGGAGGAGGACGGCGAGAATTGCTCGGAAGGCAGCACCGGGGCTGCCATGGTGGAGTGAGTCCACACCTCCAAAGTAGGTCCTTCTCCTCTCTCTCTCTCTCTCTCTCTCTCTCTCTCTTCTTCTCCTTCTTCCTCAGTACATACTCCATGGCCCATGCGCCTGAATACTTGCTTAGATATAAAACTGTATTACTAATCTTGTAGAAGATCTGTCTTCTTATGATTTGCTATGTTAATTCTGTGAATTTATTTCTTCTTAGACGTGTGTAATCTCGAGCAATTTCATCTCTATTTTCCTTTTTAAGATGACACTTATTTTGCACTGATGGAATTTGCAAGAAGCTCTCATTGCAATTTCATCTCTATTTCTATTTTTTCATTCAAGCCTGTCTCTGTTTTTTCTATGTGCTATATCAAGTTAGTGGGCAAGAGTACATGAAGGAAGAAAATGCAAGAACATGATCGAGCATTGGGTTCCTATGACTATGAGCAAAATGGAGATCAAGATACATCCGGGAGCAAAAGGTAAAACCCTCATCTTGACGGTCTCCGCCAATACGAAAGAAGGTTTCGTCCGACGAATTTGATCTCTCTATTTTTCTGAGAACAATTTGTCTCTCCTTAGCCACAAGGATTGTTACGTAGGGACATTTATCTAGTAAATTTTATGGCATTTGACTTCTACGAAGTCTTCGCTTAGGGTCTGAAAGAGGAATGCAATACTTTTGGGCGACGGTTGGTATATTATAATCGATCTTGTATAATCTAGATTGTTATAAGATTTATTCTTTTGTTTATTATCATTTTAAAATTATAATATAATGCAATTTGAATTACAAATTAAAATTTTATAATCTAGATTACAAGATAAAATCTATGAAATTCGAAAAGTGCTGGATGCTCAGCAGTCAACGTCGATCGTTGTTGTCGATTTCCTCGTTGTTGGTCGGGCATCATCGGTCGTTGTCGGGCGTCGCTCGCCATCGTCGAGTGTCACCTATTTTTGTTGGGTGTCATCGTTGGGCGTCGCCTGTGGTCGTCGGGCGTCGCTTGTTGTCGTCGAGCATCCTCGGTCCAACATCATTGGTCGTCGATTGTCGTCGTTGGGCATCGTCGGTCGTCGCTATCGTTGTTCATCGTCGTTGTCGCTCGCCATCGATCGTCACCTGTCGTCGTTATCGTCGATCAATGGCCATCGTCGTCCATTGTCGATCACCATCCGTCGCTCATCGTTATTGGTCGCTCAATAGTCATTGTTGTTCATCACCCATCGTCCATCGCTTGTTGCTCGTAGTTGTTGATCGCTTAGCAGTTGTCATCATCGTCGTCGACCATCCTCCATCGTCGATCGCTCCTATCGTCCTTATAATGCACATCAAATAAAAAAATATAATCATCTTTATAATTAAAAATCATATTACATCCAAATTTGATTGCATTATAAATTTGATTATATTAAATAAACTCGGTGCCACTCAATTTTCATGCTAATCTTAGCTTGAAATTGTTTCGGAATAAAAGAAATAGTGTCACTTAACGGCCTGAAGTAGTGGCATTACAGGAACTATACGTTAGCCCACAAGGAGAGCTAAGAAGAAAAACTCCTTTCGATGTTGTTCAAGGAGTTTGGAGTGGAACCAAGGGACTTGAGGGCTGATGGGTTTGGTGGAAATAAAACATAAATTTATTCATAAAAAACATGAAAATGATCAATTCATCCATGCAGAAATTGTCCTAGCAATGCCAAACATCGGCGACGACTCAACGAATTTATAAGTTTTCTAGTCGAAATGAGACCAATAGAATCGATGTCACTTGAAGCGATAATATTTCATCGTACATTTTTTTTATGTTCTACGATGCTATAGCTCTAGCTCTCGTGGGTTGGCCTAATTGATAATTATACGAGTGTTCATTATATGAAATTTTGAAATCAATTTTCAATGGATATGAAATATTTTGTTGGATCCTTGATCTCTTCCGTGCAAAGGAGCTACTATATTATGTCAGGGCAAAATGATCCGTCGTGAAGTTAGAGGATTAATTACGAGGAATATTTAGCATGAGCATTATTACATTTTATTACATGCCACATATGATGCTATGGCTCTAATATGGATGTATCTTTACTTATAAGTAAATTCTTACGATATATTTATGCTTATTATTCTCTTATGTTAAACTTGTAACCCTGCATTAACTTATGTTTATGCATTGAAACTTAGGGAGCGTTTGGTAAGTGTTTTCATCTCCGTTTTTTATTTTCATTTTCTGTGAAAATGAGAAAACGCATTTGGTTAGCGTTTTTCATCTTCATTTTCCAGAAAATAAAGGAGTGTTTTCTAGAAAACTGGAAAACGAGAAATAAGCGTTTTCTGTTTCCATTTTCGTTTTTCAAAAAATAAAAGAGCGTTTTCTGGAAAATAAAAAAAATTCGCTTTCTATTTTATGGAAAAAAAGAGAATGGAAACAAAAAACAGAAAATTCTCTACGAACCAAACGCCCCCTTAGTTTTTTAAACCTTATTTAGAAGAATCAGACCTGGCCACGGTCCCGGTCCGGTTTGGGTCTAGGTCGAAACCGTCGGATCCGGGTTGGTAAAATATCAACCCTTAATTGGTCTGCCCGTGGCCAATTACGGTTCGGGTTGTGGAATCTGCTTCGTCCGTCGGTCTGTCGTCGTCCGTCCGGTCGTCTGGTCCTCGGTCTGGTCGGGTCCATCATCGTCTTAGTTAAATAAATAAAAATTTAAAGAATGATATAAATAATTAAAATAAAAAAAATTGCACAATTGAACTTATAAAAACTCTATTAAATATTTCATTATCTCAATAAAAAATATATTACATCTTAAATTTCAACATCTTGGACTTAAATAAAAAACCTATTACAATAAAAAAAAATCAATTACATTTCAATTTTCATTATATTCAATCAATTTCAGTCGTATTCGGTATTTTCTCCGGTCGTCGTAGTTCCGGATGTTTCCTCTGTTTCGTCTTGGTCTTCTTTGTCACTTTTAATATGTTGGATTCGACTTGCAGCTTTTGACCAATCATTGAGTAAACATTGCGCTTCCAAATTTTTCGACCTTAAGCTAGAACGTCTCTCATCCAATGTATTTCTTCCGATACTAAAAGCTTGTTCCACTGCAACCGTTAAAACTAGACAAGCTAGAATTTATTTTGTCATTATAGATAAGATTGGAAATATCTGAGTTCTTTGCGACCACCATTTTAGAATGTCGAAGCTTTCTTCATCTACATCACTAAAATCAAAAGAAGTGATAAAATAATTCTCAAGTTCCTGATTGGAACTTGAGGATTCTCGTGGATGTTTAGTCCGTTCCCTTAATAACAGTTATGTTTTAGTGAGTTTAGAAGTAATAATACTAGTTGTAGTGGATTGATGTATTTCATGTCCAACAGTTTGTTCATCATATTTAATGTTATATTCATTATAAATATCATGTAAATGAGTTTTAATATTAAACAAAGTCAAAGAAATATTAGGAGCAGTTTCGGTAATAGGACTTAAAGATTCATAATATAATGCTAACATATCTTGCAAATCATCTAATTTAAGTCTAGGATCTAAAACAAAAGCTCATAAAAATATTTCAAGAATGTTTAAGAAATATTTTTCTCATTCTTCTTTCATTGCATAAATACATTGAGATAAATAATTATCATTTGATTGAATATGTTCATTAAAAATACATGCAATATTACAACAATGTGTTAAAACTAAATGTGAAATTGGATAATAAACATCGGATAATTAGTCACTAGCATCACTGAAAACTTTTAAAATTTCACAAATACTAGTGCATATATTCCATTGATTTGAAAACAAATAAATATCACGTGATTGAACATTTGATGAAAAAACATACATAATAAATCTTTGTATTCAAAAATAGATAATAACAATTTGTAAGTAGGATTCCAACGAGTTGGGACGTCACGTGCAAACCGTTTAGGCTTCATACCATTTATTTTGCAAAATTTTCTTCATTCTTTCATAACTTGAGGATGTGTCCATAAATAATGAATTGCACTCTTAATTGGTTGAATATGTGATCTTAAATTTTTAAGTCCATCTTGAATACACAAATTTAAAATGTGACATGTACATCTAATATGAAAAAACCTTCCACCTATTGACGGTTTACATATATCAATAAGCTCACTAATACTAGAGATATTTGTACTAACATTATCAAAAGAAATTAAAAAAAACTTTAGAAGTTAGACCATATTCTTCTAAAATAACAAAAATAAGTTGTGAAATATTTTGTATCGTGTGTGTTTCGTTAAAATATCTATATGCTAGCAATCTTTTTTGAATGTTCCAATTATTATCAATTCAATGACAAGCAATACCCATATATGAACAACTTTGCCAATGACTACTCCAAATATCGGAATACAAAGAAACTTTACTGTTTAAACTAGAAAATTCTTTAATCAATTTTTTTTTGTTCTAAGACTAATTTTAAAAGTGTGCATTTTAGAGTATTTATTAGGATACATTTAATAGAAGGATTTGCACTTGTAGAAAGTTAATTTTCAAAAGATACTTTATCACTAAAACTAAAAGAAAGTTGTTCAATCGCACAAAATTTAGCAGTTTCTTCTCTAAATCTAGATTCGTCAAATTTAAAAAGTTTAGATTCGTTATCCCAACCCGATTGAGAAGAGAATGTCGAAATTTGAGTTTGAGAACGATCGATATCAATTTCCACCAGATGATTTCTCTCCACATGTCGAGTAAGAGTTCCATAACCTCCTCCTTGTTGAAATTTGTAACATTTTGAACAATATTTACATTTTGCTTGCATATCACCGGAAGAGAGATTTACTTTTTCTAAATGTTTGGTGAATATATCGGATGTCGGGCGAGACACTCGAGTTGATTTTATAGCCGTAGAATCCGCCATCATACTGGATGTATTGCTCATACTTTCTTGACTTTGATAATGATGACATATTTGATATTCATCATCGGAAATATCAAGATCATAGTCACCGATATCGAATTGAGGTGAATCACCGCCTTGCTCGAACTTGGACTTGGGCGGTGGTGGCATTATGCTCTTTCCCTTTCCTTTAGCACCGGGCGCACCCTTATGACTTGATCCGGCTCCAGACATTTGTAAAAATATGACTTGAGACTTGAGAGCAAATGAGACAATGAGAATTAGAGAAGAGAAGTTATAATTTATGAAAAAATGAAAGGGAGTGGAGGAGAATTCATAGGAAAAAAAAGTATTAAAAAAAAATTTCCAACGATCGACCCGCCGGATCCGGGTCAGGCCGACCCGGCGGGTCGACCGTTGCACAACGACCACAAAATCGTGGCCGTTCATTTTTTTTTTATAAAAAAAATCGACGGTTCGATTTTTTAAAAAACCATGACCAGACGACGGGTCAACCGTTGCACAACGACCACGAAATCATGGTCGTTCATTTTATATATATATAAAAAAATCGACGGTTCGATTTTTTAAAAAACCGTGACCGGATCGCCTATTAGGCGGTCCGGTCATGAGTCCGGGTCAAACCCGTTGACCCGGTTAACGACCGATTGACCCACGGTCAGGTTCAGAAATCAGTCGGACCGGTTGAGAAGAATTATACTTGCGAGATAAATCAAACTATATGAAGCCATATTTAAGATAATATAAAATTTTATGAATCAAAATAAAATTCTTCCAACAAAATTTAAGCTTATTAATCTATTCGATAATTTATCTAAGAGCGCACATCAAATTTGAAATTGTCCAAACACAGTTTCATAGTTTCATATTTACCAAAAGACACACTTCATTCTTTTTTTACTCCTCCCGCAAAATGTGGATATCAAACTGACCGAAAAAAATATAGTGATGGGAATTATATTCCTAAGAACATAGTGGTCATAGGATTTGAATTTCAGCACTACGTACAATATCAAGCTCGTCTAAAAAAAGGTGATGCTGGGAATTATATTCTCAGGAACAAAGTGGTCCTGAGATTTAAATTTCCAGTACCACATGTAATATCAAGCTACACTAGGAAAAGATGGTGCCGAAAATTATATATATTCTCAGGAATACAGTGATGCTGGAATTTAAATTCCCAGTACCACGTACAATATTAACTGGTCGAAAAAAAAGATGGTACTGAAAATTATATTTTCTCAGGAACACAATGGATATGAGATTTAAATTTTTAGTACCATCTTTTTTTCGACCAATTTAATATCCACATTTGACAGGAAGAATAAAAAAAGAATGAGGTGTACCCTTTCATAAATTACCGTTAATCTATCGCATGTGTTTCTTTTTTTTTTTTTTTATATCCTGAAAGTGACTTCTTATAGAAATTAGTTTGAAAAATATAATGGAATATTATGAAAATATGTCAATACCTAATGTACAATAAAAAAAGTTATAAATTAAACATTACTAAATGAAGTGCGATAATTGATTAAATTTGAATGAGATTCTATATCCTTTATTTCTATCTCATTTATTATATTCATTTTTATATCTATTTTGGACGAATATTTAATTTTCATTCTTATTGAATATTCATATTCCATAGAATATCTTATTACACTCGTGCATGCTTCCAGTATCCACTGTTCAATTGCTTACGCACTATAATATATGCGTCGTGTGTTTCGTGCACGGAGATGAGAAATGCACAATAATTTTCATTCCGATTCGTCATTGTACATTTCCCATGTAGAACGCTTGTCTAATCACCGTCACTCAGCATCGCCGTCAAGCGGTCGGATTTCGATCATGAGTTGATCGACATCGAAGTCCGATCGGACCACTGTTGGATTCCGACCGGATTGCGATCGGAATCCGACCACATTGCTGCTGCTGACGACCGCAATCATGACCATTTTGGTCGGAATTCGATCGGTCTCCGATCTCGGTCGAATCGGGATCGAATTCCGATCGAAATTCGATCGGAATTCGATCGTGGTTCGATCGGTCGATTAGTTGGTCACCGAGGATGGCGGCGACGACCCGACGAGTTCAGGCGTTGGCTATAACACACATTCGGGGAAGAAGAAGATGGGGTAATCATTGTGCATTTCCCATTACTGTGTATCTCCGTTCGATCGGACGGTAAAGGATGGTAAAGAACGAGTATATATATATATATATATATATATAGGGGATTACGTTGGATTTCTTATGCTGCGTGCTAGTGCGCGATGCATGCACAACCGTCCGATTGCTCGCACAACCGTTCGATATATCGCTAGTACAACCGTTCGATTTCCATTTGATTCATGAGATTGCACAGTAAATGGAAAATGCATAGTACTGCGCACGCACAATGTTCTTCTCTGATGAACACTATAGCCTAACCCTTGAACTCATTGGGGTCACTGTTGGCGTTGCCATCGTCGTTCGACCAACCGAACCACGACTGGATTCTGATCGGATTGCGATCGTAATTCGATCAAATTACAGCCGCAAGCACTGCGCCCGCTGGTGGCCACAATCGTGACCATTTTTGACCGCAATCCATCCGCGATCGGGTCGAGCATGAAGTCCGGGCAGACCGCGGTGGGATTTCGATCAGATTGTGGTCGGAATCCGACCGTAATTTGGCCGGGCTCGAAGTCCAATCGGACCGTGGTCATATTTCGATAGCAATTCGGTGGGACTCCAGTGCTGTTGGTGTCAAGCTCCGGTCGAAAACATTGTACATTTTTCTCATTTACTGTGCTTGCTTGAGTTTATATCCTAGGAGCGCACTGTGCACACCCAGGATGAGTGGCAGTCTGCATGTGCACAGTGATTTCACTATATTGTGCACAGTGAAATCATTGTGCACAGAGACAACGCTCATCCTGGGAGCACATAGTGCGCGCCCAGAATATAATATTCTTATACTTCTATTATCCATCGTCCGATTCCTTAGGGTATAAGGATAGAGTTATAATGCTTACTCGATCGGATTGCGATCGAAATCCGATCAAATTGCAGTCGCAAGCACTGCGCCCGCTGGTGGCCACAATCGTGACCATTTTTGATCGCAATCCGGCCGCAATTCAGTCGAGCATGAAGTCCGGGCAGACCGCGGTGGGATTTCGATCGAATTGTGGTTGGAATCCGACTGTAATTTGGCCGGGCTCGAAGTCCAACCGGACCGTGGTCGTATTTCAATAGTAATTCGGTAAGACTCCGGTGTTGTTGGTGTCGAGCTTTGATCGAAAACACTGTAGATTTTCTCATTTACTGTGCTTGCTTGAGTTTATATCCTGGGAGCACACTGTGCACACCCAAGATGAGTGGCAGTCTGCATGTGCACAGTGAAATCATTGTGCACAGAGACAACGCTCATCCTGGGCGCACACAGTGCACGCCCAAAATATAATATCCCTATACTTCCATTATTCATCGTCTGATTCCTTAGGGACTAAGGATAGAGTTATAATGCTTACCCGATCGGATGATAAATAATAGAGATGTTTACGGAAACTCGCGAATGAGTTGTGTAAGGAATTATTCCTCCATATATACAAGAATGTTAACCTATAAAACTCATCCGTGAACACCACTATTATCCATCGTCCGATCCTCTAGGGTTCAAAGATTGAGCTTAGTGTTCATCTGATCGGACGATAGATAATAGAGGTGCTCATAAATGAATTGTATAAGGGATCATTCATATATATATATATATACACACATAAAAATATTATCTTATATAATTCATTTACGAACCCGTGAGCAAGTCAGATTGATCTTAGAATTCAACATATTCTCGGGTGACCAAGTCATTCTATGATCACATGGATTTGGATCATCTCTCCTTCGTAAATATTCTATTTTTTATTTCAAATGCGCTTTATTTTTTTTTAAAATAAAAATATACATCCCAAACTCTGCTCCCACGACATCGAGCCTAACTTGTAAGCACAACCCGAAATGTCCTGAACAAGCTGAACTGAGCTGAGCTTGATACCGCACTCAATAGGCCATCATAAACTCGGGCACGGGCACGGGCACGGGCACGAGTCAATCGACATGTTCAATGGCCATATATTATTTCTGTTTTATTTTATTTATTTGTTTTCTTTTTTTAAAAAAATCTATTATCGAACTTTTCCTGAATTGGAAGCCAAAATGAGCACAGCTATAGAAAAGTCGTCAGACAGTGAGACGCCATAAACGTTTTGTCAAATTTAGCTCCGAGAAATGGAAATAATAAATCAACCTTCTGGATTCATCCTCCTCTACTCGGCGGCCGCTCGCTCCCTCGATCCCCTTTCTCCAGACCTGTCCAACATCTCGGCGTCTCGATCCCGATGGACGAGCAGCCGGCAGCTCCTCGCGATCTGACGAGGGCGGAGACCGCAGCCAGCTTTCCTCCCCCGCGGAGCTCGTCGTTTAGCCACCGGATGCCAGACCAGAGGTCCTCGTCCGGGGACTATGGCCTCGATGCCGGTGATCGGAGGTTCGCCTTCTCTCGCCAGTCGTCCTTCCGCCAACCCGAGCCCCGCTCGCCGTTTCCGCCGCAGAGGAGCCATTCGTTTCGGGCGCATCTCTCTCGGAGCGATTCTTTCATCAATATCCCTACCTCAGATGGCGAAGAGCGCAGCAAGGCACCTGGTGCATCCGCTTTTATGGTCCGCGGAGATGGCCGAAAGCCCACGTTACTTCACTTGTTGATGGCGTTGGTTCAAGGCGTAAACTCGGGGAATCGGGCGATGAAGCGGCTAGCTTTGCTTATATCACTCAATGTGACCTATTCTACTACGGAATTGTTGATTGGAATGTTCACCGGTCGCCTAGGTCAGAGAATTTCTTGGGTTGTTGTCGCGCTTCTTCTTAGATCGTCTCTTTTATATGGTTAACTTGTTTTTTTTTGGTATAATTAAATGATAATGGATAGGTATTACATCTTCTTGATTAGAATATTTGAAATTTGCATAATCGTGTTGGGAGACGAAATTATAACAGAAAATCAACCCCTTTATTACCGGAGACATATACATTAACTTTCAAGAGATTGATAAACAATGAACTTATAGTCTGATATCACTTAGGTTGTAGGTTCAGGTTGTAGGTTCTCCATGGCTTATGATTGAACTGTGGAACTTTGACAATTGAGATAATGTTTTCTAAGGATGCCAATAAACTTGAAGAGGGAGACTTTAGCTTCACTAAAGATAGGGGCATTATGCTTTATGTCACCTTCTGAGAGCATCACAAGAACGCTAACAAAATTTAAATTGCAGTTATTAATCAACAGGAATTGCTTACTATTGTGACTTAGGCATGGAAGATGAATAAACATGGTCCTTAATGTGTTATTCACATTTGAGAAGTATATTAACACTACTAGGTTTGTATTTGGAGTACATCAAAGCTATGATGTTTATAGGTTGATGTAACATGTTTAGTCCAAAATTTTCTTTCGCATCCATAATTTTCTCAGAGTGATCTTATTCTTTGGTTGGATCAAGTTCTGCACTCCAAGGTTATTCTTGTTTGGTTGATAAAATATTACCTCCTCTTTTCACTGGTTCTCCTCTGACCTTTTCCTATAGGCTATACTTAGTAACTATGGGATTGCACAGACTTTATGATTCACTCATTTTTATTGTCGATCATTGTCTCAAGCCTTATCATGGGATTTAACTGGTTAGAAATTGCCAATAATAATTGAAGGGCTACAACATTTGACTGAGTTTTATGTTGTATTTCTATGCTTGTTGAAGTGTAATATGAGGCATGAAAATGATAAATAAAAGAATGCAAAAACTATGATCAATATACAAAATTTTTCTCTTTGTTTTTTTTTTTTTGGATTTCTCATGTTTCTGATAATTTTTGTGAGAGTTACAGTCAAAACTAGGTTGGCTTACAATTAGTATGCTGAATTACTGGTGTAGCAGTCCTATTAGAGCTGTAGGAAATTAAGTATTTGTATTCATATATGCGTGTCCCTATTAGTGTTTGCTATGATACAGAAAGATATTTCTCTTTGGTTCTTATTTTTGGTTCGTCAAATCGCCATGCATTTTTTTCTTTCTTTCTATGAGATGTTATTTTCTTCAGCCAAGGTAGGTTTCGATTGTTAGAAGAGATTGCTTTGCTTGATTCAGCGCATTTCAAATCTGAAATTCTTGCCCAAATCTGTCATGCTCTTCTGTTGTTGCTTTATGATTTTTTTTGTATCTTTTTGATGAGTTTTTAGCAGTCAAATTACTGCAATAAGAAACTTATAGTAATCTACCAGATATTTGATTTCATTGACAATAGCAACCATATTAAACATTAGATTATCGATGTATATTTGTCAGCTAAATTCGTGGTGCCCTTTCTTCTAGGGTTGGTATCAGATGCATTTCATCTTACCTTTGGATGTGGCCTTTTAACCTTTTCATTGTTTGCCATGGCTGCTTCCCGGAAGAAGCCTGATGAAATATACACCTATGGGTTAGTTTCTCTCTCAATAGTACCTCCAATTTTCTCTTGCACTATGAATTAGCTATAGTCATTTTGTCTCTTTCATATTGCCTTTCTTTTTTTTTCAGTTGTACATACTTTTATTTCTTTTCTTTAGTTTTCTAATTTAGTCTGTCCACTATATAGTAGTATGTGTTGGATTAATTTTAGGAACCAGGATTTATCGTTTTATACTTTCCTATATTATTTAGGTACAAAAGGTTGGAAGTGTTGGCTGCTTTTACGAATGCTGTAAGTTTCCTATAAGATCTTGATGAATAATGTACACCATTACAAAATATAAATTTTCCCTCCGCTTCACTAATATCCATTTCACTTTTTATTTGTTGGGTTAAACTATTCTCCATGCTTGCTAGTAGGTTGTGCTACTCATACTCGAGTACGAGTATTTGACATGTGTGAATCCAAGTGATTGACATGACTATTCCTGAAATATTTTATGCGTGACTAATAGAAAATGAGTGTTTACTGGGAGTGGGAGTGTCTTTCTGTCAATATCCCACATGAGTGCGGAGGGGGAATAATATATAGTGATATGAGTTTGAATAATTCTTTACTGGTACGAGTCTGAACAACTCTCTATTGGTAGTAGATATTGGTTTGGTCATGGCCTAATAGTTGAAGTATTGTTTCTGAAGATGTATATACCTGATTGACGGGTTAAAATATAGTTACTAGGTAGTGGATAGGGTCCAAATAACTTTTTACAGGTGGTAAATACTGGTTTAGCCATGGCCTAATAGTTGAAGCATCCTTTCTGAAGATGTATATGTCCAATTGATGGGTTAAAATATAATTTAAAATTAGCTACTAGGTAGTGGTTAGGACCCCAAATAACCTTTTACATGTGGTAAATACTGATTTAGTCATGGTCTAGTATGCTGTACTCCAGGTTGGAGCATCCTTTGTTTGAGTTACGTCGGATTGAGTTACCAACTGATACAAGGCCTATATGCTGTACTTCAGGCCATCTACCATCCTATATCACCTTATATCCACTCATCAGTTTCGATGGACAAATTCTAACAATATATCCATGGTTGCCAAAATCGATATCTATATTATGATTGGAATGTTAGAACCAAAATTAGAAGCATTTCAAATTCTTTAGTGCTCCTTTTGGCACTTGAGCAAAGTAGAGGATGATTATGTGTGTTTTTGCATGAGCATTCCTTGCCAAAAGAACCATCAAACAAGAAAGCTGCAGCAACTCTTTTATAGCATTAGTGTTGACCAAAAGTCAACTTGTATGGACCAATATTCACAATATAGTTATTGGAGATTTCAAGATTTAAACTTTTGTAATATTGGTAGATGCTAACCATTTTTGGTTGGCACATATACCTGAATAAAAAGTATGTTCACTAAAATTTACTTTTGGTTGACATTGACTAGTTTTGCTCAACCCAACTTGGGTTCAAGGGTAATTTAATTTCTGCCTCATCATCTCTAGTCAACCTATTAAACACCCTCTACATCCTATGATAAAGCTTCTAAGATTATAAAAGTTCAAACAACATTAAATCTGCGGGTCCATCTTCAAGCATGATGACTTTGAAGCTCCTCACGACTTCACATTCAATCTATAAAGTTCATCATCCAAGCTTGACTACTCAAATCTCTAATTCTCATGATAAACCTTACTCTCTCTAACAACTATTCGGATGTAATGTTTTAACTTAAATCATGTTGCTAAACGATCAAAGCACCTTGGGTAAGCCTTGCCACAAGGGAGGAATTGTTGTCTCAACACAGTTTTTCAATGCTTAAGAGGTCATTTGACTATTAGAATATTACAATAAACTTGCTCTATTATGATACATAAAAAATATATTACCTTCTCTTTCAATTTCAAGTCTACATCTTCTATGAATTGATGAAGGGTCCACCGACACTTTAGTTTCATACCACAATGTCAATGTACAACAACAACAACAACTAAGCCTTATCTCACTAGGTGGGATCGACTATATGGATTCTTCTACGCCATTGGACTCTATCCCCTACTATATCATCATCTATACTTAAATAAATTTTATTTTGTTTTATTGTTTCTAACCAAGTCTTTTTTGGTCTTCCTCTTCCTCGTTTGATATGTATATTTGTTATTGTTTTACATCGCCTAACTGGAGCATTTATTGGTCGTCTAAGTACATGTCTGTATCACCTTAAACGTGTCTCGGAGTTTTCATTCAATAGATGCAACTTCAACTTTTTCTCTAATGTTCTCATTTCTTATTCTGTCCATTCTCGTATGTTTGCACATCCACCTTAACATTCTCATCTCTGCAATTCTCATCTTTTGCTCATATGCTTGAGTCGTAGCCCAACATTCAGCGCCATATAACATAACAGGTCTAATCGTCGTTTTGTAGAACTTCCCTTTCAGTTTCAGAGGTACTTTACGATCATATAAAACACCCGATGCTTTCTTCCATTTCAACCATCCTGCTTGTATTCTATATAAGACATCTCTCTCAATTCCTCCACCACCTTGCAAAAATGATCCTAAATATTTAAAGCTCTCAGTTCTAGACAACTCGTCATCTACTACCTTAACACTTGTCTCATTATGTGTAATATTGCTAAACTTAAATTTCATATATTCTGTCTTTATTCTACTAAGTATAAAACCTTTCACTTCTAATGTTTCCTGCCAATATTCTAGTTTAAAATTTACTTTTTCACGTGTTTCATCTATTAAAACAATATTATCTGTAAACAACATGCACCATGGTGCTGTGTTTTGAATGTGTCCAGTGAGTTTGTCCATGATTAGTGTAAAAAGATAGAGACTTAGAGTTGATCCTTGATGTAACTATATCTTTATTAGAAATGTTTCAGTTAATCTGCCTGAAGTCTTCATTCTGGTCATTACTTCCTCATACATATCCTTAATTAGTTCAATATATGTTATGCTAATACCTCTCTTTTTTAAAATTCTCCATATAATTTCTCTTGGGACTCTATCATAAATTTTTTTCTGAGTCAATGAATATCATGTGTTGATCCTGCTTTTGCTCCCGATACTTTTCAATTAGTTGTCTGAGAAGATGTATAACTTCTATTGTCGACCTTCTTGACATGAACCCAAATTGATTTTCAAGAACTGTAGTTTCCTTCCTTAATATTTTTTCTATTACTATTTCCCAAAGTTTTATAGTATGACTCATTAGTTTAATACCCCTATAGTTTGTACAAGTTTATATATCTCCCTTATTCTTATATAAGGGAATTAGAGTACTTGCCCTCCATTGATCAGACATTTTTTTGTTTTCAGTATCATGTTAAATAATTTTGTAAGCCATTCAATATTTGTTTCCCCATGCACTTCTATATCTCTATCGGAATATCATATGGTCCAATGTTTTTTTCATTTTTGCATTCTATTTAAAGCTTGTTCTACTTCTGAAATTTAAATTCTACGATAAAAATTTAAATTTCTATACTCATTTGACCTACTTAAATTAAGTTGGTCACCTAAACCTTTATTAAAAAGTTGATGAAAATATATCTTCTACCGCTCTTTTGTTTCTTCATCATTTACTAGTATCTTATTGTATTCATCTTTAATACATCTTATTTGATTTAGTTATTTTGACTTCCTCTCTTTCACCTTAGCTATTATATAAATGTCTCTTTCACCTTATTTTGTATTTTATTTTCGATATAACCGTTCAAAAGTTTCATTCTTAGCTTCATTCACTCCTTTCTTATCTCTTTCTTGGCTATTATATATTTTTTCAAACTTTGTCTCGTTCTTACAAATATATAATTCCAAAGGAACATAATATTGGTATTCTTCCACATAAAGGATGATTGTCTTATATGATCACATTTGTCATACAGTCGATCACATGGGGAACATATTTTTCTCTAAGTTTACATTTTATTTTGGACTAATGTTCTATAGGTTCTCTTCCATGTTAATCTTTATTGGCTTGAACACTTTGCTAATATTTCTTAGCAGTTCTAATGCATTGTAATTTGATGAATTGTGCTCATTGGATAGACAACATGCCACAATAGTCAAAAGTATTCTATTTCAGTTAACTAATTAAGAAATCTATGAGGATTCACTCTTCGGTTAAAAAAAGGAGCTTTTTTTGTATTATGTTTAGATCTACATTAATTTTTATTTTTAGGAATTCAAATTTTTCTCCAGACATAGTATAATGTGATTCTCGGTCTAAGTTTTACAATCCATGGAGTTATATATATGATGGTAATGCTCCATAAAGTCATTTGGATGATCCACCCTAGTTTTCATGATTCTAAGCTTGTCTTGTTTTTTGATTTTTGGACATTTGCAACTAGCATCTATATCTCTTATTTCTCTTGCAATAGTAATGTTGGTTTTATGTAACATGCCGATCTAAGAATTTTGGTAAGTAATGAGCTTAGAAAATAAAATTACGGTGCACTAGGGTAAAACATTTTTTTTTCTTTTTTTGAATGATGGATGATAAAAAAAAAAAAACTACAACCCGGTGCACGAAGCTCCTGCTACATAGGGTACTGGAGAAAGAATCCATTGTACGCAGCCTTGCTTTTCAGGATTTGAACCCGTGACCTCTTGGTCATAAGACAACAACCTTATCGTTGTGCCAAGACTCCTTTCCGAATGATGGACGATAACTAAACTAAATATGCCTACTTGGATTTTATAATTATTATTTTTTATGGGAGATGATGGATAAAATAGGATAAGAGATGATGATGGTATTTTTTGTGTTTTGAATAATATATGATATTATACAGAAATTTTAAAAGAAAATTTAATTAAACGTAAGAAATTTTAATTACAAACTAAATAAATAAAGTAATTTTCAGAAAATAGAGGTAGTAATTGTTTCTGAAATATTCTGAGTCAATTAGTCCAATCAAATACTGAGATGGTAACTCTTTTCCTGTTGCATTTTCTGATTGCAATCAGACTTGGACCAGACCATATCCCTTTCCCAGATCTCAAAATAACTTGCATCCAATGTAAGTATTGTAATTGCTTGAATTGAATTGAATGTTGGATCAGATCCTAATTGGGAGATGCCAATTACTGTAACAAAGTTTTCTTAAAAAAGATTGGATTTAATCAAATATAAATTATTTTGGATCTAGAGGCTAGGTCTTCGCTCTGTTCTCACAGCTTTGATCAGAAGGTGTAAGTGGTCAAGGGAGAGGCATTCAGTTGTTTTGATTCTTGGTGATGTTGCAAGGAGGTTGATTGCATGAGAGTAGATTGTGGAGCGGCAGATCACCTCAAAGAGGTTAGGTTCTAGTGGTAGCCGATGGTGGAGTCGACAGTCACTGGGTGAGAAAATCACAGTGGCCTGAAAGGTAGGATCGACCTGGTATGTAGGAGAGATCCATGATATTGTGTGCGGAAGAGGGCCTTAATCAACTGTAGCTGGATGATCGACCTGTGAGTAGCCTCGCATTTATAGACCGGCAATGAGAGTAACTTTGTAAAACTATAACTTGGCTATCTAAAACCTCCCCAAACTTTTTTTTAAAAAAAATCTAAATAATCTCTAAAATTGTCTTTCTAAAAATATAACAAAGTACAATATTTTAACCTGCTTAGATAATTTAGTAATTTAAAATAGGATTTAACGTTAGTTCGTCTATTGGATTCTTATGCATTGTTAAATTCTATTTTGGGTTCTTCCTCTGTAAGGTCCATACTGCACAGCTTCAAATATTTTATTGTGTCATTCTTGTTTTTGATTTATTCTTGTTTATAATCCCTTACTCAAGAAATTGATGATCGAGTTGCATATAGGTGTTGTGAGTATGGGGAATACAATCAAAGTCCCACACTGGTAAGACATTGAAAAGATCATGTGCTTATAAGATAAAAAGATATCTCCATTAATATGAGATCTTTTGGGTAAAACCCAAAAATAAAACCATGAGGTCTAAGCCATAGTTCATGTCAAGGAAGTGGAGTTTCCATGTCCGGATTAAGAGAACCAGACATCAGGCAGGAAGTCCAGTTGGGCCAGAAGGGCTGGACAACTGGCAGGAAGTCTAACTGGATAAAAAAGACTAGACAGTTGGTAGGAAGTCCTGGTGGGTTGAGGATCGGACATTAAGTAGAGGAAGTCCTTCGAGGATGGATAGACTTGAGGGGGGCTCAATGTGATCCTTCGTTTCAGGGGGGATTGTTGGGAGTATGGAAAAAACAATCAAAATTCCACATTAGTAAGACATGAATAAGATCATGTGTTTATAAATTAAAAAGACATCTCCATTGATAGGAGACTTTTTGGGTAAAATCCAAAAACAAAATCATGAGGACTTAAGCCCAGAGTGAACAATATCATGCCATTGTGGAGATACAATAGATACAGAATTATCTTTAATATGCACTAACAATAGACACAAAACTTACATCATGCAAGCTTTCATGAACATATTGAGAGGGTTGGTTTTGGTTAACAATATTATTATTATGAATTTGTGCTCTAAGGTCAATCCCGCGGTATACAAAGATTCAGAATGCAGTCAATGAAAATCAGATTATTTTAGATTTGCAGCCATTTCCGCCAATTATTGCTTCTTTCTAAATTAGTAATTATAGTTTATGGGCAGCAACATCGCACTACATCTGGCCCATATCTCATCAGAGGTTGCATACTATTCTTTGTGCTAATATATTAGATTGTTTCTGTGGTGCCTGTGTAGACAGCTGTTTCTGTTGTTTTTGTCGTTCTCCTTAGCAGTGGAAGCACTACATGCATTTATGCAAGATGAATCTGAGCACAAGTAAGCCACTACTTTCAAGGAAACTTGTTTCCTGTCTTTGCAGCTTGCACGAATATTGCCTATCTTGCAATGTGTATCCATTTTCATAGTTACGTAAATTTGGGCTGGTTATCAGCAGTCTCTGGGGTTGTGAATAATGCCTCGTTGTTATATCTTTATGTATATAAATTAAGAGTGTATAGCTATGAACTCTATACAATGTTATTCTTAGGAATAATCGATCATTTAGATTGTTTAGCTATATCAAGTACAATTTTCTTTTGACTACCTATATCCCACATATTTCTAACTCTAATTGATTCAACTTCTCTCCCCATATTTCTAACTCTAATTGATTGAATTGCTTACTTATTTGTCACATTTCATTTTCTTAACTTATTCACATTTATCTAACTTAAGTAAATATTTTTTGATTTCGATTAACTATATTAAACACTCCCTATATCTCTTACATTTCTAACTCTAATTGATCAATTGCTTAAGTATTAGTCTTGTACCATGTTCTTAACTTATTTATTCACATTTTATCATTTATTAAGACTAATCTAACCTCTTGTAATAAATATCATTTTCTTTAAAAAAAAATAGTGTAGTAAACCCAAATATTCTTCTCAATATTTGCTTATCTTTTACATTAATTTTTTTTTTGTATGCTATATCTTAACTTTCAGATACTAACCCCTTAAAGCGTGGTTATGGACATTTTTCTCTTGATTTAAAGGGCACATGGCATGCTATCTAAAATAGTAGGAGCCTGTTCACCCCATATCAACTATGCAGTGTTCACCACTCACTATGATGTCGTTAAATTCAAATGCTGAACTCATTGAAAGTAATTCAAACATCTTGTTGTCTGCTACAATCCCTTATAGCCATCAAAGTCCTAATTTGCAAATCCTTTTATTTTGATGGATGATTATGGTTCCTCTATTGATGTCCTTTTTTGCTAACGATGTCTCTACTAGACTAAAATAAAATTTTAGTATGATATTGAAGATTTTGGTGATTGTTGTATAGGTTAATACTGCAAATTCATTCCGAAAAATGTGTTAAAATTTGCACAATCATGTCATCCATATTCAATTCCTGATAGCAAATTATTCATGGACTATGTTATAACTTTCTAGGTCTATTGGGACTTGGTGGTGTTCCTTGACTTTTTTCTTTCTTTTTGTTTTTTTTGTTGTAGGCATTACCTAATTGTTTCAGCTGTCACCAATCTTTTGGTGAACCTAATTGGAGTTTGGTTCTTTCGAAGCTATGCACGTGTCAATATAGGTATGTTGCATTCTCATTGTGGTTTTCATGACTTTCACTGTCTCAATTACAGTGTCCAATTAAGTTCTTTCATATCTATTGACGTGTCAATATAGGTATGCTGTATTGTCACTGTGGTTTACATGCATGTCTTCTACTGTTTTGATTACAGTGTCGATCTAACTTTTATAACCTTTTATTGTGATTCTACCATTTCTATGTAGTTTACAGGAATGCTGAAGACATGAATTATCATTCAGTCTTCCTACATGTTCTTGCGGACTCTATTAGAAGGTATACGTCTTGCTGAACAATGTTTTTGCTTTGAAGCTTCTCAGGATAAAAAAGCCTCTCCGTATCTGTGTGCATATCATAATCCCTATTCCTTCGAAGTTGTTCTAATGTGGCTTTTTTTTTTACTTTCTGCAGTGCAGGTTTGATTTTGGCATCGTGGTTTCTTTCTTTGGGGTAATAATTCTGCATCAATCTATTTGGTTCCCGTCATTGTTGATTTCTTGTTATCTATTGATACACTAATTTGCTCAAAAAAGGACATGCCCATTGTTTCCATTCCATTTCCAGGGTTGAGAATGCAGAAGTTTTGTGTTTGGGCCTTGTGTCAATTGCAGTATTCATGGTGGTTATGCCACTTTTTAGAGCAACAGGCAGTATTTTACTCCAGATGGCTCCTACAAGTGTACCTTCTTCTGCCCTTAACAAATGCTGGAGACAAGTATGTGCAAATTCCTCAATTCATCTCCTTGCCGAGTTTTTTTTTTTTCATAATCTATTTCCCATGCATTTTCATGGTGAAATATTTGCTAGGTAACCTCTCTTGAGGATGTTTCTGAAGTCTCCAATGCTCGATTTTGGGAGCTTGTACCTGGTCATGCCATTGGCTCTCTTTGTGTTCAGGTTTGAAATTCTACAAAAGAGCTTGCAAACTTGATAAAATATATATGTTAATTTGAATCCTTCACTAGATTGCCCAAGTTGGAAACCTCCAACTCTACACTCTAGTTTCCATTATTTAAAACCTCCAACAAGTTGGAAAATGAACTCTAAAAATGAATGGGTGGCCATGCTTCCCTTCCAATATTTAATTGTAGCAAGGGCCTCACTATGATGTATTCGTCTATGCCCAACACTACTGATAGCTTTCAAATAGAAAATTAGAACTGAAGTTCCATTAAGTGATGTACTCTTGCTTGAAGTCAACTACCTATAGCTATTACCTTGACACCAAACAAGAGCTCGACCGAATATATTATTTCTATCATAATTGTGATTTGACATTGAAGTACATTGATTGTTACTATAAATATTGCATATTTGTTCCCATCTTTAAAATCTATTTTCTTATGTATAAATTCAATACCATAGTAGTTCATTACGTATGGACAATGAGATTCCATTGATAAGTTATTGGATAAAGAGCAAATCTTCAAGTTAAGCTATCCATATTTGTTGCCATTATTTATAGAAATGGAACCCGGGTTCTATTTATGATTCTATATATATATATATATATCTATATATCAATCACTATTGTTGTTTTCCTAGATATATGATTTTTATCTGTCAAATATATTGAAGTCTGCATTCTAGGAAACACAGTTTAATTCACCAAAGTAATTGCTTTGGGTGGGGATGGGATGGGGTTAGAAGAGTTCGTGCACTTCGTCAATAGCTTTGATTTCTACTCATCGAGTGAAACTCATAAATACCTAAAGCTTCAGTATCTTTGCTCATGTGTAATTATGAAAATTTCTGTAATGCATCTTGCCATCTTTTCCAGGTTAAGAGAGGAGCAGAGATTCTTCCAATTCTGCACTATGTGCATGGTTTGTATCATGAGCTGGGTATACAAGACTTGACTCTTCAGATGGAGCATTCATGATTTAGCTCCCGATCGAATATTTATTCTTTCCTCGTTAACTGGGGATTTAAACCATAATGTTGGATGCTTTATAGTCGTGTTTTTGGATTTATTGCATCACTTCTTACCCGAGTGTTCGAATTGTTAGGTTCGCATGCATCCTTACCACAGTTTTTGTTAATCCACACATAAGTTATATGTGAATCATTGGAGGGTACGTGTAGGGATCCTCTTTTAAGCTGTTTTATCTCATGTCTTCTATGGCAAACAAGTGGACATCGACGAAAGCAAGTATGTTTTAGCCGCAACTTCTATGGTGTTTAATTGCTCCATACCTTTGACACAACAACATATATGAACACACACTCATTTAACCATTTCATTATGTGTTTGGGCAAATTAAAATTGAATTCGGTTAGGGTTGAACTAAGCCATCAATATGATTCTTCATGTCTTAGTCTTGTAATTATAAAAATATTGATACCAAATAGTAGTGTCATCAATGTATAAACACAAATAATGTAGTTATCAATCTCGTCTTTGCTATTGATACCGGTTGAAGTTGGTCTACGATTGAAAACACATTATATTCATAACTATATCTCATTCATGGAGCTCAATCGTATGATATCAGAAGGTATTATATTTCGGCATGACCGTATAATATTCTGAAGGTATTATATTTTGGTATGACCGTATGACATTCTGAAGGTATTATATCTTGGCATAGTCGTATGACATTCTGAAGGCATATTATCTCGGCATGACCGTATGACATTTTGAAGGTAGTATACTTCGACATGGTCGTATGACACTCCGAAAGCATCCCATCTCGGCAGTATTACACCGCCAGCATATGATATATCTTGGCAAGCGTTACAACATGCTTCGGTATTATACCTCGGTCAACTTGTATCTCAGTTAGTTTGTTTCTCAACAGGTCAAGTGATGTGACAGTCATTAAAGTTAAGATGTCCAATGAGACATCATTTGTCGGAGGCCTCACACGACAATAAAACATATTGCTATGCCCACCTCAAGGAGACATGTCCGTCGCATTGATGGAGCCCTATCTCCCATCAACCACACGAGTGACATTAATTACTCTCTATACGCATGCAACATTTATAAAGGTAACACCCCCTATTACTTCTAAAAACAACAAACCTTTGCCTTAAAGAGCTATGCTGTCCATACCTTTCATACTGCTCAATAGGGATGGATCTACTTATATAAAGGTAACTTGAAGAGATTAGAGGGGATTCTAGGTTTGAAAATCTTCTAATCCTTTGTGTTTCACGTTCATTGTTACTCCTCTTTTCTCCAGACTCGTCCCTAACTTGAGCGTCGGAGAGGTTTGATTGAGATCTCCCTCGACACCCTTTTAATTGTGTTTCCTTCATAGGTTCCCTTTTCTCGGTCGTTCGTGATAATCATTCGACATCAACCGAGGCAACTCACAAACCCATCCGAGTCAACGAACCTACCACTTTAGCAAGTCCAGCCATGTCAATAAACAATCCGAGTCATCAGTCAAGCCACTTTCTCCATTGAATACCTTTGTATCTTAATCTCAGTCGTAACATAATTGACGTTGTCTGTGAGAATCTATTAATATAATTGAGACAGAGATGAGAGACCAAAGAGCGAACTCCAACAATCGAAACTCTACGGAAGGAAATATGACGAGGGAAAACATCATTGCACTCGTCAATGTTAGGACCTATGCGCCCGCTAGAAGGGGGGTGAATAGCGATTCGTCGTCGAAGATGGATCGCGATCGTGCTTGCTACAAAATGTGTTATACGCAGCGGAATATATATAATAGCAAAAATAAAATGCACAAATACAAGCACAACACGAGGATGTAACGTGGTTCGGAATCGTATGGTTCATACTCCACGGATTGAGCATTAAAAGTCCTAGCGATACAAACACACACCACTAATCACAAATACTCATTCTTGACAATAAGTCGGAGGTGGAGAAACCTCTTAGGGTGCGTTTGGTTGGGGGTTTTTGTTGATAACCTTGTTTGGTTATCAACAAAAACCTTGTTTGGTTTAGGTTATGAACAATTACTTGGTAATTGTTCATTACCTGGTTATGGACAAAAACTTTTTTAGGGGGAATCAGAAAACCTTGGAGAATCAAGGTTTTTGTTGATTCCTGGGGTTAAGGAAACTATTTTCCAATATTATCCCTAGCAATATATTAAATGTCCCGTCGTCGCCGTCATTGCCGCTGATCGTCCGTCGCCGCCGCTGCCGTCGTCGCCGCCGGTTATGCCGTCGTGCCGCTTTGTCGCTGCCGCCGTCGTGCCACCGCTGCCGCATCGTCGCTGTTCGCAGCGGCCACCGCGTCGCCATCGCTTCGTCGCCGCTGTCGCCGGGTTGTCGCCGCCACCGCTGCCGCCGCTGCCCATCGCCACCGCCGCCGCTTATCGTCGCGGCTGTCGCCCACGCCGCCCATCGCCATCGACGACGACGACCGACGATGGTCGCGGTCGCCGACACCGATCCGCGATCACCGCCAATCGGTCGCCCATCGTTGTCGTCACCGGTCGACTGATCGTCGTTGCCGCCGTTGATCGGTCGACCACCATCGTCGCCACCGGTCGATCGACCGTCGTCGTCGGTGGTCGGTCACCATTGTCGTCGGTCGGTCGTTGGTTGGTCACCGCCATCGTCGGTCGACCGGGCACTGTTGATGGCAGATCGTTGTCGTCGTAATTAATATTTCTGTCGTCGTCATCGAATTGATTGAGCAAAGACAAAGGATAATTTAGTAAAATGTTAAACTAAGTTATATATTAAAACCTCCAATCAAACAAGGTTTTTATCTAAGGTTATACTTTATTCCAAGGTTATGTTTTATTCCCTGGTAATCACATAACCAAGGTTATGTATGATTACTTGAACCAAACACACCCTTACAGTGATTACAAAAGTAATACTAAGCAAATACAAAATGAATACAATAATCTATGTAAAGAGAACTTTACAAATGAGCTTTTTGATGTTTGCTTGTTTGGTTGCTTGAGTTGCACTTGAAGACCTTGAATTGCAGCAGCAAATCGCCCCAAAACTCCTCAAAGAACCATTGCCAAATCCCTCTCCATGAGTTGCCTTTATAACATGTATTCAGGCTGGATTTCGCCTAGCAGTCGACTGATTGGGACCATCAGTCGACTGCTTCTGTAGCTATTGTCTCATAGAGGCATGAGCCATGTTGGATAAGTTCCAACGGATAGACCATCAGTCGACTGATCATGCCCATAAATCGACTGATCAAGTCATCACTTGACTGTCAAACACTAACAGTTGACTTGGGAACTTTCTGTTCCCGAATACTCGACCATCACGATCGCTTAGCAATAGCGATCATTTGTGCTAGCAATGATCGCCAGCTAGCAATGACTACCCAATCCGGGCAATGATCGCTAGGCCAATTCCTGCAGTCGAACTCTAGTCGACTCCTATCAGTCGACTGACCATAATATCAGTCGATTGATAACTTCGTCCATGAGGTTTTAACCCCAAGTATGGTGCTCCCATACTTGCTAGACCACCCTTAGCCTATACCTAAACCTTCTAGCCACCTCCGTCATGTTGGGTTTTCAGCACCGCGACGAGTCTGTGTTCGAACATGTTTCGTAAATATGTGCACAGCGGAAGAAATAAAAATAATAAATCTAATTTATTACAACACACACACCACACACATACATAGTACAACATGTGTAGACATAACCGTAGTTTCAAATTTTACAATAAAAAGAAATTTATTCTACGTATACCTAACGTATCACGTGTAGCGGAAAAGACATCAACCAGAGCGATCCTCGCTAGAATCGCCTCTATCCGTATCCACGCCAAATATCTTCGGGATGACTTCACAAATTCACGAGCCTTGTCTTCGTACGAGTCACTAGCCTCGTGTCGAAGACGATGTGATCGAGAGAAGATCACAATCCGAATCAAAATTCGGATTCAAAACGAGTCCTCAAAAACTCGCTTCTCCGGAGAGATATTCGTCAACCGTTTGACGAATCCTTCGTCCTCCACCTATGAGGATTACCGGAGATCGAATCCTCGACAAAGTAGCCGCTGTCGGAGCTCCAAACGTCGTCCAAACGACGCTCCGACACGAAGGAAACAAGCTGTCCAGAAAATTGGACAGCTTGGTGGAGGAATTAGTGCCGGCCAAAGGGAAGAGGGCCAGCTAGTCCTTGATCACCGGAGCCAAGGAGGATCACCGGAGGGTCGCCGACTGAAGCTTGGACGCCGACAACAACTTGGATGGCGGCACAAGGGTGGGCGGCGGCTAGGGTTTGGGCGCCGACTACAAGAGGAGAAGAGAGGGGGGGGGGGAGCGACAACTTTGGGGTTGTTTAGATTAGGTTTTTACAAAACCCTTAAACCCTATTTTATAGAGAATAAATTCTCCTAATGATTATTGGTTCATGACCAAAACCCGTTAACCCGCTCCATTAATTTAAGTTAAAATAAACCAAACCGATTTGGTACCGAACTAACTTTGGTTCATTCGTTTAAAATAAACCAAACCCCTTTGGTTTATTCTCCACCATTGGATTAGAACCAAACCAATTTGATTCATCCATCATATCTTCATAAGACACGACCCATCCACGCTTCCATTGCGACTGAAACGATTTCATGCTCGCTCCTTGTTTGGTCCAACCAAACCTGGTTTCTCTCGGCCTGAGAATCTCATTCTCAAGCTCGTTTTAAATCCTTCGGATTACGCTCGTTGTGCGTGTGACCAAATAGGTTCTCGGTTTATGTTAGCTGTCTATAATTAACCATTAATTATAGAATGATCATGAGTGACACCTAGTAGTACATCATGATCCCCAATTAATCGAAAAGATCAATGGTTGATCTAGAACTATTTCTAAAACCCTTCAACAGCTACAATGAATCGTGCCCCATTCCTTTCACTCATCTTGTACCCACTTGGTTCAGGACATGGTCTATAGTGTCAGTCCCCACTAGGTTGACTACGCCACACCTAGCCCAAGTATCATTTCCTCGTCCTATGGATTCTAGTTATTGCACATGTATCCAAAAGTACCTTACTCTAAACATGTAATGCTTTGGCCAAAGACTTTAGTAACAATCCGACGAGAGGCCATGGGTATACATCTCCTCGCAAGGAGTGGTGAATCCTTTATAGGCTATTCAAACACCTTCGATCACTTCGACTTATACCCAATCATCCCGGGTCTACTTCTCCTCAGAGATGCTTGTTTAAGATGTCAAAGCATAAGTCTTCATGATCAAGATGACTTGAATACCGTAAGTCAAAGGAACATCGCACTTAAGCTGCAGTAAGAACTTCATTGACATATCTATATATGCAGAGAACCATATGAAGTCTTACGGCTGGTCACTCCAATGAACTAGTTATCATAACTAGCATCCACGATTAACTCCGGACATCACAATGTCTCCAGCCAGTGAGAATCAGCTGCTTGGATACACCAAGGAGTATACCTCGTGCTATTCTCGACAGAATCGATGGTGTCCAAATCCATCAATTCATCGACTAGGGATAATTCCAATACATCACAATTACACATATAGAGATACTCACTAGTTGTGATCCAATCACAAATTCTCTCATGCTGTGAATCGTATCGTGGACATTCAGTAAATGAGTTTAAGATCTAATCAAATACATGAAAATATATATACTCAAATAGTGAATCTTCATTTATCATATAAATGGTTCAAACATAAGACGATTGCCTTAGGACATTTCTCATATATTACTAATAAACTCCCACTTGGCCTAATGCCAATCGCTACGATATCCAATACCATAAACTCTAACATGACCCTCAAACTTACTTTGAGGTAATGCCTTAGTCAAAGGATCCGCTAAGTTCCTTTCAGTGGAGATTTTCTCGATTTGTATTTCCTTCCTACTAATGATCTCTCTGATCATATGATAGCGGCGAAACACATGTTTGGATCATTGATGAGACCTTGGCTCTTTCGCCTGTGCAATTGCTCCATTGTTGTTGTAGTAGACTGGTATTGCTTCAACAATGGCTAGAACCACACCAAGTTCATAAATGAACTTCTTGATCCAAATCGCTTCCTTTGCTGCTTCTGAAGCTGCAATGTATTCTGCCTCAGTGATATAATCCGCTACAGTGTCTTTTTTGGAACTTTTCTAACTCACTGCGCCCCCATTCAAGGTGAACACGTACCCAGACTGAGACTTGGAATCATCCTTGTCCGTCTGGAAGCTGACATCCGTATACTCGCGTATCACCATGTCCCCTTCTCTATATATTAGGAACACATCCTTAGTTCTTCTCAAGTACTTAAGGATCGTCTTAACAGCAGCCCAATGATCCATTCTTGGATCAGACTGATATCTACTCGTGACACTCAGAGCATACGATACATCGAGCCTCGTACATAACATAACATACATGATAGATCCTATTGCGGATGCATAGGGAATCTTACTCATGCAAATCCTCTCGTCTTTTGTGCGCGGACACATAGACTTCGAAAGGTGTATCCCATGCCTGATGGGTAGGAAACCTTTCTTGGATTCCGACATGCTAAACCTCTTTAGCACTCGGTCTATATATGTAGACTGCGAAAGACCAAGCAACCGTTTCGATCTATCTCTATAGATCTTAATCCCGAGGATGTAGGTTGCTTCTCCCAGGTCTTTCATGGAGAATGTCTTGGACAACCAAATCTTAATTGACTGTAAGACTGAAACATCGTTTCCTATAAGTAATATGTCATCGACATACAATACTAGGAACACGACTGCACTCCCACTAACCTTCTTGTACACACAAGGTTCGTCTGGATTTTACGAGAAATCAAACTTTTGGATTGTCTCATCAAAACGGATATTCCATCTCCTGGATGCTTACTTTAATCCATATATGGACCGTCGCAATTTGCATACCTTGGTTTTATCAATCGATGTGAAATCCTTAGGCTGTATCATATACACGTCCTCAAACAAATTTCCATTAAGGAAAGCTGTTTTCACATCCATATGTCATATCTCATAATCATAATGAGCCGCTATGGCCATGAGCATCCGAATGGATTTAAGCATAGCTACAGGCGAATAGGTTTCGTCATAATCAACACCTTGCTTTTGACGATATCCTTTCGCCACCAATCTAGCCTTATAGGTAATCACATTACCATCCATGTCGGTTTTCTTCTTGAAAACCCACTTGCACCCTATAGGCTTTATGCCTTCACGTGGGTCAACTAAGTTCCAAACTTGATTTTCAAACATTGAATCCATTTTCGACTTTATGGCTTCAAGCCACTTATCCCTTTCTGAACTTGTTAGAACTTCTTCATAACTAGTAAGATCCTCATCATCAATGAGTAACACGTCGTTCGATTCACTTACGAGAAATCCATATCTCTCAGGAATATTGCGTGTTCTACCAGATCTATGAAGATGTGGTGTCACAATAGGTCCAGCCGATGGCTCATCACTATGAGTTATTAGCTGTTGTGCTTCACCAGGTATCTCATCAATGTCTATTTGAGTCTCTCGAGCCTCCTCAAGCTCGACGACACTCCCACTGTTTTCTTGCAAGAGAAACTCTTTCTCTAGAAACACAGCATGCCTTGAAACAAACACCTTTTGTTCCACAGGATGATAGAATTGATAACCCCTTGTTTTCTTAGGGTATCTAATAAATAGACATTTATTAGACTTAGCATTCAATTTGTCTAATACAGTCCGCTTCACATAAGCAGGACAACCCCATATCTTCAAGTAAGATGCATGAGGTTTCTTACTATTCCATATCTCATATGGAATAGTGGAGACTACCTTGGTTGACATTCTGTTTAACAAGTAAACAACTGTCTGAAGTGCATAGCCCCAAAAAGACTTGGGAAGATTCACATGATTCATCATTTGACCTGACCATGTCCAACAAGGTCCGGTTACGCCTCTCAGATACACCATTATGCTGTGGTGTATATGGTGGAGTCCATTGAGACAATATACCATTGTCTCTTAGATAATCTAGAAACTCTTGACTTAAGTATTCACCACCTCGATCCAATCGAAGTATTTTAATACTCTTGTCATGTTGTTTCTCTACTTCATTTCTGAATTCTTTGAACCTTTCAAAGGCTTCAGACTTGTGTTTCATCAAGAACACATACCCAAACCGTGAGTGATCATCGGTGAAGGTAATGAAGTAGTTATAGCCTCCTAAATCTTGAGTTGACATAGGTCCACATACATCAGTATGTATTAGACCTAGCAACTCTCCCACTCGTTCACCTTTTTCAGTAAAAGGTAACTTGGTCATCTTTCCTTTTAAGCATGATTCGCATGTATCGTATGAATCTAATTCAAACGATTCTAGAATTCCACATCGGTGTAATTCAGACATGCATTTCTTGCTCACATGGCCAAGACGACAATGCCACATGTAGGAGTCTAATTGATTATATTTTTGAGAACGCTTGTTGCTTGCTTCAATATTGAAAATATCACTGGATATGTCCAACATATAAATACCATTGCTTAAAGTTTCAGTCCCATAAAGAACGTCATTAAAAGTTATGTAACAATAATTGTTACTAAAAGTTAAATGATATCCATTTCTATTTAAACAAGAAATAGAAATCATGTTCTTTATCAACGAAGGAACATAAAAGCAATTGTCCAGTTCTAAGACAAGTCCTGTAGGGAGTTTCAATAAATACATTCCGATGGCGAGTGCAACAACCTTTGCTCCATTCCCAACACGTAAATTTGACTCTCCCTTGACGAGTTTTCTTCTATTTCTTAGCCAATGTATGTCATTACATATATGTGAGCCACACCCAGTGTCCAATACCCAAGTGTCTGAGGAAATAGAATGACAATCAATAACGAAGATATCTGAAGAAGATGGGACATCTGATGCCTTATTCTTCTTCACGGACTCAAGATAAATCTTGCAGTTTATTCGCCAATGACCCTCCTTGCCATAATGATGGCAAGTGCCCTTTTGAGTTGGTTCTGCCTTTTTAGCCTTTTTCTTCTTCCCCTTCTGCTGTTCCTTTGACTCCCTCTTAGAACCTTTCTTCGAGGAATCAACTAATAGCACCGTCCCCTACTCATGCTTTTCAGAAGGCTCCACAGTCTTCAGCATGTTGAGCAGTACCACAGATGAACCTTCTTGCATATCAGAGGTGAAGAGGAGCTTGAAGACTTCGAACCTTTTAAATCTCACTTGCTCATCAAACAACTTATAAAGATGAAGGACTATGGTATGAGCATCCATATGCTCATGCTGCTTTCGCAGCTCGGGTACCATCGTGGCTAGCATGATGCAACTCACTTGCTCAGAATCAGTCACATGTTTCTGATAGGCCAACAATTGGTCCAGAGTTGCATTGTCACTAGGACGGGCGGGAAGAGGTGCTTCGAGGACCTTCGCAAGCTTTTCAACATTGAGAACAATTCTCAGGTTGAATCCAAAAGCCAGTCCAAGAAGTTCGACCCAGTCAATTTATTTGAATCCAAGATAGAGTGCAAATTCAAAGACATCATGATCAATCAATTATCCTAGAAATACAAATCGAGCATATATGAGAAAGATAATTTAAAATGCATCAACATACATTTATAAATCTCATTCATTTTTGGAATTTCAAAAAACTCCAAAATCACTTCGGGAGATCGTAGGTCCATCTCCGAATGGGCTGATATCCAACATAGATATGAACAACCTTGGAGAGAGTCCAACAAGCCATTCATAGCTACGATGGTAGGTATCAAATATACCGATTGCATATCACATATATGCAACTATCACAATGTGCTATCAACTAATTGAATGTTCACACATACATCGGGTTGTTAACTCATTAACAAGTATGCATCATATGCATAACACCCAACTTCACCTTCCTTCACATCGACCTTGGAGAGAGTCCAACAAGCCGATGCTCCAGGTTAAAGCCAACCCATTAATCAAGACATAGTTTTAATATGGTTAGAGCCCATTCAACCAATTAGTCCGGCTTAGAGAGAGTCCAACAACCAAAGCTAACGATTGACCTCTGACTCTTACCATATTAGTATTAAACTATTTCATGATTTGAACATGTTCGGGTTCGAGCCGAGCTTGGAGAGAGTCCAACAACCCAAACAAGAAACGGAACTCTGGTTCTAACCATATTAATGGAAGGTGTAGGCTTTAATATTGAGTAAGAGTTTTTATGTCTCATCCTCTTTGCATGCAAATAACTATTATCTACATGACATGACATACATGATATACATCTACATGTCACGACACACATGGCATAATGATATGCATCTAATGCAATTACATGACATACAATTATGACATGTACAAAATTTCCTTATATGTCATAAATATTTATGGAAATAAAATATGTTTGAGATTTGATTCTCCAAATCAAATCATGATTAAATTAGGAAATAAATTTCCAAATCTAATCACATATTTTATTTGTGGAAAATATTGATTAAGGAAAGTCAATTTAGGAAATAAATTTCTTAAATCATCAAAACTACTTATGGAAATAAAATATTTTAAGATTTGATTTCTCAAATCAAATCATGATTAAATTATGAAACAAATTTTTAAATCTAATCAAATATTTTATTTATGGAAAATATTAATTTTCATAAATACTTCTAACTTTCCAAAAGTAGAAGATTTTCATAAATACTTCTAGACTTTCCAAAATTAAAAAATTTCCATAAATACTTCTAACTTTTCAAAAGTAGAAAATTTCCATAAATACCATTACGACTATCGCAAAATAATTTTACGATTATGTCGAAATACAACCTGGGCTCTGATACCACTGTTGGGTTTTCGGCACCAAGGCGAGTGTGTGTTCGAACATGTTTCGTAAACATATGCACAGCGAAAGAAATAAAAATAATAAATCTAATTTATTACAACACACACACCATACGCATGCATAGTACAACATGTGTAGACATAACCGTAGTTTCAAATTTTACAATAAAAGGAAATTTATTCTACGTATACCTGACGTATCACGTGTAGCGGGAAAGACATCAACCGGAGCGATCCTCGCTAGAATCGCCTCTATCCGTATCCACGCTGAGTATCTTCGGGATGACTTCACAAATTCACGAGCCTCGTCTTCGTACGAGTCACTAGCCTCGTGTCGAAGACGATGTGATCGAGAGAAGATCACAATCCGAATCAAAATTCGGATTCAAAACGAGTGTTCAAAAACTCGCTTCTTCGGAGAGGTATTCGTCATCCGTTTGACAAATCCTTTGTCCTCCACCTATGAGGAGTATCGGAGATCGAATCCCCGACAAAGTAGCCGCTGTCGGAGCTCCAAACGTCGTCCAAACGACGCTCCGACATGAAGGAAACAAGCTATTCAGAAAACTGGATAGCTTGGTGGAGGAATTAGCGTCGGCCAAAGGGAAGAGGGCCAGCTAGTCCTTGATCACCGGAGCCAAGGAGGATCACCGGAGGGTCGCCGGCTGAAGCTTGGATGCCGACAACAACTTGGACGGCGGCACAAGGGTGGGCGGCGGCTAGGGTTTGGGCGCCGACCACAAGAGGAGAAGGAGAGAGGGGGCGGCAACTTTGGGGTTGCTTAGATTAAGTTTTCACAAAACCCTTAAACCCTATTTTATAGAGAACAAATTCTCCTAATGGTTATTGGTTTATGACCAAAACCCATTAACCCGCTCCATTAATTTAAGTTAAAATAAACCAAACCGATTTGGTCTATTTTAAGTTAAAATGAACCGAACCAACTTTGGTTCATTCGTTTAAAACAAACCATACCCCTTTGGTTTATTCTCCACCATTGGATTAGAACCAAACCAATTTGGTTCATCCATCATGTCTTTATAAGACACGGCCCATCCACGCTTCCATTGCGACTGAAACGATTTCATGCTCGCTTCTTGTTTGGTCCAACCAAACCTGGTTTCTCTCGGTTTGAGAATCTCATTCTCAAGCTCGTTTTAAATCCTTCGGATTACGCTCGTTGTGCATGTGACCAAATAGGTTCTCGGTTTATGTTGGCCGTCTATAATTAACCATTAATTATAGAACGATCTTGAGTAACACCTAGTAGTACATCATGATCCTCAATTAATCGAAAAGATCAACGGTTGATCTAGAACTATTTCTGAAACCCTTCATCAGCTACAATGAATCGTGCTCCATTCCTTTCACTCATCTTATACCCACTTGGTTCAGGATATGGTCTATAGTGTCAGTCCCCACTAGGTTAACTACGTCACACTTAGTCCAAGTATCATTTTCTCGTCATACGGATTCTAGTTACTGCACATGTATCCAAGAGTACCTTACTCTAAACATGTAATGCTTTAGCCAAAGACTTTAGTAACAATCCGACGAGAGGCCATGGGTATACATCTCCTCGCAAGGAGTGGTGAATCCTTTATAGGCTATTGAAACACCTTCGATCACTTCGACTTATACCCAATCATCCCGGGTCCACTTCTCCTCAGAGATGCTTGCTTAAGATGTCAAAGCATAAGTCTTCATGATCAAGATGACTTGAATACCGCAAGTCAAAGGAACATCGCACTTAAGCTGCAGTTAGAACTTCATTGACATATCTATATATGCAGATAACCATATGAAGTCTTACGGCTGGTCACTCTAATGAACTAATTACCATAACTAGCATCCACGATTAACTCCGGACATCACAATGTCTCCAGCCAGTGAGAATCAACTGCTTGGATACACCGAGGAGTATACCTCGTGCTATTCTCGACAAAATCGATGGTGTCCAAATCCATCAATTCATCGACTAGGGATAATTTCGATACATCACAATTACACATGTAGAGATACTCACTAGTTGTGATCCAATCACAAATTCTCTCATGCTGTGAATCGTATCGTGGATATTCAGTAAATGAGTTTAAGATCTAATCAAATATATGAAAACATGTATACTCAAATAGTGAATCTTCATTTATCATATAAATGGTTCAAACATAAGACGATTGCCTTAGGACATCTCTCATATATTACTAACACGTCAGCCTCGCACCTATCGGATCCTTCTAAGTCATCCATGACATGTTCATCCATAGGCTAGCCTTCAGGTGTTTCCATCAGCTATTATCATGCTAATGTGGTCTACACCACCAAGGCACATTGAACTTACGCTGCCACGACTCTGCTTGGACTTTACGCCGCCAACTATTGGACTTATGTTGTCAAGACTCTACCCTTGGATTTTACGTCGCCAATATTCCCCTTGGACTATCCCTTTTCAAGACTCATGCTTGGACTTTCCTTGTCAACCCATGTTGGACTTTTCGTGCCAAGACTCAAGCTTGGACTTTCCCTTGCCAAAATCCATGCTTGAACTTTCCTTGCCAACCCATGTTGGACTTTCCATGCTAAGTACACAAGACTTGGACTTCTCTCATGACAATGGTCAAACCATCGTTAAACATCGAAACATGACCTAGATCGATTGCACCAACAATCTCCCCAATACATTGTCAGATATCAATGTCAAACATCAAATACTACTCGAGTCAAACTCAAGTCTGGTCAATCGTGACCTGGATCGATTGCACTAACAGTCAAGACAACCATGGAAGATGTTTTGCGCGAACATTTCTTTAGGGGCCTTGCTCCAATGCCTACATCTCCCAGTCCGGCTCAGGCCCCAATACCAGCACCTGCTCCTCTGACACTGACTCTGACAAAGACAATCCCAATAATATCATTTCCGGCCGAATCATCTTCAATAGCGTCTCCACAGGAGTCCTCCGAAGAGGTGCCCTCCTACACGCTGCCTGATAGAGACCCAAAGAAGGGAAAAACCCCAATGACTAGCAGGAGCTTTCCACTCTCCCCCAATATTATAGTCGAGAGACTCCCCAAACATTTTAAGTTATTGTTTGTTGGAGAGTATAACGGTTCCATCGACTCGGAGGAGCATTTTGGTCGGTTCGAAAAAATCGCCCTACTAAACAATTATTCAGATGTCGTGAAGTGCAAAGTCTTCTCCATCACCTTAGTGGGATCCGTGCAAAGGTGGTTTGATTGGCTTCCTTAGGGATCCATCTCTTCTTTTGAAGAACCCTGCGTGCTTTTCCTCCAGCACTTCGCCAGTAGCAAAATGTACCATAAAATTGTTCAATACTTTTTGTCCATAAAATAGAGAAGTCAGGAGTCTCTGAGAGAATATATACACTTCTTTAACCCGGTGGCCATGGATGTCTCTGGTGTCTCGCCTGAGACAATAGTTAATGCCTTTTCTCAAGGTTTAGTGCGGGGAGACTTCTCTAAGTCCTTGATGAAGAGGCTCCCTACCAACTTTGAGGCCTTGCTGGGGCGAGTAGAGTTGTACATCAATCTGGAAGAAGTCGAAAGAGCCGTGGATGAGCAGAAAGTTTTGGGAGAATTGAGCAAACCTCACCCGCCGCGGACAAACAAGAAGGCCTCTGTCCCTACATTGGTGTGTCCCCTACGAACTCCCCACACTTATGCACCCTACTCAGCTAGGGACAAGGTAATCCATGCGGTACAAGAGATCGTTCATCCACCGATGGTGCTAAGTCAACCCGGCCAGTTCTGTTATTTCCATCAAGTGCACATCCACTCCACCCAGAAATGTCTCAATCTAGTTGAAGAAATCAGATAGGTGATACAGGAGCAACAAAGTTTAAACGTCCAGCCTATATTTTCACAGTTAGAGGCAAGACCAGAGCAGAGAAGTGACATTCGACAAATTCCTCCAAGACAAACTCGGTGACCTCCACCGGAAGAATCCGATAGATGAGCCAAAACCCCGCAAAGGGCTCGGGAGTTTTTCCCAAGGCAGTCAACCTCCCGACGAGATTCTTTGAGAGACCTGTCTAACACTTCATATAGAGTTTCCATTAATGTGATTGCAGGAGGAGCCATCGATGGAGATTCAAATCGGGCCCGAAAAACTCACAGAAGGCGGCTGAAAAACATGGAGGTGGGTACCAACAGGAGACACGCTGAGGGACCATCTATAAGTTTCAGCCACGAGGACCTGCGAGGAGTTTCTGTGCCGCATGATGATGCTTTGGTGATTCGAGCCACCATAGCTAACTATGATGTGACACGAATCTTTGTGGACACAGGTAACTCAGTCAATATTTTGTTTAAAGAGGCCTTTGTTCGCATGTAGTTCGATCCGACTCAACTTCAACCGATGACCACTACTTTATTTGGTTTCTTGGGCCATGAAGTGTTTCCTCTTGGCCAAATTGATTTGCCCTTGTCCCTGGGAGAGGAGCCCCTCCGTCGGACCCGAATTACCACTTTTACGGTGGTAGATGCTGCCTCGACCTACAATGTTATTTTCGGAAGGCCGACATTACACTCATTTGAAGCTTTCGTATCTACTTACCACCAGAAGATCAAGTTCCCCATGAACAACCAAGTGGGAGAAGCTGTGGGAGATCAAAAGACAGCTAGGAAATGCCATGTGGAGGAAGTCCAGACGGGTCCCAAGAAGAGTCGGAGGATTGAGGCCACAGAAGTCTACACTCTTCGGGAAGAGTCGTTAGGTGAGGATGAAGTCATGCGGATATGGCCAGATCAACTTAGCCGAGTTGTCCGAATTGCTGCTGGCTTACCACCCGAGCTGAAGTAAAAGGTGGTCAGATGTCTCTCGGACAACCGAGATGTTTTCACTTGGCCAGAAGAGCAAAGAAAAGACATTCCTCGAGCTGTAATGGAACATCGGTTGAATATTCTACCTAGAGCTCTACCGGTGAAGAAAAAGAGAAGGCACTTCGGCCCAGAAAATGATCAGATCATCCGAGCCGAAGTACAAAAGTTACTGCAAGCGGGATATATCTGGGAAGTTCAATTCCCTATATGGCTTTCAAATGTTGTACCAAATCCAGGAGGCAAGTGGAGGGTGTGTATAAACTTCCGTGATCTTAATAAAACATGCTCCAAGGATTGTTACCCCTTGCCTCGGATAGATCAGCTAGTTGACTCCACGGTAGGATGTGAACTTATTTGTATGTTGGATGCTTATCAAGGGTATCATTAAATCCCGTTGGCCCAAGAAGATTAAGAAAAAGTTAGTTTTATCATCACGAATGACACTTTTTGCTATAAGGTCATGTCATTCAGATTAAAGAATGTCGGCACCACTTATTAGAGGCTAATGGACAAAATCTTTCGGTCATAGATTGGCCGAAATATCGAAATATATGTGGATGACATTCTCATTAAGTCCACCAAGACAGAGGGTATTATTAAAGACATGTCGGAGACATTTGGTACACTGCGTCAATATGAAATTCAACTCAATCCTAGCAAATGTCTATTCAGAGTCAGAAATGACAGATTCCTAGGCTATATTGTGATAGAGCGAGACATTGAAGTCAATCTAGAGAAGCCCAAACCCTACAAAATATGATTTCTCCTTGGAATACTAAAGAAGTACAAAATCTATTGGGAAGGATAACTATTCTCTCACGATTCATCTCTAAGTCGACTAAGCGGAGTTTGCCCTTTTTCAAGATACTCCGCAAGTCGACTCGATTTTCATGGGATGAAAAATATGAATAGCCGAATTGAAGCAATACATATCTGAACTATCCACTCTAACAAAGTCAGTGGCAAGAGAAAGCTTGCAGTTATACTTGGCTACATCCGAAGAAGCTGTGACGTCCATTCTAATTCGATAAGAAGATGATAAGCAATTTCCTATTTATTTCGTCAGCCACTTTTTAAAGGCTGCTGAAAGCCGATATATTACATTGGAGAAGTTGACTCTTGCCCTTCTTATAACGGCTCAGAGGTTTCGCCCTTATTTTTTTATCTCAATCGGTTACGGTACTGACCAATAGCGGCCTAGGAAGAATATTGACCCATTCTGAAGCCTCTGGTCGCTTAATCAAATGAACCACGGAGTTAGCCAAGTATGATATCCAGTACCAACCTCGGATGACCCTCAAAGGACAAGCACTGACAGATTTCTTAGCTGAGACACCAAGATCTGAGAAAAATGAGGTATGAAAAATATACGTTGATGGCTCGGCTACTAAACAAGGAATAGGTGTAGGAGTGTTATTAATATCTCCGCAGAAAGGCATGATCCAAATAGCCGTGCAACTCAATTTTCGTGTCTCCAATAATGAAGATGAATATGAAGTCTTTAGTCGGTCTTCATGCGGCTCGCCATGTCGGAGCTGCTCGAATTATCTTACATTTTGACTCGCAGCTAGCCGTGGAGCAAGTCAAAGGATCATTCGACGCAAACAATAGTCGGCTCCAACTTTATATACAGGTTTACCACAAGTTAGTGGCGAAATTCCAAGAGGTAATTCTTCATAAGATTCCTCGGGGAGATAACTAGAAGGCTGATGAATTAGCTCGCATGACCAGTGCACTCATCACTTGGAGCCTAGAGGGTTCATTCGTCGAGATGCAACTTATCACCCATATAGATCAGAACACACCAAGAAGCCCCCGGATTGGAGAGACCTGCCAATGAATTATCTGAGAAGGTGAGCATTGCCGGATGACAGAGCCGATGCACAACTCATAAAGAAAAGGGGGGCCCGATTTGTCTTAGTTGGAGATACTCTATACAAGCGGGCCTTCGCTCGCCCTTTGCTCAAGTGTTTCGGCCCAAAAGAAGTTGACTATGTTATGAGATAAATATATGAGGGTTGTTGTGGAAATCATTCGGGAGGAACGACCCTAACTCAAAAGATTTTATTGGCCGAATATTTTTGGCTCACCCTTCAGAAAGACACCGCACACTGTGTCCGTGTATGCCTCAGCTGTCAGAAACATTAAAATTTCTCTCAACAATCGATCGAATTATTAAAAGCATCGGTAGTATCATGCCCTTTCGATCAATGGGGGATAAACATTGTGGGTCCACTGCCAACCGGGATGAATCAGAAGTGTTGGTGCAATCGATCCAGGTTGACTCAAGTTTGACTCGAGCAGTACCTTGATAGTATTTTGATGATAGACAAAACTCATGACATGGGATTGTCATGGGAAAGTCCAACATGGTGTTGGCATGGAAAATCCAAGCATTTTGCTTGGTGTGGGAAAGTCCAACATGGAGTTGGCATGGAAAATCCAAGCATGGATCTTGGTGTGGAAAAGTCCAAAGCATTGCGAAGTCGTGTGCTTGCTTGGTGAGAAATGCATTGCGAAGCCGTGCGCTTGGTGCATGTGGGAAGTCTTGAGGGATTGGTAAGTTCACTAGGCTCGGGGTCCTTGAGTAGGTGAAGGATGCCATTGCGAACCCGTGCGCTTGGTGCATTCGAGGGACCGCCGGACGGGGAGCGAATGAAGTGAGGCCCAAGGGAAGCATACTTCAAGGGCATGAGACGTGAAGGATGGCGTTGCGAAGCCGTGCGCTTGGCGCATCCGAGGGACGTAGGCCGAGGGAAGAGAGCTTCGGTGGGGAACTCCATGAGGGATAAGGTGGACTTGGCCAAGTGGCTAAGACTGAGTGTCGGAGGCTCAAACTTGATGTTTGAGGGTTTATCCGACGGTCGGATGCTCAAACAACTTGGTGTTTGAGGTTTTGCCGGCTGATCGGCCGACATAGTCTTGCGGTTCGGTGATCTAAGTCGACTAGGGTTCGGCCCGGTGTTAGGCTGCGGTTTTGTACTTGGCGATCATTGCCATAAATAGCGATCGGGATGTCGATGTCTTGATCGGCTAGAGATGACGATCGTGATGAGAATGTCGTAAGCCGCGAGAATGCTCACGTGGGCATTCGACTACTAGATCCTGTCATTGCCATGGATCGGCCGTTGGACCTTATCCAACGTGGATCCGGCCGTTGTGAGACAACGACTACAGGGCAGTCGACTGGGGCCCTTTGGCAGTCGACTGCTGGCCGCGAAAACAACTTGATGCAGGTTATAAATGAAGCTCAAGTGGGAGGATTTCGCCCAGACTTTAAGGAAGCTATTGGAGGGGAATTGCTGCTGCATTCCAGTCCTTCAAGAGCCATCCAAAGCAAGCTACAAGCAAAGGGTTCAAAGCAAGTGTTGTAAAGTGTTCTTTACGTGTATTTCATATTTATCTTTGTATTGCTTGTATTTCATTACTTAGTGTAATTGCTTGTGAGAGGTTTCTCCACCTCCGACGTGTTGTCGAGAAGGAGTGGTTTAGTTAGTGTCGTGCGCATAACTAGAGCTCGAAGAGCTCGCCCATGGAGTAGGAACCATTCGGTTCTGAACCACGTATATCATGTGTGTTTGCGTATGCTTGTATTGTTGTCAGTATTATTATTGTTTCTATTGTTTCCGCTGCGCTAATGACAATCGTAGGAAAGCAACGCAACGAGAACAAACGAATTTCACCATCGAACGATTGAGGGCTATTCACCCCCCTCTAGCCGGCCAACCACATCGATCGATCCACTACAAGTGGTATCAGAGCCAAGGCGCTTGTTGAGGACTAACCGCCAACACAAGCACTTTAAGATGGCCGACTACAACCTCCAACCACCAAAATTCGAAGGAGATTTTCTATGGTGGAGAAGAAAAATGGAGGTATATCTAGAAATCGATTTTGATTTTATGCTAATCTTAGAAAACGGTTTAGAATTGCCTATGGATGAAAGAAATAGGCAAATTGAGAAGTCAAGGTGGACCCAAGATCAAATCAAGGACTTCGAGACAAATTTCAAGGTAATTGAATTACTTAGTGATTTGATTCCTAACAATATTTGGTCCAGGTTGGGTAATTTTAGGGATGCAAAGGAATTATGAGATAAAGTAATGAAATTCCAAGAAAATTCCCAATCGACACAAGTAGAGGAGAATGCCGAGGAAGAAGCACCCATCACATTTGAAGATGTTGATGATTTGGTGGAGGCCTCCACCTCTAGCATTGAGGGGGAAGAAAGAGTTTCTATTCCGGAGCAAAGTCAAAACGAAGCATCTACCTCTGAAAGATGTGATCAAGAAGAATCCTCCACCTCCCTAGGTAACTCAAGTGTTGTTATTTTAAATAAAAATCACATAATATGCTTTGAGTGTAGGGAGAAAGGGCATTACAAGAGTAAATGCCCAAAATTGGCTAAGAAGAAAACATCGACACCAAAAGTTAACCCAAAGTCAAAGGATGCCGGAGTCCCCACAACTAGAAGCAAAGAGCACATTGTGTATTTTAAATGCAATCAAAAGGGACACTACCGAAGCCAATGCCCTAGGGGGGGGGGGAAGAAAGGGCAAGAGGGTGTATCTCATGTAGGGGGAGCTTTTAAAGCTAACCCTAAGGTAAATTTAAATTATGCACCTTCAATTCCTAAAGCTAAAAAGCATGCTAAAAACTATTTTAGCTCTCTTTCTATTATTAATGAAAAGCATGCTAATAGAAATAAATATTTTTTCCCAGGTGCCAAGCATGTTCATGTAACTAAGGACAAACCTAGGACTCATAATTCTAGAAATATTTTACCAAAGGAGTCCATTAGGAGAATTGAAAAAAATTTGGGTGTTAATCCCAAGAAATCTAGGCACATGCCTAAGAAGAGGAACATTTCCCAAAAGATAAATGAAAATTCAAAATTGAAAAAATTAGAGCTAGAAAATCAAGCCTTGAGGTCAAGGCTAGAAAAACTTGAGAAGATCCTAGCAATAATCACAAATTCAGTTAAGGGGTCTAATGTACAAAAGTCAAGGCCTAGAAAACAAGAACGGTCTAAGGGCAAGAAAGGTTTGAGTCACAAACTTATGTCCTATCACAATGTTTCATTTAATTATGGAACAACATCTAGGTCTAGAAACACCAAGTCTAATAGGGAAGCCATCCCTAAGTCTAGCCATGATATGTGTCCAGTGGCTAAGACCTCAAAGAAATCAAATGTAGCCACTAGGAAGGTCAAAGGAGGAGTCACCTCTAGAGTTGACCTAAGAAAGACCCATTTGACTAAGGCTTCAAAGCCTAAAAGGGTCATTAGAAAGGTATCTAGGGAAGTTATCCCTAGTGAATACCTTGTTAACCCATGGAGCTCCAATAGGTATTGCGTTCCTAGAAGCATGATCGATTCACGCTAGATGGGTTAGGGTGTGTCAACCCTAAGTGGATGAGTAGTTAACCTAACCATAGTAGAGTTGACACATTAGGGTGTGCCAATATGCCTTGAGAAGTTGAAAAATGATTAAATTGGCACATTTAGGTCTTAGAGGTATTGGTGTGCCATTTTGGATTTATGACACACTTGTGAGATAATGGCTTTAAGGCAAAATGGAATTAATCCTAGAAATGACAACTTGGATTTAACACTTAGGTATTCCATACCTTAGTATATTTTACTTGTCATGATTTATTTGCCTTGCCATGTCATGACATCATTTTCATTTTTACCTCTAAAAATATCATGATCATGTTTAGACTTATTCTTTATATGTCATGTATGCTAAAATGTCATTCACATGTCATGACATCATGATTTTGGCATATGCTTTTATATATATCATATTTATGCCATAATCATCATCATGCATATAACTAAAATGAAATTAAGGACTATGACATGATTTGATGGGAATCAAATAATATTGCCTAGAAATATGCATGAAACCATTAAAAGAACAAAAACCCACATCTCACTAAAAACTTGACTTGTATGTGTTTTACACATCTAGATATAAGTGAGATATTTAGGAAAAAGAAATTAAAGGTTTCAAAAATATTTTGAAAAACCTTGGTGAAGCCTATCTTTTGATAGCTATCACCATTGAATGGGATGATACAAAGAGGGCTCTTTATTGAAGCTTTTCTTAACTTTTGGACTTTGTGTCAATCTTGTAATTTAGTGGGTAAAATAATTTTCAAATATTTTTCGCTCATAGTGTTTATGATAAGTAATATACATACCAAATTTCAAGAATTTTAAACTTATGTATATTTACTTATGGATTTCAGAAATTCATTTCTGAAATCTGCTTCAAATCTGATTATCGATCAGCCGAGAGGCGATCGGTGATGGGGTAACAACCGACTGATTTCTGAATTCAGTCGATTGCCCAAGCTGATTTCGGGTAAACCTTGTTGGTTAGGCCCATGTTCAGCCAGGTTAAGGTCCCCTAACCACTCCTAACCCTAGTATATGCTTGAGAGAGCATTAGAAAGGGTGGAAATCCATTGGACATTGATTAGGATAAGGGTTTAGGGAGAGTATCAATTTTAAGGTGGATGAGAGTTCATTGTTGAACTTTGTCTTAATTTTGATTGGTTAAATGTTCCTATTGGCTTAGGGACTCTCCAAGGACATTGTTGGTGCAATGGTCAAGGGGGAGCAAGCCTCTAGGGGGAGGTATCCATCATGGGAAGATGGATGTGTGTTTCCTCATGGGAGGAAAATTGGGTTGCCTCTCTTAAGTGATATGGGATCACTAGAAAGATTGTAGGCATGTGTTCCTCCAGGCGAGAGATTGTAAGATCTCATTGGGATATGAGACATTCATACCCTTAGGGAGGACCTTTTTGATGTAATGTCAAAAAGGGGGAGAAGTTACCAAGTTACCAATTAGGGTTCGTTGGAATTCTCATTGGAATATGAGAATTGCCAATATGAGAGAATTGGTAGATTTGAGATGGTAGTTTTGTCAATCTTCAAAATGGGAGAGATTGTTGGTGCAATCGGCCCAGGTTGACTCGAGTTTGACTCGAGTAGTACCTTGATAGTATTTTGATGATAGACAAAACTCATGACAAGGGATTGTCATGGGAAAGTCCAACATGGTGTTGGCATGGAAAATCTAAGCATGGAGCTTGGTGTGGGAAAGTCCAACATGGAGTTGGCATGGAAAATCCAAGCATGGATCTTGGTGTGGAAAAGTCCAAAGCATTGCGAAGCCGTGCGCTTGCTTGGTGAGAAATGCATTGCGAAGCCGTACGCTTGGTGCATGTGGGAGGTCTTGAGGACTTGGTAAGTTCACTAGGCTCGGGGTCCTTGAGTCGGTGAAGGATGCCATTGCGAACTCGTGCGCTTGGTGCATCCGAGGGACCACCGGATGGGGAGCGAATGGAGTGAGGCCCAAGGGAAGCATACTTCGAGGGCATGAGACGCGAAGGATGGCGTTGTGAAGCCGTGCGCTTGGCACATCCGAGGGACGTAGGCAGAGGGAAGAGAGCTTCGGTGGGGAACTCCATGAGGGATAAGGTGGACTTGGCCAAGTGGCTAAGATTGAGTGTCGGAGGCTCAAACTTGATGTTTGAGGGTTTACCCGACGGTCGGATGCTCAAACAACTTGGTGTTTGAGATTTTACCCGACAGCAGTCGACTGGCATAGGTGTCGGTTCGACTGATCTAAGTCGACTAGGGTTCGACTGGTGTTAGACTGCGGTTTTATGCTTGGCGGCAATGCCATGGGATCGATGATCGGATGATGTCGGCAATGATCGGCGTCGAGGGATGACAATCGACTGATGGGAATGTCGCGAGCATAAAATGCTTCCTAGCCGACTGGGCAGTCGACTACTAGGCCACCAGTCGACTGCCATGGACTGGTAGTCGACTTGTAGGTGATCCGTTGGAACTTATCCAACGTGGATCCGACCGTTGTGAGACAACGACTACAGGGGCAGTTAACTGGGGCCCTTTGGCAGTCGACTGCTGGGCATGAAAATAGCTTGATGCAGGTTATAAATGGAGCTCAAGTGGGAGGATTTCGCCAAGACTTTAAGGAAGCTATTGGAGGGGAATTGCTGCTGCATTCCAGTCCTTCAAGAGCCATCCAAAGCAAGCTACAAGAAAAGGGTTCAAAGCAAGTGTTGTAAAGTGTTCTTTATGTGTATTTCGTTTTTGTCTTTGTATTGCTTGTATTTCATTACTTAGTGTAATTTCTTGTGAGAGGTTTCTCCACCGCCGACGTGTTGTCGAGAAGGAGTGGTTTAGTTAGTCTCGTGCACATAACTAGAGCTCGGAGAGCTCGCCCGTGGAGTAGGAATCATTCGGTTCCGAACCACGTATATCGTGTGTGTTTGCGTATGCTTGTATTGTTGTTAGTATTATTATTGTTTCTATTGTTTCCGCTGCGCTAACGACAATCGTGGGAAAGCAACGCAACGAGAACGAACGAATTCCACCATCGAACGATTGAGGGCTATTCACCCCCCTCTAGCCGGCCAACCACATCGATCGATCCCCTAGAAGAAGAAGTTTCTGCTAGTCGCTGTGGATTATTTTTCAATGTGGGTAGAGGCAGAACCGTTGGCTAAGATAATAGAAGAGGCGGTATTAAAGTTCCTCTGGAGAAATATAGTTTGTCGATTCGACATTCTATGAAGGCTAGTCTCAGATAGTGGTCGACAATTCCAAGGCCGAAAGATCAAAGAATGGTGCCAACAACTGAAGATCCAATAGGCCTTTACTTCGGTTCCCTATCCCCAAAGCAACGGACAAGCTGAAGTCACCAATCGAGAGTTGATTAGGAGATTTAAAACCAAGCTGGAATATACTGGGGGAAGTTGGGTGAAGGAGCTACCAAGTATTTTATGGGCATATTGAACAACCCCTAAAGACAATACGAGTCTTACTCCTTTTCACTTGGTTTATGGCACGGAGGCTCTTGTCCTGGTGGAAATTGATATGGGTTCACCAAGGGTTACTACTTACACTCAAGGAGATAACGACAACAATGAGAAAAGATTGACAGAATTGGACTTAGTGACTGAGACACAAGAAAATGCCGCCCTCTGAATGGAAGCCTTTCGATGAAAGATAGCTCAGGCTTACAATAAGAAGGTTGTACCTCGCTCCTTCCAACCATGTGACTTTGTATGGAAGAAGATCCAGCCAGCAGCGAAAGTTCGCAAATTGTCACCCCGATGAGAGGGCCCTTACAAGATCATCAAGAAGCTCAACTCGGGAGCTTATTATCTGCAAGACCATGAGGGGAAAGAGCTCGCTCGACCATGGAATGCTTTTCATTTACGACCTTATCGTGTATGAGGGTTGATGGCTAGAGGGTATGTAATAATATTTTTTTCTTAAATTATAAAAAGTTTCTCTCATTGTTGCAGGAAAGTCGTCTATTACGACGCATTCCCAAAGTCGTCTATCACGGCGCACACATTCTTAAAGTTGTCTATCATGGCGCACGCATTCTCAAAGTCACCTATCATGACGCATATTAACAAGTTGCCTATCACGACGCATATTAATAAGTCATCTATCATGACACATATTAACAAGTCGCCTATCACGATGCATTCTCAAAGTCGCCTATCACGGCGCACACATTCTCAAAGTTGCTTATCATGGTGCAGACATTCTCAAAGTCGCTTATCACGATGCATATTAACAAGTCGCCTATCACGATGCCTATTAACAAGTCTCCTATCACGGTGCATTCTTAAAGTCGCCTATCACGTCACTGACATTCTTAAAGTCGCCTATCATGACGCATATTAACAAGTCGACTATCACGATGCATATTAACAAGTCACCTATCACGGCGCATTCTCAAAGTCGCCTATCACGACGCATATATTCTCAAAGTGGTCTATTACGATGCAGACATTCTCAAAGTTTTCTATCACGATGCATATTAATAAGTCGCCTATCACGGTGCATATTAACAAGTCGTCTATCACGACGCATATTATCAAGTCGCTTATCATGATGCACACATTCTCAAAGTCGCCTATCACGGCGCATACATTCTCAAAGTTTCCTATCACGTCGCAGGCATTTTCAAAGTCGCTTATCACGATGCATATTAACAAGTCACCTATCACGACGCATTCTCAAAGTCGCCTATCACGACGTAGGCATTCTCAAAGTCACCTATCATGGCGCATATTAACAAGTCGCCTATCATGATGCATATTTCAAAGTCGCCTATCACGGTGCATTTCAGCAAAAGTCACCTATCACAGTGTATATATCAAAGTCATCTATCACGACACACTATATTCATCCTTCAACAGAAGCTCTTATTGCAGCTTATTATGGTTCGTTTCCCAAATCTATCACTTACAGTTGCCCATTACGACGTGGTTCATTCTTTTATATATTTCTGATTGGGAAGTATTTCAGGAAAAACTGAGATATTTAACTATTCCTTCCAACAGAGGTATGCAACAATATTTGTATTTTGCAAAATCCTTGTTACGTTAAAGTTCAGTACAAATATTCAGTACAAGCATACACAATTGTCGAAAGAGAAACAACATAAGTACTAAAGCTAGCTACAATAAATAAAAACTAGTTATTTAGGGAGTTCACCGAGTGCTGAATTTGGAGTCTCATCAATTAGTCGTTGAAGATCAAAAAACTCCAGAGAAGCTCTTTCGGGAAGGTAGTCGGCTTCTTTAAAATGCCAAATCACACCCTCGTATCCTATATCCAGGAGGTCGATGGTGCGCTCCCCTAAAATGTCGGTGAACTCCTCGGAAGATAGAAAAGCTTTCTTTTGGCTTTCCCACCGACCCTCTTCTCCCGCCTGGTAAGAAGATAGCTCGGTTCTGGCGGTTTTCGCCCTAGCCATTAACTACTCGCGTTGGGCCACTTTTAAGGCCGCTTGGGTTATCCGTGTTTGTTCGACCTCGAGCAGCTTTACTTGCAACCCCTCTGCTTCTGCAGGCTGTGCTCGAAGTTTTTCTACTTCGACGGCTTGAAGTCGCAGACTCTCGACCTCTCGGGCCTGACTCTGCAAGTCGGCCTCGTAGCGAAGAGTCTTAGACTGATAGACTAGCGCTTTGGCCTGGGCCATCTCGAACTCCTTCTCCTTCTCCGGGAGCTGAACCAAGACAACTACCACCAGGGTCCGCATCCCCTGGAATGTGGTGTTCATTTGGGGGAGACGAGCTATTAGCTCTAGGTGATGGGCTCAGAATTGAAAAAAAAAACAAGTTAGTATCTTAACCACAAATAGTACAAAAAAACAAACAAAGTAAACAATTTTATGTACCTGCATCAAGTGGACGTTCATGGTGTCACAAAGCATGGGTATGGTCTTGTCCCTTGCGGACGTCCCAGTCGCGTCGTAGATTTCCTTAAGAAATCCTTTCGGGGGAGGGCGTTCCCTCCTCGGCACAGAATGCCCCAAGGTCATCCCGGGGAGAGAAGGGCTTGGACTATTCTAGCGGGAGGCAGGTGGCTCAGAAAGTGGAGCGGGAGTGTCACGCCCCGAGAGTATGCCGAGATGAAAATAATCGGACAACACCTCCCTTGTACGTGATACAATTTCCTGATATACATAAAGCCTCTCGGCCACAATCACATAACAAATATATGGACATAATCCACAAAATACAGTGGAAGATACTGACAAATAATAAAGATACAAACGACTCAACTATGCACTCCGGAGTGACTTTGACACAACAAGAATCATAATAGAAATCACATCAAAGGCCAAATACATATAACACATCCGTAACCACAAATACGGAAACAATATAGGATGAAAGACCAAAATAACAATCCAATAGAATACAACAATATGGAAATAATATCCAACCATTCGGTGTGAGATGAGATCAGCTGGCAGAGATCCGAACATCCAAGGAATATTCTACCTGTTACTTGGGCGACAAGAAACCCAGGGTCCGTGGTGGTGAGTATAAACTCAGGGGTAATATGTAGAAAGTGCATGAACATATATATAGGGATATAGAGATCTACAAGTATACATGTGAAAATCTATAGGTATACAGAATGAGTCCAATAGACATACAATCCTAAATATACTAACAGGTAACCACATTATAGTCATACTCAATGCACATACTAAACTGATCAACTGAACATGAAGTAATGTACTAACGTACCTGACGGTCTGTAACACCATAAGCTATATCATCTTGAACAGGTATACAATAACATAACCCATATAACGTACAAGGTCAATCCCATACCTGACCAACACTCAGACATATGAACAGTATATAATCACATGTAATAACAATCCGGTCCATACTAAACTGTGACATGATGCTAATCAAATGCATACAATAGTCTGGACCACACGTACATCATGCTCAACACACACAGCAGTATAGAAGAGACAAATGACATGTAACATGATGAACAAACATATGCAACAATCATAGCTCAATCAAATGCAGCAACTCACAGGCATATGTAAAACATATATCAAATACATGCATACATATATATCAATAATGCATATGCATGGCTATGTCTGCGGACCCATCCAACCATGACCCCAAAGTGGCCAGGGTGGCACGACATGACTACTATCCCGACTCCAGCTACCACTACTCTCGAGTGGCCGAGTTGGATAGTATGACTGGTAGCTAGCCGCTATAGAGTTATATGCTACCCTAGGGGTCCATGCTGCAAGTGACTCTAGCTCCCACTACCCATGAGTGGCCGAGTGCTGCACGACGGGACAAATTGCATGCTACTCCAACTACCACCGTATATAGTGGTCGAGCGTGGTACATCCAATGCTCTGCCCTCAACCTTGCTACCACTATCCCGAGTGGCCGGGGAGGCAGGATGACTGACGACCCTCGCAACTACAAGGGAGACCTAATCGTCAGCATGCATGCAATGTAATGATGAATAGCTCCACATACGTATCCTCGCAACACTCCCTATCCCACAAGGAATCCTGGTCAACCAAAAGTCAACTATGCAAGGACTACTAATCCACAAGACACTCTCTCTACCACACAGAGAGTCATACACAACTGACAGTCAACAATACTAAGACTTTCAGTCCGCAGACAATCCATATAACTATACACAGATACACGATCCATAATGGATATACAATCACGCTATGACCTCTAGTCCATAACCACATACTGACAACCACACACTTATCTATGCACAGACAACTAGATCCACCATAGATGCATAATTAATATGTGTACGATACAACAATCGACTCCATAATCTAATCCATCACCTAACTCTAGTGATGTAACATAGTAACTCAATCTGAGGTCACAAAGATAACCCTAACCACATGTACTTACTGAACATCCATCAGCTAACACACAATAGGATTTGTAGTTCATATCCGTGATAGATAATCGATGAAGTAACAACAATATATCTCAAAGGTCAAAGGTAGTACAAGCATATGATTAAATAAGAGTGAATTTAAGATCAAAGGTATCATCATAAGTCCAAATTCATGCATTGGAATTAGTCAAAACTACCTGACCAAGGTAGATATTACCCACCTGATATGAAGCTCGAAATAATGATCCTCAAGCCCGGGGACCTGCCTGGTATCCCAAACCTGCACATAATAATAAACTATGATTAAGTATAAATATTCGACAATACACAAACTAACTATTACGTCGTTTCTATATCCACGCTCTTTCCATAACACAACCAACCAATCACCTAACTCACCGACTACAACTCCAACACCTAACCGATTGACCAACATCCACAACCAAATCAAACCCTTCGAACAAGATCATCTCATCCGTAGCAATTACAGACATCACAAGAAAAAAGGAAATCAAACTTACCGATCTCAACACTCCACCGGCAACCCAATCGCGAAGCATTACCAATCAGATCTCCTTCGGTAGCACCCCCCTGTTCATCCGAGCAATCCAAACACAAAACTGCAATCAACCATTCCCAATTCTCGGTGAAACCAGAAATCTAACCGAAACTATAGATTAATATAGGACTTACCAACCCTTGGAATCCACATACGTTGCTCCTTCCCTAAACCCCTATTCATCGGCGACCATCAAGCTCCACACACTGCCCAAACACCGATTCGAGCTACTAGCAGTGAGACTCACAAGCAAGCATGGATTTCATCCAAATCAAGGGGAATGGATCAATCGCTTATCCAAATCTCGGCAGAAACTCGTAAATCCCAGCTCACAGTTGGCGACCCGATCGCATCACTGCCGACTCCCAGCTCCCAGCGAGGTCCTGTTGGAGCTCGACCGAAGTCCCTCCCTCCAGCTGGATCTCCTACCCGATGAACGACGACGGTGAGATGCGGAGGAGATAAGAGACGGAGGAGCAAAAATCGCGGAGAAGAGGAAGAAGTCACCGATCGCGATGGGGAGGAAGAAGAAATGAGGTAAAGAAATTCGTTCGGCTCTTTTAAAGGTTGTTCGGCCAACCGATTCAGGCAAACCCAAACCCGGTTGAAGCTCCAACCAGTTCAAACAAATTAAATTAAACCCAATCTCAATTAACCCTAACCCTTAATTAAACCTAATTAGCTGGGGTTAATCCATATCAAATTTTTTTTCGTATCTTACATTCTCCCCCACTTAATAAAATTTGGTCCCCAAATTTTCGACTTATGTACGAGTACGAGATGTCATAACAACCATCTCAAATATTCGGAGGAAAGTCACACACCTCCAGTGACAAAATGCGGGTACTGATAGCTTCTAAAATCTATCATGGATACTCTCAACATACCCTTTAAAGTCTGAATTACACCTTCCTATTGACCATCTATCAAAAGATAGATAATCGTACCAGAGTGGAACTCTATATTCATGATCTATTGGAGACTTTGCTAGAATCGTAAGATGAATCATGAATCACTATCGGAAATGATACTCAAGGATATTTGATGGATATAATTTCATCAAGCGATCCAACGAAGTCCATCTTATGGCTTGGAAGGAAATGAGCGGACTTGACTAATTGATCATCGATTACCCAAATAGCATCAGGTCCTTTCTGAATTCTAGATAATCTCCCAAAGCAGTCCATCGTACTAGGCTCCCACTTCATCATGATACGTAACCCTACTGGTCACCTTTACTTATTGGCACACCCAACATCGAACTAAGAAATCAACCATGTCCTACATGTCGTTCCACCACAAAGGACGTTTCAACACACACTATATTCGAATCCACTCCGAACAAATCACCAGTCTCTAATGTTGAGACCCCTGAATCAACTCTTCCTGAATTGGATGCAACTCTGGGAACCACTATCCTCCTCAGAGACGGAGAATTATTCTCACAAGAGAAAAACCATCTACTCTCCAAAGTCCACTCTATCCCACAGAACTGGAAGTGACTAAGAGACTATAATGACCAATCTCCCTTGTTGTATCTGTCCGTATCCTAGCAACTTTATAGCAGCTAGATAGTAGCTAGCTAAAATCCCATGAGCATTCCTGCTCCATACATCTACAAAACAAGATAATAACGGCTAAATTCACATCATATATATGATGCATATGAATACAATACTCTTCCATCAACGCTGAAAGAATTAACTAACCCTGATGCAAAAGTCAGCCACTGCCTAGGCCCTGAAACCTAGCTTCACAAGCTTCCGACCAAGTGATTCCCAGCACCTTCTTGGTCCAACAAGTTGGCGGTATAGTATCGCTAGAGCATCCTATCAACCTCTACGGTATCAACCAGATCAATCTAGGGAAACCACAACTTCCCTTAAGATTGTGAATATATCCAACACCATCTCGTCCAAAATGACAACCATCTACTGGTCCAATCGCTTCTAAACTATTCGATTCCTCAAGTCCCTGGATGACTAAATCGTCGATAAGTTTAACAACATTATCAACATCTCCTAAAATTCATACCAAGTATGAAATGTCATCTTCTATATACCTGTATTCTTTTTACTCTACGCTGATGATATATCAATCATCACACCAACAATGATAATTGTATGACACCAAGTCACTACAATATCAACACACCAATCATAAATCAACTCTAGAGTATACACAGGTGTCCTTTAAGCTGTTCTAAATATATCATCTATCCACAATGAAGGATATTCATTCCCAACAACTACTGCATACTCTCATCGATAAAACAATGCATTACCTCAAAGGTCTGTTTCTCTCTTAATAAAGAGTTCCAAATCTTTCCAAGAAGAAACACTTGGAAAGATAAATCTCCCATCCAATACCTCTGATAATCGCAACTTATGTTCTTCCAATTCCATAGTGTTTAGCAACACTGATACCAATAAAATCATCTCCCGGTATGAGGTCTCTAATATCAAAATTATTCCCGAAATCATGCCCAATTGCCTACTCCACCTGCCTATGTAGTGGCAAGCCTGGGAGTTCATCCGAATCTACATTTGAATACTCTCGTATTATATGCACATCTGAGAGACCTAGTATACCAACATTCTAATAATTTAACTATCCGTAAGGATATGTCTATAGTAGAGGTATGTCTAGCAAAGGCTAAAGGTATCCCTTGACTTCTTGATTGTTGATCAACATCTCACTTGACGGTAGAGAACAATCACCAACCCACAAATCGATAGGAACCCTTCTAATCTTATCTAAGAATATTCTAGACAAAGATACCTAAAATTACTCGTATCTCTCGATACACCAACAAATAGGGTAACCAAAAGTAATACCCTGAATGACCAATTCTTCGGTCTTCCATACCTCTTCTCGAGTAATCATGTAAACTCATACAACTTCTGTTCTTGACGGCTGAGCTCATGTAGGTGCAAAAGACTACCATGGAGGAACTGAAGTCAACTACTGAATTGAGATGCAATATCCAAAATGACTGTAATGGAGATGGTAAACACTGTTGTACTGGTAATGAGTATACTACCGATTGTGAAGTACTGAATAGATGTCAACATTGTAGCACGCTCCAACTCTATAAATGGTATAGATGTGTCTGGAGAATACAACATAGATATGACCATCGTCGTAGACTCTCTCCTCTGTACAAAGCATAACCACGCCTGGGAAGGTGATAGTTGTTGTCTGGACGTCTGAGTCTTCTGAGATGTCCTCTGCTGATACTGCTGAGTAAATTGCTTCTCTCAGATGGAAGTATCAAAGAACTCCACCATGTCTGAGGTAATAGATCGTTGCTGATGTGATAATTCAATCTTTTGTGATGATTTCGGCTTTCGAGGTTGTGGATCGTCCTCTCGAAAGCATCATCTATAGTCTTCAATTGAGTCTTCAAAGTACACCTCCTCATATGCATTGGTTGCTTACCATAGCAATAGGTGAACTGATCAAACGGATAATCCAACTTTATGTCATCGTGATCCACACTGCACGCCCACAATCCCTTCGGAGTCTTTCTTCTGAATTTGCTGATAAACATGAGAAGATGGTGTCGATCTGCAGTCGGTCTTCTATGGTCGAAAAACTCTCCAATAGTTGCTCGTGGCCCATGACTCCAATCTTGTTCCTTTTATCCAACATACGGATACTTCTGATTCCAATAATTTGACTTGCAATGTCTGCTTATCAAATTTCCAACTCTTAAACACTTGCTATAGAGTCATTTCATAGGATCTAATAGAAGATACAAATATCCTGATCAAGATGTCAGCCAATAAATCGTGGGTAGCTTAAGATATGTCGATCACATTCTCGAGCTATTAGGTGGTCGTAACCCTCGCAAATCTAACGACTTTGCATGGTACCTTCATTACTAAACGATCACCCAACCTGAAGCTCAAGAATTCCCTGACGATGAGTCAAAGAAGATGACGTGGGAAAATACTCTCTCACAACATCACTTCATCAAGCCCAAGTGATGTGTGATTTCCCAAAGGTTATTTCCTATCTCTTCCACCAAGTATCGGCTTGATCCCGATAATGGTATACTACTAACACTACTTTCTCTGAATAATACGAGTTAAGTACTCAAAAGTACTCTCAAAGTTATACAACTTAGAACGACCAATCCAGTGATCAAAATCCCTATGAATATTTGCATCAGCAACAGTATACATGCCTAGTCCATTACCTACAGATAATCATCTGACTAGTATAGTTAATAAAAATCTCTAAGATTGTAATCTTGATCTACATAAGAAATGTGGCTACCTGATCCCTGCTTTCCGACTCGATATCAGTCAGTTCTCAAAGGTAATTTACCTTTTTGATAGCAAGTCCAAGACACACAAACTCTACATGTCGTCCCGTGGTCAACTCAAACCATGATTACGAATAGCAACTAACACACTACAAGTCATCCCTGTTATAAGTAACTAAATGCATAGCCAACAGAAGGATATGTGATAACAGTTAACATACCTTAAACCTTGTAGCTTGGAGATGTCAGTAACAGCCATATCCTAGAACTCACAAAACCAAAACCGAGTAAAGCAAAACTCGATGTCCGAACGAAATAAAATCCCAAAAGTGGACTTCGCAACCTAGGGCTCTGAAACCAATAAAATTGTCATGCCCCGAGAGTATGCCGAGCCGAAAATAATCGGACAACACCTCCCCTGTTCGTGATACAATTCCCTGATATACATAAAGCCTCTCGACCACAATCACATAACAAATATATGGACATAATCCATAAAATACAGCGGAAGATACTGACAAATAATAAAGATACAAACGACTCAACTATGCACTCCGGAGTAACTTTAACACAACAGGAATCATAATAGAAATCACATCAAAGGCCAAATACATATAACACATCCATAACCACAAATATGGAAATGATATAGGATGAAAACCCAAAACAACAATTCAATAGAATATAACAATATGGAAATAATATCCAACCATTCGGTGTGAGATGGGATCAGCTGGCGAAGCTATGAACATCCAAGGAATCTTCTACCTATTATCTGGGCGACAGGAAACACAGGGTCCGTGGTGGTGAGTATAAACTCAGGGGTAATATGTAGAAAGTGCATGAACATATATATAGGGATATAGAGATCTACAAGTATACGTGTGAAGATCTACAGGTATACAGAATGAGTCCAATAGACATACAGTCCTAAATATACTAACAAGTAACCACATTATAGTCATACTCAATGCACATACTAAACTGATCAATTAAACATGAAGTAATGTACTAACGTATTTGACGGTCTGCAACACCATAAGCTATATCATCCTGAACAGGTATACAATAGCATAACCCATATAACGTACAAGGTCAATCCCATACCTGACCAACACTCAGACATATGAACAATATATAATCACATGTAATAACAATCCGGTCCATACTAAACTGTGACATGACACTAATCAAATGCATACAACAGTCTGGACCACACGTACATCATGCTCAACACACACGGCAGTATAGAAGAGGCAAATGACATGTAACATGATGAACAAACATATGCAACAATCATAGCTCAATCAAATGCAGCAACTCACAGGCATATGTAAAACATATATCAAATACATGCATACATATATATCAACAATACATATGTATGACCATGTCTGCGGACCCGTCCAACCACGATCCCAGAGTTGCCAGGGTGGCACGACATGACTACTATCCTGACTCCAGCTACCACTACTCTCGAGTGGCCGAGTTGGGTAGTATGACTGGTAGCTAGCCGCTATAAAGCTATATGCTACCCCAGGGGTCCCTGCTACAAGCGACTCTAGCTACCACTACCCATGAGTGGTCGAGTGTTGCACGACAGGACAAACTGCATGCTACTCCAGCTACCACCGTCTATAGTGGCTGAGTGCGACACATCCAATGCTCTACCCTCAATCATGCTACCACTATCCCGAGTGGCCGGAGAGGCAGGATGACTGACGACCCTCTCAATCACAAGGGAGACCTAATCGCCAGCATGCATGCAATGTAATGATGCATAGCTCCACATATGTATCCTCGCAACACTCCCTATCCTACGGGGAGTCCTGGTCAACTAAAAGTCAACTATGCAAGGACTACTAATCTACAAGACACTCTCTCTACCACACAAAGAGTCATACACAACTGACAGTCAACAATACTAAGACCTCCAGTCCGTAGCGATATACTATCGACAATCCATATAACCATACACAGATACACGATCCATAATGGATATACAATCACGCTATGACCTCCAGTCCATAGCCACATATTGACAACCACACACTTATCTATGCACAGACAACTAGATCCACTATAGATGCACAACTAATATGTGTACGATACAACAATCGACTCCATAATCTAATCCATCACCTAACTCTAGTGATGTAACATAGTAACTCAATCTGATGTCACAAAGATAACCCTAACCACATGTACTTACTGAACATCCATCAGCTAACACACAATAGGATTTGTAGTTCATATCCGTGATAGATAATCGATGAAGTAACAACAATATATCTCAAAGGTCAAAGGTAGTACAAGCATATGATTAAATAAGAGTGGATTTAAAATCAAAGGTATTATCATAAGTCCAAATTTATGCACTGGAATTAGTCAAAACTATCTGATCAGGGTAGATATTACCCACCTGATACAAAGCTCGAAATAATGATCCTCAAGCCCGGGGACCTGCTTGGTATCCCAAACCTGCACATAATAACAAACTATGATTAAGTACAAATATTCGACAATACACAAACTAACTATTACGTCGTTTCTATATCCACGCTCTTTCCATAACACAACCAACCAATCACCTAACTCACCGACTATATCTCCAACACCTAACCGATCGACAAACATCCACAACCAAATCAAACCCATCGAACAAGATCATCTCATCCATAGCAATTACAGACATCACAAGCAAAAAGGAAATCAAACTTACCGATCTCAGCACTCCACTGGCAACCCAATCGCAAAGCATTATCAATCAGATCTCCTCCGGCAGCACTCCCCTATTCACTCGAGCAATCCAAACACAAAACTGTAATCAACCATTCCCAATTCTCGGTGAAACCAGAAATCTAACCGAAACTATCGATTAATATAGGACTTACCAACCCTTGGAATCCACAGACGTTGCTCCTTCCCTAAACCCCTGTTCACCGACGACCATCAAGCTCCACACATTGCCTAAACACCGATCTGAGCTACTAGCAGTGAGACTCACAAGCAAGCATGGATTTCATCCAAATCAAGGGGAACAGATCAATCGCTTACCCAAATCTCGACAGAAACTCGTAAATCCTAGGTCATAGTTGGCGACCCGATCGCATCACCGCCGACTCCCATCTCCCAACGAGGTCTCTCACCCGTCGGAGCTCGACCGGAGTCCCTCCCTCCAGCTGGATCTCCTACCCAACGAACGACGACGGCGAGATGCGGAGGAGATAAGAGACGGAGGAGTAGAAATCGCGAAGAAGAGGAAGAAGTCGCCGATCGCGATGGGGAGGAAGAAGAAATGAGGTAAAGAAATTCGTTCGACTCTTTTAAAGGTCGTTCGGCCAACCGATTCAGGCAAACCCAAACCCGGTTCAAGCTCCAACCAGTTCAAACAAATTAAATTAAACCCAATCTCAATTAACCCTAGCCCTTAATTAAACCTAATTAGCTGGGGTTAATCCATATCAATTTTTTTTCGTATCTTACTGGGAGCCTCCGGGTATGGCTCGACAGGAGTCGAAGCTGGACTGTCAGATGGTTCGGCATTACTCGGCCTAGCCGAGCTGTGGGGAGTGGGGCTGGGAGACCTACGGGAAGGACTCCCTTCGAGTGAAGAGATAACCACCTTGCTCCTCTTCTGGCATTGGCACTGCTCCTCTGACTCTCCAGAGATAATAGTCTCAGCCACCATAGATGGTCGAGGTGGAGGGAGTTTATCTGAACCCGCCTCTTCTGGTGTCTCGGTCGAAGCTTCAGGCAGGGCAATCATTTAATCTTGCTTCCATTTCATCCTATTATTGATAGAAGTTCTCAACATGACTTCAGCTGCGAAAAGACACAAGACAAGTTAGATGTTAGTAATGAAAAAAAGAGAAAGAAAGAAAGAAAAGTAAAGCCTTTTACCTAAGGACCCACTTAATTCAGCCTCTATCGGGCTTAAGCAGAAATGATATAGTAGTGCCTCCTCTAGCAAGATGTTGACGTCGAATCTCAAGTCAGAGAGGACTTTAGCTATCTCTTGGCAAGTCGCCGATTTCTTGAAACTCCTCAAGGAGGGAGTAGGCGGCAGCTCGAGCTGCCAGTCACTCGACCAAGAGAATTGGGAGGCTGGTTTTACATACAAGTATCCAGTCTTCCAATACTTGTGCGAAGTAATAAGGTGGGCTAAGAATTTCGTCTTTGGGCACAGTGAAAAAGAAAACTTCGGTTTCTTTCCGTTTCGGGATGAAGTAGTAGTGGAATGGTTCGACAGTCAAAGGAAGATGATAAAATAGAAAGATGGTAACAAAGCCATTAATAAGGCTAAAGGAATTGGGAGTCATTGTAGAGGATTCGGTGGCCGCTAGAGGGGGAGGGGGGTGAATAGCTCGTTTCGTCGTGCGATGGAATTCGTTCATCGTGCTTGCTACAATTCAGTTAGTGCGCAGCGGAAATAAAGCAAAAACAAATACAAGCACACAAGACAAATAATAACACAAGGATATAACGTGGTTCGGAACCGAATGGTTCCCACTCCACGGATTGAGCTCTAGCGATGCCACAAATACCACTAAACAATAATACTCATTCTCGACAATAAGTCGGAGGTGGAGAAATCTTGTACAAGTGATTACAAAAGAAATACACGAAAATACAAGCAAAATATAAAGAAATGTAAAGAACACTTTACAAAACTAGGGTTTGAGCGCTTTGCTTGTTGGTTGCTTAGATGAGGTTGAAGGACCCTGAAATGCACCTGTAATTCGCCTTTAAATCGCCCCAAGAAAGCTCCCAAAGAACCAATGCCGGAATCTCCACGAACAACATCCTTTTAACCTGCATCGGGCTGGATTTCCGCCTGGCAGTCGACTACCAACACTGTTGTCGTGAGACAATGGCTCGATCCACGCTGGAAAGATTCCAACAGATCTCTTCGCAATGATCGATGACATCACCCGATCGTTAACGTCAGCCGGCCGATCCTATGGCGTTATATGAATTCAGGTCGAAAAACCTCGTCCATCGGGCCGATTGCCATCGATCGATCCAATGATCAGTCGACTGCCAAGGCATTTTTATCCCTTAACTGGCAGTCGAACTCTAGTCGACTCAGGCAGTCGAACCGACCATAATGACAGTCGACTGCCAACCTCAAATATGAGGTTTTAACCTCAAGTAAGGTGCCCCCATACTTGCTAGACCACCCTTAGCCTAGACCTAAGCCTTCTAGCCACCTCTGTCAGCCTCGCGCCTATCGGATCCCTCCAAGTCATCCATGACTTGTTCTTCCATACGCTAGCCTTTAGGTGCTTCCATTGACTATGTCATGCTAATGGTGTCTACACCGCCAAGGCACATTGGACTTATGATGCCAAGACTTTGCTTGGACTTTACGCCGTCAACCATTGGACTTATGCTGCCAAGACTTCACCCTTGGACTTTACGCTGCTAATATCAAATCCCTTGGACTTCTCAAATGCCAAGACTCAAGCTTGGACTTTCCCTTGCCAACCCATGTTGGACTTTCCATGTCAAGACCCATGCTTGGACTTTACATGCCAAGTACTCAAGACTTGGACTTTCCCTTGCCAACCCATGTTGGACTTTCCATGCCAAGACCCATGCTTGGACTTTACATGCCAAGTACTCAAGACTTGGACTTTCCATGACATGGTCAACTCCAGTCAACCATCAAAATTCCCCTCGAGTCAAACTCGAGTTCGGTCAATCATGACCCGGGTCAATTGCACCACAATCTCTCCAAAACATTGTCAGACATCAATGTCAAACATCAATATCAAACCTTTATGTCAAATATCAAAACATCGCTCGAGTCAAACTCGAGTCCGGTCAATCATGACCTGGGCCGATTGCACCAACAATCTCCCCCTTTTTGATATTTGACAAAAACACATACCTTTGAGTTAGAACACTAACTCAAATCTTCTTACCAATTATCCCACATTGGTAATCCCAAACATTCTCCCAAAATATTCTCCCCATTTTTGACTAACTTCAAAAAGGTATCTCCAAGGAGGGCAATGTCACATGTCCCAATGAGATCTTACAATCTTCCCCTTGGTCCAAAAATACCTAGGATACCTACAATCTTCCTAGTGATAAGTCCCATATCACTCTAGAGAGGCAATCCTACAAACTCTCCCAATTTCCAAATTAGGTATCTTAAAATTCTTATTTTCCCCTTCATGAGGAGAAATATCATCCATCATCCCATGATGGATACCTCCCCCTAAAGGCTTGCTCCCCCTTGACCATTGCACTAACAATGTCCTTAGAAAGTTTCTAAGCCAATAGGAACTCTAAACCATCAAAATAAGGTCTAAAGTTCAACATTGAACTTTTCAACACCTTAAATTTGATACATCACCCTAACGACGCTCCTAATCCATATCCAATAGATTTTCACCCTTTATAATGCTTCCCAAAGTATATCCTAGGGTTAGGAGTGGTTAGGGAATTTTATCGTAGTTGAAAACAGGCTAAACAATCTTGTTTTTCTCGAAATCAACCTGACAGTCGACTACTTATAGTTATTAGTCGAACTGCCCTTTATCAGTCGACTGCCATCAAGTGGAAGTCGATTGATAACTGAAACTGCCCAAATTCAGTTTCAGAAATTGAGTTTTAAAAAAGCATAAGTAATTCTACGTATTTTGAAAAATCATGAAAATTCATACGTACATTACTTATAAGCAATACAATGGGTGAAAAATATTTGAAAAATATTTTACTCATAAATATCAAAATTGATACAAAGTTCAAAAGTGAAGAAAAACTTCAATGTTTTAGCTCACTTTGTATCAATTTCATCAATGGTGATTGCTATCAAAAGATAGACTTCACCAAAGTTTTCTAAATAAATTTTAAAATGATTTTGAAAATCTATATTGGATCATATTCCTTGGGCTTAATGTAGATGACTTGTACACAAGCTTTCCCAATGATCCACAATTAAGATAAGATGAGTTTTAGTTCATCTAGATGCAAAAGCTATGCGCCTTGAACTTAACTCATATCCTAGCATCTCACATGTATCTAAGGTGTATAAATACACATACATGTCAAGTTAGATGTGAGATGTGAGTTTTGGTTTATCTTAAACTAAAGCCGGGTTTTGGTTTATCTTAAACTAAAGCCTCATGCATTTTTTAAGGCAATATTACTTGATTCCCTTATAGACGAGACTTCAAGTTATGCCATTGTCCTTAAATCAATTTTAATTAAATTAAATGCATGAATGATCATGACATAAATGATAACATAATTAAGCATGACCAATGATCATGATGTCATGACATATGATATAATCTAAAAATACATGACATTAAACCTTAATCCTAACATGATCATGACATATTAAATGATTAAAAATAAATATGATGTCATGACATGTTATATGACAAACAAAGTATGATAAATAAAAGGTATAGGTATAATAATACCTAACTTTTAATATTTATTGTCATTTGATATAGTTAAATATATTTTACCATATTACCCAAAATTTCCCAAACGTGCCAAAAATTCAAAATGACACACTAAGACCTCTAAACCTAAATTGTGTCAATTTGATTGATTTATCAAACTTCTTGAATAATATTGGCACATCCTAAAATCTTTTAGGATAATTATTCAAATCTATTTCCAAGGTATCCATAACCTTGAAAATGACCTAAGGTGCCCCCTTTACTATGGTTAGGTTAGCTACCCATTCATTTAAAGTTGGCACACCTAAACCCATCTAGTGTGAATCGATCATGCTCTTAGGAACCCAAAACCTATTTGAGCTCCTAGGATTTACTAGGTATTCCTTAGGGATGACCTCCCTAGATACCTTCCTAATGACCCTTCTAGGCTTGTCAGCCTTGGTCATTTGGGTCTTGACTAGGTTAACCTTAGGGATTGCCTCCCTAGTAACCTTCTTGGTGGTCTTCCTAGGTTTCATGGAAACCTTGGCCACTAAGCACCTACCTTGGTCAATCTTAAGGATGACTTCCCTATTGACCTTGGTCTTCCTAGACCTAGGTTTAGTTCCATAATCAAATGGAACATTATGATAAGTCACCTTAGGCTTAGGTTTGTGACCCAAATCTTTCTTGCCTTTTAATGACTCTTGTCTCCTATGCCCTAGGTTTTGACTTTGACTTCTAGACCCTAGGTTTGACCATTTGACCTTTGCATTTGATTTGTCATTTTTGCAAGGGTCTTTTCAAGTTTCTCAAGCCTTGATCTCAAGGCTTGATTTTCCAACTCTAATTGTCCAATTTTAGAATTTTAATTTAATCTTTGGGCATTGTTCTTCCTAGGCATATGTCTAGTCCATTTGGGATTAAAACCTAGGTACTCTTGTACCTTTCTAATTGTCTCCCTAGGTAGAATTGGTCTAGAATTATTTGACCTAGATTTATCTTTAGATAAATTTATTTTAGGGATATTAGTCCCAAATTTTTCCTTATTCTTAAAGTTGACCTTCTTAGCTCCTAAACAATATTCATTGTTCATAGCATGCTTTTCATGTACAATAGCAAGATTGTTAAAATTATTCCTAGCATGCTTTTTAACATTTAAGCTAGAAAGTGCATTATTAAAATATACCTTAGGGTTAACCTTAGCTCCTCCTACTTGTGATGCTTCTTCTTGGGTCTTTTTGCTCCCCCTAGGGCATTGACTTCTATAATGCTCCGATAGCCGGCATTTGAAGCAAATCACGTGCTCCTTGCTCTTCTTGGTGGGGACTCCAACTTCATTTGACTTTTCTTGTCTTTTAGGCGCCGGTGGAGTCTTCTTTACTCTTTTCGGGCACTTACTCTTATAGTGCCCGGATTCCCTACACTCAAAGCATATTATATGGTTTTTATTTTTAATTAACAAGCTCGAGTTACCTAGATCCGTGGTGGAAGCCTCTTGAGCTTGCTCTTCCTCTCGACTGGATATAGATGTCTCCTCTTGAGGTTGCTCCGGTGTGGGAATTCTCTCCTTCCCCTCAATCCTAGAGGTGGAGGCTTCTTCCACCTCTTCCAATCCCTCTCCCACCGATCCGGAAGTTGACTCCTCCTCAACTTCTGAATCCTCACTTACTTGTGAGGATGAGAATTCATCTTCGGCCTCCTCTTCTTGAGCCGGCGATGGGTCTTCATGAATCGGTAATGAATCTTCATGGAGCTTTGCCACTTGGCTCCATAGCTCCTTGACATCTATATAATTATCTAACATACATAAAATATTATTAGGTATTAAATCAATCAAAAATTTCATTACCTTATCATTTTTCTCGAAGGCTTGGACTTGCTCTTCGGTCCATCTCTTCTTCTTGAGGAACCCTCCCTTTGGTCCTCTTGGATAGCTAAATCCCTCCATCAACATGGACCATTCTTCAAAGTCCCTCATCATCAAGAAGTCTTCAATCCTTGTCTTCCATTGGTTGAAGCCTTCTTGTCCATAGAAAGTATATGAGATTGGGGTGTTGATGTCCCAACCCAAATTCTCTTGAATTTCCATCTTATTCCTCTTCACCCTCTAGCGTCTTGGCTCCAGGTTGTTAATCCATAGAAGAGCCCCGGGCACTGATACCAATTGTAGAGGATTCGATGGCTGCTAGAGGGGGGTGAATAGCTCGTTTCGTCGTGCGATGGAATTCGTTCGTCGTGCTTGCTACAATTCGGTTAGTGCACAACGAAAATAAAGCAATAACAAATACAAGCACACAAGACAAACAATAACACAAGGATATAACGTGGTTGGGAACCGAATGGTTCCTACTCCACGGATTGAGCTCTAAAGACCTCTAGCGATGCCATAAACACCACTAAACAATAATACTCCTTCTCGACAATAAGTCGGAGGTGGAGAAATCTTGTACAAGTGATTACAAAAGAAATACACGAAAATACAAGCAAAATACAAAGAAATGTAAAGACCACTTTACAAAACTAGGGTTTGAGCGCTTTGCTTGTTGGTTGCTTGGATGAGGTTGAAGGACCCTGAAATGCACCTGCAATTCGCCTTCAAATCGCCCCAAGAAAGCTCCCAAAGAACCAATGCCGAAATCTCCACGAACAACTTCCTTTTAACCTGCATTGGGCTGGATTTTCGCCTGGCAGTCGACTGCCAACACTGTTGTCGTGAGACAATGGCTCGATCCACGCTGGAAAGATTCCAACGGATCTCTTGGCAGTCGATTGATGACATCACCAGTCGACTGCTAACGTTCGTAGCCGACTGCCCAGTCATCTACGAAGCGTTCTATGGTCGCGGTCGAAAAACCTCATCCATCAGTCAACTGCCATCCATGGCAGTCGACTGCCATCGGTCAACTGATCCAATGATCAGTCGACTGCCAAGGCATTTTCAGCCCTTAACTGGCAGTCGAACTCTAGTCGACTCAGGCAGTCGAACCGGCCATAATGTCAGTCGACTGCCAACCTCAAATATGAGGTTTTAACCTCAAGTATGGTGCCCCCATACTTGCTAGACCACCCATAGCCTAGACCTAAGCCTTCTAGCCACCTCCGTTAGTCTCGCGCCTATCAGATCCCTCCAAGTCATCCATGACTTGTTCATCCATATGCTAGCCTTCAGGTGCTTCCATTGGCTATGTCATGCTAACGGTGTCTATACCGCCAAGGCACATTAGACTTATGTTGCCAAGACTCCGCTTGGACTTTACGCCGCCAACCATTGAACTTATACTGCCAAGACTTCACCCTTGGACTTTACGCCGCCAATATCAAACTCCTTGGACTTCTCAAATTCCAAGACTCAATCTTGGACTTTCTCTTGCCAACCCATGTTGGACTTTCCATGCCAAGACCTATGCTTAGACTTTACATGCCAAGTACTCAAGACTTGGACTTTGCCTTGCCAACCCATATTGGACTTTCCATGCCAAGACCCATGCTTGGACTTTCCATGCCAAGACTCATGCTTGGACTTTACATGCCAAGTACTCAAGGATTGAACTTTCCATGACATGGTCAACTCCAGTCAACCATCAAAATCCCCCTCGAGTCAAACTCGAGTTCGGTCAATCATGACCCGGGTCGATTGCACCAACAATTTCTCCAAAACATTGTCAAACATCAATGTTAAACATTAATGTCAAACCTTTATGTCAAACATCAAAACATCGCTCGAGTCAAACTCGAGTCCGGTCAATCGTGACCTGGGCCGATTGCACCAACAGTCATCTGCCGTAAAGGGATACAGAATTAAGAAGACAACTCGACATAGAAGGGGTGAAGGGGGAAGCCGAGTCCCACCACCAATTGGTCATGGAAGAAGGATATAAAGCCTTCAGGTGGTTCATGAGGATGCTGATCTCGCTGAGGTGCCCTAAGTTTTTGGGTAAGGGGGATATGAAAGGCCGCCTTAAGTTCATGGCGGTTTTCAGGGGTGAAGACGCTGCGGATCCTAAGGAACCAAAGGCTAGAGGTATTTGCCATTGGAAAAAAATGGGGTAAAAGGACTTACGAGGATGCAGACACATCAGAGAAGATAGAGGAAGGGAATCACCAGAGAAGATGACTGCATTGGAGAGATCGCGATGGACAGATAATGGGCCCTGAGTTTCTAATGCTGCTTATAAAGAAAAGCCATGTTGGTTCGTCTCTCGAACAGTTTGATTTAGGGCTTTGAGAGACACGTGGCGATGTTTCATAAAGCCTCAGGAAATGAGGCAATTATATCAAATCTGAGCATTTTTGGTCTGTCTTTAAGGGGAGATCTTGATCGTTCCCAAGGATGTAGTTTAAGCACGCTCCCCCATTCTTACATTACCTGGTTGAAAAGGCACGGTCACTGGATCCCAAAATGCATTAGAGATAGTCTAGTTAGTCATGCTGTGCATGTCCTTCGACAAGACTTGGGGGGAGGGGGTTGACGCTAACCTATGATTGAAAACAAATTATATGCATAACTATATCTCATTCATGGAGCTCAATCGTATGATATTCTGAAGGCATTATATCTTGGCATGGTCGTATGACATTTTGAAGGTATTATATCTTGGCATGGTCGTATGACATTCTGAAGGCATTATATCTTGACATAACCATATAATATTTTGAAGGCATTATATCTTGGTGTAACCCCTTATTATGATGCAATAGGTACACGCTGCGTTGCAAGTGCGCTGGCACACTTGCGGCAAGAATAAACACCCCCTTTATAAGGGGGTGTGCGTCCAAGAGCGAAGTGTAGGAGATCGTTGGAACACTAGAGGGGGGGGTGAATAGCGTCGAGCTAGTGCGTGATGGAATTCTTTCGCGTGTTCGTCTATAAACTTCATTAGCACAGCGGAATATAGATAATAATAACAATAACGAAATAGACAATCACACAAGAATACAAGAATATAACGTGGTTCGGAACCGAATGGTTCCTACTCCACGGATCGAGCTCTAAAGAGCTCTAGCGATGCTACAAACACCACTAAGCAATAAACTCCTTCTCGACAAAACGTTGGAGCTGGAGAAATCTCTTACAACAGTTTACAATAATAAACTAAATACAACAAGCAATTATAATGAAATACAATGCAATACAAGTAAAGAAAACACTTTACGAATGCCTTTGAATTGCTTGCTTTTGGTTGCTTGAAGAATAACCTTGAAGACCCTGATTTGCAGTAACAAATTGCCCTAAGGATGCTCAAGAACCATTGGCTTTTTTCCTCCTTCATGAGCTCCATTTAAAGCTTCAACCTGTGTTGGAAAATGCCTATCAGTCGACTGATCGGGACCATCAGTCGACTGATGCCACTGTTGTCGTGAGACAACGGCTAGATCCACGCTGGAAAGATCCAATGGATCCATCATCAGTTGACTGATTATGACCATCAGTCGACTGATAGAGCCTCCACTCGACTGCTAACCCCAACAGTCGAGTCAGACTCTATTCTGTGCTCGAAAAACTGAGCACCAGTCGACCGATCACACGATCAATCGACTGCTCGACCAATCAGTCAACTGCCCACCTATGGCAGTCAACTGCTAGGGCAATTCCCGCATTCAAACCCTAGTTGACTCACACCAGTCGACTTCCATATGACACCAGTCGACTGGCACACCTCAAACATGAGGTTTAACCCAAGTATGATTCCCCCATACTTGCTAGACCACCCGTAGCGTAGACCTAAGCCTTCTAGCCACCTCCGTTAGCCTCATGCCTCTCGGATCCCTCCAAGTCATCCATGACTTGTTCATCCATTGTGCTAGCCTTCAGGTGCTTCCATCGGCTATATCATGCTAACGGTGTCTACACCGCCAAGGCACATTGGACTTATGCCACCAAGATTCCGCTTGGACTTTACGCCGCCAACCATTGGACTTATGCTGCTAAGACTCTCGCTTATACTTTACGCCGCCAATATCAAACCCCTTGGACTTCTCAAATGCCAAGACTCAAGCTTGGACTTTCCCTTGCCAACCCATGTTGGACTTTCCATGCCAACCCATGTTGGACTTTCCATTGCCAAGACCCATGCTTGGACTTTCCTTGCCAACCCATGTTGGGCTTTCCATTGCCAAGACCCATGCTTGGACTTTCCCAAATGCTAAGTGTCCCACTTGGACTTTCCCATGACAATCACATTGTCATATATTTTTGTTGAACATCAAAATATCTCTCGAGTCAAGCTCGAGTCCTGGTCAATCGTGACCTGGGCCGATTGCACCAACAATCTCCCCCTTTTTGATGTTTGACAAAAATCAAACAAACCATTGAGTTAGACCATTTAACTCAAACCAATCATCCCCATCAATTTTCCCAATTGATGTCATTCTCCCAATAAATTCTTCCCCTTTTTGACTAACATCAAAAAGGTTATCTCTCCAAGGAGATCAATGTCTCATGTCCCAATGAGATCTTACAATCTCTCCCTTGGTCCAAAAATACCTAGGATGCCTACCATCTTCCTAGTGATAAGTCTCATATCACTCAAGAGAGGCAATCCTATGCATTCTCCCAATTTCCAAATTGGGTCTCTCAAAATCCCTTTTTCTTCTCCCCATGAGGAAAAAATATCATCCATTATCCCATGATGGATACCTCTCCCTAAAGGTTTGCTCCCCCTTGACCATTGCACCAACAATGTTCTTGGGAAGTCCCTATGCCAATAGGAACTCTAAACTATCAAAAATAAGGTCTAAAGTTCAAATATGAACTCTTCCATTATTAAATTTGATACAAACCCTAAACAACTCTCCTAATCCATATCTAATGGATTTTCACCCTTTATAATGCTTCCAAAAGTATATCCTAGAATTAGAAGTCGTTAGGGACCTTAACCGCAGCTAAACACGGGCTAAACATATCTTGTTTTCCCAAAATCAGCATTGGCAGTCGACTCTCTCAGCTACCAGTCGACTGCCACCCTCATCAATCGACTGCCACCCAGGGCAGTCGACTGATAACTGAAATATCAGAATTTCAATTATCAGAAACGAAATTCGAAAAATCATAAGTAATTCTACGTACATCGAAAAATCGTGAAAATTCATACGTATATTACTTATAGTCAATACAATGGGTGAAAAATGATAGAAAAATATTTTACCCATAAAATATCAAAATTGATACAAAATCCAAAAGTGAATAAAAACTTCAAAGTTTTAGCTCACTTTGTATCAATCTCATCAATGGTGATTGCTATCAAAAGATAGACTTCACTAAGGTTTTACAAAAAGATTTTAAAATATTTTCAAAACCTTATTTTGGATTATATTCCTTGGGCTCAATGTACATGACTTGTACACAAGCTTTTCCAATGATCTACAAATGAAATAAGATGAGTTTTAGTTCATCTAGATGCAAAAACTATGCACCTTGAACTTAACTCATATCCTAGCATCTCACATGTATCTAGGAAGTATAAATACACATACATGTCAATGTGATGTGAGATGTGAGTTTTGTTCTCCCTAATCTAGGGTTTCATGTATTTTTCTAAGACAACTCTACTTGATTCCCTTATAAATGGGACTCCAAGTCATGTCATTATCCTTAAATCAATTTTAGTCAAATTAAATGCATGAAATATGTTCATGGCATAAATGATAGCATAATAAAGCATGACCAATGATCATGATGTCATGACATATGATATAAACTAAAAATACATGACATTTAACCTAATCCTAAGCATGATCATGACATTTTAAATGATTAAAAATAGATATTATGTCATGACATGTTATATGACAAACAAAGCATGACATATAAAAAGTATAGGTATAATAATACCTAAATTTTAATATTAGTTTCCATTTGTTATAATTAGATTTATTTTGCCATATTACTACTAATCTCCCTAGTGTGCCAAAAATCCAAAATGACACACTATGACCTCTAATCCTAAATTGTGTCAATTTAATTGATTTTTTATAATTCCAAAAATGTATTAGCACATCCTAAATTCTTTTAGGATCATAAGATCAAATCTATTTCCAAGGTATCCATAACCTTGAAAATTACCTAAAGTGTCATTTTTATTATGGTTGAGTTAGCTACCCATCCAATCAAGGTTGGTACACTCTAAACCCATCTAGCGTGAATCAATCACGCTCTTAGGAACCCAAAACCTATTTGAGCTCCTAGAATTTACTAGTTATTCCTTAGGGATAACCTCCCTAGATACCTTAATGACCCTCCTAGGCTTTGTAGCCTTGGTCATTATGGTCTTGTCATGGTTAACCTTAGGGATTGCCTCCCTAGTAACCTTCTTAGTGGCCACCCTAGGTTTCCTTGAAACCCTAGCCACTAGGCACAAACCTTGATTACTCTTAGGGATAACTTCCCTAGTAACCTTGGTCTTCCTAGACCTAGTTTGTGTTCCATAATCTAAGGGAACACTATGATAAGTCACCTTAGGCTTAGGTTTGTGACCCAAACCTTGTTTGCCCTTGGTTGACTTTTGTCTCTTAGGTCCTAGGTGTTGACTTTGAGATCTAGACCCTTGACTTTGACTATTTGACCCTTGAAATTGATTTTGCATCTTCTTGAGGGTCTTTTCTAATTTCTCAAGCCTTGACCTCAAGACTTGATTTTCTAATTCTAATTGCCCAAATTTTGAATTTTAATTTAGTCTTTGGGCATTAGCATTTTCTCTAGGCATATGCCTAGTACATTTAGGATTAAGACCTAGGTGTTCTCTTATTTTCTTGATAGATTCCCTAGGTAAAATATTTTTAGGGACATTAGTCCCAAATTTCTCCTTATTACCAAAATGGACACTTTTAGCACCTACATATAAATATTTATCTCTAGCATGCTTTTCATAATGAATTGCAAGAGAATTAAAATTTCTAGCATACTTTTGCTTATTATTTAAAGAAAAAGCATTATTTAAATGATATACCTTAGGGTTTGCCTTAGCTCCCCCTACATGTGATGCTCCTCCTTGCCCCTTCTTTTCCCCCTTTGGGCATTGACTCTGGTAATGACCTGGTTGTCGGCACTTGAAGCAAATGACTTGCTCCTTGCTTTTGATTGTTGGGGGACCGACATCCTTGATTTTTGGCGCCGGTGGAGCTTTCCTTACTCTCTTTGGGAACTTGCTCTTATAGTGCCCAAATTCCTTACACTCAAAACACATAATATTATTTTTATTTTGAATAACGGTGTTTGAGTTACCTAAGTCAATGGAGGCCGGAATCGGATTTTGAGCTTCTTCATCTTGACCGGATGTCGAAGCTTCTTCTTGGTGTTGCTTCGGTGATCTAATCTCCTCCCCCTCAATCCTAGAGGTGGAGGTCTCCTCCAATTCTACTTCCTCTTCCTCCTTGGATGTTGATGGTCTCTCAACCTCCAAGTCCTCACTTCCTTGTGAGGATGATGATGATTCTTCCTCGGCTTCTTGCTCTTCTTGAGCCGATGAAGATTCTTCTTCTTCTACTTGTGCCAAGTGAGGCTTCTCATGAAACTTGGCCAATTTGTCTAATAGCTCCTTGGCGTCAAGATATTCACCTAGCCTAGACAAAACATCATTAGGTATCAAATCTTCTAAAAGTTTTGTTACCTTGGCTTCGGTCTTGAATTTTTGTTGTTGCTCTTGGGTCCATTTCTTCAACTTGAGGACTTGTCCCTTTTTATCTCTAGGAGGTTCAAAGCCTTCTACGAGGATGAATCAATCCTCTATGTCCATCATCAAGAATGTCTCCATTCTTGCTCTCCACGTCGGAAAATCTTCTCGGTCGTATGGTGGTGGAGTGTTGATGTCCCATCCAAGCTTGTCTTGGAATTCCATCTTGTTCCCTCTAGCGGGCTCCCTTAGTTGTTAAACTTCAAAAGCGATCTCGCTCTGATACCATTTGTAGGAGATCGTTGGGACGCTAGAGGGGGGGGGTGAATAGCGTCGAGCTAGTGCGTGATGGAATTCTTTCGCGTGTTCGTCTACAAACTTCGTTAGCACAGTGGAATATAGATAATAATAACAATAACGAAATAGATAATCACACAAGAACACAAGAATATAATGTGGTTCGGAACCGAATGGTTTCTACTTCACGGCTCGAGCTCTAAAGAGCTCTAGCGATGCCACAAACACCACTAAGCAATAAACTCCTTCTCGATAACACGTCGGAGGTGGAGAAACCTCTTACAACAATTTACAACAATAAACTAAATACAACAAGCAATTATAATGAAATACAATGCAATACAAGTAAAGAAAACACTTTACGAATGTCTTTGGATTGCTTGCTTTTGATTGCTTAAAGAATGGCCTTGGATACCCTGATTTGCAGTAACAAATCGCCCCAAGGATGCTCAAGAACCATTGGCTTTTTTATCCTTCACGAGCTCCATTTAAAGCTTCAACCTGTGCTGAAAAACACCTATCAGTCGACTGATCCCACTGTTGTCATGAGACAACGGCTAGATCTACGCTGAAAAGATCCAACGGATCCATCATCAGTCGACAGATTATGACTATCAATCGACTGATAGAGCCTCCACTCGACTGCTAACCCCAACAGTCGAGTCAGACTCCATTCTATGCCCAAAAAACCGAGCACCAGTCAACTGATCACACGATCAATCGACTGCTCGACCAATCAGTCGACTGCCCACCTATGGCAGTCGACTGTTAGGGCAATTCCCGCAGTCAAACCCTAGTTGACTCACACCAGTCGACTGACACACCTCAAACATGAGGTTTTAATCTCAAACATGAGGTTTAACCCAAGTATGGTTCCCCCATACTTGCTAGACCACCCGTAGCCTAGACCTAAGCCTTCTAGCCACATTCGTCAGCCTCACGCCTCTCGGATCCCTCCAAGTCATCCATGACTTGTTCATCCATTGCGCTAGCCTTCAAGTGCTTTCATCGACTATGTCATGCTAACGGTATCTACACCACCAAGGCACATTGGACTTATACCGCCAAGACTCCGCTTGGACTTTACACCGCCAACCATTGGACTTATGCTGCCAAGACTCCTGCTTGGACTTTACGCCGCCAATATCAAACCCCTTGGACTTCTCAAATGCCAAGACTCAAGCTTGGAATTTCCCTTGCCAACCCATGTTGGACTTTCCATGCCAACCCATATTGGACTTTCCATTGCCAAGACCTATGCTTGGACTTTCCTTGCCAACCCATGTTGGACTTTCCATTGCCAAGACTCATGCTTGGACTTTCCCAAATGCCAAGTATCCCACTTGGACTTTCCCAAATGCCAAGTGTCGCACTTGGACTTTCCCATGACAATCACATTGTCATATATTTTTGTCGAACATCAAAACATCTCTCGAGTCAAGCTCGAGTTTTGGTCAATCGTGACCTAGGCCAATTGCACCAACACGAAGGAGGGATAGAACGTCGAAGCGCTGCTTGAAAGGAGAGCTAAGTGAAGTCGGAGAAGAGAGGGAACACCAAAGGTGGTTGGAATTTGTATCGTAAAGAAGTAGGACTCTTCCGTCGTGATCAGTCCTCAGACAGAAGCCATCTTCTTCCTTTGCTGGACGCGAGAAGTTTCTGACAGAACCTGTAAGTTTTTCTTTTTCCAATTTTTTATAGCAGCTTTCTTCCTTTATTTTTGCTTGGATAATCTCGATTAGATGCCCAAAGAACCTACAATGGTATCAGAGTTATAGTTGGTAAGCATCTAATAAAGATTAGAAAATTTTTATTTCTGCAAAAACACTATTCATCGCAAAATCGAAAGAAAAAAAATGCGAAGAAGAAGATGAACAGTGTTGAACACTGTTTCTGTCGAGTGGAATACCACTCATGACAAACTACCCTGGTCATTCCAGAGTGGTTTGTCGAGTGGAAAATCACTCTGGACAAACTGTCGTAGCGGAGCTGCGGCGGTGAAACGGCGGCGGTTTGGCCCGGCTAAGCGATTCACCACCGCGAGCGATTGACCATGCCGACAGTGGTGAAACCGTCGACAGGGCAGTTTGACCGTCGACCAGTGCAGTTTCATGCCTGCCAGGGCAGTTAAACCGCCAACAGGGCGATTTCCCTATAGTCCAGGGCGGTTAAACCGCAAGTAGGGCGATTCTTGCGAGCGAAGCGATCTTTCGCCTATTTACCGCCTGCCAGGTGGTTAAACCGCTATGGCAGGCGGTTTCGTCGACGGCGGTTTAACGGGACGAGCGATTTAAACCATCGGCAGGGCGATTTTACCCCTGGGCAAGGCCATTCCACCACAAGAAGATCAGTTTGGAAACTAGTCTAAATCGGTCGGGAACCACAGTAAGTGCCTAGTATGGCTTAGTCAACTCTTGGTCAACCAAAGTTGACTTTGGTCAACCAAAGTTGATTAATAATCAAGTAATTGTTTGGAACAATTGGAACTTGACATAAACAACTTAGAGATAGACTAAATGAATTAGAGTTGATGTCTAGGGACGATGAGAAGAAAAAGAATACTATACATATTGCTTGGGTGTCTGGGGTACTCGGCGCAAATTGCATGGTGTTTGGATTCTCACGGTCAATTTTGAGTCTTCATGGTACTAGTCGACTAAACTTAGATAATAGTCAATTGGTAAAAGTACCAATTGACTGATCTAAGTAAGTCTATCGATAGTTCTCCATAAAATCAAGGAAATTTGTTCTTGATTTATTGTGATGGATCTATGCCTATATATAAATTGAATTAAGTCGGTATATATATTGGTTTGTCGGTTTTGTACTGACTTAATTAATATCAATTTTCAGATGGCACGGATGATTACCACTATGACGAGACGCGATGTGTTGCGTAATCAGCTGAGAGAGGCTATCCAGGGGATAGAGTATGACTCAACTCATGGAGTCGGGTGGCACATCAGGAGGCTTGATAGATTGTTCTGGATACTTGAGATGCAGGAGTTTCCAATTCTAGAGAATTACAGAATATGGGCTCTTGTCCGTTCACTACCACAGCACCTGAGTGACATAGCGCATCAGATCTGGGAGTGCTATGAGGGACGCGTCTCTTATACCCAGTTATGCGTTGAGCTGCTTCACTACGAAGACTGTGAGGTGCATCGTGAAGATCTATAGGAAGATTCGAAAGAGGACCCTGATGGAATCTTTCCTTTTGGATCGCTTCAAAGGTGTCCTTCGGAAGATTTTGCATCCTGGCATCATCTTGAGAGCATCTCGACGAGGGATGTCCTAGTTCAGCCCAAGAAGATTGGGCATATTTGGATTATTACTGCACTAGTATTTGTCCTAGTGGGAGTAATGATTATCTATCTAGTTGTTTAATTTTTTTTTCAGTTATGAGTAAGAAGAATATTATATGTAACATTCTTAGTAGAGTTATCTTTGTTATGTGTTAACAATGTACAACAAGTTTAATTTAATGATATGTTCATTTTATGCTGTTAACTCTATATGATGCATGATATTTTTGCTCTTTGATTTGTTCATATTGAGTACACTTTAAATGAAATGTTCATTTAATAATATCATGTTAAGATGGGATGTATGTAATGTAATTGATCAAAGTCGATTCGATTGGTACATACAAATGATGAGTGGGAATTGAATTGTCACTTGATTTTGTAAACCAAATCGAATTTACATTGAGTCAATTTGCAGATTACATACATAAAATCATACACTGAATAACTAAATAATGTGTTTATTTATATTAGGTTATGATAACTAAAAATATCATAGCTGAACTCAATAAGGGTGAGAAACTCAATGGAGATAACTACAAGATCTGACACCTTAAGATACAATATGTTCTTGAGGAAAAAAGTTCTAGAGGCTGTAAATCAGGTCATGGTAGAACTTGTAGATGGTCCCACTGCACAAAACAGGCGAGATCTTGATGCCTACAAGGCATGGAAGAAGAAATACTCTACTGTTAAGGGCATCTTGATTAGTTCAATGATTGATGACCTAGTTTTTGAGTATGAGCCGTATCCTTTAGCTCATGTTGTCTGGGTTGCCCTTAAGGATAAGTACAGCGGAGTTAGTCTGAGCAAGCTTCGACAGCTGACGATTAAGTTCGATAGCTATAAGAAGCGCCCGAATGTTACTATGGTTCAACATCTCAGGGAGATGCCGAATATAATTTGGGAGCTTAGAACTGTCGGTCACGAGCTGACAGATGAACAACAAGTTCAGACAGTTATTCGATCCCTTCCAGATTATTGGGAGACCATGAAGCAGACCCTTACTCACAGCGAGAGTATTAAGACTTTCGCTGATGTCTCGCGCCATGTTGAATTAGAGGCGAAGAGAGTAGAATCTACAAGGATTTTTGGCCAAGCCTACTTGGCTGCCGGTTCTACTGAATCATCTGGATCCAAGAAAAAGAGATGGTTCAAGAAGGGGAAGGGAAAGAAGAAAGAAGCTGCTGCTGCAAGTGGGACAGACACAATCAAGAAAAAGAAGAACAAGAAGACATGGAAGAAACCTAAAAGCAAGGTGACTTGGTTTCATTGTGACAAAGAGGGTCACTACGCTCGGGAGTGTACCGAGCCAAGAAAGGTAACTTCTAGTCTGTCTTCTGAGCATTTTATTGCTAGTTCTGTGTTGTTGGCTGATTCTTATTCTTTGTGGATTATAGATTTGGGAGCAACCAACCATGTATCTTGGGAGCGAGTTACATATGTGGAGTACCACAGGGTACCAACTGACAACAAATGGATATATGTAGGAAACAATGCAAGAGTCGAAGTCAAAGGAGTCGACACTTGCAAACTTAACCTTCGGGGTGGAAGAACATTGTTTCTACATGATGTCTTTTATGCTTCTGAGATTCGGAGGAATCTTGTTTCCGTTACTTGTCTTCTTGATTTAGGGTATTGTATAAATTTTTACAGTCGGTGTGTTGAACTCAAGATTGACTCAGTGTCAATCGGTTATGGTTTCTTAACGAATGGTTTTATGGTTCTTGATGTGGAACCAAATGACAATTGTGCGATTGATAATTGTTTTTCAAATATTGCTCTTACTAGTGATGCAGAAATAACTGATGATATTTGACATGCTAGATTAGGACATATAGGACAAGATCGCATGAATCGATTAGCTAAAGAGGGCTTATTGGGCTTTTGAGCTAAGATTAACTTGTCTGTATGTGAGCATTGTCTTGCTGGAAAAGCAATTAGGAAACCATTTGGTAAGGCTATTAGGGCAGAGTCACCGTTGCAATTGATTCATTTGGATATTTGTGGTCCAATGAATGTGAGGGCTAGACATGGAGCTTCCTATTTCATTACATTTATTGATGATTTCTCTCGTTTCGGTCATGTGCATTTGATTTCTCACAAATCTGAAGCATTGGATTTTCTTCATTCGTTATATGAATGAAGTTGAGAATCAAATGAAACGTAAGGTTAAGACTTTACGCATTGATCGTGGTAGAGAATATTTGTCTGATATGTTCAAGATAATATGTAATGATAAAGGGATTATTAGACAGCTGACGATCCTTCGAACTCCATAGCAAAATGGGATTGCTGAGAGAAGAAATATGACTCTTCTCAAAATGGTTAGGTCTATAATGGCACAGACTAATTTGTCGATCTCCTATTGGGGAGATGCATTGCTAGCTGCAGCCTATATACTTATAAAGTGCCTTCAAAGTCAGTTCCATCTACCCCATATGAATGTTGGATAGGCAGAAAATCAGATTTGGGAAATCGGAGACCCTGGGGGTCAGCTGCATATGTTCATGATAGTTCTCACAAGTATGGAAAACTAGGACCTAGAGGTAAGAAGTGTATCTTTATAAGATATTCTGATACCTCAAAAGGTTATGTTTTCATAAGTGAGCAATAAGATGAAACAATCTCCGAATTGGATTCGAGAGATGCTATTTTTCTTGAAACTGAGTTCCCATCTAGAGGTGAAGTTGATAAGACAATTCCTCTATTTGAGGAGGAAGAGTCGTTATCAACTGGGCAGGTGTATAGTGGGATACCTGGAACTAGTCAACCCAGTGGGAGTACTTTACCTAGTCACGGGGTGACTTCTCATCAGCCCAACTTACGAAAAAATGCTCGTAAGATCAAACCTAAGAAGAGGTTTGATATTGAGAATGAGACAATGATGACACTCCCTGTTGACGATGAGGAACCTCAGTCAATAAAGGAAGCTCTGGGCTCTAGAGCTGGAGAAAAGTGGAAAGTTGCAATGGTTGAAGAAATGGAGTCAATGATTAAGAATCATGTTTTGGAGTTAGTCGATCTTCCTCCTGGCCGAAGGGCTATTGGGAATAAATGGATTCTCAAAATAAAGAGGAAAGCTGATAGATCGATTAATAGATACAAAGCTCGTCTAGTTGCAAAAGGATTTACCCAATTGGAGGGTATTGACTTTGAGGAGACATTTTCCCCCGTAGTAAAGTTTGTGTCAATCCGAGTTATTTTGGCTTTAGTGGCGTATTATGACTTAGAGTTACATCAAATGGATGTAAAAACCACTTTCCTTAACGGTGAGCTTGATGAGGAAATCTATATGGTTCAACCAGAAGGTTTTGTTGCTGAAGGCCAAAAAGATAAAGTATGTAGATTGAAGAAATCTATATATGGGCTAAAGCAAGCATCAAGATAGTGGAACATAAGATTTAACGAAGTGGTTTTATCTTATGGTTTCGAAATGATCAATGAGGATCATTGTGTTTTCCTGAAGAAGGACAAAGGAAAGTATGTCATTTTATCATTATATGTTGATGATATGCTGATTGCTGGAAATGACATAGGTTTTATGATAGAAGTCAAAAAGTGGCTTTCATCATAATTTGACACAATAGATATGGGAGAAGCTGAATACATCTTAGGAGTAAAGATCATCAAGGATTGATCTAAGAGACTTTTGTGTTTGTCTCAAGAGTCTTATACAAATAAGATGTTACAACATTTCAGCATGTCTAATTGCAACAGTGAACAAACACCTATTGTGAAAGGTACTGTTCTGAGCAAGAGTATGAGTCCCAAAACTCCTAATGAAATAGCCGAGATGAATAAAAAATCATATGCCAGTGTTGTTGGTAGTTTAATGTACACTATATTGTGTACTCATCCCGATATCAGCTATGCTATTGGCTTAGTCAGTCGTTTTCAGTCAAACCCAAGACCGAGACACTGGAAGACAGTGAAAATGATATTCAGATATCTGAAAGCGACGACAGATTATAGTCTCTGTTATCAAGGATCAGATATGAGTCTGAAGGGATATTCAGATGCAGATTGGGCTGGGGACCTAGATGATAGAAAATCTATATCAGGCTATGCGTTCTTATTGAATGGTGGCGTCATCTCTTAGAACAGCAAGAAATAGGCCTGTGTGGCTTTATCAACCATGGAAGTTGAATTGTGACATGTTCGGCAGCTATACAAGAAGCGGTCTGGTTAAGAAGGTTCCTAAAACATCTAAAGATTGCTGAAGACAGTGGGAGTCTAGTGATTGTCTACTGTGATAGTCAAGCTGCTATAACTTTTTCCAAGGATCCCAAATATCATAGCAAGGGCAAGCATATTTCTATAAAGTATAACTTTATTAGGGATATTGTTGCTAAGAAGAAGGTGATTCTTAAGTATATTCCTACACGAGCTATGCTTGCAGATCCTTTTACTAAGTCAATGACTAGAGAGTCATTTAATGAGCATGTAAAGTCTATGAGACTTCGTAGAATGTAACAATTTTGTAATGACAATTGGATATTGTAATTTGATTATTTTTTAATGCAAGCTATAATTTATTCAGTGTATGTGATATTACATTCTAATAAGATCTTGGTGAGCATGTTGACAGGTAGTGATTGGTCCTCTCACATGGACAATCATCTCTGTTTGTTATGTACAAATAGGGGTAAGACTATTGCTTATAGGATAGCTTTGGAAGCTATATGTATGGGATACATACCTATAAGTTGGGGTCGTCTTGATATATGTATCAAGATAAGATCATTTAAGAAAAGTGATCGAAGTAAATGTTCCCACCATTTACTATACCTGTTTAATGAGTCAGATTAGAATTCATATGTTGAATTCAGGATTAGACATTTGGAATGTCTGGATCAAAATCTATACGATGTTAACATAAACATGCGCTCTTTATTGGTAAAGAGAATAACATCGTAGAATGTGATTCATACCACGTGTGCTAAGGCGACAATAAGGGTAGTAGGAGAATGGATCACTGCTTCTCTACTATGTGAGACCTTTGAGATTATATGTTGATCTCAGTATTTGCCCTTTGTGACTATTTAGGTGTCTGCTTGAAGTTTTAATCAGGGTCTGCTACTTTAGGATGTAAACCTATTGACTATGGATGATTCGGTCTATGGAACATGACTAGGAAAGCGACTGATTAAAATGAATGGATTCACACTAAAAAGGAAGATTAAATAAGTTTACATCCTTTGAGAATTATTCACTGGTCGACCCATTTCTGTTATGTATGGAAGTGTTTGTGAATATTGAGAATATGAAACATGCTCTTAACTTAATGGTCATTATGAGGGATTAGAGATGTTCATATTGATGTAAGTGAAGATTATTTAATCTGGGCAAATAATAAGACATTATATCTAGGAAAACGGTTAAGTACCACCAGGAGAAAGATTCAGTACCACCTGGTAAATGGCTGGGAGCCACCTGGAGGATGACAATGGGTCATCAGGTGATTGACTACGTGTCATTCAGAGAATGATTATATATACCATTTGAGGAGCGGCTAAGTTAGGCGTAACAACTTTTCTTAGCATTGATCGCTCTATGAGCAGCTATGTAAGGTGTAACAACTTTTATAGCATTGGATTGCTCAGTGTGCTTGCTGTCGCACGAGCCATTTTCCTAAGTATGAATTGGTTGTTCTAATGGTCTTTGTGACTATTAATCTCTGTTCTATAAGTCTTTTTGGGACTATGGTCTCCGACACGATTCTGGTCTATGTGATTGGATACTTCTATTAGTCATTTGGGACTAATGACTCCGGCTCTATTTGGTCTATGTGACTAAATACCTCTTATTGGTCTATGTGACATGCTTTGGACGAGTGAGAGATGTAACCGTTTATTACGGCTGCATCGCAGAATAAACACCCCCTTTATAAGGGGGTGTGCGTCTAAGAGCGAAGGAGGGATAGAACGCCGAAGCGCTGCTTGAAAGGAGAGCGAAGTGAAGTTGGAGAAGAGAGGGAACACCAAAGGCAGCTGGAATTTGTCTCGTGAATAAGTAGGACTCTTCCGTCGTGATCGGTCCTCAGACAGAAGGCATCTTCTTCCTTTGCTGGACGCGAGAAGTTTCTGACGAAACCTGTAAGTTTTTCTTTTTCCAGTTTTTTACAGCAGCGTTCTTCCTTTATTTTTGCTTGGATAATCTCGATTAGATGCCCAAAGAATCTACACTTGGCATAGCCGTATGACATTTTGAAGGTATTATATCTCGGCATGGTTGTATGCCATTCTGAAGGCATTATACCTCGGCATGGTCGTATGACATTTCGGAAGCATCCCATCTCGGCAGTATTGCACCATCAACATATGATATATCTCGATGGGCGTTACAATTGGCTTCAGTATTATACCTCGGTCAACTTGTATCTCAGCAGGTCAAGTGACGTGACACTCATTAAAGTCAAGATGTCCAACGAGGCATCATTTGTCGGAGGCCTCATACGACAAGAAAACATACTGCCATGCCCATCTCAAGGAGGCATGTCCGTCGCATTAATGGAGCCCTGTCTCCCATCAACCACACGAGTGACATTAATTACTCTTCATACGCCTATAGTATTTATGAAGGTAACGTCCTCTATTACTTCTAAAAATGGCAGACCCTCGCTTTAAAGAGTTATGCCGACCATACCTTCCATACCACTCCGCGGGGATGAATCCACTTATATAAAAATAACTTGAGGAGATCAGATGAGGTTCCAGGTTTGATAATCTTTTAATCCTTCGCGCTTCACGTTCATTGTTTCTCCTCTTTTCTCTAGACTTATCCCTAACTTGAGCGTAGGAGGGGTTTGATCGAGATCTCCCTCGACACCCTCTTAATTGTGTTTCCTTCGCAGGTTTCCTTTTCTCGATCGTCCGTGATACATCATTCGGTATCAGCCGAGGCAACTCACAAACCCGTCCAAGTCAATGAACCTGCCACTTCAACAAGTCCAACCATGTCAATAAACAATTTGAGTCATCACTCAAAGCCGCTTTCACCATTGAACACCTTCACATCTTAGTCTCACCTGCAACAGTTAGTTATATTTATTGATCATCATATTCCGAATCAAATGTATAAACACGTAGGGACTTAACGACTTTAATAATCCCTTTTTGTCATTATATGGATAAACATATTCATTTGGTCAATCCAAGTATATTTCTCATCAAGCTCGTCATTAGAAAACAATTTTAAATTCTATTTGATGTCTACAAATTATAAACGAATGTCAATAAATAAATGATGTCGTCGAAGCAATTAAAAATATTGTTACAATAATTCATGATAGCTTATGTTATCCCTCACATTCATACTATATTTATTTTCGTATGTTTCATCTTTTGATATAGAGGATGATCATGATTCGATTCGAACCATGAATCGAATCGGAATCGATAGCCTAAAAATCAAACCAAAATTATTTTTTCAATTTTGGTTCCAAAATTGGAGTTGGAACAGGAGGCATATGGTTCAGTTCCGGTTCTTAAATTTTTGGAACCGAAACCGAAATCAAAATCAAAATCGAACCGGAATCGAAACTGAATATTTTTTTTTTGAAAATCGGAATTGAATTTTTAAAAATAATTTGATATTTAAATGGTAAGTGAACGATTTTGATTCCTTTAGATTCCAAAAGAATACGTAGATAATTTAATTTATATAAATTAAATTTAAGTTATTGTCTTTTTTTTCTAAGTGTTAAATTAAAGATGAGAGATGTAATATATAATAATAATAATATATATATATTCTTTCTTTTTAATTTATTAATGTAAATTTATTATTTAAATATATTTCAATGATAATTTTTTATGATAAATATTTAATTTAAAGAGTTATATAAATAAATACATCGACATAAATTGACATAAGTTAAATCTTCCGGTATAAAATTTAAATTAAAATAAATCAATCAAATTAATGAATTGAAAAATAATATACTTATATAGTTTATTAAAAAAATGAGAAACTTAAAATTAAATAATTTAAATTTTGATTATAAACGGTTTTAATCGAAATCGAATCGTAAGAAATTGAAATCGTCAGTTAACAGTTTGGTTTCATTTGGATGATGAATCGGAATCGACGGTTCCAAAATCAAAATCGAACTGTAAAAAACCGGAATCGGCGGTTTCAAAATCGAAATCGAAACCGTTGATGAATGGTTCAGTTCCAATTCCATTGGATGATAAATCAGAACTGACGATTTTAAAATCGAAATCTACGATTTTGAAATCGTGGTCACCTCTATTTTGATATAGTGGCTATGCAAAACTAATTTTTTCTGAAAAAACTAAAAATAAAATTTAATAATGTTAAGAATAAAATTAATAATCACTTTAAGTATTTATCATCTAATTTCCCCCCCATAATTAAATAGTTCTCTAATTGTAAACGGAAATTAAATTAACTGGCCGTTCTAGTGACAGAAGCCACCAACCGTCTCTTGCATGTTGTCCCTTTCTCTTATTAGCTTCAATGTTCAAACCTAGTCCCCTCCAAAAAGTGTTCCACCATTGTGGCCGAAAATAAAAGCGAAGTGAAAAGATGCCTTTTTTGTGGAGTCCCCTTTTACAATTGTCGAATCGAGATGGAGATCGATTTTGCCCGGATTTAATATATATAAAAAAATATAAAATCGTTATCAATTGTCTCTATTGATAAAAGGGATAAATCAAAATCTCAATTGATAAATATAATGAAAGGAGATCTCGATAATTTAGGATGATAGAATTTCAAAAAATTAATTCTGGATAAATCTTTTTATGCTTACCAACTTGATTAGCCCTGTAACTACCAATCAATATCTGTAGGAAGGTCCTTCACACAGTGGTTTTATTCAGTTGCCAAAAACTATGATATGTCGAGACAATTTTGGGAATTCCCATTTGCACAGGAACACCTGAGAAATCCAGCGATTGCAGATTACTGAACCAATTATGAACTACTCCTGTGGATGAAAACGGAGGACGAGAGATTGAGAATGAGAATGGCCAGATCGGCTCGTAATTACAAGAAAAATCCTTTGTTTCAGCACTCTGCAAGTCGATCTGATGATCTTCCTTCCTGTATGTACAAGCGCGCGCAGATCTTTGCTGCCGGATCTGTAAAAATTTTCAACGAACGCAATTGATCTGATGGGCGGGTTTGGAGGTACTGGCGCCGCCGCTCTCGGGGGGCTTGGCGGAAGCTGCTTCTTCGGCGGAGTCTCGGCCGCATTTCTGGCACCGCCGCGGCGGTGCGGGGACCACCAGGACCCGGCGGCAGGAAGGGCACGAGGCGTTGGAACCCAGCCAGGTGTCGACGCACGCGGCGTGGAAGCCGTGCCCGCACTGCGGCAGGACGCGGACCCTGTCGCCGTCGGCGAACTCGGCGAGGCAGATCGCGCAGTCGACGAGCTCGACGCCGCCTGTTGCCGCGGCGGTCGCGTCGGAGGAGACGAAGGAGAGCGTGGGGAGGGTGCGGAGGCTCTTCTTCTTGATCCCCTTTCTGCCGATCCGCGGCAGGGGCGGGAGGAGGGGCCGATCGTAGGATGAGGCGGAGGCGGTGAAGGAGCGGCGGAGGCAGCCGCAGCGGGCGACGAAGGCGAGGCCGAGGACGCAGATGAGCGCGCAGAGGAGGACGGCGAGTGTGATAATAACATCGGAGTGGAAAGCTAAGGCGCCGTCTATCCGATCCACCGCCTGGCCCGGTTGGGAAGAGAGCAGAAACCTCGCCGGAGAGCGCATTGCCTCGATCCGTAATCGTAAGCGAAGAAAGATCGGACTTGGGGGAGGGGGAGGAGGAGGAGGACTAACAGCTGGGGTTTTATAGAGGGCATTCTGCTTTAAGATTCGTGTCTCCTGTAACAGCTGCACGATGATGATTTTGCCACGCTTCCCTCGCAAGCTTCTACCCTCTAGTCAGGAAGCCAGCACGTGCCGGCCAACATACTTTTCCTAAATCGTTCATCCAATTAGCCCGATCTACAGATCGAATTAAGCTCCTTGATTTTTGTCCTTCTATTGAATTCGACATTGAACTTTATTTTTTCTCCTCAAAAGAACTGGATTACTCATGATGGAACTTACTTTCTAGGGATCGTAGTCAAGTTATACCCATGTGCTTGTGTTTTCTACTAAAGTTTAACCGCGCATGCTAACTAGGTATAGTGGCGGTAGTGGTGGTGGCGGCGGCACAAGCGAAGCTCACTTTATCTTCTGGTAGCAACACGTAGCGGGCGAATGGATTCAATGCTCCAACTTTTCCAAAAACCACATGATTCATTAGCATTTGCCGATCTCCTTTTGACCCGACTCCAAAAGTCGGAAGCAAAGCATGGTGCTCGTTAGGAGACATTCAAGCGGTCAATGATTGGACATGCTTTATGTGTTGAATGTGTCTGGCTGTGGCATTTATGATTCGAAATAACCATGCAGCTGTCCATGTACATATTTATACGACTTTTTTTGTATATATATTTTCAAATGGGATATTAAATTTTTTAAAAAAACTTAGCTATTAGATCGTCCACTACTAATGTGAATTCTTTCTAATTTATTCAAAATAAATTATCTTAAAATGATATTGTTAGGACATGAATTTTTTTTTTAAAAAATTAAAACGTCAATTTAACAATTCCATCGGTCTGTCTCAGGATTGCCGTGAAGGATCGTTCTAAATTTGAGAGAGAATTTTAAATCTTTCTTCAAAATTCGACTCGTATTTCATTCGTAAATTATCATAAGGTGCATTATCCCTCTAGAAATTGTCGAGACATGAAAATAAAAACCAAGGAGAGAGGCAATTAATGAAGCATTAAAGACCCAATGAGATCTGCAGTTCACAAGCCAAATAAATGTCGGTGAAATTAAGGAGTACATTGGAGGGGGGCAAATGTGAGTGTGTTTGGAAAGAGACGAGGGAATTATAAGTAACGTCTTCTTGTTTAGGGAGGAGATGAAAAAAATATAAATAATGAAAAGAAAAGGAAGAGGACGGGAAAGGAAGCTTTTACTCCAAATTAAAGAGTAAGAAAATCTTATTTTTTGTGAATAAGAAAAGATAAAAATTATCCTCTCTTTTCCTCCCTTTTCTTTCTTTCACCTCCTTCCTAAATAAGATTTAATATTTTTGCTCCCTTATCCTTTTTCATTACTTGCATTTTCGTCACTTCTTTCCAAATAAAACTTAATCGAAGGAGAAGAGAGAGAGAGAGAAAAAAGGAAAATTTACATCCTAAATTAGGATATAAAAAAATATTAATTTTTTTTAATAAGAAAGGATAAAAATTATCTCTCTCTTCCCTCCCTCTCTCCTCTCCTCACCTCCTTCCTAAAGGAGATTTAAATTTTTTTCTTCCTTATTTACCTTTCCTTTTCCTAATTCCCTCACCTCCTCTTAAATACCGCATTAGACTCTTAACTTTAGGAAGGGAAGTAAAGGAAGGGAGGGATAGAGAGAATCCCTTTTTATTAAAATTGCCAAATATAATAATAATAAGCCATTTTTATATGTATTGGTCATTCAAACAAAGTCTTATCTATTTTCATTATCCGAATTATTCTTTATTGGATTAGCTCGAATGGATAAAAACTATAATTTATAGCGATTATAATGTGCTAACATCTATACATCTATTGTAATAATTATGAATCATTACAAATGGTAGCAATTAGGATTCGTAATTACTACAGCATTCAATTGAATGGGATAAGAAAGATAATTATAATAATAATAAAAAGAGAATGTTCTTTTGACCATTTCAATAAAAACGAACACTCTTTTTATTTTTATTTTTATTTTCCCGTGAAATTAAATAACGATCAGCTCCATCAAATTTCTGTTTTAATTACAGGCTTAATTATTATCCAATTAAAATGGGAACAAAACATGTGCGTAAAGAGTGGCAGCTGATCAATCTTTTATCCAAGTTGGATTAGATGCTTTCACTACGCATGATAAGATTTTTCAAAGCTAATTAAACTAAAAAATTAATTAAGAACAGCATGCATGCTAAGTGGGGTGCGGATCGGATATCTTAAACATTTAAAAAAAATTAGTACATAAAATATTAGCTCATTACTTTTAAGAGCTACTGTATTCCTACTAACAACATTTTAATGTCGTTTAGTTGACAAAATAAGACCTTTTCCCTCGATAATTAATTCCTACCAAACGTTTTTTACGTCACCTACTTTAAAAAAATATATATAGTATCGTTATATTACCTCTATGATTATTCCACACTTTTAAAAAGAAGATAAATCAAGAATTTACATTGAAAAATGCATAGATAAGAGACGCTCCGTTGCATCACTTATTTAAGAAATTATATTGCATCATCTATTTTATTATTTGAGTGACTTGTATAACTATAATTGTGTTAATTTTAAATGATACAAAATAGATTGACAGTCCTGCATTTGTGATTATTGAATCGGTTAGAGTTTTATTTACGATAATATAGAATGTTTTCTTGAATCTAGCTAGCAACACATTGGTTTTGTTATTATTGTGATATGTTTGCTAAACCAAACACTGCAATCGTTGTGAATTTTCAAAACGAGCATAACAACATCTTGATTTATACTATATTGTGGTGCTTATGTTCTAAGATCAGCACTACATCTAGACTTTTAAACCAGCACCATAATGTTTGAGATGATCTACACGTTGATCTTGATGCTTACCGTTCAACACCACCTTGGTCCTAAAATTTTAAAACCATCACCAATATTGCTTGAGATGAGTCACACGGTGGTGCTGATGTTCAAAGTTCAACACCAACAACACCAAAAAGTTTTGAGATGAGGTACACGGTAGTTTTGTTGTTCAAACTCCATCACCAACAACACCAAGAAGTTTTGAGATGAACTACATGGTGGTGCGGATATTCAAAGTCCAACATCACATTGGTGTTGTACTCTGAAAATCAACACCATGAAAGTTTCAGATAAGATACAATGTGGTGCTGATGTTCAAGGACCAACACCACCTTGAAATTGCACTTTCAAAACCCACAATACAAAAAATTTGAGATGAGCTATATGGTGGTGTTATGTTCAAAGTTCAACACTACTCTGGTGTTGTACTTTGAAAACCAACACCAAGAATTCTTGAGATGAGCTACCCTATGCGTTGATGTTCAAGGACTAGTACCACCTTGGTGCTAGAGTTTCAAAATTAGTACCATGAAGGTTTGAGAGGAGCTAAAACGTGGTGTTGCTGTTCAAAGTCCAACACCACCTTAGCATTGGAATTTCAAAACCATCATCAAGAAGATTTGAGTTCAGACACTGTGGTATTGATGTTCAAGTTTCAACACCACCTTGGTGTTGTACTTTGAAAACCAAGATCAAGAAAATTTCAGATAAGATACACAGTGGTGCTGATGTTCAAAGTCTAACACCACTTTGGTGTTGTACTTTCAAAAGCAACAACAAGAAGGTTTAAGATGAGCTATACAATGGTGTTGATATTCAAAGTCAACACCACTATGGTACTGGAGTTTCAAAATTAGTACCATGAAGGTTTAAGGTGAGATACACTATGGTGTTGATGTTCAAAGTCCAACACTACCTTGGTACTGTTCTTTAAAACCCAACACCATGAAAGTTTCGAATCAGATACATAGTGGTGCTGATGTTCAAGGACCAGTACCACCTTGGTATTATACTTTCAAAACCAGCAATACGAAGATTTGAGATGAGCTATACGACGGTGATAATGTTCAAAGTCTAATACCATCCTGGTGTCGTACTTTAAAAATCAACACCAAGAATGCTTGAGATGAGCTATACTATGGTGTTGATGTTCAAGAACTAACACTACGATGCTGGAGTTTTAAAACCAGTACCATGAAGGTTTGAGAGGAGCTACACTGTGTTGGTGCAGGAATGCCCCAAATATTAATTACTTTTGATGTTTGGATAATAAAGTTTAAGTTAGGCAATATTAGTGATCTAACATGAATGTTAAATGATAGTTATAAAGAAAGTCCAAGGGTAAAGACTTGATAAGAAAAGTCCAAGAGTAAAGATTTGACAAGAAAAGTCCAATAATGTAGACTTGGCGCTGTATGCCCAAGTGTATAGTCTTAGCGGTGTAAGTCCAAGTGAATTTTGGCAAGGAAAGTCCAAGAATGAGGACTTGGCAGCGTAAGTCCAAGTGTGTAGTCTTGACAGCGTAAGTCCAAGTGAATCTTGGCAAGGGAAGACTCTAAAGTATGACAAAATCGAAGGAAACTCTTGAAGGCAAGCGCAAGGATGAAGGAGTCGTGGACTCGGAGAGATCTTGAAGGCACGAGGCTGATGTAAGAGGCTTGAAGGTGTTAGTCTAGGCTTAGGGTTAGGTTTCAAGTATGAGAGAATCATACATGAGGTGTACCAGTCGACTGATGAGCCAAAACAATCACACAGATTGTTTAACAGTTGCCTGGTCTCAAGTGCTCGACATTCAAAAAGTCTGAGTGGCACTCAGTACTCGAGCTCGGGTAGTCGACAGCTGTATAAGTCGACTGTGTTAGGGCAATCAACCCATGAATGATGTGTTTTGATGTGTGTGACAAAGGTTTAAGTTAGGTTATTTGTGGATTTGATATGTGTATTGAAGTCGTGTAGGACTTAGTAATTCATACATGGTTAGCTTGACAAAGTATTGCCAAGATCACCATCTCATGACTCGATCCTTGAGTCGGTGAAGGATGACATTGCGAAGCCGTGCGCTTGATGCATCCGAGGGACCGCTGAACGAGGAGCATTGGAGTGAAGCCAAGGAAGCAGACTTCAGGGCAAGACGCGAAGGATGACATTGCGAAGCCGTGCGCTTGGTGCATCCGAGGGACGTGACTGGACGAAGAGAGCTTCAAGGCAAAGGACTCCAAGGGAGATGAGTGTGAGCGATTGTAACTCGGGACAGGATAGCTCATAGGTGAACTTGGCCGAATGGCTAAGTCAAGTGTCGGATTCTCAACCAAAGGTTAGTTTGAGATTTTACCCGACACCAGTCGACTGCTATAGGTAGCAGTCGACTGCTCTAGGTCGATTGGACTTGATCAGTGTTCGACTGAACCGTTTCTGGCCCAACAGTCGACTGCTAGGGGTTGGCAGTCGACTGCTCGACCATTAGTTGACTGCCAAGGAATGACAGTCGACTGATCGAGGCAAGTTCGGGCACAGAAGGTTGATCAGTCGAGTGATCGCTTCGGTCACTCGACTGATGGCTCCATCAATCGACTGATGTGGGAGCCGTTGGTTGGAATCCAACGTGGATGAAGCCGTTACGAGGCAACAACTACAGCAGTAGTCGACTGTGTTGGTGCAGGGGCACTAGATAATCGAACCTGTGTTTTGATTATGGCAAAGACACAAAGTTAAGTCTACATTGTTATCTCACGAGCTAAATCAAGTGTGCAGAAAAGTGTTAAAGCTGGAGCTAAAGGCTAGCGACACCCGGAGGAAGCCGCGGTGGTCGGGTGACACTCGAGTGACTTCGGAGGGAGCCGAAGGAATCGAGTGGAAGGCCGGAAGCGAGAGCTACTATCGAGGTAAGCTTGTGTGAGTGAGAGATTGTAAGGTCGTGTCCTCTTTACGGGGATGACCGTAGGTGGCGATCCGACTAAGACTTCCTGTGGAAGGTCTAGGTCGAGATCGGACGGTTAGAAACCGTCATATTTATCATTTTCCGAGCTAACCTCTTATTGCAGGGAAGTGGCCAAGCTAGCGATCATTCTTGGACATGGAGCGATCGTGATGCCCATCGATCGGTGATGGGAGGCATCAGTCGACTGATGGCGACGATTCAGCTTTTGCACTAGGTCAAAACGGATAACGTTTGACGCGACCACTTCGCGATAAAATTTGGACAACTTCGTGATCCGTTCCAAAAAAAAAGGGAGACAAATTTAGAGGCCAAAGTCTAAAAAAGGAGGAGGATTCCAACTCCAAAATCACATCAAGTGCTCCTACAACGCCAACGCTCCAACATCGTCATAACGCCGACGCGACGTCAAGTTTCGATCTTCTTCGTCGGCAGCAGAATCAAGTAATATTTTTGATATTGTATTCTTTGTTTTTCTTCATAACGAGGTGAGGTAGGCTTGTTGCCTCATCCTCGTATATTCGGTTTTGTGATCGTTGTCTCCTACCTCCAACGAGGAGGAGACGTTATAGTGCTTTACCCTCCGTACGCGGTCTAGGACCGATAGGGCCTTGGAGTAGCAACCGCTGGGTTGTGAACCAAGTAAAATAAACGTGTTCATTTATTTTCCGCTGTGCTTACTTTGCGTATCGAACGAACGAAAAAGAAAAGATTTACGATCGCTATTCACCCCCATCTAGCAACGCTTCTCGATCCAACAATTGGTATCAGAGCGGGGGCGCTCAGATTTGGTGAAACCACTGATCTAGCACGTTTTGGTTTTCTATTCGTATTTTTCGATTCGTATTTTTTTTAGGTCTTTTTCCTCCCGCACTACTAATCCAAGACGAAGTCTTGGTACGTTTCTTTTGGTTGTGTGCTTGCAAGTTTTTCTCTCTTGGAGTAGCCGACGGTAAAATGGCCATAACTTTTCGCACAAGTGGACTCACATAACAATCTACCTACCAAATCGAAGCTCTCTGAGAGATCTACATTTTTTACTAGGGTTTACCCTCGTAACAAGCCATTTCCAGTTCCAAAATCCAACGTCTAGTACCCTTTCGGGGGTATCAAAGGTCGTAAGTTGTTAGTTTTTGTTAGTTTTTTATTTTCTCATTTAATTCTGTTTAGTTCCTATTTATTTCCCGCATTACTAATCCAAGACCAAGTCTTGGAATTCCCTTTGGTTTTTATTCGTGTTTTGCAAGATACTTAATGGCTCACATTGAGGGATATAGCACCACCCGACCTCCGTTCTTTAACGGAGATGATTTCCGTTATTGGAAAGGTCGGATGGAGTGTTTCTTGAAAACACAAGTCGAGACTTGGATAATAATCCAAACCGGCTTTGCTCTACCCACCAATGATCAAGGAGAGCCCTTGGATTTCAACAAGTGGACAAATGCAACCAAGAGGCAAATCGAAGCCGATGCAAGAGCAACCCAAATATTACAATGTGGCTTGTCTAAGGAGGAGCTCAACCGCATCGGTCCATTCATTAGCGCCAAAGACCTCTGGAACAAATTGATTGATCTACACGAAGGGACGCCCGATGCTAAGGTATGTAAAAGAGATTTACTTTTAAATAAACTGTACAATCTAAAGATGCAGGATCGCGAGACCGCCACCCAATTACATGCGCGGATCCAAGACATCGTCAACGGTCTTCACTCAATCGGGCAAGCCATAGAGAACCGAGACCTTATAAGGTATGCTTAAAATGCTTTCCCTAGGACTACCTTGTAGACATCCATGGTTGATGTCTATAAGGTCTCTAAGGACCTTTCGAAGCTTAGGTTAGACTAATTATTTTCCGAGTTTGAACTTCACGAGCAAACTAACGTGGTTCGAGCCAAGAGAGGTATTGCTCTACTTGCAGGACAAAGAAGCAAGCCACCTACTAGGCAAGTAGATGAACTCGAACCCGAAGACGAATCGGAGTCCGAATCGGAAAAGGTGGAAGCAATAGTGAATGTAGTGCGGAAGATCATTCGGAGGGAAAGGAGACTACTAAAGAATCAAAAGAGGGCACAATTCAAATCAAATCGAAAGAAGGCTTTTCATGCAACATGGGACAACGAAGAAGGCGGCGGCATAGCATGTATGGCAAGACCCGAAGAGTCTGAGTTAGAGCCCGAATCCGAATCTAATTACAACACCGACTCCGAACTCGAAGACTACTTCGAGAAGCAACTCAAAGCCGGACCAAAAGAGAAAATTAAGGTTAGTCGCTCACTAATTCATACGCTTTACAATACAATTAAAATGCTTAATAGGAAATTAACTAAGTCCGAGTCTAGGGTTGAGTCGTTACTTGAGGAGGTTGAAACCCTCAAGCAAGAGGCTACTCTAACCCCTTCAACTAGTCAAGTTCAAGAGGGAAACTCAACTCAAATTGAAAAACTTGAGGAGGAGAATTCTCTCTTGAAAGACCAAGTTCAAGAGGTTGAGGCTAGGTTGGAAAGGTTCACGTTGGAATCTAAGAACCTTAATCGACTACTTGGAACCCAAAGAGCAGTGTACAACAAAGCCGGACTCGAATTTAGGTCAACGACTACGAATAGGTCATATATGTCTATCGTAAATTGTAGTCATCAAAGAGTCCAAGCATGGGTCCCAAAGGTTTTATTGAACTCACATATAAGGACTAATAAGTATTGGATTCCTCAGGATCAAGTTCATTATTTGAATAGACCATATTGGTTCAATGGTCCAGGGGGAGCTAACACTAAAATGTTGGGTTTCCGGCACCGCGGCGTGTGTGTGTTCGATCACGTTTCGTAAACATGAACACATCGGAAGCAATAAAAATAATAAATCTACATTTATTACAACACACACAACACACACATGCATATTACAACAAGTGTAGACATAACCGTAAATTTAAATTTGCAATAAAAGGAAATTTATCTACGTTATACCTTTCGTATGACGTGTAGCAGGAACGACATCAACCGGAACGATCCTCGCTAGAATCGTCTCTATCCGTATCCACGCCGAGTTCCTCGGGATGACTTCGCTAAGCCACGAGCTTCGTCTTCGTATGGGTTACTAGCCTCGTGTTGAAGACGACATGATCGAGAAATGATCACGATCCGAATCCAAATTCGGATCCAAAATCGAGTCCTCAAAACTCGCTTCTCCGGAGAGGTATTCGTCAACCGTTTGACGAATCCTTCGTCCTCCACCTCAAAGGATTACCGGAGATCGAATCCCTGGTAGTTTAGCCGCTGTCGGAGCTCTAACCGTCGTCCAAACGACGCTCCGACGAGAGGAGCAAAAGCTGTCCAGAAAACTGGACAGCTTGGTGGAGGAGTAGGCGCCGGCCAAAACAAGGAAGCCAAGTGCTCACCTTTTCACCGAGGCCTAGGAAGATCACCGGAGGGTCGTCGGAGGGTTCACCGGCTGAAGCTTGGACGCCGGCAAGGAGATGGACGGCGGCACAAGGAGCTGGGCGGCAAGCTTAGGGTTGGCGCCGAAAACTCCTTCAATGGGGTGGGCGGCAACTTTTGCTAGGGCTTGGATTAGAGCTTAATTATTCCTTAAGCCCTCTTTTATAGAGAACTAATTCTCTTAATGGTTATTGGATCATAACCATTAGGCCCGTTAACCCGCTCCATTAAGATAAGTTAAAATAAACCAAACCATGATGGTTTATTTTAAGTTAAAACGAACCGAACCAACTTTTGGTTCATTCGTTTAAAATAAACCAAACCCTTTGGTTTATTCTTATCCATTGGATTAGAACCAAACCATTTTGGTTCATCCATTACATCTTCACAAGACTCGGCCCATCCACGCTTCCATTGCGACTGAAACGATTTCATGCTCGCTTTATGTTTGGTCCAACCAAACCTAGTTTCTCTCGGTCTGAGAATCCCATTCTCAAGCTCGTTTTAAATCCTTCGGATTACGCTCGTTGTCGTGTGACCAAATAGGTTCTCGGTTTATGTTGGCCGTCTATAATTAACCATTAATTATAGAACGATCATGAGTGGCACCTAGTAGTACATCATGATCCCCAATTAACCGAAAAGATCAACGGTTGATCCAGAACTATTTCTGAAACTCTTCAGTAGCTCGAATGAATCGTGCCCCATTCTCTTCACTCATCTTATACCCACTTGGTTCAGGACATGGTCTATAGTGTCAGTCCTCACTAGGCTGACTACGTCACACCTAGCCCAAGTATCATTTCCTCGTCCTACGGATTCTAGTTACTCCACATGTATCGAAGAGTACCTTACTCTAAACATGTAATGCTTTGGCCAAAGACTTTAGTAACAATCCGACGAGAGGCCATGGGTATACATCTCCTCGCAAGGAGTGGTGAATCCTTTATAGGCTATTCAAACACCTTCGATCACTTCGACTTATACCCAATCATCCCGGGTCCACATCTCCTTAGAGATGCTTGCTTGTCAAAGCATAAGTCTCTATGATCAAGATGACTTGAATACCGCAAGTCAAAGGAACATCGCACTTAAGCCACAGTAAGAACTTCATTGACATATCTATATATGCAGAGAACCATATGAAGTCTTACGGCTGGTCACTCCAATGAACTAGTTACCATAACTAGCATCCACGATTAACTCCGGACATCACTATGTCTCCAGCCAGCGAGAATCAACTGCTTGGATACACCAAGGAGTATACCTCGTGCTAGTCTCGACAGAATTGATGGTGTCCAAATCCATCAATTCATCGACTCGGGATAATTCCGATACATCACAATTACACATGTAGAGATACTCACTAGTTGTGATCCAATCACAAATTCTCTCATGCTGTGAATCGTATCGTGGACATTCAGTAAATGAGTTTAAGATCCAATCAAATACATAAAACATGTATACTCAAATAGTGAATCTTCATTTATCATATAAATGGTTCATACATAAGGCGATTGCCTTAGGACATCTCTCATATATTACTAACAGACTCCCACTTGGCCTAATGCCAATCGCTACGGTATCCAATACCATAAGCTCGAACATGACCCTCAAACTTATTTTGAGGTAATGCCTTAGTCAAGGGATCCGCTAAGTTCCTTTTAGTGGGAATTTTCTCGATTTGTATTTCGTTCCTACTGATGATCTCTCTGACAAGATGATAGCGGCGAAGCACATGTTTGGATCATTGATGAGACCACATCAAGTTCAGAGATGAACTTCTTGATCCAAACCGCTTCCTTTGCTGCTTCCAAAGCTACAATGTATTCTGCCTTAGTGGCAGAATCCGCTATAGTGTCAAGCTTGGAACCTTTCCAACTTATTGCGCCTCCATTCCAGGTGAATACATACCCAGACAAAGACATGAAATCATCCTTGTCTGTCTGGAGCTGGCATCCGTATACCCACGTATCACCATGTACCCTTCTCCATATATTAGGAACATATCCTTAGTTATTCTCAAGTACTTAAGGATCGTCTTAACAGCCGCCCAATGATCCATTTCTGGATCGGACTGGTATCTGCTCATGACACTCAGAGCGTACGATACATCGGGCCTTGTACATAACATAACATACATGATAGATCCTATTGCGGATGCATAGGGAATCTTACTCATGCAAATCCTCTCGTCTTCTGTGCGCGGACACATAGACTTCGAAAGGTGTACCCCATGCCTGATGGGTAAGAAACCTTTCTTGGATTCCGACATGCTAAACCTCTTTAGCACTCGGTCTATATATGTAGACTGCGAAAGAACAAGCAACCATTTCGATCTATCTCTATAGATCTTAATCCCGAGGATGTAGGTTGCTTCTCCCAGGTCTTTCATGGAGAATGTCTTGGATAACCAAACCTTCACTGACTGTAAGATTGAAACATCATTTCCTATAAGTAGTATGTCATCGACATACAATACTAGGAACACGACTGCACTCCCACTAACCTTCTTGTACACACAAGGTTCGTCTGGATTTTGTGAGAAATCAAACTTTTTGATGGTCTCATCAAAACGGATATTCCAGCTCCTGGATGCTTGCTTCAATCCATAAATGGACCGTCGCAATTTGCATACCTTGGTTTTATCAACCGATGTGAAACCCTCAGGCTGTATCATATACACGTCCTTGGCGAGTTTCCATTAAGGAAAGTTGTTTTCACATCCATCTGCCATATCTCATAATCATAATGAGCCGCTATGGCCAGGAGCATCCGAATGGATTTAAGCATAGCTACAGGCGAATAGGTTTCGTCATAATCAACACCTTGTTTTTGACGATATCCTTTCGCCACCAATCTAGCCTTATAGGTAATCACATTACCATCCATGGTTTTCTTCTTGAAACCCACTTGCACCCTATAGGCTTTATCCCTTGGTGGGTCAACCAAGTTCCAAACTTGGTTTTCATACATGGAATCCATTTCCGACTTCATGGCACCAAGCCACTTATCCCTTTCGAACTTGTCAAGCACTTCTTCATAACGTAGGCTCCTCATCATCAATGAGTAACACGTCGTTCGATTCACTTACGAAATCCATATCTCTCGGGAATATTCGTGTTCTACCGGATCTACGAAGATGTGGTGTTACTAATAGGTCCAGATTGCTCATCACTATGAGTTAATGTCTATTTGAGTCTCTCGAGCCTCCTCAAGCTCGACGATACTCCCACTGTTTTCTTGCAAGAGAAACTCTTTCTCTAGAAACACAGCATGCCTTGAAACAAACACCTTTTGTTCCACAGGATGATAGAATTGGTAACCCCTTGTTTCCTTAGGGTATCCAACAAATAGACATTTATCAGATTTAGCATCCAATTTGTCTGATACAGTCCGCTTCACATAAGCAGGACAACCCCATATCTTCAAGTAAGATACATGAGGTTTCTTACCATTCCATATCTCATATGGAGTAGTTGAGACTACCTTGGTAGGCATTCTGTTTAACAAGTAAACAGCTGTCTGAAGTGCATATCCCCAAAAGGACTTGGGAAGAGTCGCATGATTCATCATTGACCTGACCATGTCCAACAAGGTCTGGTTACGCCTCTCAGATACACCATTATGCTGTGGTGTATATGGCGGAGTCCATTGAGACAATATACCATTGTCTCTTAGATAATCAAGAAACTCCTGACTCAAGTATTCACCACCTCGATCCGATCGAAGTATTTTAATACACTTGTCATGTTGTTTCTCTACTTCATTTCTGAACTCTTTGAACCTTTCAAAGGCTTCAGACTTGTGTTTCATCAAGAACACATACCCAAACCGTTAGTGATCATCGGTGAAGGTAATGAAGTAGCTATAGGCTCCTAATGCTTGAGTTGACATAGGTCCACATACATCAGTATGTATTAGATCTAGTAACTCTCCCACTCGTTCACCTTTTCCAGTAAAAGGTAACTTAGTCATCTTGCCTTTTAAGCATGATTCGCATGTATCGTATGAATCCAATTCAAACGATTCCAGAATTCCACATCGGTGTAATTCGGACATGCGTTTCTTGCTTATATGGCCAAGACGACAATGCCACATATATGAGTCTATTTGATTATCCTTTCGAGCACGCGTGTTGCTCGCTTCGATATTGAAAATGTCACTGGATACGTCCAACGTATAAATGCCATTACTCAAAGTTCCAGTTCCATAAAGTACGCCATTCAAAGTTATATAACAACAATTGTTACTAAACGTCAAATGGAAACCATTTCTATTTAAGCAGGAAATAGAAACAATGTTCTTTATTAGAGAAGGAACATAATAGCAATTGTCCAGTTCTAAGACTAGTCCACTAGGGAGCTTCAGCAAATAAGTTCCGATGGCGACCGCAGCAACCTTTGCTCCATTGCCAACTCGCAAATTTGACTCCCCTCTGACAAGTCTTCTTCTATTCCTTAGCCTCTGTATGTCATTACATATATGTGAGCCACACCCAGTATCCAATACCCAAGTGTCTAAGGAAATAGAATGACAATCAATAACGAAGATACCTGAAGAGGATGGGGCATCAGATGTCTTCTTCTTCTTCATGGACTCAAGATAAATCTTGCAGTTTCTTCGCCAGTGGCCTTCCTTGCCACAGTGATGGCAAGTGCCCTTTTGCACTGGTTCCGCCTTCTTTGCCTTTTTGTTCTTTCCTTTCTTCTGTTCTTTTGCCTTCCTCTTAGAACCTTTCTTTGAGGAATCAACTAACAGAATCGCCTTCTCCTCATGCTTCATAGAAGGCTCCACAGTCTTCAGCATATTGAGGAGCTCGGGAATGGTGGATTCCAATTTGTTCATCCGATAGTTCATCACAAATTGCGAGAAACTCTTGGGCAAACAATGCAGAATTAAGTCAATACTTAACTCATGATCCATCACAAAACCGAGGGTAGCTAGCCGTTCAATGTACCCGTTCATCTTTAGCACAAACTGCACTACAGACGAACCTTCTTGCATCTTCGTGGTGAAGAGGAGCCTAGAGACCTCGAACCTTTCGGATCTCGCTTGCTCATCGAACAACTCATGAAGATGGAAGACTATAGTATTAGCATCCATATGCTCATGCTGCTTTTGCAGCTCAGGTACCATCGCCGCTAGCATGATGTAACTTGCCAGCTCAGAATCTGCCACATGCTTCTGATAGACCAACATTTGGTCTGGAGTTGCATCGTCCTTAGGACGGTCAGGAAGAGGCTCTTCAAGGACATATGCAAGCTTTTCCGCCTTGAGAATAATTCTCAGGTTTTTAAGCCAGTCCAGGAAGTTAGGCCCAGTCAGTTTGTTCGAATCTAAAATAGTGCGCAAATTCAAAGACGTCATGATCAATTTATTGACCTAAAAATACAAAACGAGCATATATGAGAAAATGATTTTAAAATGCATCAATATACATTTATAAATCCCATTCATTTTTCGAATTTCAAAAACCCCAAAATCACTTCGGGAGATCGTAGGTCCATCTCCGAATGGGCTGATATCCATCATAGTTATGAACAACCTTGGAGAGAGTCCAACAAGCCATTCATAACTACGACGGTAGGTATCAACTATACCGATTGCATATCACGTATATGCAATATCACAATGTGCTATCAACTAATTGAATGTTCACACATACATCGGGTTGTTAGCACATTAACAAGTATGCATCATATGCATAACACCCAACTTCACCTCCCTTTACATCGACCTTGGAGAGAGTCCAACAAGCTGATGCTCCAGGTTAAAGCCAATCCATTAATCGGGAAATAATTTTAATATGGTTAGAGCGCATTCAACCAATTAGCCCAGCTTGGAGAGAGTCCAACAACAAAAACTAACGATTGACCTCTGACTCTTACCATATTAGTATTAAACTATTCCATGGTTTGAACATGTTCGGGTTCGAGCCGGGCTTGGAGAGAGTCCAACAACCCAAACAAGAAACAGAACTCTGGTTCTAACCATATTAATGGAAGGTGTAGGCTTTAATATTGTTTAAGGGTTTTTATGTCTCATCCTCTTTACATGCAAATAACTATTATCTACATGGCATGACATACATGACATACATCTACATGTCACGACACGCATGACATAATGTTATGCATCTAATGCAATTACATGGCATACAATTATGTCATGTATATAACTTCCTTATATGTCATAACTATTTATGGAAATAAAATATGTTTAAGATTTGATTCTCCAAATCAAATCATAATTAAATTAGGAAATAAATTTCCAAATCTAATCACATATTTTATTCATGGAATTATTTGATTAAGGAAAATCTATTTAGGAAACCAATTTCCTAAATCATTAAAACTACTTATGGAAATAAAATATTTTAAGATTTGATTTCCAAAATCAAATCATGATTAAATTAGGAAACAAATTTCCAGAATCTAATCAAATATTTTATTTATGGAAAATATCAATTTCCATAAATACTTCCAACTTTCCAAAAGTGGAAGATTTCCATAAATACTTCTAGACTTTCCAAAATTGAAAAATTTCCATAAATACTTCTAAATTTCCAAAATTAGAAAATTTCCAGAAATACATTATGACTATCGCAAAACTATTTTTACGATTATGTCGAAACACAACCTGGGCTCTGATACCACTGTTGGGTTTCCGGCACCGCGGCGTGTGTGTGTTCGATCACGTTTCGTAAACATGAACACAGCGGAAGCAATAAAAATAATAAATCTACATTTATTACAACACACACAATACACGCATGCATATTACAATAAGTGTAGACAAAACCGTAAATTTGAATTTGCAATAAAAGGAAATTTATCTACGTTATACCTTTCGTATGACGTGTAGCGGGAACGACATCAACCGGAACGATCCTCGCTAGAATCGTCTCTATCCGTATCCACGCCGAGTTCCTCGGGATGACTTCGCTAAGCCACAGCTTCGCTCTTCAGACGGGTTACTAGCCTCGTGGTTGAAGACGACGTGATCGAGATGATCACGATCCGAATCCAAATTCGATCCAAAATCGAGTCCTCAAAACTCGCTTCTCCGAGAGGTATTCGCCAACCGCAATTGACGAATCCTTCATCCTCCACTCAGAGGATTACCAGATCAATCCTAGTTTAGCCGCTGTCGGATTCTAACCGCTGCCCAAACGACGCCCGAGAGGAGAAGAAGCTGTCCAGAAAACTGGACAGCTTGGTGGAGGAGTAGGCGCCGCCAAAACAAGGAAGCCAAGTGCTCACCTTTCACCGAGGCCTAGGAAGATCACCGAGGGTCGCCGGAGGGTTCACCGGCTGAAGCTTGACGCCGCAAGGAGATGGATGGCGGCACAAGGAGCTGGGCGGCAAGTTTAGGTTGGCGCCAAAACTCCTTCAATGGGGTGGGCGCAACTCGGTTGGATTAGAGCTTAATTATTCCTTTAAGCCCTCTTTATAGAGAACTAATTCTCTTAATGGTTATTGGATCATAACCATTAGGCCCGTTAACCCGCTCCATTAAGATAAGTTAAAATAAACCAAACCATGATGATTTATTTTAAGTTAAAACGAACCGAACCAACTTTTGGTTCATTCATTTAAAATAAACTAAACCCTTTGGTTTATTCTTATCCATTGGATTAGAACCAAACCATTTTGGTTCATCCATTACGTCTTCACAAGACTCGCCCATCCACGCTTCCATTGCATCAAAAGCGATTTCATGCTCGCTTTATGTTTGGTCCAACCAAACCTAGTTCTCGGTCCGAGAATCCGTATTCTCAAGCTCGCTTTAAATCCTTCGGATTACGCCTACAGCGGTGACCAACAGGTTCTCGCTTATGTTGGCCATCTATAATTAACCATTAATTATAGAACGATCATGAGTGGCACCTAGTAGTACATCATGATCCCCAATTAACCGAAAAGATCAACGGTCTGATCCGCAACTATTTCAAACCTTCAAGACTCGAATGAATCGTGCCCCATTCCTCTCACTCATCTTATACCCACTTGGTTCGTGACATGGTCTATAGTGTCACCCTCACTAGGTCGACTCACGCCACACACCTAGCCCAAGTATCATTTCTCGTCCCACGGATTCTAGTTACTCCACATGTATCGAAGAGTACCTTACTCTAAACATGTAATGCTTACAAAGACTTTAGTAACAATCCGACGAGGCCATGGGTATACATCTCCTCGCAAGGAGTGGTGAACTTTATAGGCTATTCAAACACCTTTCGATCACTGACTTATACCTAATCATCCCGGTCCACATCTCCTTAGAGATGCTTGCTTAAGATGTCAAAGCATAAGTCTCCATGATCAAGATGACTTGAATACCGCAAGTCAAAGGAACATCGCACTTAAGCCACAAGAAGAACTTCATCGACATATCTATATATGCAGAGAACCATATGAAGTCTTACTACCGGTCACTCCAATGAACTAGTTACCATAACTAGCATCCACGATTAACTCCGGACATCACTATGTCTCCAGCCAGTGAGAATCAGCTGCTTGGATACACCAAGGAGTATACCTCGTGCTAGTCTCGACAGAATTGATGGTGTCCAAATCCATCAATTCATCGACTCGGGATAATTCCGATACATCACAATTACACATGTAGAGATACTTACTAGTTGTGATCCAATCACAAATTCTCTCATGCTGTGAATCGTATCGTGGACATTCAGTAAATGAGTTTAAGATCCAATCAAATACATAAAACATGTATACTCAAATAGTGAATCTTCATTTATCATATAAATGGTTCATACATAAGGCGATTGCCTTAGGACATCTCTCATATATTACTAACAGAGCTAACACTAAAATAGTATACCCGCTTACTTAGCAAAATCATTGAATATTTTACTTTAATTTTTAGAATGGCTAGATAGGAAAAATAGTTAGTCAACTCTTGACAACATAGTATTAGGACGCGATGAGATGATAGTACGTTAGGGAAACAAAGTCTCGTGTATTCAGGCTAGATAAGGCGTATCTAGCTTGGTGCACAATGAGTGGAACTAGAAGCTACCTCACGTATCCTAAACTAGTTAGACCAGGAAGTAACCCTAAGTGACTTAAGTGATATTTTCCTGAATTTGGCTTTGTCTAAGGAAGTGGTCGTTGTTCCGATCAAAGAAGGCCCCTGTGCCTCGCCACGACCTGGAAGCCAGTTTCTCGAAAAGTTACTTAACGATCTAAAGGTTAAATCCGAATCTAACCCAAGGTTGACTATCTTTAATCAATTTAAAATCATCTCACAAAACATATAAGGTGAACAAATTCTGAGACACATAGAATGGGTGAGATGTTAAGGATAATTGAAATATACTTAAAACAATCTTCAAAATACTACTTATTTTCTCAACTATTGTACTTAATGACTCTTTAAGCCAAAGTTTAGCGCCCCCTACATCTCTTATACTTCATATATTTGACTAAGGGGGAAAGCAAACTAACCCTAAGGGTTATATTATAAACAGTTAGATTATTGGTGCAGAGGGACACACCTCGAACCAATCTATCTAATTACTGCTAGACGCATGCTTGGACTTATAGTTGATTTATCTTGATGCATGCATATACCATATTGTTTTTAAGCCCCTATTTTATATAACAAACTTCAATTTTACATAACAAACCCCAACATTTGTTTTGATTTATGGCAAAAGGGGGAGAAGAGCGAAAGTTAAGGGGGAGTAACGCAAAATTTAATTTATTTAATTTTGAATTAAATTATCTCTTTCAAAACTCACCTAGGGTTAAGGGGGAGTTTTGGTTAAGGGTAAGTTTTTGAAAATGACATTCATCATTTACTATACTTGCTTTATGCTTTAATTTTCCTTAACTTTGTGTTGGTTTGCCATAGATCAAAAAGGGGGAGATTGTTGGTGCAGGGGCACTAAATAATCGAACTTGTGTTTTGATTATGGCAAAGACACAAAGTTAAGTCTACATTGTTATCTCACGAGCTAAATCAAGTGTGCAGAAAAGTGTTAAAGCTGGAGCTGAAGGCTAGCGACACCCGGAGGAAGCCGCGGTGGTCGGGCGCACTCGAGTGACTTCGGAGGGAGCCGAAGGAATCGAGTGGAAGGCCGGAAGCGAGAGCTACTATCGAGGTAAGCTCGTGTGAGTGAGAGATTGTAAGGTCGTGTCCTCTTTACGGGGATGACCGTAGGCGGCGATCCGACTAAGATTTCCTGTGGAAGGTCTAGGTCGAGATCGGACGGTTAGAAACCGTCGTATTTATCATTTTTCGAGCTAACCTCTTATTGCAGGGAAGTGGCCAAGGTGGCGATCACGGACATGGAAGCGATCGTGATGCCCATCGATCGGTGATGGATCGATCGTGATGGCGACGATTTAGCTTTTGCACTAGGTCAAAACGGATAACGTTTGACACGGCCACTTCACGATAAAATTTGGACAACTTCGTGATCCGTTCCAAAAAAAAAAGGGAGACAAATTCAGAGGCCAAAGTCTATAAAAGGAGGAGGATTCCAACTCCAAAATCACATCAAGTTTATTCATCAAGTGCTCCTACAACGCCAACGCTCCAACATCGTCATAACGCCGACGCGACGTCAAGTTTAGATCTTCTTCGTCGACAACAGAATCAAGTAATATTTTTGATATTGTATTCTTTGTTTTTCTTCATAACGAGGTGAGGTAGGCTTGTTGCCTCATTCTCGTATATTCGGTTTTGTGATCGTTGTCTCCTACCTCCAACGATGAGGAGACGTTATAGTGCTTTGCCCTCCGTACGCGGTCTAGGACCGACATGGCCTTGGAGTAGCAACCGCTGGGTTGTGAACCAAGTAAAATAAATGTGTTCATTTATTTTCCGCTGTGCTTACTTTGCGTATCGAACGAACGAAAAAGAAAATATTTATGATCGCTATTCACCCCCCCCTCTAGCGACGCTTCTCGATCCAACAGACTGATGATTGCATCAGTCGACTGCTCGGTGCCAAATGGAAAGAATGACTTCTTCCCTATAAGAAAGGACCTTAGGTCACTTGGGATGGTTAATGCTTAACCTCTAAACATCTCCCAAGTGTCTAACACGTTTTTACTCCTCTTCCTTGAGTTTATTTCAATCATATTGTAAGAGGAGTGATTCTTGTAAAAGAAAGGTTTACCTCCACCTTGCTTAGTGCAAAGGAGAGATTAGTGATTGGTTTAGGCGTGATTCACCTGGAACGAATCGGGTCGTGGATTAGCGGCAAGGGTCGTGAACCACGTTGCATCAACATGTTAGCATTTTTTTTTCTTTATTTCTTTGCATTGTCTTTTATTATTCCGTTGCACTAATCTTGTACGTAGATAATTAAGCGATGGAACTCCACCATCTACGAAGAAGGCTATTCACCCCCCTCTAGCCGGCCACTGATCCTCCAAGTGGTATCAGAGCGAGGAGATTGTCGCCGGACTCACCGCCGCAACAATCAACGATAATGGTCGGCTCCAACATTCATCCACCTAAGTTCGAAGGAGAATTTGCATGGTGGAAGAAGCGTATGGAGGTATTCATTGAAATCGACTTCGATATCATGTTAATAATAGAAAACGGTTTTGAGATGCCTAGGGATGAAGAGGGGAGAATGCTAGAAAAATCAAGATGGACCAAGAAGCAAAGGGAGGAGCACCTTGCAAACTCAAAAACAAAACACCACCTCTTCAATGTGCTCCCCCAACAAGAGATCAACCGAATCGGAGAATGTGCAAGTGCCAAGGAGACGTGGGAGAAATTAATAGAACTTCATGAAGGCACCTCTGAAGCCAAGCTTGCAAAACGGGACCTTCTCCGCTCCCAACTCAACAATATAAAGCTTGACAAAGGGGAGAAGGTATTATCTTTGCATTCTAGTTTTAAGGAAATCATAATCGGTTTATCAAGTGTAGGTGAAAAACTCTCCAACCGGGACATGATCATGAAGGCCATAGATGTCTTCCCTCGGTCATCCAAATGGAGCTCCTTGGTGGACTCCTTCTACATTTCCAAGAATCTAGAGGTGAGTACTCTAGAGAAATTTTTCTCCACCATGGAATTGCATGAGACTAGGCTTGAAGGCATAGTTAAAGATCAAATCAAGCCATCAAGGGGAATGACACTAGTAGTCAAAAAAGGAAAGAAGAAGAAGAAGGAGACTCCATCCTCTTCCTCCGATGAAGAATCTTCCTCCTCCATGGATAGTAATGAAGAAGCCTACATGGTAAGGAAGGTAAGATGTGCACTTAAAAGTTTTAGATTTAATAAATCTCATGATAGGGGAAGAAGGCCAAGGAGAAAAATTATTTGCTACAATTGCCAAGGAGAGGGGCACATAAGGGATGATTGTCCCCTCTTGAACAAAAGCAAGGAGGAAAGGAGAAAGAAAGAAGACAAGAAGAAGGGGAGCAAGAAAAAGGAAGAAGAAAGAAAAACAAAAGAAAAAGGGAAGGCCAAGGCACACAAGGGGACATGGGATGATCCATCCTCATCGGAGGAAGATCAAGCATTCACAAGCCTTGCCCTAATGGTGATAGAAGATTTGAACTCCACCTCCTCCAAGCAAGAAGAAAGAAGCACAAGTGAGGAGGAGAGCTCAAGTGAAGGGGGAGCGTCTACCTCATCGGAATACGAAAAAGAGGATTGGGTAAGTGAGGTAACAAATCTTCCCCCTAAAAAGGTCATTTCAATGATTACTAGTTTAACTAAGGACCTATTTAGGGCTAAGAAGAAAAATAAGTGCATGCAAAATGAGATTAAGGCCATAGAAGACAAACTTGAAAATGCATGCTCACATGATGATTGTATTTCTTCTAGTATTAATGATGCATGTGTAGAAGAAAATAGGATCTTAAGGGAAAAGGTAGATTTCCTAGCCAAGACCTTAGAAAAATTTACCATTGGCTCCAACACTTTGAACATGATAATTGGGAGCCAAAGAGCAAGTTTTAACAAGAAGGGGTTAGGATATAAGGGATCCAAGAATGAGAAGGTCTACCATTGTTTGATTGCTAGGGGTCAAGCTAAAACCACAATGGTAGCTATGTAATGGATCTCTAAGGAGTATTTGGTGAACCCTATTGGAAAGAATCTATATTGGGTTCCCAAGTCCATCTTTAAGGGTTAGGAAAACCTAGGTAAGTCAACCATAATTGGACTTTATTTATATCATATTATATGGTTGACTTAGGATGATGAGGATGTTAATTTTTGATTTATGAGCATGGGTGATAATTTTTGAACTTAGTGTTGGGTGATGATAATGTGTAACCCATGAATTGAATGCTTAAATCATGATTTATGCTTGATTTATATACTTGATAAATAATCATGATTTATGATTTGGATAATAATATTTGATTCATGATCATAATATGCAAATTAAATGATAATCTTGTGTTATGATCATAATGAGGATTTTATACATGATACTTAACCTTGGGTAGAATTGCATAAAATTTTAGTTAAGTATAATACTTTAAGTTCATCTCACACTCACTATAGGCTAACTTGATTGAAAACATAGCATGGGTGAGATGTTAGGATGATACAAATGACTCACTTATGATTATAACATTTTGATGAGTCATTATAGGTATCATGATAGCAATAATAGACTAATCATGGGGAGAGCATATGTTTAATTCATAGACATATTGTCCAAAGATCATGGTTGGATATTTCAAATGTTTTGAAAACATTTCTTGTTTCATAATCTGTGAGTTCATGTTTTTGAAAAGATTCTAAGGCAAAATTAGCTTTCAAGTTGATACAAAATTTAGACTTTTTGTAACTTTTGAGTTTTTACCTAATTTTCGAAAATAAAATGAATTTTTATGAAAAAATATTTTTCACTGATAAAAGGACTTACAAGAAATATGTTCCCCAAATTTCACGATTTTTTAAATTTTCTGGAATTTTTAATGCATTTCTGAAGTTGGACTTCGGAAAATCAGAAATTCTAAAATTTAGGTGCCAGTCAACTGATGCTCTGATTCAGTCGACTGATATACTGTGCATGAGCACAGTAACCTATTTTATCAGGTTTTGAGTTAGTGTTTGATGATTTTCGTTCCCTAGATTTGATGCCATGCATATATAACTTATGTTAATTAGATGTTTTTGATGGTGTCAAAGAGGGAGAAATATGAGGGTTTAAGTTAATCATGCTAGAGGGAATTAGCATATATTAAGGGGGAGTTGATATTCATGTTTGATATCCATGCTTTACATGCTTTCCTTCCTTATGTATTTTGATTAATATTTCACCTAACTTAAATATGGTTGTCACACATCAAAAAGGGGGAGATTGTTAGGACAATCAACCCATGAATGATGTGTTTTGATGTGTGTGGCAAAGGTTTAAGTTAGGTTGTTTGTGGATTTGATATGTGTGTTGAAGTCGTGCAGGACTTAGTAATTCACACATGGTTAGCTTGACAAAGCATTGCCAAGATCACCATCTCATGACTCGGTTCTTGAGTCGGTGAAGGACGACATTGCGAAGCCGTGCGCTTGATGCATTCGAGGGACCGCCGGATGAGGAGCATTGGAGTGAAGCCAAGGAAGCAGACTTTAGGGCGAGACGCGAAGGATGACATTGCGAAGCCGTGCGCTTGGTGCATCCGAGGGACGTGGCGGACAAAGAGAGCTTCAAGGTGAAGGACTCCAAGGGAGATAAGAGTGAGTGATTGTAACCCGGGATGGGGTAGCTTATAGGTGAACTTGACCGAATGGCTAAATCAAGTGTCGGATGCTCAACCAAAGGTTGGTTTGAGGTTTTACCCGATTCCAGTCGACTACTATAGGTAGCAGTCGACTGCTCTAGGTCGATTGGACTCGATCAGTGTTCGACTAAACCATTTCTGGCCCAACAATGATCGCTAGGGATTGGCGATCGTTGATTCGATCATCGATCGCTAAGGGATGACATGATCGGTGATCGAGGCAAGTTCGGACCGAGAAGGTTGATCACCGAGTGATCACTTCATCGATCGATGAGCTCCATCACGATCGTGATGGGAAGATCAGTCGACTGATGTGGGAGCCATTGGTTGGAATCCAACGTGGATGAAGCCGTTGCGAGGCAACGCCAAAGAAGTATGATCGATGGTCGATGCATCAGAATGACCTCTTCCCTATAAGAAGGGGCCTTAGGTCACTTGGGATGGTCAATGCTTAACCTCTAAACATCTCCCAAGTGCCCAACACGTTTTTACTCCTCTTCATTGAGTTTATTTTAATCATATTATAAGAGGAGTGATTCTTGTAAAAGAAAGGTTTACCTCCACCTTGCTTAGTGCAAAGGAGAGATTAGTGATTGGTTTAGGTGTGATTCACCTGGAACGAATTGGGTCATGGATTAGCGGCAAGGGTCGTGAACCATCAACGTGTTAGCGTTTGTATTCTTTGTTTCTTTGCATTGTCTTTTATTATTCCGTTGCGCTAACCTTGTACGTAGATAATTAAGCGATCGAACTCCACCATCTACGAAGAAGGCTATTCACCCCCCTCTAGACGACCACCGATCCTCCAACAGACTGGTCATTGGATGAGCGATTGAGGTGCTCAGTACATTAGTCGATTGATGTGTCAAGGCAGTCGACTAATGTTACTATAGCATGACATAGAAAGTTTCTGAGCCGACAACTCTTGGCGAAGCCACTCGATTGAGCTGCGATCAGTCGACTGATGAAGTATTCATTGAGTGTGATGTTCGAAAGATTGCGACAGAGTCAGAGGCTGTTGGATTCGATTAACTGTCGCATCAATCGACTGCTAGTATGCAGCAGTCAACTGGAGAAAGGCCCAATAGGCAAAAATGAATAGACACTCGAAAATCTATATAAGGGAAGCTTAGGGAGCTTGGAGAGACTAATTCTTTAACACGAAATTTCTCATCCTAAGCTCTCCAAGCCTTCTTCTAAGTCTTTTGCTCTTTAAGTCTCTTCTTCCTAAGCCTACTTCTATCATCTTGCAAGAAAAAGAGATTATCTTGTAAGAAAGGTTTCTCTACCTTGGTGTGTTCATCCAAAGGAGAAATGTAGTGAAAGCTTGTAAGGAGTGATCTGCCTTAAGGAATACTATGGAGTAGGAGTGGATCTCCGAATCACGTTACATCGATTGTGTTAGCCTTGGTCTTATTGATTTCCATTTTAGTTTGTGTTTTTGTTCTTGCTTCCGCTAACAATTTTTGTAGAAATCGAAGAAAGACTATTCACCCCTCCTCTAGCCATCATAAGATCCTCAACAATTAGCATCAGAGCCTGGTTCGCATCGAAAGAAATAACTGTCAACCGAAGTATTGAGTTGACATTTCAAGAGGGATATAGCACCGTACGACCACCATTCTTTAACGACGATGACTTCGCATGCTGGAAAGGTAGAATAGAATACTATTTAATAAATGATATAACAAATTGGGTTAACATTGTAGAGGGGTTCGAAAAACTGGTGGTTCAATTTGGAGCATATATCCCAAATAAATATTGGACAAAGAAAATGTTCGAGAAGACTCAAGCAAATGCAAAGGCCACAGCTACAATTCAATGTGGACTTTCAAAGGAGCAACTTAGCAAGGTTGGGTCATTCAATTATGCGAAGGAGCTTTGGGAAAAACTTATTGAGCTAAATAAATGATCAAAAGAATCAAAGAGAGTCAAAAGGGATATGTTGGTAAGACAACTCTAAATTTTCACCATGAAGACAAACGAAACCGTAAGTCAAATGCACGGTATATTCAAGGAGGTTGTCAATGGGCTTCATGTGATAGGTGAGAAAATAGACAATCGAGATTTAGTAAGATATGTTCTTCAATCCTTTCCTAGAAGCACTCTATGGGCATCCATGGTTGATGCTTAAAAGGTTTCTAGAGATCTTTCATTAGTTAAAGTAGATGAATTATTTTGTGAATTTGAGATTTATGAACAAGCTAACATATCCTCCAAGGAGAAAAGTCTAACTCTTTTTGTAGAAAAGAAGGAGAAGAAGAAGAAGGAGAAGAAGGACGCTTCTTCATCATCCGAGTTAGAGCATGAGTCATCAAGTAGAGACGAAGATATGTCGGCTAGTGAAGTGACTCATTATGTCAAGAAGTTGGTGGAGAAATCAAGAAGATTTAAGAGGAAGGATATGAAGAAGATGTTCCAATCTTCAAAAGGCAAATCTAGTAATAATTCAAATTTTAATACTAATGTCGCTTGTTATGAATTCAATAAGAAAGGACACATCGAGCCAAATTATCTAAAATTAAAGAAGAAGGAAGAAACAGAGAAGAAGGAAAAGAAAAAGGAGAAGAAAAAGAAGAAGAAGGTCATGGTGGCACAAGCAACATGGGACACTCAAAACATTGAGGACTCATCGGATGAGAAGGAGCTATGCTACATCATCCGACATATGACATTCATGGCCTTGGAGAATGACACCGAAGAATCAAGCCAAGGAGAGGAGTCAAGTGACGAATCGTCATCTAGTGATGATGAGGTAAAAGAATCTCCTCAAGTAAATTTTTTGTATAAAACTATTACTTATCTTAAAAATGCTCTAGTTAAGTCAAAATCTAAGGTTAAGGGCTTAAAGGTGAAGTTGAAAAAAAATTAGAAATGAAGCATCTACCCCTAGTGAGTCATGCATGCTTAAGGAGGAGAATGAAAATTTGAGGAATCAAGTAGTTGAATTAAGAACATGCATAGAGAAATTCACCAATGACTCAAAATATCTTGATATGATCCTTAAAAATCAAAGAGTCATTTACAATAAGGTTGGAATAGGATATAAGCCTAAGGATAAAGAAATTGCATATATTTCTCTCATAAATAGAAAGACAACCATTAAGGGTAAGGTAAAGAAAGCATGGGCACCAAAGAAATTTTTAAATGATGTTTTTGGTCTAAATGTATGGGTACCAAAGAATGTTATTTTTCGTATTGTTTATGTAGGAGAACCAAGTATGTGGATTATGGATAGCAGTTGCTTAAGATATATGACCGGAGATGTAAGCAAGTTCTTCACAATTGACTATGTGAAGAAGGGAACGGTGTCATTTGGAAATAATGGGAAGCTCAAAATTTTAGATAGAAGTACAATTGAGTTATCACCTAAAATTTTCATTCATAAAGTCTTATTATTTAAGAGTATGAAATTTAATTTTCTTAGTGTAAGTCAATTATGTGATGCCGATTATAATGTAGAGTTTAAATCCACTAAAATTTTAGATAGAAGATTGCATGTTGGTTGGATATAGAAAGACAAATCTTTATTATGTTATCTTTCCTGTGCTTCTAACATTTCAATACATTTTCTAAATTGGGAAAAGTTGCTTTTCCAATTCATTCTCTTCTTTCTTCCTCTCATCAAATCACGGCTTCGGCCAACACTATTGCTTGATGATGATGCAGTTGAAGTCATAAGGAATTATAAAAAAAATTATTTACATAAAATATCACATGTTTAATGTTAAAAATCGATGGTGTAGACTATTTTGTATTAACTCTTTATTGAAACAATGTAGTAGACACAATATGGATGCTCAAGCAGCTTACTTGTTCAACGATAGATGTTCATCATTATCGTTGATAATAATAAAACAGGACCACTATCCATAGTTATAGTAATTGTAGATCCAACACTGGTTCTCATTCAAACAAATGCAACAGATATAAGGAATTGTTGTGACCAAATGAAGAACTCCATAAACCCTAACCCTATAAATTGTCGATGATCTGTTTGTTGAAAATTGTAAAACCCTAACCCTAAACTATTTCACATTCGATTGCTATTGAAAATCATAGATAAAATATTTGCCACACCGCCAACCTAGCGGCCCCCATCGACCTGTCCCACGACCATTGTGAGGGAGGTAAATCATGGAGGGCCTTATGGGCCTTGACGTGGTGGCTAAGACACGTGGGGGTCATCTGAATCCAGAAAAAGACTTTAGACCTTCTCCAGAATCGACTCATGCCTTATTCGCAAGAACTGCTGTGCCTTAGCCACTATGCCATCTCGACTAAAGAAGCTAGGTAATATTTGGGACTTACAATCGATGATATTTCGGAGCGTCAAAACCCTAACCAAACGGAGAGCCCGAGCAGGACGATAAAGAGATGAAAGCTATGTGTGTTCCTGACTTGAGGAAGAGAGAGTGTTTTAAAATTTATGAGTCGAGTGTACAATGATGGTTTTAAACTTTACGGGTTGGTTTTTCAAAGGTCAACGTCAATAGGGTACAACAATTTCAACTAAAAGTTAAAATTAATTGCAAAAATACCCTTCCTACTAACTAAGTATTCCTTTATTTTTATATGGTTATGATTCTCAATAATCAACACTGAAAGCCTTCTATAAATTCTCAAGACTCCCCTATTCCATTCTATTTCAAGGAATTATAATTTCAACTCCTCTAGGACCATCAATGACTTTTGGCCCAAAACACATTGATATTGGATCGAGAAAAGAAGCTAGAGGGAGGGGGGTGAATAACATATTTTAAAAACCTTTTCTTTTCTTTTAAAAACAAAGTTAAATGCAGCGAAAACACTACAAGTAAAAACACAAAAAGACACAATGAAATTTTACTTGGTTTACAACCCATCGACTACTAATCCAAGGTCCTGCGATTCTCGATCGCTTCCGAAGGGCAAAACACTAAAAGTCTCTTCCTCGTTGGAGGTAAGAGACAACCAATTACAAAATATGTAGAGGAAGATGTAACAAACCTACCTCTCCTCTTATCAATTAATAAGTAAGAATTAAACAAAGTGCCGACAATGAATTGTAGAGGGTGCATGGTCGGAGTAGCATTGTAGCACGAAGAATCACGGTCGGAGAGCAGGAGCACTTAGGAGTTCATTAATTGATTTAGGGTTTGTGTCCTCCCCTCCTTTTATAGATTGATGCCTTGGAATAAGTCCAGATCTAGATCCAAATCTTGTGGATCTTATCTTGACATGGCAGCTTATCTTATCATGAGGTGGCAACATTTAATGATAACTCTTTGACCTTGTGCTTTGGGTTGATTCGTCGATATCAGTTGATTGCCTCCAATCGACTGCTACACTTGAGAATCCAACCTGACACCTGCAACATAAGGTTAGCACAAGAGATACAGTGTGACAGTCCTTTGACTGTCTGATCTCGACTTCGGTATTCCTCCGGAAGCCTTAGTCGGATCGACGCCTAGGATTGTCCTCTTACCGAGGACGCATCCTTACCATTACTCCACACCCGGAGCTTACCTTTGGTTCTTCTGACTTGTCACTTGACTTTCGGTCACTTGACCACCGAGGTTTCTTGACTTCCCGAGGTTCTCCTGGTGTCACCCGACCACCGAGGTTTCTCCTTACGAGATTCTCCTGGTGTCACCCGACCACTGATGTTTCTCGTCCCGAGATTCTCCTGATGTCGTTGACCATCGAGGTTTCTCATCCGGAGATTCTCCTGGTGTCGTTGACCTTAGCAAAGCTTAATACATTACCTGCACACTCAACATAACATATGAGATAATAAGATAACTTAACTTTGAATCTTTGCCATTATCAAAACCAAGGTTCGATTAACTGGTGCCCCTTCACCAACAATCTCCCTCTTTTTGATCTATGACAAACCAATTCAAAGTTAAGGAAATAAAAGCATAAAAGCATTTAAAAATTATTTTTCAAAACTCCCCTTTAATTTTCTTAACTTTACCCTCTCCCCCTTTGACATATATAAAAAAGAATTAAAAAAATTAAGTTCTTTTAAATTCTACACCAACAATGTTTATCCCAAGTTAAGATGTTACCTTCTAACCTTTAACATTGTTAAAAAAAAAAAGAAAGAAGTTCAAAACTTAAGGTTATCATTACTATTTTTCAATGAAGTAAAGACATGTTTAAATTTATAAGATATTAAGGGCTCATGTCTATTAGATTTTATGCCAAACTAGAGGTAGCTAGAGATATTAAGTTTGTCTAATTTAAGTCTTCTCTCCCCCTTGGCATAATTATTTTTAAATAACACATGAAATTTTCAAAGTAAAATATATTTTAAAATCCCTACAAATATTGGTCTTCTAATTAGAACCTCCCCCTTAACCTAACACCCTTTTTAACCACAAGGAAGACTCATCTAGAGGGTCTCAGTTAAGCAAAACTTCCCCCTTTGTCTGACAAACTCTTAGGATATCCTTTTTGGCCATAATGAAGGCTTGCCTATGTGTCCAGAGGGTCTAGGTGTCTAAAGTTGACCTAAGGATCTAGAAGTTTAGTATTGGTCAACTAACCATCATTTTAAGAAACATAATTTTTTTTAAACACTACGTATAACTACACAAAACAATCATGACAACCAATAAAAATAGTTTTAAGAATCTATTTATATATATATATTTTGAAATTATTTTCAAAACTATTTTCAATTTGTTGTCCTTAGCATCTCACCCATTCTACATGATCAACCAAGTTATCCTTATAGGTGTTGTGAGATGAATTTAATTTTACTTAGTTAAGTTTAATGTCTTAGAAATTAATTAACTTTGGGTTAGATCAGATTTAACCTTTAGTTAGTTAAATGAACATTTCAAAAGAGGGCTTCCAGGTTACGGCGAGGCACAGAAGCCTTCTTTGATGGGAACAACGACCACTTCCTTAGACAAAACCAACTTAAGGAATTGTACACTTAATTCACATTAGGGTTAAGTTTTGGTCTAACTAATTTAGGATGTGGTGAGGTAGTTTCAGCTAGTTTCACTTAGCCAAGTGCACTAAGCTAGATACTCCTTATCTAACTCGGATATACGAGAATTTATTTCCCTAATGTATTATTATCTCACCGCATCCTGATACTATGTTATCAAGGTTAATTAACCATTAGTCCTATCTAACAATTCTATGAGAGTTAATTTAAGACTAGTATGTATGACATGACATAATTAAGTATGATAACTAATTAAAATGATATGTATGCATGATCATGTCATATTCAATCAATTCAAAGAAGTGGTTGGTTTCTTGGGTAAACTTTTATTTGTTACATAGTTATAAGGTACTCTATGATAATTAGGTTTATAAATTTTAAGGTCTTGATTTTTTATTAACGTAGACTTGTGACCCAAGTCTATATATTTATTAGTTAAATTTTTAAAAGTTGAAGGTTTAATTACTAAATTATTAATGTTGGTGCAATCGACCTAGGTCATGATTGACCAGACTCGAGTAGTGTTTTGATGTTTGACAATGGTTTGGGGAGATTATTGGTGCAATTGACCCGGGTCATGATTGACTGGACTCGAGTTTGACTCGAGTGGTATTTTGGATATTTGACGATGGTTTGACCATTGTTTGACTATATGGTTGATATGGGGTTGACCATATGATGAGAAAGTCCAACATGGGTTGGCAAGGAAAGTCCAAGCATGGGTCTTGGCAAGGGAAAATCCAAGCTTGAGTCTTGGCAAATGGAAAGTCCAACATGGGTTGGCAAGGGAAGTCCAAGGGGTGATATTGGTGGCATAAAGTCCAAGGGTGGAGTCTTGGCAGCATAAGTCTAATGGTTGGTGGCATAAAGTCCAAGCGGGAGTCTTGACAGTGTAAGCCCAATGTGCCTTGGCGGTGTAGACCACATTAGCATTACAATAGCTGATGGAAGCACCTGAAGGCTAGCTATGGATGAACAAGTCATGGATGACTTGGAGGGATCCGATAGGCGTGAGGTTGACGGAGGTGGCTAGAAGGCTTAGGTCTAGGCTAAGGGTGGTCTAGCAAGTATGGGGGTATCATACTTGGTATTAAAACCTCATGGATGAGGTTATCAGTCAACTGATATTATTGTCAGTCGACTGATGTGAGTCGACTGATATTTGTGTTGGTGCAATCGGCCCAGGTCACGATTGACCAGGACTCGAGTTTGACTCGAGTGATGTTTTGATGTTTCGACAAAAACATATGACAATGTAATTGTCATTTGGTAAAGTCCAAGTCTTGAGTACTTGGCATGGAAAAGTCCAAGCTTGGGTCTTGGCATGAAAAGTCCAACATGGGTTGGCAAGGGAAAGTCCAAGCTTGAGTCTTGGCATTTGAGAAGTCCAAGGGTTTGATATTGGCGGCGTAAAGTCCAAGCGGGAGTCTTGGCAGCATAAGTCCAATGGTTGGCGGCGTAAAGTCCAAGCGGAGTCTTGGCGGCGTAAGTCCAAAGTGCCTTGGCGGTGTAGACACCGTTAGCATGACATAGCCGATGGAAGCACCTGAAGGCTAGCGCGATGGATGAACAAGTCATGGATGACTTGGAGGGATCCGAGAGGCGTGAGGCTGATGGAGGTGGCTAGAAGGCTTGGGTCTAGGCTAAGGGTGGTCTAGCAAGTATGGGAACCATACTTGGGTTAAAACCTCATGTTTGAGGTGTGCCACCGATCGGTGTCATGTGGCGATCGGATCGAGTCAACTAGGGTTTATTGCGAAGTAGTGGCCTAGCGATCGCCTTAAGCGGGGCCGATCGATTGACGATCGGTGATTATGTTATCGATCGATGCTCGGATTTTGCCAGAATGAGTCTCACTCGGCCGAGAGACGGCTGAGTGATGGCTCATCGATCGATGGTTATGATCGATCGGTGATGTCCTAGCCGTTGGATTTTTCCAGCGTGGATTACACCGTTGTCTCACAGCAACAGTGTGATCAGTCGACTGATGGTCCCGAGCAGTCGACTGATCAACCTTTTCCAGCACAGGTTGAAGCTATATAAGGAGCTCGTGATGGAGGAAAAGATAGCGATTTTCTTGAGCGAAATTGAAGGGGGAAGTTGGTGCTTTCCAGTCCTTCAAAGCTAGTTCAAGGCAATCAAAGATCAAGCAATCCAAAGCTCTTGTAAAGTGTTTTTCCTTTACTTGCATTTGTATTTCATATTGTTTTTGCTTGTATCTACTTGATTATTGTTGTAATCATATTGTACGAGGTTTCTCCGCCTTCGGATTGCTCCGAGAAGGAGTTATTATTATAGTGGTGTGTGATTGGCATCGCTAGGGTTCGTACGAACCCGATCCGTGGAGTAGGAACCGTGCGGTTCTGAACTACGTTATATCATTGTGTTAGCGTGTTGTGTATTTCGTTATCGTTATTACTTTTCTATTTCCGCTGCGCTAACGAAATTGTAGACACGAACGCGAAAGAATTCCATTGACGCTATTCACCCCCCCCCTCTAGCAGTTCCAACGATCCCTAACATTCGGGAAAACTGGGTTTGGTTAGCCTGTGTTCAGCCATGGTAAAGGTCCCTAATCACTCCTAACCCTAGGATATGCTTTGGGAAGCATTATAAAGGGTGAAAATCCATTGGATATGGATTAGGAGAGTTGTTTAGGGTTTGTATCAATGTTAAGGTGTTGGAAAGTTCAATGTTGAATTTCTAACCTTAATTTTGATGGTTTAGAGTTCCTATTGGCTTAGGGACTTCCCAAGGACATTGTTGGTGCAATGGTCAAGGGGGAGCAAGCCTTTTGGGGGAGGTATCCATCTTGGGATGATGGATGTATTTTTCTCCTTGAAAAGGAAAAGTTATTGGGAGAATATGACATCAATTGGGAAATTGATGGGACTTTTGAGAGACCCAATTTGGAAATTGGGAGAGTAAATGGGATTGTCTCTCTTGAGTGATATTGGACTTATCACTAGGAAGATGGTAGGCATCCTAAGTATTGTTGGACCAAGGGGGAGATTATAAGATCTCATTGGGACATAAGACTTTGACCTTCTTGGAGATAACCTTTTTGATGTTAGTCAAAAAGGGGGAGAATGTTTGGGGGAGAACATTTGGAGAGTATTTACCAATTTGGGATAATTGGTAAAGGATTTGAGTTAGTGTTCTAACTCAATCATTTGTTTGGTTTTTGTCAAACATCAAAAAGGGGGAGATTGTTGGTGCAATCGGCCCAGGTCACGATTGACCAGGACTCGAGTTTGACTCGAGTGATGTTTCGACAAAAACATATGACAATGTAATTGTCATTTGGTAAAGTCCAAGTCTTGAGTACTTGGCATGGAAAGTCCAAGTGGGACACTTGGCACATGAAAAGTCCAAGCATGGGTCTTGGCATGAAAAGTCCAACATGGGTTGGCAAGGGAAAGTCCAAGCTTGAGTCTTGGCATTTGAGAAGTTCAAGGGTTTGATATTGGCGGCGTAAAGTCCAAGCGGGAGTCTTGGCAGCATAAGTCCAATGGTTGGCGGCGTAAAGTCCAAGCGGAGTCTTGGCGGCGTAAGTCCAAAGTGCCTTGGCGGTGTAGACACCGTTAGCATGACATAGCCGATGGAAGCACCTGAAGGCTAGCGCGATGGATGAACAAGTCATGGATGACTTGGAGGGATCCGAGAGGCGTGAGGCTGATGGAGGTGGCTAGAAGGCTTAGGTCTAGGCTAAGGGTGGTCTAGCAAGTATGGGGGAACCATACTTGGGTTAAAACCTCATGTTTGAGGTGTGCGGTCGGTGTCAGTGTCATGTGGCGGTCGTGAGTCAACTAGGGTTTGGATTGCGGGAAGTAGCCTAGCGATCGCCCGCTATTAGCGATCGACTAATTAACCAGCGATCGTGATTATGTTATCGGTCGGTGATGCTCAGAACGAGAATGGAGTCTCACTTTCTTGAGGACGGCGGTCGAGTGATGGCTCATCGATCGTGATGGTCATGATCGGTCGGTGATGTCTAACCGTACACCGTTGTCTCACGAATAGCGGTGATCGATCGACGATGGTCCCGATCGGATCGATCAACCTTTTCCAGCACAGGTTGAAGCTATATAAGGAGCTCGTGATGGAGGAAAAGATAGCGATTTTCTTGAGCGAAATTGAAGGGGGAAGTTGGTGCTTTCCAGTCCTTCAAAGCTAGTTCAAGGCAATCAAAGATCAAGCAATCCAAAGCTCTTGTAAAGTGTTTTTCCTTTACTTGCATTTGTATTTCATATTGTTTTTGCTTGTATCTACTTGATTATTGTTGTAATCATATTGTACGAGGTTTCTCCGCCTCCGGATTGCTCCGAGAAGGAGTTATTATTATAGTGGTGTGTGATTGGCATCGCTAGGGTTCGTACGAACCCGATCCGTGGAGTAGGAACCGTGCAGTTCCGAACCACGTTATATCATTGTGTTAGCGTGTTGTGTATTTCGTTATCGTTATTACTTTTCTATTTCTGCTGCGCTAACGAAATTGTAGACACGAACGCGAAAGAATTCCATTGACGCTATTCACCCCCTCCTCTAGCCGTTCCAACGATCCCTAACAATTTGACTACAAGGAAATGGCCTAGCATTCGACTGCCAGCATTGGGCAGTCGATTGTTGGCCTGAGTAGTCGACTGATATGGTGATCAATCGATTGCTGATTGAGTTTTTGGGGACAAAAAGTTTCCGAGTCGACTGTTAGGGTTTGACAGTCGAGTGATTACTCGATCAGTCGACTGATGGTCTATCTGTTGGAATTTATCCTACATGGCTCGAGCCGTTGTGAGACAACGACTACAGGAGGAGTCGACTGATGGTCTCGATCAGTCGACTGCTAGGCGAAATCCAACCCGAATGCAGGTTATAAAAGCAGCTCGTGGAGATGGATTTGACAAGGATTTCTTTGGCGATTTGAAGGGAAATAGTTGGTGCTTTCCAGTCCTTCAAGGCTAGTCCAAGGCAATCAAAAATCAAGCAATTAAAAGCTCCTTATAAAGTGTTTTTCTTTACTTGTATTGCATTTCATATTTGTAGTTGCTTGTATCCATTGTATTACTTAGTGTAATCATTTGCACGAGGTTTCTCCACCTCCAACTTGTTATCGAGAAGGAGTATTATTGATTAGTGATGTTGATTGCATCGCTAGAGCTCATTTGAGCTCAATCCGTGGAGTAGGAACCTTGAGGTTCTGAACCACGTTATATCTCATGTACTTATGCTTGTGTTGTGTATTTGTTTGTATCATTATTATTTCTGCTGAGTATACTAACATTTTGTAGCAAGCACGATTGAATTCTATCATCGCATCAAAACACTATTTACCCCCCCTCTAGTGGTCATCACAGTCCCAATAATTAATTTGTGTATAATCACTATTATAATTAATTTTATTAGTTTGATTATCTAATTTTAAATTTTTTATGGTTGAATTTTTCAAAACAGAATTTTTTAATGTTGGTGCAGGTGCATCAGATAATCGAACGTAGGTTTTGATTATGGAAAAAGTTTAAAGTTAAGTCGTTATTATTATCTCATGAGCTATGTTAAGTGTGTAGGAAGTGTTTAAGCTAAGTTGAAGGTCAGTGCCACTCGGAGAATCACGGAACGAGAAACCGTGGTGGTCGGGCGACACCAGGAGAACTTCGTTGGAGTCGAAGAACCTGGGTGGAGACCGGAAGCTAAGCGATAGGTCGAAAAGGACCAGAGGTAAGCACGAGTGCGGAGTGATGGTAAGGTCATGTCCTCCGTACGGGGACAACCGTAGGCGGCGATCCGACTAAGACTTCTAGAGGAAGATCTAGGTCGAGATCGGACGGTAAGGAACTGTCGTATTTACCACCATTCATGTATTCTGTGCTAACTTTTTATTGCAGGGAAGTAACCAAGCTGACAGTCGACTTCTCCTACCATTAGTCGATTGTTGAAGGTCATCAGTTGACTACTATTCAAACTAGTCAACTCGAAGAAAGTCAAGATAAGCTCCTCTTATCTTGGGGAGATAAGAAGCTTTGAATTAGATCCAAATCTCAACGAGCTAGGGTTTTAAGGGCTATAAAAGAAGGGACATTTCACCTCTTTGGATCATCCATTCTTGCTCCCAAAGTGCTTCTACGATGCCAAGATTCAATGACAATGCTACGTTGCCACTATGCCGACTTCACGCTGAGCTTCAATCTTCTAAGTCGGTAGTCTTTATTTAGTTGTCTTACTTTTGTGTATTTTGAGATGTCAATTACAAAGAGGAGAGGTAGGCTTGTTGTCTCTTCCTCTAGCTTTTGTTTTCTTGTAATCGTCATCTCCTACCTCCAACGAGGAGGAGACTTATAGTGAATTGCCCCATCGTACACGGTCTAGGATCGCGGAGCCTTGGAGTAGCAATCTTTCGGTTGTGAACCAAGTAAAAAGAAAGTGCCTCTTTCTTTTGCTTTATCATTACTTCCGCTGTGTTCGACTTTGGTTTTAACGAAACAAAAAAAAAGTTTTACGATCGCTATTCACCCCCTCTAGCGATTCTCCGATCCAACATTTAATTTGGAATTATCTAGATTAATCAGATCTAGGGTTTGATAATTCTGTCCTAAGTTTTGATTATTTTGATCTGGGCTTTGATTATTCTGATTAAGTCCTAGGTTGGTTTTATTCTTGATTTGATCTAGATCTATGTTGATTAAACTAAAAATTTGATTAAGCTCTTGATTAATTTTATCAAAGGTCAGATTAATTTGATCATTTTCTTCAATAATAATATTATTATTTAAACTAATTAAATCTGAATTAATTAATTTTTTATTAGTTAAATTATTAATTGTGTTAATTAATTGACAATAATCAGCTAATTTGCTAGCTTTCACACACAATTTATCTAAATTATGAAGTATTTTAAATCTTAATTTTTCAAAATTATTAATTTTACTAACCTTCTTTTTCTCCGGGCATCGATTCTTGTAGTGACCGAATCTTTTGCACTCGAAGCTCTTAATGTACTCCTTGTTCCTCCGAATTTCTGACATTGGTACCTCCTTTGTCATCGGTTGCGCCGTTCAAGTCTTATGAGTATGACATTTATTTTTATAGTATCCTCTCTCCCTGCACTTGACAAGTAATATGCAAATTAAATTTTAATTTGAACTGAATCCCTGAATCCTTGATTTATCCATTTTCCTGCAATGTTAGTTACAAAGAAAATGCCCCAAGACTTGGTCTTGGATTAGCAGTGCGGGAGATAATAAAATAAAATAAAATAAACCAAAAAGAAAATGCTCGATCGGTGGTTCTACCGAATTTGAGCGCCCCTGCTCTGATACCAAATGTTGGATCGAAAAAAGGTGCTAGAGGGGGGGGGTGAATAGCGTATTTTAAAATACTTTTCTTTTCTTTTAAAAACAAAGTTAAATGCAGTGGAAACACTACAAGTAAAAACACAAAAGACACAATGCGATTTTACTTGGTTCATAGCCCACCGGCTGCTAATCCAAGGCCCTATGATCCTCGATCGCTTCCGAAGAGCAAAGCACTAAAAGTCTCTTCCTTGTTGGAGGTAAGAGATAATCGATTACAAAATATGTAGAGGAAGAGGTAACAAACCTACCTCTCCTCTTAGCAAATAGTAAATATGAATGAAACAAAGTATTGACACTGAATTGTAGAGGGTGCACGATCGGAGTAGCGTTGTAGTACGAAGAATCATGGCCGGAGAGCAGGAGTACTTAGGAGTTCATTAATTGATTTAGGGTTTGTGTCCTCCCCTCCTTTTATAGATTGGTGCCTTGGAATAAGTCCAGATCTAGATCCAAATCTCGTGGATCTTATCTTGAGGTGGCAACTTATCTTATCATGAGATGACAACATTGAATGATAACTCTTTGACCTTGTGCTTTGGGCAGATTCGTCAACATCAGTCGACTGATCCTATTAGCAGTCGACTGCCTCCAATCGACTACTACACTTGAGAATCTAACCTGACACCTACAACACAAGGTTAGCATAGGAGATGCAGTGTGACAGTCCTTTGACTGTCCGATCTCGACTTCGGCATTCCTCCAGAAGCCTTGGTCGGATCTATGCCTAGGATTGTCCTCTTACCAAGGACGCATCCTTACCATCTCTCCACACCCGGAGCTTACATTTGGTCCTTCTGACTTGTCGCTTAGCTTCCGGTCACTTGACCACTGAGGTTTCTCAACTTCCCGAGGTTCACCTGGCGTCACTCAACCACCAAGGTTTCTCCTTCTAAGATTCTCCTGGCGTCACCCGACCACTGAGGTTTCTCATCCCGAGATTCTCCTGGTGTCGTTGACCACCGAGGTTTCTCGTCCAAAGATTCTCCTGGTGTCATTGACCTTAGCAAAGCCTAATACATTACTTGTACACTTAACATAACATATGATATAACAAGATAACTTTGAATCTTTGTCATTATCAAAACTAAGGTTCAATTAACTGGTGCCCTTGCATCAACAATTGATGGTATTGGGTAGTTCTCATTGAACCCAATCCTAGTCCTATTGGTTTCTATATTGATCCTGATTTCAACCGTGCCCTAAAGTCTCATCTTCAATTTCAATCTATTAGTGCACACTCTATTTTCAAAGTTCAGCCTCTGTGTCAATTGACACACACAAACATTTAGACCAAGGTACACTGGGTCAATTTTTTTAAAAATTTAGATCAATGGTGATGCAAAGAAGGTTCAAAATTAAACATGACTATATTTTCAAAGTAAATAATTTCAATATGTATACATAATAACAATCCCTATCTCAAATAATATATATACAAATAGCTATTGTCTAAAAAATTAATTGATAAACACTAGAAGATTTGTCTCAAAAGTGAATTCAACACATTTGAAAAAATGAAATCATATAGATGACTATGCAATTCTTATTTAATAATAATATAGACAACCATATTACAAAAATAGAGACACACTGTTTACAATCAGGAATTTGTAGGTGGTGGCATTCTATAAGACCTCTTATTATGAACAAGTTGCTTGCATCTGCTACATTTGTTTTTCACTTTCCTAGTATGTTTAGACTCGATGCATGCCTTTTTTTCTCCTACCAGACTGCACAAGACTGCGAAGAGGTAGAACGGTAATATTGTTGTTTAAACCAGTAGACCAAAATTTCTTACTTTGACATGGGTATATACGATCCATGAAAGTGACCTCCTAATTTTGTCTTAGAAAATAATTCTCACAATATCGGTATGGATCCATGTTTCGATATGTAATGATCGCAATATCATGTGAGCAAGGAATTCCTGATATATGAAACTCACCGCAATTGCAAGTGCACCTTTCCAAATCAACAATGTAGGAAGAAGTGTTAGTGCAACAATGCTCCAAGCATTTATGTATTTTGATGTTTGGATAATCATTTATAGTTAAGGCATATTTGTGATCTAGCTGTGAATGTGTTAAGTGATAGAAAAATCCAAGTATGAAGACTTGGTAAAAGAGAAGTCAAAGTGTGAATCTTGGCAAGAAAAGTCCAAGGGAAAGTCTTGGCAGCATAAGTCTAAACATGTAGTCTTAGCGGTGTAAAGTCCAAGCGAACCTTGGAAAAGGAAGTCCAAAGGCAAGGTCTTGGCAGGGTAAGACCAAGCATGTAGTCTTGGCGGCAAGAAAAGTCTGAGTTTTTGTGGTCCATCAATCGATTGTCAGGGTTTGACAGTCAACTGGTCCACCAATTAGTCGACTTCCATACCCTGACAGTCGACTGTTATAAGTGGACACGGGCACAGAAACTTTTATAGTCGACTGATTGCTTGGAGCAGTCGACTGATGGCTTGATCAGTCAACTGTTGCTATGATCAGTCGATTGATCAAAGTCCCGTTGGGCTGTGACAACCACAGATCGGGCTCATTAGAAGTCATTGGATTCGGTCAGCTACAACAACAGTCGACTATTGGTATGCAGCTGTCGACTGTTGCAAGCTCAATAGGAAAATCATCCTCTTCTCTATAAAAAGAGGCCTTGCAGAGCTTAAGAGGGCTAGTGCTCTCATTCCAAACTTTACTCTCAAGCTCACTAAGTCTTCTTAAGCCTTCTAGTGTGTTTTAATCTCTTCTTCTCTATTTTCACTTCCATCATTTGTAAGAAGAAGCGTGATTGTAAGAGGGCTTCTCCACCTTGGTGTGTGATCATCAAAAGGAGATGTTAGTGAAGACTTTCTAGGGTTGATCCACCTTACGAATTGCCGTGGAGTAGGAGCATCATCTCCGAACCATGTTAAACATCTTTGTTAGCATGTTGTTTTTGTCTTTTGATTTCATTTATATTTGTATTTTTGTTTTTGCTTCCGCTAATGTATTTGTAAAATTCGAAAGAGACTATTCATCCCCTCTAGCCATCCAAGGATCCTCTACAAGTGGTATCAGAGCCCGGATTGCATCGGAGGATCTAACCATCAACATAAGAAAATGGCATTTCAAGAGGGTTATAGCACGATGTGACCACCTTTCTTCGACGACAACGATTTCGCATATTGGAAAGGTAGGATGGAGTATTACTTAATGAATGATATTAAGAATTGTTTTAGTATTGTAGATGGGTTCGGAAAGCCCGTAGATGAGTTTGGAGCGCCACTACCAACCAAAGATTGGACTAGAGAAATGGAGAAGAAGGCTCAAGCAAACACCAAGGCAACAACCACACTCCAATGTGGTTTATCCATGGAGTAATTGAGCAAGGTCAGACCCTTCGACTCCGCAAAAGAGCTTTGAGAGAAGTTCATTGAACTTAACGAAGGATCCAAGGAGACAAGAGGAGCCAAGAGGGACCTGTTGATATGTCAACTTCAAAATTTTAGTATGAAGACCACTGAGACAGTGAGTCAAATGCATGGTAGATTCAAGGGGGTGGTCAATGGACTACATGTCATAGGTGAGAAGGTGGAGAATCAAGATTTGGTAAGGTATGTTCTTCAAGCCTTTCATAGCACAACCTTATGAGCATCAATGGTAGATGCTTATAAGGTCTATAGAGATCTTTTATTAGTTAAATTAGATGAATTGTTTTGTGAGTTTGAATTGCATGAACAAGCTAACACTTCATCAAAAGAGAAAGGTTTATCTCTTATTTTAGGAAAGAAGGAGAAGAAGAAGAAGGAAAAGAAGGAGGTCTATTCATCATCCGATTTGGAGGATGAGCCATCAAGTAGCGATAAAGAGTTATCGGCTAGTGAGGTGGCCTACTACGTCAAGAGATTTGGTGGAAGATCAAGAAAGCTCACCAAGAAGGATGTGAGGAGGATGTTCCAATCCTCAAAAGGTAAATCAAGTAGTAATTCAAGTTCTAACACTAATGTCACTTGCTATGGATGCAATAAAAAGGGGCATATCAAGCCAAATTGCCTAGACTTGAAGAAGAAATATGAAAAAGAAATGAAGAAGAAGGACAAGAAGGAGAAGAAAAAGAAGGAGGCTATGGTGGCCCAAACCACATGGGACACACAAAGCATTGAAGACTCATCCAATGAGGAGGAGCTATGCCACATCACACGCCATGTGACATTCATGGCTTTGAGAGATGATATCAAGAGCTCAAGCCAAGATGAAGCATCCTTAAGCGACGAATCGTCATCTCGTGACGATGAGGTAAAAGACTCCCCTAGAGTAGAATTGTTATATAAAACCATTGCTTATCTTAAAAATGCCTTGAATAAATCAAAATCTAGGATTAAGGACTTGAAGGTAGAAATTAAGGCAATTAAGAATGAATGACTTTCATGTGATGATTCTTGCATGTTTAAAAAAGAAAATGAAAATCTTAAGAATGAAGTTTGTGAACTAAGGACTTGTTTAGAAAAATTACTAGTGGGTCTAAGTACCTTGACATGATACTTAGGAATCAAAGGGTTGTTTATAACAAGGCCGACATAGGATATAAATCTAAGGACAAGGAAGTAGCCTATACCTTCCTAATTAGTATAAAGACAACAATTAGGAGTAAGGTTAAAAAGGCTTGGGTTCCCAAGAAGATTTTGATTGATGTTACCGGTCCAAACATTTGGGTACCTAAGGAATTTATTTTTCATGTTGTTTAGGTAGAATGACAAGTATGTGGATTGTGGATAGCGATTACTCAAGACACATGACCGGAGATGTGAGCAAATTTTCCACAATTAACTACATTAATAAGGGAAATGTGTCTTTTGAAAATAGTGAAAAACTCAAAATTTTAGGTAAATACACAATTGAGGTATCTCCTAAAATTATTATTCATAAAGTCTTACTAGTTAAAAGCATGAAATTCAATTTATTGTGTGAGCCAACTTTGTAATGTCGACTATAGTGTTGAGTTCAATTCCTCAAAATGTTTAATTAGACACAAAAATTTGAATGATTGCATGTTAGTTGGATATAGGAAATCAAATATTTATTATGTTGATTTATCCTATGCTTCTAAAATTTCTACTAAGTGTCTTATGACAAAAGAACCGGAAGGATGACTATGACATAGAAGACTAGGCACATCAATATGAAAAACATAGTCAAGGTAGCAAAATTGGAGTTGGTGAAGGGGCTACTAAAGATCAAGTACATTAAGGATAAATTTTGTAATGCATGCCAAGAAGGAAAGCAATCAAAATCATCACACAAAGATAAAATCCTAACTAGTACCTCATGACCTTTAGAGCTTTTACATTTGGATTTATTTGATTGTCATAGCATACTTTCTTTAAATGGTAACAAATATTGTTTAGTCATAGTTGATAATTTTTCTAGGTATACATGAGTTTACTTTATGAAACATAAGGATGATACCTTAGAAATAATCATAGGATTTAGCAAAAGGATTGAAAATGAAAGAAATCTCAAAATCAATCGGATTCATAGTGATTATGGTGGAGAATTTGAGAATTCTAATTTTTCAAAATTTTGCTTAGAACAAGGGTACAAGCATGGGTTCTCTTATCCTAGAACACCTCAACTAAATGGGATGGTGGAAAGGAGAAATCGTGCCCTACAAGAAGCGGCTAGGACAATGCTTAATACATATTCCTTACCTAGCTACTTGTGGGCGGAAACGGTTAACACCACTTGCTATATCCAAAATCGAGTCTTAATTCATAAGTTTTTAGGCAAAACACCATTTGAATTATGAAATGAGAAAATTCCTGCAATTCACTATTTCAAGGTCTTTGGTTGTAAAGTTTATATCTTAAATACCAAAGACAACTTAGGAAAATTTAAGTCCAAGTCGGATGAGGAAATCTTAGTTAGATACTCATCCACTAGTAGTGGTTATAGGGTTTACAATAAGAGGACTCAAAAGGTTGAGGAATCTTCTAATGCTGAATTTGATGAGTCCTCTAGCACTTACCCTAGAAAATCCTCCATTGATAAGGATATTAATGATAATAATCATGACATTGCCCAAAAACTTCAAAACTTGACCTTGGGGGGTAATGATCAAGGGGAGGATTAAGAAGTAGTAATCAAAGGGGAGGAAGAGGAGATTCCGATGATGAGAGGAGGAAGGAAGATAACCATGATCTAAATCAATTTGAATAACCTCCTAGGACTCTAAGGATTCATCAAAACCATCCACTTGATCAAGTAGTAGGAGACATATCTCAAGAAGTAAGAACTAGGTCTTTCCATAGAGCTTCTATTAGTCAAGTAGCTCTCATCTCACAAATTGAGCCTAAATCAATCAATGATGCATTACTTGATCCGGATTGGATTTTGGCAATGCAAGAAGAATTGACTCAATTTGAGAGAAGTCAAGTATGAGAGCTAGTCCCTAGACCCAATGATGGAACCATAGTTACCACAAGATGAGTTTTTAGGAATAAGTTCGATGATCAAGGAAACATAACTAGAAACAAAGCTAGGTTGGTTCCAAGGGGGTTCAATCAAGTTGAAGGACTTGATTATGATGAAACTTATGCCCCGGTTGCTAGGTTAGAGTCAATTAGAATCTTTTTAGGATATGTCACTCACATGGAGTTTAAGCTTCACCAAATGGATGTGAATCGACATTCTTAAACGAGTTTATTAAGCAAGAGGTATATGTAGAACAATTCCCCGGGTTTGAGAGTGTTGATTACCCAAACCACGTATATAAGTTACGAAAAGCTTTATATGGGTTAAAACAAGCTCCTCGGGCTTGGTATGAAAAATTGTCATCTTTCTTAATTTCTAAGAATTTTAGAAGGGGTCAAGTAGATCAAACTCTTTTCATTAAATCAAAGTCAAAGGATATCTTTGTTGCCCAAGTGTATGTTGATAGCATTACTTTTGCATCAACAAATGATGAACTCCTTCAAGACTTTATTAAAAATATGGAAAATAAGTCTAGTTGGGGAGTTAAATTTCTTCTTAGGTTTACAAAGTAAACAAACTAATGAGGGAATCCACATATACCAAACCAAATATGCCAAATAAATGATCAAGAAATTTGGTTTGGAAAATGCTAAGGTGGCAACCAACACAAAAATAGACAATGATCAAGAAGGCAAATTAGTTGATTCAAAACTTTATAGAAGCATAATTGGTAGCCTTCTATACCTAACCACTAATAGATCCGATATTCTATTTGCGGTAGGTATGTGTGCTAAATATCAATCTTGTGCCAAAGAGCCTCACTTAGTGGACGTTAAAAGAATTTTAAGATACATTAAAGGCACACTAAGTGTAGGACTTTGGTACCCTAGAACTAAGTCTTTTGACTTGGTTGGGTATATCGATTCTAATTTCGATTATGCTAGTTACAAATTGGATCGGAAGAGTACTAGTGGTGGGTGCTAATTTTTTGGATCCTCCTTAGTTAGTTGGAATAATAGGAAGCAACCTTGTATTGCTTTATCCACCACCGAGGCTGAGTATGTGGCTATGGATGGTTGTGTAGCTCAATTGTTTTGGATGAGACCCACTCTAGAGGACTTTGAGCTACACTACTCCAACATTAAAGTCTATTGTGATAATGTGAGTACCATTAATTTGACTAAAAATCCAGTACATCACTCTAGGACCAAGCACATTGAAGTGAAACATCACTTCATTAGAGATCATATGGCAAAGGAGGACATTGAACTTAACTACATAGAATCTAAGTCCAACCTTGCCGACATTTTTACCAAGGCTCTCCTCGAAGCGGATTTTTCATCACTTAAGAGAGAACTTGGGATGTGCTTTGTAGAGTAGAGATTTAGGTTTGTATGATCCCATAGAAAATCTAGGACTATACCTCTAAGCATCTCACAAAACATCTATGATTCCATGATTTTTGTATTGATTCACTTAGACATCATGTGAGATGTTAGGAAGATGAACTTGGTTCATCATGCTTGTTATAATGCATTACTATGAACCAAAGTGTCATCTAGAGACATTGATTCTTAGTTAGACCAATCATTGGGAAGACTTGTGTGTAATTGATGTGCATATAGCTCTAAGAATATGATTGAAAATGTCAAAAAAAATATTTTAAACTATGTTTATCATATTTTGAAAAACAATTTTTATTTGATAAGCAAAAATGGTACAAAGTTTTGAAAAATCTTAAAGCTTTTGCTAGCTTTCGAATTTGTGTCAATCTCGAAATTTGGAAAAGATATATTTTTAAAATTATTTTTCTTTGATATAAAATGACTTTAGAAATGTGTCTACAAAATTTCGTAATTTTTCGCTATTTCTTGAATTAGTTATGATTTTTGAAGTTGGGCTGAAAAGCTGAAATTAGCATCTCAGGTTAGTAGTCGACTTCTATATTAATTTTTCTATAGATCAGCCTTGTTTACTTGTCTAGAGCTTAATTTTAAGTGTCCTAACCCTTTGGTATGATAAGTGCAACAAATAAGGATGAGTAGGACTAATGGACTAATGGATGCATTGATTTAGGGGAAGTGTTCTTATGATATATTTTTCATCCCAAAATCTATATGCATAATATTTATTGTTGGTGCAAAGTTAAGATGTATTTCTATGGTTTCATGCTTTTCTCAACATGTTCTTTACACATGATATACTATGTCTTGGATTAAGGGGGATCCCTATGTCTATCTTATACCTTAGTTCAAGGCATAACCAAATTTTACTCATCAATGAACTTTTTCTTCTATGAGTCCTCTTTTTGATGTGTGTCAAAGGGGGGAGAAGGAGACTTTAAGTTAGAATTCATATTGGGATTTATGATGTTTTCATTGCATATTTCAAGTATATTTCAAGACCTAACTTAAATGATTATCAAATATCAAAAAGGAGAAAATTATTGGTGCAACAATGGCCCAAGCATTTATGTATTTTGATATTTGGATAATCATTTATAGTTAGGTAATATTTGTGATCTAACTGTGAATGTGTCAAGTGATAGGAAAATCCAAGTATGAAGACTTGGTAAAAGAGAAATTCAAGTGTGAATCTTGGCAAGAAAAGTCCAAGGGAAAGTTTTGGCAGCATAAGTCCAAGCATGTAGTCTTGGCGGCGTAAAGTCCAAGCGGACCTTGGCAAAGAAAGTCCAAAGGCAAGATCTTGTCAGCGTAAGACCAAGCATGTAGTTTTGGCGACGTAAAATCCAAGCGGACTTTGGCAAAGGAGAAATCCGAGACATGATGAAACCGAGGAAAGCTCTTGGAAGCAAGCGTAAGGATAATGGAGTCACGGACTCGGAGGGATCCTAGAGGCGCAAGGATGAAGGAAGAGCTAGAAGGTTGAGTCTAGGTCTAGGGTGTTGGTTTCAAGTATGATTTGATCATACTTGAAGTATGCATTCGACTGGGGTCTTGTCTCAATCGACTGGTCTCGACTTCTTAGTACTCGAGGGTCCAAAAGACTTGATCAGTCGACTGGGGTTATGACCCAGTCAACTGGTCAGTCAGTCAACTGAAGTTGGCTGAGTTTTTATGGTCCATCAATTGACTGCTAGGGTTTAACAGTTGACTGGTCCACCAATTAGTCGACTGTCATACCCTGGCAGTCGACTGTTATAAGTGGGCACGAGCACAAAAACTTTTATAGTCGATTGATTGCTTGGAGCAGTTGACTGATGGCTTGATTAGTCGACTGTTGCTATGATCATTCGACTGATCAAAATCGCGTTGGGATGTAATGATCGCAGATCAGGCTTGTTAGAAGCAGTTGGATTCGGTCAGCTACAGCAGTAGTCAACTGCTGGTATGCAACAGTAGACTGATGCAGGCTCAATGGAAAAATCAATCTCTTCTCTATAAAAGGAGGCCTTGGGGAGCTTTAGAGGGCTAGTGCTCTCATTCCAAACTTTACTCTCAAGCTCACCAAGTCTTCTCAAGCCTTCTAGTGTGTTTTAATCTCTTCTTCTCTATTTTCACTTCCATCATTTGTAAGAAGAAAAGTCATTGTAAGAGGGCTTCTCCATCTTTGTGTGTGATCATCAAAAGGAGATCTTAGTGAAGACTTGCTAGGGTTGATTCACCTTACAGATTACCGTGGAGTAGGGGCTTCATCTCTGAACCACGTTAAACATCTTTGTTAGCATGTTGTTTTTGTCTTTTGATTTCATTTATATTTGTATTTTTATTTTTGCTTCCGCTAACGTGTTTGTAGAAATCGAAAGAGGCTATTCACCCCCCTCTAGTCATCCAAGGATCCTCTACAAGAAGCTGTTGTATGTACTTCTATTTTAGTTTGAGAGTATAGGAAGATGGAATATAGTCTAGTTCTTTCTCTCCTTATATCAAATTTGTTGATGACATAATGTGTTAAAACACCAAAATTTTTGGAGTTTCTTCCCTACGGTTAGAGAACCATTAAAAAACTTTTCTTCTAGTATTATCAATTAAACTATTGATGGGGAGTTCACACGTATCCTTAAATAAAATATTTAAACTCTCAGAAAAATTAGTGGTTAGCATTGTGTATCTTCTCCTAGTAAAGTGTGTATTAGTCCATCTTTTTGGATCAATATTTTACAACCATGCATAAGCATCTGGGTGTTTTCCAAGCATGGTGTGCATTACTCAGTCATACAAGTCAATTGTATTAGCTCATGCTGTTGTCCAAAACAAACCTAATGCAGGGCTATCCCAGGTATCTATTATCGTGTTACAAGATAAGTGGTAGCAACAAAAAGTATGATGGATAGTAGGGTGCACTTTGTTAACTACTGATATAATGCTCCGATGTTTATCTGATACAATGCTCAATGACTGTAGATCGATAGCAAGAAATCTATTTAAATGGTCCAAAACCCATTCTAGGTAGAGTCATTGTCACGCCCCGAGAGTATGCCGTGCCGAAAAACAAACGGACGGCATCTCCCTTGTACGTGGCAATATATCGGGTTAATACAAGGCCCGTAGGCCCACAACAACAATATGATATACGCAGATATCATCATATCAAACATAATAAACACAGCGAAAACAATACAAATAGATCAACAAGATACAATGACCCAACTGTGCACTCCGGAGTGACTTGACACAACAAGATACATAATAGAAGCAACAGCGAAAGCCAAATACATACAATACGTCCGTATATCACAGATACGGAAACAATACAGGTTAAAACCACAAAACAACAATCCATAGTAATACAACAATACGGAAAACAGGTCCATTCGTCCGGTGTGAGATGGGATCAGCTGGCGGAGCTCCGAACGTCCAAGAAATCTTCTACATTATCAGGCGGAAGCCCAGTGGTCAGGGTGGTGAGTATAAACTCGGGGTAATATATAGAAAGTGCATGAACAACATATAAGGATAGATCTACAAGTATACATGTGAAGATCTCAGTATACACATGAGTCCAATAGACATACATCTATCCAACTCTAATAACAAGTAACTACGAAAGTCATACGCAATGTATATACTAAAGCGATCAATTGAACATAATGTAATGTACCAGCGTACGGCCGATGCGCAACACCATAAGCTATATCATCCAGCGGATATACAATAACATAAACCCATATAATGTACCAGGTCAATCCCATACCTGACCAATACTCAGACATATGAACAGTATATGATCACCTGCATAATAATCCGGTCTGTACCACACAATGACATGATGCTAATCAAATGCAATAATAACGAATCAACGCATGTATCATGCTCAACACATAGCAGTAAATAAAATGCAAATGGCATGTATCATGATGTACAAGCATGTGCAACAATCATATCTCAATCAAATGCAGCATCTCACAGGCATATGTAAAACATATATCAAATACATGCATACATATATATCAGCAATGCATATGCATGGTCATGTCTGCGGACCCGTCCAACCACGACCCGAGTGGCGGTGGTACGACGAATGACAACTAGCCCGACTCAGCCACCACTCTCGAGTGGCCGAGTTGGGTAGTATGGTGAGTAGCATGTAGCGTAAAAAGCTAACTACTCTCCTAGGGGCCCCTGCTGCGCCACGTCCTACCCATGAGTAGACAAGCGCCGCATAGGACAATTGCACCTCACACAACCACGTCTATAGTGGGCGAGTGCTAACACCACTCTGACGGTGGCGGTGCGCATCTCCGGCTACCACCATCCATAGTGGCGGCGCGCACATCCAATGCTCGCCTCAACCTGCTACCACTACCGAGTGGCGGGAGGCGGGATGAACGACTTGTCTCAATCCACAAGGGAGACCGGTCAGCGGCATGCATGCATGCAATGTGATGATGCATAGTTCCATACATGTATCCTCGCGACACTCCCCATCCCACGGGGAGTCCTGGTCAACTAAAAGTCAATTATGCAAGGACTACAATCCATAAGACTCTCTCTATCGCATAAAGAGTCATACTCATCCGGCCAAATCGACCACGGTAAGACCTCTAGTCAATAGCGATATACAATCGACCATCCATAAAACCATACACATACAATCCTAATGGATATACCATCACACTAGGACTTCTAGTCCATGGTCACATCTGACAACCATACAATTATCTATGCATGACAACTAGATCCATCATAAATGCACCACTAATACGGATATGATATAACAATCGACTCCATAATCCAAACCATCACCTAACCCTAGTGATGTAATACAGTAAACCAATCTGAAGTCACAAAGATAACCCTAACTACATGTACTTACTGAACATCTATCAGCTAATACATAATAGGGTTTATAGTTCCTATCCGAGCTAGATAATCAATGATGTACCAGAGTTTATATCTCAAAGGTCAAGGCAGTACAAGCATATGATTAAACATGAGTGGATTTAAGGTAAACAGGTATAAACATACATATCCAAGATCATGCACTGGAATTGATCAAACTACCGGACCAGGTAGATATTACCCACCTGATACATAATCCGTGCTATCCATCTCCACGTTCATGTATCCATCACCATCAACGTCCTGTAACCATAATAACAAATTAGGGTTAAGCACAAGCCTCTAATTATATGAACAAAATACTAATTTGTTCTATATTCGCATCCTTCCCTCGTCTACGAGTAAGAACCCCGATTATCCCAATATCCAAATCACACAACCAAACAAACCATCATCCATACTAGTTAAAACTTACGTCACAGCCTCATCTGGAAGATCCAATCCACTATAGTAATCCTCGTTCACCTGTAATCTATTTCAACTTCCAAAATTTAGAGGTATATTGATTCACAATCACCAATAACCATAGAAACCATAAGTTTCTCTCTAATTAAATTCCTGGACTTCTCAAATCAACAGAAGAAACAATGCATCAATCCCAAATTCACCTTAGGAAATTTCAAATTTGCAATGCTCTGATTCATTGGCCAAAAGCATCACTCCGATTGCCCTTTTCCACCTAGAAATCACGAAGACACAGCTAACGTCAAAACTCCCACTCAACACCTCTGATCTAGTAATGGATCAAGGTATTACCTGTACATGGAAGAGGAGCTAGATGGACGATGGAACCTACCCAGCTGAAATCCCCTGCTCAATTCGTCCCTCTTGTCTATCCTTTGAAACATCCCTCACGAGGAAGCAGCGGTGGCAAATCAACCTCAACCCGTCGGTGTCGGGTGGTAGCACAAGGGATCGAGATTAATCAAACTATCGGCCTCACCCTCTTAGGATCGTGAGCACAGCAAGACGACAACATCACAGATCCTACCGAGTTGAGCTCGCTGCTGCCCGGATCAACAGAAGGCGACAATAGAGAGCTCCGTGAACCACGGAAGAAAGGAAGGCGGCGAGAACACTGGCGAGCAGGCAGAAAATAGGAAAGGCGACGGCGATCGCGTCGGTTGGAGGAGCTCGCTGCCGACGAGATCTGGAATAGGAAGAGAACCCATCCGACGGGTCAATCCCGATGAATGTGGCGGCCCAGGTGTGGCGATTCTGACCTCCGGCAAGCGGCGGCGGCAGCGACTCGGCGGCCCGGCAAGCCAGCGAGAAGAGACAAGGCACCGGAGATAAGTCGATGCATCCAGCTGCGGCGGAGATCGACTGGCTCGAGCGTCGGCAGTGGCAGATCATCGGAAGAGATGAGCCGCGGCGAAAGGAAAACAGAGGGAGATTCGAGGTCGCGATTTGAGGAGAAGAAATAGGTCGCGCGAAGAGAAGAAATGCGGCGATGGTTGATCAAGTCTATAAAGCGAAATTCCTTGATTCGATTCAAGCCAACCCGAATTAAATCCAACCGTTCGCCCATTTCACCATTTGGGCCCAATAGACTCAGATTTTAGCCTAAACCCAATTTTAAATAAATCCCTAATTAAATCCAATTAACCCACTAATTAAATCCAAATTAATTAAAGGGTTAATCCATATAATTTTTTTTTTCATATTTTACATTCTCCCCCACTTATAAAAATTTGGTCCCCAAATTTAGACTCATGCATCTGAGATGTCACAACAACCATCTCAAGTATCCAAGCAAACCTCAAGTGACTAAGTGAAGTCTTGTGCTCGAAGTATTATATTTCAACTCTTATGTACACTCAATCAACCCATTAAAAGGTAAATAAGCGTACAAAGTGGAGTTCTAGACTCATGCGATGGAAGACTTTGCCAGAATCGTAAGGTAAATCATGAATCACTATCAGAAATGCTACTCAAGGATACTCCATGGATATAATTCCATCAAGCGATCCAACGAAATTTATCTTACGGCTCGGAAGAAAATGAGTAGATCTAGCTAATCGATCATCGATTACCCAAATCACCTCAAGTCCTTTCCGATTTCTAGATAATCTCCCAATACAGTCTAACGTACTAGGCTCTCACTTCATCACGGTACGTAACCCTACCGATCACAATATTCCACCTTGCTTGTTGGCATACCCAACATCAAACTACAAAATCATCCATGTTCCACCTGGCGTTCCACCATAAAGGACGTCTCAATACTCACTATTTTCGGATACACTCCGAATAAATCATCACTCTCGAATGAAGAGTCTTCTGAACAACTCTTCCTAAATTGAAATACAACTTTGAATCCCACTATTCTCCTCGGAAACGGAGGATTACTTTCTCACAAGAGAAACGATCTACTATTCCAAATCCACTCGGTCGTATAGAAAATGAAGACTCTGTTGACTAATCTCGCTAGTTTCTCAACTAGCGTACCCATAATATACGTCTCATTCAACTGCATCGGGATCGCTTCTAATCCCTGAAATGATGCCTCTGCGTACAATACCCTTCCATCCATATCGGACAGATTAATTAACACTGACACAAAAGTCAGCCACCGTCTAGGCCTTGAAACCTAGCTTCACAAACTTCCGACCAGGTGATTGCCATCACCTTCTTGGTCCCACAAGTCGACAGTATAGTATCGCTAAAACATCTTATCCTCATCTATGGTAAATACCAAATCAATCTAGGGAAACCACAACTTCCCTCAAGATTGGGAATATATCCATAAATATATCATCCACAGATATTATGACAATCGGTCTCAAATACTCCAAGAGTACTTGATTCCTCAAATCCATAAACGACTAAAGCGTCGATAAGTCTAACAACATTATCAACATCTCCTAAAATTCATAACAAGTATGAAACGTCGTCTTCTACACACATGCATCCTTTTACTCTAAGCTATAGATAGCTCAATCATCACACCGACAATGACAATTGTATGACACTAAGTCACTACAATATCAAACCTCTAGTCGTAGGCCAACCCTAGGATATACACAGGTGTCATTTAGCTGATCTAAACAGATCATCTATCCCCAACGAAGGATATTCATTCACAACAACTACTTCATTCCATCATCGATAATCGATGCATAACTCAAGGTCTGACTCTCTTCTAACAAAGAGTTATAAGTCTTTTCAAGAAGAAACACTTAGGCAGATAAATCTCCAATAGTGTTTAGCGACACTGATACCCATAAAATCATCTCCCGGTATGAGGTCCCTAATATCAGGACTATTCCCGAAATCACCTCAATCGCATATTCCACTTGCCCATGCAGTGACAAGCCCGGGAGTTCATCCGAATCTATATCCGAATACTCTCGAATTATACGTACATCCGAGACACAAGTTATACCAACGCTCCAACAATCCAACTATCCGTAAGGATATGTCTATAGTGGAGGTATGTCTAACAAAGGCTAAGGGTATCCCTTGACTTTGATTGTTGATCAACATCTCAACTGACGGTAGAGAAAAATCACCAACCCACAAGTCGATAGGAACCCTTCTAATCCTATCTAAGTAGGTTCTAGATAAAGATACCTGTAAACTCCCACTATCTCTCGATATATCCGCAAATAGGATAACTTAAAGTAATACCCCTAAGGACCGATCCTTCGGTCTTCTATACTTCTTCTCGAGTAATCATGTAAACTTGTCCGACATCTGTTCTGGACGGCTGAGCTCATGTAGATGCAAAGACTATTATGGAGAACTGAAGTCAACTGTTGAACTGAGATACAAACTGGAACAACCGCAATGGAGATGGTAAACACTGTTGTACTAGCAAAGGGTACACATCCAAATATCTTGAAGAATCACAACATCAAAGCACGCTCCATCTCTGTGAAAGGTATAGGCCTTTGGAGAATACGCATGGATCGACTATCGTCGTAAAATCTCTCCTCTCAGTATAAAGCATAACTATATGCGGAAAAATAAATGATTGTCGTAAATGCAGGAAGGTAACTGATTGTTGTCCGATATGTCCGAATCTTCGAGATGTCTTGGTACGATCTTTGAGTAACTTACTTCTTCCGATGAAAGTATCAAAGAACTCCAACTATATACGGGGTAGTAGATCATTTGCGATGTGATAACCTAATCTTACGTAATAATCTCGGCTTTGAGGTTGGTCAGGATCGCCCGCCAGCATCATCCATAGTCTTCAACCGAGTCTTCAAACTACATACTCTCCTCAGATACCGCCGCTTATAGTAGGAAGCAGATACAATGATCCATCGAATAACTGACTCGTCTCGTGACCCGCGATCAGACACACACAATCTCCTTCTGAGTCTTTCCTCCGAGTTCGCCGATAAACATGAGAAGCCGCTAACAACTGCAATCGGTCTTCTATGATCGAAACTCTCCAATAGTCGCTCGTGACTTACGACTTTAATCTTGCTCCTTTTTATCCAACATTTGGAGACTTCGGATTCCAATAATTTGACTTGCAATATATGCTTATCAAATCTCCAATTCTTTAAAACACTTGCTACGGAGTCATTTCTATACACATGACTCAGTCTAAGGACTTCTGGTAGGATCTAGTATGAGATCCAAACATCCTGATCAAGATGTCAACCGATAACCTGTGGGTGGACAAAACCAACCCAATCACATTCTTGGGCTATTAAATGGTCGTAACTTTCGCAAGTCTAACGACTCTGCATGGTACTTCCATTACCAAACGATCACTCGACCTAAAGCCCAAGAATTCCTTGACAATGAGTCAAAGAAAATGATGTGGGAAAATACTCTCTCACAACATCACTACAGTGAAAGTGATGTGTGATTTCGTAGGTCATTTCCTATATGGCTAAATCCAGGATAATGGTATGCACTAACTTAGCTTCTCTCAGATAACACGAGTTAAGTACTCAAAAGTACCCTCAACGTTATACAACCTAGAACGACTAGTCCGAGGATCAAAATCCCCATGAATATCATATACTAATTTTTTACTATCTGAATCAGTAATAGTATACTCGCTTAGTCCATTACCCCATGGGTAATGATCTGACTAACATAATTAGTGAAAACCTTAAGACTGTAATCCTTGATCTCCACAAAAGATATGACTACCTAATCCCTGCTTTCCGACTCGGTATCAGTCGGCTCTCAAAGGTAATTACCTTTTCGATAGCAGGTACATGTCTAATAACCTCAACATATCGTTCCCGTGGTCATCTCAAACCACGGTTACAAATACTGATTAACATACTACAAGTCATGCACTGTTATAAGCAACTAGAAGGATATGTAATAACAGCTTAACATATTTTAACATGCCTTAATCCTTGTAGCTCGAGATGTATCCCGGATCGAACTCACAAACCAAAACAGAGTAAAGCAAAACTCGATGTCCGAACGAAATCAAATCCGAAAATGGACTTCGCAACCTAGGGCTCTGATACCAATAAAATTGTCACGCCCCGAGAGTATGCCGTGCCGAAAAACAAACGGACGGCATCTCCCCTGTACGTGGCAATATATCGGGTTAATACAAGGCCCGTAGGCCCACAACAACAATATGATATACGCAGATATCATTATATCAAACATAATAAACACAGCGAAAACAATACAAATAGATCAACAAGATACAATGACCCAACTGTGCACTCCGGAGTGACTTGACACAACAAGATACATAATAGAAGCAACAGCGAAAGCCAAATACATACAATACGTCCGTATATCACAGATACGGAAACAATACAGGTTAAAACCACAAAACGACAATCCATAGTAATACAACAATACGGAAAACAGGTCCATTCGTCCGGTGTGAGATGGGATCATTTGGAGCTCAACGTCCCAAGAAATCTTCTACTGTTATCACGGCTGAAGCCTGTGGTCCAGGGGTGGTGAGTATAAACTCAGGGGTAATATATAGAAAGTGCATGAACAACATATAAGGATAGATCTACAAGTATACATGTGAATATCTACAGGTATACAGCATGAGTCCAATAGACATACAGTCCTATCCAACTCTAATAACAAGTAACTACAGTAAAGTCATACGCAATGTATATACTAAACTGATCAACTGAACATAATGTAATGTACCAACGCGTACTGACGATGCAACACCATAAGCTATATCATCGCGGATATACAATAACATAACCCATATAATGTACTGTGTCAATCCCATACCGACCAATACTGCATATGAGATTATATGATCACCAGTATAATAACCCCTGCTACTACACACAATGACATGATGCTAATCAAATGCATATAACAGTCTGAATCAACGCATGTATCATGCTCAACACATAGCAGTAAATAAAATGCAAATGGCATGTATCATGATGTACAAGCATGTGCAACAATCATATCTCAATCAAATGCAGCATCTCACAGGCATATGTAAAACATATATCAAATACATGCATACATATATATCAATATAATGCATATGCATGGTCATCGTCATGACCCGGCCCAACCACGACCCGAGTGGCGTGGTGGCACGACAAATGACAACTAGCCCGACTCACCGCCACCACTCTCGAGTGGCCGAGTTGGTAGTATGACCGAGTAGCGTGTAAGCGTAAAGCTAACTACTCCTAGGGGCCTCGCTGCAAGCCACGCTGTCCCTACCCATGAGTAGACAACGCCGCACATAGGACAATGCTGACTCACACAACCACCGCCTATAGTGGGCGAGTGCTAACACCACTGCCGCGGTGGCGGTGCGCATCTCCACTACCACCATCCATAGTGGCCGGCACATCCAATGCTCGCCTCAACCTGCTACCACTACCCCGAGTGGCGGGAGGCAGGGATGACGACTTGTCTCAATCCACAAGGGAGACTCCACCAAAGATGCATGCAATGTGATGATGCATAGTTCCATACATGTATCCGACACTCATCCCACGGGGAGTCTGGTCAACTAAAAGTCAATTATGCAAGGACTACAATCCATAAGACTCTCTATCGCATAAAGAGTCATACTCATCTGACCGTCAACCACGCTAAGACCTCTAGTCAATAGCGATATACAATCGACCATCCATAAAACCATACACAGGCATACAATCCCTAATGGATATACCATCACACTAGGACTTCTAGTCCATGGTCACATACGGGCAACCATACAATTATCTATGCACAGACAACTAGATCCATCATAAATGCACCACTAATACGGATATGATATAACAATCGACTCCATAATCCAAACCATCACCTAACCCTAGTGATGTAATACAGTAAACCAATCTGAAGTCACAAAGATAACCCTAACTACATGTACTTACTGAACATCTATCAGCTAATACATAATAGGGTTTATAGTTCCTATCCGAGCTAGATAATCAATGAAGTACCAGAGTTTATATCTCAAAGGTCAAGGCAGTACAAGCATATGATTAAACATGAGTGGATTTAAGGTAAACAGGTATAAACATACATATCCAAGATCATGCACTGGAATCGATCAAACTACCGGACCAGGTAGATATTACCCACCTGATACATAATCCATGCTATCCATCTCCACGTTCATGTATCCATCACCATCAACGTCCTGTAACCATAATAACAAATTAGGGTTAAGCACAAGCCTCTAATTATATGAACAAAATACTAATTTGTTCTATATTCGCATCCTTCCCTCGTCTACGAGTAAGAACCCCGATTATCCCAATATCCAAATCACACAACCAAACAAACCATCATCCATACTAGTTAAAACTTACCTCACAGCCTCATCTAGAAGATCCAATCCACTATAGTAATCCTCGTTCACCTGTAATCTATTTCAACTTCCAAAATTTAGAGGTATATTGATTCACAATCACCAATAACCATAGAAACCATAAGTTTCTCTCTAATTAAATTCCTGGACTTCTCAAATCAACAGAAGAAATAATGCATCAATCCCAAATTCACCTTAGGAAATTTCAAATTTGCAATGCTCTGATTCATTGGCCAAAAGCATCACTCCGATTGCCCTTTTCCACCTAGAAATCACGAAGACACAGCTAACGTCAAAACTCCCACTCAACACCTCTGATCTAGTAATGGATCAAGGTATTACCTGTACATGGAAGAGGAGCTAGATGGACGATGGAACCTACCCAGCTGAAATCCCCTGCTCAATTCGGCCCTCTTGTCTATCCTTTGAAACATCCTCTGAGGAAGCAAGCGGTGGCAAATCAACCTCAACCCGTCGGTGTCGGGTGGTGGCACAAGGGATCGAGATTAATCAAACTATCAGCACTCACCCTCTTCTGGATCGACAGAGCACAGCAAGACGACAACATCACAGATCCTACCGAGTTGAGCTCGCTGCTGCGGATCAGCGAGCGATATAATAGGGAGCTCCGGCAACCACGGCGAAGAAAGGCGGCCGAGGAACACTAGCCAGAATAGGCAACTGACGAAAATAGGAAAGGCGACGGCGATCGCGTCGGTTGGAGGAGCTCGTTGCGAGATTTAGACCGAATAGGAAGAGAACCCATCCGACGGGTCAATCCATGAATGTAGGCGGCGATCGGGTGGAACCTCACGAATCGGGCGACGAGCAGCACCCGGCAGCGGCGACAACGCGGTAGAAGAGACAAGGCACCGGAGATAAGTCGATGCGTCCAGCTGCGGCGGAGATCGACTGGCTCGAGCGTCGGCAGTGGCAGATCATCGGAAGAGATGAGCCGCGGCGAAAGGAAAATAGAGGGAGAGTCGAGGTCGCGATTTGAGGAGAAGAAATAGGTCGCGAAGCGGAAGAGAAGAAATGCGGCAGTGGTTGATCGACGGTTCGAAGTCTATAAACGAAATTCCTTGATTCGATTCAAGCCAACCCGAATTAAATCCAACCGGTTCAGCCCATTTCCAGCCCAACCATTTGGGCCCAATAGACTCAGCCCAACCGATTTTAGCCTAAACCCAATCTCAGCCCAAGACCAATTTTAAATAAATCCCTAATTAAATCCAATTAACCCACTAATTAAATCCAAATTAATTAAAGGGTTAATCCATATAATTTTTTTTTTCATATTTTACAGTCATATTCAACTTTAGCAATTCCAAACCAACTAGGACAATATTTGCATTACCATCAATTGTTGCTGCCATTAGAAACACACCAGGATACTCGCCAGTCAGATGTGTTGCATCAATTCCAATAAGTTTGCATAGATACGACTTGAATACTCTTCTACAAGAACTGAAAACTCAAAAACAACATTGGAACTAATTTTCACCAATTCTGTGCAGTGCAATATAAGTATCAGGATCCTTGATTCTTAACTCATGCAGATACATTGGAAGATCACTATAAGCTTGATCAAAGTCACCAACCACTTTCTTTAATGCTTTCTGTCGGACTGAATATGATTTCTTATATGAAATATGAACACTAAACCTAGATTGCATTTCTCTTTGAATCATCCCTGGTTTGCAATCATCGGAAGAAACTAACCGTCCTTCGATATGAGAAGCTACAAATGTGGATGTGCAAGCATGGTGATATGATGTTTTTCTAACCGTGCCACATTGGTATTGTTGTATATATTTTGTGACAACAAACTCCACATCTCCCCTTGCAATGACTCTCCATGTACATGGTTGATTGTAGCAAATAGCTTTAATTTTATTTAGTCTTATGTCAACTGGATTGTATCTAAAGTTTTTTGACGTGACATATCTTATTAGTGCATCATTAAACTCTTGTCGTAAGAAAAAAAACTTGGCCAACAAAAAATTCATTTGCATCTGATGCATTGACATCTGACAATTGTATTAATCATGAATTCAAAACATATGGATCATAAACATATGGAAACTCCTCCTTTAAGTCACTGTACTAATCATGGTTAAACTCAACTTATTCAAGTTGGATATCATCAGCTAAGAATTCTTCCAAAAGAATATTATCTTCACATTGTTGTATCAGTTGTATATCATTTACTTCCTTCTGGCTCCAAGTTTCTTCAAAGAAATCTCCAAAAATCGTATTAGTATTGGGTAGCTCATCTTCTAATACACTAGCTTCTTTATAGATCAAAGGTGGAATAAATGATATTTCTATTCCCCACATTAGTATTTCCAAATGAAGATGAAATATTACTTGGGAATATATTTATGGAATGTTGATTTGCTAGCTCTCTCTCCTCCAAATTTGATTTGATTAATTCAAAAAATGAAAGAACTTCATCAGGAAGAGGGTCATCCTTGCAAACAAGTTTACAATCATAATAATGACATAGAAGAGAAGATAAAGATAGTGTGCTAACTATAGTTTGAATAGGAGATGGATAGAACTATCAATGGGTTGAATAGGTGGTGGATAGGGTCAACAATGGGTTTCGATAGAAACTCATAGATGGACCTAGAGGAGTTGAAATTGTGATTCTTTAACATTGAGTGGAAGAGGAAGACATATAGAAGGTTTAGATGGCGACCAAACTTAGTTCTTAGCCTCCTATCAGCAGTTATGGGTGCATGTCAATTGGCACGGAGGCTAAATTCTGAAATCAAACTATGCAAGGCTAGGAAAACCTTGAGGATGATAGCTTAGGGCATGGTTGTAACTAGGGTCACTTCGAAAACCCAATGGACTTGAATTAGGTTGCATAGGAGGTGGATACACCCATCAATGGGTTTTGACCGAAATCCATTGATGGATCTAGAGGAGTTGAAATTGTGATTCCTTGACATTGAGTGGAGGAAGAGATATAGAAGGTTTAGGCAGCAACTAAACTTAGTTTTGAGGATCTTACCTATAGTTATGAGTGCGTACCAATTGACATAGAAGCTGAATTTTGAAATCAAACTGTGTAAGGCTAGAAAAACATTGAGTATAAGAGCTTAGAGGATGGTTACATCCAGAGTCACTTCGGAAATCAAATGGACTTGGATTGGGTTGAATATAAGGTGAATAGGGTCATCAATGAGTTTTTACCAAAACTCATTGAATTCTTGACATGAAATGAAAGAGGAAGGCTTATAGAAGGTTTAGGTGGTGACTAAACTGGGTTATGAGGCTCCTACCCATAGAAAGTGGATAAGTGCCAATTGGTACGAAGGCTAAATTATGAAATTTGGCTGTGCAAGACTAGGAAAACCTTGAGGATGAGAGCTTTGGGTCACTTTGAAAACCTAATAGACTTGGATTGGATTAATAGGAGGTGGATAGGACCATCAATGAGTTTTGGCCGAAACCCATTGATGGACCTAGAGGAGTTGAAGTTGTGAATCCTAGATATGAAGTGAAAGAGAAAGGCATATAAAAGGTTTAGGTCATGAAAAAATTTGGTTCTGAGCCTCCGACCCACAGTTATGTGTGTTGGGATCAAATTGACATAGAGGTTGAATTCTGAAAACATATTATGCAAGATGAAATACACAATAGTGGTGTTGATATTCAAAGTCCAACACCACATTGGTCTTGGAATTTCAAAACCAACACCATTAAGGTTTGAGATAAGCTAGAGGTTGGTGCTAATATTTGTTAGGACCTTTGTAACGCTAGAGGGGGGGGGGTGATTAGCGTCAATGGAATTCAATCGCGGTTGTGTCTACAAATTCGTTAGCGCAGCGGAATATAGATAATACAATAACAATAATGAAAACACAACACGCTAACACGAGTATATAACGTGGTTCGGAACCGCACGGTTCCTACTCCACGGATCGGGCTCAAATGAGCCCTAGCGATGTCAATCACACACCACTATCAAATAACTCCTTCTCGGAACAATCCGGAGGTGGAGAAACCTCGTACAATATGATTACAACAATAATCAAATGAATACAAGCAATATAGTGAAATACAAAGCAATACAAGTAAAGGAAACACTTTACAAATGCTCTTTGAATGCTTGATCACTTGGTTGATCGAGTAGTACTTGGAGACCCTGAATTGCAGCAGCAACTCGCCCCAAATCGCCTCAAAGAACCATGCCTTTTTCTTCCACCACGAGCTCCATATATAGCTTCAACCTGTGCTGGAAAAAGTCGATCAGTCGACTGATCGGGACCATCAGTCGACTGATGCCACTGTTGTCGTGAGACAACGGCTAGTTCCACGCTGGATAAGTCCAACGGAACTACTATCAGTCGACTGATTGTGACCATCAGTCGACTGATGGAGTACTCACTCGACCAGTCGAGTCTCGACTCCGATACGTGCGAATTCGAGCACGATGCCGGTGATCACAGATCGATCGGTGCTCAAGCCATCGATCATTGCCATCATGCGTCGGATCAGCTAGGCCATAACCCGCAGTCAAACCCTAGTTGACTCGGTCCAGTCGACTGCCACATGGCATCAGTCGACTGGCACACCTCAAACATGAGGTTTTAGCCCAAGCATACTTGCTAGACCACCCTTAGCCTAGACCTAAGCCTTCTAGCCATCTCCATCAGCCTCACGCCTCTCGGATCCCTCCAAGTCATCCATGACTTGTTCATCCATCGCGCTAGCCTTCAAATGCTTCCATCGGCTATGTCATGCTAACGGTGTCTACACCGCCAAGGCACATTGGACTTACGCCGCCAAGACTCCGCTTGGACTTTACGCCGCCAACCATTGGACTTATGCTGCCAAGACTCCGCTTGGACTTTCGCGCCAATATCAATCCCCTTGGACTTCAAACGCCAAGACTCAAGCTTGGACTTTCCCTTGCCAACACATGTTGGACTTCTCAATTGCCAAGACCATGCTTGGACTTTCCATTTGCCAAGTACTCAAGACTTGGACTTTCCATGCCAAGACCATGCTTGGACTTTCCATTTGCCAAGACTCATGCTTGGACTTTCCTTGCCAACACATGTTGGACTTTCCATTTGCCAAGTACTCAAGACTTGGACTTTCCATGCCAAGACCCATGCTTGGACTTTACATGCCAAGACCCATGCTTGGACTTTACCATGACAATTACATTGTCATATGTTTTTTGTCGAAACATCAAAACACATCAAAACATCACTCGAGTCAAACTCGAGTTCTGGTCAATCGTGACCTGGGTCGATTGCACCAACAATCTCCCCCTTTTTGATGTTTGACAAAAACCACACAAAACATTGAGTTAGAACACTAACTCAATTCCCTTACCAATTATCCCAAATTGGTAATCTTAAAAACATTCTCCAAAATGTTTTCTCCCAGAATGTTCTCCCCCAAACATTCTCCAAACATTCTCCCAGAATGTTCTCCCCCAAACATTCTCCAAACATTCTCCCCCTTTTTGACAAATAGCAAAAAGGTTATCTCTCCAAGGAGGTCAATGTCTCATGTCCCAATGAGATCTTACAATCTCCCCCTTGATCCAAAAATACCTAGGATGCCTACAATCTTCCTAGTGATAAGTCCCATATCACTCAAGAGAGGCAATCCTATTCACTCTCCCAATTTCCAAATTGGGTATCAAAAACTCATCAATTTCCCAAATTGATAACATTCCCATAACTTCTCCTTTTCAAGGAGAAAAACACATCCATCATCCCAAGATGGATACCTCCCCCTAAAGGCTTGCTCCCCCTTGACCATTGCACCAACAATGTCCTTGGGGAGTCCCTAAGCCAATAGGAACTCTAAACAATCAAAATTAAGGTTAGAAATTCAACATTGAACTTTCCAACACCTTAACATTGATACAAACCCTAAACAATTCTCCTAATCCATATCCAATGGATTTTCACCCTTTATAATGCTTCCCAAAGCATATCCTAGGGTTAGGAGTGATTAGGGACTTTAACCATAGCTGAAATCGGGTTAAACAAACCTTGTCAACCCAAAATCAGCCTTGGCAGTCGACTCAATCGGATAACGATCATTGCCATACCCATCGATCATTGCCACCCAAGAGGCGTTCGAGTAATCTTAATCGATTTTGATTATCGAAATAATTTCAAAAAATCATAAATAATTATACGTTTATCGAAAAATCACGAAATTTGATACGTATAATACTTATGACCAATACAATGGGTGAAAAATGTTTGAAAATTATTTTACCCATTAAATAGTGACATTGGTACAAAGTTCAAGAACATTGAAATTTACAATGTTTTGGCCCTACTTTGTATCAACTTCATCAATGGTGATTGCTATCGAAAGATAGACTTCACCAAGGTTTTTCAAAATGATTTTAAAATGTTTTCAAGCCTTATCTTGGACCATAATTTATTGGCTAAATATACATAGCTTGTATATTAGCTTTCCTTATGATTTTTGGTGATAATTAAAATAAGTTTGAGTTCATCTAGATGCACTACCGATGCACCTTGAACCTAACCTATTATCCTAGCATCTCACATGTATTTAGGGTGTATACATACACATACATGTCAATTAGATGTGAGATGTGGGTTTTGTTCTCCTAATCTAGAGTTTTATGCATTTCTAAAGCAACTCTACTTGATTCCCTTATAAGCGGGACTCAAGTCATGCCATAGTCCTTAAATCAATTTTAATCAAGTTAATGCATGAATGTATGATCATGGCATAAATAATAGTATTATTAAAGCGTGGCAATGATCATGATGTCATGGCATAAGATGAGATCTAAAAGACACATGACATTTATCCTTAATTCTAAAGCATAATCATGACATATAAAATGATTAAGAATAAACATGATGTCATGACATGGCATATGGTAGCAATACAATTATACAAATATTCATTCATACACACAAGATTTTTCAGAAATAAGGATTTCATTTAAACTTAAATTTGTCTTTTACAATCAAAAAGAAGATTGGCTAAGCTCAATCTTACTACAAACATTGACAACCACAAAAACAATATCCTCTAATCGTCCGCAGGAGGTGGCGATGGAGGTTCTTTGTGACTTCGAGTCGGGCGCATCATCTCTAGCATATCGCGGCGATCTTTGCTCTATGCGACCACAGGTCTCCTCCATCCTATCGAGGCGTGTGCCAAAAGGCTGGCACGCTCGATAACTCGATCGAGTCAACGATCGGCTGCGATAATCCTCAATCTGGACTCGGTAGCCACGACAGTGATGGACGGTAGTGATGTGTCTGCCGGCATCTGGTCATCCTCATCAGAGGTGTCCGCATCCTCGTCGTCCTCTACTGCATCTCTGGGCGGCGGAGGAGGCTGTCTGTGCGCCCTGGGTGGTCGTGGCGCCAACTCCATCTGTCCAGCGCCCATCCGTAGCTTCGCTAAGGAGAATTCTGGCCCGATATCTGATCGACACTTCCGATGGCTTGTCATGAGCCCCTATGGATTGTTAATGCCTCTGTCGAGCCATCTTTGTGATGATATGTCCAAATGGCATATGCACTTTCCCTTATGCGAGTAAGTGAAGTGCTGTAATCTGATGGAAGATGTTCAATGCAAAGTTTATGTCTAGCGAAGACGCATGGCATATAGAAGAAAGAGATGGGAGGCGAATCTTGCTTGGACCAAGTGACAATGGGCGAAACACCCAACAATGACCTTATAAAGGACATTGTCGGTCTGATTTCTTCGATGATAGAAAATAGGTTTTGGGCCGGTGGACGTGGATAACCAAAAATGCGCTCATGCATGGACTCCATAGTGATATGGGCAAAAGGCTCAGGTAGGGGAAAGTCCATGGTAGGGTAGAAGATAAAGGTATCATTTGAGGCCTACACTCGAAACTCCTGCGATGTGCGAGGAGTGAACTCTAAATCGCGTTTTGCAACTTGAGTAGTGTATGTCTTTTAAGGTTTTGATAGAATTCCTTAATAAGGTCATCATTGATTGGATGCGTGCACAAGACGATCTTCATCAAATTGTAGTATGCAATGAGTTCCATGACGTCACTACAATGCCTATCAAAAAAATTCCTATCTATGTACCTAACCAACATAGGTTGGTACAAGATTCACTCTCGGATGGATCATTCCTACGGGCTCTCCTATTATGAATGTAATGTGATGATATGCAATGCAATGGCAACAATACGCGATTAGATAAACCTACATTGTAATGGAAATGAAAATTAGGGCTCGGAAAGAAGAATCGTTACTTAGGCGCCATGTGTGTGTCGGAGGGAAGACTCAAGAGTTCTTTGAGGATCGCTGGAAAAGTCGCTTAAAGCTTTGCTACGAACCCTAAGCGGAACAAAGACAATAAACCTAAATCGCGTGAACTAGTGCTCCAAGATAGGTGAAAACAAAGGAAGGGGAGAGACATGCTTATCAAACCTAGGACTTTGGAAGGTTGACACGCCAGAAGAGCTGGTCGGAGAGGGAGACGGCCGGAGATCGAAGGAGGAAGAAGCTTTCGTCGCGTGAAATGCCGAACCCTAGCGGTTCGCGTTTTAAAAACGATTGATCGTGATGTGGAGAATCGATCGATAGTGATTAACACGGGTTTCGAGCCGTGATCGTGATCGGATCCGGCTCGGCAATGATTGAACCTTAACGCGTGCTACGATAGCATCGGATCGTGATGTTGCTCATCGATCGGTGATGTGCATATCACTCGGCTTTCGTCGAGCACTCGTGATGGCCTTGGCCTCGGTGAACGATACCATCGATCGTGATGGACCCCATCGATCGGTGATGGTCGATCGATCGAGTCATGGAGCTAGCACTCGACTGATGGCCGTATCGTATCGTGCTCGATGTTATCGATCGGTGATAAGCTGTATCGATCGTGATGTCGATTTCGATTCGAAAATCAGAAAATCTCGATTTTATCATCTTAATTGTTCCATTTTATCACGTTAGATCTTGTATCTTGAATGTATTGATGTTATACTTTTATTTATGTATTTGTTCATGTATTTTAATGTTTTATTTCATTTTTGCAAACATTAACATTCAATGATTTCCAAAACCTAACATCTCACCCTTTCTAAGTGTTGAAATACACAATCAAGGTAAAAGACTTGTTTTGTGAGATGTAATCTATCCTAGACATTCATTTCATGCAAACATATGGTAAAACATATGAAGCATGGTGAATACAAGACATCAAGTTGTGTGGCACTTGAGTATCACTCTAGATATTACCTTTACATCTTAACCACACATTTATTGATACATGACCTTCCCAAGTGTGCCAATAATCAAAAGTACACACTATGACCTCTAAATCTAGATAGTGTCAATTTTATTGATTTTCATGTTTTCAAGATATATATTGACACAACCTAAAATTCTTTGAAATTAAAACTCAAGGATATTTCCAAAGTAACCATAACCTTGAAAGTAACCTTAAAGTGCCACCTTTATTATGGTTGAGTTAACTACCCATCCAATCAAGGTTGGCACACCCTAAACCCATCTTAGCGTGAATCAATCACGCTCTTAGGAATCCAAAATCGATTCGAGCTCCTAGGGTTCATTAGGTATTCCTTAGGGATAACCTCCCTAGATACCTTCCTAATGACCCTCCTAGGCTTATTAGCCTTGGTCATTTTGGTCTTGCCTAGGTTAAACTTAGGGATTGCCTCCCTAACAACCTTATTGGTGGCCATCCTAGGTTTCTTCGAAACCTTGGTCACTAGGCACAAACCTTGGTCAACTATAGGAATGACTTTCCCATTGACCGTGGTCTTCCTAGATCTAGTTAGTGTCCCATAGTCAAACGGAACACTATGGTAAGTCACCTTGCACTTAGGTTTGTGACCCAAACCATTCTTGCCCTTGGTTGACTTTTGACTTTTAGGTCCTAGATGTTGACTTTGACTTCTTGACCTAGGAGTTTGACCATTAGACCCTTTAGATTGATTTTGTATCTTATTTAGGGTATTTTCAAGTTTCTCAAGCCTTGACCTCAAGGCTTGGTTCTCTAATTCTAATTGCCCAATTTTAGAATTTTTATTTAACTCTTGGGCATTGGACTTTCTTGGCGAATGCCTAGTCCATTTTGGATTAAACCCTAGATGTTCTTGGATTTTCTTAATAGATTTCTTAGGTATTGTTTTTCTAAGGACATTAGTCCCAAATTTCTCCTTATTCTTAAGGTGAACATTCTTAGCTCCTAAACACATATGTTTGTTATTTCTAGCATGCTCTTTATGATACATACCACAATTGCTAAAATTAGTTCTAGCATGCTTTTTAATACTTAAATTAGACGGAGCATTATTTAAATATACCTTAGGGTTTGCCTTAGTGGCTTCCCCTACTTGTAATGCTCCTTCTTGGGTCTTTTTGCTCCCCCTAGGGCATTGATTTTGGTAATGCCCCGGTTGCCGGCACTTGAAGCAAATGACTTGCTCCTTGCTCTTTAGACTTGGAGAACCGGCGTCCGTTGACTTTTGTTGACTTTTAGGCGCCGGAGGAGCTTTCTTGATCCTCTTTGGGCATTTGCTCTTGTAATGCCCATACTCCCTACACTCAAAGCACATAATATGTTTTTTATTTAAAACTAAATTGCTTGAGTTACCTAGTTCGATGGTGGAGGCAGTGGACTTTGGGCTTCTTCATCTTGGCGGATGTCGAAGCTTCTTCTTGAGGGTGCTCCGGTGTAGAAGATGGTCTCTCCTCTTCTTCTATTTCCTCTTCCGATCCGGAAGTTGACTCCTCACTTCCTCCCGATTCCTCACTTTCACTTGAGGATGAGCTCTCTTCTTCGGTCTCCTCCTCTTCCGAATCTTCTTGGACCGATTCGGAATTTTCGTGGAACTTGATCAACTTGTTCCACAATTCCTTGGCATCCCTATAGCTTCCTAATCTAGACAAAATATCGTTAGGTATCAAATCAATTAGCATTTTTGTTACCTTAACGGTTGTCTTGAATTTTTCCCGTTGCTCCTCGGTCCATCTCTTCATCTTGAGGATTTCGCCGTTTTCTCCTCTCGGAGCATCAAAACCTATAGTCACGGCAAACCAATTTTCTATATTTGTCATTAGAAAATATTGCATTCTACCTTTCCAATCTGCGAAATGTTCTGCGGTTGAAGGAAGGTGGGATGTTGACGTCGTCACCCAATTTTTCTTGAAATTCCATATTCTTCCCTCTAGCTTCTTCAACTCTAGGACGTTAGTCCGTAGAAGAGCCAGACTCTGATACCACTTGTTAGGACCTTTGTAGCGCTAGAGGGGGTGATTAAGCGTCAATGGAATTCAATCGCGGTAGTGTCTACAAATTCGTTAGCTCAGAGGAATATAGATAATACAATAACAATAATGAAAACACAACATGCTAACACGAGTATATAACGTGGTTCGGAACCGCACGGTTCCTACTCCACGGATCGGGCTCAAATGAGCCCTAGCGATGTCAATCACACACCACTATCAAATAACTCCTTCTCGGAACAATCCGGAGGTGGAGAAACCTCGTACAATATGATTACAACAATAATCAAATGAATACAAGCAATATAGTGAAATACAAAGCAATACAAGTAAAGGAAACACTTTACAAATGCTCTTTGAATGCTTGATCACTTGGTTGATCGAGTAGCACTTGGAGACCCTGAATTGCAGCAGCAACTCGCCCCAAATCGCCTCAAAGAACCATGCCTTTTTCTTCCACCACGAGCTCCATATATAGCTTCAACTGTCTTTGGAAAAAGTCGATCGATCGATCGGGACCATCGATCGGTGATGCCCGTTGTCGTGAGACAACGGCTAGTTCCATATTTGGATAAGTCCAGCGGAACTACTATCGATCGGGATTGTGACCATCGATCGGGATGGAGTACTCACTCGACCGGTCGAGTCTCGACTCCGATACGTGCGAATTCACGAGCACGATCGGTGATCACAAGATCGGGATTGCTCAAGCCATCGATCATTGCCATCATCCGTCGGTCATTGCTATAACCGCGATCAAACCCTAGTTGACTCGGTCGGTCGGCTGCCACATGGCATCGGATCGGTGCACACCTCAAACATGAGGTTTTAGCCCAAGCATGGTTGCTCCCTTAGCCTAGACCTAAGCCTTCTAGCCATCTCCATCAGCCTCACGCCTCTCGGATCCCTCCAAGTCATCCATGACTTGTTCATCCATCGCGCTAGCCTTCAAATGCTTCCATCGGCTATGTCATGCTAACGGTGTCTACACCGCCAAGGCACATTGGACTTACGCCGCCAAGACTCCGCTTGGACTTTACGCCGCCAACCATTGGACTTATGCTGCCAAGACTCCCGCTTGGACTTTACGCAGCCAATATCAATCCCCTTGGACTTCAAACGCCAAGACTCAAGCTTGGACTTTCCCTTGCCAACACATGTTGGACTTCTCAATTGCCAAGACCATGCTTGGACTTTCCATTTGCCAAGTACTCAAGACTTGGACTTTCCATGCCAAGACCATGCTTGGACTTTCCATTTGCCAAGACTCATGCTTGGACTTTCCTTGCCAACACATGTTGGACTTTCCATTTGCCAAGTACTCAAGAATTGGACTTTCCATGCCAAGACCCATGCTTGGACTTTACATGCCAAGACCCATGCTTGGACTTTACCATGACAATTACATTGTCATATGTTTTTTGTCGAAACATCAAAACACATCAAAACATCACTCGAGTCAAACTCGAGTTCTGGTCAATCGTGACCTGGGCCGATTGCACCAACAATATTCAAGTCCATCACCACCCTGGTATTGTACTTTCAAAACTAACAATAAGAAGGTTTGAGTGTAGCTACACAATGGTGTTAATGTTCAAGGTCCAACACCACCATGGTTTTGTATTTTGAAAATCAACACCAAGTATGTTTGAGGTGAGCTACACTGGGGCGCTGATGTTCAAGGTCCAACACCACCTTGGTGTTGTTATTTGAAACCCAACATTATGAAGGTTTGAGATCAGCTATATGATGGTGTTGATGTTCAAAGTCTAGCACCACTCTGGTGTTGTACTTTGAAAAGCAGCACCAAGTATGTTTGAGGTGAGCTATACTACGGTTATGATGTTCAAGGTCCAACACCATGAAGATGTCATATTAGATATAAAGTGGTGTTGATGTTTAAAGTCTATCACCACCTTGGTGATGTTCTTGCAAAACTAGCAACAAGAAGGTTTGAGATGAGCTACACAATGGTGTTGATGTTCAAAGTCAAACACCACCCTAGTATTGTACTTTGAAAACCAACACCAAGTATGTTTGAGGTGAGCTACACTGTGATACTGATGTTCAAGGTCCAACACCATCTTGATGTTGTCTTTGAAATCCAACAACATGAAGGTTTCAGATCAGATACATGGTGGTACTGATGTTCAAAGTCATCACCACCTTAGTGTTGTACTTTCAAAACCAACACCAAGAAGGTTTGAGATGAGCTATATGGTGGTGTTGATGTTCAAAGTCAACACCATTCAAGTGTTGTACTTTGAAAATCAACACCAAGTATGTTTGAGATGAACTACACAGTGATGATAATGTGTAGGGTCGATGACATCGTGCTAGGGGGGATGAATAGTAATTTTCTCAATTTCACTCAATTCGATCGATCTCGTTCTTGTCTACGCTAAGTTAGTGCGTTGTAGAATATAGAAATAAAATGCACAATAGAGACACACAAGAGATTTAACGTGGTTCGAAACTAGGGTTCCTACTCCACGGGACGAGCTCTAGTGATGCATACCACCACTATTAAACTTCTCCTTCTCGAAAAATACTCCGGAGGTGGAGAAACCTCTTACAACAAGATTACAACAGTAATACACAAAATACAACCAAATACAATAAGTATACTAAGCAATGAGCAAATACAAGTAAAAGAACTTTACACAAAGAGATTTTTGATTGCTTGCTAGTTAGTTGCTTTGGATTGCTCTTGATGGTCTGGAATGCAACAACACTTCCCCTTCAAAATCGTCCCAAAAATCTTGGCAAAAATTTTCCATGAGCTGCTCCATTTATAACCTGCATCGGGCTAATTTCATGGCTAGCAATCGACTATCCAAAGTCACCAATTAACTACTCACCTATCCGTTATCTCACAACGACTCCATCCACATTGAAATCTGTCCAACGGATATATCAACAGTCAACTGTCCCTACCAGCAGTTGATTGTTGTCCAGTAGTTGACTACGCAAGAAGATGTGGACTACTATAGTGTCATCAGTCGGCTGCCACAACTTCAACTGAGCAGTCGAGCCTTAGTTGACCCCTCGACTAGTCGACTAGTCATAATTTCAGTCGACTGCTCCGAGTCAATTAGGCTCCCAAGTGTCAAACACTCGACCAGTCAACTGGTCCATAACCCCAGTCGACTAGTAAACCTTAAACATTAGATTTAATCCAAGTATGATCCCCTCATACTTGATACTCACCCATAGCTTAGACCTAAGCCTTCAAGCCACCTCCATCAAACTCATGTCTCTCGAATCCCTCGAGTCTGCAACTCTTCATCCTTTGTGTTAGCCTTCAGGTGCTTCCATCAGCTATGTAATGCTAACCGGATCCTTTGCCAAGGTTCATTTAGACTTATGCTGCCAAGATCACATGCTTGGACTTTACACTGCCAAAACCTCACCCTTGGACATCCTTATCAAGATCCATTTAGACTTACACCGCCAAGACTACAACTTAGACTTTACACTGCCAAACCTAGAAACTTGGACTTTCCCTTTGCTAAGTACCCATGACTTGGACTTTCAATTGTCAAGTACCCATAACTTGGACTTTCCAATTGCTAAGACCATGCTTGAACTTTCCATGCCAAGACCATGCTTGGACTTTCCTTGTCAACTCCATGTTAGACGTTTTAATTGTCAAAGTTCGCTTGGACTTTATGCCACCAAGCCTACACACTTAGACTTATACTGCCAAGACTTTACCTTTGGACTTCCCATGCCAAATATTCATATTTGAACTTTCCTTGCCAAATATCCAAACTTAGAATTTTGAGGTTGATTGTTCCAACAATCTCTCCCATATGACTTTGGATATCTCAATCATCCATTAGTCATATGGTCAACATACGGTCAATCTATATAGTCAAACAATGGTCAAACTCATTATCAAATATCAATATACTACTCAAGTCCCACTCGAGTTTGGTCAACATTGACCTAGGACCTATTGCACCAACAATCTCTCCCTTTTTTATATTTGACAATACCTTTAAGTTAGGCTAGTAATAATTGTTGGTGCAATCGGCCCATGTCACGATTGACCAGGACTCGAGCTTGACTCGAGAGATATTTTGATGTTCGACAAAAACATATGACAATGTGATTGTCATGGGAAAGTCCAAGTCTTGAGTACTTGGCATGGAAAGTCCAAGTGGGACACTTGGCATTTGGGAAAGTCCAAGCATGGGTCTTGGCAATGGAAAGTCCAAGCATGGGTCCTGGCAAGGAAAAGTCCAAGCATGGGTCTTGGCATGAAAAGTCCAATATGGGTTGGCAAGGAAAAGTCCAAGCTTGAGTCTTAGCATTTGAGAAGTCCAAGGGGTTTGATATTGGCGACGTAAAGTCCAAGCAGGAGTCTTGGCAGTATAAGTCCAATGGTTGGCGGCGTAAAATCCAAGCGAAGTCTTGGCGGCGTAAGTCCAATGTACCTTGGCGGTGTAGACATCGTTAGCATGACATAGTCGATGGAAGCACCTGAAGGCTAGCGCAATGGATGAACAAGTCATGGATGACTTGGAGGGATTCGAGAGATGTGAGACTGATGGAGGTGGCTAGAAGGCTTAGGTCTAGGCTAAGGGTGGTCTAGCAAGTATGGGGGAACCATACTTGGGCTAAACCCTCATGTTTGAGGTGTGCCAGTCGACTGGTGTCATATGACAGTCGACTGGTGAGCATTAACTAGGGTTTGACTACGGGATGTGTCCTAGCAGTCGACTGATTGGACGAGCAGTCGAATGATCTTGTGATCCGTCAACTGATGCTCAAGTTTTGGGGCACAGAATGGAGTCTCACTCGACCGCTACGGTCAGCAGTCGAGTGATGGCTTGAATAGTCGATTGATGGTCATGATCAGTCGACTGATGTCCTAGCCGTTGGATTTTTCCAGTGTGGATTACACTATTGTCTCATAGCAACAGTGTGATCAGTCGACTGATGGTCCCGAGCAGTCGACTGATCGACTTTTTTCATCCCAGGCAGAAGATATAAATGGAGCTCGTGGAGGAGAAAAATCAATGCGGTTCTTGAGGGCATTTGGGGTGATTTGTTGCTGCAAATCAGGGTCTCCAAGTTGATTTCAAGCAACCAAGCGATCAAGCATTCAAAGAGCAATTGTAAAGTAGTTTTCTTTACTTGCATTGTATTTCATTATTGTAATTACTTGTATCCATTTCTTATTGTTGTAAGAATAGTTTGTAAGAGGTTTCTCCGCCTCTGACTTGTGTCGAGAATGAGTATTTGTGATTAGTGATTGCATTGGCGTCGCTAGAGCTCTTTAGAGCTCGATCCGTGGAGTAGGAATCTTGAGGTTCCGAATCACGTTATATACTCGTGTTTATGTGTGTGTTCTTATTGTATATTCCGCTGCGTACTAACAAGATTGTAGACGAACACGATCGTATTCCATCGACGAACGAATTCAAGATATTCACCCCCTCTAGCATTCCAACGATCCCCTACAAGTGGTATTAGAGCGAGACCACTCTTCAAGTTTAACAACTAAGGGAGCATGCTAGAGGGTGAAGATGGAAGTTCAAGAACAACTAGGATGAGATATCAACACACCTATCCCTTATACCTTCTATGGACAAGAAGGGTTTAGACAATGGTAGGCAAGGATTGAAGATTTCCTAATGATGAGGGACTTCGAAGAATGGTCCATTTTGATGGAAGGATATAGCTATCCAATAGGACCAAAGGGAGGGTTCCTCAAGAAAAAGAGATAGACCGAAGAGCAAGTCCAAGCCTTAGAGAAAAATGATAAGGTAATAAAGTTTTTAATTGATTTAATACCTAACAATATCTTGTGTATGTTAGATAATTATATAGATGCCAAGGAGCTATGGAGTCAAGTGGCCAAGCTCCATGAAAGTCCATCACCGGTCCAAGAGGAAGGGACCGAAGAGGCAAACGTATCATTCTCACAAGAAAGTGAGGACTTGGAGGTTGAGAGACCATCAACATCCAAGGAGGAAGAGGAAGTAGAATTGGAGGAGACCACCACCTCTAGAATTGAGGGGAGGACATTAGATCACTGGAGCAACACCAAGAAGAAGCTTCGACATCCGGTCAAGATGAAGAAGCTCAAAATCCAATTCCATCCTCCATTGACTTAGGTAACTCAAACACCGTAATTCAAAATAAAAATAATATTATGTGTTTTGAGTGTCGGGAATTTGAGTACTATAAGAGCAAGTGCCCAAAGAAAGTAAGAAAAGCTCCACCGACATCAAAGATCAAGGATGTCGGTCCTCCACCAACCAAAAGCAAGGAGCAAGTGATTTGCTTTAAATGTCGGCAACCGGAACACTACCGGAATCAATGCCCGAAGGGGGAAAATAAGGGGCAAAATGGAGCATCACAAGTAGGGGGAGCTAAGGCTAACCCTAAGGTATATTTTAATAATGCTCTTTCTAATTTAAATGTTAAAAAGCATGCTAAAAATTTTAATTCACTTACTATTTATCATGAAAAGCATGCTAGGAGCAATAACAAATATTTTTGTCTAGGTGCTAAGAGTGTAAACCTTAGGAATAAGGAGAAATTTGGGACTAATGTCCCTAAAAATATTTTACCTAGGGAATCTATCAAGAAAATAGGAGAACATCTAGGCTTAAACCCTAAATATATGCCTAGGAAGAACATTGCCCAAAGACCAAATCAAAATTCTAAAATTGGACAATTAGAGGTTGAAAACTAAGCCTTGAGGTCAAGGCTTGAGAAATTAGAAAAGACCCTCAAGAAGATGCAAAATCAATTTCAAGGGTCAAATAGTCAAAGTCAAGGGTCTAGGACTCAAAGTCAACACCTAGGGCCAAAGAGAGAAAAATCAACCAAGGGCAAGAAGGGTTTGGGTCACAAACCTAAGCTTAAGGTGGCTCATCATAGTGTTCCATTTGATTATGGAACACAAACTAGGTCTAGGAAGACCAAGGTCAATAGGGAAGTCATCCCTAGAGTTGACCATGGTGTGTGTCTAGTGGCTAGGGTTTTAAGGAAACCTAGGGAAGCCACTAAGAAGGTTGCAAGGAGAGTCACCCCTAGAGTCAACCTAGGCAAGACCCAAATGACCAAGGCTAACAAGCCTAGAAGGGTCATTAGGAAGGTATCTAGGGAGGTTATCCCTAAGGAATACCTAGTAAACCCTAGGAGCTCAAATAAGTTTTGGGTTCCTAAGAGCGTGATCGATTCACGCTAGATGGATTTAGGGTGTACCAACCTTGATTGGATGGGTAGTTAACTCAATCATGGCAAAGGTGGCACTTTAGGTAATTTTCAAGGTTATGGATACCTTGGAAATAGATTTGATTGTTAATCCTAAAAGATTTTAGGATGTGCCAATATATTTTTGGAATTATGAAAAATCAATTAAATTGACACAATTTAGGATTAGAGGTCATAGTATGTCATTTTGGGTTTTTGGCACACTAGGGAGAAAAGTGATAATATGGCAAAATATATTTAATCATATCAAATGACAATTAATATTAAAATTTAGGTATTATTACACCTATACATTTTATATGTCATGATTGATTTGTCATATAACATGTCACGACATCATGTTTATTTTTAATCATTTAAAATGTCATGATCATGTTTAGGGTTAGGTTAAATATCATGTATGCTTAGATTATATCATATGTCATGACATCATGATCATTGACCATGCTTAGTTATGCTATCATTTATGTCATGATCATATTTCATGCATTTAAGTTAATGAAAATTGATTTAAGGACTTTGGCATGACTTGGAGTCTCATTCATAAGGGAATCAAGTAGGGTTGTCTTAGAAAAATGCATGAAACCCTAGATTAAGAGAATAAAACCCACATCTCACATCTAAATTGATATGCATATGTATTTTATACATCCTAGATACATGTGAGATGCTAGGATATGAGTTAAGTTCAAGGTGCATAGTTTTTGCATCTAGATGAACTAAAACTCATCTTATCTTAATGGTGGATCATTGGGAAAGCTTGTGTACAAGTCATGTACATTGAGCCCAAGGAATATAATCCAAAATAAGGTTTTTAAAATATTTTAAAATCTTTTTGAAAAACTTTGGTGAAGTCTATCTTTTGATAGCAATCACCATTGATGAGATTGATACAAAGTGAGCTAAAACTTTGAAGTTTTTATTCACTTTTGGATTTCGTATCAATTTCGATATTTTATGGGTAAAATAATTTTCAAATATTTTTCACCCATTTTATTAGTTATAATTATTATACGTATGAATTTTCGTAATTTTTCGATATACGTATAATTATTTATGAATTTTCAAAATTCATTTCTGATAACTGAAATTCAGAAATTTCAGTTATCGATCGCTTCTTAGTGGCGATCGGTGATGAAATGTGGCGTGATGATCTACGATAAAGTCATTGCCAATCTTATTCGTAAACAAGGTTTGTTAGCCCAATTTCAGCTATGGTAAAGGTCTCTAACCACTCCTAACCCTAGGATATGCTTTGGAAAGCATTAGAAAGGGTGAAAATTCATTGGATATGGATTAGGAGAGTTGTTTAGGGTTTGTATCAATTTTAAGGTGTTGGAAAGTTCAATGTTGAATTTCTAATCTTATTTTTGATGGTTTAGAGTTCCTATTGGCTTAGGGACTTCCCAAGGACATTGTTGGTGTAATGGTCAAGGGGAGCAAGCCTTTAAAGGGAGGTATCCATCATGGGATGATGGATGATATTTTTTCTCATGGGGAGGAAAATGAGATTTCAAGATACCCAATTTGAAAATTGGGAGAGTGTATAGGATTGCCTCTCTTGAGTGATATGAGACTTATCACTAGGAAGATGGTAGGCATCCTAGGTATTTTTGGATCAAGGGGGAGATTGTAAGATCTCATTGGGACATGAGACATTGACCTCCTTGGAGAGAACCTTTTTGATGTTAGTCAAAAAGGGGGAGAATTTATTGGGAGAATGACATCAATTGGGAAAATTGATGGGGATGATTGGGTTGAGTTAGATGGTCTAATTCAATGGTTTGTTTGGTTTTTGTCAAACATCAAAAAGGGAGAGATTGTTGGTGCAATCGGCCCAGGTCATGATTGACCAGGACTCGAGCTTGACTCGAGAGATGTTTTGATGTTCGACAAAAACATATGACAATGTGATTGTCATGGGAAAGTCCAAGTCTTGAGTACTTTGCGTGGAAAGTCCAAGTGGGACACTTGGCATTTGGGAAAGTCCAAGCATGGGTCTTGGCAATGGAAAGTCCAAGCATGAGTTTTGGCAAGGAAAAGTCCAAGCATGGGTCTTGGCATGGAAAGTCCAACATGGGTTGGCAAGGGAAAGTCCAAGCTTGAGTCTTGGCATTTGAGAAGTCCAAGGGGTTTGATATTGGCGGCGTAAAGTCCAAGCGGGAGTCTTGGCAGCATAAGTCCAATGGTTGATGGCGTAAAGTCCAAGCGGATTCTTGGCGGCGTAAGTCCAATGTGCCTTGGCGGTGTAGACACCGTTAGCATGACATAGCTGATGGAAGCACCTGAAGGCTAGCGTAATGGATGAACAAGTCATGGATGACTTGGAGGGATCCGAGAGGTGTGAGGCTGATGGAGGTGGCTAGAAGGCTTAGGTCTAGGCTAAGGGTGGTCTAGCAAGTATGGGGAAACCATACTTGGGCTAAAACCTCATGTTTGAGGTGTGCCAGTCGACTGGTGTCATATGACAGTCGACTGGTGAGAGTCAACTAGGGTTTGACTGCGGGATGTGTCCCAGCAGTCGACTTCCAGAGCTTGGGAGTCAACTAATTGAATGACGGATCGGTGATCTTGTGATCGGTCGGTGATCTCGAGTTTTGGGGCCGAGAATGGAGTCTCACTCGCCGCTGCGATCGGCGGTCGGTGATAAGCGAATAGTCGTGATGGTCATGATCGATCGGTGATGTCATGTTGTTGGATTTTTTGTGGATTCCGTTGTCTCAGATTGTGATCGATCATTGATGGTCGGCGATCAAGCGATCGACTTTTTCCAACCCAGGCAGAAGATATAAATGGAGCTCGTGGAGGAGAAAAAGCAATGAGGTTCTTGAGGGCATTTGGGGCGATTTGCTGCTGCAAATCAGGGTCTCCAAGTTGATTTCAAGCAACCAAGAAATCAAACATTCAAAAAGCAATTGTAAAGTAGTTTTTTTTTACTTGCATTGTATTTAATTTTTGTAATTGCTTGTATCCATTTCTTATTGTTGTAAGAGGTTTCTCCACCTCTAACTTGTGTCGAGAAGGAGTATTTGTGATTAGTGATTGCATTGGCGTCGCTAGAGCTCTTTAGAGCTCGATCCGTGGAGTAGGAACCTTGAGGTTCTGAACCACGTTATATACTCATGTTTGCATGTTTGTTCTTGTTGTATTTTATTATTGTATATTCCGCTGCGTATTAACAAGATTGTAGACGAACACGATCGTATTCCATCGACGAACGAATTCAAGCTATTCACCCCCCCCCCCTCTAGCGTTCAAACGATCCCTACAATAACACAACTTAACTCTTCCATTGCCAAAGCATAGTGAAGGTTTACCTAACTTAAACCTCACTTTTCCCCCTTTGGCATACATCAAAAAGATTACCGAGATTTTTAATGTCTCATCTCCCAAAGAGATTCTATATTCTTTCCCTTGGTTCAAAAATATATTGGAAGCCTTCACTCTTCCTAGTGATAAATTTCATATCACTAAATGAGAGGCAATCCACAATAAAGGTACCTAAACCCTCATTTCTCCCCCTTTGGTCAAAATTGCATCCATCATCCCAAGATGAACACACTCCCTCTAAAGGCTTGTTCCCCTTCACCATTACACCAACAATGTCCTTAGAGAGTTCCTAATCCTATAGAAACCTTAAACCATCGAAAATATGGGTAAAAGTTGAAACTTTAACTTTAACTTCCCTTAAAATTCGATCACCCTAAATAAGTCTTCTAATCATTTCCAATGATAATTTTACCCTTTCAATGTTTTTCAAAGCAAATCATAGGGTTAGGAGACGTTAGGGTAATACAAAATAGCTGATACATGGCTAAATAAATTTTGTTCAACCAAAATCAACTTCAACGGTCGACTGAAATCAGAAACCAATCGATTTCTTCAAGTAGCAGTCGACTGGGTTCTGCAAAATATAGAAATCAATTTTAGAAATCAAATTTTAAAAATTCATAAGTAAATATATGTATTTCTAAAAATCTTGAAAATTTATACATACATTATTTACATGAAATATAATGGGTGAAAAATAATTTTAAATTAAAATACCCATTAAATTGAAAAATTGATACAAATTTCAAAACTATTGAAAACTTCAATATTTTTGCTTAACTTTGTATCAACTTGTTAAATGATGATTGCTATCAAAAGATAAACTTCACCAAGATTTTTCAAAATGATTTTAAAATATTTTTCAAGCCTTATTTTGAACCATGGTATATAGACTAGATGTACATAACTTGTACATTAGCTTCCCTCATGATTCATCCATGTCATATTATGAGTTTGAGTTCATCTAGATGCAATATCTATGTACCTTGAACTTAACTCATTTCCTAACATCTCACATGTGTCTAGGGTGTATCAATACACACACATGTTAATTTAATATTTTGTGAGATGCGGGTTTTTGTTCTTTCTTATCTAAAGTCTTATACATTTTATCTAGGCAACTCTATTTGATTCCTTTATCATGGGACTTCAAATCATGTCATTGTCCTTAATATCATTTTAATTGTCCTAAATGCATGAATATGATCATAGCATAAAAATGTGAATAATTTAAAATATTTTTCAATAATCATGATGTCATGGCATAAATATAAACCTAAATATAAACATGACATATATTACCCTAAGCATGATCATGACATTTAAATAATTATATGAAACATAATGTCATGACATGACATATGACAAACAAAGCATGGTAAATAAAATATAAAAGTATAAGAATACCTAGGTTTCAAGCCTAATTGTTATTTACTAGGATTATATCAATTTTGTCTTAATGCTTAAATTCCCTCAAGTGTGCCAAAAATCCAAAATGATACACTATGATTCTAAAACCTATTTGTGCTAATTATGATTGATTTTTCAACTTCCATAATTTCTATTGATGCATCCTAAAATCTTTTAGAATATAATTATAAACTCATTTTCAAAGTATTTCAATACTTCAAAAATGTCCTAAAGTTCCTCCTTTATCATGATTAGGTTAACTACCTATCCATTCAAGGTTGACACACCCTAAACCCATCTAGCGTGATGGAATCATGCTTCTAGGAACTCAATACCTATTGGAGCTCCTTGGATTGACTAGGTACTCACTAGGGATAACTTCCCTAGCTACCCTATTAATGACCCTCCCAGACTTTGAAGTCTTGATCATTTAGGTATTCTCTAGGTTAACTCTAGGGGTAACTCCCCTTGTAACCTTGCTAGCGACTTTCTTAGGCCTTTTAGAGGCCTTAATCACTTTGGTTTTCCTAAGGTCAACTCTAGGGATTTTCTCCCTTATGACCTTGACCTTCCTAGACCTAGACTTAGTTCCATAGTCAAATAAAACATTGTGGTAGGTCGACATTACCTCTAGGATCCTTGAGGATTGGCTAGAGGGGGTGAATAGCACTTCTTTGGTTTCTACAAGTTTGTTAGCGGAAACAATACAAGCAAAAAAAATAATTAAAACAAAAATCAAAGAAAACAATGCTAACAAAGTCGATGTAACGTGGTTCAGAAATAACGCTCCTATTCCACGGCAATCCGTAAAGTGGATCACTCCTAGCAAGTTTTCACTAGAACCTCCTTTTGATGAAAACACCAAGGTGGATAAGCCTTCTTTACAATCACACTCTTCTTCTTACAAGATGATGGAGTTAAGTTTGAGAAGAAGAAGTTAAGAGCACTTGAAAGCTTAGAAGAAGACTTGGTGAGCTTAAGAGTAAAGATCCGAATGAGAGCACTAGCCCTCTGAAGCTTCCCAAGGTCTCTCTTTATAGAACAGAACTATTTTTTCCAGTTGAGCCTGACATCAGTTGACTATTGCTATTGTTGACCGAATCCAATGGCTTCTGAGGAAGCCTAATATGCGATCGTCACAACTCAATGTCCACTTGATCAGTCGATTGCTCAAGTCAACAGTCGACTGCTCCAAGCAATCAGTCGACTAAAAATATTTCCGTGCTCATGTCCACTTAAAATAGTCGATTTCCCATACATGGTAGTTGACGGTTGTAGACCAGTCTATTGCTAAACCCTAGCAATCGACTGATGAAGCCACAGATGGCAGTCGACTTTAGTTGACTGCTTGACCAGTCGACTAGGTCATAATCTCAGTCGTCTGTTCAAGCCTTCTAGACCCTCGAGTACTGAACACTCGAGACCAGCCGACTGGTATAAGCCACCAGTCAACTGATACACTTCAATTATGACTAATTCATACTTGACAACATCCCCTAAGCCTAGACTTAACCTTCTAGCTTCTCCAACAGCCTTGTGCCTCAAGGATCCCTCTGAGTCCATGGTGCCTTCATCATTGCACTTGCCTTCAAAAGCTTCCCTCGGTTTCGTCATGCTTTGGGGTTGTCCTTTGTCAAAGTCCACTTAGACTTTACGCTGCCAAGACTACATGCTTGGACTTATGCTCCCCCTACATGTGATGCTCCTCTCATGTCCTTGATTGAATGACTCCTAAAACATTGGCTCCAATAGTGCCCTTTTTGTTGGTATTTGAAACACACTATGTGCTCCTTGCCTTTTTGTGTCGATGCTCTGGCCTCATTTGCTTTCTCCTTCCCCTTGGACACTTGAGTTGTCTTCTTGACTCTTTTTGAGCATTTTTTCTTATAATGCCCTACTTCCCTACACTTAAAGCATGTTATATAATTTTTATTTTTATGAACTATGCTCGAGTTACCTATAGGGGAATCACTCCCGAATGTAGATAGCTCCTCCTCTTGATCCGGTATAGATTGTCTCTCCTCCCCCTCAATCATAGAGGTGGAAGCTTCTTCAATTTCTTTTTCAGATGTTGAACACCTATCAACCTTCGAATCTTCATGAGCTTGAGAGGACAAGCATTTCTCCTCTACTTGAGCTACGGATGATTCTTCATGAAGCTTGGCAAGCTTGCCCTATAAATCCTTGGTATCCTTAAATTCTCCTATCTTACATAATAAATCATTAGGTATTAGATTACCCAACATTTTTGTTACCTTGTTGTTGGTCTCGAATTTTTGGACTTGCTCCTTCATCCATTTCATCTTCTTGAGGAGCCTTCCCTTTTTGTCCATGGACACTTTGAAACCTACTTCAACACTAATCCAATTATCAAAATCACATATAAGAAAATGCATCATTCTACCTTTCCAATATGCGAAATTTCCATGATCGAAGGAAGGCGGAACTGTGATGGCATCCCCCAATCTATCTTGAAACTCCATTTCTTCTAGTGTGCTCCCTTGGTTGTTAATCCTTGAAGAGCATCCTCGCTCTGATACCAATTGTAGGGTCGATGATGTCGCGCTAGAGGGGGTGGTGAATTGTGATTTTCTTGATTTCCCTAGATTCGATCGATCTCGTGCTTGTCTATAATAAGTTAGTGCATAACAGAATATAAAAATAAAATGCAAAATAAAGACACATAAGCACAACACAAGAGATTTAACGTGGTTCAGAACTAGGGTTCCTACTCCACGGGGTGAGCTCTAGTTGAGCTCTGGTGATGCACACCATCACTATCAAACTTCTACTTCTCGAAAAGCACTTAGAAGGTGGAGAAACCTCTTACAACAAGATTACAATAGTAATACACAAAATACAATCAAATACAATAAGTATACTAAGCAATGAGCAAATACAAATAAAGAAAACTTTACACAAAGAGCTTTTGATTGTTTTCTAGTTGGTTGCTTTGGATTGCTCTTGAAGGTCTAGAGTGCAACATCACTTTCCCTTCAAAATCGCCTTAAAAATCTTGGCCAAAATCTTTAACGAGCTATTCCATTTATAACCTACATCAGACTAATTTCGCGCTTAGCAGTCGACTGTTCAAAAGCACCAGTCGACTGCTCACCTATCTGTTGTCTCACAAGGACTCCTTCCCAATGAAATCTGCCTAATGGATACACCAACAGTCGACAACCCTTACCAACAGGTGAATGTTGTCTAGTAGTCAACTAGCCAGTCGACTATGCAAGGATCTCTGGACTACTACAGTGCCATCAGTCGACTGTCCATCCAATGACTCCGAGTCAACTAGGCTCTCGAGTGTCAAACACTCGGTCAATCGACTAATAAACCTCAAACATGAAGTTTAGCCCAAGTATGATCCCCTTATACTTGAGACTCACCCATAGCCTAGACCTAAGCTTTCTAGCCACCTCCATCAGCCTCACGCCTCTCGGATCCCTAGAGTCCGTGACTCTTCATCCTTCGCGTTAGCCTTCAAGTGCTTCCATCGACTATGTCATGCTAACCAGGTCCTTTGCCAAGGTTCATTTGGACTTATGCTGCCAAGACCACATGCTTGGACTTTACGCTGCCAAAACCATATCCTTGGACTTCCTTGCCAAGATCCATTTGAACTTATGCTGTCAAGACTACATGCTTGGACTTTATGCTGCCAAACCTATAAACTTGGACTTTCCCTTTGCTAAGTACCCATAACTTAGACTTTCAATTGCCAAGTACCCATGACTTGGACTTTCCAATTGCCAAGACCATGCTTGGACTTTCCATGCCAAGACCATGCTTGGACTTTCCTTGCCAACTCCATATTAGACTTTCCAATTGCCAAAGTTCACTTGGACTTTATGCCGCCAAGACTATACACTTGGACTTATGCTACCAAGACTTTACCATTGGACTTCCCTTGACAAATATTTATATTTGGACTTTCTTTTCCAAGTATCCAAACTTGGACTTCAGAGGTTGATTGCTCCAACAATCTTCTTCAAATAATCTTCCCCATATGACTTTGGATATCCTAATCATCCACTAGTCATATGGTCAACATATGGTCAAACCATATAGTCAAATAATGGTTAAACCCATTTTCAACTTATTATCAAATATCAAAACACTACTCGAGTGCCACTTGAGTTTGGTCAACATTGACCTGGGGTCTATTGCACCAACATAATGTTCAAGGTCTAGCACCACCTGGTGGTGTAGGAGCAACAGATAATCGAATCTAAATTTTGATAATGGCAAAACTTCAAAGTTAAGTCATATTGTGATATTATATTGTGTGTTAAGTTTGCAGGACATAACAGATAAAATTCCTAGTAAATCTACTAGATCTCACTAGGTGGACAAAAACCTTAGTAGGTCTGCTAGACCTGACAAGGCAAAGGAAGCCTTAGCAGAGATCAAAGACACTAGGAGAGTCGGAGGTTGGACATTGGAGAGAGTCGGGGTAGTCTAAGGATCGAGGGCTAAGCGGGAAAGTCCAAGCAGGTTGGAGGACTAGGTGTTTAGCAAAGGTAAGAAACCTTGTGAAAAGTGGTTCTTCTGGATAGAAAAATGGGCAAGATCACATCCTCAATATGGGGATAACCTTAGGCGTCAGTCCGACTAAGGATTCCAAAGAAATGCTAAAGTCGAGATTAGATAGTAAGGATACTATCATTACTACTTCTTGTATATTGTGCTAAACATGTGATGAAGGTCTTGACCAATTGAATAGAAGGGAATCTAGTCGACTGGAACAGGTCTAGTCAACTGGAATAGAGATAAACTTAATCGACTAAAGCATATCAAAGGTGGATGCAACATCAGCATTCCAAGTGCCTGGAAAGAAGATAAATTTCAATGCCCGAAGCGGAATTAGAGTTGAACCAGAGGAAGCCACATCAGCTCCCAAGAGACTGGACCGGGTCAAGGCGCCTGGAACCTGATAAATTCCAATCAAGTCAGATCAGATCTAGGCTAAGTTGGAGGTGCTTGGACCGGGTCCAAGCACCTTGAACCTGATAAATTCCAGTCGAGTCAGATTGGATATATAGGCTAAGCTAGAGGCACCTGGAAAAGTATATAAAAGAACCCTTAATCAGAGAGGCCTGGTCATCAATTCTCAAGTGGTTGTGTCTTCATCTCTCATATTCGACGATCAACTTCAATGTTGTACTGCTTCAACTCCGATTGTGTGCTACATCTCCAACATCTTCTTGACATTGGTATTGTTTGATTGTATTTAGTTTTGTTTTTTATTATTCTTAATCTCTAAAGGGATGGTAAGGTTGTTATCATTCCTTATATTTAGTAAGAAATAAGTCTCTTATCTCCAACAAGAAAGAGACATTTAGTGATTATCCATTGATAGCGATCCTGGATCGTGGGCCTTGGACTAGTAGCCTTTTAGCTGTGAACCAAGTAAAAAAAGATACTTGTGTTTTTGTTTACTTTATTGTTTCCACTGCATATTACTCTACGATTTATGAAATGAAAAAAAGGGTTTACATTATTAACCCCCCCCCCTCTAGTGTTTACATCGATCCTACAATTGGTATCAGAGCGGGGATGCTCATATCTGGTGCAACCACTGATTGAGCACGTGTTTCTTGTTTTTTTTTTCTTTTTCATTTATTCTATTTATCTGTCTCTTGCACTACTAATTCAAGACCAAGCCTCGATGCATTTTTTTTTGTTTCTCTCTTGCACCATTTTTATAGCCCATCAAGAAGGTTACAGTATTGTTCACACCCCTTTCTTATGTAGAGACAACTTTAGATATTGGAAGAGATGAATGGAGTGCTTCTTGAAGACTCAGGTGGACATGTGGATCATTATCCAGACAGGGTTTGCACTTCCCATCGATGATCTCGGAGAACCATTGGAGTGTGACAAATGGACGACTGGAATGAAGCGCCAGATAGAAGCAGATTCCAAAGCCACACAAATCTCGCAGTGTGGAGTATCTAAAGAAGAGATCGATTGAGTCGGTCCATTCATAAACACCAAAGATCTCTGGGACAAACTCACGAAGCTAAATGAGGGCACTTCCGACACCAAGGTATGTAAGCGAGATATTTGTTAAATAATTTATTTAATATAAAAATGTAGGATGACGAGACGGCTACCCAACTCCATATGAGAATCCAAGACCTCCTGAACGAACTTCATTCTATTGGTAAAAAGATAGAAAATCATGATATAATAAGGTACACACTAACTACTTTATGGGCATCTATGGTTGATGCATACAAAGTATCTCAGGACTTGTCAAAAATTAGAGTAGACGAGTTATTTTCCGAATTTGAATTGCATGAGAAAAATAACTCGGTCAAGGTCAAGAAAAAAGCAGGAACAAATCTAAATCGAAGAACAATGAATTCGAGTCTGAATCCGAGCTAGATGAAGACATGGCATTAGAACTTGTCAACCTTGTTCAGAAGCTAATCAAAAAGATGAATCAAATGACCAAACAAACCAAGGAAAAGCAATCCACCTCGAGTTGAAATCCAAATCCAGAAAAAACATGCTATCGATGCAACAAAAAGGGGCACTTCATAGCCAATTGCCCAAATTCAAAGGGAAAACGACAACCGTCAAAAAGGGCACTAAAAGCTACATGGGATGAAACTTCGAATGAAGAATATGAAGTTCAAGCAAGTCATCTAGCACTCATGGCAAGATTCGAACCTGAGTGAGTCTAAATCCGAATCCAAAATTGAGTTTGATTCAAGCCACGAATCTGTATCCAATTCAGAAGGTTTCCTCAAGGTACACTCTTCCTTAATTAAGAAATTGTATGTAATGATAATATGTTTAACCAAGAAATTAGATAAGCCCAATTCCAAAGTCAAATCTTTACTTAAGAAGGTTGAAACCCTTAAGGAAAAGGTTAGTCTAAACTCTTCAACTAGTCAAGTTCAAGAAGGAAACTCAACTCAAGTCCAAAATGTTGGATTGAAGATTTCTTAGCGAGGGCGGTGAATCTTGGAATATAATTTTTTTTTTTAGATTTTTAAAATTTTTCTTTTGCTTTTAAAATAAAGAGTTATGCAGTGGAATAAAATAAAACAAATAGATAAATATTTTTTTACTTGGTTCACAATCATAGCTGGGTTGTTGCTCCAAGGCTTGTAGCTCTCTGAGAGCTACCTCGACAGACAATCCACTAAAAGACCCTCCGATTCAAAACTCTCGAACTCGGAGGGTATTCGCTTTTTACAAATGATGTAGGATAGGAGACAAGCTTCCTATCCTATTGAAATTAAGTACAAACAAAGCGAAATGAAATTTCAAAGCTATACCCACACTTGGAAGATGAAGTCGAAGCTCGGAGTGTTAGAATGTCGGCTTGTCAAATCTATTGCAGATGGCAAATGATTGTGGCAACACTTCGTTGTTATAGAATTGTTGATCTTGGATCTAGTCCTCCATTTCTTTTATAAGCCTTTTCCAGTCGACTGGAACACCCTCTAGTCAACTCTAAATCAGCCTGTCGATTTGGTATTTCAGGCTTTCCAGTCGACTAAACCTAGTCTAATTGACTCCATGTCAGCTGGCTCTCGCTCCTTCATATTTTTGGAATTTTGCATTTCCAGTCGACTAGACCTCGTCCAGTCGCCTGGAGTACTTGTCATCTCTGCCACAACATCTCCAACATTTTCCAGGTCAAAACTGCCAACTGGTATTCCAGTCGACTGGATTTTTTCCAGTCGATTGGAAACCTGCAAAACGATATTATCACAATACACAATATAATATGAATTGACAGTAGTAATACTGCATGATCTCGACTTCTTAGTCCCACGTGAACTATCTGTCGGATCGACGCCTACCTTATCCCCACCTGAGGACTTGACCTCACCTCTTCACTTGAGGCTTACCTGCTAGCTATCATGTCTCCCTGACCCAGCTAGACTTACCGTGTTTGATATCCGATCTGATCCACCAGGGCTTTTTGCCAGCTATCCGATCTCCCTGACCCAGTTGGACTTCATATCGATTATCTGGTCTCCTGACCCAATCGGACTTCTGCCATATGTCCGATCCACTCGACCCATATGGACTTCATGCCTAGTGTCTGATTTTCCTGATCTGTCAAGACTTCTACCTAGTATCCGGTCAACACGACCTACTAGGACTTCCTGTTAAACCTGCACACTTAACACATATATCAAATCATAGGTTCATCCTAACATTAAACCTTGGGGCATACATCAAAACACAAGAGTGGTGCTCCCTGCACTAACACAAAAGTTTGAGAAAGAGAATTCTTTGTTGAAAGGACAAGTTCAAGAGTTTAGAAAAATGCTGAAAAAGTTTACATTGGGCACCAAGTATCTTGGCATTATGCTTGGGTCTCAAAGAGTTGTGTACAATAAGACCATACTTGGATTCAAAGCTAAATCAAATAATAGATCATATCTATCAATTGTTAATCATAATCATAAAAGAATCCAAGCATGGGTCCCTAAGTCTAGTTTAGAAAAATAATTAGGCTTAACCAAGTATTGAGTTCTTAAAGATCAAATCTATTATGTGGATAGACTGTATAGGAGCAAAGATCCAGGAGGAGTCAATATCAAATGTGTATTCTTGATTGCTTGAATTAATTGATTGTTTTAGCTTTTTGTTTTAGTCTTGCATGCTTAGTTTAATTTAATTGCTTAAATTAGGTAGGCTAGATAGGAAACGGTTAGTTGACTTTGACAACGTAGTATTAGAGCGTGGTGAGATGATAGTAAGTTAATGAAACTTAACCTAATTGTGTTCAAGATGAATAAGGCATATTCAACTTGGTGTACTTGACTAAGTGAATCAAACTGAAGCTACCTCACTTCATCCTGAACTAGGTAAACCAGGGTCTGGTTCTAAGTAAGCTAAGTGTATAATTTCTTAAGTTGGTTTTGTCTAAGAAAGTGGTCATTATTCTGATTAAAAAAGGCTCTTGTGCCTTGCCATGACCTAGAAGCTATCTTTCGAAATGTCCACTTAATAATTGAAGGTCAAATTTGAATCTAACCCAAGGTCAAATAATCTCTATGGCACTAGAATTTAAGTCATTTCACATCAACTATAGGAGTAATTTGATTGAACATATAGAAAGGGTGAGATGAATCCTAGGATAAAACACATGAATTTATTCCAAATCCGATCCAAACCCAAGTACCTTGTATGTAGGATCAATAGATGTTAGACAGTGGGTACTCCAGACATATGACCATATACCAATTAAAATTTACGAAGCTAAAATTCAAAAATCTAGGATCGATAGCTTTCGAAACAACGGTAAACTTAAGATCATTGGATCAGGTGACATTGAATTAAACTCTAATTTTATAATACATAAAGTTTTATTAGTAGAAAATTTTGAATTTAATCTTTTAAGTATTAGTCAATTCTATTGATTATTCAAAAATCATACTTAAGGGAATTAGAAAAAATAATATTTGTACAATTGAGCTACCACATTCCTCACTCAAGTGTTTAATGACACAGAAAGAGGAAACATGGTTGTGACACAGAAGACTAGGTCACTCTCATCTAAGACTTATTTCAAAAATAAGTCATAATAGACTAGTTAGAGGCTTACCCAAGTTAAACAACTTAGAAAATAAAATTCGTAATGCATGTCAACAAGAAAAGCAAACTAAATCCACACATAAACCAACTGATATAGATAGGACTAATTGTGTACTTGAGCTTCTACATTTAAACTTGTTTGACTCACATGGAGTCAAGTCACTAAATGAAAGTTAATATTATTTAGTAATAATAGATGATTATTCTAGATTCAACTGGGTTAAATTTTTAAAACATAAGGATGAGACTTTTGATCAATTCACTAATCTGTGCAAACTTTTAGAAAATGAAAAGAACATAAAAATTAAAAAAATTAGAAGTGACTATGGTGGAGAATTTGAGAACCATAGGTTTATTAAATATTGTACACAAAGTGGGTATCATCATGAATTCTCATGTCCAAGAATTGCTCAACAGAATGTGTTAGTTGAAAGGAAAAATAGAACGTTACAAGAAGCTGCAAGGACCATGTTAAATGAATATAACTTACCTGATAGATTTTAAGCTGAAGCGATAAACACAACCTGTTATGTCCATAATAGAATTTTAATAATTAAATCATATAATAAAATACCTTGAGTTATACTGTAATAAAATACCTAACATTAAATAATTTAGGGTATTTGGATGTAAAGTACATATACTAAATACTAGAGATTACTTAGGAAAATTTACCTCTAAATCAACAAATGATATATTTTTAGGATATTCAACCACTAGTAGATCTTATAGAGTATACAATAATAACACTTTAAGAATTGAAGAAACCACCAATATAATATTTAATGAAGTATATGATGTTAAAACATTAAAACCTAAGCCAAATATCGAGTTAATAAATGAAAAATTGGATGACAAAGTTAGACCTGAGCCTAACCAACAAGGTGAATTAAACCTTAACCCAAATACAACAACACCTAGAATAAGATTTGATCATCCAACATACCAAATTCTAGGTGACTCTAATCTAGGTGTTAGAACCCGAGCATCCTATAGAAATATAAGTCAAATTTCCCTAATCTCTAAGATTGAACCTAAAACAATAAACCTTGCTCTTCTTGATCCCAATTAGATTATAACAATGCAAGAAGAGCTAGCTCAATTCACCAGAAATCAAGTTTGAGATTTAGTACTAGCACCTAAAGGCAAAACTATAATAGATACAAAATGAGTGTTTAGAAACAAACTTGATGACAATGATGAAATTGTGAGAAATAAGGCTAGGTTAGTAGCTAAGGGATTTAATCAAATAGAAGGGTTAGATTATGATGAAACATATGCATCAGTAGCATGACTTGAATCCATTAGAATACTATTAGACTGTGCTGCACAAGGAATTAAATTATATCAAATGGATATCAAGTCAGCATTCCTAAATGGTTTTATCAAAAAAGAAATATATGTAAATTAACCATTAAGATTTGAAGACCTAGAACAACCTAAGGAAAGCATTGTATGGACTAAAACAAACACCTAGGGTCTGGTATGAAAGACTAACGATTCACTTAATATCTAAAGGATTCAAACAAGGACAAGTTAACCCAACCCTGCTTGTAAAAATCTTAGATCAAGAAATATTTGTAGCTCAAATTTATGTAGATGATATAATATTTAACTCAACAAATACCACATTCTTAAATGAATTTATCTCATTAATAGAGAGTGATTTTGAAATGAGTCTAGTAGGATAACTTAACTTCTTTTTAGGATTACAAATAAAACAAACGAAGGAGGGAAATTATATTTATCAAAATAAATATGCTAAGGAGAAATTAGAAATTTTTGGTATGAAAAATGCCAAAGAAATTAATATACCTATGACAAGTAGTGTAAAAATTGATAATTACTTAGAAGGAAAATCAATAGATTTAAAATACTATAGGAGTGCAATAGGTAGTCTCCTATACTTAACTGCAAGTCGATCTGATATTATCTTTGTAGTAGGTATGTGTGCTAGATATCAATCATATGCCAAGGAATCACATCTAACTCTAGTAAAAAGAATTTTTAGGTATATTAAAGGAACCATAAATGTAGGAATTTGGTACTCTAGGACCAATAACTTTGATTTAATAGGATTCTCTGATTCAGATTATATCGGATGTAAACTAGATAGAACAAGTACAAGTGGTAGTTATCAACTTTTAGGCCAAAGTTTAGTTAGCTGGTATAGTAGAAAGCAATGATGTGTTGCACTATCTACTACTAAAGCAAAATATATAGCAATGGGTGAGTGTGTAGCTCAGCTTCTTTGGGTGATGCACACTCTAAAAGATTTTCAATTAGACTTTAAAAATACTGAAGTTATGATTGATAACATTAGTTCAATAAATTTAACCAAAAATTTAATACATCACTCAAAAACTAAATACATAGAAGCAAAACATCATTTTGTTAGAGAACACGTAGCTAAAGATAGCATAAACTTGATTACATTGAATCTAAGTCAAATATAGCAGATATTTTTACAAAACCCTTACCAGAAGCTGAATTTAGCTTACTTAGGAGAAAATTAGGAATGTGTTTAGTAGAATAGGAATTTACTTAATATTATTTATCTATCTTTTAGTTTTGTTGGAACTAGCATATGACTTACCTTAGAAATCATGTACTTATAGATGTAAGGAGATAGTGCATCTCACAACACTTAGATTTAACTTGATTGTGTACTGAGCCACGTAAATGGACTGACATATTTGAACCTTACTCCTGATTCCATATGTATATCTAGTCAATCGACATGAATCAAGGAGTATAAAAAATCAAGCAAATTACTTAATTATGCGACCGACTTCTACTAAGACTTACTGACAATTTAGTATCAATCAAGTAAAAAAAAAAATTGGGCATTTGTTTAAGGACACTTTACTAGATGATGTACTTTAAAATACTATTTTCTTATTATGAACTTATGTCAAGGGTATGCTTAGATTCATAACTAATCAAATTAAATATTTTGTGCCACTATTAGTTATTTGCTTAAACTTTATTTTACCATTGGTACTTTTCAAATGCTTAACATTTACTTTCTATGCTCCTTTTTGATATATGTCAAAGGGAGAGGGGTAAAAGAAGTTAAGAAAATGTTAAGAAAATAAACTCATCATTAATGGGTAGGTAATATTAAGGGGGAGTTTTAAAAAAAATATGTTGATTTCCTTAACTTTAAACAGTGTTGTCATAAATCAAAAGGGGAAGATTATTGGTGCAGGAGCACTAGATAATCGAATCTGAATTTTGATAATGGAAAAGATCCAAAGTTAAGTCATATTGTGATCTTATACTATGTGTTAAGTTTGCAGGATGTAATAGATAAAAGTCCTAGTAGGCATGCTGGATCTCACTAGGTGGGAAAAAAGCCCTAGTAGTTATGCTAAACCTAACAAGGCAAAGGAAATCTTAGCAAAGATCGAGGACACTAGGAGAGTCTCGATGGGTCAATAGAGGCTAGACATCAGAGAGAGCCGAGGTGGTCTATGGATCAAGGGTTAAGCGGGCAGTCCAAGCAGGTCGAAGGACTAGGTGCTTGACAAAGGTAAGCAAGGTAAGAAACCTTGTGAGGAGTAGTTCTTCTAGACATAAGAACGGGTAAAGTTGCATCCTCGATATGGCGATAACCTTAGGCGTCAGTTCGACTAAGGATTTTGGAGGAACGTCGAAGTCGAGATCAGACAATAAGGACACTGTCATTATTACTTCTTATATATTATGCTAAACATGTGATGAAGGTACTGACCAGTCAATTAGAAGGGAATCCAATCGACTGGACTAGGTCCAGTTGACTGGAATAGGTCGAGTCTATTGGAACAGAGATAAATTTAATCAACCAAAGAGGATCAAAGGTGGATGCCGCATCAGCCTTCCAGGTGATTGGAAAGGAGATAAATTTCAACGCTTGAAGCGAGATCAGAATTGAACCAGAGGAAGCCACCTCAACTCTTAGGCAACTGGACCGGGTCTAGGTGCTTGGAAGATGATAAATTCTAGTCGAGTCAGATCAGAACTGGGCTGAGCTAGAGGTGCTTGGACCGAGTCCATGCACTTGGAAATATCTATAAAAGAACCCTCAATCAGAGAACCCTGATCATCAATTCTCAAGTGTTTGTGTCTTCATCTCTCATATTCGACGATCAACTTCAGTGTTGTACTGCTTTAACTCATACTGTGCTACATCTTCTCGACATGGGTATTGTTTGGTTGTATTTGTTGGTGCAATAGGCCCCGGGTGAATATTGACCAAACTTGAGTGGGACTCGAGTAGAGTTTTGATACTTGACAATGGATTTGACCATTGGTTGACTATATGGATTTGACCATATGACTAGTGGATGATTAAGATATCCAAAGTTATATGGGGTAGATTATTTGGGAGAAATTATTGGAGCAATCAACCTTGAAAGTTCAAGTTTGGATACTTAGAAAGGGAAGTCCAAATATGGATATTTGGCAAGGGAAGTCCAAAGGTAAAGTCTTTGCAGCATAAGTTCAAGTGTGTAGTCTTGGCGGCGTAAAATCCAAGTGAACTTTGGAAATTGGTAAGTCCAACATGGAGTTGGCAAGGAAAGTCCAAGCATGGTATTGGCATGGAAAGTCCAACATGGTCTTGGCAATTGTAAAGTCCAAGTCATGGGTACTGGACAATTGAAAGTCCAAGTCATAGGTACTTGGGAAAGGGAAAGTTCAAGTTTGTAGGTTTGGTAGTGTAAAGTCCAAGTGTATAGTCTTGACGATGTATGTCCAAATGGATCTTGGCAATGAAGTCCAAGGGTGAGATTTTGATACTGTAAAGTCCAAGCATGTAGTTTTGGCAGTATAAGTCCAAATGAACATTGCCAAAAGATCCATTTAACATGACATAGCCGATGGAAGCATCTGAAGGCTAACGCAAAGGATGAAAAATCATGAATTTGAGGGATCTGAGAGGCGTGAGGCTGATGGAGGTGGATAGAAGGCTTAGGTCTAGGCTATGGGTGAGGATCAAGTATGAGGGGATCATACTTAGGTTAAACCTCATGTTTGAGGTTTACCAGTCGACAGATTAAATGTTTAACACTTAGAAGCCTAGTCAACTCAGAGCAGTCTACTGGGATTATGACCAGTCAACTGCTTGGATGAGGGTGTGGCAGTTGACTGTCATGTATGGGTAGTCGACTGATGGCACTGTAATAGTCCACAGATTCTTACATAGTCGATTGGCCAGTCGACTACTGATAAGGGTATTCGACTGCTGAGGTATCCGTTGGACAGATTTCAGCGTGGATGGAGTTGCTGTGATACAATGGTATTAAGGCCAGTCGATTGCTGGGTAGAGTAATCGATTGGAAGGCAGAAATTAGCCCAAGTTACAGCTTTATAAGGAGCTCGAGAAAGAGGGTTGAAGCAAGTGTTTCTTGAGGAAGATAAAGGGGAATTGCTGATGCATTCCAGACTTCCAAGGCATTCCAAAAGCAACCAAAGATCAAGCATTCCAAAGCTCACATTTGTAAAGTGTTTTCACTTCTAGTTTTCATTTGCTTGTATCTTGTTGTTTATTGTTGTAAACACCTTGTAAGAGGTTTCTCCACCTTTGGTGTTATACCGAGAAGGAGAAGTTTGATAGTGGTGGTGTGCATTACTAAAGCTCAACTAGAGCTTGCCTCGTAGAGTAGGAACCCTAGTTCCAAACCACGTTAAATCCCTTGTGTTTGTGTGCTTGTGTGTGTTTATTCTTGTTATGCATTTTATTTCTATTGTTGTATATTTCGCTGCCCATTAACAAGCTTTGCAGACGAGTATACGAACAAGCGAAATAAAAATCGCTATTCACCCCCCTCTAGCGCGACATCATAGACCCTACAATTGGTATCAAAGCGAGGACGCTCTTCAAGGATTAACAATAGAGGGAGCACGTGCTAGAAGAAATGGAGTGTCAAGACAGATTGGGGGATGACATCATGGTTCCGCCTTCCTTTGACCACGAAAATTTCACATATTGGAAGAGCAGAATGATGTATTTTCTTATATGTGATTTTGATAATTGGATTAGTGTTGAAGTAGGTTTCAAAGCACCCATGGACAAAAAGAGAAGGCTCCTCAAGAAGAAGAAATGGACGGAGGAGCAAGTCTAAAAATTCGAGACCAACAACAAGATAACAAAAATGTTGGTTAATCTAATACCTAATGATCTATTATGTAATATAGGAGAATTTAAGGACGCCAAGGATTTATAGGGCAAGCTAGTCGAGCTTCATGAAGAACCATACGTAGCTCAAGAAGAGGAGGAATGCTTGTCCTCCCAAGCTCATGAAGATTCGAAGGTTGATAGGTGTTCAACATCCGAAGAAGAAATTGAGGAAGCTTCCACCTCTAGGATTTAGGGAAAAGAGGAGCTATCTACATCCTGAAGTGATTCCCCTATAGGAAACTCGATCATAGTTCATAAAAATAAAAATCATATAACTTGCTTTGAGTGTAGGGAAGTAGAGCATTACAAGAGTAAATGCCCAAAATTGGCCAAGAAGAAAACTCAAGTGCCAAAGGCCAAGGAAAAGTCAAAGGAGGTCGAAGCCCCGATAAGGAAGAGCAAGAAGCACATGGTGTGCTTCAAGTGCAATCTAAGAAGGCATTACCGAAGCCAATGTCCAAGGGGGAGTCGCCCTAGAAAGGACAAGGGAGGAGCTTCACAAGTAGGGGGAGCTAAGGTAGACCTTAAGGTATCATTTAACAATGCTTCTTCTTTTAGTAATGATAGGAAGCATGCTAGAAATTTACTTGAAATTGTTCATGATAAAAAAGCATGTTAAAAATAATAAATATATTTTTTTAGGTGCTAAAAGTTATGAATTTAGGTCTAAGGATAAATCTAGACAAATTACCTCAAGACCTAGCTCATCTAAGGATAATAATCTAGGCAATAATCCAAAGAAAAGTAGACACATATCTAGGAAGAAGAATATCTCAATAAATAATAGAAATTCAAAAATTGAGATATTAGAAAAAGAAAACCAAGCCTTGAAGTGAAGGCTTGAGAAATTAGAAAATACCCTTGCAAAAATGACAAATTCAAGTCAAGGGTCAAGTAGTCAAAGGTTAGGGTCTAATGGGAAAACCTTAGGTGTTAGGAGGCAAGCATTGTTTAAAGACAAGAAAGGCTTGGGTCACAAGCCTAAGTCCAAGGAGGTAATGTCGATCTACCACAATGCTCCATTTGACTATGGAATTAAGTCTAAGTCTAGGAAGATCAAGGTCACAAGGGAGGCAGTCCCTAAAGTTGACCTTAGGAAGACCAAAGTGACTAAGGCCTCTAGAAGGCCTAAGAAAGTCACTAGAAAGGTTATAAGGGGAGTCATCCCTAAGGTTAACCTAGATAGGATCCAAATGACCAAGGCTTCAAAGCTTAAAAGGGTCATTAGGAGGGTATCTAGGAAAGTTATCCCCAGTGAGTACCTAGTTAATCTAAAAAGCTCTAATAGGTATTGGATTCCTAGGAGCATGTTTCCATCATGCTAGATGGGTTAGGGTGTGTCAATCCTAAATGGATGGGTAGTTAACTTAGTCATGGTAGAGTTGACACTTCAAAACATTTTCAAGGTTATGTGATACCTTGAAAATGAATTTAGATTTTAATCCTAAAGGAATTTAGGATGTGACAATAGAAATTATGGAAGTTGAAAATTGACACAATTAGGTGTTAGAGTTAATGGTGTGTCATTTTGAATTTTTGGCACACTTGGGAGTTTATGCATTATGGAAAAATTGATTTAATCCTAGTAAATGGAAATTAGACATGAAATCTAGGTATTCTTATACCTTTATATCTTATTTGTCATGCTTTGTTTACCATATGCTATGTCATGACATCATATTTCATTTGATTATATAAAATGTCATGAAAATGTTAAGTTAATATGTCATATTTGTACTTAGATTTAATCTTTATGTCATGACATCATGATTATTAGTAAATATTTTAATTTATGCTATCATTTATGTCATGATCATATCTCATGCATTTAGGATAATTAAAATGAAATTAAGGATAATAACATGATTTAAAGTCCCATGATAAGGGAATCAAACAGAGTTGCCTAGATAAAATGCATGAACCCTTAGATTAGGGAAGAGCCTAAATCCACATCTCACAAGAACTATAAATTGACATGTGTGTGTATTTATACACCCTAGACATATGTGAGATGTTAGGGAAATGAGTCAAGTTCAAGGTGCATAGTTCTTATATTTAGATGAACTCGAACTCATAATATGGCATTGATGAATCATGAGAAAAGCTAATGTGCGAGTCATGTACATCTAGCCCATAGACTATGGTTCAAAATAAGATTTTGAAAATATTGTAACATCATTTTGAAAAACCTTGGTGAAGTCTATGTTTTGATAGTAATCACCATTGAGAAAATTGGCACAAAATTAGATAAAAACATTGAAGTTTTCAATGGTTTTGAACTTTTTTATCAATTTTTCCATTTAATGGGTATTTTAATTTAAAATTAGTTTTCATCCATTGTATTTCATGTAAGTAATGTACGTATGAAGTTTCATGATTTTTCAAAATACGTAAATTTACTTATGATTTATCAAAATCTGATTCTGAAATCTGATTTTTGCATTTTGAAGAAACCAGTCGACTGCTGCTTGGAGCAGTCGACTGATGGTGCTGATTTCGACTGAACAAAATTTATTTGGCCATGTATCAGCTACCTTAGTTACCCTAACGTCTCAAAAACCTAAGATATGCTTTAGAAAACATCGGAAGAGTGAAATTATCATTGAAAATGATTATGATAGTTATTTAGGGCAGAGCATCAAATTTTAAGGGAGGTTAAAGTTCAAGGTTGGACTTTTACTCTTATTTTCGATAGTTTAAGTTTCCTATAGGCTTAGGAACTCTCCAAGGACATTGTTGGTGTAATGGTCAAGGGGGAGTAAGCATTTAGGGGAAGTGTGTCCATCAAGGGATGATAGATGCAATTTTGACTAGAGGGGGAGAAATGAGAGTTTAGGTACCTTCATTGAGGATTGTCTCTCATTTAGTTATATGAGACTTATCGCTGGGAAGAGTAAAGACATCCAAGATGTTTTTGAACCAAGGGGGGAATGTAGAATCTCTTTGGGAGATGAGACATTGAAAACTTGGTAGACTTTTTGATGTATGCCAAAGGAGAAGAAGTGAGGTTTAAGTTAGATAAACCATCACTATGCTTTGGCATTGGAAGTGTTAAGTTGGGTTATTATTAGGCTAACTTAAAAGTATTGTCAAACATTAAAAAGGATGAGATTGTTGATACAATAGGCCTCGGGTCAATGTCGACCAAATTTGAGCAGGACTCGAGTAGGATTTTGATGTTTGACAATAAGTTTGACCATTGGTTGACTATATGTATTTGACTATATATTGACCGTATGACTAGTGGATAATTGGGATATCCAAAGTCATATGAGGGAGATTATTTAGGGGAGACTGTTGGAGCAATCAACCTTGGAAGTCCAAGTTTGGTTACTTGGCAAAGAAAACCCAAATATGGATATTTAGCAAGGGAAGTCCAAAGGTAAAGTCTTAGCATCATAAGTCCAAGTGTGTAATCTTGGCGGCGTAAAATCCAAGTGAACTTTGGAAATTAGAAAGTCAAACATGAAGTTAGCAAGGAAAGTCCAAGCATGGTCTTGACATGCAAAGTCCAAGCATAGTCTTGGCAATTGGGAAGACCAAGTCATGGGTACTTGACAATTGAAAATCCAAGTCATGGGTACTCGGCAAAGGGAAAGTCCAAGTCATGGGTACTTGGCAAAGGAAAAGTCCAACTTTGTAGATTTGGCAGCATGTAGTCTTGGCGGCATAAGTCCAAATGGATCTTGACAAGGAAGTCTAAGGGTGAGATTTTGGCAGTGTAAAGTCCAAGCATGTGGTCTTGGCAACATAAGTCCAAATAAACCTTGGCAAAGGACCCAGTTAGCATGAGCCAATGGAAGCACCTGAAGGCTAATGCAAAGGATGAAGAGTCATGGACTCGAGGGATCCGAGAGACGTGAGGCTGATAGAAGGCTTAGGTCTAGGCTATAGGTGAGGATCAAGTATGAGGGGATCATAGTTTGGTTAAACCTCATGTTTGAGATTTACTAGTCAATTGGGATTATGGATAAGTCGATTGGTTGAGTGTTTGACACTCGGGAGCCTAGTCAACTCAGAACAGTCGATTGGGATTATGACCAGTCGACTGGTCGAGGAGTCGACTATAGCTCGTCTGCTCAACTAAGACTGTGGCAGTTGACTGATGGCACTGTAGCAGTCCACAGGTTTTTACGTAGTCGACTGACCAATCGACCATAGGCCAATAGTAGACTATTGGTAAGGACAGTCGACTGCTGAGGTATCCGTTGGGTTGATTCCAACATGGATGGAGTTGTTGTGAGACAACGGTATTGAGGTCAGTCGATTGCTAGGTAAGATTAATCGACTGGAAGGCAAAAATTAGCTCGAGTTGTGGCTTTATAGGAGCTCAAGAAGGAGGGTTGAAGCTAGTGTTTCTTGAGGAAGTTGGAGGGAATTGTCGTTGCATTCCAAACCTTCAAGACATTCCAAAAACAACCAAAGATCAAGCATTCCAAAGCTTACATTTGTAAAGTATTTTCACTTCTAGTTTTCATTTGCTTATTGTATTTGCTTGTATCTTGTTGTTTATTATTGTAAACACCTTATAAGAGGTTTCTCCACCTCTAGTGTATCATACTAAGAAGGAGAAGTTTGATAGTGGTGATGTGCATCACTAGAGCTTGTCTCATGGAGTAAGAACCTTAGTTCCAAACCATATTAAATCCCTTTTGTTTGTGTTCTTCTGTGTTTTTATTCTTGTTGTGCATTTTATTTCTATTATTGTATATTCCACTACCCATTAACAAGCTTTGTAGATGAGCATACGAACGAGTGAAATCGAAATCGCTATTCACCCCCCCTCTAGCACGATGTCATAGACCCTACAATATTTAGTTTTATTTTTTTTATTATACTTAATCACTAAAGGAACGGTAAGATTGTTATCGTTCCTTATATTTTGTAAGAAACGAGTCTATTATCTCCAACGAGAAAGAGACATTTAGTGATTGTCCATTGATAGCGATTCCGAATCACGAGCCTTGGACTAGCAGCCTTTCGGCATGAACCAAGTAAAAAAAGACACTTGTATTTTTATTTACTTTATTGTTTCCGCTGCACATTACTCTATGATTTACGAAACAAAAAAAAGGGTTTACACTATTCAACCTCCCGCCCCCCCCCCCCCACCCCACTCTAGCATTTGCATCAATCCTACACCACCTTGGTGTTGTTCCTTGAAAATCAACACCATGAAGGTTTTAGATCAGATACATGATGATGTTGATGTTTAAAGTCTAGCACCACGTTGGTGTTGTACTTTCTAAACCATCAAAAAGAAGGTTTGAGTGAGCTACATGATCCAACACCACTCTGGTCACATCGGAAATCTAATGGACTTGAATTAAGTTGAATAGGAGGGTAGATAGAGCCATCAATGACTTTTGCCCGAAATCCATCGATGGATCTAGAGGAGTTAAAATTGTGATTCATTGACATTGAGTGGAGGAGGAAGAGATAGAAGGTTTAGGTGATGACCAAACTTGTTTCTGAGGATCATACCTGCAATTATGGGTGCGTCTGCAATTATGGGTGCATGTCAATTGTTGGTGCAGGGGCACCAGATAATCAAACCTGTGTTTTGATTATGGCAAAGATACAAAGTTAAGTTTACATCGTTATCTCAAGAGCTAAACCGAGTGTGCAGAAAAGTACTAAAGCTGGAGCTGAAGGCTAGTGACACCCGAAGGAAGCCGCGGTGGTCGGGCGACACTCGAGTGACTTCGGAGGGAGCCGAAGGAATCGAGTGGAAGGCCGAAAGCCAAAGCGACACAGTAAGTATTGAGGTAAGCTCGTGTGAGTGAGAGATGGTAAGGTCATGTCCTCTGTACGGGGACGATCGTAGGCGGCGATCCGACTAAGACTTCCTAGGGAAGGTCTAGGTCGAGATCGGACGGTTAGAAACTGTCGCATTTATCATTTTTTGAGCTAACCTTTTACTGCAGGGAAGTGGCCAGGCTGGCAGTCGACTGCTGGACTTTGGGTAGTCGACTGATGGGAGGCATCAGTCGACTAATGGCGACGAATCAGCCTTTGCGCTAGGTCAAAATGGATAACGTTTGACGCAGCCACTTCGCGATAAAATTTGTATAACTTTGTGATCTGTTCTGAAAAAAGAGGAGACATATTCAGAGGCCAAAATCTATAAAAGGAGAGGAGGATTCTAACTCCAAATATCATCAAGTTTATTCTCAAGTGCTCCTACAATGCCAACGCTCCGACATCGTCATAACGCCGACGCAACGACAAGTTCTCATCCTCTTCGTCGGCAGCAGCAACAAGTAAACATATTCTATTGTATTCTTTGTTTTTATTCGTAACGAGGTGAGATAGGCTTGTTGCCTCATCCTCGTACATTCGGTTTTGTGATCGTTGTCTCCTACCTTCAACGAGGAGGAGACGTTATAGTGTTTTGCCCTCCGTACGCAGTCTAGGACCGATAGGGCCTTGGAGTAGCAACCGCTGGATTGTGAACCAAGTAAAAATAAACGTGTCTCTTTATTTTCTATTGTGCTTACTCGTGTTTCGAATGAACGAACGAAAAGATTTACGCTCGATATTCACTCCCCCTAGCGACGCTTCTCGATCCAAAAATTGGTATCAGAGTGGGGGCGCTAAGATTTGGTAAAACCACCAATCTAGCACTTTTTGGTTTTCTTTTCGTATTTTTTGATTCGTGTTTTTTTTAAGTTTGTTTTCCTCCCGCACTACTAATCCAAGACAAAGTCTTGGTACGCTTCTTTTGGTTGTGTGTTTGCAAGTATTCTCTTTCGGAGTAGTCGACAGTAACACAACCATATCTTTTCGCACAAGAGGACTCTCAAAATGATCTACCTACCAAATCGAAGCCGATGCAAGAGCAACCCAAATATTGCAATGCGGCTTATCCAAGGAGGAACTCAACCGCATCGGACCATTCATTAGCGCCAAAGACCTCTGGAATAAATTGATTGATATACACGAAGGGACGCCCAATGCTAAGGTATGTAAAAGAGATTTACTTTTAAATAAACTATACAATATAAAGATGCAGGATCGCGAGACCGCCACCCAACTACATGCACGGATCCAAGATATCGTCAACGGTCTTCACTCGATCGGGCAAGCCATAGAGAATCGGGACCTTATAAGGTATGCTTTAAATGCTTTCCCTAGGAATACCTTGTGGGCATCCATGGTCGATGTCTACAAGGTCTCTAAGGACCTTTCGAAGCTTAGGTTAGACGAATTATTTTCCGAGTTTGAACTTCACGAGCAAACTAACATGGTTCGGGCCGAGAGAGGTATTGCTCTACTTGCAAGACAAAGAAGCAAGCCACCTACTAGGCAAGTAGATGAACTCGAACCCGAAGACGAATCAGAGTCCGAATCCGAAGAGGTGGAGGCAATAGTGAACGTGGTGCGGAAGATCGTTCGGAGGGAAAGGAGGCTACTAAAGAACCAAAAGAGGGCACAATTCAAATCAAATCAAAAGAAGGCTTTCCATGCATCTTGGGACAACAAAGAAGGCATAGCATGCATGGCAAGACTCGAAGAGTCCGAGTCAGAGTCCGAATCCGAATCCAATTACAACACCGACTCCGAACTCGAGGACTACTTCGAGAAGCAACTCAAAGTCGGACCAAAAGAGAAAATTAAGGTTAGCCGCTCACTAATTCATACGCTTTACAATACAATTAAAATGCTTAATAGGAAATTAACTAAGTCCGAGTCTAGGGTTGAGTCGTTACTTGAGGAGGTTGAAACTCTCAAGCAAGAGGCTACTCTAACCTCTTCAACTAGTCAAGTTCAAGAGGGAAACTCAACCCAAATTGAAAAACTTGAGGAGGAGAATTCTCTCTTGAAAGACCGAGTTCAAGAGGTTGAGGCTAGGTTGGAAAGGTTCACGTTGGGATCTAAGAACCCTAATCGACTACTTGGAACCCAAAGAGTCGTGTACAACAAAGCCGGACTTGGATTTAAGTCAAAGACTACGAATAGGTCTTATATGTCTATCGTAAATCGTAGTCATCAAAGAGTCCAAGCATGAGTCCCAAAGATTTCACTGAACTCACACATAAGGACTAATAAGTGTTGGATTCCCCATGATCAAGTTCATTATTTGAATAGATCTTATTGGTTCAATAGTCCAGGGGGAGCTAACACTAAAATAGTATACCCGCTTACTTAACCATTGCATATTTTATTTTAGTTTTTAGAATGGTTAGTTAGGGAAAATAGTTAGTCAACTCTTGACAACATAGTATCAGGACGCGGCGAGATGATAGTACGTTAGGAAAACAAAGTCTTGTGTATTCGAACTAGATAAGGCGTATCTAGCTTGGTGCACTTGACCGAGTGGAACTAGCTGAAGCTACCTCGTCGTATCCTAAACTAGTTAGACCAGGAAGTAACCCTAAGTGACTTAAGTGATATTTTCTTGAATTTGGCTTTGTCTAAGGAAGTGGTTGTTGTTCCGATCAAAGAAGGCCCCTGTGCCTCGCCACGACTTGGAAGTCAGTTTCTCGAAAAGTTACTTAACGATCTAAAGGTTAAATTCGAATCTAACCCAAGGTTGACTATCTTTAATCAATTTTAAAATCATCTCACAAAACATATAAGGTGAACAAATTCTGAGACACATAGAATGGGTGAGATGTTAAGGACAATTGAAATATCCTTAAAATACAACCTCTTCAAAATACTACTTATTTTCTCAACTATTGTACTTAACAACTCTTAGGTCAAAGTTTAGCGCCCCCTACATCTCTTATACTTCATATATTTGACTAAGGGGGAAAGCAAATTAACCCTAAGGGTTATATTACAAACCTTTAGATTATTAGTGCAGAGGGACACACCTCGAACCAATCTATCTAACTACTGCTAGACGCATGCTTGGACTCATATTTGATTTATCTAGATGCATGCATATACGATATTTTTTTTAAAACCCCTATTTTATACAAAAACCCTTTAGATTATTGGTGCAGAGGGACAACATTCTTTTTTGATTTATGGCAAAAAGGGGAGAAGAGAAAAAGTTAAGGGAGTTAAGGGGGAGTAACACAAAAATTTAATTTTAATTTTAAAAATTAAAGTTTCTCTTTCAAAACTCACCTAGGGTTAAGGGGGAGTTTTGGCTAAGGGGGAGTTTTTGGGAATGACATTCATCATCTACTATACTTGTTTTATGCTTTAATTTCCCTTAACTTTGTATTGGTTTGCCATAGATCAAAAAGGAGGAGATTGTTGGTGCAGGGGCACCAGATAATCGAACCTGTGTTTTGATTATGGCAAAGACACAAAGTTAAGTTTACATCGTTATCTCACGAGCTAAACCGAGTGTGCAGAAAAGTACTAAAGTTGGAGCTGAAGGCTATCAACACCCGAAGGAAGCCACGGTGGTCGGGCGACACTCGAGTGACTTCGGAGGGAGCCGAAGGAATCGAGTGGAAGGCCGAAAGCGAAAGCGACACAGTAAGTATTGAGGTAAGCTCGTGTGAGTGAGAGATGGTAAGGTCATATCCTCTGTACGAGGACGATCGTAGGCGGCGATCCGACTAAGACTTCCTAGGGAAGGTCTAGGTCGAGATTGGACGGTTAGAAACCGTCGCATTTATCATTTTCTGAGCTAACCTTTTACTGCAGGGAAGTGGTCAGGCTGGCAATCGACTGCTGGACTTTGGGCAGTCGACTGATGCTCATCAGTCGACTGATGGGAGGCATCAGTCGACTGATGGCGACGAATCAGCCTTTGCGCTAGGTCAAAACGAATAACGTTTGACGCGGCCACTTCACGATAAAATTTGTACAACTTCGTGATCTGTTCCGAAAAAAGAGGAGACATATTCAGAGGCCAAAATCTATAAAAGGAGGGGAGGATTTCAACTCCAAATATCATCAAGTTTATTCTCAAGTGCTCCTACAATGCCAACACTCCGACATCGTCATAATGCCGACGCAACGACAAGTTCTCATCCTCTTCGTCGGCAGCAGCAACAAGTAAACATATTCTATTGTATTCTTTGTTTTTATTCGTAACGAGGTGAGGTAAGCTTGTTGCCTCATCCTCGTACATTCGGTTTTGTGATCGTTGTCTCCTACCTCCAACGAGGAGGAGACATTATAGTGTTTTGCCCTCCGTACGCGGTCTAGGACCGATAGGGCCTTGGAGCAGCAACCGCTGGGTTGTGAACCAAGTAAAAATAAATGTGTCTCTTTATTTTCCGCTGTGCTTACTCGTGTTTCGAACGAACGAACGAAAAGATTTACGCTCGCTAGATCCAGCATCAATTGGCACGGAGGCTGAATTTTGAAATCAAGTTATGCGAGACTAGAAAAATGTTGAGGATGAGAGCTTAAGATGTGGTTGCATCCAAGGTCACTTTGGAAACCCAATGGACTTGGATTGGATTGAATGAAAGGTTGATATGACCATCAATGAGTTTTGGCTGAAACTCATTGATAACCCTAGAAATTGTGATTCCTTGCCATTGAGTGGAGGAGGAAGAGATATTGAAGGTTTAGGTGGCAACCAAACTTGGTTTTGAAAATACTATTTGCAATTATGAGTGCATGTCAATTAGCACGAAGGCTAAATTTTGAAATCAGACTGTGCAAGACTACAAAAATGTTAAGAATGAGAGCTTAGGGTGCATTTACACCTAGGGTCTTCGGAAACCTAATGGACTTGGATGGATTGAATAGGGTCATCAACAAGTTTTAACTAAAATCCATTGATGGACATAGAGAAGTTGAAATTGTGAATCCTTAATTTGGAGTAGAAGAGGAAGGCTTATAGAAGATTTAGGTGGCGACTAAACTAGGTTTTGAGGCTCCTACCCATAGAAAGTGTGTGTACACCAATTGACACGAAGGCTAAATTCTGAAATCAGGCTATGCAAGATTAGAAAAACCTTAAGGATGAGAGCTTAGGACGTGGTTGCACCCATAGTCACTTCGAAAACCTAATGAACTTGGATTTGGTTGAATATGAGGTGGATAGTATCATCAATGGAATTTGACTGAACCCCATTGATGAATCTAAAGAAGTTGAAAATGTGAATCATTAACATGGAGTGGAAGAGAAAGACATATAGAAGGTTTAGGTCGCGAACAAACTTGGTTATAAGCCTCCTATATGTAGTTATAGGTGTTGGGATCAAATTGGCACGAAGACTGAATTTTAAAATTAAGCTGTATAAGATAAGGTACATGATGGTGCTAATATTCAAAGTTCAACATCACCTTAGTGTTGGAATTTCAAAACCAACACCATTAAGGTTTGAGATGAGTTAGAGGTTGGGGTTGATATTCAAGTCCAACACTACTCTGGTATTGTAATTTCAAAACCAGCAACAAGAAGGTTTGAAATAAGCTACACAATGGTTGATGTTCAAAGTCCAACACCACTCTAGTGCTGAACTTTCAAAACTAGGACCTTGAAGTTTTGAGAAGACATATATGGTGGTACTAATATTCATGGTCAAGCACCACCTTAGTGCTGAATTGTGAAACGAACACCAAGAAGATTTGAGATGAACTATACGTTGATGTGATGTTAAAAGCCCAATACCACTTTGGTTTTGGACTTTCAAACCATGACCACTATAAAGAATAGCACCACTGTGTTGTTGAATGCCATCACTTTGATGTTGTGTTTTGGAAATCATAATTGCAATGTTGGATTTTAGATTTCAACATGGCCATATAGGAAATTTGAAAATATTAGAACAACTATGTTTCGAATTTTTAAATCTAAGCCTCTTTACTTTCGGTCACGTTTGCAAAGTTTAACATCAATGAATAAGTATGAAAAAAAATCCAAAAACACAAAGTGGCTACTACTGGATAGTAAAATGTAAAAGATGGTATTGTGTAAATTATTCATGTGTATTGTATTTTTTTCATATTATACATTGATCTTATATAAAAAAACTCTAACCTCATAAACAAAATACTCTAGCAGATATAAAAATATGTATAATACATACATGAGAATACTTTGAGAAGTATAAACGAAATGAGCTACACCAAGTTCTCTAAATCCTAATTAATATTCTTTGGAGGAGAATCAGACTTCGAGAGTTTTTTCTATCGTTTTTTTTTTAATGTTTTCCTCGGTTGCTTGGTGGGAGAAGAGTTGTGTGTGGAACAAATCACGGTATGAGAAGCATGAAACTCAATGTGTGTTTGGATAAGTAAGGACACACACAGTTCAACGTGACATTTTGTGGCTTGAGATTTTGTATTATGGTTCAGATGCATGTAAAAAATAAAATTAAATATAACAATTGACGGGAGGAATAATACTGAAATTAAATGTGTCCTTTGAGAATTTTAAAATTGAGATGCACCTTTTAGGTATTATCATACTTTATGTGCGTCATTTGATAAATTATAATTCAATTCCTCTAAAAAAAAAATTGCTCACTGAAATTTTTAAAATTTAAACTTTCAGAAATATTCAAATTATTTGTACCGCTGGACCAGCTATTAATCTTGAATCGAATTGTCCATTTAAAAAATAATCAGATCCAAGATCTGGACATCAGAATTATTAAAAAAAAAAATGTTACTCAAATTTATCCTAATAACTAGTAAAAAAAATTCTATATTGTGAGATCGAATCATCCACCTTGAAAATAATCGGATCGGTGAATATGAACTTCAGTTGTGAACTCCGAAACAGCACACCAACCGTCACAAACAGCGCGGCCAGACTGCAAATCGCTCGTGGTGACAGTGAACTGGCAGCCCAATTGTGAATCGCGATCGCGAGCTCAGGGCTCAGGGCTCACGGTCTGGCCATGATTCGCTCGCAGCCACAAGCTCACGCCTTGACTGTTCGGTCATGGCTGCCGCGACCTCCTGCCTGGCCATGAATCCCAGCCAAACCATCGTGAACTCACGGCCTGGACGCGAGTGACCATTGGAGAATGCTTTCTCCTTTTCTTCTTCCTCCTCTTTCTTTTTTTTTTTTTTTTTTTTTTTGCTTCCCTTTCCACTCCACAGAGAGACTTTTTTTTTTCCATCCACGCTTCGAGATAAACAGAGCATTAGTAACCGTCTCAGAACAACACACTAGCAGCTGTTATGTAACAGTTATGCAGCACTTTTTTTTAGGGGTTGTTCGGTTCGAGATTATTAAGAATAATCTTAATTATTCATTTAAGATTATCAACAAAACTTTTATTTGATCTAAACTTTAAATGATTATCAAGTAATGGAGAATACCTAACACGTCAGCAAATAACTACATGCAGAAGCATGCAGCTCGGAATTGAAAATTTTAAGAAAAGAAAGATTTTTGTTTAATCCGGAGTTGAAGAATTTTCTTTTTCAATATTAGCTTTTGATTTTTACTTATTGAGACAAAAATATCCCTGTCCATTGATTAAATTTCAATCGGCCCAAATCTAATTTTCATCACAAATCTAATTCTCATAAAAAAATAAAAAATAAAAAAAACTCACAATTTAATCTATTGTTTTTATAAATTATAAAATAAATCAATAATTCAACGTCTTATTATATATAGAGAGAGATATTCTGATCGAACCATCCGCTCCATTGCCGCACGGACCAGCGCGATCGAGTCCGACGGATTAGCGCCGGAATCCGGCTAATAAACGACCGATTCACGCGATGGCGCTGATTTCGATCGCAATTTGGTCGACCGACCACACGCGCCAAACGGCGCGATTCTGGCACGACGGCCGAATGGCGTGCCGATATATGGACGGACGAAAGATCATGATCGCCGATCCGGCCCAAAGATAACGGGGCGCCACCATTCGATCACGGCGGCCGAATCGCGCCGAAATCGACGCCGATTATACCGGAGACGGACGGCTCGGCCGTCTGACGCCGATCCCGGCCGAATCCTCGCCCGATCGCGATCGACGTCGCGCCATTGAACTGGTTCAATGCGTTGGCTTTATACGGATTCGGCGCTTAACCATAAAACCGATCATCATCCGGACCGCCGAAGTCGGTGTCGTCGCGCCCGATCAACTAGGCAAGAATAACCACATGACAAGGGCGCGATGGATATAGCTCGGCGTGTCGTGGCGAGAACCTGACGGCAGCGAGAGAAGAAAAAATCTGTATATATATATATATTCCTTTATATTTTTTATTTTGTAAGGATATGATTTAGATATTTATATGATTAAAAAAATATTAAAATAATATTTTAACAATTCAATGTCATATATTTTTTTTCTTTTATATTTTTTATTTTGCATGAATATGACTTAGATATTTTTATAATTAAAAAATATTAAAATAACATTTTAATAAATTTCGAAAAAAATGATAAAATTATAATAAGAATACACATTTAACTTAGATTATACATTAAATTTATATCAAGAAGAGTAATACGGTAAAATATTAATTTAGAATATGCATTAAATCCTCTAAATAAATAACGGTAAAATATTAATTTAAATTATGTATTAAACCCTCTAAATAAATAAGTATTTATTGTATTATTTATGATTGAAATAAATAATATTTTATTCCATTTTGGTAGCGTGAAACGCACCCTCAAGGTCAGTGAAGTAACATAAGCAGCAGCAGCTCAGAACCAGCATAAAAATACTTGTGCCACAGTGTATAGCTTCGTCACTAGCCTTGTTTCAATTTCATTTTATTCCATCGATTCATACCAAAGGCGACCTAAATTCACTGCCTGCATTAATTATATCTTTTCTCAATAAAGAGAGAGTGCATGAAGCTATATGACCATCTATATTTCAGATTTTATAAGCAGCAGCATCATCATCATGCTGTTTCACTTATTCAAACTTGATATGCAACAATAATCACGATAGATCACTGTCCCTCATGTAGCAATCATTTGCTCTTTGAACTTTGGAAAGCCAGGCAAAAAAAAGAACACACTTTTGAAAGAACTAACCAAAAATAAATAATGATCAAGTGTATAGCATCTGCTGGAACTCGTCCTTCAACTTCGCCAGGCAGAAGACAGCTCCAAATCAATGCCCTCTTCCCACCAGGTTGCATTCTGCATAACCAAATAGTATTATTGCCACCTTGATCTAATTGATATGCACTCTAGCTATATCATTCTTCATGTTTCAAACATTTACAATCTGTACTGCTTATATTAAACTAAAGATTAATTCAGATATTTTGACAAAAAGGAGTCACATTAGATCCAAAACCTTGTAGCCCCTTCTCAGAAATTCCAATGAGCTCCCTCGTTCCTCTTGTAGACCAAGAACCCTCAGAAGTTCTTCCTTAGTCTAAACATGAAAACATAAACAGCGAGGAACCAAGAAAAATGGCTCAGTCAGCTATAGTAATATTTTTTACTAAAAAATAGTACCTCTCCCAAAGTGAAACGAGTTGCACTTTCTGCTACACAAGCATAGGAGCCATCGGTTTGCTTGAGCATCACTTGCCAAGGTCCTGCATAATAACAACACAATAGAATTATAAAACAAAAACTAATTCTGTTTCTTGCAAAAGATAATAATAATGTAATTTACTTTTTTTTTTTTTTGTTTAGGTTGGAATAGTGTAATTTGTTTTGTCAATGCAAGGAATATATGAGAAAAGACTGAATCAATATCATGTGTTTACGCCCTTTGATCATAAGCATTTTAATGTCTTACCTGGATACTGACGGAATAGAGCTCCGCTGTAATTCACTATGAAAGGAGCGACAGGAACTGTCTTCAATGTAGAAGGATAATACATATTAATATAGCTTTCAGAATTTGCGCAATTTAACTAATAATCTGATACATACCTTTGAGTACTCTCTCGTTCGAATATAGAACACAGGAACAAACTGAGAAAGAAATCTATAATGAAGATCCTTGGTTGGGAAACCTAGAAGGCCTAAATCAGAACTGTAAAATTCAAATCAGCAAGATAGATGATCGAGTTGATGAGCTAGAAACATAGTAACATGTTATACTGTATCCTAAAGTTAGCTCACCGTAATGTATCTAGTTCGAGATTAAAAAGAAGAGCTGGAACAGATGTAGCAAACTTTTCCTGCAAAAAGACGGAACAATGGGATGCTAGAGATGGAGAATGCTTGAGGATAAAAAGGTAAAATTCAATACCCATTTAGTTGGAATTAGTATACTGTGACGTTTGAGGCAACAAAATGTCTATTGTGGTAAAGATAACCTATAAGAACTAATTTCAGTAAACTTGTATAGCACAATTTCTGCAAACTAGTTTTCTTCAACTTCATTAAGATATGAAAATACTATGAATTCCATGGGACTGAGAAATGAAATGGTTTTATCTATCTACGAAAACATATAGATTTAGACCCAACAAGGAATGATTGCAACCAACAATAACGAATCCTTTGAACAAAACTGTGCATCAGCCTAAATTAGTTGGTTTCAATGGTTTGTTTTTAGTATTCAATTTGATAAAAAGGGAACGAATTTATAAGTTTCAGTTCCAAAATGGAAATGAATACAAGATGTCAGAAGGAGGTAGGAAAAAAGAACAACCGAACCTAGGCAATCCTATGTGCCTAGGTAGGTCTACCTGTCATCCTACGTGCAATAGACCACCTCTATTACATGGCACTAAATAAATTCAGATTTGCAGCTACAATGTACCAGCATTTTGTCTGAACTGTTCGACCAATCAAATTTAAAAAGATAAAACATACCAGTAGTTAGAACATACCACATATTCCTCTATAGCAGAAAGATCACGTGTACTACAGTTAATAAAAACATATAAAGATGGCGGCAGCTCGTACTTTTGTTCACCTGCATTCATTGAGCAATCAACCTTACATACTACATATAACAAATTTAAGCTGCTGCTTAAAAAGAATTCAACTAAAATGCTCCAGCAAAACTTAGTAACAATGACATTGGAAAATACCATGATCCAACTACAGGATTATTTTTAACATAATAAGGACCATCATAAAACAGGATATATCCCAGATTTAATTTTATGTTCCAGATTTTGCAAAGGGTTTTTTTCACTTGGATAGATATCGATCCAAATGTATACATAAATGGAGCTGAAAAATGGCTATTCAACTGATAGCCAATATCTGAAGGTAAGCCAAAAAACTGACCTTCAATTTCATCATTAAACTCAAAATCCAATGTGTTCCTTAGGGATTTGAAGAAGCTTCTGACAGGTCCACTTGGTATGTCATCTAATGAGCCAATGGTTACGCCATCAATCTAATATAGAACAAGGATGCCATTTGTTAAGGAGAGTGCTTTCCAAAGCAAATTACTAGTAACACACCACCATACTTTTTCTTCCCACAGGTGTAATTTCATGAAAGGTAAAAAAAAATTAAGATAGCGATATTTCATTTATTCTGAGCATACTGTTTCAAGAACCGCTCGAAATAACTTAGAAGCCCTGCGTTTTTCTGGTTGGTCAGGGAATACCTGAAATTCATCGACTAAAAATTACTAGTTATAATAAGAAAAAAAATGCAACGTCAAAGGACTATTGGTGTCTATTCAGAAACTGAAACCGAATCTTCAGCGACACTAAGAGAGGCAACAGGCGAGCCATGTTTAAGAATGTGTCAATCAACAAATCAGCACGTGGTTTTGATACTCGCATATATGTTTCAGAATGTGCCAGAACTGACACTGAGCTTGGTAAACTGAAGACTTGGTTTTACCAGGGAACTGCCCGTGGAGAGGAAAGACAATTATAGACTTTGAGATTGTTCAATGAAAAGTTGCAATTACCATTCACATTGCTAGCTCTGATGGCTCGTGCTACCTAACAAAGTAAGAAGTGACTTATACCCTAGAGGACCAAAAAAATATAACTATCTTTGTTAAGCAATCATATATAAATGAATAATATGGGAAAAACTTTGGCATGGTGCTCATAGGAAAACATATTAAATGCAAAAAATTATAACCTTCACTATCTGTTATTCTTTGAACTTTTATGAGATGTACATCATACACTTCTTTCTTTTGCCCACTTTGCATATTTGTGCTCATTTTTGGGAGTTTTTCCTCTAGATTAATTGCTAAAATATGTGCATAACACTAGCGGAGTTACTTCAGAGGTATGTACATAGTTAGTTGTTTTAGCTTTTGTTTATATTTTGCTCTGACATTATTGTAGTTCATGTGGGGCGAGCAAAGCTAGTGGTGTGGCAAGCCTAGCTCTTCCGAGCGTGATAGTGGGTCTATGATACCACTTTATTATGCTGCTAGCATCCTTCACATGACATTTGGTTGTTGGAACTGTAATTAAAAATCAATCGATTGTGATAATCAAGTCTGTCTAAGAAAGTAACAACACTTATGGCATTTCACAATAGAACACTGTTCTTCTGACCAATGAAAAAAACACTGCTCTCAACTATAAAAATAACTATTTTGACATGCTTACCATGAAATGTTACATCAATTGTATCTCTCATGAAAGAATGTTGAAAGAAACTCAAACTTACAATGCAAGATCTGATCTCTTTCATCTCCTGCAGGTTCCTAGCAATAGCAAGTGCAAGTTGGATGTTTGCATCAATAAATTCATCTGAATTACCCTATGTGATCAGAAATTTGATAGTGAATCATTTACACTAGGGAATGTCTTTACAAATAAGCAGTTCAACAAAGTTAAGGAACCTAGCAACATGTATTGAAAAAAAAAAAGAAAGAAACATACATCCATACCTTATAAGATGAAATGTCGCTTGGCAAGGGCCTGTTTACCCAGGTAAAACACAAAGAACGAGAAATTATCAGAGAAGAAAAACGATTGAACTCTACATAATAATGTCATATTCCCAAAGGAAATTTCTGCGCAAAACAACAAAAAGGAACCAATAGATTAATCATCATAATACTTCATTCACTAGGATCCTACATATCGGTCAGATAAAGGATAATGAACCATTTCCAGAAAGAAAAAGATATTAAAAGTCTCAAATAGAGAAACAAGCAGAACCTCAATTCCCCCATCTATTTTTATTAATTTCTTACAAAATGCTCCTAAGATTCAGAAAATATCTACTTTCAAGCAAAATTTTGAGATCCTCTCGATAGGTCTCTTAATCACTATTTGTAAACTAAATTATATAGCTCTCTCCGCGTGAACATTTCATGGTTGCCAAGTGGTATTGACTAGATATAATTTGCCTTTTAAGGGCAAATCGAAAAACACTTCTATAAGCCCTTGGTTCCGTCTCTACAGTCTAAAATGTAATAAGTAATCACAAATACGTACTCTTTTCTAAGTAAACCGGCACAAATACAAATGGCAACGGAACATACGGGAAATCGATCTCCAGACGGGTCTTGCCATCGTCCAGAGCAGACACGAGGGACCGGGAAGCGTCGGAGAGGAGAGCCTTGTAAGATCTTGGCCTGTAGACAGCCACACCAGCTCCAGCGTCTTCGGCCGCGGTCTCGCCGGGGGAGTTCCGGAGGCTGGCGTGCGGCCTCAGTGCGGCACTACGGAGAAGAGGGCGCGAAGGAGCGGAGTGGGGGAGGAGAACGGAATCATACCGGGAGATCCGGCGGCAAGAAGAGAAGCAGCAGGCGGGAGGGTGAGGAGGTGCAGAGAAGAGGGAAGAAGTGGCCATGGGAGTAGAAGTCCGAGTGGAAAGGAAGGTGAGCTAGTAGCCACAGGTTTGAGCTTTGAGGTCATGACGTTCTGGCCCTCGCTCCGCCACGTGGACAAAAAAAACTTTAACTTGGATGTCGTTCTGGGCCGCCGGACCAAAGCCCAAAAAAGAAATGGCTCAAAATGTTGGCATAAATGTAGATAGGGCCCATAAACGAATCAAATTTTCATAAATAAATTTGACGTTCAACTCGATAAGAGTTCATTTATATTGGTTCAAAATGTATTAAGATTAATTAATAAATAAGCTTAAATAGTTTGATAAATTAAATAAATGCTCAAAACATATGTGTTAGACATTGTGTTAAATGAAGATTTATGTAACGTTTATGAACAGGGTTCATGAACAAACTCATTTAAAAAATTTTATGAGCTTATTTATACTAATTTATAAATAAATATTAAAATATTAAAAATTTAAATAAATAAAAAGTAAGACTTAAGAGCTTGATAGTTTTTAAATAAATCAAACTTAAACAAGCTTGAATCGAGCTTAATTAAAAGCTTGATACTCATTAAATAAGTCAAGTTCAATTCAAGTTCAAGTCAAGTTTAATCTAAAAAAAAAAAATCAAGCCAAACTTGAATAAATTTTTTAATAATTTGATTAATTTTAGATTTGATTTAGCTCGACTTGGTTATCTTATCAAATAAATTTGAACACTATAAAATTTGATTTTAACTTGGCTCGTTTATAGTCACATGCAGAAGTATTTTATTTGAAATGACAAGTTAATTAAATTTTCTAAATTTGTATTCATATAATGAAAAATTGATATTTATAAATTCATATAATGTGCATATATATTTAACTAGGTTGATCTAGGAAGCTTACCTCAACTCTAATTAAGCACCTCCTAACTAAATTTGTGCATGCCCTCCATAGTAAGCATCTCTTAGTTAATTTGGGCATTGAGTGTCCTAATCAAAGCATTCTCTCAACCTTAGATACCTCCTTGGTCAATCTAGGTAAACCGTCATTGTTAGAGACCTTTTAATAAATAATACAAGACAAATAAGTTTGTCTTTTGATATCATTTAGAAGTCCTAGCTTCTCGGCCAAATGTGCAATAAGTGTACACTAATAAACAAACTCTATATATCTCACATATACAACAGTAAAATGATTTTTCATGTAACAAGTTCAATCCTTTTCTAGAATTGTTTTTTTGAAAATTTTCAAACTTGAGCCCTCGGATTGGCCCAATTACTTACCCTGTTAGATTTCTGCATTATTCAAATTTATTCTGATAATTGATGAAAATTTTTTTGATAGAATAAGATCATCCACCTCAAAAATAATCAAGTTAAAAAGATCTGAACACTTATGAATGAAACCTTACAAAATCTAACTCTTCAATGCCCTCGCTGAGGTCTTTGGCCATATATTACGAGTTTACAAGGGTTGAGAGAATATTTACATTAAATGTGGTGCCAAAACCAACCAAAATAAACTTGAACAATTCCTTCTCTATTGCTAGCTTTTGCTAGCCTAATAAAAGTTTGTGTCGACTTAACTCAAAAATTTTTGAGTGTCGAATGGTAACATTACACAAATTATATATATATATATATATATATATATATATATATATATATATATAGCTACTCTAGCTCTTCAATATATATATATATATATATATATATATATAGCTACTCTAGCTCTTCACTAAGCATTATGCACCTTCACATTTCAAACTCACAATCTTAAACCTTATTTATACAATCGATTACTCGTAATAAATCCAAATATTATAATACTTAAGAGAGTCGTCAAGTAGGATCTGAGTTTAACTTTCTCTAAGTAAATACGTAGTCCAAGCATAAATAGGTGGAACAAATTAACTTTTTGGAATTTCTAAATTTATTATGGACTTTGAATGAAAATAAAATGTGCTCCGCATTTATCTGATGAATAAATCAAGAAGAAATATCGTCCACCTCTAGGATTAATTTAGATACTAGTTGAAAATTTTTCCCCTTGTTTTTCTATTTTGATTTAAAAAAAACAGCACAAAATAATCCTTCCTATAAACTGTCTTACTTTCCTCGCTGAGTTCCTCTCTTGCCAGCTGAAGCGATCAACCCACATAAAGACACTGGCCCGGCGGCCCCTACCCTTTGGCACATAGCTAGCGACGCAATTGCCTGCCGAAGCCACCATCGCCATCGCCATCGCCATCGCCATCGCCATGGCCACTCTTTAAGCTCGATCCTTCCCTTCTATTAATGCGTCAAATCTAGTTCAATTCCTCACGCTTGTGGTCGTGCGAGACGCACAGAAGAATAAGACTAAGCGAAGAAGTAGAGAGGCAAGTGGAAGGGGGAGAAAAGGAGAAATCATCAACAACGGAGAAGGGAGGGAGGTTGAGAGAAGAAGGAGAAGTATGGCAAGCATCTCGATGGGATCAGATATCACATAATTAATTGATGAGGTCAATTAAGCTCTTTCAGCTGTCCTTGCCTTCTTCCTCACTCTCTCTTTTATACTTATCTCTGAGCAAGCTGCTTGTTTGCCTAGCCATTGCTCTTTGTTCTTTTGCAGGGCTTGGAAGAAGAGCCAAGAGATAAAGCTTGGAGGTTTTGTATTTTCACTGACTCCGGATGGCTAATTTATTTTGGGTATTTCTCTTGTATGATCTCTCCCTATTTTCCCTTGGCTGTTTTCTTGTCTTTAGATTTGGAGGCAATTTGGACACATAGATAGATGGCGATGGATGCAGCAAAAGTTCTCTGAGCTCATGCACGGTTCCAATTCATGTGTGTTGGATAGTTGCTGATCGACCACAGAGACCAATAATTTAGAGCAAGGATCGGTTTAGGTTTAGCCCCTCTGAGTTTGAGAAGATGATTACATCTCCAACCACTTCTCTCTTCAGAGTAGGGGAGGAAGACGAGTGCAGCCACCACCGGCAACCGCCGTCAGCTACTCCAGGTAGCTCGTCGGGAGCCGTCGCTCTGCAGCAGCAGAAGAAGAAGAGAAACCTCCCTGGAAAACCAGGCAAGTGTCTATTTTTTTAAAAAAAAAAATTTCCGAATACGATCTAATTGTATAACGAAATTGAGGTCTATTTGCTTGTCAATTTGATAACGATGATCGAGTGGCAGATCCAGGCGCGGAGGTGATCGCTTTGTCGCCGAAATCGCTGCTGGCGACCAACCGCTTCGTGTGCCAAGTGTGCAGCAAAGGGTTCCAGCGGGAGCAGAACCTGCAGCTCCACCGGCGCGGCCACAACCTGCCGTGGAGACTGAAGCAGAAGAACCCGAACGAGGTGCGGCGCCGGCAGGTGTACCTCTGCCCGGAGCCGACCTGTGCCCACCACCACCCCTCGCGGGCCCTCGGCGACCTCACCGGCGTCAAGAAGCATTACTTCCGCAAGCACGGCGAGAAGAAGTGGAAGTGCGACAAGTGCTCCAAGCGTTACGCCGTGCAGTCCGACTGGAAAGCCCACTCCAAGATCTGCGGCACTCGCGACTACCGCTGCGACTGCGGCGCCCTCTTCTCCAGGTACTTTCGTCGGCACCAAACCGCAAATTTCCGTTCAAATTCGATCGTTTTCCTTCATTGGCTCATACTGGCGTTCTGCACTCACTAGCATGCGTGTTCTAGCACTGAGAGGAAGCCTCGCACTTTGGTGCTGGCGAAAATAGCTAGGGTTAGAGTTAGGGTTAGGGTTAGCTAGCTAGCTAGCTAGATCTGCTTCTGCAGTCAATGATGAGGGCACTGCACACACGTGAATTAGGATTCCCAATGAAAATAACCAAACAACAAGGTGATTGAGATCTCAAAAGGCGCGTCCTCCTCCCATCTAGCCAGCCATATGCTTCCTCCCAGTGTTCACTCTCCTTTCTAACTCCGCACAGTCTTCACGTGTGACATGGAGGCAAAGCTTAGCTCAGCATGGGGTTTGTTGCCTTGCGGTTTGGAGATTTGTGGGAAACTGGGCGAAGCCCTAGCAATCAGATGATCAGGTCCACAAATTAAACTCACAAGCTCGCATATTATTATTAATACTTGATCGAATGGGGGCGTCTGCATTCAATGCGAAGTGTTCCACCTGCGTTGGTGCATCCCCCGTTAATGCACGATTGGACGCTTTCATGGTTCGGGCAACATTCTAGCAGTGGAAGCCATGAGAGCGCTGTGTGGAGCTTTGGAAGGAGTTCATCAACTGCAGTTTTTTTTTTAAAGTGCCCATTTATTGATGGAATCGTTGCGTTTCGTATTGGATCGATGCTCACGAGCCGTGTTCTTGCTTTTCCCCTGGTAAAATTCGACAGCTCCGCCGTCGTCGTCATCTGGTTTTGTGCATCGTGCATAATTTAGCAATCATTTATAGTTTTTTTGTTTTCATATTCGGATGTTTAATGAGTTCGATCGATCGATAATGGCGCAGGCGAGACAGTTTCATCACCCACAGAGCCTTCTGTGATGCACTGGCACAAGAGAACGCAGGGCTTCCAGCTCAGGGCTTGAACCATGGCGGCCAATTATTGTATGCAAATAGAACCCTGAACTCGGGACTCCCGCAGCTCAACCCTCCTCCTGCCGGAGCTTCACAATTTGATCACCTCAACATGACCACGACCTCCTTCCGGCCGCCGCCGTACTTCCTCGGAGGCAACTCTTATAATAATAACCAACAAGGCCTCGGCGACGAAGAGCTGCTCCAAAGTAAACCCTTGCATGGCATCTTCCAACTGCAAGATCTCCACCCAAGCGCAAGCCATGCCGGTTCGTCCTCCACCGCCGCCGCCGCCGCGAACCTATTCGACGTCGGGTTCTTCTCCGGCGAAGCGAGTAGCATAGACACGATGAGCAACCACATTATTGACGCCAACATGTGTTCGTTCTATAACCCTCCTCTGCAAGGCGAACTCGGGCAATCAATGGCGTCTCAGATGCCAGCGGGCCTGCTGCTTCGGAAGGCGCCGGCCGGAATCGGCGTGACGCCGCCCACCGGCAGCTTCAGATCTAGTTCCGAGATGGGCGGAAGAGAGAGCGCTAGCTCAAGGAGCCAACTAGAGCAGGAGAACCAGTTGCAAGACCTCATCAACGCGCTTACCAACGCTAACGACAGTGGAATAGTATTCAGTAACGACCAAGTGGGTGGGTTCGGAGTGACGAGAGACTTCCTTGGAGTCGGGAGCGTGATGAGACGCATGACGGCGGCGGGAGGAGTCCATCTCGGCGTGGAGAACATCAGCTCCGTGGACTCGGAGATGAAGGCGGCTCGATCGTTCGGTGGTGGAAGAATTCAGTGAGTATTCAGTTGTCAAACTCTTTATCCAAGAGAAAAAAAAAGGAAAGCTCGATTATAAGATGGAAGTCGCATAATTGGCTACGTTTGATTTGTAGATGATTAACTCCTGGTAATTAAGCTTAAGATCGTGTCGATTAAAATTATATTATCGAAAATATTTACTGATATATATATATATATATATATATATATATATATATATATATATATTCTGAGCGCATGTGCACGCCTGTGATGCGATGTGGCAGCTGCCACTTCATCTCTGCGTTGAATTAAAATCTTATTATAATTAATCACAATTTTCTCTTTGGTTTTTTCTTTTGAGTTTTCTTCTCCCAAAGCCGAACTAGGTTTTCAAATTCCCCTGCGCTCATCTTATTTTGGCCTTGTTGCTGTGATTGCAGCTTGCCGTCCCTCGTCGTCGATCCTTCTTATTTTTCTGTCGTCGCACTCCGCGACGATCTCCTTTCCGCCTCTTGTCGTCGACCCTTATTTTTTCGTCTCCACACACCGCGACGTTGTCAAACGTGCTCGATTGCCTCTAGACACAAATCACGTCGCCAGAGCTCTTTCTCACTGCCAGGCCCTGCGAAGCCAAGGCATCGAGATCCGTCCGTCGACACGAGCCAGCAGACACAACTGTCGGATCTTGTCCGACGCCAACAACCTTTGGCCACTATTTATCAAATTCACTTTTGAAAATCAGAGGCAAGAGTGCCTCGAGAGAGCATTGTCTTGTTCATTCTTGTCATTTGAGAAAATCATGATGTTTATCTTGTCCCTTACCACAACTTCTAGGCATTGCCACTGACACACCGCCATCATCTGAAAGGAGGTAAGAGTGCCCCAAGGGAGCATCGTCTTGTTCATTCTTGCCATTTTGGAAAATCACTATGTTTATCTTGTCCCTTGACATGACTTCTGGGCACTGCAAGGCCATCGTCGTGATCCTGTGGGCACCGAATCCCTTAATGCAGCTTCTGGGCACTGTCACCATCAGAATCTTGCAAGTTGAAAGTCTCTACGGTTCTACATTTTGTCAAAACTTGCAAAATAATATTTATTTATATCAAAGAATGGTAAATCATTTCATTTTAAATTTTAATCTTTTGTTTATACTAGATTTTGAATGTTATTTTTAATCAGGGGAAAACATATGTTATCTTTATTGGTCGTCAACCGGGTATTTATGATACTTGGTTAAAAGCATCTAGTAAGGTTAATGACTTTAAAGACACTATACATCAATCTTTCAAGAGTAGAGAGGAGACAGAAAAAGTTTTTCAAGCACACTTGGATAAAAAATGTTGGAGATTTGACGCCGCTAGAGGGGGGGTGAATAGCGTTTGACCGTACGTCGATGGAATTCGTTCGTGATCGTCTCTATAAAACTCGTTATGCGCAGAGGAATAGAAATAATAAAAGCAATAACGAAAAGATACAATCACGAACACAAAGATATAACATGGTTCGGAACCGCACGGTGCCTACTCCACGGATCGGGCTCAAACGAGCCCTAGTGATGCCAATCACACACCACTAAGCAATAAACTCCTTCTCGACAACAAGTCGGAGGTGGAGAAACCTCGTACAATGGATTACAACAAGTAATACACAAAAATACAAGCAAAATACAAGGAAATATAAAGAACACTTTACAAACTAGGGTTTGAGCGCTTTTGCTTGTTGGTTGCTTGGATGAGGTTGAAGGGCCCTGAAATGCACCTGCAAATCGCCTTTAAATCGCCTCAAGTAAGCTCCCAAAGAACTGATAATGAAATCCTCCACGAGCTCCTCTTTTTGACCTGCATCGGGCTGGATTTTCGTCTATCAGTCGACTGCCATAAGTCCCCAGTCGACTGATGCCATTGTTGTCGTGAGACAACGGCTCGCCAACATGCGATCGCCGGACTAGTCGACCGAGCGATCGGCGCGAGCGCTCATGCTCGACACGTAACTAGCAATCGCCGGCCGACCCTTGGTAGTCGATCGTCAGAGATCGATCGGCCACCGCTCGATGAGCAGTCGACTGCCAGAGCAATTCCAGCTCTAAATTGGCAGTCAAACTCAAGTCGACTCACGGCAGTCGAACCGGCCATATTGTCAGTCGACTGCCAACCTCAAACATGAGGTTTTAACCCAAGTATGGTGTCCCCATACTTGCTAGACCACCCTTAGCCTAGACCTAAGCCTTCTAGCCACCTCCATCAGCCTCACGCATCTCGGATCCCTCCAAGTCATCCATGACTTGTTCATCCATCGCGCTAGCCTCTAGGTGCTTCCGTCGGCTATGTCATACTAACGGTGTCTACATCGCCAAGGCACATTGGACTTACGCCGCCAAGACTCCGCTTGGACTTTATGCCGCCAACCATTGGACTTATGCTGCCAAGACTCTCGCTTGGACTTTACGCAGCCAATATCAAACCCCTTGGACTTCTCATGCCAAGACTCAAACTTGGACTTTCCCTTGCCAACCCATGTTGGACTTCTCAAATGCCAAGACCATGCTTGGACTTTCCCTTGCCAACCAATGTTGGACTTTTACATTGCCAAGACCCATGCTTGGACTTTTACATTGCCAAGACCCATGCTTGGACTTTTCATGCCAAGTACTCAAGACTTGGACTTTACCAAATGCCAAGTGTTCCACTTGGACTTTCCATGCCAAGTACACAAGACTTGGACTTTCCCATGACAATTACATTGTCATATGTTTTTGTCGAAACATCAAAACATCACTCGAGTCAAACTCGAGTCCTGGTCAATTGTGACCTGGGCCGATTGCACCAACAATCTCCCCCTTTTTGGTGTTTGACAAAAACCAAACAAATCATTTGAGTTAGACCACTAACTCAAATCCCTTAATCCCAAATTGGTAAACACTCTCCAAATGTTCAAAAACCAAACAAATCATTTGAGTTAGACCACTAACTCAAATCCCTTACCAATTATCCCAAATTGGTAAAAACTCTTCAAATGTTCTCCCCCAAACATTCTCCCCCTTTTTGACTAACATCAAAAAGGTTTTCTCTCCAAGGAGGTCAATGTCTCATGTCCCAATGAGATCTTACAATCTCCCCCTTGATCCAAAAATAAATACCTAGGATGCCTACCATCTTCCTAGTGATAAGTCACATATCACTTAAGAGAGGCAATCCTATACTCTCTCCCAATTTCCAAATTGGGTATCAAAAACCCATCAATTTTCCCAATTGATGATACTCTCCCAATAACTTCTCCTCTTCAAGTAGAAAGACACATCCATCATCCCAAGATGGATACCTCCCCCTAAAGGCTTGCTTCCCCTTGACCATTGCACCAACAATGTCCTTGAGAAGCCCCTAAGCCAATAGGAACTCTAAACCATCAAAATTAAGGTTCTAAGTTCAACATAGAACTTTCCACACCCTAAATTTGATACTTTGACCTAACACTTCTCCTAATCCATATCCAATGGATTTTCACCCTTTATAATGCTTCCTAAAGCATATCCTAGGGTTAGGAGTGATTAGGAACCTTTTCCATAGCTGAACACGGGCTAAACAAACCTTGTTAACCCGAACAGACTGGCAATGACTCTTAACAAGAATCCCGATCGCCACCCATATCACGATCCGCCACCAAGGGCGATCGATATTAAATTTCCAAATTTCAACTATCAGAATTGAGATTTGGAAAAGCATAAGTAATTCTACGTAATTTGAAAAATCATAAAATTTGATACGTATATTACTTATAGTCAATACAATGGGTGAAAAATATTTGAAAATTATTTTACCCATAAAATACCGAAATTGATACAAAATCCAAAAGTGACTAAAAACTTTAAAGTTTAAGCTCACTTTGTATCAATCTCATCAATGGTGATTGCTATCAAAAGATAGACTTCACCAAGGTTTTTCAAAATGATTTTAAAATGATTTCAAAACCATGTCTTGGATCATATTCCTTGGGCTCTGTGCACATGACTTGTACACAAGCTTTCCTAATGATCCACTAATTGAAATTAGATGAGTTTTAGTTCATCTAGATGCAAAAACTATGCACCTTGAACTCAACTCATATCCTAGTATCTCACATGTATCTAAGGTGTATAAAATACACATACATGTCAATTTAATGTGAGATGTGGGTTTTGTTCATCCTAATCTAGGGTTTCATGCATTCTCTAAGGCAACCCTACTTGATTCCCTTATAAATGAGACTTCAAGTCATGCCATAGTCCTTAATTCAATTTCAACCAAATTGTCTTAAATGCATGAATGATTATGACATTAGAAATGATATAAATAAGCATATGCTCATAATCATGATGTCATGACATATGATATAAAACTAAGCATACATGACATTAACCTAAAACCTTAGCATACTCATGACATATAAAATCATAGAAATAGGCATGATGTCATGACATGACATATGACAATCAAAGCATGACATATAAAATATATAGGTATAGTAATACCTAAATTTTAATATTAATTGTCATTTGATATAATTAGATGTATTTTGTCATATTAACCTAATCTCCTTAGTGTGCCAAAAACCCAAAATGACACACTAACCTCTAAACCTAAATTGTGCCAATTTAATTGATTTTTCTTAATTTCAAAAGTGCATTGGCACATCCTAAAATCTTTTAGGATATTGATTCAAATCTATTTCCAAGGTAACCATAACCTTGAAAACATCCTAAAGTGCCACCTTTACCATGGTTGAGTTAACTACCCATCCAATCAAGGTTGGCACACCCTAAACCCATCTAGCGTGAATCAATCACGCTCTTAGGAACCCAAAACCGATTTGAGCTCCTAGGGTTAATTAGGTATTTCTTAGGGATAACCTCCCTAGATACCTTCTTAATGACCCTCCTAGGCTTGTTAGCCTTGGTCATTTGGGTCTTACCTAGGTTGACTCTAGGGGTAACTCCCCTTGCAACCTTCTTAGTGGCCACCCTAGGTTTCCTTGAAACCCTAGCCACTAGGCACACCCTTTGGTCAATTCTAGGGATGACTTCCCTATTGACCTTGGTCTTCCTAGACCTAGTTTGTGTTCCATAGTCAAATGGAACACTATGATAAGCCACTTTAGGCTTAGGTTGGTGACCCAAACCTTGCTTGCCCTTGGTTGACTTTTGACTCTTAGGTCCTAGGTGTTGACTTTGACTTTTGGACCTTTGACTTTGACCATTAGACCCTTTAAATTGGTTTTGTATATTCCTAAGGGTCTTTTCTAGTTTCTCAAGCCTTGACCTCAAGGCTTGGTTTTCTAATTCTAATTGCCCAATTGATTTTTGATTAAATTCTTGGGCATTGGACTTCCTAGGCATATGCCTAGTCCATTTAGGATTGAACCCTAGGTGTTCTCCTATTTTCTTGATAGATTCTCTAGGTAAAACATTTTTAGGGACATTAGTCCCAAATTCCTCCCTATTATCTAAGTAGACATTCTTAGCTCCTAAGCAAAAATATTTATTCCTATTAGCATGTTTTTCATAAATTGCAAGAGAATTAAAGTTTCTAGCATGCTTTTTAGCATTTAAATTAGAAGATGCATTACTAAAATGTACCTTAGGGTTAGCCTTAACTCCCCCTACTTGTGATGCTTCTTCTTGGGTCTTTTTGCTCCCCCTAGGACATTGATTCCTATAATGTCCTTTTGAATTGCACTTGAAGCATATGATGTGCTCCTTGCCTTTAGGTGTTGGGGAACCGGCATCCTTGACTTTTGGTGCCGGTGGAGCTTTCCTAATCTTCTTTGGGCACTTGCTCTTATAGCGCCCAAATTCCCTACACTCAAAACACATAATATTATTTTTATTTGAAATTAGAGTGTTTGAGTTACCTAGGTTAATGGAGACCGGAATTGGATTTTGGGCTTCTTCATCTTGACCGGATGTCGAAGCTTCTTCTTGATGCTCCGGTGTTGAGGAAACTCTAATCTCCTCCTCAATCCTAGAAGTGGATGCTTCTTCCACTTCCTCCACCAACCCGGAAATTGACTCCCTATCAACTTCCGATTCTACTTCCTCTTCCTCCTTGGATGTTGATGATCTCTCAACCTCCAAGTCCTCACTTCCTTGTGAGGATGATGCATTAGCCTCTTCGGTCTCTTCCTCTTGGACCGTTGATGGGCTTTCATGGAGCTTGGCCAAATTGCTCCATAGCTCCTTGGCATCCACATAGTCACCTAAACTACACAAGAGGTCATTAGGAATTAAATCAAAGATGAATTTGATTACCTTATTGTTTTTCTCGGATGCTTGAACTTGCTCTTCGGTCCATCTCTTCTTCTTGAGGAATCCACCTCTTGGTCCTCTTGGATATTCAAATCCATCCATCAAAATGGACCATTCCTCAAAGTCTCTCGTCATAATAAAATCCTCAATTCTTCCCTTCCAAGAATTGAATCCTTCTCGTCCGTATAGGGTGTAGGGCACCGGTGTGTTGATGTCCCAACCTAATTGATCTTGGACTTCCATCTTTTACCCTCTAGCATCTTGCTCCCGGTTGTTAATCCGTTGAAGAGCCCCGGGCTCTGATACCAATTGTTGGAGATTTGACGCCGCTAGGGGGGGTGAATAGCGTTTGACCGTACGTTGATGGAATTCGTTCGTGATCGTCTCTATAAAACTCGTTATGCGCAGCGGAATAGAAATAATAAAAGCAATAACGAAAAGATACAATCACGAACACAAGGATATAACGTGGTTCGGAACCGCACGGTTCCTACTCCATGGATCAGGCTCAAACGAGCCCTAGTGATGCCAATCACACACCACTAAGCAATAAACTCCTTCTCGACAACAAGTCGGAGGTGGAGAAACCTCGTACAATGGATTACAACAAGTAATACACAAAAATACAAGCAAAATACAAGGAAATGTAAAGAACACTTTACAAACTAGGGTTTGAGCGCTTTGCTTGTTGGTTGCTTGGATGAGGTTGAAGGGCCCTGAAATGCACCTGCAAATCGCCTTCAAATCGCCTCAAGTAAGCTCCCAAAGAACTGATAATGAAATCCTCCACGAGCTCCTCTTTTTGACCTGCATCGGACTGGATTTTCGCCTACAGTCGACTGCCATAAGTCCCCAGTCGACTGATGCCACTGTTGTCGTGAGACAACGGCTCAATCCACGTCGGACAAGTTCCAACGGGACTCTTGGCGATGATCGCCAACATTGGCGATCATTGCCGGCCTAGTCGGCAGTCGATCGGCTACGGAACGATACGTAATGCTCGACACGTAACTAGCGATCATGTCGACCCTTGGCGGTCATTGCCCGAGACATCACGATCGCTCGATGAGAAGTCGACTACCAGAGCAATTCCAGCTCTAAATTGGCAGTCGACTCACGGCAGTCGAACCGGCCATATTGTCAGTCGACTGCCAACCTCAAACATGAGGTTTTAACCCAAGTATGGTGCCCCCATACTTGCTAGACCACCCTTAGCCTAGACCTAAGTCTTCTAGCCACCTCCATCAGCCTCACGCATCTCGGATCCCTCCAAGTCATCCATGACTTGTTCATCCATCGCGCTAGCCTCTAGGTGCTTCCGTCGGCTATGTCATGCTAACGGTGTCTACACCGCCAAGGCACATTGGACTTACACCGCCAAGACTCCGCTTGGACTTTACGCCGCCAACCATTGGACTTATGCTGCCAAGACTCTCGCTTAGACTTTACGCAGCCAATATCAAACCCCTTAGACTTCTCATGCCAAGACTCAAGCTTGGACTTTCCCTTGCCAACCCATGTTGGACTTCTCAAATGTCAAGACCATGCTTGGACTTTCCCTTGCCAACCCATGTTGGACTTTTACATTGCCAAGACCCATGCTTGGACTTTTACATTGCCAAGACTCATGCTTGGACTTTTACATTGCCAAGACCCATGCTTGGACTTTTCATGCCAAGTACTCAAGACTTGGACTTTACCAAATGCCAAGTGTTCCACTTGGACTTTCCATGCCAAGTACACAAGACTTGGACTTTCCCATGACAATTACATTGTCATATGTTTTTGTCGAAACATCAAAACATCACTCGAGTCCTGGTCAATCGTGACCTGGGCCGATTGCACCAACAAAAAATTTATCCCCCCTTCCTCTACATCGACTGGAAATAAAAGTTTTTGTGCAGCTTCAAGTTCATTAACAAGTTCAAATTCAAAGAGAAAAATTTTGCGATTTGAAAAACTAAATTAAAAGATGTATTGGAGGAGATAAAATAACAGTTGAATTCTCTACAAATTGGTAATGATGATTGAACATGTTATTTTAAATTGTTATCTAAGTTTAACTTCGAATCTTGATTTTATCTTATTTGTTGAAAATGTTGTGTTGAGGTTGAAAAAGCTATTTTATCTAAGTTGCAAGTGTTGTGTTGAAATTGAAATAATAATTTTATTTAAGTTGCAAGTGTCATGTTAAAGTTGAAATATTAAATTTATCTAAGTTCCAAGTATTGTGTTGATGTTTAAATAATACTTTTTAGCTAAATTATTTATGTGAATTTTTGGAAGTGGTGTGTTGAATTTGAAAATTGTATTGAATGTGAATTAATGATTTATTATTGATGTAATCGGCTTATATCATGATTGACTAAACTCGAGTAGGACTCGAATAGTGTCTTGATGTTTGCCAATGTGTTGGAAAAATCCAAATTGGTCAAGGTTGATCAGACACTTAGGTGCAATCAATCGACTGATCCAGAGTGAGTCGACCCACGCTGTGTGGGTCGATAATTGGGTAGGAAAAGTTGAAGGGTGCTCGACATCCGGGTGAAAGTGCTCAGGTAGTCGACTGCCAGGGAAGAACAGTTGACTAGTCTTGAATAGTCGATTGTCATAACATGAGCACGTAGGGTCCGTAAGTCGATCGAGCGAGCATCATTGAGTCGTGGCAATCGACCGGGTGCATCCTAATTTCCTAAGGCTTGATATTTATATTACAATTATTGAAATTAAAATTCAATTTCTTTCGATACATGCTACCCACTCAAACCGACACAAGTTTTACTCAACGTGGCAAGATAAATTCGACACTTCCTTCCAACGTTTGAATTGTTACTTTATTTGATGGTCGGCCTATTGGTTTCCATTGCACGAACAAAATTGCGATGATATTCAATTTCTTTGCTCTTTCATTTTCTTCCAACGAACGGTGTGATTATAGACTCAAAAACACAAATAAAATTACATTTGAAAGAGAATTTAGGTTTATATATAAATCTCAATAAAGATTACACTTTGAAATTCATAACTGGTACTCTTAAGAAGTAAATAATATAGAAGTAAATACCATGCAAAAAAAAAATGTGCAATAAATCTCATAGTTCATACAAAAGTTTAACTAGAAATCATAATGTTTATCAAATTCACTTTTGGGACAAGAGGTAAGAATGCCACAGAGGAGCATCATCTTGTTCATTATTGTCATTTTCTCTAGTATATACACTATATCAGCTTTACTTCTCATAGACATGTACCTTTGTGACTCAGGAAGAAAATTATAGAGCAGAAGCAACACAAATGTTGGTAAAGAACTGACTACAAATAACCATCTCCAGCCTAAGTGTTGGCATAATTAACTGCACATATGTGTGAAAGGAATCAATGTTGAAAAAAATGGTTTTGTATTTAGAGACATAAATCAAGTATGAAATGATTCTATAGTAACATAACCCACATCTAAATCACTTGGTTCTTAACTTTTATGAATTGATAGGGGGTACCATACCATAAGTCGCTTAGAAGTGCACAAATGTTCTCCGTTGATCGAAATACAAAGACTAAACAGTTAAAATCAAAGAAATAAAATATCCATGGGTTTATATTGCATCCACCATTTTTGCACTCTCTATTCATCCTAATTTGGAATTCACATGGTAAAAATTTAAATTTGCTTGAAAATAAACTTGTGAGTCAAAGTAGAAAAAAATTATCCATACCCATGCAAGTGAAGCCTCTAAAATTGTGCTAACAGTCCAGAAAAATTGAAATACAACCATCCAAAGTACTTGTATTTGGAGCTAAAATGAATTCTAGAAACCATGAAGCAAGTGTAGGAACGTCGGTGAGCGCTAGAGAGAGGGTGAATGGCGTATTTTCGTCGCTTGATGGAATTCATTTGTGTTCATCTACAAAGCTTGTTATGCGTAGCGGAAATAATAATTCAATATAAAATGCGACAAACACAAATACAATACGAGAATATAACGTGATTCGGAATCTTAGGGTTCCTACTCCATGGATTGGGCTCGAATGAGCCCTAGCGATGCAAACACCACTACTAATTAATAATACTCCTTCTCGATAATAAGTCGGAGGTGGAGAAACCTCATACAAGGATTCTTACAGCAATAAGAAAGAAATGCAAGAAAATACAAGTAAATTACACAAATACAAGTAAAGGGAACTTTACAAAATGTGAACTTGAATGCTTGCTTTTGGTTGCTTGAGAGTAGCCTTGAAGGTCTGGATTGCAGTAGTAAATCCCCTCCAAATCGCCTCAAAGAACCATTGTGAAATCCTCTACGAGCTGCTCCCTTATAACCTGCATCACGCTGATTTCGCGCCTGACAGTCAACTTCCATAAGGCCCCAGTCGACTATCAATAGTGTCGTTGTCTCACAATGACTCAATCTACGTTGACAAAACTCCAACGGATACACTAGCAGTCGACTGTCATTACTCATCAGTCGACTGCAAAGGTCGTAGCCGACTGACCTGTCGGCTACTGAGCGTTTTGCTCCCGTAATCTCGACCAGCAGTCGACTGCCATCCATGGCAGTCGACTTCTCAAGCCATCAGTTGTCACGCCCTGGGGGCCTATTCGCCATCCAAATGACGGAGGAGCCCCTTAGTGACAATATTCATAAACACAATACTGGAACCCAGATCTGGTAAAAACTCCGAAATAATATAGAAATATAATTATTTTATGGATCACATGCATGCACGACTAAGTATCAATTAATTAAAAGTAAAATACATTTTTAACACTAAATCCAATTTCGACAAAATACAAAATGCGTAAACAAATTACGATAACAACAAAAGAGAAATCGAACGACATCTCGATCGAATGCTGTGGGACCAGCATGGCCAGAGACTCTCTAAGCGAGACAATGGTAAGTCAACTGGACTCATCCTCTATCAGCTAACCTGGAGAATATGAGAAAAAGGGGGTGAGTACAACCACTCAGTGGGTGGATAGAATAAAGTGCATAATCATAATGGACATAATGGATAGCTGGACATAATGAACATGATGAAAGTCAAAGAAACCTACTAGAGTAACTCAAACCTCAGAGTACCGGTATCAGTCCGCTACTAACCTGGACAGCAATATAATAAATACATCTATAACACATAACCAATTGCAAATCTACAAGTAATGAATATCAAGAAACCGCGACAAAGCCTCGGCTCTCGAGGTAATGCAAAGAGGTACTATCTACTAACTACCACGAACGAGACTCGTGGGTCGACAAGCAAAATACGAAGTACTGTCTATGAAGTGTAGGTCATACTAGCAGGAGTAAGGTCGTCAGACCAAATATAAGATGTATCCTATATGCATGTCAATCATATGCAACAACCAAGGCAGCAACCAAAATGCAGCAAACACAAACAAATGAAATCCCTGCGATATGCATGCGATGCAAATGACATGGTCACCCCTGACATCAGTCATCCTCCTCACACGCGATGGTGAGGCCGAGTGGGTAGGGCTATGACAACTGTGCACTCTGCCATCACTACTCATAAGTGATCGAGTGGACAGGATGCTGTCGGAGTACACCTATCCTCCTACCCCAAACAGAGTGGGGGAGCAAAACTCTCATCTCCCGGTGTCGTAGACCAGAGGAGGGATCCCTGCCCACTACCACGCTGCATCACAGCTACCCATGAGCGGACCAACAGAGCCTGACAGAGCAACTGCACACACCCTCCTGATATACCACTAACCCATTAGTGGCAGTGTGTGCAGGCCATGTAACTGGCTGCAGGCTCACTACAAAGGAGTCGCTGCTCGCCAGCATGCAATCATGCAAGATGGTGCATGTCACTAAAGCATGTAACATCAACCAATATACGTCTCCAAATAATATGTACAAAAAAATGAATACATATCTATGACCTAGGTATACAAGGAAAGTATATCTAAAAGCTAATCAAGTGTATATCACAACTCCTAAAATAAGTACATCAAGATTGTTAAACCTAGGGTTCCAACCCTTCTAATATAAACACCTATAACGGACAATAAGATCATAAACCTTCTCATAACACATCGAGACGATCAAGTCTAAATTATATCATTTCTACCAATTCAATCATGCATGCTACAACATGCTACTACGAATAGGTCTCGTGGGTACTTAAGATGTAAGGTAGTCATTTAGCTACAACCGATATACGATTCCAATTATCTCTAACTCCGAACGGACAATACCAGAGTATGACTTTATGGTAAGTCATCTTATCCATGATTGGGAAACACGATCGACCCCAGATATACAAAGAAACCATAGAGAAACTCTACTGTAAACTTTCTCAACTACGAATGAGAAACTTAGTTGACAGTCGAAATATGAGAAACGATATATACCCTCTAAGGATCATACCACCTCTGATAGTTCAATCACAATATCCACCTAACCAATAAGTAGATCAAACCTATACCAACAACATCTACCAATAAGCATGTCTGAATTATTATGTCTAGGATTCCAACACCTAGGGTTATATCATTGTCGTTTCATTCCTTAGATTCGCTTCTAAGAGATAACCTCATCTAAATTATACTATCTCTACAGCAATTGGATGTCCCTATACCAACGAGCACGTTTGAGTTATTACACCTAGGATTCTACTAATGTTGTTTTATTCCTGAGATATGCTCCTACGGAATCACCTCACCTAAGTTATACTATCTACTGATCTCAATCATGGTATCAATCGCGACAATACATAACCAAATTTATTCCTGAGATCCGCCCCTACGGAATCACCTCACCTAAGTTATACTATCTACTAATTTCAATCATGGTATCAATCACGACAATACATAACCAAATAAGCATTTAACCATGATGTCCAATAATAACAGCAAAAACACATTAACGGAGATCAACAGCTGAAACTAATTACGGTATAACTAAGGAGGTCATGCCAGGACAAAGTCAAGGCAATACTAAATAAAGCATCAGATGTCTATATATATATATATATATCCTAAACTACGTAAGCCATGTAATCATATCATCATGCACTAGGATCTAGAGAATCAAAGAACCTATATGTGTACCTTCTACGAATTTTTCTATTTTAGTCATATTATTCTACTAGTCTAATCCTAATACTAGTCCAACAATTAAGAGGTAAACATCTACCGATAATACCTAATCATTTCTATCTCAATGATAACTAGCTACGTATAACAGTAATAGCAATTTATAATCATATGCTAACGATAACCCAGCAATCTAAAAATTCCACAGTCTATCAGATATAAGGTTAAAACAACGCTAGACAAATCACAAAGTGAAAATATGATACCAACCTAAGTAAACAGCATAACCAATATAACCAATATAAATATGTACTAAATTTTGAAATTATAGAATCCACCCACCTGATTTGTAGAATGTCGATTGCCTCTGCATCAAAGAATTTACCTCCAATCAAAGACCTCCTTGAACACCACTCCCTCGAGCCCAGTCAACAAATTGCATGCCTCCATAGTTGTTGGCAAAATTGAACTCCAACAGTGAAAGCCATAACCACAATAGGTACACGTTTGACAATTCCTTAGCCTATAATATCACAAACAAATCCACCGATCCATACAGAACTCCCTTCCATGAGAATTTCCTGATCCTTAATTCACAGATCGCTTGATTGAAAATTTTAAGCAGCACACCATTATCTTCTTGCAGTAGATTGACAGGAATATCAGCAACACGAACTGAAGGTCACCTACGGTTTATAGAAGATTTACAAAAGATCCATCTGGCATGCTATTCTCTGGTATGGCAATGGATTAAAGGTGATAATGTTGAGCAACCCTGTGTGCTGCTAATCGTAGGTAAGAATTTGGGACTTCCTGAAATTCCAGTTGATGTTGAGTAAGACCACAGATGAACTTCTCAACATCTTGTTCCATCCTAAAAATCGCTAGTCGCTCCCGAGGCTTCTCCAAAGCCTCTTGAAGGACTAATCCACCTGGTTCACCGCATCCACCGAGACACCTCGAACTCGATCGAAAGAATCCAATGGGGCAACTGTCGGTGTTGCATCTGCCTCTTCCGCTTCTTCCACAGTCACAGGCAGCGAACTCGACGAGGTTGAGCTCTTTTGGAGGGGAGAAGGAGCCGGCGATGTGATCGTCGCTGGCAAGGGCGGAGCTAGGGCAGCGACAATGCTAGCAAGAAGGTAGCAATGGGTGAGGCGATGGGTGCATGCGCTAGTTGCCACAGTGGTCATAACGGTCGCGGCAGCCAGAGGTGCGACTGTGGGCGGCGAGCGCGTGACACGCCGGCATTGTACGTGGCTGCTGCGGTGAAATGGGAGCAGCGACGACAGTGAATCAGGAAGAAGGCAACGCAAGGAAGAGGTAGGGGAAGGCGCTGTGGCGGAGGTGGCAGCTCGCGGCGGCGACGTCGATGTGGCTGCGGATGCGAGGAGAAGAAGGAACGGCGATTGGGAATTTTTGGGTGGCGATAGCTCGATCACGAGAAGGGAAACAGGATTCCTAAATTAAAGTTTAGGAAAAATTATAACCTAGGCTTAATTATATACCTAGGGATTAATTATATAATTAAGCTAATTGACTTAATCAACCTTAGGGTTATCTATTCAAAATCCTAACCTAGGTTTTAAGTTATATAATCTTAAACTTAACCGAATTAATCAACATAATGATTAACCTTAATTTGACCTCATCCAATCTAATAAAATCTTATCCCATAATCAACAACCAAAATACTAATGAATAATTACATTTCCTTTTTAATAAATAAATAAATTTTATGTTATCTATCAGGTTTTAAATTACCTTATTATCATATTACATTATATTAAAATTTTAATTTAATTTGTTATTATTATTAAAAAAAATCCCGATATATTACATCAGTCGACTGCCCAATGCTGGCAGTCGACTCACAGTAGTCGACTGGTCATAATCCCAGTCGACTACTACAAGTTGACTCGGCTGCCAAGTGTCAAAACACTTGACCAGTCGACTGCTACACCTCAACCATGAGGTTTACCTCAAGTATGATGCCCTCATACTTGCTAGATCACCCTTAGTCTATACCTAAGCCTTCTAACCACCTCCGTCAGCCTCACGTCTATCGGATCCCTCCAAGTCATTCATGACTTGTTCATCCATACGCTAGCCTTCAGATGTTTTTATCGGCTATTGTCATGCTAAGCTGGTCTACACTGCCAAAGCACATTTGGGCTTATGCTGCCAAGACTATCGCTTGGACTTTACGTCGTCAAACCATTGGACTTATACTGCCAAGACTCTCGCTTGGACTTTACGTCGCTAATATCAACCCTTGGACTTCTCTTGTCAACCCATATTGGACTTTCCATTTGCCAAAACTTAAACTTAGACTTTCCCTTGCCAAGACGCCTTCTTGGACTTTCCATGCCAACCCATGTTGGACTTTCCAATTACCAAGACTCAAGCTTGGACTTTCCATACCAAGTGTCCCACTTTGACTTCTCCATTATGGTCAAATCTAAGTCAACCATCTAGTCAATCCATTGTCAAACAACGGTCAACTCATTATCAAACATCAATGTCAAACATTAAAACACTAACATCAACCACTACTCAAGTCAAACTCAAGTTTGGTCAATCGTGACCTGGATCGATTGCACCAACAATCTTCCCCTTTTTGATATTTGACAAAAATCAACATCTTTGAGTTAGAACACTAATTCAATCCAATCATCCCAATTTTTCAAATTGGGAATCTCAACTTCTCCCACATCAATTCTCTCCCTTTTTGACATACATAAAAAAGGTACTCTCCCCAAGGGTGTTAATGTCTCATATCCCAATGAGATCTTACAATCTCCTCCTTAGTCTAGAAACATCTAGGATGTCTTTACTCTTCCTAGTGATAAGTCTCATATCACTAAAGAGAGACAATCCTCAATTCTCTAAAAACTCAAAATTCTCCCCCTCATGAGGAAGAATACATCCATCATCCCATGATGGATAACCTCCCCCTAAAAGCTTGCTCCCCCTTGACTATTGCACCAACAATGTTCTTGGAAAGTCCTTAAGCCTTTAGGAACACTAAATCATCAAAATTAAAGTTAAAAAATCGACCTTGAACTTTTACACACCTTAAACTTGATACACACCTAAACAACTCTCCTAATCCACATCCAATGGATTTTCACCCTTTATAATGCTTTCCAAAGCATATCCTAGGGTTAGAAGCAGTTAGGGTAGCCTAACACAGCTGAAATCAAGCTAAACAAATCTTGTTTACAATGATCGATTGCTCCTTGAGCGATCATTATATAAGCGACATACGATCGGATTTCTGCAAATGCAAAAATTCAATTTCAGAAAACGAGATTACGAAAATCATAAGTAATTATTCATAAATAAAAAAATCATGAAAATTCATATATATAATACTTATATCAATCATTATGGTGAAAAATATTGGGAAAATAAATTACCCATTAAATAGTGAGTTTGACACAAAGTTCAAACCATTGAAAAGTTCAATGTTTTGGCCCTACTTTGTATCAACTCTATCAATGGTGATTGCTATCAAAAGATAGACTTCACTAAGGGTTTTTAAATTAATTTTAAAATGTTTTTAAAATCTTATATTGAACCATGGTCTATGGGCTTAATGCACATGACTTGTACATAAACTTTCCTTATGATTCATCTATGGTTTAAGATGAGTTTGAGTTCATCTAGATGCAAAAACTATGCACCTTGAACTTAACTCATTTTCTAGCATTTCACATGTGTCTAGGGTGTATAAAAAAATATACACATGTCAATTTGATATGAGATATGGATTTTATTCATCCTAAACTATGACCTCATGCATTTTCTAAGGCAACACTACTTGATTCCCTTATACATGAGACTTCAAGTCATGTCATTTATCTTTAAATCAATTTTAATTACCTTAAATGCATGAATGATGATTATGACATAAATGATAACATAAATAAAATAAGTGCCAATAATCATGATGTCATGGCATATGATTTAATCTAAACATACATGACATAAAAGATAAACCCTAAGCATGATCATGACATTTTATATGATTAAAAATAAGAATAATGTCATGACATGACATATGACAAACAAATCATGGAAAATAAAATATAAGGTATAAGAATACCTAAATTTTAATATTAGTTATCATTTGTTAGGATTAAGTTCATTTTGCCATATTACCAACTTATCTCCCAAATGTGCCAAAACTCCAAAATGGTACACTATGACCTCTAAACCTAGTTTGTGCCAATTTGATATATTTATCAAACTTCTTAAATAATACTGGCACATCCTAAATTCTTTTAGGATTAAAATCAAACTTCATTTTCAAGGTATCACATAACCTTGAAAATGTCCTAAAGTGTCAACTGTTAGGGCAATCGCTTGCTATGATAAGGTTTTGATGTGTGTGGCAAAGGGTTTAAGTTAGATTGGTATTGTTATTTGATATGCGCGTTGGAGTCTTGCAGGACTTAGTAATTCGCACATGGAGCCTTGACGGGTTCACCCTCACAACCTCGATCCTTGAGTTGGTGAAGGATGACTTTGCGGAAGCCGTGCACTTGGAGCATCCGAGGGACCGCCGGACGAGATGACTTGAAGTGAAGACAAGGAAGCAGACTTCGGAGGCAAGAGACGCGAAGGAGCATTGCAGAGTCGTTCGCCTGATGCTGCCGAGGGACGTGGCCGCGAACGAAGAGAGCTTTGGCGAGGGACTTCGAGTGAGATGAGAGAATGAGTGAAATGTAAGTAGCTCATTAGGTGAACTTGGTCGAATGGCTGAGTGTCGGAGACTTGATCGCAAGGGTTAAGGTTTACCCGACCGTCGGAAGCTCAAACTTATGTTAAGTTTGAGTTTCACCGCAACACCGATTATGGAATGACGATCATTGCTCTGAGTCGAGTGTGTTCATTTGGTATTCGGTGATAGGTTTATGCCCGTGATCGTATCAGAATAGCGATTATTTGCTAGAGGATGTCGCGAACGCAGAACCGCTCGTGGCCGTGGCGATCGACTACGGAGGCAGCGTGATCGTGGTGAGGTCCATCGATTTGATCATCAAGTGTTCCGTTGGACTACAACGGTCCGGATCCGACGTGTTCGGAGGTCGTTGAAGTGACGGCAGTCGACTGCCAAGGGCAGCAGTCGACTGGTGGCGGCCAACGGGAAGAAATCAGCCCTCTCTATAAAAAGAGAGGGTGTGAGCCTTTGAGAGGCTAATGCTTATGCTCTAAGTGATCTTCCTAGTGCCCCACAAGCTTTAAACTCTTCTTACTTGTCTTTACTTCAATCTTATTGTAAGAAGAGTGATCTTGGTTGTAAAGGTTACCTCCACCTAGCTTGGTGCAAAGGAGAGACCATTAGTGGATTGGTTTTGACGGAGTGATTCACCGAGGACGAATCGGGGACCGTGGATTAGCGACGCAGCCGTGAACCACGTTACACCATCTTGTTAGCGTTTGATTTCTTGTATTTCTATTTGCTTGTCTTGCTTTATTGTTTCTGTTGCGCTAATCTCTTTGTAGACGAGCAAATACCGACATCCATCATTCGAGGGCTATTCACCCCCCCTCTAGCCAGCCGTACCGATCCCCTACAAGTGGTATCAGAGCAAAGGAAAGCTTGTCGAGGACTAACCGCCACAACAAGCAACATTCAAAATGGCCGGCTCCAACATCCACCCACCGAAGTTCGACGGCGATTTCTCTTGGTGGAGGAAGCGAATGGAGGTATTCTTCGAAACCGACTTTGAAATCCTTTTAATAATGAAAAACGGTTTCAAGTTGCCTAGGAACGAAAATGGGGAGCCATTGGAGAAATCAAGGTGGAGCAAGAGGTAAAGAGAAGAATACTTGGCAAATTCAAAGGCCAAACACCACCTATACAATGTTCTCCCTCAACAAGAAGTCAATAGGATAGGAGAGTGTGCTAGCGCCAAGAAAATGTGGGAGAAACTAATAGAAATCCATGAAGGCACATCCGAGGCAAAGCTAGCAAGGAGAGATGTTCTTCGCTCCCAATTGTCCAATATCAAACTTGAAAAGGGAGAGAAGGTAAAATTCCTACACTCTAGATTTAAGGAAATACTAACCAGTTTAACAAGTGTAGGTGAAAAGCTCTCCAACCGGGATATGGTAATGAAGGTCATAGATGCCTTTCCCCGGTCCTCAAGATAGAGCTCTATGGTGGATTCGTTCTACATCTCCAAGAACTTGGAAGTAAGTACCTTGGAGGAGTTCTTCTCAACAATGGAGCTCCATGAAACAAGACTTGAAGGAATACAAGAAGAGCCTAGAATCCAACCTTCAAGAGGAGTAGCATTCTTGGCAAACAAGGGGAAGAAGAAGATAGAGATCCCCTCCTCCTCCGATGATGAAGCATCCTCCTCCTCCTCCATGGATAGCACGGAAGAAGCGTATATGGTAAGGAGGGTAAGGCGTGCTTTAAAAGGTTTTCGATTTAATAAATCCAATGATAGGAGTAGAAGACCAAGGGGGAAAGTCATATGATACAATTGCCAAGGAGAGGGACATATAAGGGATAATTGTCCCCTCTTGAACAAAAGCAAGGAGGAGAAGAGAAAGAAAGAAGAAAAGAAGAAGAAAAAGGAAGAAGAAAAGAAGGCAAAGGAAAAGGGGAAGGCCAAAGCATTCAAGGCCAAGACATGGGATGCCCCTTCCTCATCCTCTTCATCATCATCGGAAGAGGAGAATGCCTTTGTCACCAATTTGACCTTAATGGCCTTTGATGACTTGGATTGCTCCTCCACCGAAAATGAAGAATCAAGCACAAGTGGAGAGAGCTCATGTGAAGGGGGAGCCTCCTCTACATCCTCATCCGAAGAAGAAGAAGAGGACATGGAGACTATGGTAACAAATCTAACTCCTAAGAAAATAGTTTCCATGGTCTCTAGCTTAACTAGGGATTTATTTAGAGCTAAGAAGAAGAATAAGAGCATGCTAGATCAAATTAAGGATCTAGAAAATAAACTAGAAAAAGCATGCTTAAATGAAAATAAAAATATTTCTTCTAGCTTAAATGATGCATGCTCACATGAATATATGTCATTTAATGTTAATGATGCATGCATGGATGAAAATAGGGCTTTAAGAGAGAAAGTAGATTATTTAACCAAAGCCCTATAAAAGTTTACAATTGGCTCAAACACCTTGAACATGATTATAGGGATCCAAAGAGCTAGCTTCAATAAGAAAGGCCTAGGATACAAAGAAAAGAAAAATGAAAAGACCTATAAATGCCTAATTGCTAGGGGACAAGATAAGAAGAAAGTAATTGCTAGGAAATGGATTCCTAAGGAATTTCTAGTGAACCCCATAGGCAAGAATTTGTATTGGGTTCCAAAATCCATCCTTAAGGGTTAGAAAAACTCTAGGGTAGTCAACCATATGGACTTGACCTATATCATATCTTTGGTTGACTTAGGATGGCGAGACAATATTTTTTTTTAAACTAGTGTTAGGTGATGATAACGTGCCTATAAATAGTTAATAATGCTTAAATCATGATAATCAATGTAATTGCTATGTATGTTTGCAATCATGATTTATGATTTTGAAATTTGGCACGTCATCATGAGAAATAGGGTTAAATCATGCTTTAGGTGATAATTTGCTTATTATCATGACATAATACCTAATGCATGATAACTATTCAATGAATACATGGGTTTCATGATCATAATGTAAAATTAAGTGATATATGTCTTTATGATCATGTGGATTGTTAGGATGATACTTAACCTTGATATAATTGCATGAATATAATGGTTAAGTATATACAAATACCCCCTAGGATGCATCTCACACTTACCATAGGCTACTTTGATTGAAAACATAGCATGGGTGAGATGATAGGATGATACAAATGTCCACTAATACCTATGACATTTAGATGGTCATTTAAAATATCAAAATAGCAATAATAGACCAATCATGGGGAAGACTTATGTTTAATTCATAGACATATTTTCCAAAGATCATGGTTGGATATTTCATATGTTTTCAAAACAATTTCTTACTTTAAAATCTATGTATTCATGTTTTGAAACAATTGAATGCAAAACTAGGTATTAAACTTGATACTAGAATGATCAACAACCTAGTGGTTTTTGAAACTTTTGGATTTTTGTCAAATCTCTGGAAATATAATGCCTTTTCATGAAAAACTAATTTTCACTGATAAAGAATCTTACAAGAAATATGTTCCCCAAATTTCATGATTTTTTGAATTTTCTAGAATTTTTAATACATTTCTGAAATTAAAATCGAAATTTAAACCATTGTGCTAGTCATTTGCCATGCGATAGCGATCATGATGCTCACCAACAGTCTAATATTTTCTGATTTCAGATTTTAAACGTGTTTTTGGTATTTTCCTTCTATTAAACTTGATGCCATGGGTTTATAACTTAGTATTAATCTTTTTGATGGTGTCAAAGGGGGAGAAATAATTGTGTTTAAGTAAATTATGATAGGGGGAGAATTTGTAGAGAGAGTTTCATGGATTAAGGGGGAGTTGCATGTTGTTATATCATATTTATGTTTACATGCTTTCTTACCTTAGAAATTTATATAAAATATTTTTACCTAACTTAAACGGATTGCCACACATCAAAAAGGGGGAGATTGTTAGGGCAATCTCTTACCATGATAAGGTTTTGATGTGTGTGGCAAAGGGTTTAAGTTAGGTTGGTATTGTTATTTGATATGTGCGTTAGAGTCTTGCAGGACTTAGTAATTCGCACATGGAGCCTTGGCGGGTTCACCCTCACAACCTCGATCCTTGAGTCGGTGAAGGATGACTTTGCGGAAGCCATGCGCTTGGAGCATCTGAGGGACCGTCGGACGAGATGACTTGAAGTGAAGCCAAGGAAGCAGACTTTGGAGGCAAGAGACGCGAAGGAGCATTGCAGAGCCGTGCGCCTGATGCTGCCGAGGGACGTGGCCGCGAACGAAGAGAGTTTCGGCGAGGGACTTCGAGTGAGATGAGAGAATGAGTGAAATATAAGTAGCTCATTAGGTGAACTTGGCCGAATGGATGAGTGTCGGAGACTTGACCGCAAGGGTTAAGGTTTACCCGACCGCCGGAAGCTCAAACTTATGTTAAGTTTGAGTTTCACACCGATCATTGCCATGGAATGGCGATCGCTCAAATAGAGTGTTCGACCGGTATCCGTGATGGGTTTATGCCCGTGATCCGCCATGGAATAGCGATCATTGCCAGGAGGATGTCGCGGAATCGCCGTAGCCGTGGGCGGCCGATCGACTATGGAAGCGGCCTGATCGTGGTGAGGTCCATCGCCGATCGCCAAGTGTTCCGTTGGACTCGCGGTCGGGATCCGACGTGTTCGGAGGCCGTTGAAGTAATGACGATGATCGCCAAGGGCGTGTGATCGGTGGCGGCCAACGGGAAGTAATCAGCCCTCTCTATAAAAAGAGAGGGTGTGAGCCTTTGAGAGGCTAATGCTTATGCTCTAAGTGATCTTTCTAGTGCCCCACAAGATTTAAACTCTTCTTACTTGTCTTTACTTCAATCTTATTGTAAGAAGAGTGATCTTGGTTGTAAAGGTTACCTCCACCTAGCTTGGTGCAAAGGAGAGACCATTAGTGGATTGGTTTTGACGGAGTGATTCACCGAGGACGAATCTGGGATCGTAGATTAGCGGCGCAGCCGTGAACCACGTTACACCATCTTGTTAGCGTTTGATTTCTTATATTTCTATTTGCTTGTCTTGCTTTATTGTTTCCGTTGCGCTAATCTCTTTATAGATGAGCAAATACCGACATCTATCGTTCGAGGGCTATTCACCCCCCCCTCTAGCCGGCCGTACCGATCCCCTACATCAACTCTACCATGGTTAGGTTAATTACCCATCCACTTAGGGTTGACACACCCTAACCTATTTAGCATGAATCGATCACGCTCCTAAGAACCTAATATCTATTAGAGCTCCTTGGGTTAACTAGGTATTCACTAGGGATGACCTCCCTTGATACCTTCCTAATGACCTTCCTAGGCTTAGAAGCCTTGGTCATTGTGGTCTTGCCTAAGTTAACTCTAGGGGTGACTCCCCTTGTAACCTTCTTAGTGGCTTCCCTAGGTTTCCTTGAAACCTTAGCCACTAGGCACGCTCCATGGTTAGCCTTAGGGATGACCTCCCTAGTAACCATGACCTTTCTAGACCTAGGTTGTATTCCATAATCGAATAGAATACTATGATAGGTCTCCTTGGGCTTAGGTTTGTGACACAAACCTTTCTTGCCTTTGGATGAACCTTGCCTCCTGAACCCTAGGTTTTGACTCCAGAATCTTAAATTTTAACTATTTGACCCTTGCATTTGATTTTGTATTTTCCCTAAGGGTCTTTTCTAATTTCTCAAGTCTTGACCTCAAGACTTGATTCTTCAACTCTAATTGCCCAGTCTTTGATTTTTCATTTGGTCTTTGGGCATTACCATTTCCTCTAGTCATATGCCTACCCTTCTTAGGGTTAATGCCTAAATGGTCTTCTATCTTCTTAATAGATTCCCTAGGTAGGATTGTTTTAGGGATATTAGTCTCAAATTTTTCCTTATTTCTAAAATTGAGACTCTTAGCACCTAGGCAATAAAATCTATTATTTCTAACATACTCTTTATAAACAATAGCGAGATTATTCCTAGCATGCTTTTGCCTATTACTTAAAGAAAGTGCATTACTAAAATATACCTTAGGGTTTACCGTAGAGGCCCCCCCTATATGTGATGCTCTCTCTTGAGTCTTCTTTATTCCCTTAGGGTATTGGCTTCTATAGGGTCCCGGTTGTTAGCACTTGAAGCACACCACGTGCTCCTTGCTCTTCTTAATTGGGGCTCCGACATCCTTTGACTTTTCTTGAGGTTTTGGTGTTGGTTGACTTTTCTTGACTCTTTTAAGACATTTACTTTTGTAATGTCCTACTTTCTTATACTCAAAGCATATGATATGAATTTTATTTTTAATTGGAATGATTGAGTTACCTAGGTGAATGGTGGCCGGCGCCGGAGTTGATTCTTCACTTCTTCCGGAGGTTCAAGTTACTTCTTGCTCTTGCTCCGACTCTGGTGATCTAACTTCCTCCCCCTCGATCCGGATGTTGATTCCCTATCAACCTCCGAATCCTCAAGCTCTTGGGATGAAGATGATGTACTTTCTTCTTCTTGAGCTTGGGAGGATGAGCACTCCTCTTCTTCGGGCTCTCTCTCTACTTGAGCCACGGATGGTTCTTCATGGAGCTTAGCCAATTCGCTCCAAAAATCCTTTGCATCCTTATATTCACCTAATTTGGATATAACATTGTTAGGAATTAAATCACCTAAGAATTTTATTACCTTCTTATTTCTCTTGAAATTTTGGAGTTGTTCCTCGATCCATTTCTTCATCTTGAGGAATCCTCCCTTCGAACTTCTTGGATATATGAATCCGTCCATCAAGGCAGACCAATCTTCGAAGTCCTTCATCATTATGAATTCTTCAATCCTCGTCTTCCATTGATTGAAGTCTTCTTGTCCATAGAACGCATAAGGGATTGAAGTGTTGATATTGTTGGTGCAGGGGCACCTAAGTCGAACCTATATTTTGATTATGGCAAAAGACGCAAAGTCAAGGATATATCGTTATCTCACGAGCTGAATCGAGTGTGCAGAAAAGTGCTAAAGCTGGAGCTGAAGGCTAGCGACACCCGGAGGAAGCTGCGGTGGTCGGGCGACACTCGAGTGACTTCGGAGGGAGCCGAAGGAATCGTGTGGAAGGCCGAAAGCAAAAGTGACATGGTAAGTATCGAGGTAAGCTCGTGTGTGCGAGCGTAAGTGAGGTCGTATCCTCCTTACGGGGATGGTGTTAAGCGTAGATCCGACCAAAGACATCCCATCGATGGTCTAGGTCGAGATCGGACGGTCGAAGGCCGTCGAAATAATGTTTTCTTTGAGCTAACTTTGCCTTGCAGCTAACATCGATCATTGCCGCGACGAAGGACTCACGCCCTTCATCGATCGTTTATCTGTCGGACTGATCGATGCTACCATCGATCGATGATGGCCATCAGTCGACTGATGGTCAATGATCACCTTCGAGGAGTCAAGGCTTATCACCCCATTTCAAGGAGGTTTTGTGTCCATTTGTGATTGGTTGAAGACTCATTCGTTGAGGGGTTCAAAGGCTATAAAAGGAGGGCTTGTCTTAGGGTTTTTCATCAATTAAAAAAGGCTTCCAAGTGCTTCCGATACGCTCCGACTCTCCCACATCCCTACGACGAAGCGCTGCCGAGACGACGACTAGAGCTTCAACCTCCAACCTTTGAAGTCGTCGATAACGAAAGTTTAAATTGTATTTCAATTTATTTTTTAGTAAAGCTTTCATTATAACGAGGAGAGGGGGAGTGTCCCTCTACCTCGAGCTTTTGTCATTTTGTGTATCCGTCTAACTCCTACCTCCAACGAGGAGGAGTTCTTTAGTAGTTTGCCCTCCGTACGTGGTCAAGGACCACTAGGGCCTTGGAGTAGTAGCCTTCGGCTACGAACCAAGTAAAACCCTTGTGTCTATTGTCTCACTTGTTTTGTTTTTATCTTCCGCTGTGTCTACTCGCATTTTAACGAACGATTTTGAACGAAAAATTTCTATCACTATTCACCCTCCCCTCTAGCGATCCGCTCGATCCAACAATTGGTATCAGAGCCGGGGGCGCTCAGATTTGGTGCAACCACCGGTTGAGCATTTTTTATTTTCGTATTTATCGTTTTAAGATTTCTCCCACACTACTAATCCAAGACCAAGTTTTGGTACATAGTTTTTGGTTGTGTTTTTGCAAGTATTGATCGCCTTCGGAGTACCTCACGATCAAATGAGCATAACTTTTGCTACAAGTGGACTCACGAAACGATCTACCCACCAAATCGAAGCTTTCGCAGAGATCTACACTTCTTATTGGGGGTTTACCCCTGTAACAAGCTGTTTTCATCCTCAAAAATCGACGTTTAGTAGCCTTTCGGGGACATCGAAGGTTGTGAGTACTTACTTTTCATTTAGTTTCTTATTTCTTTGCTTAACTTTCTATTTTTCGTTTGTTTCTTTTTATTTCCTGCACTACTAATCCAAGACCAAGTCTTGGCAAGTTTTGTTGTTTTTTTTTGTTTGTGCAAGTTTTTCTTTATGGCCCACATTGAGGGGTACAACACCATACGGCCTCCGTTCTTTAACGGAGATGATTTCCGTTATTGGAAAGGTCGGATGAAGTGTTTTCTAAAAACACAAGTCGAGACTTGGATAATCATCCAAACCGACTTTGCTCTACCCACTAATGATCAAGGCGAGCCTTTGGACTTCGACAAGTGGAATAATGCAACCAAGAGGCAAATCGAAGCCGATGCAAGGGCAACCCAAATATTGCAATGCGGATTGTCTAAGGAAGAGCTCAACCACATCGGACCCTTCATCAGCGCAAAAGATCTATGGACAAAACTCATAGAACTACACGAAGGGACTAACGACGCGAAGGTAAGTAAGTGTGACTTACTACTTAATAAATTGTATAACCTAAAAATGCAGGAATGTGAGACGGCAATGCAACTACACGCTCGCGTCCAGGACATTGTCAACAGATTGCACACCATCAGACACAAGGTCGAAAACCGCGACCTCCTAAGGTATGTTCTTAATTCATTTCCTAGGACTACCTTGTGGGCATCCATGGTTGATGCCTACAAGGTTTCTAAGGACCTTTCAAAGCTTAGGTTAGACGAGTTATTTTTTGAGTTTGAACTTCACGAGTAAACTAACATGGTCCGGGCGGAGAGAGGTATTGCTCTACTTGCAGAACAAAGAAGCAAGGCACCCACCAAGCAAGAAGATGGACTCGAACCCGAAGACGAATCAGAGTCCGAATCCGAAAAGGTGGAAGCAATAGTGAACGTAGTGCGGAAGATCGTTCGGAGGGAAAGGAGGCTACTGAAAAACAAAAAGAGGGCACAATTCAAATCAAATCAAAAGAAGGCGTTTCATGCAACATGGGACAACGAAGAAGGCATCGGTATAGCATGCATGGCAAGACCCGAAGAGTCCGAGTCCGAGTCCGAATCTGAATCAAACTACAACACCGACTCCGAACTCGAGGACTACTTCGAGAAGCAACTCAAAGCCGGACCGAAAGATAAAATTAAGGCTAGCCGCTCACTAATTCATACGCTTTACAATACGATTAAATTGCTAACTAAAAAATTAGCTAAATTCGAGTCTAGGGTTGAGTCCTTGGTTGAGGAGGTTGAAATCCTCAAACAAGAGACACCCCTAAACTCTTCGACTAGTCGAGTTCAAGAGGAGGACTCAACTCGAGTTGAAAAACTCGAAGAAGAGAACTCTCTCTTGAAAGGGCAAGTCCAAGAGCTCGAAGCTCGGTTGAACAAGTTCTTGACGGGGTCCAAGAATCTTAACCGACTTCTTGGAACTCAGAGAGCCGTGTACAACAGAGCCGGACTCAGATATAGCTCAAAGACTACAAATATATCTTACATGTCTATCGTAAATCGTAGTCATCATCGAGTCCAAGCGTGGGTCCCGAGAACTTTATTAAACTCACATATAAGGACCAATAGGTTTTGGATTCCCAAGGATCAAGTTCATTACTTGACCAGACCATATCGGTTCAATGATCCAGGGGGAGCTAATACCAAAATAGTATATCCGGTAACCTAAAACTCTTATTTATTTTAGAATGGTTAGATAGGACTATAACTCGTCAATGCTTGATAACATAGTACCAGGACGCGGCGAGATGATAGTACGCTAGGAAAGCGGAGTCGTGTGTATTCGGGCTAGATAAGGCGTATCTAGTTCGGTGCACTTGACCGAGTGGAACTAGCTGAAGCTACCTCGCCGTATCCTAGACTAGTTAGACCAGGAAGTGGTCTTAGGTGAGTCAAGTTACTATTTTCTCGAAATTGGCTTTGTCTAAGGAAGTGGTCATTTTTCCGATCAAAGAAGGCCCCTGTGCCTCGCCACGACCTGGAAGCCAAGATCTTGAAAAGGTGACTTGATGAGTTTAGGATCAAATCCGAATCTAATGCAAGATTGACTAGTTTCAAATCATTAAAACTTAATCAAGATAAAATTGGAATCATTTCACACAACATATAAGGTGACCAATTCTAAGACACTTAGAATGGGTGAGATGACTAAGGAACAATTTCAATTTGCATAATCTTTTCAAAAATGCTATCTATTTTTCAAACTATTGAGCTTAAACGTGTACTTATACTCGGACAAAATTCTAAATATACAACCTTCTAGGTCAATGTTTAGCGCCCCCTAACTCTTCTATACCTTATATTAAGGGGGAGAGCAAACTAACCCTAAGGGTTATATATATTTTCAAAACTTAATAACGTATAAGTATTGTGGAACTCAAAGCTAATTTTATAAGTATTTTGAAAATCAAACTTAGTTTCCAAAAATCTACATTGTTGGTGCAGAGGGCTATACCTCGAACCAAATTAAATCAAGACACATGCTTGGACTCATGTTAGATAATCTTTATGCATGCTACCTTTTCTATTAAAAAACTCCTACCTTTTATATAAAACCCCATACCTTTTTTGATTCATGGCAAAAGGGGGAGAAGAGCATAAGTTAAGGGGGAGAACAAAATTTCAATTTTTGAAAATTAAACTTTTGTTTTAAAACTCACCGAAGGAGTTCACTACAAATGAGCGTAACATTTATCTTACTCATTTTTCTGCTTTATATTTTCCCTTAACTTTGCGTAAATTTGTCATAGGATCAAAAAGGGGGAGATTGTTGGTGCAGGGGCACCTAAGTCGAACCTATATTTTGATTATGGCAAAAGACGCAAAGTCAAGGATATATCGTTATCTCACGAGCTGAATCGAGTGTGCAGAAAAGTGGTAAAGTTGGAGCTGAAGGCTAGCGACACCCGGAGGAAGCCGTGGTGGTCGGGCGACACTCGAGTGACTTCGGAGGGAGCCGAAGGAATCGAGTGGAAGGCCGGAAGCAAAAGCGACATGGTAAGTATCGAGGTAAGCTCGTGTGTGCGAGCGTAAGTGAGGTCGTATCCTCCTTACGGGGATGGTCTTAAGCGTAGATCCGACCAAAGACATCCCATCGATGGTCTAGGTCAAGATCGGACGGTCGAAGGCCGTCGAAATAATGTTTTCTTTGAGCTAACTTTGCCTTGCAGCTAGCATCAGTCGACTGCCAGCTTGGAGGACTCGACTGCCCTTCATCAGTTGACTGTCTACTGTCAGCACTCGACTGATGCTACCATCAGTCGACTGATGATGGCCATCAGTCGACTGATGGTCAATGATCAGCTTCGAGGAGTCAAGGCTTATCACCCCATTTCAAGGAGGTTTTGTGTCCATTTGTGATTGGTTGAAGACTCATTCGATGAGGGGCTCAAAGGCTATAAAAGGAGGGCTTGTCTTAGGGTTTTTCATCAATTAAAAAAGGCTTCCAAGTGCTTCTGATACGCTCCGACTCTCAAACATCCCTACGACGAAGCGCTGCCGAGATGACGACTAGAGCTTCAACCTCCAACCTTTAAAGTTGTCGGTAACGAAAGTTTAAATTATATTTCAGTTTATTTTTTAGTAAAGCTTTCATTATAACGAGGAGAGGGGGAGTGTCCCTCTACCTCGAGCTTTTGTCATTTTGTGTATCTGTCTAACTCCTACCTCCAACGAGGAGGAGTTCTTTAGTAGTTTGCCCTCCGTACGTGGTCAAGGACCACTAGGGCCTTGGAGTAGTAGCCTTCGGCTACGAACCAAGTAAAACCCTTGTGTCTATTGTCTCACTTGTTTTGTTTTTATCTTCTACTGTGTCTACTCGCATTTTAACGAACGATTTTGAACGAAAAATTTCTATCACTATTCACCCCCCCCCCCTCTAGCGATCCGCTCGATCCAACAGATGTCCCACCCAAGTCCATCTCTTGACAACTCCATCCTCTAGTGCTTTTTCTCCCGGTTGTTAATCCGTAGAAGAGCCCTCGGCTCTGATACCAATTGTTAGAAACGTCGATGAGCGCTAGAGGGGGGTGAATGGCGCGTCTTCGTCGCTTGACGAAATTCATTCGTGTTCGTCTACAAAGCTTGTTATGCACAGCGGAAATAATAATGCAATACAAAATGCGACAAACATAAACACAACATGAGAATATAACGTAGTTCGGAATCTTAGGGTTCCTACTCCATGGATTGGGCTCGAATGAGCCCTAGCAATGCAAATACCACCACTAATCGATAGTACTCCTTCTCGATAACAAGCAGAGGCGAAGAAACCTCGTACAAGGATTCTTACAACAATAATAAAGAAATACAAGCAAATACAAGTAAACTACACAAATACAAGTAAAGAGAACTTTACAAAATGTGAACTTGAATGCTTGCTTTTGGTTGCTTGAGAGTAGCCTTGAAGGTCTGAATTGCAGTAGCAAATCTCCTCCAAATCATCTCAAAGAACCATTGCGAAATCCTCCACGAGCTGCTCCCTTATAACCTGCATCGGACTGATTTTGCACCAGGCAATCGACTGCCATAAGGCCCCAGTCGACTGCCAATAGTGTCGTTGTCTCACAACGACTTAATCCGCGTTAGCAAAACTCCAACGAATACACTGATAGTGGACTGCCATTACCCATCAGTCGACTGCAAAGACCGTAGCCGACTGACCTGTCGACTGTCGAGCATTCTACTCTCGCAACCTTGACCAGCAGTCGACATATCAAATAGCCTTGACAAGTTACTAAAAGCTAAAAAATGGTGCTGAGAATTAAATCTCAATACCACTGTGGTGCTGGAATTGCAAATCCCAGCACCACAGTGGAATAGCAATTCCAGCACCACAGTAGTGGTGCTGGGATTTGTAATTCCACTATCGTGTTGGGATTTAATTTCCAGCACCATTTTTTTTCGACACATCATCAAAATTGGGAGGTAGGAGGATTAGAACTAAGTTTCCTCGACATATCAAAAATTCATGTTGTAAGATCTTTCAATCTATGTCAAGATTTTAGAATTTGAACTCCTTTAGGTCCATCAATGGGTTTCGGTCAAAACCCATTGATGACCCTATTCACCTCTTCTTTGATCCAATCCAAGTCCATTGAGTTTGAATAGTGCCCCTTGATGCGCACGAACGCGACCTCAAATCTCATGACGGATACCGTCGAGGACTCGAAGCGCACGCTCGTGCTCAACGCTCGCAAGTGCACAGATGCCATCAAGTAATAAAAAGATTATCAATCCCACAGGGATTGAGATTCGAGTACTAATTTGTTCAATGGATGTTATTGTTTGGAATTCAATCTAAAGGTTGCGATTGTGAGGGTTGTCGGTGGACTATGTTGGTGCAATCGGCCCAGGTCACGATTGACCAGGACTCGAGTTTGACTTGAGTGATGTTTTGATGTTTCGACAAAAACATATGACAATGTAATTGTCATTTGGTAAAGTCCAAGTCTTGAGTACTTGGCATGGAAAGTCCAAGTGGGACACTTGGCACATGAAAAGTCCAAGCATGGTCTTGGCATTGGAAGAAGTCCAACATGGGTTGGCAAGGGAAGTCCAAGCATGGGTCTTGGCATGGAAAGTCCAAGCATGGTCTTGGCATGGAAAGTCCAACATGGGTTGGCAAGGGAAAGTCCAAGCTTGAGCCTTGGCATTTGAGAAGTCCAAGGGTTTGATATTGGCAGCGTAAAGTCCAAGCGGGAGTCTTGGCAGCATAAGTCCAATGGTTGGCGGCGTAAAGTCCAAGCAGAGTCTTGGCGGCGTAAGTCCAATGTGCCTTGGCGGTGTAGACACCGTTAGCATGACATAGCCGATGGAAGCACCTGAAGGCTAGCGCGATGGATGAACAAGTCATGGATGACTTGGAGGGATCCGAGGCGTGAGGTGATGGAGGTGGCTAGAAGGCTTAGGTCTAGGCTAAGTGATCTAGCAAGTATGGGAAACCATACTTGGGTTAAAACCTCATGGTTGAGGTGTGTCGATCGATGTCATGTGGCGGTCGGCCGAACCAAATCAACTAGGGTTTGATCAAGGGAAGTGGCCTAGCGATCATTTGCCATTGTTAAGCGATCGGTGATGGAAAGCGATCGGCCCGATGAGAGAAGCGATCGGGGATCATGTGATCGATCGGTGATGCTCGGATTTTCGACCGCGAGAATGGAGTATCACTCATTTGCGCAGCGGTCAGTGATGGCTCGATAGTCGGTGATGGTCATGATCGGTCGGTGATGTCATAATTTTCGGCGTGGATTACTGTCTCTATATAAGGAGCTCGTGATGGAGGAAAAGATAGCAATTTTCTTGAGCGAAATTGAAGAGGGAAGTTTGTGCTTTCCAGTCTTTCAAAGCTAGTTCAAGGCAATCAAAGATCAAGCAATCCAAAGCTCTTGTAAAGTGTTTTTCCTTTACTTGCATTTGTATTTCATATTGTATTTGCTTGTATCTACTTGATTATTGTTGTAATCATATTGTACGAGGTTTCTCCGCCTCCGGATTGTTCCGAGAAGGAGTTATTATTATAGTGGTGTGTGATTGGCATCGCTAGGGTTCGTACGAACCCGATCCGTGGAGTAGGAACCGTGCGGTTCCGAACCACGTTAAATCTTCGTGTCTTTGTGTGTGCTTGTCCATTTCGTTATTGTATTATATCTATATTCCGCTGCGCTAACGAAATTGTAGAGACGAACGCGATCGATTTACGACAACTTGAGAACGACGCTATTCACCCCCCCTCTAGCCGTTCCAATATTCCTAACAGACTAAACTCTAGTACGGTGTAACACGGAGGAAGAAAGGAGCTTGCCGCGAGATCTTTTAAAGAGATTCTAGGACTTTGATTTCGCTTGTGTGTCGCAAAACATGTTATCAACTGGGCGTTGTCTAAACGTCTAACTATGGTCTTATGGAAGGGACATCTTATACTCTCCCGATGAGCCACCGCATCTATCGGGAGCTATCTCTACCTTACAAGGATGGGATAGGCGGTACGAGGATGCCAAATCAATCCCTGTGATGAACTGCTTCCATTTCTATCGCATCCTTCTACCCACGGTTACAGGAGATCAGGCTAACCCCTAGGTTCCTTGTATAAATCCTTTAAATCTTAGATATGAGGGTTGCCACCCCTCGTATCGCCTAAGCACAATAGGTAGAAAACCAAACACACATAGATATCGGTATAAATAAATCCCAATTGCAAATTCAAACTCAATAACAGAATTCAATTTAAAGCAACATGTCATACGCACACAAGCTACTCCCTAATCCTAGAATCGAAGAAACTACTCCATAGATAGGAGAGGAAAATCACAAGGCATGTTCATGTTCGAATCAATAGTAAATAAAGTGCAATAACAGGAGTTTACAATGCCAATGTGGCCTTCTCTCTAGTGTTGAAGTGCAAAACTTGGATCTCCGGTGACGTTCTTCCTCCATGTTGTGAGTTTTCGAAGCTTTTTAGGGCTTCGGTGTGCCGTCCCAGCCGTTGTGCCTCTCCCCTAGGGTTTGGGCGGAGCTATCCTTATATAGACATCACATCGGATCGCTACGAAATTCGAAAAAAATCCTAGCCACGTCAATCTGCTGGACCGCCACACGGCCATGTGTTTCTACACGGCCAGGCCATGTGTGGCCCTGGGGTGGATGATCTTGCCCATAGGACACGGTCGTGTGTAGCCACATGCCCTGGTCGTGTCCCCTTCTATGTCTAGCTGTAAAATGCCCTTCTTTTGATCCGAAAGTACACCTTTTTCCCATGAAATGCTATCCTGCACGCAAAAGTATAAAGAACAGGTCTCCGAACCAGAAAATAGGAAATACATGCAAAACAAAGTGACATATGTATGAAACTAATATAAAATGTAATGAGATGTGAGCGAAAACTACTCCTAAAATCTTATATGTTTTGCTCACATCACTTCCCCCAGACTTAAATTTATCAAGTGGTATTTGCAATCAAAGAAAAATAAATATATTCTAGAAATTCACTAAATTAGCTCTTTGTGCTCGTGCTAAGCGAATCATTCTTAGGGGATACTCGTTCCTGTTGGTGCAATCAGGCCCAAATGATGTGTTGGTGTTTGACAAGGGTTTAAGTCAAGGTGATAATTATGTGTTATCTCATGCAGTTTGGTTGAGATGTATTTTCAGGAAGTTTCTTGTAGGACGAGGAGTCCTGGCAAGTGAAGACCCGGACGAGGAGTTCTGGCAAGTGAAGACCCGGATGAGGAGTCCTGGCAAGTGAAGACCCGGACGAGGAGTCCTGGCATGAAGACCCAAACAAGGAGTCTTGGCATGAAGTTTCAGAAGCAATTCTTGGCACGGAAGACCTATGGACAGTGATTCACAGGCATCAAATAAAGGGTACAGGGTAGACCCGTTCTTAGGCGTAGTTTCAACTCTAGTCAAGTCGAAATGGTCAAGAGTCAAGGCAGTGGTCATGGTAGCACCTCGACTGATTACCCCATCAGTCGAGGCGTCGCCTCGACTGGCCTGCAAAGCACTGAGAAGACCATAGCAGTCGAGGCGGCACCTCGACTGGGGTTGTTTCTCACGAACAGAAGCAAGCCGCAGTCGATTAGCGTCTCGACTGGGGGCCTACGTGTTCGAAGGAAAAACCTACATAAGTCGAGGTGATGCCTCGACTGGAGCTTTGGTTCAATCAAATAGACGCAAGGGCTTGTCAACTGAAGGCTCGACTAAAGCCTAACAGTTGAGGCGATGATACCACTTGTTAGACCGTTGGCATCGCTAGAAGGGGGGATGAATAGCGATAATCGTCTCTTCGATTCGTTGTGCTTGTCTACAGTTATTAGTACACAGCGAAAACACGAATACAAGTACAAAAACACACAACAAGCACAATACACAAAATTTACGTGGTTCGGAACCCTAGTTCCTACTCCACAGTCGAGCCCCTAGTCGACTCTAGTGATGCACACCACCACTATAATACTTCTCCTTCTCGATGACACACTAGAGGTAGAGAAATCTCTTAATACATATTTTCAGATGTTTACACGAAACTTACAGCCGTAGGAGATGAAGAAGAAACCAATTACAAGAGTTGCAGTGAAAACTAGAGCACTTCTTCTTTTCAGAATCTTTGATTGCCTTTAAGGATGATCAAAACTTGGAGGATCAAGGAACTCTCGCTAGAGTAATCACTTCCAAGGTTGTCGTGAGCAGTAATCACTCTCTTAATGAAAAGCAACCATGTAAACCTTTTAAATCGAGCCTGATTAGGGCTTTTCTGAACCGGGCAGTTGAGTCGCCTCGACTGGAGCATTAACTTGCATTTAATGAGGTTCCAACGGTAAGTTTTTCACCATAATTTGAGTTATTTGTCCGTTGTAACATAGGTCCAGTCGAGGCGATGGTTCATCGCCTCCACTGTTAGGCTTTAGTCGAGCCTTCAGTCGATAGGCCCTTGCGTCTGTTCGATTGAACCAAAGCTCTAGTCGAGGTGCCGCCTCGACTGCTGTAGGTTTTTCTTTCGAACATGTAGGCCCCAGTCGAGACGCTAATCGACTGCGGCTTGCTTCTGTTCGTGAGAAACAACCCCAGTTGAGGTGCCACCTCAACTGCTATGATCTTCTCAGTGCTTTGCAGGCCAGTTGAGGTGACGCCTCGACTGATGGGGTAATCAGTCGAGGTGCTGCCTCGATCACTGCCTTGACTCTTGACCGTTTCAACTTGTCTAGAGTTGAAACCACGCCTAAGAACGGGTCTACCCTGTACCCTTTACCTGATGCATGTGAACCACTGTTCATAGGTCTTCCATGCCAAGAATTGCTTCCGGGACTTCATGCCAAAACTCCTTGTTTGGGTCTTCATGTCAAGACTCCTCGTCCGGGTCTTCACTTGCCAGGACTCCTCGTTCGGGTCTTCACTTGCCAAGACTCCTCGTTCGGATCTTTACTTGCCAGGACTCCTCGTCCGGGTCTTCACTTTCCAAGACTCCTCATCCGAGACTTCACTTGCCAGGACTCCTCGTCCGGTTCTTCACTAGCCAGGACTCCTCGTCCTACAAGAAACTTCCTGAAAATACATCTCAACCAAACCGCAAGAGATAACACATATTTATCACCTTGACTTAAACCCTTGTCAAACACCAAAACATCATTTGGGTATGATTGCACCAACAATCTCCCCCTTGTTGGGGATCATTGACCGCTAGACGAGGGGGTGAATAGCGCGTGCTAGTACCGATGATGGAATTCGATCGTGATTGTGTCTACAATTTTTGTTAGCGCAGCGGAAACAAAGATAATAAAGCAATAACGAAAACACAAGCACAAGAACACGCGAACATAACGTTGTTCGGAACCAAACAGTTCCTACTCCACGGATCGAGCTCTAAAGAGCTCTAGCGATGTCAATGCAATCACTAATCACAAATACTCCTTCTCGATATAAGTCGGAGGCGGAGAAACCTCGTATAAATGTTCTTACAACAATAAGAAATGAATACAAGCAAAATACAAGAGAGAAATACAATGTAAGTAAAGAAAACTACTTTATAAGAGCTTTTGATTTCCTTGCTTTTGGTTGCCTTGAACTAGTCTTGAAGGACTGGAAAAACACCAACTATTCTTCTTTAAATCGCCCAAGAAAAACCTTGTTTTGAGCCTTCCACGAACAGCTGCTTTTATCCTCCATCGGGCTGGATTTCCGCCTGGCAGTCGACTGCCATAAGGTCCCAGTCGACTGCCAACACTGTAGCTGTGAGATAACGGCTCAATCCACGTTGGAAAAGTTTCAACGGGACTCTCACCGATCGGCCCGCCAACATTGGCGTCGACTACCTCGTAATCGATCATTGCCTGGTCGGCTCACGGAGCATTGTGCTCGCGACTCAATCGATCGGTCATTGATCATCCATGGCGATCGCCAGTGATCCCACTCTCAATGGCGGTTGGTCGCCAAGGCAATTTCAGCCCTAAATGGCAGTCGAGCTCTAGTCAACTCACGGCAGTCGAACCGGCCATAATGTTAGTCGACTGCCAACCTCAAAGATGAGGTTTTAACCCAAGTATGGTGCCCCCATACTTGCTAGACCACCCTTAGCCTAGACCTAAGCCTTCTAGCCACCTCCATCAGCCTCACGCCTCTCGGATCCCTCCAAGTCATCCATGACTTGTTCATCCATCGCGCTAGCCTTCAGGTGCTTCCATCGGTTATGTCATGCTAACGGTGTCTACACCGCCATGGTACATTGGACTTACGCCACCAAGACTCCGCTTGGACTTTACGCCGCCAATATCAAACCCCTTGGACTTCTCAAATGCCATGACTCAAGCTTGGACTTTCCCTTGCCAACCCATGTTAGACTTTCCATGCCAAGACCCATGCTTGGACTTCCCTTGTGCCAAGTACTCAAGACTTAGACTTTCCCAAATGCCAAGTGTCCCACTTGGACTTTCCATGCCAAGTACCCATGACTTGGACTTTACCTTGCCAAGACCCATGCTTGGACTTTTCCATAATCACATGGTCAACCCTAGTCAACCATCAAAGTCTCCCTCGAGTCAAACTCGAGTCTGGTCAATTATAACCTGGGTCGATTGTATAAACAATCTCCCCAAAATATTAACCGACATCAATGTCAAACATACTATGTCAAACATCAAAACATCACTCGAGTCTGGTCAATCGTGACCTGGGCCGATTGCACCAACAATCTCCCCCTTTTTGATGTTTGGCAAAACAAACCTTGAGTTAGGTCCCTAACTCAAACTCCCTTACCAATTTCCCAAATTGGTAATTTTACTCTCCCCCTTTTTGACATACATCAAAAAGGTTTTCTCTTCAAGGGGGTCAATGTCTCATGTCCCAATGAGATCTTACAATCTCCCCCTTGGTCCAAAAATACCTAGGATGTCTACCATCTTCCTAGTGATAAGTCTCATATCACTCAAGAGAGGCAATCTTATTCACTCTCCCAATTTCCAAATTGGGTATCAAAAACCTATCAATTTTCCCAATTGATGACACTCTCCCCATAACTTCTCCCCTTCAAGAAGAGAAAAAGCACATCCATCATCCCAAGATGGATACCTCCCCCTAAAGGCTTGCTCCCCCTTGACCATTGCATCAACAATGTCCTTGGGAAGTCCCTGAGCCAATAGGAACTCTAAACCATCAAAAATAAGGTTAAAAGTTCAAACAAGAACTCTCCCCACCTTAAATTTGATACATTATTCTAACACCTCTCCTAATCCATATTCAATGGATTTTCACCCTTTATAATGCTTCTCAAAGCATATCCTAGGGTTAGGAGTGGTTATGAACCTTTATCATAGTTGAACACGGGCTAAAATAACCTTGTTTTTCCCAAAATCAGCTTAGCGATCATTGCCTACGATTATTAGTCGAAGCGCCTACATCGTCATTGTCATCATGCGGAATCTATCGATAATGAAATTCTCAATTTCATTCTATCGTAATCATAAGTAATTCTACGTATTTTGAAAATTCGTGAAAATTCATACGTACATTACTTATAAGCAATACAATGGGTGAAAAATGTTTGAAAAATATTTTACCCATAAAATAGTGATATTGAAACAAAATTCAAAAGTGAAGAAAAACTTCTAAGTTTTGGCTCACTTTGTATCAACTTCATCATTGGTGATTGCTATTAAAAGATAGGCTTCACCAAGGTTTTCTAAATTGATTTCAAAATATTTTTGAAAATCTATTTTGGATCATATTCCTTGGGCTCTATGTACATGACTTGTACACAAGTTTTCTCAATGATCCACATATGATTTTAGATGAGTTTTAGTTCATCTAGATGCAAAAACTATGCACCTTGAACTTAACTCATATCCTAGCATCTCACATATATCTAGGGTGTATAAATACACATACATGTCAAGTTAGATGTGAGATGTGAGTTTTGGTTTATTTAATCTAGGGCTTCATGTATTTTCTAAGGCAACCCTACTTGATTCCCTTGTAAATGGGACTTCAAGTCATGTCATTGTCCTTAACTCAATTTTAATCAATTTAGATGCATGAAATGATCATGGCATAATGATAGCAAAATAAATCATGGCCAATGATCATGATGTCATGACATATGATATAAAACTAAAGCACATGACATTTAATCCTAATTTCTAAACATGATCATGACATATAAGTGATGAAAATAAACATGATGTCATGTCATGGCATATGACAAACAAATCATGACAAATAAAAAGTATAAGTATAAGAATACCTAAATTTTAATATTAATTGTCATTTGACATAATTAAATATATTTTGCTATATATTCACTTTTCTCTCTAGTGTGCCAAAAACCCAAAATGACACACTATGACCTCTAAACCTAAATTGTGCTAATTTGATCATTTTATCAAACTTCTCAAATAATATTGGCACATCCTAAAATCTTTTAGGATCATAATTCAAAACTATTTCCAAGGCATCCACAACCTTGAAAATTACCTAAGGTGTCACCTTTACCATGGTTAAGTTAACTACCCTTCCATTTAAAATTGACACACCCTAAACCCATTTAGCATGAATCGATCACGCTCTTAGGAACCCAAAACCTATTTGAGCTCCTAGGATTTACTAGGTATTCCTTAGGGAAAACCTCCCTAGATACCTTCCTAATGACCCTCCTAGGCTTGTTAGCCTTGGTCATTGTGATCTTACCTAGGTTGATTCTAGGGGTAACTCCCCTTGTAACCTTTTTAGTGGCCACCCTAGGTTTCCTAGAAACCCTAGCCACTAGGCACAAACCTTGGTCAACCTTACGGATGACTTCCCTATTGACCTTGGTCTTCCTAGACCTAATTTGTGTTCCATAATCGAATGGAACACTATTATAATCCACCTTAGGCTTAGGTTTGTGACCCAAACCATTCTTGCCCTTGGTTGACTTTTGTTTCTTGGGTCCTAGATGTTGACTTTGAGGTTTTGACCCTTGACTTTGACCATTAGACCCTTGCATTTGATTTTGCATAATTTTGAGGGTCATTTCTAATTTCTCAAGCCTTGATCTCAAGGCTTGGTTCTCTAATTCTAATTACCAAATTTTAGAATTTTGATTTGGTCTTTGGGCATGGGACTTCCTAGGCATGTGTCTAGTCCATTTAGGATTAAGGTCTAAGTGTTCTCCTATTTTCCTAATAGACTCCCTAGGAAGAACGTTTCTAGGGACATTAGTCCCAAATTTCTCCTTCTTTGAAAGGTAGAAATTTTTGGCTCCTAAACAAAATTCTCTATTTTTAGCATGCTCTTTATGATAAATAGCAAGACTATTAAAATTATTCCTAGCATGCTTTTGACTAGAATTTAAAGAACAAGCATTGTTTAAATATACCTTAGGGTTAGCTATAGAAGCTCCCCCTACTTGTAATGCTCCTTCTTGCCCCTTCTTCTTCCCCCTAGAGCATTGACTCCGGTAATGCCCCTTTGAGTTGCACTTGAAGCATATGATATGCTCCTTGCTCTTTTGACTTGGGGCACCGACATCCTTGACTTTTGGAGTCGGTTGAGCCTTCTTGACCCTTTTTGGACACTTACTCTTGTAGTGTCCGGATTCCCTACACTCAAAGCATATTATATGAATTTTATTATTAATTGACATGCTTAAGTTACCTAGGATGGTTGTAGGTGCCGGAATCGGATTTTGAGCTTCTTCATCTTGACCGGATGTCGAAGCTTCTTCTTGATGTTCCGGTGTGGAAGTTCTCTCCTCTCCCTCAATCTTTGAGGTGGATGCTTCTTCCACTTCCGACTCCCTATCAACTTCCGACTCCTCAAGCTCTTTAGATGGCGATGTGCTTGCTTGAGCTTGAGAGGGTGAGCACTCCTCTTCTTCTTCTTCTTGGACCGATGATAAATTTTCATGGAGCTTTTCCACTTGGCTCCATAGCTCCTTGGCATCTACATAATTACCTAACATACACAAGATATTATTAGGCATTAAATCAAATAAAATTTTTATCACCTTATCATTTTTCTTGGATGCTTGGACTTGCTCTTCGGTCCATCTCTTCTTTTTGAGGAATCCACCTCTTGGTCCTCTTGGATATTCAAATCCATCCATCAAAATGGACAATTCCTCAAAATCTCTCATCATAATAAAATCTTCAATTCTTCTCTTCCAAGAATTGAAGCCTTCTCGTCCGTATAGGGTGTAGGGCACCGGTGTGTTGATGTCCCAACCTAATTTTTCTTGGACTTCCATCTTCACCCTCTAGTGTGCTCCCTTAGTTGTGCAACTTCAAGAGCGGCCTCGCTCTGATACCACTTGTTGGGGATCGTTGACCGCTAGAGGGGGGGTGAATAACGCGTGCTAGTACCGATGATGGAATTCGATCGTGATTGCATCTATAATTTTCGTTAGCGCAGCGGAAACAAAGATAATAAAGCAATAACGAAAACACAAGCACACGAACACACGGATATAACGTGGTTCAGAACCGAACGGTTCCTACTCCACGGATCGAGCTCTAAAGAGCTCTAGCGATGCCAATGCAATCACTAATCACAAATACTCCTTCACGACACAAGTCGGAGGCGGAGAAACCTCGTACAAACGTTCTTACAACAATAAGAAATGAATACAAGCAAAATACAAGAGAAAAATACAATGTAAGTAAAGAAAACTACTTTACAAGAGCTTTTGATTTGCTGGCTTTTGGTTGCCTTGAACTAGTCTTGAAGGACTGGAAAAGCACCAACTATTCTCCTTCAAATCGCCCAAAAAAAACCTTGTTTTGAGCCTTCCACAAACAACAGCTGTTATCCTCCATCGGGCTGGATTTCTGCCTGGTAATCGACTGTCATAAGGCCTCAGTTGACTGCCAACACTATAGCTGTGAGACAACGGCTCAATCCACGTTGGAAAAGTTCCAACGGGACTCTCACCGATCATTGCGAGTCCGTAGTCTCACGAGCATTTCGTGCTCGCAACTCAAGGCGATCGGCCATCCATGATACGATCGCCGGCGATAAGCGCTCCAATTAGCGATCGACTGATCAACTTCTCCAATGAGAAGTTGACTGCCAAGGCAATTTCAGCCCTAAATGACAATCGAGCTCTAGTAAACTCACGGCAGTTGAACCGGCCATAATGTCAGTCGACTGCCAACCTCAAAGATGAGGTTTTAACCCAAGTATGATGCCCCCATACTTGCTAGACCACCCTTAGCCTAGACCTAAGCCTTCTAGTCACCTCCATCAGCCTCACGCCTCTCGGATCCCTCCAAGTCATCCATGACTTGTTCATCCATCGCGCTAGCCTTCAGGTGCTTCCATCGGCTATGTCATGCTAACGGTGTCTACACCGCCAAGGTACATTGGACTTATGCCGCCAAGACTCCGCTTGGACTTTACGCCGCCAATATCAAACCCCTTGGACTTCTCAAATGTCATGACTCAAGCTTGGACTTTCCCTTGCCAACCCATGTTGGACTTTCCATGCCAAGACCCATGCTTGGACTTCCCTTGTGCCAAGTACTCAAGACTTGGACGTTCCCAAATGCCAAGTGTCCCACTTGGACTTTCCATGTCAAGTACCCATGACTTGGACTTTACCTTGCCAAGACCTATGCTTGGACTTTTCCATAATCACATGGTCAACCCTAGTCAACCATCAAAGTCTCCCTCGAGTCAAACTCGAGTCTGGTCAATTATAACCTGGGTCGATTGTATAAACAATCTCCCCAAAATATTAACTGACATCAATGTCAAACATACTATGTCAAACATCACTCGAGTCAAACTCGAGTCTGGTCAATCGTAACCTGGGTCGATTGCACCAACACCCCTTTTTGATGTTTGACAACATGGTTTAAGTTTAGGTGGTGCAATTATAGGAAAATATAATATTCTCATATTTGTACAAAATTTTCAGTATTTAAGAATTTCATCAAATCAAGATGTGTAATAAGACTTTCATTTCAAATGAGATATAGATTTGCAATGAATTTCAAAACTTCCATATAAGCAAGGTTAAGGGTTAACGATCCCTACTTCAGCTTAAACTCTACTTATTCCACTTATCTTCCACCTTAAACTTAAAACCCACTCATCTCTCCCCCTTTGGCAAACACACAAAAAGAGCAATCAATAGGATCACTCCCCCTGAATTCATTACCCTCAGTTATCCAATGCACCAACAATATATTTTAACAAAGTAGATATCAATCGTGCATATATATTGAAAGGTATAGACAACCGAAAATTTTTTGGCAGAATTTCCCTTAAAAATGGTTGTGATAAACTTGTTCATAACATATAAATACACATCTAAATACACAAGAACAATCATATTCAATAACAATATATATGCGGTCAACATTTTATACATATAACTCAAGTGTTAACCAAACATCCTGATATATATGTTTCTCGAATTCAAAAGTTTAATACATAAAAAAAATGATGTCCCAAAAACTACATGGCTGGCGACGATGGTCTCGACAAATCCGTCATCATGGCACATAGGAGAGTAAGAATCTCTTGTTGTTGGGCAGAGACTTCTGAAAATTGTGTATCCATCCTGGTTTGAAGCTCCTCGAATCTAGTATCAATCGTCATACTAAGGTCCTTGTATTTTGTGTCAACTGAGTCCACGAACTCAGCATAATCTTTGTGCAGTTTCTCGAGCTGTGCAGACACGGAGGAATATGGTTCGTCAGCTAGGGTTGGATGTTCTTCTTCGCCTTCTTCTGCTCCCATGTCCCACCTCTCACCAATCTAGTGTCCATCAGCCCACTCAACACTTCTACCTACTTGGGACATCCCAGCCAATGAAAAATTTCTCCACTTCATGAAATTGAAGTCTGTCATTTGCTTAATTTTGCCCCTGCTTGTGTTGATGCCTATGGATTCTAACCAAAATATGATGATATGTCCAAAAGACATGTAAATTTTCTTTTGTACTGGGACGGTAAAGTGGTATCAGAGCCTGGTGCTCTTCTCCAAATTCACAACCGTAAGAGCAAGCTCTAATGGCGATGTAAGAAGGCTACAACACAAACAAACCTCCCTTCTTCGATGGAACCAATTTCCAATACTGGCGAAGCCGAATGGAGTACTATCTCATGATTGAGATAGATATGTGGTTCTCCGTGACCGAAGGCTTCACACCACCGAAGGATGTAGAAGGCAGGACACTTGATGTCACGCCCCAAGAGTATGTCATGCCGAAAAGCAAACGGATGACATCTCCCCTGTATGTGGAAACATCTCGTGTTAATACAAGGCCCGTAGGCCCACAACTACAACATAATAAGCAACTATATATCAAACACAACGGAAACATACAACCACATACCCATAACCACACCTATACCATACAAAACCGAAACCACACAGATGTACACCACCTGACAAGTCCACAGTACTAAATCGTACATAAAACATCGACACAAAATAAATTCCACAACATAAGAACAAGTCCATAACATAAAACAAAGTCCACAACATAAAAAAAACAAAGACCACGACATAAAAACAAAGTCCACGGGAGGCTCAAAAAAATGGAGATGGAATGGACCGCTGGCGAAGCTCCAAGCTGTCACGAAGACATCTACCTGTTACCTGGGCGACAGAAAAATTCAGGGTCCGTGGTGGTGAGTAAAACTCAGCAGGTAATAGGAAAACATGTATATATCAAATATCACATGTAATTCAACAGAAAAAAAATCTACAGGTATATCAGGTAACACTAGCATGATAACATATCTATGTATATACCTTCTAACCAAATGGCCAATGTAAAAATGCAGACAAACCTGAAAGTCCGCTACGCTACACCTATCCAACCTGAACACATATCCACAATATATGTATATAACAGGAAGTCTGCTCTAAACCATACAACGACATAAATATGGGTAAAAAATACAATAGACTAACCAACAAATATACAGGTATCCGACACAACCATATAAGTGATGCGGGTAGCATGCATGAAGATGATGTACAACCAAATGCAACAAGCATAATACAATCAAATGCAGCATCACAATAAGCATATATATACACTAATCAGAATCATCCATATATATATACATGCATATATGTATATATATGACAATATGCAAAAATACCATAAGTCGCGGCAATGCAGCATGCATGGTCATGCCAGCTCACCCTAAAGCTACCACGACCTCAGTGTGGCCTCGGTGATTAGACATGACAACTGTCCCAACTCAACATCAACCACAACTCTCTAGTGGCCGAGTGGTCGAGTGGCCGAGTGGGTAGTATGATCGAGTAGCATATAAGCGTAAAGAGCAAGCTACTCGACGGGGGTCCTTGTTGTTGGTCACTCCGACAGTCACTACCCATGAGTGGTCGAGTGCCACACACACAGGACTACGACACGCAAATCCAACTACCACCGTCTATAGTGGTAGAGTGTGACACCACAATGCTCTGCCCTCACACCGGTTACTCCTCCTATGAGTAACCGTGGAGGCAGGATGACTGACGACCCTCTCGACCATAAGGGAGACCACGTCGCCAGCATGCATGCAAATGACATGAATGCTCTGTCACACAAATAGACATCCACCATAGACTCTCTATTCTACAGAGAGTCAAACCAATCAAATCAACGCACTCTCTATCCTGTAGAGAATCGTACTCAACTGATTATAACAAGCTAGGACCACCGGTCCGTAGCGACACACTAAGTATAATTCACCTGACCATTTACACAATACATGGTCGGTAGTAAACATGAAACCTAAGAGTATTAGAATTAACCTTATGTTCAAGACATTACCTACCCACGAATGACCTTTTTTCCCAATTTACTCCTGTACGGATGTCAAAAAGAAAACGGATGTCATCTCCCCTGTACGTGGCAACATCTCGTGTTAATACAAGGCTCGTAGGCCCACAACTACAACATAATAAGCAACTATATATCAAACACAGCGGAAACATACAACCACATACCCATAACCACACCTATACCATACAAAACCGAAACCACACAGGTGTACACCACCTGACAAGTCCACAATACTAAACCGTACATAAAACATCGACACAAAATAAAGTCCACAACATAAAAAAACAAATACCACGACATAAAAACAAAGTCCACAGGAGGCTCGGAAAAATGGAGATGGAATGGACCGCTGGCGAAGCTCCAAGTCGTCACGAAGACTTCTACCTGTTACCTGGGCGACAGAAAAACCCAGGGTCCATGGTGGTGAGTAAAACTTAGCATGTAATAGGAAAACATGTATATATCAAATATCACATGTAAATCAACAGAAAAAAATCTACAGGTATATCAGGTAACACTAGCATGATAACATATCCATGTATATACCTTCTAACCAAATGACCAATGTAAAAATGTAGACATACCTGAAAGTCCGCTACACCTATCCAACCTGAGCACATATCCACAATATATGTATATAACAGGAAGTCTGCTCTAAACCATACAACGACATAAATTTGGGTAAAAAATGCAATAGACTAACCAACAAATATACATGTATCCAACACAACCATATAAGTGATGCGGGTAGCATGCATGAAGATGATGTACAACCAAATGCAACAAGCATAATACAATCAAATGCAGCATCACAATAAACATATATATATAGACTGCATCTATATATATATATACTAATCACAATTATCCATATATATATATATATACATGCATATATGTATATATATGACAATATACAAAAATACCATAAGTCGCGGCAATGCGACATGCATGGTCATGCCAACTCACCATAAAGCTACCACGACCTCAGTGTGGCCTCGGTGGCTCGACATGACAACTGTCCCAACTCAACACCAACCACTACTCTCGAGTGGTCGAGTGGGCATTATGATCGAGTAGCATATAAGTGTAAAGAGCAAGCTACTCGACGGGGGTCCCTGCTGTTGGCCACTCTGACAGTCACTACCCATAAGTGGTCGAGTGCCACACACGCAGTACTACGGCACGCAAATCCAACTACCACCGTCTATAGTGATAGAGTGCGGCACCACAATGCTTTGTCCTCACACCGGTTACTCCTTCTATGAGTAACCGTGGAGGCAGGATGACTGACGACCCTCTCGACCATAAGGGAGACCACGTCGCCAGCATACATGCAAATGACATGAATGCTCTGTCACACAAATAGGCATCCACCACAGACTCTCTATTCTACAGAGAGTCAAACCAATCAGATCAACGCACTCTCTATCCTGCAGAGAGTCATACTTAACTGATTATAACAAGCTAGGACCATCGGTCCGTAGCGACACACTAAGTACAATTCACCTGACCATTTACACAATACATGGTCGATAGTAAACATGCAACCTAAGGGTATTAGAATTAACCCTACGTTCAAGACATTACCTACCCACGAATGATCTTTTTGCCCAATTTACAATCAGGTCGTCATCTAAACTTTACTATTTACACTTAACTAAACAAATTCTAGATTACTTACATCACATCTATAACTCCTAATCATGATGGAGTGAATTATGATAATAGCAATAGAGTTTAATAGCCAAAGATAAGGTATAAGCGCAAGAGTAAATAAGAGCGGAGTCAAGGTAACATGATCATATAAGATGATCATATATCTAAATCTACATGCATTAAAACTACCTGACTAGGGTAGGAAATTATCCACCTGCTGTAATGCTCGTAACAATGAAGTCCTCACGGGCACAGACCTGTCTCGTATTCACGTCCTGCAAATATCATCAATTACAATTTAGTGCAAGCATACAACAATATATCTAAATTTACTATTCTATCATTTCTATATTCGCGTCCTTTATCGATTATGAATTAGAAGCCCAAATAGCTAGACTTGACCATTTAATTTAAACCCACCGATTTCAATTTGCAAAAGTGCTAACCTACTCGTCCAATTCCATATCCAACTTAACAAAGTCAATCTCATGAAGATTTAACTTTTTTACACTTAATTTACATCTCTATTCGTAGCCCAAAATCAAGCTACTACTTCACAGTCGTTCACAACAACAAAATTTACAGTCGGTAGCACCTCTGTTCACTACCAACCATAAATCCATCCTCTAAAACATCTATCTCCACCTCACAGTCATCTCAGCCCCTTCGTTGCCAAAGACAACCCTATTCACAGCTATTCACAACCCATTTCTCCATTCCCAACTCCAACACAAAGCATCATAGCCACAAACAACCACACGATAGTCAATCAATATTACCTACAACATACAACAAATAGAACTGGACTGATAGAACAAAAGGAACGGCTCGTGCTTACCATTAAATAGAAACCTCACCGGCAGTAAAGTCCCCAAAACCTGACAGCCCCGTTCACCAATCAACCTACTGCCCAAAACCTATCAACACCTCACTAAGCTCTCAACTCACTGTCCATCCACTGAATCGAAACTCTATTGACAGAACAAAAGGGGAAATTGATCTTGCTTACCAGCAATTGAAGCTTCACCGGCAGCAAATCCCCAAAATCCGGCAGTCCTATTCACCAGACAACTTACTTCCCTACATGAAACTCGAGCTTAGCGCATGGATCTACCACAACATCTTATTGACATTCAAGGTAGGGAGCAATACAACCGGTGCTTACCTTTCCCCGGCCCCAAACGACAGTGGACTGCTCGTTTCGTCGGAAAACTCAAGGACGCCACCGCTGCCAGTCCTTGGCTCCTCTTAGCACTCACTCCGACCATGCCCAAGGAAGCTCGGTCGGTATCCCTCTCTCTTGCTGGTTCTCCTGTCGAAATTAGATGGTGGCAAGATGGAAAAACGATGAAAGGAGGTTGGAAGTAGCGATGAGAGACAGAGAGGGGTTACTGTGGGGAGGGGAAATTGCGCGACGATGAAGGAAGGAAGAAGACTGTGGGACGCTCGGCGGAGAGGAAGCGCTGGGCGACGTAGTCGGCGACGAGTGAAATTGCGGCGTGCGAGAAATGCTCGCGTGGAAAGGAAACGCTGTCGGTGGAGTCGACGAAGAACGGAAGAGGAGAAAGCAACGACGTTAAAGGATTAGCGGGTCAGGTGGATTTTGTTTAATGGTTGGGCTTAAAATGTTTATTGGGTTCTTACCCTATAAGACCAAGCCTAGGTTTAATTAACCCCTTTAAATAAAACCTAGATTAGGTATTAATTATAGTCCAACCCTTTTTTTCCTGTGGTATTTTACACTTGAATCTACAAAGTGGACTACGGAGCAAATGCCACGGCCATTGTAACTCTGCAATGTGGTTTGGAGAAGGATCAACTCAACAAGATTGGTCCATTCTACAGTGCACAAGAGCTCTGGAACAAACTGATTGAACTAAATGAAGGTACAAGGGACTCCAGAATAGTGAAATGAGACCTCTACATGAACCAAATGCAAAATTTTGTTATGAGGCACAGCGAGATTGTTGGTGAACTGCACGGAAGGTTCAAGGAGCTGTTAAATGGTCTACATTCGGTTGGAGAGGAGTTAGAAAACCGAGACACGATCAGATATGTTCTTAAATCATTTCCCCGAAATGCTTTGTGGTCATCTATAGTAGATGCCTACAAAGTATCAAGGGATTTATCCACAGTAAAATTAGATGAACTATTTTGTGAAATGGAACTGCATGAGCAAACTAATAAAGGTCCAAAATAGAAAGGTATTGCATTTGTTGCAAGTGAGCAATACAAGGAGGACAAGGGAAAGGAGAATAAGAAAAAGGAGAAGAAGAGGGAGTCATCCTCATCCTCATCCGAGACAAGCAGTGATAGTGATGATGAGTTCTCATCCAGCGAGATAACAAATTTCGTGAGGAGAATGATGAGGAGAAGAAGGAAATACAACAAGAAGGATGTGAAGAAAATTTTCACAGACAAGAAGAAGGGTAAGACTTCACATAAGTACAGAGGAAAATCGGATGTTGTTTACTTTGAATGTTAGTGCCTATAAGATCCACATATCTCCATAATGGTATGATATTGTCCACTTTGAGCTCAAGCCCTCATGGTTTTGTTTTTGGGCTTTACCCAAAAGGTCTCATACTAATGGAGATATATTTTCATCTTATAAGCACATGATCTTTTCCATGTCTTACCAATGTGAGACTTTGAATGTATTCTCAATACTCCAACAATCTCCCCTCAAACGAAGGACCACATTGACTCCCCTCAAGCCTATCCATCCTCGAAGGACATCCTCTGCTTGATGTCCGATCCTCAACCCACCAGGACTTCCTGCCAACTGTCTGGTCCTCTTGACCTAGCTAGACTTTCTGCCAGTTGTCCAGCCCTTCTGGCCCAACTGGACTTCCGGCCTGGTGTCTAGTTCTCTTGATCCGGACATGGGAGCTCAACTTTCTTCGTTCGAGGTTCATGGCTTGACATGGACCATGGCTCTGATACCAAATGTTAGTGCCTATAAGATCTACATATCTTCATAATAGTATGATATTGTCCACTTTGGGCCCAAGCCCTCATGGTTTTGTTTTTGGGTTCTACCCAAAAGGTCTCATACCAATGGAGATATCTTTTCATCTTAAAAGCACATGATCTTTTTCATGTCTTACCAATGTGAGACTTTGATTGTATTCTCAATACTCCAACAGTTCTATGGTGAGTTAAGTCGTCATCCTATAGCTTTCCTAAGGTCTCCGGCTCTTAGGCACTTACCTGCCCAAAGCGAGGGTCGTTCCCTAGATATAGCACAAAGTCTCAAAAGCGTGCTCGGTATTGAGAGAAATTGGTAGGTGTTTCCCCAGTAACCTAACTCGATCTCAAAGGGGCACCTAGCCATTTCCACCCACGATAATTATTTTTTATCCCTCATAATCTCTCTCTTCTTTTTTTTTTCTTTTCTTTCTTTTCATTTTTTCTCTCTCTCTTTTATTTCTCTTTTCTTTTCCTTTCTCTCTTTTATTTTTCGGCTCACTGGGATTTTGATTTTTTCGAATAGGCTTACACAATCTGAGTATCTCCAGTAACTAAAATGTCAGTCTTAGGGTCACCTGTGGATTTCAAAGTACTAAATTACTGAGATGAATCATAACTAGGTATGTACTAGACTCTCCTTTTCAGAATATTCGACATGTGTAGGTGTAAAAATAGAAGCTAACCAATGTAGGTCTAGAATATTCATTCATAGCCAATAAAATAAAATACCACAAGGTAAATAAAGTTACACTACTCATGGAAACAACTCACGAAGAAGACTTTTAACAAAAATACTACTGAGACAGCTTTACAGATAACAAAAACTAAGTGTTGAAAGAAACTCAACAACCTATTCATGAACAAATGAATGCTAACAATAATGTAAATATCAGGAAAGAAACTACTGCTAGAAACAAAATAAAATTTGGGGCCCCCCATACTTAAATGAAAGTATACCTCTAGTATGGTGGACAAGGTGGAAAGTCTGGAAGCCTCGGTATCTTGGGATCCTAGGAGAACCTGTTGCTGAGTCGCTGATGTCACATGTACATATGGTCGATCTGAGAACTGGTGAATGCAGCGGCTGCTCGGTGCTCCTCCTCCCTAGCCCACTGTGCCGGTTGGGCATGCATGTGCTGCCGCATCTCCTGACGGTAGGCGGCCTCATCCTGGCGATGGGCAACCTCCCCCTAGAAGTAGATGCGGGCCTCATCGTAGAACTCCTTAGCCCGCTGGAAGTTCTCCCGGAAGCCCTGGAACTCTGCCTGCATGTAGGTGCTCTGCTCCTCCTATCGCTGCCTCTGTGTCTGCTGCTCGGCGTATATATCGTCGAGGTGCGATCGGAACTCCAAGAAATCATAGGCCGATGTACCTGCATCCTACTCAAAAGTAGAAAAAGATGGTGGTGCAGGCTCATGTCGACGTGGACTAGGTGGGCTCCTATACATGTGTGGATTGGAGCGAGAGTGATGCAAAGGGGGAGAGATGGGCGCCGATGTGGATGGTCCCTCATATGGAGGGGACTCCACTATCAAGTCCAAGTGCTAGTTGGTGCGTGTGGTGATGGTGGTACGATCAGGGTCAGGGAGCCTAAGGGTCGTCAGGTTTTTCCTTACAAAGCATAAGGAGTGTCCCTCTCTTACAATCATCTTCATCGCTATACACACTCCTAGGTCGATCCAAGGGCTCCCCTCTATACTCTCTAATGCAGTGTAATCGTATCCCATTCTATGACAAATGTGGGTAAGTAGACCTCCCACATTAATCTCTCCTCTCGCTGCTTTGCCCATCTTCACTAAGTGTCTGATGAAGTGGGACCCTACATCAATGCTACTCCTTTCTTGTAGCATGTCCCAGAGGCAAAGCAACTCGCTAGCTCTTACTACACCGTCACTCTCCCCACAACCAAATATAGTATTGACCATGATGCGGTGGAGGTATCGGAAAATGGGGTTTTGGAGGCGTGACGCTTTGGCCCTAGAAGGGTCATAAGCATGCTCCCCTGTCAACTCAGTCCAAAATATCCGAGAGTTAAACCCAATAGGGGTTCTTCTCTCTCCCACACTCGGCAGGCCAAAGCATGAATTCCATTGGTAAAGGGTCGATTCATGTTCAATGTTAAATATTCTAAAGGTGATCCTACCCTCTTCGCTCTCTCTACCTATTAAAATTTTCGCTTCTAAGGAACTCAAAAATTCTAAAACTATCCTAGGGTAGGTTGGGTGTCTTATTCACATTATCTCTTCCCACCCTATTTTTGCAAATAGGGCTTGAATGTCACCCAACAACCCTAAGGACTCTAGTAAATCTTCATCAAGATACCTAGTTGCAGTGAGTTTGCGAGTAGAAAGCATGTTATGTCTATCCCTATGTTCATTGTTGCGAAAAAGAAGAGTTGGAAGAGCGTTACCTTCCTCCGGATCTTGTGGGGTGTTGGTTCTCCTTGCTTGTCGCTCCGAAGCACCAGATCGAGATGCTACTTGCTTAGTCCTCCTCATCCTTGCTTCTTTTGGCTTCCTTGAAGGTTGGAAAAGCTTCTAAGTGGTGGGGAAGAATGATCCACACGGCTAGGGCAAGAAAAATCGAAGCACACGGCGCAAATGAGGCGAAAACACACGGCTTGCCCTACTTAACCCTTGTGCGACATGGCCGTGTGAAAATACACGGCCATGCCATGTGTGCCTCGGGTCGGTCGAGCACGGCCGTGGGAAAACACACCACCAAGCCGTGTGTCCCCTTTTTTTTCTCCCCTTTTTGCACAACGGTCCGAATTTTCTCATACGCTTCGCCGTGTAAACTAATATGGATTTTATTTTTACCTAGCAAAGTTCTCTTCTAGTCCTAATGCTAACCGAAATGGAAATCAAAGTTCAAATTAACTAAATGCATGCAATACAATCAAAAGAAAACCTAAAAACTAAACTTGGGTTGCCTCCCAAGAAGCGATTTATTTAATGTCGTTTAGCTTGACCACACTCCATTATCAACTTGGCTCTGGAGGTTCAGTGAACCTCCATTCATCCGTCTCGGAATCGACATCTAGTGGCCTTGGCTTTAACCTGCTGAAAGTGAAGTCGTCTAGGTAGGGAGCTCTACACTCTGATAGGCTAAAGAGGATGATCTCCCCATCTACCTCTAAGGATATCTGGTGTGCCTTAACATCTATGCACACCCTCACAGTTGCCAGAAAAGGCCTTCCCAAAATGATGGGATTCTGGGGATTTAGTTCTGTGTCGAGTATGATGAAACCTATATGGATCACGAAGTTCTCGACAACCACATGCATGTGTGATAGCAAGCCGATGGGTTCCTTGACTGAGTCATCCCCTATACGAATACAAAGATTCGCTAATTGGAGCCCATTCAGTCTCATCTTCAGATAGTATGCATATGACATCACACTTACTGATGACCCCAAGTCACACAGTGCTTCATCGAAGCTTTCCCCATATATCGAGCAAGGGATAACAAATTCACCGGGGTCCTCAAGCTGTGGTGGAATCTTATCTTCAATTTTAGCTTGGTCAGGTAGGGTGGAAATCATGGCTGCACACTTCTTGGAAAATCTGTTTCTCTACCCCACTCCCTCATTGTATACTCCTTCCTCTTTAGCCTGACTTGGCTCAAGTACTGATGGAGAACTATCTATAGATTTCAACACGGTTTGGGCTATCTGGGTCACTTGTGTCTCCAACATCCTTGTGTGACTTGCAAGACCGTCAACGATGGCCTTCAAGTCTCTGAGTGACTCCTCTGTTTTCTGATGTTGACGACTAAATTTCTCATTGGCCTTTGTTTGGGTAGCAATGAAGTTTTTGATCATCAGTTCCAGTCTAGACTTCTGTTGCTGCTGCTATCCATTGCCCTGCTGCTGCCCATACCCTCCTGATGATCAGAAGTTCCCCGAGTTATTCCGATAGAAAAAATTTGAGTGGTTTCTCCATCCGGAGTTGTAAGTACCGGAGTATAGATTGTTGGGCCTTAGATTGTAGTCCCCAACCGCATCACAGTGCTCGATCTGCTCTTCTAAGCTATCTTGCCCTCCACAGTAGTCCTCTCGATACGCTGCTGCTTCTTCTCCAAAGTCAATGGTCACACATGCAGATGAAGGATTTAAAGAGTCGAATTGTCTGCTAAGCGTGTCCATCCTCACTGTAAGGTGGTCCATGGAGTTGACAGTATATCGTCCCGCTGCAGGAGCTGGGTGGCCACGTTCGGAAGCCCATTAATGGTGGTTCTGGGCCACCTCTTCTATTAGCTCTTCCGCTTCCTCTATGGTCTTATTCATAAGTGCTTCTCCTGTAGCAAAATCAAGGGACATCTTCGTGGCGTACGTGATCTCATTGTTGAAGATATGGATCACCAGCCACCTTTCCAATCCGTGGTGGGGGCATTGGTAGAGTAGCCCCTTGTAGCGATCCCAAGCTTCGAATAAGGACTCCCCCTCCCCCTGACGGAAGCTTGTGATAAGATGGCGTATGTGAGTAATCTTTCTTGGTGGGAAGTATTTGTTCAAGAACTACTGCTCACATTGCTCCCACGTAGTAATACTTCCCGAAGGTAGGGAGTGAAGTCATGCCTTAGCCTTATCCCACAATGAGAATGAGAATAGACTCAGGCGGATCGCGTCCGCAGGGAGTTCATTTATCTTCATTGTTGAACAGATTTCTAAGAATGTCTCTAGGTGCCGGTTTGGGTCTTCAGTCGCAGCTCCCCCGAATTGACTCTATTGGATCATATGTATAAGTGCTGATTTAAGTTCAAAGTTGTTTGTCGAAATAGATGGTCCAGCTATACTCGGCCTAAATCCTCTAGCGCTAGGAGATGCATAATCCCACAGAGGTCGACTACCTAGATTTACTTCGGATGCAGCTTGATCCTCCATCCTCTTCTGTTCAGCTCTCCGGCGATGATAGTGATAGGTTCGTTCGATTTCTAAATCGATCGGAATCAGACCTTCCAATCCTAAGCGTCTAAGCATACGAAGAATCGAGCCACAAAAATTAGGAGTACTACCTAATACTAAGAAATAGAAAATAAACAAATCTAGCTAACAAAATCAAAGAGGCAATAAGGAAATAGAAAACTACCGCTAAAATAAAATAAAATTTAAATCTAGATATGGAAAATCTAAAACTGAAGTAAAATAAATAAAAAGGAAATAAAGCAAATAAGTAAATCTAATCCTAAATCCGATCCAATTATTCACTTCTCGATTCGATATCGAATCGATCAGTCCCCGACAACGGCGCCAAAAACTTGATGCGCACGAACGCGACCTCAAATCTCGCGACGAATACTATCGAGGACTCAAAGCGCGCGCTCGCGCTCAACGCCCGCAAGTGCACGGATGCCGTCAAGTAATAAAAAGATTATCGATCCCACAGGGACTGAGATTCGAATACCGATTTGTTCAGTAGATGTTATTGTTCGGAAGTCAATCTAAAGGTTGCGATTGTGAGGGTTGTCGGTGGACTAAACTCTAGTACGGTGTCACACGGAGGAAGAAAGGAGCTTGCCGCGAGATCTTTTAAAGGGATTCTAGGACTTCGGTTTCGCTTGTGTGTCGCAAAACATGTTATCAACTGGGCGTTGTCTAAACGTCTAACTATGGTCTTGTGGAAGGGACATCATACACTCTCCCGATGAGCCACTGCATCTATCGGGAGCTATCTCCGCCTTACAAGGACGAGATAGGCGGTACGAGGATGCCAAATTAATCCCTGCGATGAATCGTTTCTAGTTCTATCGCATCCTTCTACCCATGGTTATAGGAGATTAGGCTAACCCCTAGGTTCCTTGTATAAATCTCTTATATCTTAGATACGAGGGCTGTCACCCCTCGTATCACCTAAGCACAATAGGTAGAAAATCAAACACACATAGATATTGGTATAAACAAATTCCAATTGAAAATTCAAACTCAATAACAGAATTCAATTTAAAGCAACATATCATATGCACACAAGCTACTCCTTAATCCTAGAATCGAAGAAACTACTCCATAAATAGAAGAGGAAAATCACAAGGCATGTTCATGTTCGAATCAATAGTAAATAAAGTGTGAGAACAAGAGTTTACAATGCCAATGTGGCCTTCTCTCTGGCGTTGAAGTGCAGAACTTGGATCTCCAACGGTGTTCTTCCTTCCCGTTGTGAGTTCCCAAAGCTTTTTAGAGTTTCGATGTGTCGTCCCAGCCGTCGTGCCTCTCCCCTAGGATTTGGACAGAGCTATCCTTATATAGACATCACATCGGATCGCTACGAAATCCGGAAAAAATCTTAATCGCGTCAATCTGTTGGGCCGCCAGGCCCTCCACACGGTCGTGTGTGGTCCTGGGGTGGCTGATCTCACTCATAGCACACACCCGTGTGTAGCCACACTCCCTGGTCGTGTCCCCTTTTGCGTCTAGCTGCAAAATGTCCTTCTTTTGCTCCGAAAGTGCGTCTTTTTCTCACGAAATGCTATCCTGCACGTAAAAGTACAAATAGCATGTCTCCGAACCAGAAAATAGGAAATACATGCAAAACAAAGTGACATATGCATGAAACTAACATAAAATGTAATGAGATGTGAGCGAAAACTACTCCTAAAACCTTATATGTTTTGCTCACATCACCCTCTATGTAACCGTGGCCAAAATTTTTGATATTCAAGGTTTTATTAGGTATTCACAGTAATATTTTAGAAATCAAGCCGATATAAATTAGAAATCTGATAAAAAAAAATTATGCCGGAATTATATTCCCAGGAATACAGTGGTCTTGAGATTTGAATTCCCAGCACCACGTTTGGATGGTTCAAGATTTTCAATTGTGGTTCGGATGCATGTAATATCTGAGCATTAAATACATATTTGGCGGATGGGTAAAAAAGGAATGAGATGTACCCTTTGATAAATATAAAAATATGGGACACTGTTTAAACAATTCTAAACTTCACATGCATCGATAAAAATAATTCAAGAGATCAAAAGATAATTTACGCACTTCAATCCCGATTATTATTTTGTTGATTTACTAGTTATTAATGTTTGGATGGTTGAAGTATAAAATCAAGTTCTACTTTAATAAGATATGGAAAAAAATATCATAGAATTCTAAGATGAAAAAATATCTTACATTTTTAAATAAAGTCCAAAAGTATAAAGATATATGGATTTAATCAGAATTAATAAGTAATGTTAGAGTCAATTGTTCATATCTAAGTGAAGATTTCTATATCTGAATCAAGATAATTATCCACTAGAAAGAAATTGCAATTGGATTAAAAGAACGGTATAATTAACAAAAACATAGGGTGAGACGTGTGATGGGCCTTCGCTAAATTGCCGTTCGTTTTTTTCTTTCCTCCGCTCCCTGCTTCGTTTTTTTCTTTCCTCCGCTCCCTGCTTAGCTAACCCATGGCGGGCGAATTGATCCACATTAAATTTAATATTTATTAAGGAAGGACGGACTGACTCATCATTTCGACGAATTAAAAAATCTCTAATTTAATCCAACCCAATGCGAATTACAGATTAGGTGGGTTAATTCGTTGGCCAAAAAAATTAAAAAAATATATCTAAAATTACTGAGACATTAAGAACTTGATACAATGATCGGTAAAACAGATAAGGTACCATAATTAAAAAAATAAACATTTAAAGTAATTAAAATTTTATAATTGAGATTCAATTATCGACCTACAAAGTTGAATACTGATATTTTTGATTCCTTTTCAATATTCCAAAATATCCAAATCATGATAATATGTATGTAAATTTTTACTTTTGAGATTCAATTGAGATTTTCTAACCCTTTTAATTATTTGATTTTGATATGACATTATTTCCTATATTGATTAAAATAGTAATGACAAGTTAATATAAAACAATTAGAGTATAAAAAAATAGAGTATTTTATCAAATATTTGTTTTGATCTTAATTTTTTTATACTTTGTTGAGGTGTATGTGTGATAGAAGAAGATTTTGATGGTGAAAAATTTATCTTGTTAATATTAAAATATTGATAAAAAAAAATTATATAATTTTATTTTCACATGTTCTATTTTTTGACATTTCTCAATCCGCGGGTCAACCCGTACCCATGGCAGGTCGACCGTCTAGACCCGCAACTTGTACGAGTCGATCTATTTAGGCCCGTCAAAATAACGGATTGATAAAATTTCAATCCAATCTATTTAAATTATTTAGCGGGATGAACCAATCCGATGGATCAAGTTCTACTTGACAGCTCTATCCCTGCTTATCTCTTTCCCATTCGTTCTTCCTTTATGCGTTCCCGGAATTTAAACCAGAAAAAAATTGGTCGGCGAGAGACAGCGGCAAAGCGCGAGCAAGAATCGAAGTATGAGGGAATGGTTGGTTAGCTTGGAGAGGAGTCGTAGACAGCGAACTCGCGGACTACGCTGCTCTCTGTGCGGCCATGAGGAAAGAGAAAGGTCAGTTAACTTGGGGGGTTCTTGCGGTCGGAATCAGGGAAGAGAGTGACGGTGCGGGATGGCGATGCCACCTGCGGCGTCCATTCAGGTGGGGACGCGTGGAACCGATCGACGAACGGCGGCGAAGAGATGGGCCTATGGCGACGAAGATATGTGACAACGGAGCCGACGAAAGAGGTGGAGGTGAAGGCGGCGACGATAGGCATCGTGGGTGTGGAGATAAAAAGGAGCGAGGTAGTGGCCGGTCAAAAAGGAGGAAGACAAGGTATTATTATTATTATTATTATTATTATTATTATTATTATTGCTTAACTTAGACGAGCACCTTACTATTCGAATAATCATTTGTCGAGAATTTAAAAGCGTTCTTTATCAGCTAATGATTTGAGTCAATTAAATAATTAGTTTAGATTCGAAAGTTAACGAATAAAATATTTTTATTCGAAATCTAATTGATTGAATTGTCGAAATTGATAATTCATTATATTCATCCTTTAATTTCTCTTTTTCCTTGAAGTTATTTTTTTGTGTCGTCATGATCATCATTTTATGTTCTTATGGGGATGACGTAGTGATTTAAGACACGACAGAATTTATAGATAAGATAAGAGTTGATTTCGGAGAAGATCGATCTCTAAAGTCCTTGGATTCAGATGACCTCCCACGTATCTTGGTCACCATGTCAAGGCTCGTAGGATCCTTCGTGATTTACCTCTCTCACAATGGTCATGAGACGACACCGGTGGAGGCTGCTAGATTGACGGATTCTAATCTTTTACGGATGATCATCATTTTACTTGCCAATTGAAGAATGCTTGGCACGTTAATGATTATAACTAAACTTCTTATGCGATGTTTTTGCGCCCCCGTGACATGATGCAATGTAAAAACGGAGAGATATTCCACAGGAGAACATAGTTTGATTCTCTGTTGTGATATTATTCAACAGTGAATTTATAAAAAATCTATTCGGTTGGCCCTGAGGACAAGAGTTTGTCCAGTGGACGGAGTATGATTTCGACGTTATACCGTCATTCAAGAATGACGCGACTGTGGAGTCTGGACTGAACCATAAAAAAACTGCGAATGCTTCTCTAATTTACCCTTAGTAGCCAACGGAGGTCACTTGAGCTCCGACCTTACCCAGCTCAGCTGTTGGTGAGACATCTCGAAGATTCGTGGGATCGAAGATTCGGATATCCTAATATAAATAAAATAAATAAATATGCAGAGTCGGTCACTCTAAGAGATTAGTCGATTCGGATATTTTGGTATAAATAAAAAAATAAATATGATCATTGACTAAGGAAAATTTAGTGAATAGTTGACGGCTTAAAGATTCTAAATCACATTGAATCAGTTAAATAGTATTGATGTATCTCTTTGTTTTTTTTTATTTTTAATTTCCATTGGTTATTTTGTTTACGTGACCCTTCTAATATTTTAGTAAAATCGATTTGTATTTATAGGTCAATTTGTTATTCACCTCCTCCTTCCAAGAGGGATATTAGTGTCTTTTCTCTCACTTATTCATTCAAACGTTTGAATTTTCATGTTGTGATAGAGGTTTAGAAGAGTCAAAGGGTAAGATCCTTAGTTCCAAGTATGTTGATGAATTATTCATGAATGAGATCTAGCATCGAGGGATCAATAAACTTTCTCCATAAGTATACCATTTTGTCGTAATTTTGAATGTTCATATGCGCCCCAAATCCATCGAAAAGGAGATCACAATGCCAATCAATTTTAAGGTGCCTATCGCCCCCAAAGGATCAGTTTGATCCTCTGCTGTGATATCGTTCGACGGTGAATTTAAAAAAAAAAATCCATTCAGATAGCTTTGGGGCTCAGGAGTTTGTCCGATGAATGGAGTACGCCTTCGATGTTGTATAGTCGTTTAAGGATGACGCGACTGCAGAATCCGGACTGAACTATGAAAAAACTATAAACGCTTTCTTGATTTACCCTTGGTGATCGGTGGAAGTCATATAGACTTCGACCTTACTCGACCCAGCTATTGATGAGACATTTCGAAAGTTCGTGGGACAAAGCCGATCACTTCTAGAGATTAGTCGGATTGAAAATTTGAATATTCTGGTGTCAAAAAAAAGTTTTGAAAAAAAAAGTAAAGTATGTTTTCTTTAAATTAAAATTTTCAATATTCATGTTTTATATTGATTACTTTTTCAAAATCTGCATATTATTTAACTTAAGGCATAAAAAATGTGAGTTTGTACAATAATATTTATGAAAAAAAAAAAGTAAAATATCTAAATAAACTCATATTTTTGGATTAGTTTTACTCACAATTTAGAGAAATTAAAAAGTTTCTACGAGACTATTTAACTTTGATTCAGTGTGTTAAGTTATTAAGACTGTATTTGGTAGGACGTAATGTAATCTAAGTTGTAATGGAATGCAATGTAATCATTACATTACTATGTTTGGATAAAAATTGTATGTAATCTTGAATTACAAAGGTCATTACATTCTTTTATTTGATGTCCATTACAAAGACGATAGAAATGGATCGACGACGATGATGTAGACAACGATGACGATGACGATGACGACAGCGACCAACCGGTGATCGACTAGTCGGCCGACGACCGACCGACGACTGGCTGCCGGTTGTCGGCCGGTCATCGCCAATCACCGACGGCCGGCATTTGCATGCAATAAATCACATTTGCATGCATGTAAATGTAATTTATTGTATGCAAATGGTATTTAAGTTTGTAATGTAATCTGGATTATATAGATTTTGTTTTGTAATCCAGATTACAAAACTTTAGTGCCTTTCGTAATCCAGATTATATTATATTACAATTTTAAGACGGTAAAAAACAAATGAATCTACTCTGTAATGTAATCTGGATTACATTACAAGACAGATTACGATATACCAAACGCAGCCTAATTATTAGACTAACACGATAACAAACCACACCGAACATCCATAATGCATTTTCAAGAACACTAAAGCAATCCACGCTAAACATTTTGGAAGAAATATATATAATTAAAATCACTATGCTGCAAGGGGATGAAGAAACAAAAAGGGTTATTAATCTCCCAGCAAGGAGATGAACTTCCAGAAAAAATAAATACATCTGAATTTGATTTTTTTTTTATAATTTTTTTAGTTTTTTGATAGTAAAAGAGCTACAACCTTCTATCTGTCAATCCTTCAGGTATAAATCACTAAGACAAGGAAGCAATGTATGCATCCACTTTCTGGTTCATGCTCCTCGACAAGAACTTCATGCAAATGGGCGGATTCACCTTAGCAAGAGCAAGAACCGATTGTGGAAGAGTCCATATCCCGTCGCCGCAAATCAAACCTGAAGCCACTGCTGGACCAAATGCATCTGCATTGGCCTTGTTGATCTTCTGCCAGATGAACAAAATCAAGCTTCCTACACACATGTCAATGGCAAAGTAGGATCCCAAGTAAAATGGTATCGCCATCGCCATTGGAAGAGGTATAAACCTTGCAATCTTCTCCCCCGCGATGTCTCGTATTGCATTGATGACGATCGCGGCAGCAAAGAATATGAAACAGAGAGTGAGGCAGTGTTTTGGCAGTGATGAGAAGCCTTCAACTCCGAGTATAGCCATGTTACGATAAACAAGAGCATTGGGCGAAGGGTATTCTGATCCAGGGATGCCGATGTCCTTGAATGCATTCAAGAACAACCAGAAGACCGAAGGAGCGATCACACAGCCCATGGCTGTGCCGATCACTTGGCTAATAAACATGGACCTGGGAGAGGCCAGAGTCAAGTACCCTGTCTTGAAGTCCTGCATGAGGTCGGATGCAGTGGACACGATGCTCATCATGACACCACAAGCAGCGAGGCCTGCAAGAACACCGCCGTGGGAAGCACCGGCCCATGCACCGATGATGAAAATCGCAAGCTTCCCATAAGTTGAGGCGAGCGACCAGTCAGTAAGGCCTGCGCCATAGGCATTGCAGAATGCCAGCACCGGTGCAAATATGTAGGACACCAACACTTGGTACCACTTCAGTTGTGGATAAATGTGGGGTATTGTGACAATGGAGACAACTGCAACAGTTATGTAACCTCCATAAGCAATTGGTTTTGGGATTTGGTCCCTGAGAAAGAGTTCGGTGCGACGCTTATCGTCGAAGGAAACAGGTGATGTATCATAAGCCAAAGTGTCATCAGAAACCACCAGTGTGTTTGCAGAGTTTTTGTTCTTGATTTGAGATACTAAGGCGATGATGGTCTTGCCAAAAACCTTGAAGAAGTTGTAGAGTCCATCTCCTAGGATCAAGGCAATAGCTATAAAGACCTGGCAAATAGTATATACAAAAGCATAAATTGTAAGACACTATTATCGGCATATCTAGAGCAAACAAGTTCATGATAAGTGAATCTATTCTAACTTCAAAAACAATGATTAAACTTGATTTAGGACAATCACATGATACTGAATTGTTGACCAAAATGATCTTCTGTTTGACTAGCCATCTTCAGGAATCTGAGTAAAAGAGAGACAATACCCGGTAACCTTGCAAACCATGAAGACTGGTGGGGGGGATATCTGCTGGATACCAGCTTCCTTTCTTAGCATCTATCAGAGGCCACATAATTCCCCATGAGAGGATGCCTCCCAAGAGAACAGAGACGTTCACAAGGTAGGGGCATATCATCCCAACCCCAACATAGGTAGCTGAAAAATCAAAATAAAACCTGCAAGGTATGAATTCATGATGTCAACAAGAAGTAATCTCATAGCTACTTATTTTCTCCTATTCAAACAGCACATGGAACATCATTAATTCTCTCATTCAAAAGTACTGTTTCTCCTAAACACTAGATTAAGAAGATTAAATCTACAGAGTTGCACATTTATAGAATTCATCCATACTTGTTTTGGTATGCTTCGAGGCCTAATGTAGGGAATGAAGCAAATCCACAATCGTCTCCAGCAGTGTAGAACCACTGGAAGAAGCCCCATAGAAAGCTGCACACAAAAAACTTGCCCAACATTTTCACCTGTTTCCTGCAACAAATTTACAGTTTTCTAACATAAACTGGATAAGAAATCAGAAAGAATAATTTTAAGATTGTCATACTTCGCTAGCTTGGCTCCACTAGGAGTATGGAAGCTGTTGATAAGGTGTGCTGTTGCAGTTCCACTAGGATAGATCAGTTTGTAGTCAATGATCATTATCTAAGAACAATATTTCGATTAGTATACAAACATAAAACATGGTCCAAATACAAGATTTTCTACTTGGATGAGGTTTTGCACAGTTGGACTTATTATTGTGGATTGATAGACTCGTGCACGAGAAATTGATTCACTGGCCAAACGTGCTAAGATAGATACAATACCTTTCTCATGGGTACAAGGGAGAACAACCCTAGGAAACTAACAACAAAGAGGAATCCAATCATCCATCCAAGCTTCGGATTCTTTATGTTCTGTGCATCATTAGCTTCTGTTGATTGCTTGGCAATAGTTTCACTCATGGCAAACAGGTAACTTCCAAAACCCCCTGCTCATGTAAGTCTGTTAGATATCCATTCAGCTAATAGCCTAACATTTCCATCACAAATGACTAAAAATAAATAAGTAGAGAAAATAAAACAATCACTGGAGCCATACATTGATCTGAGTTATAAAATAACATTTTATCGAAGAAGCAAGTTTGTTTACGAAACCAACAATAACATCAGCCTCAAAAAGAAAACTTGGTATGATTCATCATACTTGCAGAATATTTTTCACTCAGATACTTGCAGAATGTAGATAACATGTAGGAAATTGAGAACTGAGAAAAAAGAAAAGCGGGGAAAAAACGATAACAACATGAAATTTAACAACAGTAACTTAATTTTACCATATTACTCAAGGACAATGAATTTCACCACCATTTATGAATGAAAGCATATAGAAAAGAAAAAGAAAATGAAGAAGAATGCAAGGGAGGAATACCGCTGAAGGCAATGCCAGAGGTAGCGACAACGCAGGTCTGGATGACGGTATTCTCCTGGCGGGTGAAGGGACGGCGGAGGAGGCCGGCGCGTGCAACCGCCGCCGTCCAAGTTTTGACGAAGAAGAAGCCGAGCAGGCCAGCGGAGACATTGAGGGAGGGGATGACGCCAGTCGTGAGATTGAGCTTCATCACTATCACGCTAAACAACACCCCCAGCAGCAGGCTCACCGCGAACGCCCGCACCGTCAGCTGCTCCCTCCACGTGGGTATCGGCTTGCCGTCGAACTCCCTCTCAATGGACGCCGCCGCCGCTTCCTCCTCCTCGCCGTCCGCCCTCCTCCTCCTCGCCGCGCCACCACCACCACCCCCCTCCGGATTCTCCTCAATCGTACTCATCCTCTCCGCCTTCTCCCCCTGCACGGCGTCCATGATCCCCCTCTCCTCCTAGCGCGCCGAATGCTCCGCTCCGAATTGGGCTCCGATCGAAAGAGCGTTGTCAGGGACGGAGAGCGTGCGGTTTAAATAGAACCAGGAGCGGAGCCACGAAGGGGTCTGCCTGCCGCATGACCGCGAACGCACGGCCATGATCTGCAGTTGGTGGCAGAGTTTGAAACTGTTAGGCATCGATGACGAAGGGACGCGGTGGGAGAAGACGGAAAAAGAGGGTGAATGAATGCGCTGATCGGATGGTCCTTCGTTGGCCTCGATGGGTGTGTCAGCCTGCGCATGCTCATCTTCTTATCGAACTGCGCGTGTTGATTATGTTTGGGACAAAAATTAAATCTGCAGTGAAAGTTGATTATTTTCGTCTCAAGTGATCTTCAATTTCGATCCATTGATAATGATTTAAAAAAAATAAATTACGAGAAACTAGATTTTATTGGTCAAAATAAGTAAAAAATTTAAATTTGAATAAAAATTTTAAATTTTATTTAAAAATCAATTTTTATTCATACGATACAAAAGGTTAAAATCTGTCAATCTAACGGTTCCTATCAGTCCGTCTTCGGATCATCGTAAAGAAGGTAAATCAATTATTATCCATTTATAATAATATCTATGTTATTCTAATTAATAGACTATTTTGAGAAGACTCAGGGTATTTTATTATAGTTTTTATTAAAATAGCACTTAAAAAATCAAAATTGCCATCTCAGAATATTTTATATTTAAAAAATGATTTTATTCTTTTTTTACTAAGTTGTCTAAGTTTTATCTCGATTAATTTGATATTTCTGTCTCCCATATATTACTTATTAGAATAAATCAAAAGAATACAACGAAATCAATCGATGATTTACGATTCAATTCCGATTCCATGAGCTCACATTTGAAAATTTAAAAAGCAAAAGTTCAATTTAAAATATCAAAAAGTAATGATCAAGAAAGAAGATGTAACTGGGATAATATAATTGTTAGTTTACCATCTTAACCATCGCATCAGCTCCTAGAGCAAAAATAAAAAAATAAAAATCTTATTCTAATATTGCTGTACATGGTTCAAAATTAACGTTCAAAACTTAACATTCAAATTATGATTTAGATCAATATTTTTTATTATTATTATTTTTTATATTTTTTATATTTAAAAAAATATATTAGCTGTAATGGATAAAACAAAATGGGTTAGTTATAAATGGAAAATTAACTGCAACAGAAAGAAGAATAGTTTCATTGCAAATACCTTGAATATTGTAAATATTATTAAATAAGATAAATATCTATTTTAAAGAAAGTCTTTGTTCATTCTTCTCGAAGTTGCTTTTGTTAATTAGTATCGTGGAGTATATATATATATATTTTTAATTTTATATTTAAGTTTATTTTTCTGCATGGAAGGAGAGACCTAAAATTTTATTTATTTATTTATTCTTTTATCCAAGTTTATTTTCTCAAATAAAACATTTCTATATTTATTCCTAGGCTTTCTCTCCGCTTTGAATTTTTTCCTTCCTGTCACCTTCTCCCTTTATAATTAGTTTCATTCTTACTATAATAATGCATTATAGACCATTTCATTTTACACTGGATATCAAAGGTTTTCAAATATCGTTATATTTTAGTATGATAAAATATATATATTTGTAACAAAAAAATGATTATATTTGCCTTAGCATCTTTTATCATCTATTCTTGTGACGATGAAAAAAGATAAATCATGGTGAACTATATATGCTCCTTAATTTGTTTGTCAAAAATAACAGAAGACTTCTAAGTCCAGATGAAAATTTTAAATTCCATATTGAAATTCGATTTTGTCCATTTGTAACCGCATCTATACTATTTTAGTCAATGGATCATTCCTAGGGACGATAAAATATATATACATATTATATAAATTATATCTTGTGATCAATTATATATATATATATATATAATTTTATTATTGAATAACTTATATATATAGAGTATTGTTGTTAGGACGTTGGTTCGCTGCCAAACAATTTAAGCGGGTTGGGTTGAACTTTTATCAATCCGCCATTTTGACGGGTCTAAACGGGAGCAATTGATGTCAGCGTGGGTTCAGACGGTTACCACATGGGACGGTCAATTGACGGGTTGAGAAATGTCAAAAGATAAATTTTTCACTATTACAATCGTCTTCTATCACACATACACCTCAACAAAGTATAAAAGAAGTTAAGAGTAAAGAACAAAAGAATATTTTTTATACTCTAATTATTTTTTATCATCTTGTCACTATTATTCTAATCAATATAGAAAATAATAACATATTAAAATCAAATAATTACCCAAGTTAAAAAATCTCAATTGAATCTCTATTTGAAAGAGCAAAAATTTACATTTACATATTGTCAAGATTTGAATATTTTAGAACATTGGAAAAGAATCAAAAACATCGATACTCAATTTTGTAAGTCGATAATTGAATTTCAATTATAAGATTTTAGTTACTTCAAATACTTATTTTTTTAATCATGGTACTCTATCTGTCTTACAAATCATTATCTCAAGCCCTCAACACCTCAGTAATTTTAGATATATTTTTTAAATTTGTGTGGCCCGTGGGTTGGCTCGCCTAACCTGCAACCTGCCTTGGATTGGGTTGGGTTAGAAATTTCTCAACCCGTCGAGATGGCGGGTCGGCCCGCCCCTCTCCGCTAAATATTGGATTTACGATGGGTTGACCCGCCCCGCCATGGGTCGGCCCGTTTGACAGCTGTAATTGTATTAGAGGAATAAAAAGAATAAAATAAGGCCAATGAATGATGGATGGCTAAATGAAATGAATAAATTGAATGCACTGAAAATGAAATAGTTCCATATTGGACAATTCAAAACAAAAATAAAACAAAAATAGGTTGAAAATTTAGCTCTGATAGAAAGATGGAATAATTTTACATTGAAACATTTTAAAGTAAATGAGGTTGTTTATTGAATATTATTGAATGAGTTTCTCTTTTCTTCATCTACTGGTTTTAAAAAACAATAAAAATTAAAAGAACTTTCCTTTTTTTTTATCTGACAAAAGAGCATCTCTTTTTTTATTTATTATCAAAACAGTATTTTATCTTGCTTCAACACATTTTTATTTTTAAAAGTACTTTTATTTTCGATGTTATTGTAATGAAATCATAGTTGTTATAACATGGGTGTTTAACTTTAATCACACATAATATTGTGTTGTAGCAATTGCTTCATACTTGTTTCAATATGAACATTTTATTTCTAGTCGATATTAGTCAATATTATGTTGTAACCGTTATAAATCGTAGCTATATAATATAGACAATTTATTTTTTAATTAACATAGGCTAACATTATGTAAGATGTTGTTTTGATAATAAATGAAAAAAAAATGTTATTCTTTTGACGATTGCAATGAAAAGAGACATTGACTTTTGTCCTTTAATTTAAACTAATATTTCAAACCACTAGTTGATAGTTAATTCGACAATTTATTAAACAATATTTCTAAAGTTTGAAATTATTCAAAAAACATCCTACATTTTCATATTTATCAAATAACACATTTAATTTCCTTTTTACCTTTCGGAAATAACGCACTTAATTTCCGAACGTAATGTTGAGATTTGAATTCTCAGCACTACGTTCGAAAATTAAGTGCGTTATTTCTGAAGGATAAAAAGGGAATTAAGTGTGCTATTTGATAAATATGAAAGTATGAGATATTTTTTGAACAATTCTAAATTTCAGGAACACTGTTTGATAAATCGCCATAGTTAAATTCAAGCTAGAACCATAGATGATATCTGATTATGAGTTTGGTCGAGTCAGATTTAGCCCATGAACAGATTTAGGTGTAGTTACTCGAATGTGTTAAAGTAAATCAATTTTCTTTTTAATTCAACTTAGTGAAAAATAATACACATAGAACACTTGTGGTCTTTGTCAATTTAGTCATAATTTATAATTTTGAAGTAGTTTTAACCAAATTAAAGCGATTTTGATAAGTTCAAAAAAATTTGATCAATTTAGCAAAGAGTATTTTATATTTGAACGAGTTAAAATAATTTTATTTTATATCGTAAAAGTTATTATTGTACTTGCTCCTGCAATATTAAAATAAATAAAAAATTCGCAAAAAGTTCCGTCGAAAAGGTTTATATATATATATATATATATATATATATATATATATATATATATATATATATATATGATATCCTAAGCGATCGATTTCTACGTGCTCGTACGTTACTCGACGACCCCGCGTCACTATCGCCGTCGCCGCCGCCGCCGCACCGTCCGGCCATCGCCGACCGTCGGATCGGACGCGATCGACGCGCCACTCGCCGACGGTTCGGCGGGGGAGTTTACCGGCCGGTTAGCGATCGGAATCCGACGCTAACCGGCCGAAAATCACCAAAGATCGCGGCCGGCAGTGGCGCGGCCACTGCCACCCGCGATCGGGCCGGATTCCGGCCGAATTGCGGTCGAAATTCGGCGCCGGAAGGACCGAGAGCCGACGCCGGTCCGTCCGGTATAATCGGCCGGCCGCCATTCGGCCGCCGGGCGGCCAAATCGCAGACGAAATCGACTGTCAGAATCGGGCGGCCGATTTCGACCACGATCTTTGGTGATTTCCGGCTGGTTAGCGTTGGATTCCGGCCGCTAACCGGCCGGTAAACTCTCCCTGTCGGACCGCCGACGAGTGGCGCATCGATCGCGTTCGGTCTGGCGGCCGACGGTGGCCGGACGGCGCGGCGGCGACGACAGCAACGCGGTGGCTCGCACTGTGATCGCGGTAGATCAGACATACATACATAGATATATATGTATAGGATTTTAATATGCTGGGTTTCTTTCGTTGTGTGTTCGTGCGCTCCATGCGAGACTCACGCTGGAATCCAACGTCGCTGTCGCGCCGTTCGGCCACCTCTACCCGTCGGATCGAGCGCGATCGAGGCGCAACTCATCGGTCCGACGGATTTTTCCGACCAGTTAGCGTCCGAAATCCGACGCTAAACGACCGGAAATTACCAAAGATCGCTTCCGGCAGTGGCGCACCTATTGTCGGCTGCGATCGGGCCGGATTTCGACCAGAATCCAACAGCCGATGTCGGTCCGTCCGCCGTTGGATTCCCACCGCAATTCCGCCGGAATCCGACCCTATCGTGGCCGCTCGAGTATAGTGGATGGATCGACGTCGGCTGTCGGTCCGTCCACCGTCGGATTCCAGTCGGAATCCGACCCGATCGTGGGCGACAGTGGGTGCATCACTGCCAACCGCGTGATTTGCTAATTTTCGGTCATTTAATATCGGATTCCGGGCGCTAACCGACCGGAAAACTCGTCCCGTCGGCCCGTCGACCAGTTGCATGTCGATCGCGCCCAATCCGGTGGCCAGAGGTTATCGGACGACACGGCGACGATGCTGAATTCCGATGTGGATCTCGTGTGGAGCGCACGGACGTACAACGTAAGATACTTAGTGTATCTTTTCTTTCTCTATATATATTTGTCCTTTTATTTATTTATTTTTCAATTGTCCGTGTTACGTACGTGTTAGGTTCGCGTCTTGTCCAACCGTTGCTTTAGCACGACGCGCAGTGCTTGACGCAATCACATGGACTCTGATCAGCGGTTACGTGACGCAGTCACGTAACCAACACTTTTATATGGCGGTTAGTGTTCCTTTCCGGGCAGAGGCTAAGGCGTCGAGCGAAAAAGGAAGAGCTTTCAAAATATAGCTCTGTTTGTTGGTCCGTCTAAAGCCTTCCCCTCCCGGAAGAGCTGGGAGAGGCACAGAAGCCACATCCTTCTCTCTTGGGGAAAAGACAATGCCCCCCTCTCCTCCAAAGCCCTTAAATCAGGGCAGGGCAGGGCTACCATCTGAATCAGTAATAAATTAAGGATGTTTGAGGTGTTGCTTAGTGCTAGTGATATAAATAAAAATAAAAATGAATTCATATAACATAGTGATTCGGTTTGAGATCAGGGATGAAAGGACTCAACAGAGATTCATGGTTGAGTGGAGATTAGATCGATCTTCAATGTGTTGATATTGAAGAATTGGCCTCCTTCCGTAGAGCTTTTGCAGTTTGGTTTAGGCGTGGATTCTGCTTCGAAAGGTTGAGTGTGATTTGTGCTTCGGGGAGGTCAGGTGTAACTTGCACTTCAAGAGGTCGGGCATGACCTGCACTTAGGGAGGTTGAGCGTGACTTGTGCTTCGGGAGTTCAGGCGTCTGCATAGGAAGGTCGAGCATGCACGTGTATGGTGAGATTGAGCTTCCCTATAGGTTGGATTCTCAAGCTATCAGTTTAGGCTTGGGGTACTTGAAAAAGGGTTAGAAGGGTGTCGAAGTGTATCTCGGCAAAACCCCTCCGATGTTTAAATCAGAAAGAGAATAAAGAAAGAAAAATAAAAAAAATACAGAAAAATACAATTTTTCCTCCGATATTACTCGATCCATGTCCTTCTCCTCTTTAACAAATGCTAAACAAAATTATTAAGACAAATGCAAAGAGGAAAACGCACAAACGCTAACATCGGAGATATAACATGGTTCACGACCATTGCCACTAATCCACGGACGATTCGTTCTAGGTGAATCACTCCTTAACCAACTCCACTAGTCTCTCCTTTAGCCCTAGCAAAGTGGAGGTAACCTCTTTACAAGAATTCAACTCTTCTTACAATGAAATAGAGATGAGCACAAGAAGAAGAGTGAAAAATACGTTTAGGCACTTGGGGAGCACTTAGGAGATCAAGCATTAACTCCCCCAAGGCCCTCACCCTCTCTTTTTATAGAGAGAATGGAAATCTTCTCGTTGGGCATGCAGTAGTCGACTGCTGCATGCCAGCAGTCGACTATCGCCTTTGCAACAACTTTTGACACTGTCTGAATCGTAGTCGTCACCATCCAACGGCCGGCTTGATAGTCGACTGCGATCTCATCAGTTCGACTGATCTCCTCATAGCCGACTGATCAGTCGGCTACGAAGCGTTCTGTGTCCGCACCACTTTCGGCAATCGATTGCCACATTTGGCAGTCGACTGCTGATCGAGCAATTCAGTCGAACACCAGTCGAACTCAATTCGACTTGGACCAGTTCGATTGCCAATACTTGGCAGTCGACTGATGTCGGGTAAACCTCAAACAAATGGCTTGTTTAAGCATCCGACGGTCGGGTAAATTCTCAACCCACTCGGTTGAGCATCTGACACTCCCATTCGTCGGGTAAAACCTCAAACTAATGTTTGAGCGTTCGACTTAACCACACGTCGGGTAAAACCTCAAACCCTAATTTGAGCATCCGACTTGCCGGGTAAAACCTCAACCCACTCGGTTGAGCATTCGACACTTGACTTAGCCATTCGACCAAGTTCACCTATGAGCTATCGTTTACAAATCACTCATTCTCTCATCTCCCTTGAAGTCCCTCGCCGAAGCTCTCTTCGTCCGGTCACGTCCCTCGGATGCACCAAGCGCATGACTTCGCAATGTCATCGTTCGCGTCTCGCCCTGAAGTCTACTTCCTTGGCTTCACTCCAATGCTCCTCGTCCGACGGTCCCTCGGACGCACCAAGCGCATGACTTCCGCAATGCCATCCTTCACCGACTCAAAGACCCAAGCCATGAGATGGTGAACCCACCAATGCTTTCATCAAGCCAACACATGTGTGAATTACTAAGTCCTGCACGACTTTAACACACATATCAAATCACATAAACATCCTAACTTAAATTTTTGCCACACACATCAAAACCTTAAACCATACTTGGGTTGATTGCCCTAACAATCTCCCCTTTTTTAATGTGTGTCAACCATGTTTAAGTTAGGTAAACTATTAACAAAATATATAAGGCAGGAAAGCATGTAAAATAACATGAGTATCAAACACTCCCCCTAAATACATGCAACTCCCCTTTAACACATGCTAATTCTCTCCCCCTAGCATGATTAACTTAAACCCAACATTTCTCCCCCTTTGACACCATCAAAAACACTAAACATATGTTATATAACATGACATCAAGGTCTAAAGAAGCAAAATACCAAAATTAGCCTTAAAACTTGATAAAACAGGTTACTGTGCTTGTGCATAGTTCATCAGTCCACTGCTATCAGATGGCAGTCGACTGGCACACTGAAAATCCAAATTCTGATTTCTGAACCCAAGTTTAGAAATGCATCAGAAATTATAGAAAATTCAAAAAATCATGAAAATTTGAAAACACATTTCTTGTAAGTTCTTCTATCAATGAAAAATGAGTTTTCATAAAAATTCATTTCATTTTCAAACATTTGGCAAAAACTCAAAAGTTGTAAAACCACTTAAAGTTTTATCAATTTGAGAACTTAGTTTTGCTTTGAAATGTTTTAAAATATGAACACACAGATTGTAAAATAAGAAATGGTTTTAAAAAAATTTGAAATATCCAACCATGATCTTTGGATAATATATCTATGAATTAAATATATGCTTTTCCCATGATTGGTCTATTATTGCTATGCTATGATACTCATAATGATCCATCTAAATGCCATAGGCATTAGTGACCCATTTGTATCAACCTAACATTTCACCCATGCTATGTTTTTCAAGTAAGTTAGCCTATAGTGAGTGTGAGATGTACCTAAGGTATTTCATACTTAACCATCAATTTTATGCAATTCTATCAAGGTCAAGTATTATTCAACAACACTCAACATGATCATAATACTAGTATTATCATGAGTCACACATTATGATCATACATCAAATATTACAATTCAAATCATAAATCATGATCATTTATCAAGTATAAAATTAAGTATTAAAGATCATGATTCAAGTATTATTACCCAAAATATTCACCTTGCTCATAAATCAAATATCATCATACTAACACCCTTATCATCCTAAGTCAACTATTTAACATGATATAAATTAAGCGTTGATGCAATAAGCATCACTCCTTAGTTTTGATGTATGAACCACAGTTAAGAGTTAGGATTCACGTGTGATCTAATATAAGTGTTAAGTGTGCAGGCTTAACAGGAAGTCCTAGTAGGTCGTGTTGATCGAATACTAGGCATGAATCTTGACAGATTAGGAGGACTGGATACCAGGCATGAAGTTCAGATGGGTCACGTGGATCGGACATTTGGCATGAAGACCGGTTGGGTCAGGAGACCGGACAATCGACAAAAAGTCCAGCTGGGTTAGGCAAATCGGACAGCTGGTGGAAGCTCTGGTGGGTCAGATCGGATGTCAAGAATGGTAAGTCTGACAGGTAGTCGGCAGGTAAGCCTCGAGTGAAGAGGTGAGGCCGAGTCCTCTGTAGGGGGACAAAGCTAGGCATCGATCTAACAAAAAGTCCGCGTGGGACTTAGTAGTCGAGATGGAGTAGTATTACTACTGCTATCATAATTCATGTTATATATTTTGTGCTAATCCTATTTTGCAGAGATCAATTGACTGAATGGATTCTAGTCGACTGGAGTTCAGTCGACTGGATATGTATCAGTCGACTGGATACCTATTTGGCAAGATCAGCTGTTGATCGATCGGAGATCGTGCGATGCAATGGAAAGGGCTTGAGTCGATTGAAGAGTTTGAGTCGATTGAAGAGGGAAATTTCCCGATGCGGAGCTGAGTGACGTGGAGTCGACCGGAAGACCACAAATTCCATATCGACGGGTTGATGTGGAGTCAAATGGAAGGCATTCTAGTCGACTGGAAATAGTTTATAAAAGTTGTGCTTGACCAGATCCCAAAAACAAGAATTTTCATGTTGAAGTGCTGTCGAAATCCATTCTCGTCCACTAAAGATAAACTCCCACAACAAGGCGATCTTTCGACACTCCGAGTATACTTCTACCATCTACTTTGTGTCGGTATACGTCTTCTATTTGCTCATTTATTTTTTTACTATTGTACTTAAATTCAAGAGTGGGTAGTGTGTTATCTGTTGGTGCAATCGGCCCAGATCACGATTGACCAGGACTCGAGCTTGACTCGAGAGATGTTTTGATGTTCGACAAAAATATATGACAATGTAATTGTCATGGGAAAGTCCAAGTCTTGGGTACTTGGCATGAAAAGTCCAAGTGGGACACTTGGCATTTGGGAAAGTCCAAGTCATGGGCACTTGGCATGGAAAGTCCAAGTGAGACACTTGACATTTGGGAAAGTCCAAGCATGGGTCTTGGCAATGGAAAGTCCAACATGGGTTGGCATTTGAAAAGTCCAAGGGGTTTGATATTGGCGGCGTAAAGTCCAAGTGGGAGTCTTGGCAGCATAAGTCCAATGGTTGGCGGCGTAAAGTCCAAGCGGAGTCTTAGCGGTGTAAGTCCAATGTGCCTTGGCGGTGTAGACACCGTTAGCATGACATAGCCGATGGAAGCGCTTGAAGGCTAGCGCGATGGATGAACAAGTCATGGATGACTTGGAGGGATCCGAGAGGCGTTAGGCTGATGGAGGTGGCTAGAAGGCTTAGGTCTAGGTTAAGGGTGGTCTAGCAAGTATGGGGGAACCATACTTGGGTTAAAACTTCATGTTTGAGGTGTGCCAGTCGATTGGCTTGAGTCAACTAGGGTTTGATTGTGGGATTTGGCCCAGCAGTCAACTGCCATAGGCGGGCAGTCAACTGATTGGCTGAGCAGTCGACTGATGTTGTGATCAATCGACTGATGCTCGATTTTTCGGGCATAGAATGGAGTCTGACTCGACTTCTGGGTCTAGCAGTTGAGTGGAGGCTTGATCAGTCGACTGATGGTCATAATCAGTCGACTGATGATGGATTTGTTGGATTTTTTCTAGCGTGGAGCTAGCCGTTGTCTCATGACAACAGTGACAACAGTCGACTGATGGTCCCGAGCAGTCGATTGATCGGTGTTTTCTAGCACAGGTTGAAGCTTTAAATGGAGCTCGTGAAGGAGGAAAAAGCGAATGGTTCTTGAACATCCTTGGGGCGATTTGTTGCTGCAAATCAGGATCTCCAAGGCCATTCTTCAAGCAACCAAAAGCAAGCAATCCAAAGACATTCATAAAGTGTTTTCTTTACTTGTATTGAATTGTATTTCATTATAATTGCTTGTTGTATTTAGTTTATCATTGTAAACTGTTGTAAGAGGTTTCTCCACCTTCGACGTGTTGTCGAGAAGGAGTTTATTGCTTAGTGGTGTTTGTGGCATCGCTAGAGCTCTTTAGAGCTCGATCCGTGGAGTAGGAACCATTAGGTTCCGAACCACGTTATATGCTTGTGTTCGTGTGATTGTCTATTTCGTTATTGTTATTATTATCTATATTCTGCTACGCTAACGAAAATTGTAGACGAACACGCGAACGTATTCCATCGACGCATAACACGACGCTATTCACCCCCCTCTAGCATTCCAACGGTCCCCTACAAGTGGTATCAGAGCGAGGCCACTCTTCAAGGTTTAACAACTAAGGGAGCACGCTAGAGGGTTAAGATGGAAGTTCAAGAGCAACTAGGATGGGATATCAACACACCTATCCCTTATACCTTCTATGGACAAGAAGAGTTTAGACAATGGAAGGCAAGGATCGAAGACTTCCTAATGATGAGGGACTTCGAAGAATGGTCCATTTTAATGGAGGGATATAGCTATCCAATAGGACCAAAGGGAGGGTTCCTCAAGAAAAAGAGATGGACCGAAGAGCAAGTCCAAGCCTTCGAGAAAAATGATAAGGTATTGAAGTTTTTAATTGATTTAATACTTAACAATATCTTGTGCATGTTAGGTAATTATGTAGATGCCAAGGAGCTATGGAGCAAAGTGGCCAAGCTCCATGAAAGTCCATCACCGGTTCAAGAGGAAGGGACCGAAGAGGCAAACACATTATCCTCACAAGGAAGTGAGGACTTGGAGGTTAAGAGACCATCAACATCGAAGGAGGAAGAGGAAGTAGAATCAGAGGAGACCTCCACCTCTAGGATTGAGGGGGAGGAGATTAGAGCATCCTCAACACCGGAGCAACAAGAGGAGCCATCCACATCCGGTCGAGAGGAAGAGAAAGCTCAAGAAACCCTCACCACCGAACTAGGTAACTCAAGCAATTTGGTTTTAAATAAAAAACATATAATTTGCTTTGAGTGTAGGGAAAGTGGGCATTACAAGAGCAAATGCCCAAAGAAAGTCAAGAAGACTCCTCCGGTACCAAAAGTCAACACAAATTCAAAGGATGCCGGTGCCTCAATTAGGATGGGCAAGGAGCTTGTAGTATGTTTCAAGTGCCATCAAAAGGGGAACTATAGAAGTCAATGTCCTAGGAAGAAGGAAGGAGCATCACAAGTAGGGGGAGCTTCCGAAGCTAACTCTAAGATATTTTTAAATAAAGCTCCTTATTCAAATAATGTCAAAAAACATGCTAGAAATAATTTTAGCAATCTTGCTATTTATCAAAAAGAGCATGCTAGAAATAGAGAATATTGCTTAGGAGCTAAGAAAGTCAACCTTAGGAAGAAGGAGAAATTTGGGACTAATGTCTCTAGAAATATTTTACCTAAGGACAACCCTAGGTCAAACAATTATAGACAAATTCTACCTAGGGAGACCATTAGAAAGGTACAAGAGCATCTAGGTCTCAACCCTAAATGGAATAGGCATATGCTTAGAAAGAATCATGCCCAAGGATTAAATCAAAATTCTAAAATTGGGCAATTAGAATTAGAAAACCAAGCCTTGAGATTAAGGCTTGAGAAATTAGAAAAGACCCTAAATAAGATACAAAATCAATTTCAAGGGTCTAATGGTCAAAGTCAAGGGTCAAGATCTCAAAGTCAACATCTAGGACCTAAAAGACAAAAGTCAACCAAGGGCAAGAAAGGTTTGGGTCACAAACCTAAGCCTAAGGTAGCTTATCATAGTGTTCCATTTGATTATGGAATACAAACTAGGTTTAGGAAGACCAAGGTCAATAGGGAAGTCATCCCTAGAGTTGACAAAGGTATGTGCCTAGTGGCTAAGGTTTCGAAAAAACCTAGGATGACCACTAAGAAGGTTACTAGGGAGGCAATCCCTAAGGTTAACCATGGCAAGGTCCAAATGACCAAGGCTATTAAGCCTAGGAGGGTCATTAGGAAGATATCAGGGAGGTTATCCCTAAGGAATACCTAATTAACCCTAGGAGCTCAAATAGGTTTTGGGTTCCTAAGAGCGTGATTGATTCACGCTAGATGGGTTTGGGTGTGCCAACCTTGATTGGATGGGTAGTTAACTCAACCATAGCAAAGGTGACACTTTAGGTTATTTTCAAGGTTATGGATACCTTGGAAATAGATTTGATCTTATGATCCTAAAAGACTTTAGGATGTGCCAATACATTTTTGGAATTATGAAAAATTAATTAAATTGACACAATTTAGAATTAGAGGTCATAGTGTGCCATTTTGAATTTTTTACACACTAGGGAGAAAAGTAATAATATTGCAAAATATACTTAATTATATCAAATGTCAATTAATATTAAAATTTAGGTATTATTATACCTATATATTTTATTTTCCATTCTTTGTTTTCCATATAACATGTCATGACATCATACTTATTTTTAATCATTTAAAATGTCACGATCATGCTTAGGGTTAGGTTAAATGTCATGTATGATTAAATTATATCATATGTCGTGACATCATGATCACTGGTCATGATTAATTATTGCTATCATTATGCCATGATCATTTCATGCATTTAAATTGATTAAAATTGATTTAAGGACAATGACATGACTTGGAGTCCCATTTATAAGGGAATCAAGTAGAGTTGCCTTAGAAAAATACATGAAACCCTAGATTAGGGAGAACAAAACCCACATCTCATATTACATTGACATGTATGTGTATTTATACACCCTAGATACATGTGAGATGATAAGATATGAGTTAAGTTCAAGGTGCATAGTTTTTGCATCTAGATGAACTAAAACTCATCTTATTTTATTGGTGGATCATTGGGAAAGCTTGTGTACAAGTCATATACATTGAGCCTAAGGAATATGATCCAAAATAAGGTTTTGAAAATATTTTAAAATATTTTTGAAAAACTTTAGTGAAGTCTATCTTTTGATAGCAATCATCATGGATGAAATTGATACAAAGTAGGGCTAAAACATTGAAAATTTCAATGGTTTTGAACTTTGTGTCAATTTCACTATTTTATGGGTAAAATAATTTTCAAACATTTTTCACCCATTGTATTGACTATAAGTAATATACGTATGAATTTTCATGATTTTTCGATATACGTAGAATTACTTATGATTTTCTGAATTTCATTTCTGATAATTGAAATTCTGATATTTCAGTTATCAGTCGACTGCCATTGGTGGCAGTCGACTGATGAGGATGGCAGTCGACTGGTAGCTGAGAGAGTCGACTGCCAATGTTGATTTCGAGAAAACAAGGTTTGTTTAGACCGTGTTCAGCTACGGTTAAGGTCCCTAACCACTTCTAACCCTAGGATATGCTTTGGGAAGCATTATAAAGGGTTAAAATCCATTGGATATGGATTAGGAGAGGTGTTAAGATAATGTATCAAATTTAAGGTGTGGAGAGTTTGTGTTTGAACTTTGAACCTTATTTTTGATGGTTTAGAGTTCCTATTGGCTTAGGGACTTCCCAAGGACATTGTTGGTGCAATGGTCAGGGGGGAGGTATCCATCATGGGATGATGGATGATATTTTTCTTCATGAGGAGGAAAATGGGATTTTGCGATACCCAATTTGGAAATTGGGAGAGTGAATAGGATTGACTCTCTTGAGTGATATGAAGAGAGGGGGAGATTGTAGGCATCCTAGGTATTTTTGAACCAAGGGGGAGATTGTAAGATCTCATTGTGACATGAGACATTACCCTCCTTGGAGAGAAAACCTTTTTGATGTTAGTAAAAAAGGGGGAGAATGTTTGGGGGAGAAAGGTAAGATTATCAATTTGAGAAATTGATAAGGGAGTTTAAGTTAGTGTTCTAACTCAATGGTTTGTTTGGTTTTTGTCAAACATCAAAAAGGGGAAGATTATTGGTGCAATCGACCCAGGTCACGATTGACCAGGACTCGAGCTTGACTCGAGAGATATTTTGATGTTCGACAAAAATATATGACAATGTAATTGTCATGGGAAAGTCCAAGTCTTGGGTACTTGACATAGAAAGTCCAAGTGGGACACTTGGCATTTGGGAAAGTCCAAGTCATGGGTACTTGGCATGGAAAGTCCAAGTGGGACACTTGAAATTTGGGAAAGTCCAAGCATGGGTCTTGGCAATGGAAAGTCCAACATGGGTTGACATTTGAGAAGTCAAAGGGGTTTGATATTGGCGGCGGTCCAAGCGGGAGTCTTGGCAGCATAAGTCCAATGGTTGGCGGTGTAAAGTCCAAGCGGAGTCTTAGCGGCGTAAGTCTAATGTGCCTTGGCGGTGTCGACACCGTTAGCATGACATAGCCGATGGAAGCACCTGAAGGCTAGCGTGATGGATGCACAAGTCATGGATGACTTGGAGGGATCTGAGAGGCGTGAGGCTGATGGAGGTGGCTAGAAGGCTTAGGTCTAGGCTAAGGGTGGTCTAGCAAGTATGGGGGAACCATACTTGGATTAAAACCTCATGTTTGAGGTGTGCCAGTCGACTGACCTGAGTCAACTAGGGTTTGATTGTGGGATTTGGCCCAACAATCGACTGCCATAGGTGGGCAATGATCGTGATTGTCGAGTAGTCGATCGATCTTGTGATCACGACCGTGTGCTTAGTTTTTCGGGCATGATCGAATCGACTCGACCGGGGTCTAGCAATGAGTGGAGGCTTGATCAGTCGATTGATGGTTATAATCAGTCGACTGATGATGGATCTGTTGGATTTTTTCTAGTGTGGATCTAGCCATTGTCTCACGACAACAGTGGCAACAGTCGACTGATGGTCCCGAGCAGTTGACTGATCAGCATTTTCCAGCACAGGTTGAAGCTTTAAATAGAGCTCATGAAGGAGGAAAAAGCCAACGGTTCTGGAGCATCCTTGGGGCGATTTGTTGCTGCAAATCAGAGTCTCCAAGGCCATTCTTCAAGCAACCAAAAGCAAGCAATCCAAAGGCATTCGTAAAGTGTTTTCTTTACTTATATTGCATTGTATTTCATTATAATTGCTTGTTGTATTTAGTTTATTGTTGCAAACTGTTGTAAGAGGTTTCTCCACCTCCGACGTGTTATCGAGAAGGAGTTTATTGCTTAGTGGTGTTTGTGGCATCGCTAGAGCTCTTTAGAGCTCGATCCGTGGAGTAGGAACCATTCAGTTCCGAACCACGTTATATGCTTGTGTTCGTGTGATTGTCTATTTCGTTATTGTTATTATTATCTATATTCCGCTGCGCTAACGAAAATTGTAGACGAACACGCGAACGTATTCCATCGACGCATAACACGACACTATTCACCCCCCCTCTAGCGTTCCAACGGTCCCCTACATTATCCATCTCTATTATTTGTAAAAGGTGAAACCCCCCGAAGTTGAGAGTTCTCGAATCGGAGGGTATTTAGTGAATTTCCCATCGAGGTAGCTCGTGGTAGAGCTATGGGCTTTGGAGTAGCAACCCAGTTCGGGTTGTGAACCAAGTAAATTAACTGTGTCATTAATTACATTTCATTTTCACTGCGTACTCAATTTAAAATTTATAAAAATTTATTAAACACTGAGATTCACCCCCCTCTCTCGGTTTACTCGATCCTACATTAAGTTCACTTATGGTTGACTAACCTAGGATTTTCTAACCCTTAAGGATTGACTTGGGAACCCAATATAGATTCTTTCCAATAGGGTTCACCAAATATTCCTTTGGGATCCATTTCCTAGTTACCATAGTTGTTTTAGCTTGTCCCCTTGCAATTAAACAATGGTAGACTTTTTCATTCTTGGATCCCTTGTATCCTAAGCCCTTCTTGTTAAAGTTAACCCTTTGGCTCCCAATGATCATGTTCAATATGTTGGAGCCAATTGTAAATTTTTCTAAGGCCTTTGTAAGGAAATCTACCTTTTCCCTTAAAGTTCTATTTTCTTCTACTAAGCATGCATCATTAACCCTAGAAGAAATAGAATTATCATTTGAACATGCATTTTTCAATTTTTCTTCTAGGGCATTAATTTCATTAAGCATGCATTTATTTTTCTTTTTGGCCCTAAACAAGTCCTTAGTCAAGCTAGTAATTATTGAAACTACAACATGGGGGGGGGGGGGGGTAGTTTAATTACCTTACTTGCCCAATCCCCTTCGGATGATGATGATAAAGATGCTCCCCCTTCACTCGAGCTCTCCTCCTCGCTAGTGCTTGCATTTTCTCTTTCGGAGGAGGTGGACTCTACATCATCAATCCCCATTAGTGCCAAGTGGGTGACAATTTCCTCTTCTTCTGATGATGATGGATCATCCCATGTAACTTTCAAGTTGTGTGCTTTAGCCTTCCCTTTTTCTTTCAATTTATTCTCTTCATCCTTCTTCTTGCTCCCTTTCTTCTTATCTTCTTTCTTTCTCCTTTCTTCCTTTCTTTTGTTCAAGAGGGGACAATCATCCCTCATGTGTCCCTCTCCTTGCAATTATAACAAATTACCTTCCTTCTTGGCCTTCTCCTATCATGAGACTTGTTAAATTTAAAATTTTTCAATGCACGTCTCACCTTCCTTACCATGTAGGCCTCTTCATTGCTATTCATTGAGGATGAGGAGGATGATTCTTCGTTGGATGAGGAAGGTGGAGTCTCCTTCTTCTTCTTCCCTTTGTTGGCCACTAATACTAACCCCCTTGATGGCTTGATTGGATCTTCTAGAGGTTCTCATGTAATTCCATAGTTGAAAAGAATTCTTCTAGAGTGCTTACCTCTAGATTCTTCGAAATGTAAAAAGAGTCCAATATGGAGATCCATTTGGATGACCAGGAAATGCGTCTATCGCCTTCATTATCATATCCCAGTTCGATAGCTTCTCTCCTACACTTGTTAAGTCATTAATAATTTCTTTAAAATGTGAATATAAAGATAATACCTTCTCCCCTTTATCGAGTTTGATGTTGTTCAATTGAGAGCGGAGGAGATCCCTTCTTGCTAATTTGGCTTCTGAGGTACCTTCATGAAGCTCCACTAGCTTCTCCCACATCTCCTTGGCACTAGCACACTCCCCAATTCGGTTGATTTCTTGTTGAGGGAGCACGTTGTATAGATGATGCTTGGCCTTTGAGTTTGCAAGGTGCTCCTCTCGTTGCTTCTTAGTCCATCTCGACTTTTCTATCGACTTCCCCTCATCATCCCAAGGCATCTCGAAATTGGCATCCATAATAAGCATTATATCAAAGTCGGTTTTGAAAAATACCTCAATTTTCTTCTTCCACCAAGAGAAATCGCCCTCGAACTTGAGTGGATAAATGTTGGAGCCAACCATCTTGTCGTGCTTGTTCTTGTTGGAATTAGAGCGTCTTCTTATTCACCTTCTAGCAATGCTCTCGTGGCAGTCAAACCTTAAACAGTGGCCTTGGCTCTGATATCACTTGTTGGAAGATCGATGGCCGACTAGAGGGGGTGAATAGCCCAATTCGATGTAGATGGAAGTTGTTTGCTTAATCGTCTATAATTACTATTAGTGCAGTGGAAAACAAATGCTAAACAAAATGATTAAGACAAATGCAAAGAGGAAAAAGCACAAACGCTAACTCCGGAGATATAACGTGATTCATGACCCTTGCCGCTAATCCATGGACGATTCGTTTCAGGTGAATCACTCCTTAACCAACTCCACTAGTCTCTCCTTTAGCCCAAGCAAGGTGGAGGTAACCTCTTTACAAGAATTTAACTCTTCTTACAATGGAATAGAGATGAGCACAAGAAGAAGAGTGGAAAATACGTTTAGGCACTTAGGGAGCACTTAGGGAGCACTTAGGAGATCAAACATTAGCTCCCCCAAGGCTCTCACCCTCTCTTTTTATAGAGAGAATGGAAATCTTCCCGTTGGGCATGTAGCAGTCGACTGCTACATGCCAGCAGTCGACTGTCGCCTTTGCAACGACTTTTGACATCGTCTGAATCGCAGTTGTCACTGTACAAAGGTTGGCTTGCAGTTGATTGGCGATCTCACCAGTTTGACTGATCTCCTCGTAGCCAACTGATCAGTCGGCTATGAAGCATTTTGTACTCACGCCACTTTCGGCAGTCGACTGCCACCTTTGGCAGTCAATTGATGATCGAGCAATTCAACCGAACACCAGTCGAACTCAATTCGACTTGGACCAGTTCGACTGCCAATACTTGGCAGTCGACTGATGTCGGGTAAACCTCAAACAAATGGCTTGTTTGAGCATCCGACGGTCGGGTAAAACCTCAACCCACTCGGTTGAGCAACCGACACTCCCATTCGTCGGGTAAAACCTCAAACTAATGTTTGATCGTCCAACTTAATCACACATCGGGTAAAACCTCAAGCCCTAGTTTGAGCATCTGACTTGTTGGGTAAAACCTCAACCCACTCGGTTGAGCATCCGACACTTGACTTAGCCATTCGGCCAAGTTCACCTATGAGCTATCGTTTACAAATCACTCATTCTCTCATCTCCCTTGAAGTCCCTCGCCGAAGCTCTCTTCGTCTGGCCACGTCCCTCGGATGCATCAAGCACATGACTTCGCAATGTCATCCTTCGCATCTCGCCCTGAAGTCTGTTTCCTTGGCTTCACTCCAATGCTCCTCGTCCGGCGGTCCCTTGGATGCACCAAGCGCACGACTTCCGTAATGCCATCCTTTATCGACTCAAAGACCCAAGCCATGAGATGGTGAACCCACCAATGCTTTCGTCAAGTCAACACATGTGTGAATTACTAAGTTCTGCATGACTTCAACACACATATCAAATCACATAAACATCCTAATTTAAACCTTTGTCACACACATCAAAACCTTTAACCATACTTGGGTTGATTGCCCTAACAATTTTCCATTTCAAAAAGAACCTATTTTAGGGGGTCATAGTATTTAAAACCCCTTGACCTTTCAGAATATACCATAAAATGGTAGCTAACAGTCCTTAAGTCTACTTTCCTTTAATTAGGCCTATAAGGCCTAGCCTTAACTGCACGACTCCAAACATGTAAATGTTTCATACCATATGGGGTTTTACTCACTGCCTAATTGAGTACTCTATTGAGTAAGTAAACTGTAGTCTTAAGTGTTTCACCCTACAAGGACTTCAGTAAAAAAGTAAAGACATCATACTTCTCACCATGTTCTTTAGAGTCAGGTTCCTTCACTCAGCTACACCATTCTGATGAAAAGTTTCAAACATAGTGTATTGAGCCACAATCCCACATTCAAAAAGATAATTGGTAAAAGGTCCTAGACATTGTTCACCGGATCCATCATAACGTCCGTATACCTCCACGGTCGGATCTGACAACTTTGATTTTCTTGCCTAGTTGATTTCAACTTCAGTTTTGAAGAACTTGAACACATCATATGACTCTAACTTCTCAACCAAAAGGTATAATTAAGCATATCAAAACTAATCATTAATAAAAATGATAAAATATATTTGTCAATTCCAAAATACCTTAGGAAATAGTCTACATATATCTGTATTTATCAGTTTCAAAATGTCACTACATCAATTTGCACCTATATTTCTTTTGTTAGTTATTTTTCCTTTGACACACTTTATGCAGACATCAAAGTTTGATATGTCAAGGGAATGAATAATTCCTTATGACTTTAACCTATCTAAATATTGTCTGGATATACGTCTTAAATGCCTATGTCATAACATAAACGAATTCTCATGTCAAATTTTATTTTGTACCTATATTGTACTTTATATCATTGTCTGTGAGAGCTATAGTGTTTAATCTATATAGCTCACTAAATAGGAAATCTATTCCAATAAGTATTGAATTTTAGAAAATACTAAATGTTCCAATTTCAAATGGAAAAGAGTATCATAATTTGTCCAAATAGAAAATGGAAATTAAGTTTTGCCTAAATAATGAAATAACAAGTATATTTTCTAAAATTCAAATTACTTCGATCCCTAAACAAGGCTAAAAACACATATAGCAGTCAATGTAGTATTCTTGCCGTTACCTGTATAAATGTATATTTTGTTAGGGCAATCAACCCAAATATGTGTTTGGTTTTGATGTGTGTGGCAAAAGGTTTAAGTTAGGTTGATTATGTGATTTGATATGTGTGTTTAAGTTGTGCAGGACTTAGTAAATCACATATGGTTTACTTGATGAAGCATTGACGAGTTCATCATCTCATGGCTTGGGTCATTGAGTTAGTGAAGGATGACACGGGGAGAAGCCGTGAGCTTGGTGCATCTGAGGGACCGCCAGATGAGGAGATATAGAGTGAAGCCAAAGAAAACAGACTTCAGGGAAAGATGCAAAGGATGGCATGGGAGAAGCCACGGGCTTAGTGCATCCGAGGGACGTAGCCGGACAAAGAGAGCTTCGGTGAAGGACTTCATGGGAGATGAGAGATTGAGCGATTGTAACCCGAGATGGGGTAGCTCAAGTAGGTGAAGTTGACCGAATGGATAAAGTCAAGTATCAGACGCTCAAACTTGTGTTTGAGGTTTACCTGACGATTGGATGAGTCGGATGCTCAAACATGTGTTTGAGGTTTTACCCAACGATTGGAAGTGTCGGATGCTCAAACATGTGGTTTGGAATTTATCCGATGGTCGGATGCTCAAACATCTTAATGTTTGAGGTTTTATCCGACAACAATCGACTGCTAAGTAATGGCAGTCGACTGGTCTGAGTCAACTAGTAGTTGACCGGTGTCAACTAGGGTTTTATGGCCCATCAGTCGACTGCCAAGGACAGAAGTCGACTACTATGAGCACATAACCGCTTGTAGGCGATCGTCACGGCTATTAGCGTGAGTCGCCGCGATATCAGTGATGACCGCCAAGGCTCTGATTGGATGGTGACGACGGCAAGTCATAAGCCGTTGGAAGTCGGCCGTTAGAGCGGAAGTCGACTGATGACATGCATCAGTTGACTGCTGCATGCCCAACAGGAAGAATGACTTCCTCTCTATAAGAGGAGGCATTGGGTGCCTTGGGGAGGTTAATACTTCCACTTCTAAGTTCTCCCCAAGTGCTGTGAACGTCCAAACTCTCCTCTTCCTTGTTTCCATCTCTATTCTATTGTAAGAGGGAGAGATTGTGTAAAGAGGTTACCTCCACCTTGTCTTGAGCTAAAGGAGAGATTAGTGGATTGAGTTGAGGGAGTGATTCACCTTACGAATCATCCATGGACTAGCGGCAAGGGCCGTGAACCATGTTACATCTTGTTGTTAGCGTTTGCTTCACTTTACTTTACTATTAGCTTAATTGTTTTTGCTTTAGCATTATTTCCGCTGCACTAATCATTATCGTAGACAATTAAGATGCGATAATTCCATCGACGAACATCGAGGCTATTCAACCCCCCTTCTAGCTGAGCCACGATCCTCCAACAAGTGATATCAGAGCCAAGGTTGCTTCTCAATAGACTCACCACTGCAACAAGCACAACAATGAAATGGCTGGCATGAACATCCATCCGCCTAAATTTGAAGGAGACTTTCCTTGGTGGAAGAAAAGGATGAAGGTATTCTTTGAAACCGATTTTGATATAATGTTAATTATGGAAAAAGATTTTGAGGTGCCTAGGGATAAAGAGAACAATCCATTAGAAAATTTGAGATGGACAAAGAAGCAAAAGGAGGAGTACCTTGCAAATTCAAAGGCCAAGCACCATCTTTTCAATGTGCTCCCTCAACAAGAAATTAACCGAATAGGAGAGTGCTCAAGCGCCAAGGAGATATGAGAGAAGCTAGTGGAGGCACATCCGAAGCAAAACTCGCAAGAAGGGACCTTCTCTTATCGCAATTAAATAACATCAAATTGGATAAAGGAGAAAAGGTACTTTCACTACATTCTAGGTTTAAGGAGATAATTAATGGATTGTCAAGTGTAGGGGAGAAGCTCTCCAATAGGATATGATCATGAAGGCAATAGATGGATTCCCCCGATCATCGAAATGGAGCTCTATGGTGGACTCATTTTACATCTCAAGAAATCTAGAGGTGAGTACTCTAGAAGAATTTTTCTCTACCATGGAGCTTCACGAAACCTGTCTTGAAGGAGTAATAGAAGAACCAAGCAATAATTCAAGGGGAGTAGCACTAGTAGCCAATAAGGGGAAGAAGAAGAAGAGCACACCCTCCTCATCCGACGATGAATCATCTTCTTCCATGGATAGCAATGAAGAGACATACATGGTAAGAAAGGAAGAATAATGACAAGAAGAAAGAAAGCAAGAAGAAGGAAGAGAGGAAAGCAAAGGAGAAGGAAGGGAAGTCAAAAACTCGGAACCTAAAAGTCACATGGGATGATCCATCCTTATCGGAGGAAGAAGAAATAGTCTCCCACTTTGCACTCATGGGAATTGACGACATAGCCTCCACCTCATCTGAACGAGAAGAAGGAAGCACAAGTGAGGAGGAAAGCTCAAGTGTAGAGGGAGCATCATCATCATCATCGAAATCGAAAGGAGATTGGGTAAGTAAGGTAAGAAATCTCCCTACCTAAGATATTGTTTCTATGATTTCTAGTTTAACTAAGGATTTATTTAGAACCAAAAATAAAAATAAATGCATGCAAAATGAAATTAAAAATCTAGAAGAAAAGATAAAAAATGCATGTTCACATGATAATGCTTCTTCTTATAGTTTAAATGATGCATGCTTAGAAGAGAATAAGGTTTTAAGGGAAAAGGTAGACTATCTCACTAAGACCCTTGAAAAATTCACTATTGGCTCAAACACCTTGAATATGATCATAGAGAGCCAAAGGGCAAGCTTTAACAAGAAGAGCTTGTTGGTGCAATCGACCCAGGTTACGATTAACTGGACTCGAGTTTGACTCGAGTGATGTTTTGATCTTTGACATGGAAATGGTATGTTTTAATGTTTGACATGGAAGTGTTGGACATAGAGCGTTGGCATTGATGTTTGACATTGATGTCTAATAATGTTTTGGGGAAATTGTTGATACAATCGACCCGGGTTATGATTAACCGGACTCGAGTTTTGACTCGAGGGGATTTTGATGGTTGACTAGGGTTGACCATGTGATGGAAAGTCCAAGTGGGACACTTGGTATTGGGAAAGTCCAAGTCTTGAGTACTTGGCATGTAAAGTCCAAGCATGGGTCTTGGCATGGAAAATTCAACATGGGTTGACAAGGGAAAGTCCAAGCTTGAGTCTTGGCATTTGAGAAGTCCAAAGGATTTGATATTGGCGGCGTAAAGTCCAAGCGGGAGTCTTGGCAGCATAAGTCCAATGGTTGACGGCGTAAAGTCCAAGCGGAGTCTTGACAACGTAAGTCCAATGTGCCTTGGCGGTGTATACACCGTTAGCATGACATAGCCGATGGAAGCACCTGAAGGCTAGCGCAATGGATGAACAAGTCATGGATGACTTGGAGGGATCCGAGAGGCACGAGGCTGACGGAGGTGGCTAGAAGGCTTAGGTCTAGGCTAAGGGTGGTCTAGCAAGTATGGGGGCACCATACTTGGGTTAAAACCTCATGTTTTTTGATTGGGGAAGTGTCCAGGTGGACGATCATTCTTTGGATCGTCAATCGATCGATCGTGTGATCAGTCGACTAGTGCTCGAGAAATTGGGCACAGAATGGAGTCGAGACTCGACTGCGGGGGAAGCAGTCGAGTAAAGGCTCCATCAGTCGATTGATGGGTATGATCAGTCGACTGATGATGGATACGTTGGATTTTTCTAGCGTGGATCTAGCCGTTGTCTCACGACAACAGTGACATCAGTCAACTGATGATCCCGAGCAGTCGACTAATCGACGATTTCCAGCCCAGGCAACAGCTTTAAATGGAGCTCATGGAGGAGGAAATCAACAAGGTTCTTTGAGGTGTTTTGGGGCGAGTTGCTGCTGCAATTCAGGGTCTCCAAGTGCTACTCGATCAACCTAGCAAGCAAGCATTCAAAAGCTCGGTGTAAAGTTTTCCTTACTTGCATTTTAGTGTAGTTGCTTGTATTCTTATTGTATTACTTTTGTAATCACTTGTAAGGGGTTTCTCCACCTCCGGATTGTTCCGAGAAGGAGTTGTTTGTGATTAGTGGTTGCGTGTGCATCACTAGAGCTCTTTAGAGCTCGATCCGTGGAGTAGGAACCATTCGGTTCCGAACCATGTTATATGCTTGTGTTGTGAATTGTGTTTGTCGTATTTTGTTATTGTTATTTGTTTTATTTCCGCTGCGCTAACGAGATTTGTAGACGAACGCAATTGAATTCCATCATCGTACAAGCATCAACGCTATTCACCCCCTCTAGCGGTCACAAATCCCCTACAATTGGTATCAAAGCCTGGGGCTCTTCTACGAACTAATCGCCAGGAGCTAAAGACGCTAGAGGGAAGAAGATGGATCTTCAAGAAAGATGGGGCGATGACATAGCGATTCCACTCGCTTTTGACCACGAGGATTTCACGTATTGGAAAGGTAGGATGAAATATTTTCTAATGTCAAATATAGAAAATTGGTTTGCCGTGATTATAGGATTTGATGCTCCAAGAGGAGAGAACGGAGAAATCCTCAAGATGAAGAGGTGGACCGAGGAGCAATGGTAAAAATTCAAGACAACCGTTAAGGTAACAAAAATATTAGTTAATTTGATACCTAATGATATTTTGTCTAGATTAGGAAGCTATAGGGATGCCAAGGAGTTGTGGAACAAGTTGGTTAAATTCTACAACAATCCCGAATCAATCCAAGAAGAAAAGGAAGAGGAGGAAGAGAGCTCATCCTCACAAGCAAGTGAGGATTCGGAAGTTGAGGAGGAGTCAACTTCCGGGTTAGTGGAAGAGAAAGAGGAAGAATTGGAGGAGACCTCCACCTCTAGGATTGAGGGGGAGGAGAGACCATCCACACCGGAGCAACCTCAAGAGGAGTCATCCACCTCCGGGAGGGATGAAAAACCCACTCCGATCACCACCGCCGAACTAGGTAACTCAAGCATGTCAATTAATAATAAAATTAATATTATATGCTTTGAGTGTAGGGAAGCCGGGCACTACAAGAGCAAGTGTCCGAAGAAAGTAAAGAAAGCTCCACCGGTACCAAAAGTCAAGGATGCCGGTGTCCCCACCAAGAAGAGCAAGGAGCACGTGGTGTGCTTCAAATGCTGACTACCGGGTCATTACCGGAGTCAATGCCCAAAGGGGGAGAAGAAAAATCAAAAGGGAGCTTCACAAGTAGGGAGAGCCTCTAAGGCAAACTCTAAGGTATATTGTAATGCTCCTTCTTTACTTAATAGACAAAAGCATGCTAGGAATTTTAATTCACTTGCAATTTATCATGAGAAACATGCTAGGAACAATAAATATTTTTGCCTAGGAGCTAAGAATATTCATTTTAATAATAAGGAGAAATTTGGGACTAATGTCCCTAAAACAAATTTATCTAAAGACAAATCTAGGTCAAATAATTCTAGACCAATTATACCTAGGGAGACAATTATAAAGGTACAAGAGCACCTAGGTTTTAACCCTAAATGAACTAGACATATGCCTAGGAAGAACCATGCCCAAGGATTAAATCAAAATTCTAAAATTGAGCAATTAGAGATTGAAAATCAAGCCTTGAGGTCAAGGCTTGAGAAACTTGAGGAGACCCTTAAGTTTATGCAAAACCAAATAAAAGGGTTAAATGGTCAAAGTCAAGAGTCTAGGACCAAGAGTCAAGGCCTAGGGTCTAAGAAACAAAAGATCACGATCCGAATCCAAATTCGGATCCAAAGACGAGTCCTCAAAACTCGCTTCTCCGGAGAGGTATTCGTCAACCGTTTGATGAATTCTTCGTCCTCCACCTATGAGGATTACCGAAGATCGAATCCCCGGTAAGTAAGGCACTGTCGGAGCTCCAAATGTTGTCCAAACGATGCTCCGACGAGAAGGAAACAAGCTGTCCAGAAAACTGGACAGCTTTGGTGGAGGAGTAGGGCCGGCCAAAAAGGAAAGGTGGAAGCTCACCTTATTACCGAACCCAAGGGAGATCACCGGAGCTCCTCTGGCAGCAGCTCGACGCCGGCAAGTGGAGAAGATGGCAGCTGGACGCCGATTCAAGGAGCTTGATGGTGGGCTGCGGCAAAGGGAGGTGTTGGCGCCGACTTCTCCAAGGAGAGGAGGGGGCGGCCAAAACTAGGGTTGCCTCAATTAGGGTTTAACAAAAACCCTTAAGCCCTATTTTATAGAGAACAAATTCTCTTAATGGTTATCGGATCATAACCATAAGGCCCGTTAACCCGCTCCATTAATTTAAGTTAAAATAAACCAAACCATGATGATTTATTTTAAGTTAAAACGAACCGAACCAACTTTGGTTCATTCGTTTATAATAAACCAAACCCTTTGGTTTATTCTCCTCCATTGGATTAGAACCAAACCATTTTGGTTCATCCATTATGTCTTCACCAGACACGGCCCATCCATGCTTCAATTGCGATTGAAACGATTTCATGCTTGCTCCACGTTTGGTCCAACCAAACCTAGTTTCTCTCGGTCTGAGAATCCCATTCTCAAGCTCATTTTAAATCCTTCGGATTACGCTCGTTGTGCGTGTGAACAAATAGGTTCTCGGTTTATGTTGGCCGTCTATAATTAACAATTAATTATAGAACGATCATGAGTGACACCTAGTAGTACATCATGATCCCCAATTAACCGAAAAGATCAACGGTTGATCCAGAACTATTTCTAAAACCCTTCAGCAGCTCGAATGAATCGTGCCCCATTCTCTTCACTCATCTTATACCCACTTGGTTCAGGACATGGTCTATAGTGTCAGTCCCCACTAGGATGACTACGTCACACCTAACCCAAGTATCATTTCCTCATCCTACGGATTCTAGTTACTGCACATGTATTGAAGAGTACCTTACTCTAAACATGTAATACTTTGGCCAAAGACTTTAGTAATAATCCGACGAGAGGCCATGAGTATACATCTCCTCGCAAGGAGTGGTGAATCCTTTATAGGCTATTCAAACACCTTCGATCACTTCGACTTATACCCAATCATCCCGGGTCCACATCTCCTCAGAGATGCTTGCTTAAGATGTCAAAGCATAAGTCTTTATGATCAAGATGACTTAAATACCGCAAGTCAAAGGAACATCTCACTTAAGCTACAGTAAGAACTTCATTGACATATCTATATATGAAGAGAACCATATGAAGTCTTACGGTTGGTCACTCCAATGAACTAGTTACCATAACTAGCATCCACGATTAACTCCGGACATCACAATGTCTCCAACCAGTGAGAATCAGTTGCTTGGATACACCAAGGAGTATACCTCGTGCTAGTCTCGACAGAATTGATGGTGTCCAAATCCATCAATTCATCGACTAGGGATAATTCTGATACATCACAATTACACATGTAGAGATACTCACTAGTTGTGATCAAATCACAAATTCTCTCATGCTGTGAGTCGTATCGCGGACATTCAGTAAATGAGTTTAAGATCCAATCAAATACATGAAACCATGTATACTCAAATAGTGAATCTTCATTTATCATATAAATGGTTCATACATAAGACAATTGCCTTAGGACATCTCTCATATATTACTAATATACTCCCACTTGGCCTAATGCCAATCGCTACGGTATCCAATACCATAAGCTGTAACATGACCCTCAAACTTACTTTGAGGTAATGCCTTAGTCAAAGGATCCGCTAAGTTCCTTTCAGTGGTGATTTTCTCGATTTGTATTTCTTTCCTACTGATGATCTCTCTGATAAGATGATAGCGGCGAAGCACATGTTTGGATCGTTGATGAGACCTTGGCTCTTTCGCCTGTGCAATTGCTCTATTGTTGTCGCAGTGGACCGGTATTGCTTCAACAATGGCTGGAATCACACCAAGTTCATAAATGAACTTCTTGATCCAAACCTCTTCCTTTGCTGCTTCCGAAGCTGCAATGTATTCTGCCTCAGTGGTAGAATCCGCTACAGTGTCTTGTTTGAAACTTGTCCAACTCACTGCGCCCCCATTCAAGGTGAACACGTATCCAGACTGAGACCTGGAATCATCCTTGTCTGTCTGGAAGCTGGCATCCGTTTACCCCCGTATCACCATGTCCCCTTCTCCATATATTAGGAACACATCCTTAGTTCTTCTTAAGTACTTAAGGATCGTCTTAACAGCCACCCAATGATCCATTCCTGGATCAGACTGGTATCTGCTCGTGACACTCAGAGCATACGATACATCGGACCTCATACATAACATAGCATACATGATAGATCCTATTGCGGATGCATAGAAAAATTGTACCCCCATGCGATGGGTAGGATAACCTTTCTTGGATTCCGACATGCTAAACCTCTTTGCTTTTCGGTCTATATATGTAGACTGCGAAAGACCAAGCAACCGTTTCGATCTATCTCTATAGATCTTAATCCCGAGGATGTAGGTTGCTTCTCCCAGGTCTTTCATGGAGAATGTCTTGGATAACCAAACCTTAACTGACTGTAAGATTGAAACATCGTTTCTTATAAGTAATATGTCATCGACATACAATACTAGGAACACGACTGCACTCCCACTAACCTTCTTGTACACACAAGGTTCGTCTGGATTTTGTGAGAAATCAAACTTTTTGATCGTCTCATCAAAACGGATATTCCAGCTCCTGGATGCTTGCTTTAATCCATAAATGGACCGTCGCAATTTGCATACCTTGGTTTTATCAACTGATGTGAAACCGTCAGGCTGTATCATATACGCGTCCTCGAGCAGGTTTCCATTAAGGAAAGTTGTTTTCACATCCATCTGCCATATCTCATAATCATAATGAGCCGCTATGGCCAGGAGCATCCGAATGGATTTAAGCATAGCTACAGGCGAATAGGTTTCGTCATATCCTTTCGCCACTAATCTAGCTTTATAGGTAATCACATTACCATCCATGTCGGTTTTCTTCTTGAAAACCCACTTGCACCCTATAGGATTAAGGCCTTCAGGTGGGTCAACCAAGTTCCAAACTTGGTTTTCATACATGGAATCCATTTCCGACTTCATGGCATCAAGTCACTTATCCCTTTCTGAACTTGTCAGCACTTCTTCATAACTGATAGGCTCCTCATCATCAATGAGTAACACGTCGTTCGATTCACTTACGAGAAATCCATATCTCTCAGGAATGTTGCGTGTTCTATCAGATCTACGAAGATGTGGTGTTACAATATGTCCAACCGATTGCTCATCACTATGAGTTATCGGCTATTGTGCTTCACCAGGTATCTCATCAATGTCTATTTGAGTCTCTCGAGCCTCCTCAAGCTCGACGACACTCTCACTATTTTCTTGCAAGAGAAACTCTTTCTCTAGAAACACAGCATGCCTTGAAACAAACACCTTTTGTTCCACAGGATGATAGAATTGGTAACCCCTTGTTTCATTAGGGTATCCAATAAATAGACATTTATCAGACTTAGTATCCAATTTGTCTGATACAGTCCGCTTCACATAAGATGGACAACCCCATATCTTCAAGTAAGATACATGAGGTTTCTTACCATTCTATATCTCATATGGAGTAGTAGAGACTACCTTGGTTGGCATTCTGTTTAACAAGTAAACAGTTGTCTGAAGTGCATAGCATCAAAAGGACTTGGGAAGATTCGCATGATTCATCATTGACCTGACCATGTCCAACAAGGTCCGGTTACACCTCTCAGATACACCATTATGCTGTGGTGTATATGGCGGATTCCATTGAGACAATATACCATTGTCTCTTAGATAATCAAGAAACTCTTGACTTAAGTATTCACCACCTCGATCCGATCGAAGTATTTTAATACTCTTGTTATGTTGTTTCTCTACTTCATTTCTGAATTCTTTGAACCTTAATTTCAAAGGCTTCAGACTTATGTTTCATCAAGAACACATACCCAAACCGTGAGTGATCATCGGTGAAGGTAATGAAGTAGCTATAGCCTTCTAAAGCTTGAGTTGACATAGGTCCACATACATCAGTATGTATTAGACCTAGTAACTCTCCCACTCGTTCACCTTTTCCTGTAAAAGGTAACTTAGTCATCTTGCCTTTTAAGCATGATTCACATGTATCGTATGAATCCAATTCAAACGATTCCAGAATTCCACATCGGTGTAATTCGGACATGCGTTTCTTGCTTACATGGCCAAGACGACAATGCCACATGTAGGAGTCTAATTGATTATCCTTTCGAGCACGCTTGTTGCTCGCTTCGATATTGAAAACATCACTGGATACGTCCAGCGTATAAACACCATTGCTTAAAGTTCCAGTCCCATAAAAAACTCCATTCAAAGTTATGTAACAACAATTGTTACTAAAAGTCAAATAGTACCCATTTCTATCTAACCAAGAAATAGAAATGATATTTTTTATCAACGAAGGAACATAAAAGCAACTGTCCAGTTCTAAGACAAGTCCTGCAGGGAGTTTCAACAAATACGTTCCGATGGCAAGTGCAGCAACCTTTGCTCCATTCCCAACACGTAAATTTGACTCTGCCTTGACGAGTCTTCTTCTATTCCTTAGCCCATGTATGTCATTACATATATGTGAGCCACACCCAGTATCCAATACCCAAGTGTCTGAGGGAATAGAATGAAAATCAATAATGAAGATATATGAAAAAGATGGAGCATCTTATGCCTTATCCTTCTTCATGGACTCAAGATAAATCTTGCAATTTCTTTGCCAATGGCCCTACTTGCCGTAATGATGGCAAGTGCCCTTTTGAGCTAGTTCTGCCTTTTAGCCTTTTTCTTCTTCCCCTTCTGTTGTTCCTTTGACTCCCTCTTAGAACCTTTCTTCGAGGAATCAACTAACAACACCATCCCCTGCTCATGCTTCTCAGAAGGCTCCGCAGTCTTCAGCATGTTGAGCAGTACCACAGATGAACCTTCTTGCATCTCAGAGGTGAAGAGGAGTTTGGAGACTTCGAACCTTTCGAATCTCACTTGCTTATCAAACAACTCATAAAGATGAAGGACTACGATATGAGCATTCATATGCTCATGCTGCTTCCGTAGCTTGGGTTCCATCATGGCTAGCATGATGCAACTCATTTGTTCAGAATCACTCACATGTTTCTGATAGGCCAACAATTGGTCCAGAGTTGCATTGTCACTAGGACGGGCAGGAAGAGGCGCTTCGAGGACATTTGCAAGTTTTTCAACCTTGAGAACAATTCTCAAGTTTCTAAGCCAGTCCAAGAAGTTTGGCCCAGTCAATTTATTTGAATCCAAAATGGAACGCAAATTCAAAGACATCATGATCAATCTTAGAAATACAAAACGAGCATATATGAGAAAGATGATTTTTAAAATGCATCAATATACATTCATAAATCCCATTCATTTTTCGAATTTCAAAAACCCCCAAAATCACTTCAAGAGATCGTAGGTCCATCTCCGAATGGGCTGATATCCATCATAGATATGAACAACCTTGGAGAGAGTCCAACAAGCCATTCATAACTACGATGGTAGGTATCAATTATACCGATTGCATATCATGTATATGCAACTATCACAATGTGCTATCAACTAATTGAATGTTCACACATACATCGGGTTGTTAACACATTAACAAGTATGCATCATATGCATAGCACCCAACTTCCCCTCCCTTTACATCGACCTTGGAGAGAGTCCAACAAGTCGATGCTCCAGGTTAAAGCCGACCCATTAATCAAGAAATAGTTTTAATATGGTTAGAGCGCATTCAACCAATTAGCCTGGCTTGGAGAGAGTCCAACAACCAAAGCTAACGATTGACCTCTGACTCTTACCATATTAGTATTAAACTATTCCATGGTTTGAACATGTTCGGGTTCGAGTCGGGCTTGGAGAGAGTCCAACAACCTAAACAAGAAATAGAACTCTGGTTCTAACCATATTAATGGAAGGTGTAGGCTTTAATATTGAGTTAGGGTTTTTATGTCTCATCCTCTTTGCATGCAAATAACTATTATCTACATGGCATGACATACGTGACATAGATCTACATGTCACGACACGCATGACATAATGATATGCATCTAATGCAATTACATGTCATACAATTATGTTATGTACAATATTTCCTTATATGCCATAACTATTTATGGAAATAAAATATGTTTAAGATTTGATTCTCCAAATCAAATCATGATTAAATTAGGAAACAAATTTCCAAATCTAATCACATATTTTATTTGTGGAAATAGTTGATTAAGGAAAGTCAATTTAGGAAACCAATTTCCTAAATCATCAAAACTACTTATGGAAATAAAATATTTTAAGATTTGATTTCCCAAATCAAATCATGATTAAATTAGGAAACAAATTTCCAAATCTAATCAAATATTTTATTTATGGAAAATATCAATTTCCATAAATACTTCCAACTTTCCAAAAGTGGAAGATTTCCATAAATACTTCTAGACTTTCCAAAATTGAAAAATTTTCATAAATACTTCTAACTTTCCAAAATTAGAAAATTTCCAGAAATATCATTATGACTATCGCAAAAACAATTTTATGATTATGTCGAAACACAACCTGGGCTCTGATACCACTGTTGGGTTTCCGGCACCGCGGCGAGTGTGTGTTCGAACATGTTTCATAAACATGTGCACAGCGGAAGGAAAAAAAATAATAAATCTACATTTATTATAACACACACATCACATGCATGCATAATACAACATGTGTAGACATAACCATAAATTTAAATTTTTGCAATAAAAGGAAATTTAACTACGTATACCTTACGTATCACGTGTAGCGGGAACGACATCAACCGGAACGATCCTCGCTAGAATCATCTCTATCCGTGTCCACGTCGAGTATCTTCGGGATGACTTCACTAAGTCACGAGCCTCGTCTTCGTATGGGTTACTATCCTCGTGTTGAAGATGATGTGATCGAGAGAAGATCACGATCCGAATCCAAATTCGGATCCAAAGACGAGTCCTCAAAACTCGCTTCTCTAGAGAGGTATTCGTCAACCGTTTGATGAATCCTTCATCCTCCACCTATGAGGATTACCGGAGATCGAATCCCCGATAAGTAAGGCGCTGTCGGAGCTCTAAACGTCGTCCAAACGACACTCTGATGAGAAGGAAATAAGCTGTCCAGAAAACTGGACAGCTTTGGTGGAGGAGTAGGGCTGGCCAAAAAGGAAAGGTGGAAGCTCACCTTATTACCGAACCCAAGGGAGATCACCAGAGCTCCTCCGGCAGCAGCTCGACGCCGGCAAGTGGAGAAGATGACAGCTGGACGCCGGTTCAAGGAGCTTGATGGTGGGCGGCGGCAAAGGGAGGTGTTGGCGCCGACTTCTCCAAGGAGAGGAGGGGCGGCCAAAACTAGGGTTGCCTCAATTAGGGTTTAACAAAAACCCTTAAGCCCTATTTTATAGAGAACAAATTCTCTTAATGGTTATCGGATCATAACCATAAGGCCCGTTAACCTGCTTCATTAATTTAAGTTAAAATAAACCAAACCATGATGGTTTATTTTAAGTTAAAATGAACCGAACCAACTTTGGTTCATTCGTTTAAAATAAACCAAACCCTTTGGTTTATTCTCCTCCATTGGATTAGAACCAAACCATTTTGGTTCATCCATTATGTCTTCACCAGACACGGCCCATCCACGCTTCCATTGCGACTGAAACGATTTCATGCTCGCTCCACGTTTGGTCCAACCAAACCTAGTTTCTCTCGGTCTGAGAATCTCATTCTCAAGCTCGTTTTAAATCCTTCGGATTACGCTCGTTGTGCGTGTGACCAAATAGGTTCTTGGTTTATGTTTGCCGTCTATAATTAACCATTAATTATAGAACGATCATGAGTGGCACCTAGTAGTACATCATGATCCCCAATTAACCGAAAAGATCAACGGTTGATCCAGAACTATTTCTGAAACCCTTCAGCAGCTCGAATGAATCGTGCCCCATTCTCTTCACTCATCTTATACCCACTTGGTTCAGGACATGGTCTATAGTGTCAGTCCCCACTAGGCTGACTACGTCACATCTAGCCCAAGTATCATTTCCTCGTCCTACGGATTCTAGTTACTGCACATGTATCGAAGAGTACCTTACTCTAAACATGTAATGCTTTGGCCAAAGACTTTAGTAACAATCCGACGAGAGGCCATGGGTATACATCTCCTCGCAAGGAGTGGTGAATCCTTTATAGGCTATTCAAACACCTTCAATCACTTCGACTTATACCCAATCATCCCGGGTCCACATCTCCTCAGAGATGCTTGCTTAAGATGTCAAAGCATAAGTCTTTATGATCAAGATGACTTGAATACCGCAAGTCAAAGGAACATCACACTTAAGCTACAGTAAGAACTTCATTAACATATCTATATATGCAGAGAACCATATGAAGTCTTACGGTTGGTCACTCCAATGAACTAGTTACCATAACTAGCATCCACGATTAACTCCGGACATCACAATGTCTCCATCCAGTGAGAATCAGTTGCTTGGATACACCAAGGAGTATACCTCGTACTAGTCTTGACAGAATTGATGGTGTCCAAATCCATCAATTCATCGACTAGGGATAATTCTGATACATCACAATTATACATGTAGAGATACTCACTAGTTGTGATCCAATCACAAATTCTCTCATGCTGTGAGTCGTATCGCGAATATTCAGTAAATGAGTTTAAGATCCAATCAAATACATGAAACCATGTATACTCAAATAGTGAATCTTCATTGATCATATAAATGGTTCATACATAAGGCGATTGCCTTAGAACATCTCTCATATATTACTAACAGGAGGGCATTAATCCCATGTGGCATGCACTCTAGGGAAATCGACCTTTGTCTATTACAACAATCTACCACCAGAGTACCAACTCGGCTACGCCTATGGTGGCGACGTCATGTCATATATGATTGTATAGAACTTGTCTTTTTTGATGCATGATTTTTGATTTTATCATGTCATGACATACATACCTTATTCAAGTATGATAGACTTTCTTTTTAAAGTTATGTATATGATATATGTCAATCATTTTCATGCATTGATTTATTTATTTGTAATTAAGAACAAATGATAATATTTGACATCCTAAGTAGGGTTGCCAAATTAAAAATGCATAGATAAAATACATGATCCTCTAGTTTAGAGAAGAACTATTTTATATCTCACAAGAATTATAGGATAAATTGTGTGTATATTGATACACATTAGATATAAGTGGGATATTAGGATGATGAGTTAAGTACAAGGTGTCAATATAGGGCATTAAAATGAACTAAACTTCATCAAATGATATGGATTCCATAAGGATGAATCATGAGAAAAGCTAATGTACAAGTCATGTACACTCGACTCATAGATCATTATTGAAAATTAATTTTTAAATTATTTTTAAAAATCTTGGTGAATTATATTTGTTGATAGAAATCACCATGATAGTGTTGATATAAAGCTAGAATGGAACATTGAAATTTTTAAAGGTTTCCAACTTTATATCATTTTTTAAAAATAATAGGTATTTTTATAGAAAATTATTTGTTCCTATAGTATTTAACATAATTAATATCTGTATAAATTTTTAAGATTTTTTTAAAACTAGGGAATTACTTATGCCTTTTCAAAATTGGAATGAAAAAATATTTTTTAAATTATCAAAAAAATAGTTGATTGATTCAGAAAACCAATCGATTGAAATTAATATCAAACGATTGATGGATTGATCAATCGACTATTGAGTAAGCAATATTATTTTAGCCATTTAAGCTCAATCCTATATATGCTAACTAGAGGGTTAGGACAAGCATTAAAAAGGATTTTTTTTTTATGAAAATGAATAAGAGAGTTAAAAAGAAGAACAATTAAACTTTTAAGAGAGGTTAAGGTTCAAGGTTGAACATTTGACCTCATAATTTAGAATTTAAAACTTCCTAAAGATTTAAGGACTCTTTAAAAATATTATTGGTGTAATGGTTAAGGAGGAGTATGCCTTCAAGATGAGGTTCTTTTTGAAGACATGAAGACTGAATTATTTATCAAAAAGAGGAGAATGAATGGTATATATTGATGAATGAATAATTAGGTTAGAGTTTTTATGGAGTTTTTTTAGTGTATGTCAAAGGGGAATAATGAAATTTAAATTAGAAAACATTCATTATGTTTTGATATAAGAAGTGATAAGTTGAACTAATGAGTTAACCTAACATCAACATATCATCAAACATCAAAAAGAGGGAGATTATGGATACAATCGACCTCTAGTCAAGGTTGACCAAGCTCGAGTGGGGCTTAAGTTGAGTTTTGATGTTTGAATAAGATGTGACGATGTTTAAATGGTATATGACCGAGAGATACTTTTTAAGAGGGAGAATTTTGGTTAAAGGTGACTAAGCTCGAGTCAATCATAAGTGGAGATTATTGGAGAGGGAGATTATTAGTGTAATCATCATTAGATCAGGTTAACTATGATAGATGTAGGATTTGATGTAAGGTGATTAAGCGAAAAGTCAAATAAGACAAGACTAACTAGATACTCAACAAGTAGAAACGTCTAAGTGAGTTATGGAGGATCGAACACTTGGCGTGATATGAAGAAAATCCAAGTGAGTCATGGAGGTCCGGACACTTAGTAATCGGAAGTCGATCGAAGAGTTAACAAAAGGCAAAGTCCAAGTGGATCATAGAGGATCAGACATTTGACATATAGATATAATTTCTAATAGGCCATGGGAGACTAGATGATAGGTTAGTGTGAAAGTACAAACAGGTCAAGGAAGATGAGATGTTTGACATTAGAAAAATCTCAATAGATCAAGATTAACTAGATAATAGACATGAGAGGGAAAGTACAAATAGATCATAGATGATCAGATGTTTGGTGTAGGTGAAATTCTAGCAAGTCAAAAGTGATCAGATGCTAGACAAGTGAAGTCAAGGTAAGTCAAAGATGGTTGGATGCTAGATGGGTGAAGTCTTGACAGGTCAAGAATTACTAGATGTCGGGCGAGAGAAGTCCTAATAGGTTAATGTTAATTGGATACCAGGTGAAGTGAGAATTAACCTTAGTGAGGATTGAAATTGAAGTATCAATTGATTGATAGGGTACATTATGTTGGTGCAACAAGCCCCGGGTCAATGTTGACCAAACTCGAGTAGTGTTTTGATGTTTGATAATGGGTTTGACCATTGTTTGACAATATAGTTTGACCATATGTTGACGATATGACTAGTGGATGATTGGGATATCCAAAGTCATATGAGGAGATTATTTGGCGGAGATTGTTGGAGCAATCAACCTCGAAAGTTTAAGTTTGGATACTTGGCATGGAAAGTACAAGCATGGTCTTGGCATGGAAAGTCCAAGCATGGTCTTGGCATAGAAAGTCCAAGAATGAGCTTGGCATGGAAAAGTCCAAGCATGGTCTTGTCAATTGGAAAGTCCAAGAATGGTCTTAGCAAGGAAAGTCCAAGTCATGGGTACTTAGCAATGGTAAAGTCCAAAGGTATAGTCTTGACGGCATAAGTCTAAGCATATGATCTTGACGACATAAAGTCTAAGTGAACTTTGGCAATTGGGAAGTCCAAGGGTAGATTTGGCAGTGAAGTCTAAGAATGGGTCTTGACGGCGTAATTCCAAATAGATCTTGGCAAGGAAGTCTAAGGGTGAGGTTTTGGTAGCATAAAGTCCAGGCATGTGGTCTTAGCGGCATAAGTTCAAATGAACCTTGGCAAAGGACCCAGTTAGTATGACATAGTCGATGGAAGCACTTGAAGGCTAATGCGAAGGATGAAGAGTCATGGACTTGAGAGATCTGAGAGGTGTGAGGCTGATGGAGGTGGCTAGAAGACTTAGGTCTAGGCTATGGGTGATTACCAAGTATGAGGGGATCATATTTGGGTTAAGCCTCATGTTTGAGGTTTACTAGTCGAATGAGGTTATGAACCAATCGATTGGCTGAGTGTTTGACACTTAGAAGGTTAGTTTACTTAGAGTAATCGACTGAGATTATGACTAGTCGACTTGATGAGGAGTCGACTGAGACTCGACTACTCGGCTAAGGTTGTGGCAGTCGACTGCCATGTATGGGCAGTCGACTGGCCTTGAGCAGTCGACTACCATGGATGGAAAGTCGGTTGATGGCTCTGTAGTAGTGCACAGATTGTTACGTAGTCGATTGGTCAGTCAAGTAGGGGCAACAGTCGACTGCTAGTAAGGGCAATCGATTGCTGATGTATCTTTTGGATAGATTCTAGCATGGATGGAGTAATTGTGAGACAATGGATAGACTAGCAGTCGACTAGTGCCTTTTGGTAGTCGACTGCTGAGTGCAAAATCAGTCAACTACAGGTTATAAAAGGAGCAACTCATGAAGGATTTCGACCAAGGTTCTTGGGCGATTTTGAAGCGAAGTGTTGTTGCATTTCAGGGTCTTCAAAGGCTTCCAAAGCAACCAAAAGAGCTCTCAAGCAAAGATTATTATGTAAAGTTTTCTTTACTTGTATTTCATTTCTTCTTTATAATACTTGTTGATTTTTCATTGTAGTTCTTTGTAAGGGGTTTCTCCACCTCCGGCGTGTTGCCAAGAAGGAGGAAGAGTATGGGTGTGGATCATTAGCTCACCATGGAGTAGGAACCGTAGATTCCAAACCATGTAAATTTTGTGTATTGCTTGTGTTGTGATTGTATTTATTATTCCATTGCATATCACTAACGTATTGTAGACAAGCATGATCAAAGCGAAGTGAAAAATGCTATACAACCAGCCCCCTCTCTAGCGTGACATCGATTCCTCTACACATTAGTCGGTTGATAAATCCTAAGCTCCAAATTCAAGGATTTAAGAAAATTTACATGGAGTCTTAGTGTGATCAGTTGAATGATAGGTTTCATCATTCAACTGATGTAAACCAGTCGACTAATGGATTTGATCAGTCAATTGGTATCACTATGGAAGAGTATAAAAGATTTTGTAGTCGACTGTGGGACTTGACTGGATAGATTCCAGTCAACTAATGATGAGTGGAAGTCAATTAATGCTTGTTGGTGCAATTGGCTTTAGGTCAAGGTTAACCAAGCTCGAGTTGAGTTTGACAATATGACTAAAGGTAAAGGATGATATGAGGGAGATTATTGGTACAACAACCTTAGGACAAGGCTGACCAAGCTTGAGTGAGGCTCAAGTTGAGTTTCGATATATGGATGATAATATGACTATGGGATGGTATGGGGCATCCATAGTCATATAGAGTTTAGCATGAAGTCAAGTAGGTCAAGGTTGACCAGATACTTAGCAAGGTGGAAATCCAATTGGGTCAAGGAGGACCGAATACTTAGTAGTGGAAAGTCCAATAAGGAGTTGGCAAGTGGGGAATCCAAGTAGGTCAAGGAGGACCAAATACTTGGTGGTGAAATTCCAACAAGGAGTTGGCAAGTGAAAAATCCAAGAATATCAAGAAGGATTGGATGCTTGGTGCCGATGAAGTCCTAGCAGGTCAAGGTAACCAGATAACTAGGCAAGTGAAATCTTGACAGTTTATGGTGACTGTACTTGGCAAGTGAATTCCCTACAAGTCAAAGTGACCATGCTTGGCAAGGGAAGTCCTGACAAGTCAAGGTGACGTGCTTGACAAGTGAAGATCCGACATGTCAAGGTGACCGTGCTTGGAAAAGAGAGGTTCTGACAGATCAAGGGTGATCAAGTGTTGGACGAGAAAAGTCCTGGTAGGTTGAGGTCAATTGAATACCAAGCGAAGCGAGAGTTGACTTGAAATTAGGTTGAAACTGAGGTATTAGTCTATTGGTAGGATTTACCAGTCGACTAGTGTTATTGTTCACGCTTGGTTGAGTTTAGAACTCGACTGTGAATAGTAGCAATCGACAACTGTAATAACAATTGGCTGCTACTATTCATCAATTGATAGGGGAGAGCAAAAATTCAGTTAAACCGAACAAATCAACTGAGCCAAAAAGTTTGGTTCGATTTATTCGAAAATTTATTTTTTTTAAATATCAATATTTTTTGTTCGATTTCGAAACGAAATAATCAATTGAACTGAGTAAACCAAATTGGAGTCCATTAGTCGACTGATTTGTTATATCAATCAACTAATGAACTCCAGTCGACTAATTAATATAAATTAGTCGACTGATATATCGACTGATACCTTCTTGATCATCATCAGTCGACTAGATATACGACTGCTGATAAAAGTTCAATCGATTCAATTTTTTATCGGTTTGATTTGTTCAAAAAAGTTCGGTTTATTCGATTTTAATTTAATTGGTTCAGTCGGTTTGGTTATTAACCGATTCCTCACCCTTACCAGCCGACTGCTATAGTAACAATCGATTGTGAATAGTATTTTCAGCCTATGAATTGAATAGAATGTTTGCAACTCAACTAGCCAGTTCAATTGAAGCTCATTAATTGATTGTGATTTATGGTAGTCGATTGGTGCACTGTAGCAGGTCAAAATCTGACGTGGATTTAGCCATGAAGAGTAACGATCGATGACTAGTCGACTAGTGGTAAGACTATTCAACTGGTAGGGGGAAATCAGCCTGATGAGAAGCCTATAAGAAGGGATTTTGAGGTGATTTGAAAGTGCTGGTTCTTGGAGACTTTGAAAAAGATTTGCTATCATATTCCAGACCTTCCAAGGTATTTCAAAGCAACCAAGCTACAAGCAAGTAAAATTGCAATCGTGTAAAGTTTTTTATTCTTATTCTTTCATATTGTTTGTATATTTGTATTTGGTTGTTTATGTTGTATAAGAATAGGTTGTAAGAGGTTTCTTCACCTCTGAAAGGTTTTCGAGAAGGAGAAAGAGATAGTAAATATATTGCTAGGAGCTAGGTTGTGTTGGTGTAGTGGGTACCTAAGTCAAACCTAAGTTTTGATTATAGCAAACGATACAAAGTTAAGCTCATATCGTTATCTCACGAGCTGAATCGAGTGTGCATAAAAGTGCTAAAGCCGGAGCTGAAGGCTGGCGACACCCGGAGGAAGCTGCAGTGGTCGGGCGACACTCGAGTGACTTCGGAGAGAGCCGAAGGAATCGAGTGGAAGGCCGGAAGCGAGAGCTACAAAGTAAGTATCGAGGTAAGCTCGTGTGTGTGAGCATAAGTGAGGTCATATCCTTCTTATGAGGATGGTCTTAAGCGTAGATCCGACCAAAGACATCCCATGGATGGTTTAGGTCGAGATCGGACAGTCAGCGACCATTGAAATTATATTTTTATTAAGCTAACTTGTGATTTCAGCAAGCATCAGTCGACTGCCCACAAGAGCCACTCGACAGCCTTCATCAGTCGACTGCTGAGTGTTGTGACTCGACTGACGCTCCCATCAATCGACTGATGGTCAAGGATCAACTTCGAGGAGTCAAGCCTTATCACCTCATTCCAAGGGGCTTTGTGCCTAGTTTTGATTGGCTGAAGGTCCACTTGATAAGGGGCTCAAAAGCTATAAAAGGAGGGGTTCTCTAAAGGTTTTTCATCAATTAAAAAGTTCCATAAAGCCTCCATAACGTGACGATGCTCCAACGACTCCATGGCGACGAAGTGCTACAGAAATGCCGACGACACAAGCTCAAGCCTCCATCCATTTGGTCGTCGGTAAAAGTTTTTTTTGGTCGTCCATTAACTCTTGTATTCACTTTCTATTCTACGAGCTTTTATTGCAACGAGGAGAGGGGGAGTGTCCCTCTACCTCAAGCTTTGTTTGTTTTTTGTGTATTCGATTAACTCCTACCTCCAACGAGGAGGAATTCGTTAGTGATTTGCCCTTCATGCGTGGTCAAGGACCACTAGGGCCTTAGAGTAGTAGTCGTAGGCTACGAACCAAGTAAAATCCTATTGTGTTCATTTTATCTTTCCACTGCATTGACTTGTGTTTCAAAATGAATTCGACGAAAAGTTTTTATCGCTATTCACCCCCCCCTCTAGCGATCCGCTCGATCCAACAATTGGTATCAAAGCCGAGGGCGCTAAGATCTGGTGAAACCACCGATCTAGCATTGTTTTTTTTATTTCATTTTCGTTTAATTTTTTATTTTACAAGCTTTTACTTGTGTCTCCCACACTACTAATCCAAGATGCAAGTCTTGGAACATTTTTCTTGTTTTTGTCTTTACTAGATTTTGCTTTCCTTTCTTCTTCTTACCTTTTGTGTCAAATGGCCCATCTCGAGGGTTTTAGCACCGTCTGACCTCCGTTTTACAATGGAGACGATTTCCATTACTGGAAAGGTCGGATGGAATGCTTTCTCAAAACCCAAATTGAAATGTGGATCATAATCCAAACGAGATTCACACTTTCGACTAATGAAGATGGTGAATCTTTGGATTATGACCAATGGACCAATGCCATGAAAAGGCAAGAAGAAGTCGACGCAAAAGTAATGCAAATCCTCCAATGTGGTCTATTAAAGGAGGAGCTCAACCGCGTCGGCCCCTTCATCAGCGCAAAGGATCTCTGGACAAAACTAGTGGAGCTACACGAAGGGACCGATGAAGCCAAGGTATATAAGCGTGATCTTCTTTTCAATAGGTTGTATAATCTAAAAATGCAGGAACACGAGACGGTGATGCAACTGCACGCTTGGGTTCAAGATATCGTCAACAACCTACACACAATCAGACAAAAGGTCGAAAACTTCGACCTTATCAAGTACGTACTAAACTCGTTTCCTAGGACCACCTTGTGGGCATCCATGGTCGATGCCTACAAGGTCTCTAAGGATCTTTCAAAACTTAGATTAGATGAATTGTTTTCGGATTTTGAACTCCATGAACAGTCCAACTCGGAACCCGAGAAGGGTATAGCACTTTTTGCAGGATCGAAGAAGAAGACCGTGATCAAGCCACCCCCGAAGGAGGAAGAAGATGAGTACGAGTCGGAGGTCGACCCAGAAATGGAGGTCGAACTAGTCAACCTAGTTCAGAGGATGATCAAGGGCCAAATGCGAACCGTCACTCGACCCAACGAAGGTAAGCCTAAAAGTTCTAATGTTAGGTGTTACGAATGCAACATGTTTGGACATATCAAGTCCGAATGTCCGAAGCTCAAGAGCAAAGCACCGAAACTCAAGAAGGCACTCAACGCTATGTGGCAAGAAATGTCAGAGGAAGAAGACGATGATCACATCTTCATGGCTAAACCAGTTGAATCGGAGACGGAGTCTGAACCAGAGCACAAGTCTGAAATCGAAGACGAATCGGACTACGAAGCTCTATTCAAGACAAGCCACGGATCCACATCCGGTTCAAGAGATACACGTAAGGTAAGTCGATCTCTTATTAGTACTCTTTATAGTGCGATTAAATTCTTAACTAGAAAGTTAGCTAAGTCCGAGTCCAAGGTTGAGACCCTGGTTGAGGAGGTTAAACTTTTTAAACACGAGGTCTCCCTAACCTCTTTGACTAGTCAAGTTCGAGAGGAGGACTCAACTCGGGTTGAAAAGCTTGAAGTTGAGAACTCACTCTTAAAATGTCAAGTCGAAGATCTTAGGAACACGTTGGAAAGGTTTACTTTGGGATGCAAGGGACTTGATCTCCTACTTGGATCGCAAAGGGTCGTGTACAACAAGGTCGGACTAGGGTTTATCTCAAATATGACCAACAAGTCGTATATGTCGATTGTAAGTCGACACAAAAAATGTGTCCAAGCATGGGTCCCTAAGACCTCTTTGATTTTAAACTTAGGATCCAACCAGTACTGTGTTCTTAAGGACCAAATCCACTATGTGGAGAGACCGAACCAATTCAACGGTCCAGGGGGAGCCAGTATAAAATTTTTGTGTGCTCTAACTTAGAAATTGCATGCTTAGGTCCTTTATTTTTTTTCTCTCTTTTTAGAATGGTTAGATAGGACTATAACTCATAAATACTTGGTAACATAGTACCAGGACGCGGCGAGATGATAGTACGCTAGGAAAGCGGAGTCTCGTGTATTCGAGCTAAGATAAGGTGTATCTAGTTCGGTGCACTTGACCGAGTGGAACTAGATGAAGCTACCTCGTCGTATCCTAGACTAGTTAGACCAGGAAGTTGTCTTAGGTGAGTCAAGTCTCTATTTTCTTGAAAATGGCTTTGTCTAAGGAAGTGGTCATTTTTTCGATCAAAGAAGGCCCCTATACCTCGCCACGACCTGGAAGCCATGATCTTGAAAAGGTGACTTGATGAGCTTAAGGTTAAATCTAAATCTAACATGAGGATGACAAGTGCTCAAATCATTAAATTCAAATCAAGTAAAATTGGAAGTCATCTAACAAGAACATATAAGGATAACATGCTTGATCATGTAGACATGGGTGAGATGATTTAGGTTTAATAATTTACAACCAACCTTTAGCAATTCCAATATCCGATCCAACTACTTTGTGTGTAGGATCAATGGATGTTGGACAGTGGTTGTTCCCGACACATGATCGGGGATCAACTCAAGTTTTTGAAGCTTCGATTTAAACGACAAGGATCGGTAGCCTTCGGAAACAACGACAAGCTCAAAATCATCGGATTAGGTGATATTGAGCTCAACTCAAACTTTATTATTCAAAATGTCTTATTGGTAGAAAATTTCCAATATAATTTACTTAGTGTAAGTCAATTGTGTGATAATAACTATAAGGTCATATTTCTACAAAATGAATGCGTAATTAAAACAAATGAAACCTCTAAAACAATTCTTAAAGGAACTAGAAATAACAATATTTATACTATTAATTTAACTAACTCCTCAACCAAGTGTCTTATGACACGGCAAGAGGAATCTTGGTTGTGGCACCAACGACTCGGTCACTCGCACTCAAGACTCATCTACAAGATGAGTCAGAGTGACTTAGTCAGAGGTTTGCCTAACCTGAACAACTTGGATAATAAAATATGTAATGCTTGTCAACAAGGTAAACAATCTAGGACATAACATCAACTAACTAATCAAGAATGAACCAAAAGTGTTCTTGAGCTCCTACACATGGATCTATTTGATTCACACGGAGCTAAGTCACTTAATGGGAGTCAATTCTGCTTAGTCATAATTGACGACTATTCTAGATTTACTTGGGTTAGGTTCATCAAACACAAAAGTGATACCCTAGATCAATTAATCAACCTATTTAAACTAATAGAAAATCAACAAAACCTTAAAATCAAAAGACTTAGGAGTGATCATAGTGGTGAATTCGAGAATCACATGTTTATAGAATTCTATAACCTAAATGGATACCACCATGAGTTCTCATGCCCTAGAACCCCACAACAGAATGGCCTAGTAGAACGTAAAAATAGAACCCTACAAGAAGCCGCTAGGACAATGTTAAACGAGTATAACCTACCCGATAGGTTTTGGAGCAGAAGCCGTTAGTACAACTTGCTATGTCCAAAATAGGATTCTTATGGTAAAGAGGCACCTTAAGACCTCATACGAGATTTATTACGATAAAATACCCAACATCAAGTACTTTAGGGTGTTTGGATGTAAGGTACATATCCTAAACACTAAGGATTACCTAGGGAAATTCACATCCAAAACCTCTACCGGAATCTTTCTAGGATACTCGACTATGAGTAGAACCTATAGGGTATATAACCATGACACCCTTAGAGTCGAAGAGACTATTAATGTAGTGTTTGATGAAGGACACGAACCTACAAAACCCCTATCAAGCCCAATTAGTGAGCCGATTCATACCATACTCGACTCTGATCTTGAGATCGAGCCTAGTATTAATCCTAACCTAAGTCAACCAAGTCATCCTATTGACCAAGTGATAGGTGACTCTAACCCAAGTCAAACTAGGAATCAAACGAATCATCCTATCGACCAAGTGATAGGTGATCCAATCCTAGGAGTTCGAACTAGAGCTTCATACCGAAACCTTAGTCAAATCTCCTTGATTTCAAAAATTGAACCCAAAACCATTGACCAAGCTCTTCTTGATCCCGATTGGATTATTGCAATGCAAGAAGAGCTAGCTCAATTCACTAGGAACAAAGTATGGGAATTAGTATCACCACCTAAAGATAAAACAATCGTTGGAACAAGGTGGGTGTTTCAAAATAAACTTGATGATAAAGGTGAAGTAGTTAGGAATAAAGCTAGATTAGTAACTAAAGGATTTAGTCAAGTCGAAGGTTTAGATTACGACGAGACCTATGCCCCAGTAGCTAGATTAGAGTCCATCCGAACATTATTAGCATATGTTGCACATCGAGGATTTAAGTTGTTTCAAATGGATGTAAAGTCAGCATTCTTAAATGGATATATTAAGGAAGAGATTTATGTTAGTCAACCCCCCGATTTTGAAAGTCTAGATAAACCCGACCATGTCCTTAGATTAAAGAAAGCTCTCTATGGACTCAAACAAGCTCCTCGAGCTTGGTACGAGAGGCTTTTGATTTATCTTAAGTCCAAAGGATTTAACCAAGGCCTAGTTGATCCAACCCTCTTCATAAAAATAGTAGGTAAGGAAATATTTATAACCCAAATTTACATAGATGATATCACCTTTGGAACCACCAATTCAATCCTACTAAACGAATTCATTTCACTTATGGAAAGTGAATTTGAAATGAATTTAGTAGGTGAGTTGAGTTTCTTCTTAGGTCTACAAATTAAACAAACTAAAGATGGAATATACTTACACCAACGCAAATATACTAGGGAATTAATTAAATGTTTTGGAATGCAAGACGCTAAAATTATTAATACCCCAATGGCAAAAAATGTAAATATAGGAGAAGATGTAACTGGAAATTCAATCGACCTAAAATATTATAGGAGCATGATAAGGATCCTCCTTTACTTAACTACTAGCCGACCTGATATCTTTTTTGTAGTAAGTATGTGCACAAGGTTCCAAACCTATGCCAAAGAATCTCACCTAACTCTAGTTAAGCGTATCCTTAGATATCTAAAGGGTACACTTAATGTCGATATTTGGTATCCTAGATCTACCGAGTTCGAACTAATCGGCTACTCCAACTCGGACTATGCCGGTAGTAAGCTCGATAGAAAGAGTACGAGTGGTTGTTGTCAACTTCTCGGCTTGAGTCTAGTGAGTTGGTGCAGTATGAAGCAACACTGTGTTGCCTTATCTACCACCGAAGCAGAATACATCACAAATGGGTGAGTGTGTCACTCAGCTTCTTTGGATGAAGCACACTCTCCGAGATTTTAAGTTAGACTTTACAAACACTAAAATTCACGTAGATAACATTAGCTCAATTAATCTAACTAAAAATTCAATATGTCACTCTAGGACCAAACATATATAGGTCAAACACCATTTCATTCGAGAACATGTGGTCAACGGAGCCATACAACTTGAATACATCGAATTGAAGTCAAACTTGGCAGATCTATTTACTAAACCCCTACCCGAAGCCGAATTCAGTCTATTAAGATGAAAATTGGGCATGTGCATAGTAGAGTAGGAATTTACAAATTATATTTACTATTTTTTACTCTTCATGTTCATGGAACTAGCTTAGGGCATACATTAGATATCATGTATCTATAGATTTAAGGAGCCAATACATCTCACAATACATAGGACTAATGTGTTTGTGTACTTAGCCACGTAGATGGGCGTGAGATGTTAGGACCTTACTCCTGGTTCCAGATGTAGAGCTAGTGCATCGCCATGAACCACGAAGTATAATCATATATATTAACCGACTCTGACCAGGACTTGTTGATCTTTCATATCAATCAAGTCAAATGAAAGTTGAACATTCAATAGATGAGCTTATTTTTAGTATATTATTTTCAAAATAATATGGGGCTGAAAATATTGTTCACAATCGACTATTATTGTAGTAGTCGACTGGTGAATAGTAGTAGTCGATTGCTACTATTCACAATCGAGTTCTAAAATCAACGGTGCATGAACATGTTGGTGCAGAGGCACCAGATAATCAAACCTAGGTTTTGATTATGGCAAAGATTCAAAGTTAAGGTCATATTGTTATCTCATGAGCTGAATTAAGTGTGCAAGAAATGGTTAAGCTAAGCTGAAGGTTAGTGACACCCGAAGAATCCCGAGTTGGGAAACCGTGGTGGTCGGGCGACACCAAAAAAACTTCATGGGAGTCAAAGAACTTAGGTGGAAGACCGGAAGTAAAGCGACATGTCATAAAGGACCAGAGGTAAGCACGAGTACAAAGAGAGATGGTAAGGTTGTGTCCTCTGTACGGGGACGACCGTAGGCGGCGATCCGACTAAGACTTCTAGTGGAAGGTCTATGTCAAGATCGGATGGAAAGGAACCGTTATATTTATTATTTTCCGTGCTAACCTCTTACTACAGGGAAGTGGCCAGACTGACAGTTGACTGCTGGTCATTGGGAAGTCGACTAATGCACATCAATCGACTGATGGAAGACATCATTCGACTAATGGCGACGAATCAACCTTTTGCGCTAGGTCAAAATGGATAATTTTTTATGCGACCATTTCGCGATAAGATAAGGTGCCACCTCGTGATCAGTTCCAAAAGTTGAGGATTTCCATCTAGACTTATTCAAAGGCACAAATCTATAAATGGAGGGGAGGACTCCAACCTAAACATCATCAATATTATTCTCAAGTTCTCCTACAATGCCAAAGCTCCAACGCCGATGCAACGCCAAGCTTACATCTTCTTCGCCGGCAAAAACAACAAGTTTGTTTCTATTTAATTATTGTATTCGTGATTTTAATAGTAACGAGGTGAGGTAGGCTTGTTGCCTCATCCTTGTGCTTTCGTTTTTGTGATCGTTGTCTCCTACCTCCAATGAGGAGGAGACTTTATAGTGGATTGCCTCTTCGTACGCAGTCAAGAATTGTGGGGCCTTGGAGTAGCAACCGCTGAGTTGTGAACCAAGTAAAAATAAAATGTTTATTTATTTTTTTATTCTTTTACTTTCCGCTGCATTTAAGTTTAATCGAACGAAAAGAGTCGTTGGGATCTAAGAATCTTAACCGGCTACTTGGAACCCAAAGAGTCGTGTATAACAAAGTCGGACTCGGATTTAGGTCAACGACTATGAATAGACCTTACATGTCTATTGTGAATCATAGTCATCAAAGAGTCCAAGCATGGGTCCCAAAGGTTTTATTGAACTCACATATAAGGACTAATAAGTATTGGATTCCCCAGGATCAAGTCCACTTTGTGGATAGACCATATTGGTTCAATGGTCCCGAGGGAACTGACACTAAAATAGTATACCCGCTTCCTTAGCAAAACCATTGCATGATTAGTTATTTTATTTTAATTTTTAGAACGACTAGATAGGGAAAATAGTTGGCTAACTCTTGACAACATAGTATCAAGACACAGCGAGATGATAGTACGTTAGGGAAACAAAGTCTCATATATTCGAGCTAGATAAGGCGTATCTAACTTGGTGCACTTGATCGAGTGGAACTAGCTGGAGCTACCTCACCGTATCCTAAACTAGTTAGACCAAGAAGTAATCTTAAGTGACTCAAGTAATTAATTTCTTGAATTTGGCTTTGTTTAAGGAAGTGGTCGTTGTTCCGATCAAAGAAGGCCTCTATGCCTCGCCACGACCTGGAAGCCAATTTCTTGAAAGGTTTACTTGATGAACTAAGGGTTAAATCCGAATCGAACCCAAGGTTGACTAACTCTAATTAGGTTAAAATCATCTCACAAAATAGATAAACACATTCTGAGATACATAGAATGGGTGAGATGTTAAGAATAATTGAAATACACTTAAAAACTTTTCAAAATTCTACTTATTTTCTTGCACTTAAAGAATAATTATAACTTCGAGTGACCAATACTCAGTATACAACTTTCTAGGCCAAAGTTTAGCGCCCCTAAATCTCTTATACTTCATATATTTGACTAAGGGAGGGAGCAAACTAACCCTAAGGGTTATATTACAAACCTTTGAAGTTGGTGCAGAGGGATGTACCTCGAACCAATCTATCAAACTAATGCTAGATGCATGCTTGGACTCATAGTTGATTTATCTAGACGCATGCATATACGATGTTGTTTTTAAACCCCTATTTTATATAAAAATCCCGATTTTTTTTTATTTATGGAAAAAGGGGGAGATGAGTGAAAGTTAAGGGGGAGTAACACAAAAGTTAATTTTATAAATTAAAGTATCTCTTTCAAAACTTACCTAGGGTTAAGGGGAAGTTTTTGAAAATGACATTCATCATTTACTCTACTTGTTTTATGCTTTAATTTTTCCCTTAACTTTGTGTCGGTTTGCCATAGATCAAAAAGGGGAAGATTGTTGGTGCAGAGGCACCAGATAATCGAATCTAGGTTTTGATTATGGCAAAGATCCAAAATTAAGGTCATATTATTATCTCATGAGCTGAATTAAGTGTGCAAGAAATGGTTAAGCTAAGCTGAAGGTCAGCGACACCCGGAGAATCCCGAGTCAGGAAATCGTGGTGACCAGGCCATACCAGGAAAACTTCGTGGGAGTCGAAGAACCTAGGTGGAAGACCGAGAGCAAAGTGATAGGTCATAAAGGACCAGAGGCAAGCACGAGTATGAAGAGAGATGGTAAGGTCGTGTCCTCTGTACGGGGACGACCGTGGGCGGTGATCTGACTAAGACTTTCAGTGGAAGGTTTAAGTCGAGATCGAATGGTAAGGAACCGTCATATTTATTATTTTTCGTGCTAACCTCTTACTACATGGAAGTGGCCAGGTTGGCAGTCGACTAATGCACATCAGTCGACTAATGGAAGGCATCAGTCAACTGATGGCGATGAATCAACCTTTTGCGCTAGGTCAAAATGGACAATGTTTGATGCGGCCACTTCGCGATAAGATAAGGTGTCACCTCGTGATCAGTTCCAAAAGTTGAGGATTTACATCTAGACTTATTCCAAGGCACAAATCTATAAAAGGAGGGGAGGACTCCAACCCAACCATCATCAATATTATTCTCAAGTGCTCCTACAACGCCAAAGCTCCAACACCTTCATAACGCCGACGCAACGCCAAACTTACATCTTCTTCGTCAGCAGCAGCAGCAAGTTTGTTTCTATTTAGTTATTGTATTCATGATTTTAATAGTAACAAGGTGAGGTAGGCTTGTTGCCTCATCCTCGTGCTTTCGTTTTTGTGATCGTTGTCTTCTACCTCCAACAAGGAGGAGACTTTATAGTGGATTGCCCCTTCATATGCGGTCAAGGATCGTGGGGCCTTGGAGTAGCAACCGCTGGGTTGTGAACCAAGTAAAAAATAAAGTGTCTATTTTTTTTGTTCTTTTACTTTTTGCTGCATTTAAGTTTAATCGAACAAAAATGATGAAAAGTTTCACACTCGCTATTCACCCCCTCCCCTCCTCTAGCGACGCTTTCGATCCAACAGAACAGTGGCATCAACCGACTGGTAAACCCTACCAGTTGACTGATACCTTAGTCTTAGCCTAATTTCAAGCCAACTCTTGCTTCACCTGGTATTCGATTTACCTCAACCTACTAGGACTTTTCTGGTCAGACACCCAATCACCCTTGATTTGTTGGAACATCTCTTTGCCAAGTATGATCACTTAACCTATCAGAACTTCACTTACCAAGAATGGTCACCTTGACCTGTTGGGACTTCCCTTGCCAAATACAAATATACAAAGAATATGAAAGAACAAGAATCAAAAAGCATTACACGATTGCGATCTTGCTTGCTTATAACTTGGTTATTTTGGAATGCCTTGGAAGGTTTGAAATGTAGTAGCAAATCCTTTTCAAAGTTTCTAAGAACCGATACTTTCAAATCACCTTGAAACCCCTTCTTATAGGCTTCTCATTGGGTTTTTTTTTGCCTACCAATTGACTTCTCTTATCCCCAGTCGACTGGTCAATCGACCATTTCTCTTCAACGACTAAATCCACCTAGGATTTTGACCTGCTATAGTGCACCAATCGACTTCCATAAATCACCAATCAGTTGGTGAGCTTCGGTCGAACTAGCCGGTTGAGTTGGAAATGTTTTGTACGATTCATAGGCTAAAAATACTATTCACAGTGGACTACTATAACAGTCAATTGGTGAACAATAGAAATTGATTGCTAGTATTCATAGTCGAGTTCTAAACTCAACGGTGCATGAACAGTGACATCAGTCGACTCATACCTCAGTCTTAGCCTAATTTCAAGCGAACTCTCACTTCACATGGTATCCGATTGACCTCAATCTACCAGGACTTTTCTTGTCCGACAATTGATCGCCCTTGATCTGTTGAAACATCTCTTTGCCAAGCATGATCACCTTAACCTGTCAGAACTTCCTTTGTCGACGATAACTCACCCGACTGACTTCCTTTGTCTGCCAAGAATAGTCACCCTAACCTATCAGGAATTCACTTACCTAGTCATCCAGCCGCCTTGACTCGTCAGGGCTTCACCGACACCAAGCATCCAGTCCTCCTTGACCTCTTGGATTTTTCACTTGTCAATTTTTTGTTGGACTTTCACCACCAAGTGTCTAGTCCTCCTTGGATTTTTCACTTGCCAACTCCTTATTGGACTTTCCACCACCAATTGTCTGGACCTTCCTAACCCACTTGGATTTCCACCTTGCCAAGTATTTAGTCAACCTTGACCTACTTGACTTCACACTAAATTCCATATGACTATGAATGCCCCATACCATCCCATATTCATATTGTCATCCATATATTGAAATTCAACTCGAGTCTCACTTGAGCTTGGTCAGTCTTGTCTTGAGGTTAATTGTACCGATAACCTCCCTCATATCATTCTTTACCTTTATTCATATTTTCAAACATTGAAACTCAACTCGAGCCCAACTCGAGCTTGGTCAACATTGATCTAAAGCCAACTGCACCAACAATCTCCTTCTTTTTGATGTTTGACAATATCTTTAAGTTAGACTAGCCCATAAGCCCAATTTATCTCTTCTTATGCCAAAGCATAACGAAGGTTTCCTAACTTAAAATTTCATTTGATGAGATTTTGAAATTGAGGAGGTATTTTTTGTTCATGTTTTGGGTTTTCAGGTCCAAGTCATCTGTATGTACTAAGCATCTTGAGCCTAACTTAAACCCTTTCATTTCTCCCTCTTTGATATACATCAAATAGGTTCTCTCTTCCTCCATACCTCATTCTCCCCCTTTTCCTTCATCTTCAACCCCTTTTCAAAATTCTCCTTAGTGATAAAACCCTCATCACTAATCAACCACTATGCCTGAAGGACAATCTCACCCTAAAGGCTTACTCTCCTAAATAATTACACCAACAATATTTTCGGAGAGATTATAAGCCAATAGGAAGTCTACACTTATCGAAAATTAGGGCAAAATTTCAACCTCGAACTTTAACATCCCTTAAAGCTCACCCTAATTAACTCTCCAATTCATTTTCACTGAAAATCTCATCCTTTAAATGCTTGTCTAAGCATAATAGAGGATTGGGAGAAGTTTAATGGCTAAGTCAAACTTATTCAGCCAAAAATAGCTCGATTAGTCAATTGGTAATTGGCACCAATCGATTGATATCAACACCAGTTGATTAGTTACTGAAATTCATGAAATTGAAATTTCAGATTTTCCAGTCAAGCTTCAAAAATGCATAAGTAATTCTATGATTTTTAAAAAATCTTGAAATTTCATACATGCATTATTTATATCAAAAACTATGGGTGAAAAATAGTTTTCTATGGAAATACTTATTATTTTCAAACTAATAGAGGAGTCCAAGGAGGAATGTTCATCCTCTCAAGCTCAAGAAGAAAGCACATCATCATCCTAAGAGTTTAAGGATTCAGAAGTTGAGAGATGCTCAATATCCAGGTCGGTAGAGGAGGTTAAAGAAGTTTTCACCTCTAGGATTGAGGGGGAGGAGAGACCATTGGTACAGGAGCAAGAGCAAGAGCAAGAGGAACCATCTATCTCCTGGAGAAATGAAGAAGAAATCTAAAATTCTCCTACCATTCAAGAAGGTAACTCAAGCATATGTATTTAAAAAAACATATTATATGGTTTGAGTGTAGGGAACATGGGCATTATAAGAGTAAATGCTCAACATTAGCTAAGAAGAAGGTTCCTATGGCACCTAAAGTCAAGGACAAGTCCAAAAAAGTCAGAGCCCCAACATGCAAAGGCAAGGAGCACATTGTGTACTTCAAGTGCCAATAAAGGAGGCATTACCAAAGCCAATGTCCGAGGGGGAGTCATCCTAGGAAGGACAAAGTAGGGAGCTCACAAGAAAGGGGAGCTAAGGCAAACCCCCAAGGTATCATTTAATAATGCTCCTTCTTTTAGTAATGATAGGAAGCATGTTAGAAATTTACTTGCAAGTGTCCATGATACAAAGCATGCTAAAAATAAATATTATTGCTTAGGTACTAAACATGTCAATTTGCCTAAGGACAATTAAAGAACCATACCACCTAAGGATAGGAAGGTAGAGAACCTAGGCAATAATCCTAAGAAATCTAGACATATGCCTTGAAAGAGAAATTTCCAAAAGAAGAATGAAAATTCAAATATTGGGAAATTATAAATAGAAAATCAAGCTTTGAGGTCAAAGCTTGAGAAAATGGAAAAGACCCTTAGGAAAATGGAAAATATGATTCATGGGTTAAATAATCAAAGTCTAGGTTCTAGGAGGTAAGACCTACCTAAGGACAAGAAAGTGTTGGGTCACAAACCTAAGTCCAAGAAGGTAATGTCATCCTACTATAGTGTTCCATTTAACTATGGAACCACCTCTAGGTCTAGGAATACTGAAGTGACTAAGGCCTCTAAAAGACCTAAGAAGGTCACTAGCAAGGTTACAAGGGGGGTAATCCCTAGAGCTAACATTGAGAAGACCCAAATGACTAAGGCTTCCAAGCCTAAGAGGGTCATTAGGAAGATACTAAGGTAGATTATCCCTAGTGAGTACCTTGTGAACCCAATGAGCTCAAACAAGTTTTGGGTTCCTAAGAGTGTTCTTCATGTTAGATGGGTTTAGGGTGTGTCAATCTTGAATGGATGGGTAGTTAATCTAACCATGATAAAGATAGCACTTTAGGATATTTTTGAAGTATTGTTATACTTTGAAAATGAAATTAGAAATATATCCTAAAGGAATTTAGGATGTGCCAATAAAATTTAAGAAATTTGAAAAGTCAATCAAAATTAGCACAAGATAGATTAGAGTCAATGGTATGTCATTTTGGATTTTTAGCACACTTAGAAAATTGATTTATTATGACAAATTTGTTAGGCCCTCAGTGGCCGCTAGAGGGAGAGGGGGGGTGAATAGCACGTACGTCGTAGATGGATTTCGTTTGCGATTGCGTGCTTGCTACAAAAAGTGTTATACACAACGGAAATAGAAATAATAAAACAAATACAACACAAACACAAGCACAACAATACAATGTAACATGGTTCGGAACCGAATGGTTGCTACTCCACGGATTGGGCTCTAAAAGCCCTAACGATGCCAACACACACCACTATAACAATAATACTCCTCACAACAAGTCGAAGGTGGAGAAAACTCGTACAAAGATTACAACAGTAATACAATAAGAATACAAGCAAATATAATAGAATGCAAGTAAAGAAAACTTTACAAAGATCTTTTAGATGCTTGCTTGTTGATTGCTTGAACCGTGGTTGAATACCCTAATTTGCACCAGAAAATCGCCTCAAGAATGTCCAAGAAACCGATGGCGAAAACCTCCTCCTCGAGCTCCCTTTAAAGCTTCTCCTTGGTCTGAATTCTGCCTAGCAGTCAACTGATTAGAACCATCAGTCGACTGCTCCTGTAGCCGTTGTCTCACAACAGCATGAGCCACGTCGAATAAGTTCCAACAGATAAACCATCGGTCGATTGATCATGCCTATCAGTCGACTGCTGTCTCAATCAATCGAGTGTTCGTGTCGATCACTCGATTGGAGAGCTTATTATGCTCGTGGCCGAAGCATCAGTCAACTGTCATACCCTATCAGTCGACTGATGACACCATCAGTCGACTGCCCAATGCTTGCCGATCGTGCCGCCATCTTCCTGATCGATCCTAATTGAATCCCAACCAAGTCGGATCGTGATACACCTCAAACATGAGGTTTTAACCTAAGTATGGTGCCCCTATACTTGCTAGACCACTCTTAGCCTAGACCTAAGCCTTCTAGCCACCTCCATTAGCCTCATGCCCATCGAATCCCTCCAAGTCATCCATGACTTGTTCATCCATATGCTAGCCTTCAGGTGCTTTCATCAGCTATTGTCATGCTAATGTGGTCTACACCGCCAAGACACATTGGGCTTACGCTGCCAAGACTCTCGCTTGGACTTTACGCTACCAACCATTGGACTTATGCCGCCAAGACTCCCGCTTAGACTTTATGCCACCAATATTCCCCTTGGACTTCTCAATTGTCAAGACTCAAGTTTGGACTTTCCCTTGCCAACCCATGTTGGACTTTCCATGCCAAGATCCATGCTTGGACTTTTCCTTGCCAAGACCCATGCTTGGACTTTCCTTGCCAACCCATGTTGGACTTTCTATGCCAAGACTCAAGCTTGGACTTTTTATGACAAATACACAAGACTTGGACTTCTCCCATGACAATGGTCAAACCATCGTCAACCATCAAATATGACCTGGGTCAATTGCACTAACAATCTCCCCAACACATGTTAGACATCAATGTCAAACATCAAAATACTACTTGAGTCAAACTTGAGTCTGGTCAATCATGACCTAGGCCGATTGCACCAACAATCTCCCCCTTTTTGATGTTTGACAAAAACCAAATACCTTTGAGTTAGGCCCCCTAACTCAAACTCCCTTACCAATTTTTTCAAATTGGTAATTCTAATATTCTCCCATTAATTCTCCCCCTTTTTGACATACATCAAAAAGGTTCTCCCCAAGGAGGTTAATGTCTCATATCTCAATGAGATCTTACAATTTCCCCCTTAGTCCAAAAACATCTAGGATGCCTACAATCTTCCTAGTGATAAGTCTCATATCACTTAAGAGAGACAATCCTACAAACTTCCCAATTTCCAAATTGGGCATCTCAAATTCTCATTTCTCCCCCTCATGAGGAAAAATACATCCATCATCCCATGATGGATACCTCCCCCTAAAAGTTTGCTCCCTTTTGACCATTGCACCAACAATGTCCTTGGGAAGTCCTTAAGCTAATAGGAACACTAAACCATCAAAAATTAAGGTCCAAAGTTCAACATTGAACTTTACAACACCTTAAAATTGATACACACCTGGCAGTCGACTAATAACTAAAAATTTCGATTTTTAATTATCAAAAATAAATTTTAAAAATTCATAAGTAATTATACATAACTTGAAAAATCATGAAAATTCATACGTATAATACTTATAACAAATACAATGGGTGAAAAATGTTTAAAAAATATTTTACCCATAAAATAGTGAAATTTACACAAAGTTCAAAAGTGAAGAAAAATTTCAATGTTTTAGCTCACTTTATATCAACTTCATCAATGGTGATTGCTATCAAAAGATAGATTTCACCAAGGTTTTTCAAAATGATTTTAAAATGTTTTTAAAACCTTATATTGGATCATGTTCCTTGGGCTCAATGTACATGGCTTGAACATAAGCTTTCCCAATGATCCATCAATAATATAAATGAGTTTTAGTTCATATAGATGCAAAAACTATGCACCTTGAACTTAACTCGTATCCTAGCATCTCACATGTATCTAGGGTGTATCAATACACATACATGTCAATGTAATATGAGATGTGAGTTTTGTTCATCCTAATCCAGGATTTCATCCATTTTTCTAAGGCAACATTACTTGATTCCCTTATACATGTGACTTCAAGTCATGTCAATTGTCCTTAACTCAATTTTTATAAATGCATGAATGATTATGGCATTAATGATGATATAAATAAGCATGTGCTTATAATCATTATGTCATGGCATAAAATGGAGTCTAAGCATACATGACATAAAACCTTAATCCTAAGTAATATCATGACATCTTAAATGATTAAAAGTAGATATGATGTCATGACATGTTATATGACAAATCAAGCATGGAAAATAAAATATAAGGTATATAATACCTAAATTTTAGCATTAATTGCCATTTATTATTATTAAACTCATTTTTCCATATTATCAATTATCACTCAAGTGTGGCAAAAACCCAAAATGGTACACTATGACCTCTAAACCTAATTTGTGCCAATTTGATTGATTTTTCATAATTTTCAAGGTATATTAGCACATCCTAAAATATTTTAGGATTATAATTCAAACTTATTTCCAAGGTATCCAGAACCTTGAAAATGACTTAAAGTGTCACATTTACCATGGTTAGGTTAACTATCTATCCATTCAAGGTTGGCACACCTAAACCCATCTAGCGTGAATCGATCACACTCTTAGGAACCCAATACCTATTGGAGCTCCTTGGGTTAACTAGGTATTCACTAGGGATAACTTCCCTAGATACCCTCTTAATGACCCTCCTAGGCTTAGAAGCCTTGGTCATCTTGGTCTTGCCTAGGTTAACTCTAGAGGTGACTCTCCTTGTAACCTTCTTAGTGGCTTGCCTAGGTTTCCTTGAAACCCTAGCCACTAGGCATCTACCTTGGTCAACCTTAGGGATGAATTCCCTATTTTCCTTGGCTTTGCTAGATCTAACTTGAGTTCCATAATCGAATGGTACATTGTGGTAAGTCTCCTTGAACTTAGATTTGTGACCCAAACCTTTCTTGCCCTTGGTTGACTCTTGTCTCCTAGGCCCTTGACTTTGACCATTTGACCCCTTAATTTGATTTTGTATATTCCTAAGGGTCTTTTCCATTTTCTCAAGCCTTGACCTCAAGACTTGATTTTTCTTTTCCAATATCTCAATTTTTGATTTTTCATTAACTCTTGAGATATTCTTATTTCTAGGCATATGTCTAATCCATTTAGGGTTGATGCCTAGGTGATCCTCTATCTTCCTAATGGTCTCCCTAGGAAGGATAGGTCTAGAATTGTTTGATCTAGGTTTATCCTTAGGTAAAATTATTTTAGGGACATTAGTCTCAAATTTCTCCTTATTCCTAAGGTTGACACTCTTAGCACCTAAAGAATAAAATCTTTTTCTACTAGCATGCTTTTGTTCATGAGAAATAGAAAGATTATTAACATAACTCCTAGCATGCTTTTTGATCCTAGAACTAGAAGGTGCATTAAAATATACCTTAGGGTTTGCCTTAGAGGCTCCCCCTACTTGTGATGCTCCTTCTTGGACCTTCTTCTTTCCCTTTGGATATTGACTCCGGTAGTGTCCCGGTTGTCGACATTTGAAGTACACAACATGCTCCTTGCTCTTCTTGGTGGGGACTTCGTCTTCATTAGTCTTTTCGTTGACTTTTGGTGTTGGTGGAGTCTTCTTAACTCTTTTTGGGCACTTGCTCTTATAGTGCCTTTGCTCCCTACACTCAAAACATATTATATGATTTTTAATTTGAACTACAATGTTTGAGTTACCTAGAGTGGTGGAAGTTTGGACTTCTTCCTCTTCTTGACCGGAGGTAGATGGTTAATGTTCTTCTTGCTCCGACATTGAGGATGATCTAATATCCTTCCCCTCAATCCTAGAGGTGGAGGATTCTTCCACCTTTTAATTTCTTCCTCTTCTGATCCAGATTCGAATGTTGATTCTCTATCAATTTCCGAATCCTCACTTGCTTGTGAGGATGATGTGCTTGCTTCTTCGGTCTCCTCCAATTGAGCCGATGAGCATTCCTCTTCTTTCCCTTCTTCTTGGATCGGTGATGGACTTTCATGATACTTTGCTAATTTGCTCCAAAGCTCCTTGACATCCTTGTATTCACCTAATCTACACAATATATCGTAAGGAATCAAATAAATCAAGAATTTTATTACCTTCTTGTTTATCTCAAATTCTTGGATTTGTTCCGCGGTCCACTTCTTCATTTTGAGAAAACCTCCCTTTGGCCCTCTCGGATACTTGAATCCTTCCATCAATGCGAACCATTCTTCGAAGTCCCTCATCATAATAAAGTCTTCAATTCGTGCCCTCCATTGCCTAAACCCTTCTTGTCCATAGAAGGTGTAAGGGATCGGCGTGTTGATATCTCATCCTAATTGTTCTTCAAAATCCATCTTCCCTCTAGCGATCTTGCTCCCGAGTGTTAGTCCGTTGAATAGCTCCTAGCTCTGATACCAATTGTTAGGACCTCGGTGGCCGCTAGAGGGGGGTAAATAGTGTTGGTGCAATCGGCCCAGGTCACGATTGACTAGGACTCGAGTTTGACTCGAGTGATATTTTGATGTTCGACAAAAACATATGACAATGTAATTGTCATAGGGAAGTCTAAGTCTTGAGTACTTGGCATGGGAAGTCCAAGTGGGACTTGGTCTTGAGTACTTGGCATGGAAAGTCCAAGCATGGGTCTTGGTCTTGAGTACTTGGCATGGAAAGTCCAAGCATGGGTCTTGGCATGGAAAGTCCAAGCATGGGTCTTGGCATGGAAAGTCCAACATGGGTTGGCAAGGGAAAGTCCAAGCTTGAGTCTTGGCATGAGAAGTCCAAGGGGTTTGATATTGGCTGCGTAAAGTCCAAGCGGGAGTCTTGGCGGCATAAGTCCAATGGTTGGCAGCGTAAAGTCCAAGCAGAGTCTTGGCGGCGTAAGTCCAATGTGCCTTGGCGGTGTAGACACCGTTAGCATGACATAGCCGATGGAAGCACCTGAAGGCTAGCGCGATGGATGAACAAGTCATAGATGACTTGGAGGGATCTGAGAGGCATGAGGCTGATGGAGGTGACTAGAAGGCTTAGGTCTAGGCTAAGGGTGGTCTAGCAAGTATGGGGGCACCATACTTGGGCTAAAACCTCATGTTTGAGGTGTGCCCGATCGGAGTGCCATGTGGCGATCGGTGGACCAAATCAACTAGGGTTTAAGCTGGGAAGTGGCCTGCGATCTTCGCCGAAGATGATCGATTGATGGCTCGGCGATCGGCCCGATTGCATGATCGGATCGGTGGTGCTCGGGAATTCGACCACAGAGTGTAGTCTCACTTGACCGCTGGGACCAGCAGTCGAGTGAGGACACCATCAGTCGACTGATGGGTTTGATCAGTCGACTGATGGTAGATCCGTTGGACTTATCCAGCATGGATCTAGCCGTTGTCTCACAATAACAGTGGCATCAGTCGACTGATGGTCCCGATCAGTCGACTGATCGACTTTTTCCAGCACAGGTTGAAGCTTTATAAGGAGCTCGTGATGGAGGAATTTGGCATCGATTTCTTGGACATTTTGAGGCGATTTGCTGTTTCAAATCAGGGTCTTCAACCACGGTTCAAGCGATCAACAAGCAAGCAATCCAAAGGCATTTGTAAAGTTGTTTTCTTTACTAGTTTTGCATTGTATTATTGTATTTGCTTGTATTCCTTTCGTTTATTATTGTAAACATTTGTACGAGATTTTTCTGCCTCCGACTTGTTGTCGAGAAGGAGTTTATTGATTAGTGATTGCATTGGCATCGCTAGAGCTCGATCCGTGGAGTAGGAACCGTGTGATTCCGAACCACGTTAAATCACCGTGTTATTGTGTTTGTGATTGCGTTTCGTTATTGTTATTATATATATTCCGCTGTGATAACGAAACTTGTATACACTAACACACGATCGAATTCCATCTACGAACGATCAAACGCTATTCACCCCCCCTCTAGCGGCATCAAATATCCTACAATTGGCATCAGAGCCAGGTTGCTCTTCAACGGATTAACAACCGGGAGCAAGACGCTAGAGGGTAAAAGATGGAAGTCCAAGATCAATTAGGTTGGGACATCAACACACCGGTGCCCTACACCCTATACGGACGAGAAGGATTCAATTCTTGGAAGGGAAGAATTGAGGATTTTATTATGATGAGAGACTTTGAGGAATGGTCCGTTTTGATGGATGGATTTGAATATCCAAGAGGACCAAGAGGTGGATTCCTCAAAAAGAAGAGATGGACCAAAGAGCAAGTTCAAGCATCCGAGAAAAATGATAAGGTGATAAAATTTTTAATTGATTTAATCCCTAACAATATCTTGTGTATGTTAGGTAATTATGTAGATGCTAAAGAGTTATGGAGTCAAGTGGCAAAGCTCCATGAAAACTCATCATCGGTCCAAGAAGAAGAAGAAGAAGAGGAGTGCTCACCCTCTCAAGCTTAAGAAAGTTCACCATCAATTCAAGAAGATAAGGAGGGTGAAGAAGAGAGATCATCCTCACAAGGAAGTGAGGATTCGGAGGTTGATAGGGAATCAACATCCGGATCAGAAGAGGTGGAGGAAGTGGAAGAAGCATCCACCTCAAGAATTGAGGGGGAGGAGAGAACCTCCACACCGGAACATCAAGAAGAAGCTTCAACATCCGGTCAAGATGAAGAAGCCCAAAGTCCAATTCCGGTCCTCATTAACCTAGGTAACTCAAGCAATTTAAGTTTAAATAAAAATCATATAATTTACTTTGAGTGTAGGGAAACCGGGCACTATAAGAGCAAGTGCCCAAAGAAGATCAGAAAAGCTCCTCCGGCACCAAAACCTCAAGAAAGATCAAAAGATATCGGTGCCACCACTAGAAGAAGCAAAGAGCACGTCATTTGCTTCAAGTGTCAACAACCGGGGCATTTTAGGAATTCATGCTCTAGGGGGAGCAAGAAAGTCAAAGAGGGAGCTATACATGTAGGGGGAGCCTCCAAGGTAAATCCTAAGGTATATTTCAATAATGCACCTTCTAGATTTAATAGTCAAAAGCATGCTAGGAATTTTAATTCCCTTGCAATTCATAAAGAGCATGCTAGAAGTAAGGAATTTTGCTTAGGTGCTAAAAATGTTTACTTTAGGAGTAAGGAGAAATTTGGGACTAATATCCCTAAAAATATTTTACCTAAGGAATCAATTAGGAAAATAGGAGAACATCTAGATCTAAATCCTAAATGGACTAGGCATATGCCTAGAAAATCTCATGCCCATGGTTTAAATCAAAATTCTAAAATTGGGCAATTAGAATTAGAGAATCAAGTCTTGAGGTCAAGGCTTGAAAAACTTGAGAAGACCCTTAAAATTATACAAAATCAATTTAAAGGGTCAAATGATCAAAAGTCTAGGTCCAAATCTCAAAGTCAACACTTATGACCTAAGAGTCAAAAGTCAACCAAGGGCAAGCAAGGTTTGGGTCATAAACCTAAGCCTAAGGTGGCTTATCATAGTGTTCTATTTGACTATGGAACACAAACTAGGTCTAGGAAGACCAAGGTCAATAGGGAAGTCATCCCTAAGGTTGACCATAAGTTGTGCCTAGTGGCTAGGGTTTCTAGGAAACCTAGGGTGGCCACTAAGAAGGTTGCAAGGGGAGTTACCCCTAGAGTCAACCTAGGTAAGACCCAAATGACCAAGGCTAACAAGCCTAGGAGGGTCATTAGGAAGGTATCTAGGGAGGTTATCCCTAAGGAATACCTAATTAACCCTAGGAGCTCAAATCGGTTTTGGGTTCCTAAGAGTGTGATTGATTCACGCTAGATGGGTTTAGGGTGTGCCAACCTTGATTGGATGGGTAGTTAACTCAACCATGGTAAAGGTGGCACTTTAGGATATTTTCAAGGTTATGGTTACCTTGGAAATAGATTTGAATCAATATCCTAAAAGATTTTAGGATGTGCCAATGCACTTTTGAAATTAAGAAAAATCAATTAAATTGGCACAATTTAGGTTTAGAGGTTAGTGTGCCATTTTGGTTTTTTTTTGGCACACTAGGGAGATTAATGATAATATGACAAAATACATCTAATTATATCAAATGACAACTAATATTAAAATTTAGGTATTATTATACCTATATATTTTATATGCCATTCTTTGTTTGCCATATGACATGCCATGACATCATGCTTATTCTTAATCATTTTATATATCATGAGTATGCTTAGGTTAAGGATTTAAGTGTCATGTGTTTTTAGATTTTATCATATGTCATGCCATCATGATCATTGGTCATGCTTAATTATTGCTATCTTTATGCCATGATCATTTCATGCATTTAATTGATTAAAATTGAACTAAGGACAATGGCATGACTTGGAGTCCCATTTATAAGGGAATCAAGTAGGGTTTCCTTAGAAGATGCATGAAACCCTAGTTTAAATGAACCAAAACCCACATCTCACATTCAATTGACATGTATGTGTATTTATACACCCTAAATACATGTGAGATGCTAGGATATGAGTTGAGTTCAAGGTGCATAGTTTTTGCATCTAGATGAACTAAAACTCATCTTGTTTCAATGGTGGATCATTGGGAAAGCTTGTGTACAAGTCATGTACATTGAGCCCAAGGAATATGATCCAAAATAAGGTTTTGAAAATATTTTAAAATCATTTTGAAAAACCTTGGTGAAGTCTATCTTTTGATAACAATCGCCATTGATGAGATTAATACAAAGTGAGCCAAAAACTTAGAAGTTTTCTTCACTTTTGGATTTTGTATCAACTTCGATATTTTATGGGTAAAATATTTTTCAAACATTTTTCACCCATTGTATTAGTCATAGGTATTATACGTATCAAATTTCGTGATTTTTCGATATACGTATAATTATTTATGATTTTCTAAAATTTAATTCTGATAACTGAAATTCGGAAATTTGATTATCGATCGCCATTGGTGGCGATCGATGATAAGGTGCCACGATCGTGATGTCCTGAATCACTCATTGTAGCCGATTTCGAGGTAACCAAGGTTGCTTAACCCGATTTCAGCTACGATTAAGGTCCCTAATCTCTCCTAACCCTAGGATATGCTTTGGGAAGCATTATAAAGGGTGAAAATCCATTGGATATGGATTAGGAGAGTTGTTTAGGGTTTGTATCAATGTTAAGGTGTTGGAAAGTTCAATGTTGAATTTCTAACCATAATTTTGATAGTTTAGAGTTTCTATTGGCTTAGGGACTTCCCAAGGACATTGCTGGTGCAATGGTCAAGGGGGAGCAAGCCTTTAGGGGGAGGTATCCATCTTGGGATGATGAATGTGTTTTTCTCTTTGAAGAGGAGAAGTTATGGGAGAATATGACATCAATTAGGAATTTGATGGGACTTTTAAAAACCCAATTTGGAAATTGGGAGAGTGTATAGGATTGCCTCTCTTGAGTGATATGGGACTTATCACTAGGAAGATGGTAGGCATCCTAGGTATTTTTAGACCAAGGGGGAGATTGTAAGATCTCATTGGGACATGAGACATTGACCTCCTTGGAGAGAAGACCTTTTTGATGTTAGTCAAAAAGGGGGAGAATATTTAAGATTACCAATTTGGAATAATTGGTAAGAGACTTGAGTTAGTGGTCTAACTCAAATGATTTGTTTGGTTTTTGTCAAACATCAAAAAGGGGGAGATTGTTGGTGCAATCGGCCCAGGTCACGATTGACCAGGACTCGAGTTTGACTCGAGTGATGTTTTGATGTTCAACAAAAACATATGACAATGTAATTGTCATAGGGAAGTTCAAGTCTTGAGTACTTGGCATGGGAAGTTCAAGTGGGACTTGGTCTTGAGTACTTGGCATGGAAAGTCCAAGCATGGGTCTTGGTCTTGAGTACTTGGCATGGAAAGTCCAAGCATGGGTCTTGGTCTTGAGTACTTGGCATGGAAAGTCCAAGCATGGGTCTTGGCATGGAAAGTCCAAGCATGGGTCTTGGCATGGAAAGTCCAACATGGGTTGGCATGGGAAAGTCCAAGCTTGGGTCTTGGCATGAGAAGTCCAAGGGGTTTGATATTGGCTACGTAAAGTCCAAGCGGGAGTCTTGGCAGCATAAGTCCAATGGTTGGCAGCGTAAAGTCCAAGCATAGTCTTGGCGGCGTAAGTCCAATGTGCCTTGGCGGTGTAGACACCGTTAGCATGACATAGCCGATGGAAGCACCTGAAGGCTAGTGCGATGGATGAACAAGTCATGGATGACTTGGAGGGATCCGAGAGGCGTGAGGCTGATGGAGGTGGCTAGAAGGCTTAGGTCTAGGCTAAGGGTGGTCTAGCAAGTATGGGGGCACCATACTTGGGCTAAAACCTAATGTTTGAGGTGTGCCAGTCGACTGGTGCCATGTGACAGCCGACTGGACCAAGTCAACTAGGGTTTGATCGCGAAGTAGCCTAGCAATGATCGCTAGAAGATGATAATGATCGATGAGCCTCGAGCAATGATCGATTACATGATCGGTCCGGTGCTCGAATTCAGCCAGAGTCTCACTCGACCGCTGGGACCAGCAGTCGAGTGAGGAGACCATCAGTTGACTGATGGGTTTGATCAGTCGACTGATGGTAGATCCGTTGGACTTATCCAGCATGGATCTAGCCGTTGTCTCACGACAACAGTGGCATCAGTCGACTGATGGTCCCGATCAGTCGGCTAATCGACTTTTTCCAGCACAGGTTGAAGCTTTATAAGGAGCTCATGATGGAGGAATTTGGCATCGATTTATTGGACGTTTTGAGGCGATTTGCTGTTGCAAATCAGGGTCTTCAATTACAGTTCAAGCGATCAACAAGCAAGCAATCCAAAGGTATTTGTAAAGTTGTTTTCTTTACTAGTTTTGCATTGTATTATTGTATTTGCTTGTATTCCTTTCGTTTATTGTTGTAAACGTTTGTACGAGGTTTCTCTACCTCCGACTTGTTGTCGAGAAGGAGTTTATTGATTAGTGATTGCATTGGCATCACTAGAGCTCGTTAGAGCTCGATCCGTGGAGTAGGAACCGTGTGGTTCCGAACCACGTTAAATCACCGTGTTATTGTGTTTGTGATTGTGTTTCGTTATTGTTATTATATATATTCCGCTGTGCTAACGAAACTTGTAGACACGAACACGCGATCGAATTCCATCTAAGAACGGTCAAATGTTATTCACCCCCCCTCTAGCGGCGTCAAATATCCTACAAATAGCGCATACGTCATAGATGGATTTTGTTTATGATTGCGTGCTTGCTAGAAAAAGTGTTATACGCAGCAGAAATAGAAATAATAAAACAAATACAACACAAACACAAGCACAATAATACGATGTAACGTGGTTCAGAACCGAATGGTTCCTACTCCATGGATTGGGCTCTAAAAGCTCTAGCGATGCCAACACACACCACTATAACAATAATACTCCTTCTCGACAACAAGTCGGAGGCGGGGAAATCTCGTACAAAGATTACAACAGTAATACAATAAGAATACAAGCAAATACAATAGAATGCAAGTAAAGAAAACTTTACAAAGTGCTTTTAGATGCTTGCTTGTTGATTGCTTGAACCATGATTGAAGACCCTGATTTTTACCAGCAAATCGCCTCAAGAACGTCCAAGAAATCGATGGCGAAAACCTCCTCCTTGAGCTCCCTTTAAAGCTTCTCCTTGGGCTGGATTCCACCTAGCAATCGACTGATCGTGACCGTCAGTCGACTGCCCCTGTAGCCATTGTCTCACAATGGCATGAGCCATGTCAAATAAGTTCCAATGGATAGACCATCCGTCGACTGATCATGCACATCAGTCGACTGATGTCTTGATCAATCAAGTGTTTGGGCCGATCACTCGACTGAAGAGCTTACTGTGCTCATGGCTGAAGCATCAGTCGACTGTTGGCACCATCAGTCGACTGCCCAATGCTAACAGTTGACTTCTAGGCCATCTTCCCACAGTCGAACCCTAGTCGACTCCCATCAGTCGACTGACCATAGTCCCAGTAGACTGATACACCTCAAACATGAGGTTTTATCCCAAGTATGGTGCCCCCATATTTGCTAGACCACCCTTAGCCTAGATCTAAGCCTTCTAGCCACCTCCATTAGCCTCATGCCTATCGGATCCCTCCAAGTCATCCATGACTTGTTCATCCATACGCTAGCCTTCAGGTGCTTCCATCAGCTATTGTCATGCTAATGTGGTATACATTGTCAAGGCACATTGGGCTTACGTTGCCAAGACTCTCTCTTGGACTTTACGCTGCCAACCATTGGACTTATGTCGTCAAGACTCCCGCTTGAACTTTACACCACTAATATTCTCCTTGGACTTCTCAATTGCCAAGACTCAAGATTGGACTTTCCCTTGTCAACCCATGTTGGACTTTCCATGCCAAGATCTATACTTGGACTTTTCCTTGTCAAGACCCATGCTTGGACTTTCCTTGCCAACCCATGTTGGACTTTCCATGCCAAGATTCAAGCTTGGACTTTTTATACCAAGTACATAAGACTTGGACTTCTCCCATGACAATGGTCAAACCATCGTCAACCATCAATATGATCTGGGTCGATTGCACCAACAATCTCCCCAACACATGACAGACATCAATGTCAAACATCAAAACACTACTCGAGTCAAACTCGAGTTTGGTCAATCGTGAGCTGGGTCGATTGTACCAACAAAAATGAGATTTAATCCTAACAAATGGCAATTAGAATTGAAATCTAGGTATTCTTATACCTTTATATTTTATTTGTCATGCTTTGTTTGTCATTTGCCTTGTCATGAATCATATTTCATTTGATTGTATCAAATGCAATGAAAATGCTTAAGTTAATATGTCATGTGTGTATTTAGGTTTATCTTTATGCCATGACATCATGATTATTGGAAAATATTTTAAATTATGCACATTTTTATGCCATGATCATCATTCATGCATTTAGGATAATCAAAATCAAATTAAGGACAATGACATGATTCGAAGTCCCATGATAAAGGAATCAAATAGAGTTGTCTAGATAAAATGCATACACCCTTAGATAAGGAAGAACAAAAAACTCACATCTCATAAAAACATTAAATTGACATGTGTGTATTTATACACCTAGATACATGTGAGATGTTAGGAAATGAGTTAAGTTCAAGTTGCATAGATGTTGCATCTAGATGAACTCAAACTCATAATATAACATGGAGGAATCACGAGAAAAGCTACTATACAAGTCATGTACATCCAGCCCACAAACCATGGTTCAAAATAAGGTTTTGAAAACATTTTAAAATTATTTTGAAAAACCTTGGTGAAGTCTATCTTTTGATAGTAATCACCATTGAAAAAGTTGGCACAAAGTTAGGAAAAAATATTGAAGTTTTAATGGTTTTAAACTTTGTATCAATTTTACAATTTAATGGGTATTTTTATATAAAATTATTTTTTACCCATTGTATTTCATGTAAGTAATGTACGTATAAAATTTCAAGATTTTTAGAATTATGTATAATTACTTATGAATTTTCAAAACTCATTTCTAAAATCTATTTTCTGAACATTGCAGAAACCAATCGACTGCTGCTTGGAGTAGTCAACTGGTGGTGAGGCAGTCGACTGGTTGTTGACCTAGTCGACTGCTGAAATTGATTTCCATTGAACAAGATTTGTTTAGCCATTTATGAACGATGTTAGGTTACCCTAACGTCTCATAACCCTAGGAGCTTTGGAAAGCATTGAAAGAGTGAAATTATCATTGAAATGATTAGGAGAGTTATTTAGGGTGGAGTATCAAATTTTAAAAGAGCTTAAAGTTCAAGTTTCAACTTTTATCCTTATTTTCGATGGTTTAAGTTTCCTATAGGCTTAGGAACTCTCCAAGGACATTGTTGGTGCAATGGTCAAGGGGGGAACAAGTCTTTAGGGGGAGTTTCATCCATCTTGGTATGATGGATAACCGTCAATTACAAAGGGTGAGAAGTGAGGGTTATGTAACTCTTCATTATGGATTGTCTCCCATTTAGTGATATAAGTCTTATCATTATGAAGAGTGAATGCATCCTAGATGATTTTGAACCAAGGGAAAGAATGTAGGATCTCATTGTGAGATAAGGTATTGAAAACCTTGGTAGTCATTTTGATGTATGCCAAAGGGGGAGAAGTGTGGTTTAAGTTAAATAAACCTTCATTATACTTTGGCATTGGAAGAGTTAAGTTGGATTATTGTTAGACTAACTTAAAGGTATTATCAAACATCAAAAAGGAAGAGATTGTTGGTGCAATCGACCTAGGTCACAATTGACCATATTCGAGTTGGACTAGAGTAGAGTTTTGATGTTTGACAATATGGTTTGACCATATGACAAGTGGATAATTGGGATATCCAAAGTCATATGGAGGATATTATTTGAGGGAGATTGATAGAGCAATCAAATCTTAGGTCAAGCTTGACCATACTCAAGTGAGACTCGAGGGGAAGTCCAACTTGTTGGATCATAAAAAGAGCGCTAGAGGGGGGGTGAATAGCGCATGTAAAATTTTTCGTACAATTAGTTCGTTCGACTAAGGTAAGAAGTAAAGCAATCGAAAAGTAAAGTGCACAGTGAAAATGTAAATGACACGAGTTATTTTTACTTGGTTCACAACCTACCGGATGCTAATCCAAGGCCCTTACGATCCGAGATCGTGTACGGAGGACAAATCACTAAAGATCTCCTCCTCGTTGGAGGTAGGAGACAACGATTACACAATGAAAAGATCAAGGTAGAGGGACACTCCCCCTCTCCTTGTTATGATAAAAATCTCTAAGAAAAGAAATGAATACAAGATTAAAACTCTGATTGGAAATGGAAATGTAACTACTTATACCGATGATGAAAAAGATCTTAAGTTGAGGTTGTGTCATCGTCATTCCAACAACGCTTCGGCATAGTAGAGTCATCTTAGAGTAGCGGCATTGCGGAGACATTTGGAGAGCTTAGAATGATGACCTAAAGGGGTGAAATCCCCCCTTCTTTTATAGCCTTCCAACCCCCTAGATGTTGAGATCAAGTTCTATCCAAAAAGGCCACGTCAACCTAATATAAAGGGATGAAGTTTAACTATCATCGAAGTTGGAATTTGAATGACAGCCGACTGATGAACTCTATCAGTCGACTAATTCCACCAGCAGTCAATTGTTAACAGCCAGCAGTCGACTATTAGCTAGGGTATCCAACTGCATCAAAGAGTTAGCTTGAAATCAAAGTAACAAGAGTGAATTCAATGTTCACGTACCATCTGATCTCGACCTAGACCTTCCACAGGAAGTCTTGATCTGATCGCCGTCTAAGGATGTCCCCGTACGGAGGACCCATCCTTACTTTCACTCACACACACGAGCTTACCTTAGGTTCTTTTGCTTCAGGTCTCCACCTAGATTCTTCGGCTCCCTCCAAAGTTTTCCCGGTGTCGCTCGACCACCGTGATTTCTCCATCTAAGATTCTCCGGGTATCACCAACCTTCATATTAGCTTAACCATTCCTGCATACTTGGTTCATCTAGTTAGACAAAAATATGACCTTAGCTTTGAGTCTTTGCCATAATCAAAACTTAGATTCGATTATCTGGTGCCTACTGTATCAACAATCTCCCACTTTTTGATCTATGGCAAATCGACACAAAGTTAAGAAAAAAATTAAAGCATAAAAGTATTAAGTAAGTGATGAAATAAGCATAAATATGAAAGGAGCATAAATGCATAACTTAGTAAGTTAGTGTGAGTAACTTAGTAAGTTAGCATAAGTAGGAGTATGAGTAAACTCTTTTTCAAGTCCTCCTCCTTGACCTTAGGTGAGTACTTGAAGAAGAATCTTAGCTCTCCTCCTTAACGGTTGCAACTTAAGTAATCAAGATTACTTAACATTGGCCTAAATGTATAAGTTAAGTTGAAGTTAAGTTATCAAAAATTAATTTTTGATCCCTTAACTTTGGCCTTTTCTCCCCTTTTTTCTATAAATCAAAAAGTGTGGGGGTTTATAGAAAACAACTTTTCGAAACATAGTGATTATGTTTTATAAATCCAAGCATGTTTCTATTAGATTTTGAAAATAATACTTTAAACATAAGCTCAACTAATAGAATGTTCAACTCTACTTGACTTGATTGATATAGAATGATCAATAAGTTCTGATTAGAGTTGGTTAATTTAGATAATTATACTCCATGGTTTATATCAATGCACTAGATCGATATATAGAACCAAGAGTGAGGTCCTAACATCTCATGCCCATCTACATGGCTAAGTACACAAACACATTAGTCCTATGTGTTGTGAGATGTATTGACTCCTTAAATCTATAGGTGAATGCTTCCTAGGGTAAGTCCTAGGCTAGTTCCATTTTGCATGAAAAGTAAATAGAGTATAGCAAAAATATAAGTTTTATGTCCTACTCTATTACACACATACCTAATTTATGTCTAAGCAGACTAAATTCTGCTTCGGGTAAAGGTTTGGTAAACAAGTCTACTAGGTTTGATTTGGACTCCACTTATTCAAGTTGTATTGTCCCGTTAGCTACATGTTCTCAAATAATGTGGTATTTGACCTCTATATTGTTAGGACCTCGGTGGCCGCTACAGGGGGGGTGAATAGCACTTCGACGTCGTTGTGCGATGAATTTTATTTGCGATTGCGTGCTTGCTACAAAAAGTGTTATACGTAATAGAATATATAAATAACAAAATCAAATAACATAAGCACAATCACAACACCGAATATAATGCGGCTCGAAATCGAATGGTTCATACTCCACAGATTGGGCTCGTAAGAGCCCTAGCGATGTCAAACACCACTAAACAATAAACTCTCCTTCTCGGAACAATCCGGAGGTGGAGGAAACCTCTTACAACAGTTCTTACAATAATAAGAAATGAATACAAGCTTATTACAAAGAAATACAACAAAAGAATTCAAAGAAAACTTTACAATCGATTTTTTGAAAGCTTGCTTGTTTGATTGCCTTGGACTAGGCTTGAAGACCCTGATTTGCACCGGCAAATCACTCCAAATTGCCCAAGAAAACCTTGCCAAAAATCCTCCCCACGAGATGCTTTTATAACCTACATTTGATCTGGATTTTTGCCTAACAGTCGACTGATCAGGACTATCAGTCGACTGCTCCTGTAGCCGTTGTGACACAACGGCATGAGCCACGTTGGATAAGTTCCAACGGATAGACCATCAGTCTACTGATCATGCCCAACAGTCGACTGATCGAGCCTTCACTCAGTTGCCAAACCCTAACAGTCGACTCAGGAAGCTTACGTGTTTTCGACCAACGATCGATCTCGAATCGATTGATTACTCGAGCCCCAGCCGATCGGCCCGCCCGCTTGTGATCGTGCCGCTATGCCATTTCCCGGCAGTCAAACTCCGGTCGACTCACATCAGTCGACTGACCATAATATCAGTCGACTGATAACCTCATCCATGAGGTTTTAACCCCAAGTATGGTGTCCCTATACTTGCTAGACCACCCTTAGCCTAGACCTAAACCTTCTAGCCACCTCCATCAGCCTCACACCTATCGGATCCCTCCAAGTCATCCATAACTTGTTCATCTATACGCTAGCCTTTAGGTGCTTCCATCAGCTATTGTCATGCTAATGTGGTCTACACTACCAAGGCATATTGGGCTTACGCTGCTAAGACTCCTCTTGGACTTTACATCGTCAACCATTGGACTTATGCTGCCAAGACTCCACCCTTGGACTTTACGTCACCAATATTCCCCTTGGACTTCTCAATTGCCAACCCATTTTGGACTTTCCATGCCAAGACCCATGCTTGGACTTTCCCTTGCCAACCCATGTTGGACTTCTCATGCCAAGTACTCAAGACTTAGACTTTCCATTACAATGGTTAAAGCATCGTCAACCAACAAGATCATAACCTGGGTCGATTGCACCAACAATCTCCCCAATACATTGTCAGACATCAATGTCAGACATCAAAACATTACTCGAGTCAAACTCGAGTCTGGTCAATCATGACCTAGGTTGATTGCACCAACAATCTCCCCCTAATATAGCTAAAACTCTCCTAATCCATATCCAATTGATTTTCACCCTTTCTAATGCTTCCCAAAACATATCCTAGGGTTATGAGCAATTAGGGAACCCTAACATAGCTAAAACATGGGCTAAACATCCTTGTTTACCCAAAATCAGCTCTGGCAGTCGACTCTATTAGTCAACAGTCGACTGCCCTATACATCAGTCGACTGCCACCAAGCGGCAGTCGAATGATAACTGAAAATTTCCATTTTCAATTATCAAAAATGAATTTCAGAAATGCATAAGTAATTATACGTAACTTGAAAAATCATGAAACTTCATAGTATAATACTTATAACCAATTCAATGGGTGAAAAATATTTGAAAAATAATTTACCTATAAACTAGCGAAATTGACACAAAGTTCAAAAGTAAAAAAAAACTTCAATGTTTGAGCTTACTTTGTATCAACTTCATCAATGGTGATTGCTATCAAAAGATATATTTCACCAAGGTTTTTCAAAATTATTTTAAAGTATTTTTAAAACCTTAAATTGGATCATGTTCCTTGGGATCAATGTACATGACTTGCACATTAGCTTTCCCAATGATCCATCACATGATATAGATGAGTTTTAGTTCATCTAGATGCAAAAACTATGCACCTTGAACTCAACTCATATCCTAGCATCTCACATGTATCTAGGGTGTATCAATACACATACATGTCAATGTGATATGAGATGTGGGTTTTGTTCATCCTAATCTAGGGTTTCATGCATTTTTCTAAGGCAACACTACTTGATTCCCTTATACATAGGACTTCAAGTCATGTCAATTGTCCTTAACTCAATTTTTATTAATGCATGAATGATTATGGTATTAATGATAATATAAATAAATATATGCTCATAATCATGATGTCATGGCTTAAAATGGAATCTAAGCATACATGACATTTAACCTTAATCCTAAGCATGATCATGACATATTATATAATTAAAAATAGATATGATATCATGACATGTTGTATGGCAATCAAAGCATGACAAATAAAATATAAAGGTATATAATACCTAAATTTTAGTATTTATTGCCATTTTTTAGGATTAATTTTATTTTGCCATATTGTCAATTATCTCCCAAGTATGCCAAAATCCTAAAATGGCACACTATGGCCTCTAAACCTAAATTGTGCCAATTTGATTGATTTTTCATAATCCCAAAAATATATTGGCACATCCTAAAATCTTTTAGAATTTAAAATCAAACCTATTTCCAAGGTATCCATAACCTTGAAAATAACCTAAAGTGCTACCTTTACCATAGTTAGGTTAACTATCCATTCATTTAAAGTTGACAGACCTAAACCCATCTAGCGTGAATCGATCACACTCTTAGTAACCTAATACCTATTGGAGCTCCTTGGGTTAATTAAGTATTGGCTAGGGATAACTTCCCTAGATACTCTCCTAATAACCCTCCTAGGCTTAGAAGCCTTGGTCATTATGGTCTTGCCTAGGTTAACTCTAGGGGTGACTCCCCTTGTAACCTTCTTAATGGCTTCCCTAGGTTTCCTTGAAACCTTAGCCACTAAGCACCTACCTTGGTCAACCTTAGGGATGACTTCCTTTGTGACCTTGGTTTTCCTAGACCTAACTTGAGTTCCATAATCGAATGGAACATTATGATAGGTCTCCTTAGGCTTAGGTTTGTGACCCAAACCTTGTTGGGATGTATACTGAAAAGTCTATCTTTTGTATGAACATCTTTATTTTTGAAATAATAATCACATGATCATTGTTTGCATTTTATGGTTATGCATATTGTCTAATACATTACATTGTAGATAACATGGTGTGTGGTGTCACACGGGAGATCATGTTATCGGCTCCTTGTAAAGTATAAGTAAAGGCTCACAACCGAGATGACTTTGGACAAACTATTGAAATGGTTGTAGTGTGATTTGATATTGGTTTGTCTTGACCATAGAATCACACTAGTACACTTTGTGTGTATTGAGCAGGACCGACTTAGAGGTGATTCGATTTATTACTGACTACATAATCGAATCGGACCTCAGATATTATATTGTACATGCTCTTAATCCTGATATAATAACGGGCACATATACTTAGTATTCATTTCTTTGATTTACCAATGGGCGAGATTTATAGATTAAATCGATATGCTTGGTAAGTTGGGAAATGGTATTATTTATATGGTGTGTCGTTGATTATAGGAGGAAACCGTGTCCTATATATTAGGATGATGATGTCCCCTTGAGGAGCTCATAAGGTTCATCATGTAAACCCTGCAGGTGGACTTGGTCCGGCATGATGAAAAGGTTGAGTGGTACTACTCATGGAGTTATATGTTAATTAATTAATGGTCAGTAAATTAATTAATCGACGGACATTCGAGATCTTAAACATGGGGAGGAAATGTACAAATAATATATGGAGCCCATATTAACTTATGGGGGTTGGTGAGGTAGATCAATGATAATCCTCTAGTGGAATGGATAATCATTAAATGGATCGGACTTTATGTGAGCTTGATCCATTGGGTGGCCAAGATCCAACTCCTCCTCATGGTCCCTATTGTAGCCTATTAATACCTCATGAAGCTTAGATCCAATGGATGAAAACAAAACTCTAGATCCAACAGTAGAGATTAAATCTCTAGATCCGACGGTTAAGATTAAATCTCTAGATCCGACGGTTGAAATTAAATCCGTAGAACCAATGGTGGAGATTAAAACAAGGCTTAAGCCTAAACTCTATATAAAGGGGCTTATACCTTGGGCGGCAAACAATGGATGAAGGTTAGGGTTTGCTTCCCTTGGGCAGCAAGCAATCCTAATTAGATTAGGATTAGGAGTGGGCGGCTAGGGTTAGGGTTTGGGTGTTGGTTGTGGGCGGCAACATGAGGAGAAGACTTTTTCTTCTTCTTCCAAGGTTTGGCCAGAACCTATCCTTCTTCCCTCTACCTTGGCCAGAGCTCAACCTATTCTTCTTCCCTTCATCCTTGGCTGGAAATTAGGAGAGCTAGGATTTGGGTTTGGGCGGCAACAAGGAGATGGATTGCTTTCTTTTCTCTTCTCCAAGTGTTGGCCGGCGCCCATGCCCTCATTGATTCTCCTTTGGCCGGTTCCTATACTCCATGTTCTCTTCCTTGGTCGGCGGTAACATCGAGTCTATTGACTTGGTGGCCGGTTCTAGATAGGAAGAAGAGTTTTGTTTTATGATCTTCCTTTGTTCGGAGCGAACAAGGAAAGGAAGATTGGTGATCTAGGAGGCTTCGACTTTTGGAAGATCGTCGCCCACACGACGTCCAAAAGGAGGAAGGACATACAATAGAAGATCAAGAGGTATAACAAGAGGTATAATCTTGTTTATTTTGATTAGTGTGTTGGATCGAAGCGGATCGCTAGCGATAAAACCTTTTTTATGTTCGTTCATTAAAACTCGAGTAGATAATTAATTTGCAGCGGAAAGATAAGCAATAAATAAAATGAGACAAATATTTTTACTTGGTTCGTAGCCTTCGGCTACTACTCCAAGGCCTTAGTGATCCTTGATCACTCACGGAGGGCAATTCACTAAAAACACTCCTCCTCGTTGGAGGTAGGAGTTTGACGATTACAAAAAAACCTTCGAAAGAAAAGATAGAGAGACAAACCCTCTCTTCTATTAATGTAAAGTGCAACGATAGAAAACCTCAATTAATAAAAGGAATTGCAATATTTAAAGAGACGACAAATTAAAATATCAATAACTAAAGAGTAGAAACTAAGCTAGGGTTGTTGACAGTACTTCGTCGTAGAGTCGTCGGAGAGTCGCGGAGTTGCAAAGGTTTTTGAGCACTTAGAGATGATGAAAAACCCTAGGAAAAGCCCTCCTTTTATAGCCTTTAAGCCCCTCATCGAATGGGTCTTCAACCAATAGGAATTGGGCACAAAACTCCTTGAAAAATGGTGATAAAGCTTGACTCCTCGAGGCTGATTTTTGACCATCGGTTGAACTGATTTCTCAGCCGGTTGAACTGATGGCTCAACAGTTGAACTGATCCTTGGCCGGTTGAACTGATGGCTCAGTAGTTGAACTGATCCTTGGTTGGTTGAATTGATTTCCAGACTTTTCAACTGTAATAAAGAGTTAGCTCGAAATATAAGTGAATTCGACGGCCACTTGCTGTCCGATCTCAACATAGACCTTCCATGGAAAGTCTTGGTCGGATTGTCGCCTAAGGATGTCCCCGTATGAAGGACTCGACCTTACTTACTCTCACTCACACGAGCTTACCTCAACATTTACCTTTGAAGCCTTGCTTTCGGTCTCCACCTGATTCCTTCGGCTCCCTCCGAAGTCCTCCCGGTGTCGCCCGACCACTACGGTTCTCTCCGAGTGTCGCTGACCTTCGGCTTAGCTTAGCATTTTTGCATACTTGATTCAGCTCGTGAGATAATGACATGAGCTTAACTTTGTATTGTTTTCTATAATCAAAACTCAGGTTCGACTTAGGTGCCTACTGCACCAACAATCTTCCCCTTTTTGATTTATGGCAAACCCACATATAAAGTTAAGAAAAATAAATTAAGTGCATTAAGCAAAATGAGTATGAGATATGCATGAATGAGCAGGAGTATATAAAAACTCTTTTTCAAGTGCTCTCCCTTGAGGAATCCTCCCCCTTGACCGAGGGTGAGTACTTGAGAAAGAGTTTTAACTCTCCCCCTTGATGTTTGCTACTAAAAAAAGAATTTAAGTAACCAAAATTACTTAATATTGGCCATAGTGTTTAAAATAAGTTTTAAGTTAAGAAATCAAAAAATTGATTTCTTGGCCTTTACTTCCGTTTTGTTAACAAGTTAACTTAAAGTTAAGTAAATTACTTTTTTTTTAACAAGTTAACTAAATGTAAGTTAACTTAAAGTTAAGTAAATTATTTTTTTTTAATAAGTTAACAAAATGTAAGTTAACTTAAAGTTAAGTAAATTACTTTTTTGTTAACAAGTTAACTAAATGTGTTTAAGTTAAGAATTCTCTTAACTTGTAAGCCTTGGCCATAAAAAAAATTGATCCCTTAACTTTGGCCTTTTTCTCCCCCTTTTGCCATATATCGAAAAGAGTGAGGGTGTGTGTAGAATAAAAAATAAGTATTAATTTTAAAGTCCAAGCATGTTCCACATTATTTTGAAAATCATATACTGAAAATAAGTTCATCTATAAAATGTTCGACTCATATTTGACTTGATTGATATGAAAGATCAACCAGTCCTGGTCAGAGTCGGTTAGTATGTATGATTATACTCCGTGGTTCATAGCGATGCACTAGCTCTACATCTGGAACCAGAAGTAAGGTCCTAACATCTCATGCCCATCTACATGGCTAAGTACACAAACACATTAGTCCTATGTGTTGTGAGATGTACTGGCTCCTTAAATCTATAGGTGCATGATATCTAAGGTATGTCCTATGCTAGTTCCAAGAAAATGAAAAGTAAGAAATAGTAGTACGAAAATATAATTTGTAAGCTCCTATTCTACTATGCACATACCCAATTTTCGTCTTAATAGATTGAATTCGGCTTCGGGTAGGGGTTTAGTAAATAGGTCTGCCAAGTTAGACTTCGATTCGACGTATTCGAGTTGTATGGCTCCGTTGGCCACATATTCTCGAATGAAATGGTGTTTGACCTCTATATGTTTGGTCCTAGAGTGACATATCGGATTCTTAGTAAGGTTAATTGAACTAATGTTATCTACATGGAGTTTTGTGTTCGTAAAGTCTAACTTAAAATCGCGGAGAGTGTGTTTCATCCAAAGAAGCTGAGTGACACACTCACCCATCGCGATATATTCGGCTTCGGTGGTAGATAAGGCAACACAGTGTTGCTTCCTATTGCACCAACTCACTAGACTCGAGCCGAGAAGTTGACAACAACCACTCGTACTCTTTCTATCGAGCTTACTACCGGCATAGTGTTGGTGCAGTAGGCACCTAAGTCGAACCTAAGTTTTGATTATAGCAAACGATACAAAGTTAAGCTCATGTCGTTATCTCACGAGCTGAATCAAGTGTGCAGAAGATTGCTAAAGTTGGAGCTGAAGGCTAGCGACACCCGGAGGAAGCCGGGTGGTCGGGCGACACTCGAGTGACTTCGGAGGGAGCCGAAGGAATCGAGTGGAAGGCCGAAAGCAAAAGCGACATGGTAAGTATCAAGGTAAGCTCGTGTGTGTGAGTGTAAGTGAGGTCGTATCCTCCTTACGGGGATGGTCTTAAGCGTAGATCCGACCAAAGACATCCCATCGATGGTCTAGGTCGAGATCGGACGGTCGAAGGCCATCAAAATAATGTGTTTCTTTGAGCTAACTTTGCCTTGCAGCTAGCATCAGTCGACTGCCATCTTGGAGGACTCGATCGCTCAAAACAATGATCGCTGAGGTCGATTCGATCGATCGCCATCTTATCATCGATCGTGATGATGGTCAATGATCATCTTCGAGGAGTCAAGGCTTATCACCCCATTTCAAGGAGATTGGTGCTCAATTTTGATTGGCTAGGGTTCCTCTCGAAAAGGGGCTCAAAGGCTATAAAAGGAGGGTCAATCCTAGGGTTTCTTCATCAATTCTAAAGCTTCCAAAAGCCTCCACCAAGCTACAACTTTTCCGACAACGAAGTGCTTTCTCTCCGACGTCTAGGTCTTAATTTCTCTCTTATTGTAATGTCGGTTTTAGCTTTTATTTTAAGTTCATTACTTTAATCTTTCGGAGCTTTTATCGTATACGAGGAGAGGGGAAGTATCCCTCTACCTCAAGTTTTTGTTCCTTCTTGTATCGATTAACTCTTACCTCCAACGAGGAGGAGTTCCTTTAGTGCTTTTGCCCTCCGTACGTGGTCAAGGACCACTAGGGCCTTGGAGTAGTAGCCGAAGGCTACGAACCAAGTAAAAAGAATTGTCTCTTTTACTTATTGCTTATCTTTTTCGCTGCAAATTAATTATCTACTCGGATTTTAAATGAACGAACGAAAAAAGAAAGTTTTAACGCTATTCACCCCCCCTCTAGCATTTCAAATCGATCCAACAATTGGTATCAGAGCCGGGGGTTGCTAAGATTTGGTGAAACCACCAATCTAGCCATTTTACAGATTTTTTTCCTTTTTAATTCTGCTTATTTCAGATTTATTTCGTTTTGTTAATTTTTCTCCCGCACTACTAATCCAAGACGCGAGTCTTGGTACCTTCTTGTGTGTTTTTGTCGTTGCTAGGTTTTTTGTCTTCGTCTCCTTGTGTCTTTTGTTCTAATGGCCCATCTCGAGGGTTTTAGCACCGTCCGACCTCCGTTTTACAACGGAGATGACTTCCGTTATTGGAAGGGTCGGATGGAATGCTTTCTCAAAACCCAAATCGAGATGTGGATCATAATCCAAACGGGATTCACACTTCCGACTAACGAAGTGGGTGAATCCTTGGATTATGACCAATGGACCATTGCGACAAAAAGACAAGTCAAAGCCGACGCTAAGGCAACTCAAATCCTTCAATGCGGCTTATCCAAGGAAGAGCTAAATCGCGTCGGCCCCTTCATAAGCGCAAAGGACCTTTGGACAAAACTAGTGGAGCTACACGAAGGGACTGATGAAGCCAAGGTATGTAAGCGTGATCTTCTATTCAATAAACTATATAACCTAAAAATGCAGGAACACGAGTCCGCGACGCAACTCCATGCCCGTGTCCAAGACATAGTCAACAACCTACACGCAATCGGGCAAAAGGTCGAAAACCGCGACCTTATAAGGTATGTCCTAAACTCTTTTCCGAGGACTACCTTGTAGGCATCCATGGTCGATGCCTACAAGGTCTCCAAGGATCTTTCTAAACTTAGGTTAGATGAACTCTTTTCTGATTTCAAACTTAGGATCAAACCAGTACTGGGTTCCCAAGGACCAAATCCACTATGTGGAGAGACCAAATCGATTCAACGGTCCAGGGAGAGCTAGTACGAATTTTTTTTGTGTTTTAACTTAGAAATTGCATGCTTAGGTTTTTATTTAGTTTGATTTTTCTTTTTAGAATGGTTAGATAGGACTATAACTCGTCAATACTTGATAACATAGTACCAGGACGCGGCGAGATGATAGTACGCTAGGAAAGCGGAGTCTTGTGTATTCGGGCTAGATAAGGCGTATCTAGTTCGGTGCACTTGACCGAGTGGAACTAGCTGAAGCTACCTCGCCGTATCCTAGACTAGTTAGACCAGGAAGTGGTCTTAGGTGAGTCAAGTCTCTATTTTCTTGAAAATGGCTTTGTCTAAGGAAGTGATCATTTTTTCGATCAAAGAAGGCCTCTGTGCCTCGCCACGACCTGGAAGCCATGATCTTGAAAAGGTGACTTGATGAGCCTAAGGTCAAATCCGAATCTAACGCAAGGTTGACAAGTGTTTAAGTCATTAAATTTAATTCAACTAAAATTGGAAGTCATCTCACAAGAACATATAAGATTAACATGTTTGATCATGTAGACATGGGTGAGATGATTTAGGTTAATAATTTTCAACCAATTTTTAATAAATCCAATATCCGATCCAACTACCTTGCGTGTAGGATCAATGGATGTTGGACAGTGGTTGCTCCCAACACATGACCGGGGATCAACTCAAGTTTTCGAAGCTTCGATTCAAACGACAAGGATCGGTAGCCTTCGGAAATAACTGCAGCTCAAAATCATCGGATCAGGTGATATTGAGCTTAACTCAAATTTTGTCATTCAAAACGTTTTATTAGTAGGAAATTTTCAATATAATCTTCTCAGTGTAAGCCAATTGTGTGATAATAACTATAAGGTCATATTTCTAGAAAATGAATACGTAATTAATACAAACGAAACCTCTAAAACAATTCTTAAAGGGACTAGAAATAACAACATTTACACTATCAACTTAATTAACTCCTCAACTAAGTGTCTTATGACACGGCAAGAGGAATCATGGTTGTGGCACCGACGACTCGGTCACTCACACCCAAGACTCATCCACAAGATGAGTCAGAGTGATTTAGTCAGAGGTTTGCCTAACCTCAACAACTTGAATAATAAAATATGTAATGCTTGTCAACAAGGTAAACAATCTAGGACACAACATCAACTAACTAGTCAAGAACGAACCAAAAGTGTGCTTGAGCTCCTACACATGGATCTATTTGATTCACACGGGGCTAAGTCACTTAACGGAAGTAAATTCTGTTTAGTCATTATTAATGACTACTCTAGATTTACTTGGGTTAGGTTCATCAAACACAAAGGTGATACCCTAGATCAATTAATCAACCTATTTAAGTTAATAGAAAATCAACAAAGCATTAAAATCAAAAGACTTAGGACTGATCATGGTGGTGAATTCGAAAACCATAGGTTTACAGAATTCTGTAACCTAAATGGATACCACCATGAGTTCTCTTGCCCTAGAACTCCACAACAAAATGGCCTAGTAGAACGCAAAAATAGAACCCTACAAGAAGCCGCTAGGACAATGCTTAATGAGTATAACCTACCCGATAGGTTTTGGGCCGAAGCCGTGAGTACGGCATGCTATGTCCAGAATAGGATCCTTATGGTAAAGAGGCACCTTAAGACCTCATACGAGATTTATCACGATAAAATACCTAACATCAAGTACTTTAGGGTATTTGGGTGTAAGGTACATATCCTAAACACTAAAGATTACCTAGGGAAATTTACATCCAAAACTACGACCGGAATCTTTCTAGGATACTCGACTACAAGTAGAGCTTATAGAGTATATAACCATGACACCCTTAGAGTCGAGGAAACTATCAATGTAGTATTCGATGAAGGACACGAACCTACAAAACCCCCGGCAACCCCAATTAGCGAGCCGATTCATACTAGACCTAACTCTAATTCCGAGATCAGGTCTAGTGTTAATCCTAACCTAAGTCAACCAAGTCACTCTATTGATCAAGTGATAGATGACTCCAACCAAACTAGAACTCAAACAAGCCATCCTATGGATCAAGTTGTAGACTCAAATCCAAATACAACTAAGACTCGAACGAATCATCCTATCGACCAAGTGATAGGTGATCCAAGTCTAGGAGTTCGAACTAGAGCCTCATACAGAAACCTTAGTCAAATATCTTTGATTTCTAAAATTGAACCCAAAACTATTGACCAAGCTCTTCTTGATCCCGATTGGATTATTGCAATGCAAGAAGAGTTGGCTCAATTCACTAGGAACGAAGTATGGGAATTAGTACCACCACCTAAAGATAAAACAATCATTGGAACAAGGTGGGTGTTTAGAAATAAACTTGATGATAAAGGTGAAGTGGTTAGAAATAAAGCTAGACTAGTCGCTAAAGGGTTTAGTCAAGTTGAAGGTTTAGATTACGACGAGACCTATGCCCCAATAGCTAGATTAGAATCCATTCGAATGCTATTAGCGTATGCAGCACATCGAGGATTTAAGTTGTTTCAAATGGATGTGAAATCTGCATTCTTAAATGGATACATTAAAGAAGAAGTTTATGTTAGTCAACCCCCCGGTTTCGAAAGTTTAGACAAACCCGATCATGTCCTTAGATTAAAGAAAGCTCTTTATGGACTTAAACAAGCTCTGCGAGCTTGGTACGAGAGACTTTCGATTTATCTTAAGTCCAAAGGCTTTAACCAAGGTGTAGTTGACCCAACCCTTTTCGTAAAAACCTTAGGTAAAGACATATTCATAGCCCAAATCTACGTAGATGATATTATTTTCGGAACCACAAACTCAATCCTACTAAATGAGTTTATTTTACTTATGGAAAGTGAATTTGAAATGAATTTAGTAGGCGAATTAAGTTTCTTCTTAGGATTACAAATTAAACAAACTAAAGATGGAATATACCTACATCAACGCAAATATACTAGGGAATTAATTAAATGCTTTGGAATGCAAGATGCTAAAATTATTAATACCCCAATGGCAACTAATGTTAATATAGAAGAAGTAATTGGAAACCAAATTGATTTAAAATACTATAGGAGCATAATAGGGAGTCTCCTTTACTTAACTGCAAGCCGACCTGATATCTTATTTGCAGTGAGTATGTGCGCAAGGTTTCAATCCTGTGCCAAGGAGTCTCACCTAACTCTAGTCAAGCGTATCCTTAGATATCTAAAGGGTACACTTAATGTCGGTATTTGGTATCCTAGATCTACCGAGTTCGAACTAACCGGCTACTCCGATTCGGACTATGCCGGTAGTAAGCTCGATAGAAAGAGCACGAGTGATTGTTGTCAACTTTTTGGCTCGAGTCTAGTGAGTTGGTGCAGTAGGAAGTCACACTGTGTTGCCTTATCTACCACCGAAGCCGAATACATCGCGATGGGTGAGTGTGTCACTCAACTTCTTTGGATGAAGCACACTCTCCGCGACTTTAAGTTAGACTTTACGAATACTAAACTTCACGTAGATAACATTAGTTCAATTAATCTTATTAAGAATCCAATATGTCACTCTAGGACCAAACATATAGCTTCGTTCCAGTTGCGTATTGCTACAGTGTGGCAGCCCGGAGCCATTGACTCAGTCGTCGAATCAAAGTCTAACTTAGCAGACCTATTTACTAAACCCCTACCCGAAGCCGAATTTAGTCTATTAAGACGAAGATTGGGCATGTGCGTAATAGAATAGGAACTTGCAAATTATATGTTCTTACTACTATTTCTTTAATTTCATTTTTATGGAACTAGCATAGGACATACCTTAGATATCATGCACCTATAGATTTAAGGAGCCAATACATCTCACAACACATAGGACTAATGTGTTTGTGTACTTAGCTACATAGATGGGCGTGAGATGTTAGGACCTTACTCCTGGTTCCAGATGTAGAGCTAGTGCATCGCCATGAACCACGGAGTATAATCATTCATACTAACCAACTTTGACCAGGACTGGTTGATCTTTTATATCAATCAAGCCAAATATGAGTCGAACATTTTATAGATGAACTTATTTTCAGTATATTATTTTCAAAATAATGTGGAACATGCTTGGACTTTAAATTTAACACTTATTTTTGTTTTCCACACACACCCTCACTCTTTTCGATATATGGCAAAAGGGGGAGAAAAAGGCCAAAGTTAAGGGTCAAATTTTTTTTTGATAACTTAACTCTTACTTTATATTTAAACCAAAAGTTAACTTTAAGTTTTGAAAACTTATTAAAGGCCAAGTTAAGAGAATTCTTAACTTAAACTTATTTGTTCCATCAACGTTTTACTTATTTTTAAACATTATGCCCTTAATGTTTTGCTTAAGGAGGAGAAAGGGCCAAGTTAAGAAGAACTCTTAACTTAAACATTTTACTAAGGCCAACTTTAAGTAATGTTAATTACTTAAAGCATCAGTTACGTATTTGCTAAGTCTTTGCTTCAAGACTCACCTGATCCAGGGAGAGTTTCCTCAAAAGTACTTGAAGAAAATCCTTACTACTCCAACTTAATCTTCTTTATTTTTTGTTTGTTTCTAATGCACATTATTCTTCATGCTTGCTATTTACTTAACTTTGTATGTGGGTTTGCCATAAATCAAAAAGGGAGAGATTGTTGGTGCAGTAGGCACCTAAGTCGAACCTAAGTTTTGATTATAGCAAACGATACAAAGTTAAGCTCATGTCGTTATCTCACGAGCTGAATCGAGTGTGTAGAAGATTGCTAAAGCTGGAGCTGAAGGCTAGCAACACCCGGAGGAAGCCGGGTGGTCGGGCGACACTCGAGTGACTTCGGAGGGAGCCGAAGGAATCGAGTGGAAGGCCGGAAGCAAAAGCGACATGGTAAGTATCGAGGTAAGCTCGTGTGTCGAGCGTAAGTGAGGTCGTATCCTCCTTACGGGGATGGTCTTAAGCGTAGATCCGACCAAAGACATCCCATCGATAGTCTAGGTCGAGATCGGACGGTCGAAGGCCGTCGAAATAATATTTTCTTTGAGCTAACTTTGCCTTGCAGCTAGCATCAATCATTGCCCGGCTTGGAGGACTCATTGCTCGATCGCGATTCGCTGAGGTCGGCATTCGGTGATCTTGCCATCGATCGGTGATGATGGCCATCGATCGATGGTCAATGATCAGCTTCGAGGAGTCAAGGCTTATCACCCCATTTCAAAGAGATTGGTGCTCAATTTTGATTGGCTAGGGTTCCTCTCGAAAAGGGGCTCAAAGGCTATAAAAGGAGGGCCAATCCTAGGGTTTCTTCATCAATTCTAAAGCTTCCAAAAGCCTCCACCAAGCTACAACTTTTCCGACAACGAAGTGCTTTCTCTCCGACGTCTAGGTCTTAATTTCTCTCTTATTGTAACGTCGGTTTTAGCTTTTATTTTAAGTTCATTACTTTAATCTTTCGGAGCTTTTATCGTATACGAGGAGAGAGGGAGTGTCCCTCTACCTCAAGTTTTTGTTCCTTCTTGTATTGATTAACTCCTACCTCCAACGAGGAGGAGTTCCTTTAGTGCTTTTGCCCTCCGTACGTAGTCAAGGACCACTAGGGCCTTGGAGTAGTAGCCGAAGGCTACGAACCAAGTAAAAAGAATTGTCTCTTTTACTTATTGCTTATCTTTTCCGCTGCAAATTAATTATCTACTCAGATTTTAAACGAACGAACGAAAAAAGAAAGTTTTAACACTATTCACCCCCCCTCTAGCGTTTCAAATCGATCCAACACATAGTCCGAATCAGAGTAGCTGGTTAGTTCGAATGTAACGCCCGTAAAATTTCTAGCAATTTTACAAGAATTTTTGGCTTGATGATAATGGGCTTTATGTGGGCTCTTTCAAAAATAAAAGAAAATAAGCCAAAAAGGATGCAAGGCCTAGGAATTGAACCCCAAACCTCTAAAGAAAGCCAAGCCCTAAGGGTGCATCCAATAACCAGAAGCCCAACAAGATTTTATTATTAGAGGAATGTGGGAAATTATAGTTAGGGGTAAGGGAGACTAAGGGACTCTTCAAGTGAATAAATAGGGGGAATGAGGAGACATGAGTTATCAACATTGCTTTTCTCCTCCTCTTCTCCTTCCTCACCGAACCCTAGAGCTCCTTCTTTCCATCCTTTGGCCGAGAGTCATCCAAGCAAGAAGAAAGGCTAGGTTGCTTCCCTTAGGTCATCTTCCAACCAAAAAGCAAAGCGAAGGATGTAAGTATCCCCTCACCTGCATACAAGTAGCTTTTCGATTGAAGTTTTTGTGTCAATTCTCCATGATCCATTCGGCCAAGCCCTTTAATTGAGTTCTCCATGAAGTTCTATGACATACTTGTATGAATATGATGATGTTAGGATGTTAGATGGATTAGGTTAAGAGTTTAACCCTAAAAGCCCCCTTGACCATTCGGCCAAACCTTGTTCTTAAGGTTTCAATGAAATTCTATACCATATTTTGTATGTATATGATGATGTTAGGATGTTAGATGGATTAGGTTAAAAGTTTCACCCTAAAAGCCCCCATGAACCATTCGGCCAAATCTTGTTCTTGAGGTTTCAATGAAATTCTATACCATATTTTGTATGTATATGATGATGTTAGGATGTTAGATGGATTAGGTTAAAAGTTTAACCCTAAAAGCCCCCATGAACCATTCGGCCAAACCTTGTTCTTGAGGTTTCAATGAAATTCTATACCATATTTTGTATGTATATGATGATGTTAGGATGTTAGATGGATTAGGTTAAAAGTTTCACCCTAAAAGCCCCATGAACCATTCGTCCAAACCTTGTTCTTGAGGTTTCAATGAAATTCTATACCATATTTTGTATGTATATGATGATGTTAGGATGTTAGATGGATTAGGTTAAAAGTTTCACCCTAAAAGCCCCCATGAACCATTCGGCCAAACCTTGTTCTTGAGGTTTCAATGAAATTCTATACCATATTTTGTATGTATATGATGATGTTAGGATGTTAGATGGATTAGGTAAAAGTTTAACCCTAAAGGCCCCCATGAACCATTCGGCCAAACCTTGTTCTTGAGATTTCAATGAAGTTTTATACCATATCTTGTATGTATATGATGATGTTAAGATGCTAGATGAAGATAACATGCTCTAGGTTAGGTTAACATGTGTTTTATGTTTAGGTGATATTAAATGATGCTAGATGAAGATAACATGATCTAGGTTAGGTTAACATGTGTTTATGCTTAGGTGAGTTCATGTTAACTTGTGATGTTAAATGATGCTAGATGAAGATAACATGCTCTAGGTTAGTGCTTACTTGCTCTTGATGTTTATACCTTATGCCATGCCCTATATGTGTGTGATATCTGAGATATGTTATGTAATGAAATATGATATGGTTATGAAATGAAGTATGATATGTTCATGAAGTAAAATATGATATGTTTATGAAGTGATTCATGATATGTTATGAAATGAAGTATGATATGTTTATGAAATGAAATATGATATGTTCATGAAGTGAAATATGATATGTTATTAAATGAAATATGATATGTTCATGAAGTGAAATATGATATGTTACGAAATGAAGTAAGATATGTTTATGAAATGAAATATGATATGTTCATGAAGTGAAATATGATGTGTTATGAAATGAAGTATGATATGTTTACGAAATGAAATAAGATATGTTATGATAAAAAGTATATAAGTATTTTACCTTCTGCATGGCTTGTACCAGGACCCTAACAAGGTCCAAAGGGATGGGCTCCTAAGTTGCCCTAGGCCGACGGACTAAGATCGGGCCTAGGATGGGCTTCTATGTATGATTGCCCCTAGGTTGACGGACTAAGATCGGGCCTAGTACGGGATGGGCTCTCAGATGCCCTAGGTCGATGGACTAAGATCGGGCCTAGGATGGGCTTCTACGCTATGATGATGGCCCCTAGGTCGACGGACTAAGATCGGGCCTAGTAACCTAGTAGGTTCGAGACTTGCTACCTCGGGTCTATTTAGGGATGCGCGCTATGATGATGATGATGTGGTACAATGTCGGGCCTAATATGTTGAGATTTATGTTTACGTACCTATAATATATGTTTTCAAAGAGCATCCTGCATATGTTTACATGTTATGATTACCATGTTATATTTGTGTTTACGCATATGTTTACATGTTATGATTACCATGTTATATTTGTGTTTAAATGTTATGTTGCTATGATATATATGTTGCATGTTATGTTTGATTATGCCATATATGTACATGATATGTTGCTATGTTGTATATGTTACATGTTATGATTGCTTAGGTCACTTATGCTACATGTTATGTTTGCTTATGTTATATATGTCACATGTTATGTTTGCTTATGTTACTTATGATATATGTTATGTTTGCTATGTTATATATGTTACATGTTATGTTGCTTATGTTACTTATGCTACATGTTATGTTGCTTACGTCATATATGTTACCTGTTATGTTGCTTATATGTTATGAATGTTACATGCCATGCTTAATGTCGATGTATGGTTTTTGTGAGTAGGACAGGATCTTACTAAGCCTATGTGCTTATAGTTTATTTTCCCTTGTACTGCAGATAAGGGTAAGGGATGGATAAACTAAAGGGAGCAGCAAGAGGGGCCAAGTGTGTGTGGTAGTGGCATGGTGGAAGAGATCCGTTATGTCCTTATATATGTTTCCTTATGGTGATGATGTTTATGGACTTGAACTAAGCACTAAGTACTTATGAAATAATGATGCATGCTCTATGTTAAGAAGAAGTATCTATATATGACGATGCATGTTAATGTTTAAAAGAAAGAAAAAAAATGTGTCTAAAGTCTTCCGCTGTAAGTAGTACGATGTATGTATGTACGATTGCGTCACGCGCCGCCCCTCCGGACCCTAGGAAAGGGCGGGCGTGACATCGAACTCAGTAGATCTAGGGTACCAAATATCGACATTAAGTGTACCCTTTAGATATCTAAAGATACGCTTGACTAGAGTTAGGTGAGACTCCTTGGCACAGGTTTGGAACCTTGCGCACATACTTACTGCAAATAGGATATCATGTCGGCTCGCAGTTAAGTAAAGTAGACTCCCTATTATGCTCCTATAGTATTTTAAATCAATTGAGTTTCCAATTAAATCTTCTTCTATATTCACATTAGTTGCCATTGGGGTATTAATAATTTTAGCGTCTTGCATTCCAAAGCGTTTGATTAATTCCCTAGTATATTTACATTGATTTAGGTATATTCCATCTTTAGTTTGTTTAATTTGTATACCTAAGAAGAAACTTAACTCGCCTACTAAATTCATTTCAAATTCACTTTCCATAAGTGAAATGAACTCATTTAGTAGGATTGAGTTTGTGGTTCCGAAAATAATATCATCTACGTAGATTTGGGCTATGAATATGTCTTTACCTAAGGTTTTTACGAAAAGGGTTGGGTCAACTACACCTTGGTTAAATCCTTTAGACTTAAGATAAATCGAAAGTCTCTCGTACCAAGCTCGAGGAGCTTGTTTAAGTCCATAGAGAGCTTTCTTTAACCTAAGGACATGGTCGGGTTTATCTAAACTTTCGAAACCAGGGGGTTGACTAACATAAACTTCTTCTTTAATGTATCCATTTAAGAATGCAGATTTCACATCCATTTGAAACAACTTAAATCCTCGATGTGCTGCATACGCTAATAGCATTCGAATGGACTCTAATCTATCTACTGGGGCATAGGTTTCGTCGTAATCTAAACCTTCGACTTGACTAAACCCTTTAGCGACTAGTCTAGCTTTATTTCTAACCACTTCACCTTTATCATCAAGTTTATTTCTAAACACCCACCTTGTTCCAATGATTATTTTATCTTTAGGTGGTGGTACTAATTCCCATACTTCATTCCTAGTGAATTGAGCCAACTCTTCTTGCATTGCAATAATCCAATCGGGATCAAGAAGAGCTTGGTCAATAGTCTTGGGTTCAATTTTGGAAATTAAGGAGATTTGACTAAGGTTTCTGTATGAGGCTCTAGTTCGAACTCCTAGACTTGGATCACCTATCACTTGGTCGATAGGATGATTTGCTTGAGTCCTAGTTGGGTTTGGGTTTGAGTCTACAACTTGATCAATAGGATGACTCGTCTGAGTTCTAGTTTGGTTAGAGTCATCTGTCACTTGGTCGATAGAGTGACTTGGTTGACTTAGGTTAGGATTAACACTAGACCTGATCTCCGGATCAGAGTTAGGTATAGTATGAATTGGCTCGCTAATTGGGGTTTCCGAGGGTTTTGTAGGTTCGTGTCCTTCATCAAATACTACATTGATAGTCTCCTCGACTCTAAGGGTGTCATGGTTATATACTCTATAAGCTCTACTTGTAGTCGAGTATATTAGAAAGATTCCGATCGTGGTTTTGGATGTAAATTTCCCTAGGTAAATCTTAGTGTTTAGGATATGTACCTTACACCCAAATACCCTAAAGTACTTAATGTTAGGTATTTTATCTTGATAAATCTCGTATGAGGTCTTAAGGTGCCTCTTTACCATAAGGATCCTATTTTGGACATAGCATGCCGTACTCACGACTTTCACCCAAAACCTATCGGGTAGGTTATACTCATTTAACATTGTCCTAGCGGTTTCTTGTAGGGTTCTATTTTTGCGTTCTACTAGGCCATTTTGTTGTGGAGTTCTAGGGCAAGAGAACTCATGGTGGTATCCATTTAGGTTACAAAATTCTGTAAACCTATGGTTCTCGAATTCACCAATATGATCAGTCCTAAGTCTTTTGATTTTAATGCTTTGTTGATTTTCTATTAATTTAAATAGGTTGATTAATTGATCTAGGGTATCACTTTTGTGTTTGATGAACCTAACCCAAGTAAATCTAGAATAGTCATCAATTATGACTAAGCAAAATTTACTTCCATTAAGTGACTTCTCAGTGTAGATCAAATAGATCCATGTGTAGGAGCTCAAGCACACTTTTGGTTCGTTCTTGATTAGTTAGTTGATGTTGTGTCCTAGATTGTTTACCTTGTTGACAAGCATTACATATTTTATTATCAAGTTATTGAGGTTAGGCAAACCTCACGACTAAGTCACTCGACTCATCTTATGGATGAGTCTTGGGTGTATTAGTGAGAGTCGTCGGTGCCACAACCATGATTCCTCTTGCCGTGTCATAAGACACTTAGTTGAGGAGTTAGTTAAGTTAATAGTGTAAATATTGTTATTTCTAGTTCCCTTAAGAATTGTTTTAGAAGTTTCAATTGTATTAATTACGCATTCATTTTCTAGAAATATGACCTTATAGTTATTATCACACAATTGGCTTACACTAAGTAAATTATATTGAAAATTTTCTACTAATAAAACATTTTGAATAATAAAATTTGAGTTGAGCTCAATATCACCTGATCCGATGATTTTGAGCTTGTCGTTATTTCCGAAGGCTATCGATCCTTGTCGTTTGAATCGAAGCTTCGAAAACTTGAGTTGATCCCCGGTCATGTGTCGGGAGCAACCACTGTCCAACATCCATTGATCCTACATGCAAGGTAGTTGGATCGGATATTGGATTTATCAAAGATTGGTTGAAAATTATTAACCTAAATCATCTCACCCATGTCTACATGATCAAACACGTTAACCCTATATGTTCTTGTGAGATGACTTCCAATTTTACTTGATTTAAATTTAATGACTTAAACACTTGTCAACCTTGCGTTAGATTCGAATTTGACCTTAGGCTCATCTAGTCACCTTTTCAAGATCATGGCTTCCAGTTCGTGGCGAGGCACAGAGGCCTTCTTTGATCGGAACAACGACCACTTCCTTAGACAAAGCCATTTTCAAGAGAATAGAGACTTGACTTAGCTAAGACCACTTCCTGATCTAACTAGTCTAGGATACGGCGAGGTAGCTTCAGCTAGTTCCACTCGGTCAAGTGCACCGAACTAGATATGCCTTATCTAGCCCGAATACACAAGACTCCGCTTTCCTAGCGTACTATCATCTCGCCGCATCCTGGTACTATGTTATCAAGTATTGACGAGTTATAGTCCTATCTAACCATTCTAAAAAGGAAAATCAAACTAAATAAAAACCTAAGCATGCAATTTCTAGGTTAAAATACAAACAAGTTTTGTACTAGCTCCCCCTGGACCGTTGAATCGATTCGGACTCTCCACATAGTGGATTTGGTCCTTGGGAACCCAGTACTGGTTCGAACCTAAGTTTGAAATTAAGGTATTCTTAGGGACCCATGCTTGGACACATTTTTTATGTCGACTTACAATCGACATATACGACTTGTTGGTCGTATTTGAGCTAACCCCTAGCCCGACCTTGTTGTACATGGCCCTTTGCGATCCAAGTAGGAGGTCAAGTCCTTTGGATCCCAAAGTAAACCTTTCCAACGTATTCCTAAGATCTTTGACTTGACTCTTCAAGAGTGAGTTCTCAACTTCGAGTTTTTCAACCCGAGTTGAGTCCTCCTCTTGAACTCGACTAGTCGAAGAGGTTAGGGAGACCTCGTATTTGAGGAGTTTAACTTCCTCAACCAGGGTCTCGACCTTGGACTCGGACTTAGCTAAATTTCTAGTTAAAAACTTAATTGCACTATAAAGCATACTAATTAGAGATCGACTTACCTTGAGTGTATCTTTTGAACCGGATGCGTATCCATGGCTTGTCTTGAATAGCACTTCGTAGTCCGACTCGTCTTCGGTTTCTGATTCGTGTTTCGGTTTCGACTCCGTCTCTGATTCAACCAGTTTAGCCATGAGGACTCGATCATCGTCTTCTTCCTCGGACGCTTCTTCCCATGTAGCGTTGAGTGCCTTTTTGTATTTTGGTGCTTTGCTTTTGAGCTTTGGGCATTCGGACTTGATGTGTCCAAACCTGTTGCATTCGTAACACCTAATATTAGAACTTTTAGGCTTACCTTCGTTGGGTCGAGTGATGGTTCACTTTCGGCCCTTGACTATCCTCCGAACTAGGTTGACTAGTCCGGCCTCCATTTCCGGGTCGACCTCCAAATCGGACTCATCCTCTTCTTCCTTCGGGGGTGGTTTGCTTACGGTTTTCTTCCTTGAACCTGCAAAAAGTGTTATACCCTTCTCAGGTTCCGAGTTAGACTGCTCATGAAGTTCAAAATCAGAAAATAGTTCATCTAACCTAAGTTTCGAAAGATCCTTGGAGACCTTGTAGGCATCGACCATGGATGCCCACAAGGTAGTCCTCGGAAAGGAGTTTAGGACATACCTTATAAGGTCGCGGTTTTCGACCTTTTGCCCGATCGCATGTAGATTGTTGACTATGTCTTGGACGCGGGTGTGAAGTTGCATCGCGGACTCGTGTTCCTGCATTTTTAGATTATATAGTTTATTAAATAAAAGATCACGCTTACATACCTTGGCTTCATCGGTCCCTTCGTGTAGCTCCACTAGCTTTGTCCAAAGGTCCTTTGCACTTATGAAGGGGCCGACGCGATTTAGCTCCTCCTTGGACAAACCGCATTGGAGAATTTGAGTTGCCTTGGCGTCGGCTTCGACTTGTCGTTTTGTCGCAATGGTCCATTGGTCATAACCCAAGGATTCACCCACTTCGTTAGTCGAAAGTGTGAAACCTGTTTGGATTATGATCCACATCTCGATTTGGGTTTTGAGAAAGCATTCCATCTGACCTTTCCAGTAACGGAAATCATCTCCATTGTAAAACGGAGGTCGGACGGTGCTAAAACCCTCGAGATGGGTCATTTGGAAGGGAAACCTTGCACAAAAAATACAAAAAAAACACGAAAAAGGTTCCAAGACTTCGCCTTGGATTAGTAATGTAGGAAATGAAAATAAACAAAAGGAATAAATGAGAAATAACCAACTAAAATAAAAGATGAGCACTTACAACCTTCGATGTCCCAGAAATGGTACTAAACGATGGTTTTTGGGGATAAACACAGCTTGTTACGAGGGTTGACCCTGGTAAGAAGTGTAGATCTCTCCGAGAGCTTCATTTTGGTAGGTAGCCCGTGTCGTGGGTCAACTTGTACGAAAAATTATGCCCATTTGACCGTCGCCTACTCCAAAAGCGAATACTTGCAAAACAAAACCAAACGAAGAGTATCAAGACTTCGTCTTGGATTAGTAGTGCGGGAGAAAAATTTAAACGAATGAAAAACAAATCTATAAAAAATGTTAGATTGGTGGTTTCACCAAATCTAAGCGCCTCTGGCTCTGATACCAATTGTTGGATCGAAGCGGATCGCTAGAGGGGGGTGAATAGCGATAAAACCTTTTTTATGTTCGTTCGTTAAAACTCGAGTAGATAATTAATTTGCAATGGAAAGATAAGCAATAAATAAAATGAGACAAATATTTTTACTTGGTTCGTAGCCTTCGGCTACTACTCCAAGGCCCTAGTGATCCTTGATCACGCACGGAGGACAATTTACTAAAAACACTCCTCCTCGTTGGAGGTAGGAGTTTGACGATTACAAAAAAACCTTCGAAAGAAAAGATAGAGAGACAAACCCTCTCTTCTATTAATGTAAAGTGCAACGATAGAAAACCTCGATTAATAAAAGGAATTGCAATATTTAAAGAGACGACAAATTAAAATATCAACAACTAAAGAGTAGAAACTAAGCTAGGGTTGTTGACAGCACTTCGTCGTAGAGTCGTCAGAGAATCGCGGAGTTGCAAAGGTTTTTGAGCACTTAGAGATGATGAAAACCCCTAGGAGAAGCCCTACTTTTATAGTCTTTAAGCCCCTCATCGAATGGGTCTTCAACCAATAGGAATTGGGCACAAAACTCCTTGAAAAATGGTGATAAAGCTTGACTCCTCGAGGCTAATTTTTTACCATCGGTTGAACTGATTTCTTGGCCGGTTGAACTGATGGCTCAGCAGTTGAACTGATCCTTGGCCAGTTGAACTAATGGCTTAGCAGTTGAACTGATCCTTGGCCGGTTGAATTGATTTCCAGACTTTTTAACTGTAATAAAGAGTTAGCTCGAAATATAAGTGAATTCGACGGCCACTTGCCGTCCGATCTCAAATAGACCTTCCATGGGAAGTCTTGGTCGGATCGTCGCCTAAGGATGTCCCCGTATGAAGGACTCGACCTTACTTACGCTCACTCACACGAGCTTACCTCAACATTTACCTTTGAAGTCTTGCTTTCGGTCTCCACCTGATTCTTTCGGCTCCCTCCGAAGTCCTCCCGGTGTTGCCCGACCACTACGGTTCTCTCCGAGTGTCGCTGACCTTCGGCTTAGATTAGCATTTCTGCATACTTGATTCAGCTCGTGAGATAATGACATGAGCTTAACTTTGTATCATTTTCTATAATCAAAACTCAGGTTTGACTTAGGTGCGTACTGCACCAACATAGTGTTCCTTTGTATTATGTTTATAATTGCTTTTCAATTATATGCATAATTTATGTGGATGTTTACTTTATGTATGTGGCTAATATAACTTGGACCCCGAACATAAACACAAAAGCCGGTGATCTGTACATTGTCTATTTCGTGGCTACTCGTAGAATAGAGGTTGGTCACTTGAACAACAAGTTTGTTCAAGTGACTACTCTAAACGAATAGCATGATGATGACAAGGTTGCTTGGGTGTTCCCTTTTGTCTAGGATTAAATTTTTTAATCCGAGGACATTGATGGGATCGCCATGAACAAGCGATCGAGTTGAAGTGGGAAGCGAAGTTTCCCCTTATGGATCAACCCAACAACTGGTATCAGAGCCAAGGTTTCCGGTTTTGTGTGTTTAGGATTCGGTTAATTTTTATGCACTTTTTATATATTATATGTGCCGGATAATAGTAGGATATGCGTAGGTTAACTCTTTGGTTGCAGGCATAAGATCCAACTATTATGGTCATATGTGTGTATGTGATTGTATGTGCGTAAATGTTTATTTTGTTGAATCCTCGGGGTTGACTAGGCTAATATTTAATTTTTTGTAAATTAGATACGACATTGTTTAGCCACTCTTTCTATTTTAGTTTACTTTCGATCTAGATTTCATGTACGCTCCCTCGTGGAGTATAGGATCGATGGATGTAAATTAAAATAGTTTTTAGTCTCGGCTCGGATCTCCAGATGGCTCGTACATGGCATAGGAGGAGCGGACGAGAAGGCGATGCGACGGAAGACATATTGAAGACAAAAGCCATAATAGTTGAAAAATAATTTTTATTTTTCATATTTATTGCTTCTTGTTTGATATGCATGTCGTAGGCTAGAAAATTCCTCAATTTTAAATTACTAAGTGGGAGAGGGATATTTTTATAAATTCCCACGGCCTCCATTACGATTTGACATGTGATGTAAACAAACTTGCGCGTCGGCTCTGAGTGCCTTCCTCCTCATTGGATGAGTTTGTTTGCGGATCACAAGGTCGAATATGGTTATAGGAAATTATTAAGGAGTGTGTGTACTTCCCCATCGTAAGGCACATAACCCGAGATAATTACCTTGGTACTAAGTAATGGTGAACACTTAGATACAAATATAAGTATCCTCCCCATCGGAGTCACTGCTTTTATTTGTAGGGCCGAAGAGAAACCAACTATTAATTTTATTTGTCAAACAATTAGGTTGACAAGATAGTAAAATTAATGGGTAAAACCTCCTCTTACAAATGTAGAATTCGTATACGTCCACACTATCATGGCATACGATATTCTCAGTGTTTTGAGGTGTTGGTTGATTTTAAAATTTTATTGTTTGAGGAATCAATAATTTTTTGAAATCTAAAGTAATGATCTATGTGATTCTTAGGATTTTCAAAAAATGACTTTCAGTCCACTTGCTATGATACTAAAGGAAAATAAACTTACTGTACCCAAATAATGTTGATTGGAAAAGAATCTAGATATTGTCTTATCTGCTAAGGAGTACAAGTATGCACTCTTCAAAGAATGTCCTCCTAAGCCTGCGAATGAGCTGGAAGTCCTTGGAGCTGAGATCGATGGGGAAACCCAGGTCGATTCTCCAGTCGACAGAAAGGCTTGCTCAGGCTCAGGCCATGGTTGCTCAGAAGATTTCTACTTCTAAGACGAAAGGCAAGAAGAAGAAGAAACAAGGTGGAGCAAAAGTGGTGGGAGGATCTCAGGGAGAAGTGAAGAAGCCGAAAGGCAAGTACTTCACTTGCAAGCAGACTGGACATTGGAAGAAGAATTGTCCCAATATGAAGCAGAACAAAGGAATATCCTTTGGTCTAGTCGTTGAAACATGGTTAGCAGTATTATCTACTGGCACTTGGTGTGTAGATACGAGAGCCTCTGATCATGTCTGCAATACTTTGCAGGGGTTCCAGGAAACCCGACGATGAGCTGAGGGAGAGATTACCATTTACTTGGGCAATGTCATGAAGGTGGCGGCTATTGCAGTGGGAGATGTTTTATTTATCTTTTGAGAAAAATAAAGTTTTGGTTCTTAAGAATTGCCTTTATGTACCTTTATTTAGAAAGAATTTAATTTTGGTTTCTAAATTTTTTATTGATAGATATTCTATTCCTTTTAATGACAGAGTTGTTATAAAAAGGAATAGGGAGAATATCTGTTCAGGTATAATATTGATAGGAAATTTGTATACACTCGAACCAAAAGCTCCCACGATGCAAATAAAAGTTAATAACTCATCTTCTAATTCCAATAAGAAAAAAAGAACCTTCGAAGATGAACCAAACATGTCTTTGGCATCTTAGGCTTGGTCATATTAACCTAAGCAGAATTCAAAGGTTGATAGTTGATGGACCTCTGGGTTCATTAGTGGTGGAAGATTTCCCAACCTGCGAATCTTGCTTGGAGGGTAAAATGACCAAGAGGCCTTTTAAGGCCAAGGGGTATAGAGCCAAAGATGTGTTAGAATTGGTTCATTCTTATTTGTGTGGTCCTATGTCTATCCAGGCTAGAGGTGGTTTTGAATATTTTATCTTTTTCATAGACGATTATTCAAGATATGGATGACACTACGATCTGCTCGTGGTGGCGAATACCTCTTGGGAGAGTTTAGGAATTACTTATCAGAGGCTGGGATTCAATCCCAATTGTCTGCACTTGGCACACCCCAGCAGAATGGTGTAGCAGAGCGAAGGAATAGGACTCTTATGGAGATGGTTAGATCGATGATGAGTTATTCTGAGTTGCCAGATTCGTTCAGGGGATATGCTCTAGATATAGCGGTGTACATTCTGAACTTGGTTCCATCTAAATCAGTGTCTTATACTCCCACAGAGTTGTGGACTAGGCGAAAGCCTATTCTAAGACATATTCGGATATGGGGAGTCCAGCACATGTGCTGAAGGCAAATGCTAGTAAGTTGGAACCTCGTACAAAAGTACGCATGCTCGTTGGCTATCCTAGAGGAATGAAGGGTGGTTTGTTTTATAGTCCTAGAGATCAGAGGGTGATCATTAGCACGAACGCCAGATTTCTAGAAGAAGACTATGTGATGAGCCACAAGCCCAAGAGTAAAATTGTTCTGGAGGAATTAAAAGGGGAAGTCACTTCTTCAGTACCATCGGTACAAGAGGATATACCACAAGTCACTGCACCGCGTGTCACAGAGGATACATAGGAGATACCTCGTCGTAGTGGGAGAGTTGTTAGACAGCCTGATAGATTCATGTTTTTGGGAGAATCTTCTGATTTGGTCCCTGGCGAACATGAACCTGATCCCTGGACATATGACGAGCCAATCCAAGATATAGATGCAGCATCATGGCAAAGTGCAATGAATACTGAGATTGAATCTATGGATTCAAATCAGGTCTGGGAGCTAGTGGAACCACCCGATGGTGTAAAAACCATTGGATGCAAGTGGATCTACAAAAGAAAGAGAGGAATAGATGGGAAGGTTGAGACTTTCAAAGCGAGGCTTATTGCGAAGGGGTATACTCAGAAAGAGGGTATCGATTATGAGGAGACCTTTTCGCCGGTAGCCATGCTTAAGTCTATCCGGATTCTCTTATACATAGCAGCTCATATGGATTATGAGGTGTGGCAGATAGATGTCAAGACAGCTTTCCATAATGGAAATCTTGAGGAAAACATCTATATGAAGCAACCAGAGGGATTCATTGCGAAGGGCAAAGAGCATCTTGTATGTAAGCTTAATCGGTCTATTTATGGATTGAAGCAAGCTTTGAGCTCTTGGAACATCTGATTTGATGAGGTAATCCAGTCTTATGGATTTATTCAAAGTCCGGATGAGTCTTGTGTATACAAGAGATGTGACGGAAACGTAGTGGTATTTCTTGTACTATATGTAGATGACATTTTATTGATTGGCAACAATATCAAGGTGTTATCGGACGTAAGGGTATGGTTGTCCAAACAGTTTGATATGAAGGACTTGGTAGAGGTGGGACACATCCTTGGGATCAAGGTTATAAGGGATCGCAAGAAAAGGATGTTATGCTTATCCCAAGCTTCATACATAGACACGATTATGGATCGTTTTAGCATGCAAAACTCCAAGAAGGGTTTTCTACCTTTCAGGCATGGAGTTCCTTTATCTAAGGAGATGTGTCCTAGAGCATCTGAGGAGATAGAGGAGATGAAGGCAGTTCCTTATGCTTCGGCAATAGGAAGCCTCATGTATGCAATGCTATGTACGAGACCAGATATCTGCTTTATCGTGGGCATGGTCAGCAGATATCAGAGTAATCCAGGATAGGGACATTGGACTGCGGTAAAGCATATATTGAAGTACCTAAGAAGGACTAGGGATTATATGCTAGTTTACCAGGCAGACCAATTACTCCCTGTGGGTTATACAGATTCTGACTTCCAATCAAATAGAGATAACAGTAAGTCTACCTCAGGTTTTTGTGTTTACTTTGGGAGGTGGAGCCATTGTATGGAGGAGTGTCAAGCAGAAATGCGTGGCGGACTCTGCCATGGAAGCTGAGTATGTGGCAGCCTCTGAGGCGGCCAAAGAAGTTGTGTGGCTTAGGAACTTCCTGATGGACTTGGATGTGATTCTTGGTTTGCCCAGAACTATCATAATTTATTGTGATAATAGTGGTGCAGTTGCAAACTCGAAGGAACCACGAGCCCATAAGGCTAGTAAACACATAGAGCGCAAGTACCACCTGATACGAGAAATCGTAAAGGAGGTAGAAGTTGTTGTCACCTAGATTACATCACAGGATGACCTGGTAGACCTTTTCACTAAGGCCTTTCGGGCAAGAGCTTTTTGATAAGCATGTGGAGGGAATGGGAATCAGATGTATGGCAGTATGAGGACAGCATAGTCTTTTAGTATAAGTGGGAGATTGTTGGGATGTATACTGAAAAGTCTATCTTTTGTATGAACATCTTTATTTTTGAAATAAGAATCACATGATCATTGTTTGCATTTTTATGGTTATGCATATTGTCTAATACATTACATTGTAGATAACATGGTGTGTGGTGTCACATGGGAGATCATGTTATCGGCTCCTTGTAAAGTATAAGTAAAGGCTCACAATCGAGATGACTTTGGACAAACCATTGGAATGGTTATAGTGTGATTTGGTATTGGTTTGTCTTGACCATAGAATCACACTAGTGCACTTTGTGTGTATTGAGCAGGACCGACTTAGAGGTGATTCAATTTATTGCTGACTGTTGGCGCAACAATGCTCTAAGCATTTATATGTTTTGATGTTTGGATAATCATCTAAGTTAGGCAATGCTTTGTGATCTAATTGCGAACATGTTTAAGTGACAGGGAAATCCAAGGATGAAGACTTGGTAAAAGAGAAGTCCAAGTATGGTCTTGGTAGCGTAAAGTCCAAGTGAACCTTGGCAAAGGAAGACCAAGTATGATCTTGGCAAGGGAAGTCCAAGGGATGGACTTTGCAGCGTAAGACCAAGCTTGTAGTCTTGGCAGCATAAAGTCCAAGTGAACCTTGGCAAAAGAAGTCCAAAGTAAAGTCTTGGCAGCATAAGTCCAAGCTTGTAGTCTTGGCAGCATAAAGTCCAAGCATTTGGCAACCCAAGACATGACGAAACCGAAGAAAGCTCTTGGAAGCAAAGCGCAAAGGATGAACAAGTCGCGGACTCGGAGGGATCCTGGAGGCGCAAGGCTTAATGAGGAGCTAGAAGGTTGAGTCTAGGTCTAGGGTGTAAAATCAAGTGTGAATTACTCATACTTGATGAGTATCAGTCGACTGATACGATGTATCAGTCGACTAATACGATGTATCAGTCGACTGGTCAGGTGCTCGACTGAGTCAGGGTAAAACCCTGACCATCAGTCGACTGCTTTGGCAGTGGCAGTCAACTCATCAGCGCAAAAATGAGCACAGAGTGTAGTCGCACTCGACTACGGCCTACGATCACTCGACTGATCACTCCATCAGTCGACTGATGGAGGGATCAGTCGACTGATCACTTGGCCGTTGGAAATTATGGCTACGAATCTCCGCGGATCTACTGGTTCAGAAGTCGTTGGCTTCGGCGACAGTCGACTGATGGTAAGCATCAGTCGACTGATCGGAGCCCAACGGGAAAAACAACCCCTCTTCTATAAGAAGAGGCCTTGGGGAGCTTGGTGAAGCTAGTGCTCTCATTCCTAGCTACACCCTCGTGCTCACCAAGCTTTCCCAAGTGCTTTAGTGATTCTAAACCTCCTCTTCTCTAGATTTTAATCTTCCATCATTGTAAAGAAGAGGAGAGCATTGTAAGACAAGGTTTCTCCACCTTGGTTCATCCAAAGGAGATTTTAGTGAAGATTGGCTAGGGTTAATCCACCTTACGGATTGTCGTGGAGTAGAAGCGTCATCTCCGAACCACGTACATCGGGTGTTATCATTGCTTTCATTGTTTTCTTATTCGTATTCTTATTTGTATTTGTATTGCTTCCGCTAACATATTTGTAGAAACGAAGAAAGGCTAATCACCCCCCCCTCTAGCCATTACAAAGATCCTAACAAGTGGTATCAGAGCCCGGATAGCTTGGAAGATTTTACCATCAACCAAGGCATCAATGGCTCTTCAAGAGGGATATAGCACCGCCAAGCCACCGCTCTTCGATGGGAGTCATTTTGCGTATTGGAAAGGTAGGATGAAATATTATCTTATGAGTAATATTGAAATTTGGCATAGCATTGTAGATGGCTTCGAGGAACCGGTGGATGAACATGGAAACCCTATTCCAAGCAAGGATTGGACGAGGAAAATGAATCGGAAGTTCGAATCAAATGCCAAGGCGGTACTCACCATCCAATGCGGCATTACAATGGAGCAACTCAACAAGGTGGGGCCTTTCGAATCCGCCAAGGAGTTATGGGAAAAGCTCATTGAGCTAAATAAAGGATCCAAGGAGTCAAAGAGGGCCAAGAAGGACTTACTAATTGGACAACTTCAAGCCTTCCAAATGAAGATGCATGAAACCGTAAGCCAAATGCATGGAAGGTTCAAGGAGATGGTGAATGGACTCCACATCATAGGTGAGCGAGTTGACAACCGGGATTTGGTAAGATACATACTTCAAGCATTTCCTAGAAATTCTCTATGGACTTCTATAGTTGATGCTATTAAAGTAACTAGGGATCTTTCTCAAATTAAAATTGATGAATTATTTTGTGAGTTTGAATTACATGAGCAAACTAACATGTCCTCTAAGGAAAAGGGTTTAGCTCTATTTGTTGAAAATAAAGAAAAGAAGAAGAAAGGAAGGAAGGAAGTGTCATCATCATCCGAATCGGAGCATGACTCAAGTAGTGATGGAGACTCATCTAGCGAGATGGCCAACTTTGTCAAGAAACTCTATAGAAAATCAAAGGAGTTCAAGAATAGAGAAGCAAGGAAGGGGTCTCATTCTTCAAGAGGTAAAATTAGTGGTAATTCAAATTTTAACAATAATGTAATTTGCCATGCTTGCAATAAGAAGGGGCACATAAAGCCAAATTGCCCGGAGCTAAAGAAGAAGAAAGAAAAAGAAAAGAAAAAGAAAGACAAGAAGGAGAAGAAGAAGAAGGAGGCCATGGTGGCTCAAACCACATGGGACACACCACGTGTTGAAGATTCTTCCTCCGATGATGAACTTTGTCACATCACATGCCATGTGGCACTCATGGCCCTAGGAGATGACTCCGGCACATCAAGCCAAGAAGGAGACTCTTCAAGTGATGAATCGTCATCTAGTGACGATGAGGTAATGAACTCTCCCAAAGTTAAACTTCTTTATAAATCAATTGTTTATCTTAAAGAGGCTCTCGATAAGTCTAAATCTAAGGTTAAGAGCATGAAGGTAGAACTAAAGGCCATTAGGAATGAAAAACCTTCACATGTTGATTCTTGCATGCTTAAGGAAGAAAATGACAAACTTAAGGATGAGGCTAGTGAATTAAAAACATGTTTAGAGAAATTTTCAAATGACTCAAAATATCTTGATATGATCCTTAGTCGACAAAGAGCCGTTTACAACAAGGCCGGTTTAGGATATAAGTCAAAGGAAAAAGAAGTTGCTTATATTTCATTGATTAATAGGAAAGCAACCATTAAGGGTAAGGTCAAGAAAGCATGGGTACCTAAGAAGTTTTTACTTAATGTTACCGGTTCAAATGTTTGGGTACCAAAAGCTTGTGTTTTTCATGTGATTTAGGTAGGAGAGCAAGGTATGTGGATTGTGGATAGCGGTTGCTCAACACATATGACCGGGGATGTGAGCAAATTCTCCACAATTAAGTATGTGAAGAAGGGAGCGGTGTCTTTTGGAAATAGTGGAAAACTCAAGATATTAGGTAGAGGTACAATTGAGGTATCCCCCAAAATTGTCATTCACAAAGTTTTACTAGTTGAAAATATGAAATTTAATTTATTAAGTGTTAGTCAACTTTGTGATGCAAACTATCATGTCTCTTTTGAATCCTCTAAATGCATGATTAGACACAAGGAACTAAATGATTGTATGTTAGTTGGATATAGGAAATCAAATACCTATTATGTTGATCTTTCATATGCTTCTAACATTTCTACTAAGTGTCTTGTTGCAAAAGAAGAAGAAAGTTGGCTATGGCATAGGAGATTGGGGCACATCAACATGAAAAACATAGCCAAGGTAGCCAAGATGGAGTTGGTCAAAGGGCTACCAAAGATCAAGTATGTCAAGAACAAAATGTGTGATGCATGCCAAGAAGGAAAACAAACAAAAGCATCACACAAAGGTAAAACCTTAACTAATACTTCCTTACCATTAGAACTATTGCATCTTGACTTATTTGATTGCCATAGTACTCCTTCTTTAAATGGTAACAAATATTGTTTAGTCATAGTAGATGATTTTTCTAGGTATACTTGGGTTTATTTTATGAAACATAAGGATGATACCTTAGAAATAATCATAGGATTTAGTAAAAGGGTTGAAAATGAAAAGAGTCTCAAAATCAACCGGATCCGTAGTGACATGGTGGTGAATTTGAGAATTCTAAATTTTCACAATTTTGTTTAGAGCAAGGGTACAAGCATGAGTTCTCTTGTCCTAGAACACCCCAACAAAATGGGGTGGTGGAAAGGAGAAATCGTGTCCTACAAGAGATGGCTAGGATTATGCTTAATGCATATTCTCTACATAGCTACTTGTGGGCGGAAGCGGTTAATACCGCTTGCTATATCCAAAATAGGGTTCAAATCCATAGATTTTTAGGAAAGACACCATTTGAATTATGGAATGGGACTATTCCCACAATTCATTATTTCAAAGTCTTTGGATGTAAAGTTTATATTCTAAACACCAAAGATAACTTAGGAAAATTTGAATCCAAAACGGATGAGGGAATCCTAGTTGGATACTCATCCACAAGTAGAGGATATAGAGTCTACAATAAGAGAACCCAAGGGATTGAAGAGTCCTCTAATGTTCAATTTGATGAAACCACTAGTACCTACCCTAGAAAGTCCTCCATTGATAAGGATATTAATGACAATAATCAAGACATTACCCAAAAACTTCAAAATTTGACCATAAGGGGTAATGATCAAGGGGGAGGAAGAGGAGATTCTGATGATGAAAGAAGGGTGGAAGATAACAATGATCAATTTGAAACCCCTTCTAGAACCCTAAGAATTCATCAAGATCATCCACTTGACCAAGTAGTAGGAGATATATCTCAAGGAGTAAGAACTAGGTCATTTCATAGACCTCCTACTAGTCAAGTTGCTCTTATTTCACAAATTGAGCCCAAATCGATCAATGATGCATTACATGATTCGGATTGGATCTTGGCAATGCAAGATGAATTGGCTCAATTTGAAAGGAGTCAAGTATGGGAGTTAGTACCTAGACCCAATGATTGCACCATAATTACTACAAGATGGGTCTTTAGGAATAAGCTAGATGACCAAGGAAATATCACTAGAAATAAGGCTAGGTTGGTTGCTAGGGGATTCAATCAAGTTGAGGGGCTTGACTATGATGAGACTTATGCCCCGGTTGCTAGATTAGAATCTATTAGAATTCTCTTAGGGTATGCTTCCTATATGAGATTTAAACTTTACCAAATGGATGTTAAATCGGCATTCTTAAATGGCTATATTAAGGAGGAAGTATATGTAGAGCAACCACCCGGGTTTGAGAACATAGATTATCCAAACCACGTATATAAGCTTAGGAAAGCATTATATGGGTTAAAACAAGCTCCCCGGGCATGGTATGAAAGATTGTCATCTTTCTTAATTTCTAAGGATTTTAGGAGAGGCCAAGTAGATCAAACCTTGTTTATAAAGTCAACATTAAAGGATATCTTTATAGCCCAAATATATGTTGATGACATTATTTTTGGGTCAACAAATGATGATCTTCTTCAAGACTTTATAAAAAACATGGAAAATGAATTTGAAATGAGTTTAGTTGGAGAGCTCAACTTTTTCCTAGGGTTACAAGTCAAACAAACCAATGAAGGTATTCATATTTATCAAACCAAATATGCAAATGAAATGATCAAAAAATTTGGTTTGGAAAATGCCAAAATTGTAACCACTCCTATGGCCACTAGCACTAGAATAGATAATGATCATGATGGTAAATCAATTGATCTTAAACTCTATAGGAGTATGATTGGTAGCCTACTATATCTAACCGCTAGTAGATCCGATATCTTATTTGCGGTAGGTATGTGTGCAAGATACCAATCTTGTGCCAAAGAATAACATTTAGTAGTCGTTAAGAGAATTTTAAGATATATTAAAGGCACCCTAAATGTAGGACTTTGGTATCCTAGGACTAGGTCCTTTGAGTTGCTTGGTTATACCGATTCGGATTATGCCGGTTGCAAATTGGATAGGAAGAGTACTAGTGGTGGATGTCAATTTCTTGGGTCCTCCCTAGTTAGTTGGAGTAGTAGGAAGCAACATTGTGTTGCTTTATCAACCACCGAAGCCGAATATGTGGCTATGGGTGGTTGTGTAGCTCAATTACTTTGGATGAGACATACTCTTGTGGACTATGAGGTACACTACTCTAACATTAAAGTTTATTGTGATAATGTGAGTACCATCAACTTGACCAAAAATCCGGTACATCACTCTATGACCAAGCACATTGAAGTGAAACATCACTTCATAAGAGATCATGTGACAAGAGGGGACATTGAACTTAATTATGTAGAATCTAAGTCCAACCTTGCCGATATCTTCACCAAAGCTCTTCCCGAAACCGAATTTTCATCATTAAGGAGAGAGCTTGGTATGTACTTTGTAGAGTAAAATTCTAGGTTTGCATGATCCCATATTCATATGTTAGTATTATACCTTGATGCATCTCACAAAAAAAAAGCCTTAAGAAACCTTGAATTTTGTATTGAGACACTTAGGAACGTGTGAGATGATAGGGAAGGTATACTTGGCTCATCATGCTTGTTATGATGCATTACTATGAGCCAATGACACACCTAGAGACATGAATACCTTATGAACCAATTATTGGGAAGGCTTGTATTCAAGTAATGAATACATAGCTCTAAGAACATGGTTGGAAATTCTAAATCATATATATTTTAAACTATATTCATCATATTTTGAAAAACAGTTTTCAAGTGAAACACAAAAGTGATACAAAGTTTGCAAAATCTTTAGAACTTTTGTTAGGTTCCAAGTTTGTATCAATCTTGAAATCTGAAAAACATATATTTTTCAAACTATTTTTCCTTAATAAAGTATGATTCTAGAAATGTGTACGCAAAATTTCATGATTTTTCGAGATTTCTGGAATTTCTATCGCATTTCTGAAGTTGGGCTGAAAAGGTTGAAATTCGGATTTCAGGCCTAGCAGTCGACTGGTTCAGAAACCAGTCGACTGATACACTGTATTTTCTGATAAATAGCTCCATTCTTTGATATTTAATGTATCTTTGATGTCCTAAAACTATAGCATGATAATATTGAGTATAAACAAATTTTTAGGACTGTTTAATGCAGTGTTTTAGGGGGAGTGTCATAAAATATATCTTTTTCATCCCCAAACTTACATTGTTGGTGCAAAGTTAGGACTTAACTTTCTTAACTTTTGTATGCTTTTCTTCCAATGTTATTTACACATCATGAGGCATATCTTGGATTAAGGGGGAGCTTAATATCAATCTTATACCTTAGTCCAAGATACAACAATTTTAATTCTTTCATTTATGAATCCTTCTCTTTTTGATGTATGTCAAAGGGGGAGAAGGAATGTTTAAGTTAGAATTAAAAATATGATTATGTGTATCGTTAAAAGACCTAACTTAAATGATTTCCAAACATCAAAAAGGGGGAAATTGTTGGTGCAAGAATGCTCCAAGCATTTATATGTTTTGATGTTTGGATAATCATCTAAGTTAGGCAATGCTTTGTGATCTAATTGTGAACATGTTTAAGTGACAGGGAAATCCAAGGATGAAGACTTGGTAAAAGAGAAGTCCAAGTATGGTCTTGGCAGCGTAAAGTCCAAGTGAACCTTGGCAAAGGAAGACCAAGTATGATCTTGGCAAGGGAAGTCCAAGGGATGGACTTTGCAGCGTAAGACCAAGCTTGTAGCCTTGGCAGCATAAAGTCCAAGTGAACCTTGGCAAAAGAAGTCCAAAGTAAAGTCTTGGCAGCATAAGTCCAAGCTTGTAGTCTTGGCAGCATAAAGTCCAAGCATTTGGCAACCCAAGACATGGCGAAACCGAAGAAAGCTCTTGGAAGCAAAGCGCAAAGGATGAACAAGTCGCGGACTCGGAGGGATCCTGGAGGCGCAAGGCTTAATGAGGAGCTAGAAGGTTGATTCTAGGTCTAGGGTGTAAAATCAAGTGTGAATTACTCATACTTCGATCGGAGTGCTCGAGTCGGTGAAACCACGACCATCGATCGCTTTGGCGGCGGTCGGCCGATGTTGATGTTGCAATCGACCGCGATAGTGGCGATCGACTAATCGGCTAAGCGAGCCGCAGTGTAGTCGCACTTTCATTGCGACCTCACGATCACTCGATCGATCACTCCATCGATCGATCACGGATGGGATCAGCCGACTGATCACTTGGCCATTGGAAATTGCGGCTACGAATCTCCGCGGATCTGCTGGTTCAGAAGTCGTTGGCTTCGACGGTAGTCGACTGATGATAAGCATCAGTCGACTGATCGGAGTCCAACGGGAAAAACAACTCCTCTTCTATAAGAAGAGGCCTTGGGGAGCTTGGTGAAGCTAGTGCTCTCATTCCTAGCTACACCCTCGTGCTCACCAAGCTTTCCCAAGTGCTTTAGTGATTCTAAACCTCCTCTTCTCTAGATTTTAATCTTCCATCATTGTAAAGAAGAGGAGAGCATTGTAAGACAAGGTTTCTCCACCTTGGTTCATCCAAAGGAGGTTTTAGTGAAGATTGGATAGGGCTAATCCACCTTACGGATTGCCGTAGAGTAGGAGCGTCATCTCCGAACCACGTACATCGGGTGTTAGCATTGCTTTCATTATTTTCTTATTCGTATTCTTATTTGTATTTGTATTGCTTCCGCTAACGTATTTGTAGAAACGAAGAAAGGCTAATCACCCCCTCTAGCCATTACAAAGATCCTAACACTGACTACATAATCGAATCAGATCTCAGATATTATATTGTACATGCTCTTAATCCCGATATAATAACGGTCATATATACTTAGTATTCATTTCTTTGATTTACCAATGGGCGAGATTTATAGATTAAATCGATAGGCTCGGTAAGTTGGGAAATGGTATTATTTATATGGTGTGTCGTTGATTATAGGAGGAAACCGTGTCTTATATATTAGGATGATGATGTCCCCTTGAGGTGCTCATAAGGTTCATCATGTAAACCCTGCAAGTGGACTTAGTACGGCATGATGAAAAGGTTGAGTGGTACTACTCATGGAGTTAGATGTTGATTAATTAATGGTCAGTAAATTAATTAATCGACGGACATTCGAGATCTTAAACACAGGGAGAAAATGTACAAATAATATATGGAGCCCATATTAACTTATGGGGGTTGGTGAGGTAGATCAATGATAATCCTCTAGTGGAATGGATAATCATTAAATGGATCGAACTTTATGTGGGTTTGATCCATTGGGTGGCCAAGATCCAACTCCTCCTCATGGTCCCTATTGTAGCCTATTAATACCTTATGAAGCTTAGATCCAATGGATGAAAACAAAACTCTAGATCCAACGGTAGAGATTAAATATCTAGATCCGACGGTTGAGATTAAATCTCTAGATCCGACGGTTGAGATTAAATCCCTAGAACCAATGGTGGAGATTAAAACAAGGTTTAAGCCTAAACTCTATATAAAGGGGCTTATGGCTTGGGCGGCAAACAATGGATGAAGGTTAGGGTTTGCTTCCCTTGGGCGGCAAGCAATCCTAATTAGATTAGGATTAGGAGTGGGCGGCTAGGGTTAGGGTTTGGGTGTTGGTTGTGGGCGGCAACATGAGGAGAAGGTTGTTTCTTCTTCTTCCAAGGTTTGGCCGGCACCTATCCTTCTTCCCTCTACCTTGGTCAGAGCTCAACCTATTCTTCTTCCCTTCATCCTTGGCCGGAAATTAAATTAGGAGAGCTAGGTTTAGGGTTTAGGCGGCAACAAGGAGAAGGATTGCTTTCCTTTCTCTTCTCCAAGTGTTGGCCGGCGCCCATGCCCTCATTGATTCTCCTTTGGCCGGTTCCTATACTCTATGTTCTCTTCCTTGGCCGGCGGTAACATCGAGTCTATTGACTTGGTGGCCGGTTCTAGATAGGAAGAAGAGTTTTGTTTTATGATCTTCCTTTGTTCGGAGCGAACAAGGAAAGGAAGATTGGTGATCTAGGAGGCTTCGACTTTTGGAAGATCGTCGCCCACACGACGTCCAAAAGGAGGAAGGACATACAATAGAATATCAAGAGGTATAACAAGAGGTATAATCTTGTTTATTTTGATTAGTATTCCTTTGTATTATGTTTATAATTGCTTTTCAATTATATGCATGATTTATGTGGATGTTTACTTTATGTATGTGGCTAATATAACTTGGACCTCGAACATCAACACAAAAGTCGACAATCCGTACATCGTCTATTCCGTGGCTACTCGTAGAATAGAGGTTGGTCGCTTGAACAACAAGTTTGTTCAAGTGACTACTCTAAACGAATAGCAAGATGATGACAAGGTTGCTTGGGTGTTCCCTTTTATCTAGGATTAAATTTTTTTAATCCAGGGGCATTGATGGGATCGCCATGAACAAGCGACCGAGTTGAAGTGGGAAGCGAAGTTTCCCCTTACGGATCAACCCAACAAACCTCTCTTGCCCTTAGGTGGACCTTGCTTCCTAAAACCTAGGTTTTGACTCTTAGACCTAGATTTTTTATCCTTTGACCCTTGAATTTGATTTTGTATTTTTGCAAGAGTCTTTTCTAGTTTCTCAAGCTTTGACCTCAAGACTTGATTTTCTAGCTCTAATTGTCTAATTTTTGATTTTTCATCTATTCTTTGGACATTGTTCCATTTCTTAGGCATATGTCTTCCCTTCTTAGGGTTAATGCCTAAATGGTCTTCTACTTTCCTAATGGATTCCCTAGGAAGGATTTTTCTAGGGACATTAGTCTCAAATTTCTCCTTATGTGTAAAATGACAAGACTTTGCACCTAAGCAATAAAATCTATTTCTACTAGCATGCTTTTGTTCAGAAATAGCAAGATTATTAATATAACTCCTAGCATGCTTTTTAACATAAGTTGAAGGTGCATTATTAGAATATACCTTAGGGTTAGCCTTAGCTCCCCCTACATGTGTAGCTCCTCCTTACCCTTCTTCTTCCCTCTAGGGCATTGACTCCTATAGTGGCCCCGTTGTTGGCACTTGAAGCACAACACGTGCTCCTTGCTCTTCCTCATTAGGGTTCCGACTTCATTTGACTTCTCTTGACTTTTAGGCACCGGTAGAGTCTTCTTAACTCTTTTTGGACACTTACTCTTGTAGTGTCCTTGCTCCCTACACTCAAAGAATATAATATAAATTTTATTATTTATTGAAATGCTTGAGTTACTTTCCATGGTAGGGGAGTCCCGAACTTCCTCTTCCTCTCGACCGGAGGTGGATTGTTCTTCTTAAGGTTGCTCCGGTGTGGATGATCTAATCTCCTCCCCCTCAATCCTAGAGGTGGAGAATTCTTCTACTTCTACCTCTTCCAATGATTCCAATCCGGATGTTGATTTCCTATCAACTTTCGAATCCTCACTTTCTTGTGAGGAAGATCTTTCTTCTTTGGCCTCCTCTTCTTCTTGAGCCGAATGTGGGTTCTCATGAAGTCTTGTCACTTTGCTCCATAGCTCTTTGGCATCCATGTATTCACCTAAGCTACATAAGATGTCATTAGGAATCAAATCAATAATAAATTTTACTCCCTTCTTATTTTTCTCGAATCCTTAGAGTTGTTTCTCACTCCATCTCTTCATCTTGAAGAATCCTCCCTTTGACCCTCTTGGATATTTGAATCCTTCCATTAGGGCAGACCACTCCTCAAGGTTCCTTATCATCAAGAAGTCTTCAATTCTTGTCTTCCATTGGTTGAATCCTTCTTGTCCATAGAAATTGTACGAAATTGGGGTCTTGATGTCCCATCCTAATTTATCTTTGAATTCCATCTTTCCTCTAGCGTCTTTTGCTCCCGGGTGTTAGTCCATTGAAGAGCTCCTTGCTCTGATGCCAATTATTAGGACCTCGGTGGTCGCTAGAGGGGGGTGAACAACACTTCAACATCGTCGTGCGATGGATTTCGTTTGTGATCGCATTCTTGCTACAAAAATTGTTATATGCAGTAAAATATATATATAACAAAAACAAATACACACAAGCACAATCACAATCACAATACCGAATATAACGTGGTTCGGAACCGAATGGTTCCTACTCCACGGATTAGGCTCGTAAGAGCCCTAGCGATGCCAAACATCACTAAACAATAAACTCTCCTTCTCGTAACAATCCAGAGGTGGAGGAAACCTCTTACAATAGTTCTTACAACAATAATAAATGAATACAAGCTTATTACAATGAAATAAAATAAAATAATGCAAAGAAAACTTGACAATCGATCTTTTAGAAGCTTGCTTGTTTGATTTCCTTGGACTAGTCTTGAAGACTCTGATTTGCACCAGCAAATCGCTCCAAATTGCCCAAGAAAACCTTGCCAAAAATCCTCCCCACGAGCTGCTTTTATAACCTGCATTCGGGCTGGATTTTCGCCTAGTAGTCGACTGATCGGTACCAACAGTCGACTGCTCCTGTAGCCATTGTGACACAACGACATGAGTCACGTTGGTTAAGTTCCAACGGATAGACCATCAGTCGACTGATCATACCCATCAGTCGATTGATCGTGCCTTTACTCGATTGTCAAACCCTAACAGTTGACTCGGGAAGCTTCTGTGCTCGAATTCCTGACCAGCAGTCGATTGATCTCCAGATCAGTCGACTGCTCAGGCCAGCAGTCGATTGTCCAATGTTGGCAGTCGACTACCAAGCCATTTTCTGGAAGTCGAACTCCGGTCGACTCACATCAGTCGACTGACCATAATATCAGTCGATTGATTACCTCATCCATGAGGTTTTAACCCCAAGTATGGTGTCCCCATACTTGCTAGACCACCCTTAGCCTAGACCTAAGCCTTCTAGCCACCTCCATCAGCCTCACGCCTATCAGATCCCTCCAAGTCATCCATGACTTGTTCATCCATATGCTAGCCTTCAGATGCTTCCATCAACTATTGTCATGCTAATGTGGTCTACACCGCCAAGGCACATTGGGCTTACACTGCCAAGACTCCGCTTGGACTTTACGTCGTCAACCATTGGACTTATGTTGTCAAGACTCCACCCTTAGACTTTACGCCGCCAATATTCCCCTTGGACTTCTCAATTGCTAACCCATGTTGGACTTTCCATGCCAAGACCCATGCTTGGACTTTCCCTTGCCAACCCATGTTGGACTTCTCATGCCAAGTACTCAAGACTTGTACTTTGCATGATAATGGTCAAAGCATCGTCAACCATCAAGATCATAACCTGGGTCAATTGCACCAACAATCTCTCTAATACATTGTTAGACATCAATTTCAAACATCAAAATACTACTCGAGTCAAACTCGAGTCTGGTCAATCATAACCTGCACCGATTGCACTAACATATATGTTTGGTCCTAGAGTGGCATATAAGATTTTTGGTTAAATTAATTGTACAAATGTTGTCGATGTAAATTTTGGTATTATTAAAATTTAAGTTAAAGTCTTGGAGAGTGTGCTTTATCCAAAGAAGTTGAGCTACACACTCACCCATCTCGATGTATTCAGCTTTGGTGGTAGATAAGGCAACACAGTGTTGCTTTCTACTGTACCAACTCACTAGACTCGAGTCAAGGAGTTGACAACAATCACTCGTGCTCTTTCTATCGAGTTTACTACTGACATTATCTGAGTCGGAGTAACTGATTAGTTTGAACTCGGTAGATCTAGGGTACCAAATCCCTATGTTTGGTGTACCCTTTAGGTATCTAAGGATATATTTAACTAACGTTAGGTATGACTCCTTAGCACAAGTTTGGAATCTAGCACACATACTTACTGCGAATAATATATCGGTTCGACTTATAGTTAAGTACAGGAGACTACCTATTGCGCTCCTATAGTATTTAAGGTTTATTGGTTTGCCTTCTAAGTCTTCTCCTATATTAACATTTGTGGCCATCGGTGTATTTATTACCTTAGCATTTTGCATTTTGAATCGATTAATTAATTCCTTAGCGTATTTATGTTGGTGTAAGTAAATTCCCTCTTTAGTTTGTTTAATTTGTAATCCTAGAAAAAAAAAGTTAATTCTCCTACTAAGTTCATTTCAAATTCACTTTCCATTAGTAAAATGAACTCGTTTAGTAGGATTGAGTTGGTTGTTCCAAAAATTATATCGTCTACGTAAATTTGGGCAATAAAGATTTCTTTGCCTACGGATTTTATGAAGAGGGTTGGGTCGACTAGGCCTTAGCTTAACCCTTTAGACTTGAGAGAAATAGAAAGCCTTTCATACCAAGCTCTAGGAGCTTATTTTAGTCCATATAAGGCTTTCTTAAGTTTAAAAACATGGTCAGGTTTGTTTAAGCTTTCGAATCCTAGGGGTTGGCTAACATAGAATTCTTCCTTGATAATTTCATTTAAGAATGATGATTTCACATCCACTTGAAATAGTTTAAATCTTCGATGTGCAACGTAGGCTAATAGCATTCTAATTGATACTAGTCTAGCTACGGGGCCGAGGTTTCATCATAATCTAACCCCTTTACTTGACTAAATCCTTTTGCGGCCAATCTCACTTTATTTCTAACTACTTCACCTTTGTCATCCAGTTTGTTCCGGAATACCCACCTTGTATCAATAATCGATTTATCTTTAGGTGGTGGTACTAATTCCCAAACTTCATTCCTAGTGAATTGAGCTAGCTCTTCTTACATAGCAATAATCCAATCGAGATCAAGAAGAGCTTGTTCAATTGATTTGGGTTCGATTAAAGAGATTTGACTAAGGTTTTTGTATGATGCTCTAGTTCGAACCTCTAGGTTGGGATCACCTATCACTTGATTGATAGGATGATTCGATTCTAACCTAGACTGACTCGGGTTAGGATTTATACTAGACTCATTTTCATGGTCAGATTCGGGTCTAGTATGAATTGGTTCACCAATTGGTTCTACTTGGGGTTTTGTGGTTTTATTTCCTTCATCAAATACTACATTAACAGTTTCTTCGATTTTTAGGATTTCATTATTGTAGACTCTATAGGCTCTACTTGTGGTTGAGTATCCTAGGAATATTTTGATATTTGTTTTAGAGGTGTATTTGCCTAGGTAGTCATTAGTATTTAGGATATGTACCCTACATGCAAATACCCTAAAGTATTTAATGTTAGGTACTTTATCATGGTAGATTTCGTATGAGGTTTTAAGGTGTCTTTTGGCTAGTAGGATTCTATTTTGGACATAGCACGCCGTACTAACGGCTTCTGCCCAAAACCTATTAGGAATGTTGTATTCATTCAACATGGTTCTAGTCGCTTCTTGTAGGGTTCTATTCTTTTGCTCGACTAGACCATTTTGTTGTGGGGTTTTAGGACAGGAGAACTCATGATGGTATCCATTTATGTTACAGAAGTCGATGAACCTATGGTTTTCGAATTCACCACCATGATCGCTTCTAAGTCTTTTAATCTTAAAGTTCTTTTCGTTTTCTATTAATTTACATAAGTTGGTAAGTTGGTCTAAGGTATCACTTTTGTGTTTAAGGAACCTAACTTAGGTGAACCTAGAGTAGTCGTCAATTATGACTAAGCAAAATTGACTTCCGTTTAGTGATTTGGCTCCATAAGAATTGAATAGATCCAAGTGTAGGAGCTCAAGCAGACTTTTGGTTCTTTCTTGGTTAGTTAGTTGATGGTGTGCCCTAGTTTTTTTACCTTATTGACATGCATTATAAATTTTATTGTTTAAGTTGTTAAGATTGGGTAAACCTCTTACTAAACAACTCTGACTCACCTTGTGAATAAGTCTTGGGTGCAAGTGGCCGAGTCGTCTGTACCACAACCAAGATTCCTCTTGCTGTGTCATTAGACACTTGGATGAGGAGTTGGGTAAATTAATTGTGTATATATTGCTATTTCTAGTTCCTTTAAGTATTGTTTTAGAGGTTTCATTAGTTTTAATTAAGCATTCATTTTCTAAGAATATAACCTTATAGTTGTTGTCACACAATTGACTTACACTAAGTAAATTATACTCAAAATTTTCAACTAATAAAACATTTCGAATTGTAAAGTTAGAGTTTAGCTCAATATCACCTAATTCGATGATTTTGAGCATGTCGTTGTTTCCGAAAGGTACCGATCCTTGCCTTTTGAATCTAAGCTTCGAAAATTTTAGTCGGTCTCCGGCCATGTGTCGGGAGCACCCACTGTCCAATATCCATTGATCCTACACATATAGTAGTTGGATCGGATATTGGAATTTGAGATTTGGTTGAAGTTTATTAGTCCTAGAGTCATCTCACCCTTTCTACATGATCAAATATGTTATCCTTATGTGTTCTGTGAGATGACTTCAATTTTACTTGATTAAATTTAATGAATTGAAACTAATCAACCGAGTTAGATTCAGATTTAACCCTAAGTTCGTCAAGTAACTTTTTTGAGAAGTTGGCTTCTAGGTCATGGCGAGGCACAGAGGCCTTCTTTGATCGGAACAACAACCACTTCCTTAGACAAAGCCAAATTTAAGAAATCAATTACTTAAGTCACTTAAGATTACTTCCTAGTCTAACTAGTTAAGGATATGGTGAGGTAGCTTCAGCTAGTTCCACTTAGTCGAGTGCACCGAGCTAGATATGCTTTATCTAACTTGGATACACAGGACTTCATTTCTCTAATGTACTATCATCTCGTTGCGTCCTAATACTATGTTGTCAAGATTGACGAGTTATTGACCCTATCTATCCATTCTAAAAATCAAAACAAAAATTAAGCATGCAAGTCTAATTTCATGTAATAGAGCAAATAAATTTAGTACTAGCTTCCCCTGGACCATTGAATCGATTCGGTCTATCCACGTAGTGGATTTGATCCTTGGGAACCCAATACTTATTAGATCCTAATTGTGAAATTAAAGCGGTCTTAGGGACCCATGCTTGGACTTATTTTCTATTACGGTTTACAATTGACATATACGACTTGTTAATTGTATTTAATCTAAACCCTAGTTCGGCCTTATTGTACATGACCCTTTGCGATCCAAGTAGTAGGTCAAGTCCCTTGGATTCTAAAGTAAACCTTTCCAACGTTTGCCTAAGATCTTCAACTTATCCTTTCAAGAGTGAGTTCTCAACTTCAAGTTTTTCAACTCGAGTTGAGTCCTCCTCTTGAACTTGACTAGTCGAAGAGGTTAGGGAGACCTCGTGTTTAAGAAGTTTAACCTCCTCAACTAAGGTCTCGACCTTGGACTTGGACTTAGCTAACTTTCTAGTTAAAAACTTAATTGCATTATATAACATATCAATTAAAGACCGACTTACCTTGAGTGAATCTTTTGAACCGGATACGGATCCATGGCTTATCTTGAATAGAGACTCGTTGTCCGTTCCAAAGTCAGACTCTTCCTCGGGTTCGGACTCCTCCTCGAGTTTGGTCGTCTTGGCCATGAAGATGAGATTGTTGAGCTTGTCTTCCTCCTTCGACGATTCCTCCCACATAGCGTTGAGTGCTTTCTTGAACTTAGGTGCTTTGTTCTTGAGCTTTGGATATTCCGACTTGATGTGGCCCAACCTGTTACACTCATAGCATCTATAGTTGGAATTTGATTTTGACTTACCTTCCTTGGATTGGTTGATGTGTCGTCTTCTACTCTTGATCATTTTCCGAACTAGATTTACTAGTTCGGTCTCCATCTCATCATCTATCTCTGACTCATACTCATTTTCTTCCTCCGAAGGTGGTTTGCTTTTGGGCTTCTTATTCGGACCTGCAAATAAGGCAATTCTTTTCTCGGTGGGGGCCAAATTAGACTGCTCATGTAATTCAAATTTAGAAAATTTTTTGTCTAATCTAATTTTAGAAAAGTCCTTAGAAACCTTGTAGGCATCAACTATGGATGCCCACAAGGTAGTCCTAGGGAATGCATTAAGCACATACCTTATTAAGTCTCGATTTTTGACCTTCTGTCCGATCGAATGTAGACCGTTGACGATATCTTGGATTTGTGCATGTAATTGGGTGGCGGTCTCATAAACCTGCATTTTTAGATTGTATAATTTATTTAAAAATAAATCCCTCTTACATACCTTAGCGTCGTCGATTCCTTCGTGTAGCTTGACGAGCTTGTTCTACAAGTCCTTCGCACTGATGAAGGGGCTGACGCGGTTGAGCTCTTCTTTGGACAAGACGCACTATAGGATTTGCATAGCCTTGGCATCGGCTTCCACTTGCCGTTTTATGGCATTTGTCCATTAATCGCAATCCAACGATTCACCATCTTCATTAGTAGGAAGTGTGAACCCGGTTTGGATTACGATCCACATCTCTACTTGAGTTTTTAAATAGCACTCCATCCGACCCTTCCAGTAATGAAAGTCATCTCCATTGTAAAACAGAGGTGCTAAACCCTTCGAGATTGGCCATTTAGAAAGAAAAGATAACCTCGCAAAAACAAAAATGAAAAAAAGGTACCAAGACTCTTGTCTTGGATTTGTAGTGCAGGAGAAGGAAATTAAATAAAACGAAAAGACTTAACTTATGAATTGTAAAACCAAAAATGAAAATAAAACTTAAAGCCAAGTACTAGATTAGTGGTTGCACCAAGTCGTAGCGCCCCCGACTCTGATACCAATTATTGGATCGTAAAAAGAGCGCTAGAGGGGGGGGGGGGTGAATAGCACACGTAAATCTTTTCGTATAATTAGTTCATTTGACTAAGGTAAGAAGTAAAGCAACCGAAAAGTAAAGTGCACAGCGGAAATGTAAATGACACGAGTTGGTTTTACTTGGTTCACAACCTATCGGCTGCTAATCCAAGGCCCTTACGATCCGAGATCGTGTACGGAGGACAAATCACTAAAGATCTCCTCCTCGTTGGAGGTAGGAGACAACGATTACACAACAAAAAGATCAAGGTAGAGGGACATTCCCCCTCTCCTCGTTATGATAAAAAGTCCAAGAAAAGAAATGAATACAAGATTAAAACTCTAATTGGAAATGGAAATGTAACTACTTATACCGACGACGAACAAGATCTTGAGCTGAGGTTGTGTCGTCATCATTCCAGTAGCGCTTTGGTATAGTAGAGTCGTCATAGAGTAGAGGCGTTGTGGAGGTGTTTGGAGAGCTTAGAATGATGACCTAAAGGGGTGAAACCTCATTCTTTTATAGCCTTCCAACCCCCTAGATGTTGAGATCAAGTTCTATCCAAAAAGGCCACCTCACCCTAAGATAAGGGGATGGAGTTTGACTCTCATCGAAGCTAGAATTTGAATGACATTCAACTGACGAACCCTATCAGTCGATTGATTCCACTAGAAATTGACTGCTAATAGCCAGCAGTCGGTTGTTAGCTTGAGTATCCAGTTGCATCAAAGAGTTAGCTCGAAATCAAAGTAATAAGAGTGAATTCAACGACCACGTACTATCCGATCTTGACCTAGAACTTCCACGGGAAGTCTTGATTGGATCGCCGCCTAAGGATGTCCCCATATGGTGGACATGTCCTTACTTTCACTCACACATATGAGCTTACCTTAGATTCTTTTGCTTCAGGTCTCCACCTGGATTCTTCTACTCCCTCTGACGTTTTCCTGGTGTCGCCCGACCACCGCGATTTCTCCATTTGAGATTCTTCGGGTTTCACTGACCTTTAGCTTAGCTTAACCATTCTTGCATACTTGGTTCAGCTCGTTAGACAACAATATGACCTTAGCTTTGTGTCCTTGTCATAATCAAAACTTAGGTTCGATTATCTGGTGCCTACTGCACCAACACAAGTTTGGGTGCTTGGCATGGAAAATCCAAGTTTGGATACTTGGCATGGAAAGTCCAAGAATAGTCTTGGCATGGAAAGTCCAAGCATGGGCTAAACATGAAAGTCCAAGTTTGGATACTTAGCATGGAAAGTCCAAGAATGGTCTTGGCATGGAACGTTCAAGCATGGTCTTGGCATGGAAGTCCAAGTTATGGATACTTAGAAAAGGAAAAGTCCAAGGGTAAAGTCTTGGTCATGTAAGTCTAAGTGTGTAGTCTTAGTGGTGAAAGTCCAAGCATTGAGGCTTGGTAATGGGAAAGTCCACGGATATAGTTTTGGCAGCGTAAAGTCCAAGCATATAGTCTTCGCGGCATAAGCCAAAATGGATCTTGGCAAGGAAGTCCAAGGGTGAGGCTCTGGCAGCATAAAGTCCAAGCATAGAGTCTTGGCGGCATAAGTCCAAATGAACCTTGGCAAAAGATTCGGTTAGCATGACATAGCCGATGGAAGCACTTGAAGGCTAGCATGAAAGGTGAATGAGTCATTAAGGACTCGGAGGGACCCTAAGGGAATGAGACTAATGGAAGTGACTATGGATAGTTTATCAAGTATGAAGGGATCATATTTGGGTTAAATCCCATGTTTGAAATTTACCAATTGACTGGCCAAGTGCATGACACTTGGGAGCCTAGTTTGACTCGAGTAGTCGATTAGGATTATGACCAGTCGATTGGTCGAGGAGTCGACTGAGGCTCAACTGCTTGACCGTGGCTCTCGCAGTCAACTTCTAGGGTTTAACAATCGACTAGATACTAAGCAGTCGACTAAAATTAAGTGGTCAGGATACAAAAAGTTTGGCAGTCGACTGCTAGCTCAGAGCAGTTGACTGATGGCCTCTAGCAGTTTACTGATGGTTAGGGCAATCTACTAATGGGAATTAATCTGACGTGGATTAAATCTTTGTAAGGCAATGAAACAATGTCCAGTCTACTATTAGCTAAGAGCAGTCGATTGGAAGGTGAACATCAGCCCGAGTTATAGCTTTGTAAGGAGCTCAAGAGGGAAGATATGGATGTCGATTTTTGGTGACCTTGAAGGGGAATTGTTGCTGCGTTCCAGACCTTCCAAGCTCGTCCAAAGCAACCAAAGTGCAACCAATCAAAAGCGCAATCTTATAAAGTATTTTCACTTCTAGTTTTCATTTGCTTGTATCTTGTTGTTTATTGTTGTAAACATCTTGTAAGAGGTTTCTCCACCTCCAGTGTCATACTGAGAAGGAGAAGTTTCTTAGTGGCGGTGTGCATCACTAGAGCTCACTCTAGAGCTCGACCGTGGAGTAGGAACTAGGATTCCGAACCACATTAAATCGCTATTGTGTTTGTGCTTGTATTGTATTTTAATTTATGCATTCTATTTTATATATTCCGCTATGCACTAATGTATTGTAGATAAGCACGCGATAAAATCAAATGAAGAAAGTGAAAAAAGCTATTCACCCTCCCTCTAGCGCGACAACCGATCCCCAACACATAACACACAACACATCGAATTTTATATGTTTTGAAACCCCCGGTTCCTATTCCACAACCTATTGGATCGAGCGGATCACTAGAGGGGGGTGAATAGCGATAAAAACTTTTCGTCGAATTCATTTCAAAACACAAGTCAATGCAACGGAAAGATAAAATGAACACTATAGGATTTTACTTGGTTCGTAGCCTATGGCTACTACTCCAAGGCCCTAGTGGTCCTTGACCATGCACGGAGGGAAAATCACTAATGAACTCCTCCTCGTTGGAGGTAGGAGTTAATCGAATACACAAAAAACAAACAAAGCTTGAGGTAGAGGGGCACTCCCCCTCTCCTCGTTGCAATAAAAGCTCGTAGAATAGAAAGTGAATACAAGAGTTAATGGACGACCAAAAAAAACTTTTACCGACGACCAAATGGATGGAGGCTTGAGCTTGTGTCGTCGGCGTTTCTGTAGCACTTCGTCATCGTGGAGTCGTTGGAGCGTCATCACATTATGAAGGCTTTTGGGCACTTTTTAATTGATGAAAAACCTTTAGAGAACCCCTCCTCTTATAGCTTTTGAGGCCCTCATCGAGTGGACCTTCAGCCAATCAAAACTAGACACAAAAGCCCCTTGGAATGAGGTGATAAGGCTTGACTCCTCGAAGCTGATCCTTGACCATCAGTTGACTGATGGCCATCATCAGTCGACTGATGGGAGCGTCAATCGAGTTGCAACACTCAGCAGTCGACTGATGAAGGCAGTTGAGTGGCTCTTGTGGGCAGTCGACTGATGCTTGCTAAAACCACAAGTTAGCTTAATAAAAACATAATTTCGACGACCGCCGACCATCCGATCTTGACCTAGACCATCCATGGGATGTCTTTGGTCAGATCTACGCTTAAGACTATCCCCGTAAGGAGGATACGACCTCACTTACGCTCACACACACAAGCTTACCTCGATACTTACTTTGTAGCTCTCACTTTCGGCCTTCCACTCGATTCCTTTGCCTCCCTCCGAAGTCACTCGAGTGTCGCCCAACCACCGCGACTTCCTCCGGGTGTCGCCAGCCTTCAGCTCCAGCTTTAGCATTTTTCTGCACACTCGATTCATCTCGTGAGATAACGATATGAGCTTAACTTTGTATCATTTGCTATAATCAAAACTCAGGTTCGACTTAGGTGCTCACTGCACCAACAATCTTCCCCTTTTTGATCTATGGCAAACTCATACAAAGTTAAGGAAATAATATGCATGAAGAATCAAAGATTAAGTCAGAGTAGTAGAGACTTTCTTCCAAGTACTCCCCCTTGAGGAAACCTCCCCCTTGACCGAGGGTGAGTCTTGAAAGAAGATCTTAATCCTCCCCTTGATGTTTGCTATTTAAGAAGAGTTTAAGTAATTAACAATTACTTAAAGTTGGCCTTAGTAAAAAAATTTAAGTTAAGAAGATTTCTTAACTTGGCCCTTTCTCCCCCTTTCTTAAGTAAAACATTACTGGCTAGTTCGACCGAAGCTCACCAATTGATTGGTGATTTATGGTAGTCAATTGGTGCACTGTAGCAAGTCAAAATTTGAGGTGGATTTAGCCATTGAAGAGAAACGGTCGATTGACCAGTCGACTGGGGTAAGACCAGTTGATTGGTAGGCAAAAATTAGTCCGATGAGAAGCCTATAAGAAGGTGTTTCAAGGTGATTTGAAAGTGCTGGTTCTTAGAAATTTTGAAAAGGATTTGCTGCTGCATTTTATACCTTCCAAGGCATTCCAAAATAACCAAGTTACAAGCAAGCAAGATCACAATCATGTAAAGCTTTTTGATTCTTGTTCTTTCATATTCTTTGTATATTTGTATTTGGTTGCTTGTGTTGTATAAGAATAGGTTGTAAGAGGTTTCTCCAACTTCAGAAGGTTTCCGAGAAGGAGAAAGTGAAAGTGGATCTATCGCTAGGAGCTAGACCGTGGAGTAGGAAATGACGGTTCCGAACCACATAAAATTCGGTGTGTTGTATTTGTATTTTTTTTTGTCTTTTGTTTATACATTATTTCCACTACATTAACATTTTGTAGATGAGCACACGAATGCAATCGACAATCGAGTTTGAATCGCTATTCACCCCCCCCCCCTCCCCTCTAGCGACACACAATCCTAACAATGCTGACATAGATAGAGTGACGAATCAAAGCAACATTCAAATCCATAGTGGAGCAGTCAATTGATTGGTGAAAATTAGTCCGACATCAACCCTATAAAATGTTAGGACCTTGAAATGCGCTAGGGGGGTGAATAGCATCGTGAACTCGTTTGTTGATATCATTAGATTGCATCGTTCTTGTCTACAACAAAGTTATGTACAACAAAAACAAAAATCATAAACTAAATACAAAACATAACTTACAACACCAATTTTTAAGTGGTTTGGAACCCTAGTTCCTACTCCGTGACAGAGTTCTAGCGATGCACCACCACTAAAACTTCTCCTTCTCAGAATCACACTGAGGGTGGAGAAATCTCTTACAAATAAACTAGAGTATACAAGAAAAGTAACAACCAAATCCAAATACAAATGAAAGGAATGAAATAACAACACCTTACACAAGTGAGCTTGCTTGATCTTTGAGTTTGGTTGCTTTGGAAGGCTTTGAAAGATCTGGAATGTAGCAGCAATTCCTCTTCTAAGTCATCAAGAACTGACAACCATTTCTCCAGCCGAAGTCTTCCGTTTATAAGCTCCTGTCGAGCTATTTTCCATCGATCAATCGACTAGTCTTACCCCCAATCAACTAGTCACTTATCCGTTGTCTCACAATGACTTAATTCACCTTAGATTTTAGTCGATCAATCGACTGTCATAGGCTAGCAGTTGACTGCCATGATCCATCACTTGACTCAGAAATATTCTGTACTTCTGTCCACTAAAGTCATTCGATTGTCGATGTGGTGACTCCACAAGTGCACGATCGTCATCAAGTAATAAAATATTGATCCCACGGGGACTGATCAAGCATCAGATTCGAGCGATGAAAGATTATTTAGATGAATTTAAAGTGGATGACTCGATAAAAGAAAAGACAATCGAACAGATTGAAAGATATGATAGTGAATAATCCTAGGATTTCAGTTTCACTACTATGTCTATTATCTTGGCAGTTCTCTATTATATCGATGTGTATTCTTGAAGAAAATTTATCTAAAGTTATTGGATGTCTCTTCCGAGATCAACCTAATGTATTCACCTAACTTGGTTTCTACTTTCATAGTGTTAGTTCTTAGAAGGAACTTGTTTACAATATGAACACATGTCACGAGAATCCCAACGAATCCATTCGAGAACTACCATTTATTACTTATATTAGCCAAGGTTAGATAAATTATTGTGTTCGAGGTGTTCACATGTAGTTGACCTTGTTCACAACATGGGTATTTTTAATGAATACCCTGGTGGATCAATCTAGGTAAAATCCCTTAGTTGCTATAATTCCTCACGATTAGTTTAGGTCCTCGAGAGGTTCTAATAGCCTTTGAGATATTCATGTGTAGTTGACCTTATTCACAATATGGGTACTTGTGATGACCACCCTAGCGGATCAATCTAGGTGAAAACCTTCAATCACTATAGCTCATCACGATTAGTTTTACAAAACCGGAATTAGAAGAAACATGTGAATAGGTGATCATCAAACTCACAAAATATACCATGCATACCGTAAAACTAATTCAAGAAGTTCACAATCAAAAAATAAAAGAGTTATAACAATCCAAGATGAATAAACAAAGAGTTACTTCCTAATCCTAAGATACAAGACTACTTCATAAAAGAATTACAAAACATAGATGATAGAAAAAGAAAGAGTTAACTCGACATCCTATGTCTTAGGCACCTTGTCCTCGGCAGCTCCCTAAATGGATCGCTGTCACTGACCCTTGGATCCTCAGTCGTTGGCCTCCCCCTAGGATTTTCTTTGGCTCCTCTCTATTTGATTATCTCTTGATCTTATACTCGATAATAATGTCTTTGATAATCATTACAGGAGGCTTGGGGTCCTTTTTATAGACTTTTGGAGGTGAAAAAGTGGTTATTTTGGAGAAGAAATCTTGGATTAGTTGTGGTTTATTCAGGATAAGATTTCATTCCACAACCGTGTTGTTTGGCATACCCAGGGTGTGTTGAGTTTTTTTCGTAGCTGAATTTGGATAAGGGTCTGACATGGCCATGCCAAATGGCATGACCAGGGCGTGTCAGGCTCTAGAGCGAGCAGTGCGGCTCCGTTTTCTCCCTGTTTGATCACGTGTTCACGTGACTTTCCTCCATGACTCAATTATGCCTTCTTTTGACTTGATTTATTCCCTCCTGGGAATAAAAACATGAAAACTGCAGTTATCTGAACTAAAGGTGCAATATGAAAGTAAATGTTATGTTTTATGCATGATATGCGAATGAAATACTATATAAAAATGATAAATAAGCCCTAAAATATGTGTATGATTTACACTCATCACACCCTCCCAAACTTAAACTTTTGCTTGTCCTTAAACAAAGAAAAAGAAAAAACTATGAGTGACAATCATGTGTATCAAAAACTAAACTTTTGCTTGTTTACTTTGGTAAGTTTGTTGGGAACTCATCTTAAGGCTTTAATCCCTGATCTTAGTCTTATAGATCACTTCTCAATGGCTAAGCATGTAAGACCCCCGTGTGGTGCATGTGAAATGACTTAAAGGCTTTGGACACCAATCCAGACTTATGTCCCTTCTACCGTGCTCCTCGCATCTCCGGCATAAAGACACTTACCTGCCAATACGCTTGGATCATCCCCTCACTATTACTCTTAGTCTCAAAGGGGCACTCAACCTAAGGAGAAGAAAAGTAAGAAATAAGCATTGAGTACTTCCCTAGTAACTAGTTAGTCTCAAAGGTCCCCCTTAATAGGTATTTCCCCAGTAACTACTTAGTCTCAAAGGAGTACTCTAATGATATTTAATCTTTTCTTTTTATTTTCTCTTCTTATTTTTTATTTTTTTTTCTACTTACTTTTTCTCTCTTTTTTTTCCCTTTTTTTAGACTTTTTTTTCTCTCCTCACTTTTTTTTTCAAACTCCTGAGATGAGTGTTTCTTCAGTAACTAAGTGTTGTGAAAGTCTCCATGGAAATTTGAGTACTAGTCCGATATAATGAACTTATCCTTTCTTGCATACCTCTACTCTAGTTGTCGTGTTATAAGTGAAACAGGGTTCTTAACAAGGAAGCCAAAAACAAGTTCACCAATCTAACTAATTTCAGTTCATATCACCGTAGACGGAAAATCAACTATCATAGAGCTACGACCAAAAACTTAAAATGCAAAAAAAATTTGAAATATAATGAAACATGATATGATGAAACACGATATGAAATGAAGATGATATAAAACATATGGAATGCAAGATGAATGATGCAAAGAAATATTTAAAGATAACTAAGTATCCCCCCCCCCACCCACCCAAAACTTAAATTATACATTGTCCTCAATGTATGGAAGGGAAACAGTAAAATAAAATAAAACTACTCAGGAGGTGGATAGAAATAACCTTGGGAAGTGTGTCGATGATATATGACATTAATTATCTGTCTTGGCTCGTTGCTCTCTCATATTAGTGTGGATGGAATCTAGAGAGGATTGGATCCTAGCATATGGATCATCTAGAGTGTTGGTACCTGCAAATGATGATGGACCAGTAGAGAATGGGCACGACCCTATTTATTGACACAGTTGGGGTGTGATAATCTCAGAAAACTTGAACACGACTGTGTTGATTGACATGGGTTGGGTGTGCTTGCTCAAATGACGTCACAATTACTTTTATTCCTGCATTCTAACTAAAAAAATTAAACTGAAAGGAATCAAAAATACTAGAAAGAAAATTGTAAATTCTTAAAAAGAAAACTTGGGTTGCCTCCCAAAAAGCGCTTATTTAGGGTCATAAGCTTGACCCCTCTAAAATTTTAATTGGGAGCTCATGGGTGGAGGAGGTTGCGTCTCTTTCCTCTCTTCATAAGTTCATTGAGGGAGTATCTTTTAAACTTTACTCATGTTGGAATAAGATACTTCACTGCTTTCATATTTCTCATTCCTCCATGTCATTTAAATCTTGCTCTAGGAGGAAATAGGTATTTTCTTACTTCTTTTCTTGGTTGGATATTGAATATGCTCAACTTCAAATGTTCATCAGGAGTCCTTTCATGATATTCATTTTTGTCCATATGTTGTAAATAATGTAACCTACTGCTAACATCCTCAACAAAAGATTGATTAGCAGTTTCTATTAGATCAAATGAAATTTCATTTTTACCAACACCAAAGAAGGTTTATCATCTATTACTACAACTTTAGTGGTGGTTAAGGTAGGTTTTTCTAGATCCTCGAGGTTCGGAGGTTTTTGAATTGAAGCAATGCTCTCCTCGATCAAAATGTCAATATTAAATTCCTCAAGTTCTTCTTCATCCATATGTTGTAAATAATGTAACCTACCACAAAACTCCTTAGCAAAAGATTGATTAGTCTCAATTATATCAAATGAAACTTCATCATCACTAATAAGTAAAGAGGTTTTATTATTGATTGCTAAGGAAAGCTCTTCTGGATCCTTGAGATTCGGAGGTTTTTGAATTGAAGTAATACACTCCTCGATAAAGATATCAATGTTATATTCCTCAAGTTCCTCTTCTTGTGATGATTGAATCGATTCACCCCCTTCGATCATTGTGTCATCTACATCCTCATCATTCATCTATGAAAATTGAGTATCCAACCTAGTATGTGTAGGACCATCATTGAAATTATCTACTAGTTCTTCAAATGCTTTTGTTGTAGAATGATGTTGTTGATTGAACCCTAGCATTTGTTGTTTGAACTCCTCTTGTTGCCGTATTTGGTCTATAATAAAATTTTCTGGCATAGCCTCTAGGTTGGATTTTGGTGTATGATAGAATTATGATGATGGTTGGTAATAGTCATTTTTAATTTGGTCTTGGTAGAAAAAATTTTGAGGATTTATCGCATCGAGGGTACGAATATGAGTTAGGTGATAGACACTGATTTTGATTTTAGGTGAAATCTACTTATTCAAAAGATGAAGGTGTAATTATGATTGGACAATTATCAGAGTCATGCTCATCTTCACTACAAGTTTTACAATAAAAGGTTAATAGAATTCATAACATTAAATTGATTAAATCTTTGAATTCGAGCATGCTCCTTTGTTCGAAGAAAATAAAGGAAATCATTAGTAATAAGAAAAGAAAAATAAATAAATAAATAAGAAAAATCTAGATTAACCAAATCGCAAGTAAATCCAATATTGAGCACAATCCCTAGCAACGGCCCCAAAAACTTAATGTGGTGACTCCGTAAGCCATGGTCATCATCAAGTAATAAAATATTTTTTTTTATGAAAGGTAAATATATATCATCAAAGAAAAGCTCAATCATACAAAATCCTGGGATGCATACTCATGTCATGTCTGACGAAGTGTCAGATCTGAGATGTATCCCGGGGGGTGTACATGTGCTCTTATGGGTACCTCCTGTCTCATGTGCACTAACTCTCTCATGGGTACATCAACTCATACATATCCTGTGTAAGTACATCTCACATGTTGCTTCTGCCCATGCGTACTCTCCATCTGCTTCCATATTCGTCTGCATCCAGCTCTCCATGTGTACCTCCTTGCATTCTCCTCGCATGATGACCTTCCAACGTTTGTCACTTTTGGCAAGTGACCAGCCATCAACGAATTTGCCTTGTCTTTACTGTAGCCGTTTGCTACGGACTAGATAGGCTATTTAGGTGGGCATATTCACCTCTATTAGGCTTATTGGCCAAGCCTCAGCCCTAAACGGATTTACAATGTCTTTACCGTAGTCGTTTGCTACGGACTAGATAGGCCATTATGGGTGGGTCTATTCACCTTTTTTTTTAAAATTAAATGTTGGGGGCGAAGCCCTCGAGTCCTAAACGTGGCCAAAATAGTGCCCTAGTGTATATGTGCCATGATCGCCCCGCAGTTGCCCTGGAACCTCTTTGCAGCTATTGGTTGACCTCCTGAACCACCTTGGGGCGAAACAGTGCCCTGGTGTACATGTGCCCTGATCGCCCCGCATTTGCCCTGGAACCTCTTTGCAGCTCTTGGTTGACCTCTTGAACTGCCCTGGTGCTGAACCGCTTCCCGTCAATGCCTTGGTGTTCGTCTAAGCGCCCTGGGCCTCTGTGTCCGCCTTGCTATCTGTGAAACCCTGCCCCTGGCCGTACAAAACTGCTCTAGCTTGAGGGGGACCCGCCCTTGCCTTGCTTTGGGAGACCAGCCTGAGGAAAACTGCCCTGGGAGCTAATCCGTCCTACGCCTTTGAGGCAAAATCGCCCTGCCTTGCTTTGGGAGACCAACCTGAGGAAAACCGCCCTGGGAGCTAATCCGTCCTGCACCTTTGAGGCAAAACTGCCCCGATGCTGCAAAAATACTGCCCTGGTCTACTTGTGCAAGTCTGCCTCCTATGGCTAAGGAAACCGCCCTGATCAAGTAATAAAATATTGATTCCACAGTGACTAGTCAAGTATCGAATACAAGCGATGGAAGATTATCTAGAAGAATCGGAAGTGGATGAGTCGATAAAAGAAAAGACAATCCAGTAGATTAAAAGATACGATCGAGAATAATCCTAAGATTTCGATTTCAGTACTATGTCTATTATCTTGGCAGTTCTCTATTATATCGATGTGTATTTTTTAAGGAAATTTATCTAAAATTATCGGATGTCTCTTCCGAGATCCACCTGATGTATTCACCTAACTTGGTTTCTACTTTCACAGTGTTAGCTCTTAGAAGAAACTTATTAGCAATATGGGCACCTATCACGAGAACCCCAGCGGATCCATTCGAGAGCTACCATTTATTACTTATACGAACCAAGGTTAGATAAATTATTGTGTTCTAGGATAAGTTATGAAATCCTTGAGAGGTCCTAATAGCTTTCAAGGTATTCACGCATAGTTGACCTTGTTCTGGGTATTTGTGACAATACCCCGGCGGATCAATCTAGGTGAAAGCCCTTAGTCATCATAATTCCTCATGATTAGTTTAGGTATTCAAGAGGTTCTAATAGCTTTTGAGGTATTCACAAGTAGTTGAACTTGTTTGCAGTATGAGTACTTATGACGAACACCCTAGCGGATCAATCTAGGTGAAAACCTTCAATCGCTATAGCTCCTCATGATTAGTTTAGGTCCTCATGTGGTTCTAATAGCTTTTGAGGTTTTCACGCGTAGTTGACCTTGTTCTCAATATGGGTATCTGTGACGAGCATCCCAATGGATCAATCTAGGTGAAAACCTTCAATCGCTATAGCTCCTCACGATTAGTTTTACAAAACCAGAATTAGAAGAAACATGTGAACTCGCAAGATAAACCATATGTACTGTAAAACTAATTCAAGAAGTTCACAATCGAAAAATAAAAGAATTATAACAATCCAAGACAAATAAACAAAGAGTTACTTCCTAATCCTAAGATATAAGACTACTCTATAAAGGAGTTACAAAACATAGACGATAGAAAAAGAAAGAGTTAACCTGGTGTCCTATGTCTTGAGCATTTTGTCCTTGCCAGCTCCCTAGATGAATCATTGTCACTGACCCTTGGATCCTCGGCTGTTGGCCTCCCCCTAGAGTTTGCTTTGGCTCCTCTCTATTTGATGATCTCTTGATCTTCTACTCAATCATAATGTCTTTGATAATCATTACAGGAGGCTTGGGGTCCTTTTTATAGACTTTTAGAGATGAAAAAGTGGTTATTTTAGAGAAGAAATCTCATATTAGTTATGGTTTATTCAGAATAAGATTTCATGCCATGACCATGCTATTTGGCACACCCAAGGTGTGCTAAGTTTTCTTCGTAATTGAATTCAGATAAGGGTCTGACACGGTCGTTCCAAATGGCACGAAGGAGGCATGTCAGGCTCTGGACCGGGAAGTACAGCTTTGTTTGCTCTCCATTTGATCGCATGTCCACGTGGCTTTCCTCCATGACTCGATTATACCTTCTTTTGCCTTGATTTATGCCCTCCTGAGAATAAAAATATAAAAATTGCAATTATCTGAACTAAAAGTGCAATATGAAAGTAAATTCTATGTTTTATGCATGATATGTGAATGAAATACTATATAAACATGATAAATAAGCCATACAAATGTGTATGATTCACACTCATCAACTGCCTCATCACAACAGTCGACTGCTCTCTTGGAGCACTGTTTCCCTAGTCGTTTGAGCGCCCAAGTCCGAGTACCGACTACCCTCGACTAGTCAACTGCCTTACCATGATAGATGACTGCATGAGCACCGAGTGTCCTGAGTATTCGAGTAGATTACTCGACCAGTCGATTGGTCGATAACACCAGTCGACTGCCAAACAATTTATGCGATTATTTTATCCCACCAATCAACTAAACCAAGTCCTAGTTGACTGGTACACCTCAAAAATGAAGTTTAACCCATCAATTATGATCCCTTCATACTTGACACTTACCCATAGCTTATACCTAAGCCTTCAAGCATCTTCCATCAGCCTCATGTCTTTAGGATGCATCCAATCCTCCACAACTCCTCATCCTTTGTATTTGCCTTCAAGTACTTCCTTTTGCTTTGTCATGCTACCGGGTACTCTTAGCCTAGACCTAAGCCTTCAAGCTTCTTCCATCAGCCTCACGTCCTTAGATTGAGTCTACAACTCCTCACCCTATGCTAGCCTTCAAGTGCTTCCTTCGATTTTGTCATGCTAATGCGTCTTCCTTTGACAAGAGGTCGCGCCTCCGAAACTTCCATTGCCATGTCTCTATACTAGGGCTTTCCCTTAGCAAAGTCTCCATAACTTGGACTTCCCTTGCAAAGTATTCATATTTGGACTTTCCTTATCAAGTCTCCATACTTGGACTTATCCTTGCTAAATCTCCATACTTAGACTTTTTCTTGCTAAGTCTTCATACTTAGACTTCTCCTTGCCAAGTATTTATACTTGTGTTAGGGAAATCAACCCATGTATGATATGGTTTTGATGTGTGTGGAAAAGGTTTAACTTAAGATGTTTATGGATTTGATATGTATGTTGAAGTCGTGTAGGACTTAGTAATTCACATATAGTGATAGCATTGGTGAGTTCACCATCTCATGACTCGGTCCTTGAGTCGGTGAAGGATGGCATTGCAGAAGTCGTACGCTTGGTGCATCCGAGGGACTACCGGACGAGGAGCATTGGAGTGAAGCCAATGAAGTAGACTTCAGGGCAAGACGCGAAGGATGGCATTGCGAAGCCATGTACTTGGTGCATCCGAGGGACGTGGCCGGACGAAGAGGGCTTCGAGGCGAGGGACTCTAACGGAGATGAGAGTGAGCGATTGTAACCCAGGACAAGGTAGCTCATAGGTGAACTTGGCCAAATGGCTAAGTGTCGGATGCTCAACCAAGAGGGTTGAGGTTTTATCTGACTGTTGGAAGCTCAACCAAGGTTGGTTTGAGATTTTACCCGACATCAGTCGACTGCCATGATATGGCAATCGACTACTCCAAGTCGACTGAAAACTCGACTGGTGTTCAAGTCTGGTTTCTGGCCTATCAGTCGACTGCCAAGGGACGACAGTCGATTGTTGCACCACTAGTCGACTATCAAGGGATGACATTCAACTGATGAAGGTGGTCATGGGCACAGAGGGTTTGAGAGTCGAATGATCGGCCTGATCACTTGACTGTTGGCTCCATCAGTCGACTAATGGGGACGATCAGTCGACTGATGTGGGAGTCGTTGGATGGAAGCCAACGTGGATAAGATCGTTGCGAGACGACGACTACAGCAGCAGTCAACTGATAACTGCATCAGTCGACTGCTTAGTGTCCAACGGGAAGAATGACCTCTTCCCTATAAGAAGAGGCCTTGGGTCACTTGGGGAGGTTAATGCTTGAACTCCAATCATACTCCCAAGTTCCCTAAACGTTTTCTTCCCTCTTTCTTGCTATTATTTCAATCATATTGTAAAGAGGGAGATTGTGTAAGAAAGGTTTACCTCCACCTTACTTAGTGCAAAGAAGAGACTAGTGAAGATTTGGTTGAGGCAGTGATTCACCATACGAATCGGTCGTGGATTAGCGGCAAGGGTCGTGAAACACATTACATATTTGTGTTAGCGATTGCTCTTCTTTTTACTTCTTTTATTTAGCTTAATTGTCTTGTATTAGCATATCCGCTGCACTAACTTTGCTTGTAGATGATTAAGAGCGATCGACTTCCATCGTACGCGATAAAGGGCTATTCACCCCCCTTTAGCTGGCCATCGATCCTTCAACAAGTGGTATCAGAGTGAGGAGCTTATCGAGGACTAATCACCAACACAAGCACGACAAGAGATGGCCAGCTCCAATATTCATCCACCCAAGTTCGAGGGCGAATTCGCTTGGTGGAAGAAGCACATAGAGGTATTTTTCGAGACCGACTTCGATATCATGTTAATAATGGAATCCGATTTCGATATACCTAGGGATGAAGAGGGGAAGCCTATAGAAAAGTCAAAGTGGACCAAGAAGCAAAGAGAGAAGCACTTGGCAAATTCAAAAGCAAAACATCACCTATTCAATGTGCTTCCTCAACAAGAAATCAACCAGATCGGAGAATCCGCAAGCACCAAGGAGATGTGGGAGAAATTAATAAAACTTCGTGAAGGCACCTCCAAGGAAAATCTTGAAAGAAGGGACCTCCTCCGATCACAATTAAGCAACATCAAATTAGAAAAAGGACAAAAGGTACTTTCTTTACATTCTCGATTCATGGAAATAATAACTAATTTAACAAGTGTAGGAGAAAAGCTTTTGAACCGGGACATGATCATGAAACCCATAGACACCTTCCCCCGATCTTCAAGATGGAGTTTCATGGCAGATTCATTCTACATCTCCAAGAATCTAGAGGTGAGTACTCTAGAAGAATTCTTTTCAACTATGGAACTGCATGAAACTAGGATTGAAGGCATAGTAGAAGAATCAAGCACAAAGCCAAGGGGAGTAGCATTGGTGGCAGAAAAAGAAAAGAAGAAGAAGGAGACTCCACCCTCCTCATCCGATGATTCATCTTCCTCATCAATGGATAGAAATTAAGAAGCATATATGGTAAGGAAGGTGAGACGTGCTTTAAAGAGTTTTAAATTTAACAAGTCTCATGATAGGGGAAGAAGGCCGAGGAGAAAAATTATTTGCTACAATTGCCAAGGAGAGGGACACATAAGGGATGATTGTCCCCTCTTGAACAAAAGCAAGGAAGAAAAGAGAAAGAAAGAGGACAAGAAGAAGGGGAGCAAGAAGAAGAAAGAAGAAAGAAAATCAAAAGAAAAAGGGAAGGCTAAGGCACACAAGGCGACATTGGATGATCCATCCTCATCGGAGGAAGAACAAGCCTTCACAACCCTTGCACTAATGGGGATAGATGATTTGGACTCCACCTCCTCCGAAAAAGAAGAAACAAGCTCAAGTGAGGAGAGCTCAAGTGAAGGGGGAGCTTCATCTTCATCCTCAACATCGAAAGGGAATTGGGTAAGTAAGGTAATGAAATTACCCTCCCAAGATGTTATTTCTATGATTACTAGCCTAACTAGGGATCTATTTAAGGGTAAGAAGAAAAATAAAAGCATGCTTAATGAAATCAATGAACTAGAAGAAAAGTTGAAAATTGCATGTTCCCATGACAATGATAATTCTTCTAGGGTAAATGATGCATGCTTAGTTGAGGAAAATAAGGCTCTAAGGGAAAAGGTAGAATTCCTTACAAAGGCCCTAGAAAAATTCACAATAGGCTCCAACACATTGAACATGATAATTGGGAGCAAAAGGGCTAGTTTTAACAAGAAGGGCCTAGGTTATAAGGGAAATAAAAATGAAAAGACCTACCATTGTTTGATTGCTAGAGGTCAAGCTAAAACTACAATGGTAGATAGAAAATGGATCCCAAAGGAATACTTAGTGAACCCTATTGGAAAGAATCTATATTGGGTTCCTAAGTCCATCCTTAAGGGTTAGGAGAACCTAGGAGAGTCAACCATAATTGAACTTTATTTATATCATATTATATGGTTGACTTAAGATGATGTGGGTGATAATTTCTAACTTAGTGTTGGGTGATGATAATGTGTAACCCATGAATTGAATATTTAAATCATGATTTATGCTTGATTTTATACTTGATAAATGATCATGATTTATGTTTTTGGATGGTAATATATGTGTTATGATCATAATGGGGGTTTATACATGATACTTAACCTTCGGTAGAATTGCATGAAATTTTGGTTAAGGTACATCTCACACTCACTATAGGCTAACTTGATTGAAAATATAGTATGGGTGAGATGTTAGGATGATACAAATGACTCACTTATGATTATAACATTTTGATGAGTCATTATAGGTATCATGATAGCAATCATAGACCAATCATGGGGAAAGCATATGTTTAATTCATAGACATATTGCCCAAAAATCATGGTTGGATATTTCAAATGTTTTAAAACCATTTTATGTTTTATAAACTGCAAGTTCATGTTTTAAAACAATTCAAGGCAAAATTAGGCTTTCAAGTTGATAAAAACTTTAGTGTTTTTCAACATCTTTGAGTTTTTGCCAAATGTTTGAAAATTAAATTAATTTTCATGAAAACCTAGTTTTCATTAATAAAGAGACTTACAAGAAATATGTTTTCAAAATTTCATGATTTTTTGAATTTTCTATAATTTCTGGTGCATTTCTGAATTTCGTTCGAAAAATAAAAAATTCTGTTTTTACTGGTGTCAGTCGACTGATGCTCTGATTTAGTCGACTGATATACTGTGCACGAGCACAGTAACCTATTTTATCAGGATTTGAGTTAGTTTTTGATGATTTTCGTTCCCTAGACTTAATGTCATGCTTATATAATATATGGTAGATGTTTTTGATGGTGTCAAATGGGGAGAAATGGTTAAGTTTAAGTTAATCATGCTAGGGGGAGAAATTAGCATGTGTTAAGGGGGAGTTTGATACTCATATTTATTTATAGGCTTTCTTGCCTTATGTTTTATGTTAGTGTTTTACCTAACTTAAACATGGTTGTCACACATCAAAAAGGGAAAGATTGTTAAGACAATCAACTCATGTATGATGTGGTTTTGATGTGTGTGGCAAAGGTTTAAGTTAGGATGTTTATGGATTTGATATATGTGTTGAAGTTGTGCAGGACTTAGTAATTCACACATGGTGATAGCATTGGTGAGTTCACCATCTCATGACTCGGCCCTTGAGCAGTGAAGGATGGCATTGCGGAAGTCGTGCGCTTGGTGCATCCGAGGGACCGCATGACGAGGAGCATTGGAGTGAAGCCAAGGAAGCAGACTTCAGAGCGAGACGTAAAGGATGACATTGCAAAGTCGTGTGCTTGGTGCATCCGAGGGATGTGGTCGGACGAAGAGAGCTTCGAGGCGAGGGACTCCAAGGGAGATGAGAGTGAGCGATTGTAACCCGGGACGGGGTAGCTCATAGGTGAACTTGGCCAAATGGCTAAGTGTCAGATGCTCAACTCAGAGGGTTGAGGTTTTACCCAATCGTCTGAAGCTCAACCAAGGTTTGTTTGAGATTTTATCCGACATCGCCGATCATTGCATGATATGACAATGATCGACTACTCAATCGATCAAGACTCGGGTGTTCGAGTCCAGTTTTGGCCTATCAATCGACCGCCAAGGGATGGCAATGATCGACCACTATAGTCGACGCCAAGGGATGGCGGTTGGTGATGAAGGTGATCGCGGCACGAGGGTTTGAGAGTCGATCGATCGGTCGATCACTTGATCGTTATTGGCTCCATCCGTGATGGGGATGATCGGTCGGCCGATGTGGGAGCCGTTGGTGGAAGCCAACGTGGATAAGGTCGTTGCAGGCAGCGGCCATAGTGATGCCGATCGATCACGATCACCGATTGCTCAGTGCCCAATGGGAAGAATGGCCTCTTCCCTATAAGAAGAGGCCTTAGGTCACTTGGGGAGGTTAATGCTTGAACTTCAATCATACTCCCAAGTGCCCTAAAAGTTTTCTTCCTCTTTCATGCTATTATTTCAATCATATTGTAAAGAGGGAGATTGTGTAAGAAAGGTTTACCTCCACCTTGCTCAGTGCAAAGGAGAAACTAGTGAAGATTTGGTTAAGGGAGTGATTCGTCATACGAATCGGTCGTGGATTAGCGGCAAGGGTCGTGAACCACGTTACATATTTGTGTTAGTGATTTCTCTTCTTTTTACTTCTTGTATTTAGCGTAATTGTCTTGTATTAGCATATTCCACTACGCTAACTTTGCTTGTAGACTATTAAGAGCGATCGACTTCAATCGTACACGATAAAGGGCTATTCACCCCCCTCTTGCCAGCCACCAATCCTCCAACAACTTGGACTTCTTCTTTTCCAAGAATTCATACTTGGACCTCTCCTTGCCAAGTCTCCATACTTTGACTTTTCCTTGCCAAGCACCATACTTGGACTTTTTCTTACAAAGTCTCTATATTTGAACTTTACTCATCAAGTCTCTGATTAATCTTGAACTACTTTCTCGGTCAATAACTCCATATGACTATAAATATTGTCAGGCATATTATCAAAACTCTACTTAAGCCTCACTCGAGCTTGATCAACCTTGACCTGAAGTTGATTGCACCAATAATCTCCTTAACATAAAAGAGGTTTTTGTGGAGATTTGAAAATATCGATTCTTGGATACTTTGAAGGGAAAGTGCTACTGCATTATAGATCTTCAAAAGACAATGCAAAGTAACCAGACTACGAACAAATATATTTCATTGTGTAAATTGTTATTTGCTTTGTATTCCATTTTTCTTTCATTATATCATTGTATTTGATTGTATGTGCTTGTAAAGAATAGATTGTAATAGGTTTTTTCGCCTTTGGAAGGTATCCTATAAAAAGAAAGGATAGTGGAGTTATCGTTAAGACTAGACCATGGAGTAGGAATCGAAGGTTTCGAACCACATAAAAATCTCAATTTGTTGCGCTTGTGTTTTCTATTTTATTTCCATTGCACTTATTAACATGTTGTAAACAAACACACAATTAATTATCAACGAGAATAGCTATTCATCCTCCCTTAGCAATGTCACAATCTCAACAATGTAAAGTTTTAATAAAAATCAAAGCTAGATTGAGTGTACAAGTTCAATAAATAAAGATGAATATAATAAATTTCTATTGCAAATTCAATAATCGATATAAAAATTCTTAGTTACTAATTTTGTGATCAATATTTTAAAAGTAATTGCTAATTCAAAGCCCGAATAATGAATTTTATCATCGCTAATTTAGAGATATATAAATTAAAAATGATCACTAACTTAGCGACCAAACTTCGATTTTTAAATTTAGTGATTGAATTGAAGTCAGTTGCTAAATTTGTGACTGATCTATTATATACGGTTGCTAAAAATTAGCAACGAAGGAAACAAAGACCGTGGTCGCTAATATGTCAATAGATGTATTTAGTCCTAGATTAGTGATTGAATCTTCCAACACAAATTGCTAAATTTCTTATAGTGGTAATAAAAAAAAGAAAGAAATTGAAAATCTTCTAGATTAAAAAATATTAAAGATTAACACAAAATAGGAAATGTCCATGCATCTATAATAAATGAAATGAAATTATAAAATATTTAAGATGGACACATCTACAATAAATCACAGATTTAATTTTTATTATTTGACAATAATTTTTTTTTTGTGATAATGAATAAGGGCAATTGGGGAGCCGCTCATTCGGTTGTTTTTTTAATATTTTTTTTATGTTTATAATAAGTATACATAATGTAAAATATAAATAAATAATAAGACCTATAAAGAAGTTGTTGGAAGTTTTTTTTAATAATGGAGAGCCTATTTTTTATTTTAAATATTTATTTTGATATTTACTATTAGATTCAGTCTATACAAAAAAAAAAATCTACTAAATAATATATATGCTCCTGGAAGGGTAGGAACTCTGGCTACCTTTTAGTAATACTCTCTCTTTATTCACGAGAAAAGCATGCCATAATCTCTTAGGGAATAGTTGCATGCGGGAGTATTCCGAATGGTAAACTATATATAGGCCTAGGCAGTTTAGTTTCCCTTGTATAGTTGCCCTTTCCGAAGTTAGTGAGCCTAGCTCAACCGTTGGGAGAGGTTCTGAAAGAAAGGCCTCGTCAGCAAGATCTTAGTCAACGGCATCTGCCAACAAACAAGTGTTTTACGCCAAGAAGCTCTTCTTCAGTTAGAGGAGCGGAAAGAAATTGCTTGATGAGATAAATGCAGGTATTCTACAGTTTCCATTGCATTTCCAATCTTTTCATTCATTGATACAAAAGGATACAAGTGAGTTACCGAGTAGCATTCGATTGGTTCTTCTATATCTGTTGGTAGTTTTAGCATCTAATTCGAGATTATCTAAGTAAAATAATGGAAAAACGAATATGTAAAAACTGGAAAAAATTACTTACAGCGGTTTCGTCAGAAACTTTTCGCATCCAAGGAAGAAGATGTTGCTTTCTATCTAAGGAACAATCACAACGAAAAGCTCCTACTCTTCCATGAGATAAATTTCGGCCGTGCCTTGGTGTTCACTCTTCTCTCTCGACAACACTCCGCTCAAACAGCCTTTCGACATTAAACCTCTGTTCTCTCTTTTTCTCTCCTTTGGGCACTTCTTATAAAGGGGTGTATATGAGTCACACAAGACAATAAGTCTTGTGCGCATGGCTGTGGCGTGCACATGTTGCTTTGCAACGTGTGCACGCTGCAGCCCGAGCAATTACATCTCCCACTCGTCCAAAGCATGTCACATAGACCAATAAGAGATATTTAGTCACATAGACCAAATAGAGTCGGAGTCATTAGTCCCAAATGACTAATAGAAGTATCCAGTCACATAGACCAGAATCGTGTCGGAGACCATAATCCCAAAAGACTAATAGAATAGAGATCATTAGAACAACTAATTCATACTTAGGAAAATGGCTCGTGCGACAGCAAACACACTAAACAATCCAATGCTATGAAATTTGTTACACCTTACATAGCTGCTCATAGAGCGATCAATACTAAGAAAAGTTGTTGCGTCTAACTTAGCCACTCCACAAATGGTGTATAACCATTCTCTGAATGACACACAGTCACTCATCTAATGACCCATTGTCATCCTCCAGGTGGCTCCCAACCATTTACCAGGTGGTACTGAACCTTTCTTCTGGTGGTACTTAACCGTTTTCCTGGATATAATGTCTTGCTACTTGCCCAGATTAAATAATCTCCACTTACATCAATATGAGCATCTCTAATCCCTCATAATGACTATCAAGTCAAGAGCATGTTCCATATTCTCAATATTCACAAGCATTTCCATACATAACAGAAATGGGTCGACCAGTGAACAATTCTCAAAGGATGTAAACTTATTTAATTTTTCTTTTTAGTGTGAATCCATTCATTTTAATCAGTCGCTTTCCTAGTCATGTTCCATAGACCGAATCATCCATAGTCAATAGGTTTACATGTTAAAGTAGCAGACCCTGATTAAAACTTCAAATAGACACTTAAATAGTCACAAAGGGCAAATGTTGAGATCAACATATAATCTCAAAGGACTCACATAGCAGAGTGTTAGGTTTTTCCGAGCCGCAAAAACCGCTTTTTGCGTTGCGGAAACCTCGGAAGCCCCCGGCCACGGATCCGTGCGAAGAAGTATTAAAACAAAACATGTATGTGCTTGTATAAAAACCCTAGATCTACCTTAGATCTAAGAGATAAGATCATTACCCTCGATGCGATGCCCTTCGCAAATCCCGCTCGTCCAAAAGTCTGCCGGAACTCGAGAGTGTCAAGTGCACACTCCTCTATGGTATCCACACAAGCAATAGGTGGAAGAAAAACACACTTGAGTGTGCTAGCACTCCTAGGGTGTCTCGGCAAGATGAGGAAGGAGAGGGGGAGAGCTTGAGAGGAAAAGTTCCAAGGTTGAAGATGAAGTCAATTAGCCACCAAAAATCAATACTCCATCTAATGGAGTGGCCGGCCACTTCATGGAGGGGGGTTACATGCATGCATGTAACTCCCATGACCATCTTCCCTCTCAAGTCAAGTCAAACTTGACCTCTAATCTCCCATGGTTGATCAAATCTAACCACTTGACTCAAGTCAATTTAATTTAATGAATCTTTATTCATTAATTTAAATTGATTTGATGAATCAAATCTCAATTAGACTCATTCAACACTTGAATCAACTTGAGTCTAACTCAATTAGTCTAATTTGGATTACTCTTAATCCAATTTGGTTCATCCCATGAACCTAATCCTCATGGTTCATCATATGAACCTAATCTCCATCTAATTGCTCTTATGTGTGTGACCCTATAGGTTCTTGTAACGTTGGCAATGTCCCTAAACCGATTTAGGAACATAAGCAATGAGCGGTATCTAGCAACACATCATTGCTACCCAAGTTACAAGAATGTTGAGCTCCAACATCACCTTTGTGACTACTAATTGTGACTCTCACAATATGTGACAATGTCCTCTATCCTTGACATCTAGATTGACCAATCGAGGCATAGACCGTGTCATCCTCAGTGCAATCTAAATCTTGAACTCCAAGTAGACTCACTCTAATCAAATGAGCTCAATATCTCATATTGACTCATTTGGGCATGGCCATGCACTCGTGGTCTCACTCTATCAAGAATATCGATGTCACCCCGTCATATAGGAGGGATAGATCCCATCTACATCACTCACATCCTCCGCATAATTCGCTATTACATACCCAAGAATGCCTTTATAGTCCACCCATTTACTGGGTGACGTTGACGAAGCCAAAGTATGCAACTCTTATGTAGGGAACCATGGTGACTTCGGTCTAAGGACTAATAGTCATACTAATAGCCACATGAGAAAGTATATGACACTCATATAACGATCCATGATACTTTCTCATGGTCATTCAAGATACATTCTCCAATGCATACCCATGTGTCAACTTGATATCTCATATCCATGACTTGTGAGATCAAGTCATCTTGTTGACCTACATGTTAGTCTCTACGCATTAACATTGTCCCCTGAATGTTAATACTGACTAGGAATGATTAAGAGTAGTGTTCTCTATATCATCTCATTATCGATTCAACCAATCGATTGATATAGATAAGAACCTACTACTCAAGGACATTATTATATTTAGTTATTTGGCACCAATACAAGTAAATATAATAACCATGCCTTTATAAATAGGAATATGATACAATAAAGTCCATACAACAATCATCACATGATTGGCTCTAGGGCTTTCACTAACAATCTCCCACTAGCACTAGTGTCAATCACCGTAGTATCTAATACCCAATGACCTAGTGTGACCATCATGCTTTTTCTGTGCCAAAGCCTTGGTCAAGGGATCTGCGATGTTAGCCTCTGTGGGTACTCTGCAAATCTTCACATCTCCTCTATCGATGATATCTCGAATGAGATGGAAGCGCCGTAGTATGTGTTTGGTCCGCTGGTGTGAGCGAGGTTCCTTAGCCTGTGCAATCGCTCCATTGTTGTCACAATAGAGCTCTATAGGATCTGCAATGCTAGGAACCACCCCAAGCTCAATAATGAACTTGCGGATCCAAAGCGCCTCCTTCTTTGCCTCAGATGCGCTGATATACTCGGCCTCTGTCAAGAATCGGTCTCGCTCGAACTCTTCCTCACGGCGCCACCATTCAAGCAAAACACGAACCACATTGCGATCCAGAATCATCTCGTGGTTTGGAAGCCGCATCAGTAACCCTTCTACTAGCTCCTCATCGCTTCCAATATCAAGAAATATTCTTTAGTCCTTCTCAAGTACTTAAGAATATTCTTGACTATCGATGACGCCACCGGATCGATCGGTATCTACTCGTCATGCTCAAAGCATACGAGACATCAGGACGAGTACACAACATGGCGTACATGATAGATCCTATAGCAGATGCGTAAGGGTCCTGATAGGAGGTAGGCTCATTCTCAATGAGCATAACGTCATCATGGTCAGACAAGAGAAATGAGTATCTCTCAGGCTGACGACGTACCCTATCAGACCTGCGAAGAGGTAGGTCTACTTGAACAGGTGGTTGTTCCACAACTCTTTGTGCAACAACCTCATCACCCACAACACTTTGTGGTTCCTGTTCAACCTCCATCAAGGCCTCAGTGCGATGGTCCTTATCTAGAATGTCTTCAAGATCGAACGTACTCCCACCAGTTTTTCTAGAAACAACAGCCCTGTCTAGAAAAATCCCCGTCTTTGCCACAAACACTTTGTGCTGACTGGGAATGTAGAAGTAATATCCCTTTGTAGACTTGGGATATCCAACAAAATAGCACCTATCGGATTTGGGTCCCAGTTTGTCTGAGACTTGACGTCGAACGTAAGCCTCACAACCCCAAATCCTCATAAAAGACATCTTAGGATTTTTCCCTGTCCATATCGTATATGGTGTCTTTACCACTGCCTTGGATGGTACACGGTTAAGGGTAAAGGCTGCTGTGTCCAGAGCATATCCCCAAAAGGATATAGGAAGATCTGTGTGACTCATCATAGATCGTACCATATCCAATAGGGTACGATTCCTCCTTTCGGATACACCATTCCACTGTGGTGTTCCAGGAGGAGTGAGTTGGGATAGAATCCCACACTCAGCTAGATAGTCACGAAACTCATGGCTAAGGTATTCACCACCTCGATCTGATCGAAGTATCTTAATACTCTTGCCAAGCTGGTTTTGTACTTCATTCTTGAATTCTTTGAACTTTTCAAAGGATTCAGATTTATGTGTCATAAGATACACATAACCATATCTACTGAAGTCATCAGTAAATGTAATGAAGTACCTGTAACCACCTCTAGCAGCAACATTGAAAGGACCACATACATCACTATGTATAAGTCCCAACAAATCTGTTCTTTCGCTATGTCCACTAAAGGAGTCTTGGTCATCTTGCCTAAAAGGCAAGACTGCATGTCTCATATGATTCAAAATCAAAGTCACCCATCCTTATGGAGTGAGATAAGCGACTCTCATTTATGTGACCTGCGACAATGCCAGAGATAGGTTTGGTTCAACTCATTTGATTTGAACCTCTTGGTACTTATGTTATAGATAGGGCTCTCTAAGTCTAGAAAGTAGAGTCCGTTCATTAGAGGTGCACTACAATAGAACATATCATTTAAATAAACTGAACAACATTTGTTCTTTATTATAAATGAAAACCCTTTCTTGTCCAAACAAGAAACTGAAATGATGTTCTTAGTTAAAGCAGGCACATAACAACATTCTTCTAATTCTAGTACAAGCCCAGAGGGCAGAGATAGATCATAAGTTCCTACAGCGACAGCAGCAACCCTTGCTCCATTGCCTACTCGTAGGTCCACCTCGCCCTTTGCCAATGCCTTGCTATTTCTCAGCCCCTGCACATTGGTACAAATGTGAGATGCACATCCGGTATCTAATACCCATGATGAAGAAATAGATAGATTGACTTCTATAACATTTATACCAAGTAGAAGTCTCACTTCTCTTCTTCTTAAGATCTTCGGTATGCCTTGCGATTACGCTTCCAGGTCTGCTTCCTTGCGTGGAAGCAAGCCCCTTCCTTGGCTACCCCTCCTTTGGGTTTAAGCTTTGCCTTTGCCCTTGGCTTGGGACTTTCCCTTACCTTTAGGCTTGCCCTTGCCTTCTTTTCTCGCACCATCAAAATGGTGTCGATTTACCCTTCTTAAGGTTAAGCTCTGCATTCTCAACATCGAGCATTTCAGTAATGGCTTATCAATTTCATTCATGTTATAATTCATGACAAATTGATCGAAGGCTCTTGGCAAAGATTGCAAGATTAGGTCAGTGGCCACCTCTTGGCCAAGTGGGAATCCCAGCCTTTGTAGGTTTTCTACGTACCCAATCATCTTGAGTACATATGTACCTACGGGAGTCCCGTCTTGCATTTTGGACCCAAATAATGCCTTAGAGACTTCATATCTCTCATGCCTAGCTTGTCCTTGATATAGTTGACGAAGATGTCCAACCATATCATAAGCATTCATGAACTCGTGTTATACAAGCTCAGAGTTCATGGTCGCGAGCATTAGACATGACACATCTAATGCATCATCTTGATGCTTCTTGTAAGCATCTTTGTCAGCTCGCGAGGCAGTGGCAGGAGGTGCCTCTGGAATGGGCTGCTCCAGGACGTACAACTTCCTTTCTTGGGTGAGAACAATTCTCAGGTTCCTGTACCAGTCCAGGAAATTTGCTCCATTGAGCTTGTCCTTCTCAAGGACAGATCGCAGAGAGAGAGTGTTCGTGTTTGTTGACATAGTAATCTACAACATACAATGCAGAGGATTAATATCATATTCCTTTTATCATTTAATTAGGCCTTTAATAAAATGATGCTCCCACTAAATTATAGGAATTTTGTAGAATCGAGTTATGGATGTGGTCAAACCACTTTTACTAGATTCATACAAACTAGCTATAATTCTTGCGGGACAAGATCCACATCATACTAAGCCTTGAGTTAGCTTTGGCTAAATCGCCCAAGACTTAGTACGATCGGTGGGTAACACATTACCGATTACATCTCTATGCAACTCTTGTTTATAGGATTAAGACCCACATTTACAAAAGACCTTGAGTTAGCTTTGGCTAAATCGCCCAAGATTTAGTGTAAATGCGATCTTAACCTATCTTTCCAACGATTGGAATATGCCTATAGTTCTACTCGATCCAATTGAGTTAACTAGTTTTGCTCAATCTAATTGAGCTTACTCTAACCCGAGTCGTGATAGGCGGGACCAAGATTGTCCCTCCGCACCCTACCAAGATAATATGCGTTGCTCTGCTTTGGCAGATTCAACAACAACAAATGATCGAGGTAGTGATGGGTATCAAGGCTCGATAGGCATTTTCGAGTTGATTCGATTATGATCTAATCTAATCGTAATGTGTATCTTATACGCATTTAGGCCTTTATTATCCTATATTAGCATGCATCATATACATACATTAATTATTCTAGCATGCATCATATACATACAAGAAAATTAACCTAGCATGCATCATATACATACAAACATGTTTCTACTAGCATGCATCACATACATACAAGCAAAATCAATTAAATATACATATATATATATCAACATATATATATATCATTAAATGTGATATAGTCATGGCCCTACTACGATCTTCTCAAGCCAATGAGAAGATCGGACGGTCAACCTAAGGCTAGCGGCTTCTCCAAGCGCTTCCTTTGACCGCCATGTGTCGTCGTCACCCTTCTCGTAAGCTCGTCTTCAAGTGGACTTTCCACCACTCCATTTTTGTACATTACAAATACGAAACTCGAGTTACATTCGAGTCTAAAACTATTTATAACTAGAATATTAAAAGAATAGGTGCGACGTGCAGGTCGCAAACACTTTACAACACGCACAACCACAAAACGGCACGCAGGCCGTATTATGAATTACAACACACTTAATCCAATCCAATTGGGTTATTGGGCCATGACAATCACAGAATTATACATAATTCTAAATTATGTATTTTTACAGAAATTTCTATAATTTTTCCTAATTTATTTCGAATTTATGAGTCAACTCTCCGTAACGGTCCCGCTAAGCGGTTTCCGGGCGCGATCGCGGGACATGGCCCCTTTCGGGGATAGGGGCAGCGCCCCTACTCGCAAAATAAACTTCGCGAGTGTCCCTACAATGATCTTACAGCGACTTAAGTCACTGTCCCAAAAACCTAAAGCGAGAACTCGCCGATTCGGAGAGTTTTTCTCGACGGTTGAAGCCTACGAGTGTCCCAACACTCGTTGCTTCGACTCTACGAGAAAAATACCCAAAAATTCTATAAAATAAGAAAATTTACAGAAACATATAAATCTGTAATTTTTATATCTAATATAAAAACAACAAAAATGAAACACATACATGCTTCGCACGTGGCTCTGATACCACTGTTAGGTTTTTCCGAGCCGCAAAAACCGCTTTTTGCGTTGCGGAAACCTCGGAAGCCCCCGGCCACGGATCCGTGCGAAGAAGTATTAAAACAAAACATGTATGTGCTTGTATAAAAACCCTAGATCTACCTTAGATCTAAGAGATAAGATCATTACCCTCGATGCGATGCCCTTCGCAAATCCGGCCGTCAAAAGTCATGCGGAACTCGAGAGTGTCAAGTGCACACTCCTCTATGGTATCCACACAAGCAATAGGTGGAAGAAAAACACACTTGAGTGTGCTAGCACTCCTAGGGTGTCTCGGCAAGATGAGGAAGGAGAGGGGGAGAGCTTGAGAGGAAAAGTTCCAAGGTTGAAGATGAAGTCAATTAGCCACCAAAAATCAATACTCCATCTAATGGAGTGGCCGGCCACTTCATGGAGGGGGGTTACATGCATGCATGTAACTCCCATGACCCTTGATCTCCCTCATGATGTGGCATCAATTGACAAAGTCAATGATGATGTGGAGCATCATCATTGGCGCCATGCCAAGTCATCACCATGACATGGCATTTGGTCAAGTCAAACTTGACCTTTCATCTTCCCTCTCAAGTCAAGTCAAACTTGACCTCTAATCTCCCATGGTTGATCAAATCTAACCACTTGACTCAAGTCAATTTAATTTAATGAATCTTTATTCATTAATTTAAATTGATTTGATGAATCAAATCTCAATTAGACTCATTCAACACTTGAATCAACTTGAGTCTAACTCAATTAGTCTAATTTGGATTACTCTTAATCCAATTTGGTTCATCCCATGAACCTAATCCTCATGGTTCATCATATGAACCTAATCTCCATCTAATTGCTCTTATGTGTGTGACCCTATAGGTTCTTGTAACGTTGGCAATGTCCCTAAACCGATTTAGGAACATAAGCAATGAGCGGTATCTAGCAACACATCATTGCTACCCAAGTTACAAGAATGTTGAGCTCCAACATCACCTTTGTGACTACTAATTGTGACTCTCACAATATGTGACAATGTCCCTCTATCCTTGACATCTAGATTGACCAATCGAGGCATAGACCGTGTCATCCTTGGTACAATCTAAATCTTGAACTCCAAGTAGACTCACTCTAATCAAATGAGCTCAATATCTCATATTGACTCATTTGGGCATGGCCATGCACTTCGTGGTCTCACTCTATCAAGAATATCGATGTCACCCCCGTCATATAGGAGGGATAGATCCCATCTACATCACTCACATCCCTCCGCATAATTCGTTACATACCCAGTAATCGCCTTTATAGTCCACCCATTTACGGGTGACGTTTGACGAAGCCAAAGTATGCAACTCCTTATGTAGGGAATCATGGTGACTTCAGGTCTAAGGACTAATAGTCATACTAATAGCCACATGAGAAAGTATATGACACTCATATAACGATCCATGATACTTTCTCATGGCGGGTCATTCAGTATACATTCTCCAATGCATACCCATGTGTCAACTTGATATCTCATATCCATGACTTGTGAGATCAAGTCATCTTGTTGACCTACATGCTAGTCTCTACGCATTAACATTGTCCCTGAATGTTAATACTCGACTAGGAATGATTAAGAGTAGTGTTCTCTATATCATCTCATTATAGATTCAACCAATCGATTGATATAGATAAGAACCTACTACTCAAGGACATTATTATATTTAGTTATTTGGCACCAATACAAGTAAATATAATAACCATGTCTTTATAAATAGGAATATGATACAATAAAGTCCATACAACAATCATCACATGATTGGCTCTAGGGCTTTCACTAACACAGAGAAGCAGGGATCCATTCTCCTACTACCCTTATTGTCGGCTTAGCACACGTGGTATGAATCGCATGCTACGATGTTATTCTCTTTATCAATAAAGAGCACATGTTTACCTCAACATCGTACAAATTTTGATTCAGACATTCCAAATGTCTAATCCTAAATTCAACATATGAATTTTAATCTGGCTCATAAACAGGTATAGTAAATGATGGGACCATTTATTTCGATCATTTTTCTTAAATGATCTTATCTTGATACATATATCAAGACGACCCCAACTTATAGGTATGTATCCCATACATATAGCTTCCAAAGCTATCCTATAAGCAATAGTCTTACCCCTATTCGTACATGACAAACAAAGATGATTATCCATGTGAGAGGACTAATCATTACCTGTCAACATGCTCACCGAGATCTTATTATAATGTAACATTACATACACTGAATAAATTATGGCTTGCATTAAAAATAACAATCAAATTACAATATCCGATTGTCATTACAAAACTATTACATTCTACGAAGTCCCATAGACTTTACATGCTCATTAAATGACTCTCTAGTCATTGGCTTAGTAAATGGATCTGCAAGCATAGCTCGAGTAGGGATATACTCAAGAATAACCTTCTTCTTAGCAACAATATCCCTGATAAAATTATACTTTATAGCAATATGCTTGCCCTTGCTGTGATATTTGGGATCCTTGAAAAAAGCTATAGCAGCTTGTATCACGATGAGCGATCAGGTCTTCAAAGATCTTCAGATGCTTCAGGAACCTCCTTAACCAGACCGCTTCTTGTACAGTTGCTGAACATGCCACATATTCATCTTCCATGGCTGATAAGGCCACACAAGCCTGTTTCTTGTTGTTCCAAGAGATGGCGCCACCATTCAACAAGAACGCATAGTCTGATGTAGATTTTTTATCATCCAGGTCCCCAGCCCAATCTGCATCGGAATATCCCTTCAGGCTCATATCTGATCCTTGATAACAGAGACTGTAATCTGTCGTCGCTTTCAGATATCTGAATATCATTTTCACTGCCTTCCAGTGTCTTAGTCCTGAGTTTGACTGGAAACGACTGACTAAGCCAACAGCATAGATGATATCGGGACGAGTACACAACATAGTGTACATTAAACTACCAACAGCATGGCATATGATTTTTTATTCATCTCGGCTATTTCATTTGGAGTTTTGGGACTCATACTCTTGCTCAGAACAGTACTTTTCACAATAGGTGTCTGTTCACTGTTGCAATTAGACATGCTGAAGTGTTGTAACATCTTATTTATATAAGACTCTTGAAACAAACCCAAAAGTCTCTTAGATCGATCCCTGATGATCTTTACTTCTAAGATGTATTCAGCTTCTCCCATATCTATTGTGTCAAACTATGATGAGAGCCACTTTTTGACTTCTATCACAAAACCTATGTCATTTCCTGCAATCAGCATATCATCAACATATAATGATAAAATGACATACTTTCCTTTATCTTTCTTCAGAAAAACGCAATGATCCTCATTGATCATTTCGAAACCATAAGATAAAACTACTTCGTTAAATCTTATGTTCCACTATCTTGATGCTTGCTTTAGCCCATATATAGATTTCTTTAATTTATATACTTTATCTTCTTGGCTTTCAGCAACGAAACCTTCTGGTTGGACCATATAGATTTCCTCATCAAGCTCACCATTAAGGAAATCAATTTTTACATCCATCTGATGTAACTCCCAGTCATAATGCGCCGCTAAAGCCAAAATAACTCGGATTGACACAAACTTTACTACGGGAGAAAATGTCTCCTCAAAGTCAATATCCTCCAATTGGGTAAATCCTTTTGCAACTAGACGAGCTTTGTATCGGTTAATCGATCCATCAGCTTTCCTCTTTATTTTGAGAATCCATTTATTCCCAATAGCCCTTCGGCCAGGAGGAAGATCGACTAACTCCCAAACATGATTCTTAATCATTGACTCCATTTCTTCAACCATTTCAACTTTCCACTTTTCTCCAGCTCTAGAGCCCAGAGCTTCCTTTACTGACTGAGGTTCCTCATCGTCAACAGGGAGTATCATCATTGTCTCATTCTCAATATCAAACATCTTCTTAGGTTTGATCTTACGAACACTTTTCCATAAGTTGAGCTAATGAGAAGTCACCCCGTAACTAGGCAAAATACTCCCACTGGGTTGACTAGTTTCAGGTATCCCACTAGACACCTGTCCAGTTGATAACGACTCTTCCTCCTCAAATAGAGGAATTGCCTTATCAACTTCACCTCTAGCTAGGAACTCAGTTTCGAGAAAAGTAGCATCTCTTGAATCCAATTCAGAGATTGTTCCATCTGATTGCTCACCTATGAAAACATAACCTTTTGAAGTATCAAAATATCTTATAAAGATACACTTCTTACCTCGAGGTCATAGTTTTCCATACTTGTGAGAACTATCATGAACATAGGCAGCCAACCCTCAGGGTCTTAGATTTCCTAAATCTGATTTTCTGCCTATCCAATGTTCATATGGGGTAGATGAAACTGACTTTGAAGGCACTTTGTTAAGTATATAGGCTGCAGCTAGCAATGCATCTCCCCAATAGGAGATCGGCAAATTAGCCTGCGCTATCATGGACCTAACCATTTCGAGAAGAGTCCTATTTCTTCTCTCAGCAACCCTATTTTGCTGTAGAGTTCCAGGGATCGTCAGCTGTCTAATAATCCCTTTATCATTACATATTGTCTTGAACATATCAGACAAATATTCTCTACCACGGTCAATGCGTAAAGTCTTAACCTTACGTTCCATTTGATTCTCAACTTCATTCATATAATGAATGAAGCAATCCAATGCTTCAGATTTGTGAGAAATCAAATACACATGACCGAAACGAGAGAAATCATCAATAAATGTAATGAAATAAGAAGCTCCATGTCTAGCCCTCATATTCATTGGACCACAAATATCCAAATGAATCAATTGCAATGGTGACTCTACCCTAATAGCCTTACCGAATGGTTGTCTAATTGATTTTCCAGCAAGACAATGCTCACATATAGATAAGCTAATCTTAGCTCGAGAGCTCAATAAGCCCTCTTTAGCTAACTGATTCATGTGATCTTGCCCTATATGTCCTAATCTAGCATGTCAAATATCATCAGTTATTTCTGCATCACTAGTAAGAGCAATATTTGAAAAATAATTATCAATCGCACAATTGTCATTTGATTCCACATCAAGAACCATAAAACCATTCGTTAAAAAAAACATAACTGATTGACACTGAGTCAATCTTGAATTCAACACACCGACTGTAAAAATTTATATAATACCCTAAATCAAGAAGACAAGTAACAGAAATAAGATTCCTCCGAATCTCAGAAGCATACAAGATATCATGTAGAAACAATGTTCTTCCACCCCGAAAGTTAAGTTTGCAAGTGCCGACTCCTTTGACTTCGACTCTTACATTGTTTCCTATATATATCCATTTGTTGCCAGCTGGTACCCGACGGTACTCCATATATGTAACTCGCTCCCGAGCTACATGGTTGGTTGCTCCAGAGTCTATAATCCACAAAGAATAAGAACCAGCCAACAACACAGAACTAGCAACAAAATGCTCAGAAGACAGACTAGAAGTTACCTTTTTTGGCTCAATACACTCCCGAGCATAGTGACCCTTCTTGTCACAATTAAAGCAAGTTACCTTGCTTTTAGGTTTCTTCCCCGTCTTCTTGTTCTTCTTCTTCTTGATTGGGCCTGTCCCACCTGCAACAACAACTTCCTTCTTCTTTCCCTTCCCCTTCTTGAACCATATCTTTTTCTTGGATCCAGATGATCCAGCAGAACCGGTAGCTAAATAGGCTTGGCCAGAAATCCTCGCGGATTCTACTCTCTCTGCCTCAAGTTCAACATGGCGTGAGACATCAACGAAAGTCTTAATACTCTCGCTGTGAGTTAGGGTCTGTTTCATGGTCTCCCAAGAACTTGAAAGGGATCGAATGACTGCCTGAACTTGTTGTTCATCTGTCAGCTCATGACTGGCAGTTCTAAGCTCCCAAATCATATTCGACATCTCCCTGAGATGTGGAACCATAGTGACATTTGGGCGCTTCTTGTAGCTATCTAACTTGATCGTTAGCTGTCGAAGCTTTCTTAGACTGACTCCGCTGTACTTGTCCTTAAGGGCAACCCAGACAGCATGAGCTGAAGGATACGACTCATACTCAAAAACTATGTCATATATCATTGAACTAATCAAGATTCCCTTAGCAGTGGAGTCTTTCTTCTTCCATGTCTTGTAGGCATCAATAGCTCGTCTATTTTGTACAGTGGGACCATCTACAGGTTCTATCATGACCTGATTTACAACCTCTAGAACTTCTTGTTCCTCAAGTATATACTGTATCTTGAGGTGCCAGATCTTGTAGTTATCCCCATTGAATTTCTCACCCTTATTGAGTTCAACTATAATATTTTTAGTTGTCATAACCTAACATAAATAAACACATTATTTAGTTATTCAATGTATGATTTTATGTATGTGAACTATAAATTGACTCAATGTGAATTTAATTTGGTTTACAAAATCAAGTGACAATCCAATTCCCACTCATCATTTGTATGTTCCAATCGAATCGACTTTGATCAATTACATTACATACATCCCATCTTAACATGATATCATTAAATGAACATTTCATTTAAATTGTACTCTGTATGAACAAATCAAAGAGCAAAAATATCATCTTCATGTAGAGTTAACAGCATAAAATGAACATATTATTAAATTAAACTTGTTATACATTGTCAACATATAACAAAGATAACTCTACTAAGAATATTATATATAATATTCTTCCTACTCATAATTGAAAAATAAAAAAAAAACTAAACAACTAGATAGATAATCATTACTCCACTAGGACAAACACTAGTGCAATAATGATCCAAACATGCCCAATCTTCTTGAGCTGAACTAGGACATCCCCCATCGAGATGCTTTCAAGATGATGTCAGGATGCAGAATCATCCATAGGACACCTCTGAAGCAATCCAAAAGGAAAGATTTCATCAGGGTCCTCTTCCGAATCATCCTCTGGATCATCACGATGCACCTCACAGTCCTCGTAGTGAAGCAGCTCAGTGCATAACTGGGTATAAGAGACGCATCCCTCATAGCATCCCCAGATCTGATGCGCAATGTCACTCAAGTGTTGTGGCAGTGAGCGGACCAGAGCTCATATTCTGTAAATCTCCAGAATCGGAAACTCCTGTATCTCCAGTCTCTAGAACAATCTATCAAGCCTCCCGATGTACCATCCGACTCCATGAGCTGAGTCATACTCTATCTCCTAGATAGCCTCTCTCAGCCGATTACGCAACACATCGTGTCTCATCGTAGTGGTAATCATCTGTGTCATCTGAAAATTGATATTAATTAAGTCAGTACAAAACCGACAAACCAGTACATATACCGACTTAATTCAATTTATATATAGGAATAGATCCATCAAAATAAATCAAGAATAAATTTCCTTGATTTTATGGAGGATTGTCGACAGACTTACTTAGACCAGTCAATTGGTACTTTTACCAATTGATTATCATCTAAGTTTAGTCGACTAGTACCATGAAGACTCAATATTGACCGTGAGAGTCCAAACACCATGCAATTTGCTCCGAATACCCCAGGCACTCAAGAAATATGCATAGTATTCTTTCTCATCGTTCTTAGACATCAATTCTAGTTCATTTGATCTATCTCTAAGTTGTTTATATCAAGTCCCAAATGTTCCAAACAATTACTTGATTATTTAGTCATGAGTTGAGTTGACCACAGTCAACTTAGCACAACACTTGTTTGAGTTAATTGGGCACCTAGCTTTCGTTGAAATCCAATTAATTGAACATATGCCCAAATTAATTTGGATCTCAAATTAAAGCCTAAGTCCAATTATTTAATTTTCAATTATGTCTCTCTAATTGATAGCCCAATTAGAAATCTAGTTCAATTAGAAATCCAACACAATTAAAAAATTAAGTCTCTCTAATTGACAGCCCAATTAATTCGACCCAATTAAAATCATGGGTCAAGCAGTAAACCGCCGCTGGGGTTAAATCGCCGCTCAGTAGGGAAACCGCCTAGCAAGCGTAAACGCTCGCAAAGCGAATCGCTCGCAAAGCGGTAAACCACCCCGCTTGGGGTGAAACCGCCGCTGCCAGAGAAACCGCCTGCCGACGGTCAAACCACTGGCTCAAACCGCTAGGCATAGCTAAAACCGCCGCGCGCCTAAACCGCCCCGCAAGGCTCAAACCGCCCCGACATAGCTCAAAAGCCTGATAGCATTCAAATCGCCTTGTCGAGCTAAACCGCTCACGGATGCTTAAACTACCCCGCAAGCATAAACTACCTCGCAGCGAAACCGCCCGCTTGGCAATAAATCACCTCGCAGCGGTTAAACTACCCCGCTCGCATGGAAACCACCCGTCTGCGGGTTGAAAATCGCCCGCATTCAGCCATCTGGCGGCGGCGAATCGCTTCGGGTAAACCGCCTCGGTGCTCAACCGCTTGGCGCAGTAATTAAAGCGCGGCGGGGTCAAACCGCCTTAACGTTGAAACCACCCTTCCAGGGTAGTTTCCGGTCAGGGTAGTTAGCCCAGAGTGGCTTTCCACTCGACAAATCACTCTGGAATGGCCAGGGTGGTTTGTCCAGAGTGGTTTTCCACTCGACAAACCACTCTGGAATTGCCAGGATGGTTTGTCCATAGTGGTTTTCCACTCGCTGTAGAAACAGTGTTTTCTACACTGTTCATCTTCTTCCTCGCGATTTTCACGATGAACAGTTTATTTTTTGCAGAAAAAAATTCTAATCTCTATTAGATGCTTTCCAACAAGGGCTCTGATACCAATGTTGGTAGTTTTAGCATCTAATCCGAGATTATCTAAGCAAAATAATGGAAAAATGAATATGTAAAAACTGAAAAAAATTACTTACAGCGGTTTCGTCAGAAACTTCTCGCATCCAAGGAAGAAGATGCTGCTTTCTATTTGAGGAACAATCACAACGAAAAGCTCCTACTCTTCCACGAGACAAATTTCGATCGTACCTTAGTGTTCACTCTTCTCTCTCGACAATACTCCGCTCGAACAGCCTTTCGACGTTAAACCTCTGTTCTCTCTTTTTCTCTCCTTTGGACGCACCCCCCTTATAAAGGGGGTGTATATGAGCTGCGTTGCACGAAGTGCGGCTGCACACTTCGTACAACGCATGCACTTTGCAACGTGTGTACGTTGCAGCCCGAGCAGTTACAATATCTAACTAAGTAGTAATCAGACACTGGGTAGATGCTGTGAACATGCATTTCGGACATATAAGAAGGGAAGGGCTATTCAAGAGAACTACGAGGAAAGAACTATAAGGTAGGTGCAAGGGCGGCTAGGGATTCGAGTGGGCACTGCCAGTACAAGTAAGATGCTCAGTATACATAGGGTCTTCTTTCTAATGACCAAGATAAAGAAAGACTTAATCTTCCAAGGCGCATGACGCAACACATCAACTCAAGGCCGGCTCCAATTCTAGGCTTGAATTTCTGCTTATGCCTTCTTCTGGTCTTCTCCTGCCCTAGGCCCGTCACTCTGTGCTTGAATCGGTGTGCACTCTGCTTAAGTATCATAAATTTTGATGATCTTCAACTTAATATAATTTCTAATTTTACTTTTGTACGTGAGAATTGTTTTTCTTATTGACATCAGAATATTTGAATTTTCGATCCGATTAATTTTTGAGAGTGATTAGTCTTATCCTACAGACCAACAGCTAAGTTGGATAAGATTGAAATCCAAGTGACCTTCATTGACCATCAAGAATAAATCAAGAAAATAATCGTAGTTTTTCACTATTCAACTCGGACTCCACGGTCGTGTCATCCTTGAACGACAGTCCAATGTTGAAGTCGTACTTCATCCATCAGATAAACTTCTGGGTTCCAAGACTGTCCAAATGGATTTTTTTAAAATTCATCATCGAACGATGTCGCAGTAAAAAATCAAATTATGTTCTCTTATGAAATACCTCTCCATTTTTACCGCTACATCATATTCCAGAGGCAAAATAGACAAGTGATTCAACGATTCAATTTTGGTGCTATATGCAAAAGTTGAGAATCACTTTAACAGCGGCTCTGTCATCCGTCAGGGACAACGTGAGAAGGAGGTAAATCATGGGGACACAAAGTCACATCTAAAGTGAGAGGAGATTTTAGACTCCTCATTCGGAATCGAACTCTTCCCATTCTACAAGCAACACCTTACCTTACCACTGCGCTTGGAGACAATTTTGGTGCTATAAAATGATATCAAAGCGGAAATCTGATGGTTTAATTATAGTGCTAGTTACGTTATCTTTCCATTTCACATCTTCATCCAGCTTAAGTAACATTATTGTTTGTGACTCCTCGATTGTTCTTCTTTAATAAGTTCCAATTGAATTGTTGCACCTCTTCCTAGTGCATCGCAGGCCTCGTCACCCGACAAACACCTATAACAACAGAAAAGGAAAGGAAAAAAAAATTTGAAAAATAAGCACAATAAGTTTTATGGGTTGTTTCAATGGCATTGTCACGGCAAACACCTATAAGGCTATAACAACATTATAAAGATTTAATCTCCATCTTATTGCTTTATATTCTCCCTTTAAGGTACACCAACAATAGCTTATCACATAATTTATTCAGATAATCAATAAAAATTTTTAGTAAAATCGGACCTTCCACTCTTAGAATTAATCGAATCAAAGACCTAAATACTAAATGTCAATTTAAAAAAAAATAATAACTTATCACATCATTAATAATACCATATATGCCAAGCAACACTAATACAATCAAGAGCTAAGAGCATCCGCAACGGTGTCATTAATGGGGTGTTATAACACCCCATAGTGTTAAACACCATTACGAGAGGATGTTATAACACTCTCTCACTTGAACGCATTCAATGTATTGAACGCGTTCAAGTGAGCGTGGAGTGGGCCAGCCTTGCTGGCCCACCCCACGTGTAATTTTTTTTTTATTTTTTTAATTAGAAATACTAAAAAAGTTATAAATTTTAAAAAATGGAATAAATTTTTAAAAATAGCAAAATTATTTTTTAAAAAAATTAAGATTATTATTAAAAATAATAATTTTAATTTTAATATTTTAAAATATTTTTAAAATTTATTTATTTAATATGATATAATTCTAAGATAATTGAGTGGAGAGTGGGATCCGTAAATAATAAGTACTAATGTTAAAAGGGATATAGATGAAAGAAATATGTTGTTATAATTAGTATGTGACAGTGGATCTTATATTTTTTAATGAGGTGGAGGGTATTATAATGAGATAGGACTGTGGATGCTCTAATAAAATTGATTTAATTGTTAGTTAAAAATAATAATTATCCCTTCAATATTTAATAAATTAAAGAGCAGAGAGCATATCTTCATTTATTGATTTAACTCAAAACTCAGACAATTTTAACATCAATAAATCCCACAATGTTTAGATATAAACACAGTTCTTTTTTCTAAAATAATTTTTTATTTATTTAGTTGGGAATTTTAAGTTGCTCATAATTTATTAATATTTTTCTCACAAACTCGTACATATTAACATCCTATTTTCTTTTTAAAAAATCATAAATATCATCATTTTTTTCTAATTTACTTTGGACATCATTCATGACAAAAATATTTAACTTTTAGTTTAATACTCATCCATACAAAAATATAATTCTTTTTTATTTAATCATCATCCATAAAAAATATATTTTCTATTTAATTTAATCATCATCCATTAAATGAAATATTTTCTATTTAATTTACTTATCATCCATCGCAAATAGTTTCATTAATAATTTAATTACTATCCTTATCAAATCATCATATTAGCTTCATTAGTTATGTACATCTAATTTAATTTATCATATTATTTTCTTTTATAATTATCATTACTTATGAAATTGAATTAGCTTAATTGGAGAAAACAAACCATACTTACCATTAAATATATACGAGACTTAGATTTTAGGAACATGCCCCATAAACCTAAGGACTATAATGGTTATTCTTGTCCCCACAGGGATAGCGCGGTGGTAAGGTAGTGTGGTTGCTTTGGATACGGAGTGGGGTCGATTTCGGAGGGGGTCTAAAATCCCCCCTGGGCTCAGATGACCCTCCCACTGTCTTGCCATCGTGTTAAGGGACATAGTCCCCCCCGCGATTTACCTCCCTCTCGCCGCAGCCCTGGGACGGGTGGCAGGGGGCTGCTAGTTGGACAGATTCCTAACTTTTTGAATAATGGTTATTCTTCATATACTGCTAAAATTAGAAATGACACATACATATAATATCACAATCACATTGTTTCGTGTCTAAAGAAAAATCGTGTTAGGATAAATACCTTTACATTTGATAATGCGGTAATTTATCAAAAGATACACCTCAAATTTGAAATTGTCTAAATATAGTCTCATGATTTCATATTTGTCAAAACACACACTTCAGTCCCATTTTACTCCTCCTGTCAAACAAACATGCAATTAATACTAAGATTTTGTATGTATCCGAGTCACAACCGAAAATCTCAAACCATCCAAATATCACTTGATATTGTATGTGGTACTGAAAATTTAAATTCCAGTACCACTATATTTCTGGTAAAAAAATTTCTAGCACCACCTTTTTTTTTACCAGCTTGATATTATACATGGTGCTAGAAATTTAAATCTCAGCATCACTATGTTCTTGGTAATATAATTTTCAGTACCACCTTTTGTCTTGGCCAACTTGAAATTGTATGTGATGCTAAGAATTTAAATCCCAGAACCACTGTGTTCCTAGGAATATAATTTCCATCGCCACTTTTTTTCTCGACCAGCTTGATATTATATGATGCTGGAATTTTAAATCTCATGACCACTGTATTTCTGAGAATATAATTCTCAACACCACCTTTTTTCTTGACCAGTTTGAAACTGGACATATTGCTAGAAATTTAAATCTCAGGACCGCTGTATTCTTAGGATTTAAACCCCAAGACCACTATGTTCCTAGGAATATAATTCCTAACACCATCTTTTTTTCTCGCCCAGCTTGAATTTATACATGTCACATGACCAAAACTGAAAGGTAGAAGGATCAGAACTAAGTTTCCTCGATAAATCAATAATTCATACTGTAAGATCCTTCAACCCATGTCAAGATTTCGAAATTTGGATTCCTCTAGGTCCATCAATGGGTTTCGGTCAAAACTCATTGATGACCCTATTCACCTCTTCTTCGATCCAATCCAAGTCTATTGGGTTTGGGAAGTGCCCCTTTGTGTATTCGTATTCAAAATTTCTGATATTCAAGGTTTTATTAGACATCTACAGTTATATTTCAAAAATCAAGCCCCGTGCCACATGGCACACGACTAAAACTAGGAGGTAGGAGGATCAAAACCAAGTTTCCTCGACACATCAACAATTCATGCTGTAAGATCCTTCAGTCCATGTTAAGATTTCGAAATTTGGACTCCTCTAAGTCAATCAATGGGTTTCGATCAAAATCCATTGATGACCCTACCCATCTCTTTATCGATCCAATCAAAGTCCATTGGATTTGAGAAGTGTCTCTCTGTGTATCCATGCCCAAAATTTCTGATATTCAAGATTTTATTATGTATCCACAACTATATTTCAGAAATCAGGCCCCGTTCCACGTGGCACGCTGCCAAAACTGGGAGGTAGGATGATCAGAACCAAGTTTCCTCAACACATCAATAATTCATGTTGTAACATCTTTCAGTCCATGTCAAGATTTCGGAATTTGGACTCCTCTAGGTTCATCAATAAGTTTCGGTCAAAATCCATTAATGGCCCTACCCACCTCTTTCTCGATCCAATCTAAGTCCATTGGATTTGGAAAGTGCCCCTCTGTGTATCTGTGCCCAAACTTTTTGATATTCAAGGTTTTATTAGGTATCCACAATCATAATTCACAAATCAAGCCCCGTGTCACGTGGCATGCAACCAAAACTGGGAAGTAGGAGGATCATGTTAGGATCTTTGGAAGGCTAGAGGGGGTGAATAGCCTTTTTCCGAATTCTACAAAAAGGATTAGCGGAAGCAAAACAAGAACTAAATGAAAAACACAACAAATACTAACACGAAAGTGTTTACGTGGTTCGGAGATTAAGCTCCTACTCCACGTGCGATCCTTAAGGTGGATCAACCCAAGCAATTCCACTAAGAAGCTTTCCTTTACAAGACACTCTCCTCTTCTTACAATGATGAAAATGAAATTTAGGAGAAGAGGAGGAATTAACACAAAGAAAGCCTTTGAAATTCATAGGGAGCTTGAGAGTAAGGTTGGAAGATAAGCACTAGCCCCCTCAAGCACCCCAAGCCCTCTTTTTATAAAGAGAGGATTATTTTTCCCGTTGGGCCACGATCAATCGACTGATGGTCTCTATCAGTCGACTGTCATCGTGGCTAACGGCTTCTGATCAGCTAGATTTGTGGGATTTCACAGGCGTCATCAACCAACAACATGCTCATCAGTTGACTAATGACTCCATCAGTCGACTGATGAAGTGATCAGTCGAGTGATCACAGCGAGCAGTCGAGTGAGACCCCATTCTGTGTCCGATGTCGACTTGATCAGTCGACTGCCAGTCTTGGCAGTCGACTGATGACGGAATCAGTCGACTGCCAACCCTTGGCAGTCGACTGAACATCAGGTTTTCAGCCTGACTCAGTCGAACACCTGATCAGTCAAGTGATACGAAGTATCAGTCGACTGATACTCGTCAAGTATGATAATTTCATACATGAATTAACTCCCTAGACCTAGACTCAACCTTCTATCTCTTCCTTAAGTCTTGCACCTCCAGGATCCCTCTGAGTCCGTGACTTGTTCATCCTTTGCGCTTGCTTCCAAGAGCTTCCTTCAGTTTCGTCATGTCTTGGGTTTCTCTTTGCCAAAGTATGCTTGGACTTTATACTGCCAAAACTATATGCTTGGACTTACGCTGCCAAGACTTGCCTTTGGACTTCCTTTGCCAATGTCCGCTTGGACTTTACGCCACCAAGACTACATGCTTGGATTTACGCCGCCAAGACCTTTCCTTGGACTTCTCTTGCCAAGATCATACTTGGACTTTTCTTTTACCAAGTTTTCATACTTAGATTTTCCTGTCACTTAAACATGTTCACAATTAGATCATAAAACATTGTCTAACTTAGATGATTATCCAAACATCAAAATATATAAATGCTTGGGGCATTGTTGCACCAACAATCTTCCCCTTTTTGATGTTTGACAATCATTTAAGTTAGGCCTTTAACATATGCACATAACGAAAGCATCATATTTCTAATATGAATTCTAACTTAAAGTTTCCTTCTCCCCCTTTGACATACATCAAAAAGAGAAGGATTCACACAATAATAAGTACATGAAAGAATTAAATTGGTTATGTCTTGAACTAAGGTATAAGATCGATATGAGGCTCCCCCTTAATCTAAGACAAGGTTTATGATGTGTGAATAATATATGGAGCAAAGCATAAGCAAAAGACATAAAGTTATATCCTAACTTTGCACCAACAATACACTTTTAGGGGATGAAAAGAGTTTACTATGTTGCTCCTCCTAAAACGATGCATTAATTAGTTCATTACCCTTTTAATTACTGAAATTATCATACCACAGGGTTAGGATACTTAAGAATACACTTAAAACTAAGGAATAAGGCTGAACTGTAGAAAAACCAGGGTGGCAATCGACTGGTATCTGAGTCAGTCGACTGCCACACCTGAAACGACAATTTCAGCCAATTTCAGCATTTTCAATCCAACTTTGAAAATGCGCTAAAAATTTCAGAAATATCAAAAAATCATGAAATTTTGTGTACATATTTCTGAAATCATTGTCTATCAAGAAAAAATAATTTAAAAAATATATGTTTTATAGATTTTGAAATTGATACAATTTTGAAAACTAACAAAAGCTTTAAGTATTTTACAAACTTTGTATCACTTTTGCTTAGCAATTGAAAATTATTTTTCAAAGTATGATAAACATAGTTTAAAATATATTTTGTTTGACATTTCCAATCATATTCTTAGAGTTATATGCACATCAATTGTATATAAGTCTTCCCAATTATTGGTCCAATGAAGGATTAATGTCTCTAGATGACATTTTGGTTCATAGTAATGCATCATAACAAGCATGATGAACCAAATGCATCTTCCTAATATCTTACATATTGTCTAAGTGGCTCAATACAAAAATCATGGTTTCTTAGGTCTTTTGTGAGATGCTTAGAGGTATAAATCCTAGAATTTCTATAGGATCATGCAAACCTATACCTCTATTCTACTAAGCACATCTCAAGTTCTCTCCTTAGTGATGAATATTCCACTTCGGGGAGAGCCTTGGTGAATATGTCGGCTAAGTTGGACTTAGATTTTATGTAATTAAGCTCAATGTCCTCCTTAGCCACATGATCTCTAATGAAGTGATGTTTCACTTCAATGTGTTTAGTCCTAAAGTGATGTACCGAATTTTTGGTCAAATTTATGGTACTCACATTATCACAATAAACTTTGACATTGGAGTAGTGTAGCTCATAATCTTCTAATGTGTGTCTCATCCAAAGTAATTGGGTCACACAACCACCCATAGCCACATATTCGGCATCGGTTGTTGATAAAACAATACAAGGTTGCTTTCTACTACTCCAACTTACTAGAGAGGATCCAAGAAATTGGCATCCACCACTAGTACTTTTCCGATCCAACTTGCAACCCGCATAGTCAGAATCGGTGTACCCAATTAAATCAAAAGATTTTATCCTAAGGTACCAAAGTCCTACATTTAGTGTGCCCTTGATATACCTTAAGATTCTCTTAATGACCACTAAATGAGACTCTTTGACACATGATTGGTACCTTGCACATATACCTACCGCAAATAATATATCGGGTCTACTAACGGTTAGGTACAAAAGGCTACCAATCATACTCCTATAGAGTTTAAGGTCAATTTGTTTTCCTTCATGATCATTATTTATTTTTGTATTAGTTGTCATTGGGGTTGAAACTACCTTAGTATTTTCCAAACCAAATTTCTTAATCATTTCCTTAGCATATTTGGTTTGGTATATATAAATTCCTTCATTTGTTTATTTGACTTGTAGACCTAAAAAGAAATTTAGTTCCCCAACTAGACTCATCTCAAACTCATTCTCCATATTTTTTATGAAGTCTTAAAGGAGTTCATAATTTCTTGACCCAAAGATAATGTCATCTATATATACTTGGGCTACAAAGATGTCTTTAGACTTTGATTTAATGAAGAGAGTTTGGTCTACTTGACCCCTTCTAAACCCCTTAGAGACCAAGAAAGATGACAATCTTTCATACCAAGCCCGGGAAGCTTGTTTCAAACCGTATAAATCTTTTCTAAGCTTGAATACATGGTTTGGATAGTCTATGCTTTCAAACCCGGGAGGTTGTTCTACATATACTTCCTCCTTAATGAACCCATTTAGGAATGCCGATTTTACATCCATTTGATGAAATTTAAAGCCCATGTAAGAGGCATATCCTAGTAGGATTCTAATCGACTCTAACCTAGCAACCGAGCATAAGTTTCATCATAGTCAAGCCCCTCTACTTGATTAAACCCTCTTGCAACTAACCTAGCTTTATTTCTTGTTATTGTTCCTTGATCATCTAATTTCTTTCTAAAGACCCACCTTGTGGTGACAATGGTACTATCATTGAGTCTAGGAACTAGCTCCCAAACTTAACTCCTCTCAAATTGAGTCAATTCATCTTGCATTGATAAGATCCAATCCGGATCAAGCAATGCATCATCATTTTACTTGGGCTCAAGTTGTGAGATAAGAGCTATTTGACTAGAGGGAGCTCTATGAAATGACCTAGTTCTAACACATTGAGATAACTCCTCTACTACTTGATCTAGCGGATGATTTTGATGGATTCTTATAGTTCTAGGAGGTGTATTACATTGGTTTTGTTCATGATTATCCTCAACCCTCCTTTCATCATTGGAATCACCTCTTACTCCCCCTTGATTTAACTCTCCCCCTTGATCATTACCCCCTTAAAGTTAAATCTTGAAATTTTTGAGTAATTTCTTGATTTTTGTCATTGATATCATTATCAATGGGAGATTTCTTAGGGTAAGTATTAGAGATTTCATTAAATTGGACATTTGAAGATTCCTCAACCTTTTGAGTTCTTTTATTATAAACTCTATATCCTACATTAGTAGATGAGTATCTAACTAGGATTCTCTCATCTGCTTTGGATTCAAATTTATCGAGGTTGTCTTTGGTGTTTAAAATGTAGACTTTGCATCCAAAGACTTTGAAATAGTGAATTGTTGGAACTGTACCATTCCATAATTCAAATGGAATTTTTCCTAAAACACTATGAATTAAAATCCTATTTTGGATATAGCAAGCGGTATTGACTGCTTCCGCCCACAATTAGCTAGGTAGAGAATATGCATTAAACATAGTCCTAGCCGCTTCTTGTAGGGTACATTTTTTTCTTTCCACCACTCCATTTTGTTGGGGTGTTCTAGGACATGAAAATTTATGCTTGTACCCTTATTCTAGGCAAAATTTTGAGAAGTTAGAGTTCTCAAATTCTCCACCATGATCACTACGGATCCGGTTGATTTTGAGATTCTTTTCATTCTCTACTCTTTTGCTAAAGCCTATGATTATTCCTAGGGTTTCATCCTTATCTTTCAAGAAGATTACCCAAGTAAATCTAGAAAAATCATCTTACTACCAATCATGGTGGGAGTACTATGACAATCAAATAAATCAACATGCAAGAGTTTTAAAAGTAAAGCGGTACTAAATAAAGTTTTACTTTTGTGTGATAATTTTGATTGCTTTCCTTCTTGGCATGCATCACACATTTTGTCCTTAAGATACTTGACTTTTGGCAACCCCTTGACTAGCTTCATCTTGGCTATGTTGGCAATATTTTTCATGTTGATGTACCCTAGCCTCCTATGTCATAGTCAACTCTCTTCTTCTTTTGCAATAAGACACTTAGTAAAAGCATTAGAAGCATAGGATAAATCAACATAATATATATTTGATTTCCTAAAACCTACTAACATGCAATCATTTAAATTTTTGTGTCTTATGAAGCATTTAGAAGAATCAAATTGAACATTAAAATTGACATCACATAATTGACTTACACTAAGCAAATTAAATTTCATATTTTTAACTAATAATACTTTGTGAATTGCAAAGTTTGGGGATACCTCAATTGTCCCTTTTCCTAGGATCTTAAGTTTACCACTATTTCCAAAAGATACCTTCCCTTTGCTAGTGTGGTTGATTGTTGAAAATTTGCTCTCATCACCAGTCATGTGTTTTGAGTAACCACTATCAATAATCCATAAGCTTGGTCATTCTACCTATACAACATGAAAAATGCAAATCCTAGGCACCCAAATTTTAGGACCGTTAGCATTAACTATATAGCTTTTGGGAACCCAGGCTTTTCCAGCCTTGCTCTTAATGGTTGGTTTTCTACTAATTAGTGAGGTGAAGGCTACTTCCTTCTCCTTAGGCCTATATCCTATGTCGGCCTTGTTATAAATGACCCTTTGGTCTCTAAGAATCATATCAAGATATTTGGACCCATTCGTAAATTTCTCTAAGCATGCTCTTAGTTTACCTATTTCTTTTCTAAGTTCATCATTTTCATTCCTAAATGAACATGCATCATCACAAGAAATTTCTACATTCTTAATTGATTTAATTTCTACTTTTAAATCCTTAATCCTAGATTTTGATTTATTTAGTGCATTTTGAAGACATGCAATAGTTTTATATAGTAATTCTATCCTAGGGGAGTCCTTTACCTCATCGTCACTAGATGACGATTCGTCACTTGAAAAGGAGGATGACTCTTCACTTGAGCTATCTTTCAAGGCCATGAGTGTCATGTTTCTTGTGACATGGCAAAGTTCTTCATCATCGGAGGAATCTTCTATGCTTTGTGTATCCCAAGTTTGGGCTATCATGATCTCCTTCTTCTCCATCTTGTTCTTGTTCTTCTTTTCTTTTTCCTCCTTTTTCTTTAGCTCTGGACAATTTGACTTGATATGACCCTTTTTGTTGCAACCATAGCAAGTAACATTAGAAGTAGGAATTGAACTAGTGGAGGTTTTACCTTTGGAGGATTGGAACATCCTCCTCACATCCTTCTTGGTGAATTTTCTTGACCTCCCACCAAATTTCTTTATATAGTGAGCTACCTCACTAGCCGATAGCTCCTCATTGCTACTTGAAGATTCCTCCTCCGACTCAGATGAAGATGAAACCTCCTTTTTCTTCTTCTTCTTCTTATCCTTCTTACCTACAAAAAGAGCTACACCTTTCTCCTTGGACGAAGTGTTAGCTTGCTCGTGCAACTCGAATTCACAAAAAAGTTCATCTATTTTAACTATAGAGAGATCCCTAGACACCTTATAAGCATCTACCATTGATGAGCATAAGGTTGTTCTAGGGAAAGCTTGAATAATATACCTCACAAGGTCTCGATTTTCGACCTTTTCACCTATCACATGTAGTCCGTTGACTACTTCCTTGAAGCGACCGTGCATTTGGCTCACGGTCTTGTTGGTCTTCATGGCGAAGCTTTGGAGCTGGCCTATCAAGAGGTCCCTCTTGGCTCTCCTCGTCTCCTTTGATCCTTCATTCAATTCAATGAGCTTCTCCCAAAGCTCTTTAGCGGAGTTGAAGGGGCCAACTTTGGATAGTTTCTCCTTTGATAGACCACATTGGAGTGTGGTCGTTGCTTTTGCATTTGCTTGCGCCTTCTTTGCCATCTCTCTTGTCCAATCCTTTGTCGGTATTGGCACTCTGAATTCATCGATCAGCTTCTCGAATCCATCTACAATGCTAAATCAATTATCAATATCATTCATAAGGTAGTATTCCATCTTACCTTTCCAATAGCCGAAATCATTGTCGTCGAAGAATGGAGGCCTAGCTGTGCTATACCCGTCTTGGAATGTCATCGTGCTCCGGTTGATTGTTAGATCCTCCGATGCGATCCGGGCTCTGATACCACTTGTTAGGATCTTTGGAAGGCTAGAAGGGGGTGAATAGCCTTTTTCTGAATTCTATAAAAAGGGTTAGCGGAAGGAAAACAAAAACTAAATGAAAAACACAACAAATGCTAACACGAAAGCATTTACGTGGTTCGGAGATTAAGCTCCTACTCCACGGCGATCCTTAAGGTGGATCAACCCAAGCAATTCCACTAAGAAGCTTTCCTTTACAAGATACTCTCTTCTTCTTACAATGATGAAAATGAAATCTAGGAGAAGATAAGGAATTAACACAAAGAAAGCCTTTGAAATTCGTGGGGAGCTTGAGAGTAAGGTTGGAAGATAAGCACTAGCGCCCTCAAGCACCCCAAGCCCTCTTTTTATAGAGAGAGGGTTATTTTTCTCGTTGGGCCATGATCAGTCGATTGATGGTCTCCATCAGCCGACTGCCATCGTGGCTAATGGCTTCTGATCAGCCGAATTTACGGGATTTCACAGGCATCATCAACCAACGACATGCTCATCAGTCGACTGATGAAGTGATAAGTCGAGTGATCACAGCGAGCAGTCGAGTGAGACCTTATTTTGTGCACGATGTCGACTTGATCAATCGACTACCAGTCTTGACAGTCAACTGATGACTGAATTAGTCGACTACCAACCCTTGATGATCGAACATCAGGTTTTGGCTGGCTCGATCGAACACTGATCGATCGAGTAATCAAGTATAATAATTTCATACTTGAATTAACTCCCTAGACCTAGACTCAACCTTCGAGCTCTTCCTTAAGCCTTGCGCCTCCAGGATCCCTCCAAGTCTGCAACTTGTTCATCCTTTGTGCTTTCTTCCAAGAGTTTCCTTCAGTTTCGTCATGTCTTGGGTTTCTCTTTGCCAAAGTACGCTTGGACTTTACACCGTCAAGACTACATGCTTGGACTTACGCCGCCAAGACTACATGCTTGGACTTACACCGCCAAGACATTTCCTTGGACTTCTCTTACCAAGATCATACTTGGACTTTTCTTTTACCAAGTCTTCATACTTGGATTTTCCTGTCATTTAAACATGTTCACAATTAAATCACAAAATATTGTCTAACTTAGATGATTATCCAAACATCAAAACATATAAATGCTTGGGGCATTATTGCATGAACAGATCAGAACCAAGTTTCCTCAACACAACAACAATTCATACTGTAAAATCTTTCAGTCCATGTCAAAATTTCAGAATTTGGACTCCTCTAGGTCCATCAATGGATTTCGGTCAAAACTCATTGATGACTCTACTCACCTCTTCCTCAATCCAATCCAAGTCCATTGGGTTTGGGAAGTGCTCATCTGTGTATATGTGTCCAAAATTTCTTATATTCAAGGTTTTATTATGTATTCACATCCATATTTCAGAAATCAGACCCTGTGTTATGTGGCACACGACTAAAACTGGGAGGTAGGAGGATCATAACCATGTTTCCTCGACACATCAATAATTCATGATGTAAGATCTTTCAGTCCATGTCAAAATTTCAGAATTTGGACTCCTCTCAGGTTCAATAATGGGTTTCGGTCAAAATCCATTGATGGCCCTACCCACCTCTTTCTCGATCCAATCCAAGTCCATTGGATTTGGGAAGTGCTCCTCTGTATATCCGTGCCTAATTTCTGATATTCAAAATTTTATTAGGCGTCCACAATCATATTTTAGAAATCAAGCCCCGTGCCATGTGGAACACGCCCAAACTAAGAGGTAGGAGGATCATAACCAAATTTTCTTAACACATCAATAATTAATGCTGTAAGATCTTTCAGTCTATGTCAAGATTTCAGAATTTGGACTCCTCTAGGTCCATCAATGGGTTTCAGTTAAAATCCATTGATGACCCTATTCACCTCTTCTTTGATTTAATCCAAGTCCATTGGATTTGGAAAGTGCCCCTCTGTGTATACATGCCTAAAATTTTTGATATTCAATATTTTATTAGGTATTCACATCCATATTTTAGAAATCAGGCCCCGTGCCACGTGGCACGCGACCAAAACTAGGAGGTAGGAGGATCAGAACCAAGTTTCTCGACACATCAATAATTCATGCTGTAAGATTTTTCAATCCATGTCAAGATTTCAGAAATCGAACTCCTCTAGGTCCATCAATGGGTTTCGGTCAAAACCCATTGATAGCCCTACTCACCTCTTCTTCGATCCAATCCAAGTCAATTGGGTTTGAGAAGTGCCCCTCTGTGAATCCATGTCCAAAATTTTTGATAATATAGATTTTATTAGGTGTCCACAGACATATATTAAAAATTAGACCCTGTGTCATGTGGTGATGGGAATTTAAATCCCAAGACTACTGTGTTACTAAGAATATAATTCTGAATACCACCTTTTGTCTCAGTCAGCTTAAAATTATACGTGGTGCTGGGAATTTAAATCTCATGATCACTGTATTCCTGAGAATATAATTCCCAACACCATCTTTTTTCTTGGCCAACTTGATATCATATGTTGCTGGGAATTTAAATCTCAAGACCACTGTGTTCCTGAGAATATAATTCTCAGCACTACTTTTTGGATTAAAATCAGTTTGAAATTGGACGTGTTGCTAGAATTTAAATCTCAGAATCACTATATTCTTGGGATTTAAATCCCAGGACAACTGTGGTTACTTAAACTTTGTCAACCACTTCAACCTTTTGATTTAAGAATGTATATTCTCTTATTATTACCATTTTGTATACTTTGTATGATAAATGATTATAGTTGTTGATGTTGGATATTGGGTATGACCAATATGGTTTCGCAAGGAAAAATTAAGGTGTCATCAATCGATGAAAGTCTGAATTGACTTCAAAATCGAAATCTATGTTTCGCGTAGATGAATCTAGACTATTAATTTACTCAAAACCGATTACGGGTGAATGAGTAATTAATTGTTTAAAGTCAGCCCAAAATAGTATTAATTGCATATTAATGTTATAAAAGGAAGTAGATGGGGAATAGTCTCACATCGAAAATTTCAAAGGGGATTTGCTTCCTAATATGTATTGTTGTATTAATGAAGTTAACACAAAAAACATAAATGCTCTCTTCTAACGGGCGAGCAGATGCTCACACCTACGAGCCTACGACCTGCCACCCACCATGCGTGCATGGGCACTTTGTTGGCGCACATTGCACTCCGCACGTACGCATCATCGCGAGGAGCACTGAGGAGCTTAAATTTATGCTTTAAATGATATGGCAATGTCTATGTGGCACTCGGGTGATGAGCCATGGCTATGTGACACTCGGTTGAGGCAGAGAGAGATGATTGAGCTGCTGACTGTGCAGGCAGCAGATGGTGACCGTTGGATCGAAGTGGGATGATGGATCGCAAGTGACGCAATCTGGAGCGTTGATTGTGAAGAGTTGTGATCTGATCGTTGGTGATGAAGTTGATCTAGAGTGTTGATCGAGTGGATTGCTACTTCCAGATCTACAACTGAGATCAAGGGTCTATCTGAAGTGTCACAACCCTCCAGATTGAATGTCCCAGATGCATCCTAGCCAAAGGATGCAACCAATCATTAAAGGATACCTCACCTCTTCACCTTGTATAAATAGGATCCTCTAGATGATGGAAATCACTTGACAAAAACTCAAGTTCTCTCATCCATTCATTTAATCCCTCCCATCTTCTGTATCCAGAGTCCAAAAAGCCTACGAGAAGGTTCGTAGGTCTTGAAATTTGTAGTGTTGCTATTCCGAGACGTCGTCGTTGTATCTTGGAAAACAAGTTGTTGATATCCATAAGCACCTGTAGCGGAGCAATATCATTTTACGGAGATAGTGTTGAACACTAGCCTCGACGATCTCATATCAGTTTGCATCCTCCCTGTGGCAAACACCGTATCGATATTCTGCCAACAATCGTAAAATGATATTGGTGTAAATTGATATGGTTGTGATCAATGACATCCCGACCACCGTTCCACCTGCAGAGAAGCCGGAGAAGTTCAATGGAGCTGACTACAAACGATGGTAGCAGAAGATGTTATTCTATCTGACGACGCTAAACCTCATACGATTTTTGCGTGAAGACTCATCGACTGCTAAGGAAGATGATTCCAATAGTAAAGTTGCTTGTGATGTGTGGTCACACAGAGATTTCTTGTGCCGCAACTATATTCTCAATGCATTGGACAATATATTGTATAACGTGTACAGTCCGATGGAGACGGCAAAATCTCTTTGGGAATCGCTCGAGAAGAAATACAAAACAGAAAATGCCAGATTGAAGAAATTCATCGTCGGTCGGTTTTTGGATTTCAAAATAAATGATTCCAAGAGTGTGACATCTCAAGTCCAAGACATGCAACTAATACTGCATGATCTAGATGTCGAAGGCATGAAGTTGAACGAGTCATTCAAGGTAGCTGCAGTAATCAAGAAACTCCCTCCGTCGTGGAAGGATTTCAAAAATTACCTCAAGCAAAAGAAAAAGGAGATGGGACTTGAAGACCTTATCCTGATGCTACGAATAGAGGAAGATAATCGAAAGTTATCCGACTCCAGAGGAACGAAGAGGGCTATCGACGAGATGTCCAACCAAGTTGAGCCAAACACCAAGAAGCCGATATAATACAAAAAGAAGGCTCAAGGCAAGAAATTCAATGGCTCGTGCTACAACTGTGGAAAGCCAGGACACATGTCCAAAAATTACAGACGCTCGAAGAAATCAACCAAGGGTCAGAAGGATACTGCGAACCAAGTCGCAACTTCTGACGACATAGAACTGGATCTCACTGTGGTCATGTTTGAAGCCAACACAGTGTGGACAACCCGAAGCAATGGTGGATCAATACTGGAGCAACACATCATATCTGTTCTGATAAGGCGATGTTCTCAAAGTATACTCAGATAAGTGGAAGAAAGCTCTATATGGGCAATTCCATGACATCCTCGATTGTCGGACTCGGGAAAGTTGTTCTGAAAATGACGTCTGGGAAGGAGCTAATGCTCATTGATATGCTCCATGTTTTCGACATCAGGAAGAACCTAGTTTCTAGATCGGCACTTGTTAAAGTCGGGTTTAGACTAGTGTTCCAGTCAAACAACTTTGTACTTACGAAGAATGATATCTTCATAGGTAAGGGGTATCTGGAACAGAGTTTGTTCAAAATGATTATAATGACTATACATCGTGAATTTGATGGTAATAAAATAATGTAGGGGATCTCGTGACCGCTAGAGGGGGGTGAATAGCTCGTATTCGTCGTTTGATGGATTACGATCGTGTTCGTCTCTACAAGTCGTGTTAGCGCAGTGGAATATATAATAACAATAACAAAAGATGACAAACACAATCCACAACACAAAATATAATGTGGTTCGGAACCGAATGGTTCATACTCCATGGATCGAGCTCAAACGAGCTCTAGCGATGCAACCACACACCACTAATCCAATAAACTTCTTCTCGGAACAAACCGGAGGTGGAGAAACCTCGTACAAATAGTCTTACAATAGTAAAAAATAAATACAAGCAATTGCAATAATGAAATGCACAACAAATAAAGGAAAAATACTTTACAATTGTTCTTTTGATTTCTTGAGCTTTGGTTGCTTGAAATGCACTTGGAGACCATGATTTGCAGCAGCAAATTGCCCCAAAGACATCCAAGAATCGGTGCCAAATCTCTCCTCCACGAGCTCCATTTAAAGCTTCTCTTTAGGATGGATTCCGCTTAGCAGTCGACTGATCGGGACCATCAGTCGACTACCCCTGTAACCATTGTCTCATAACGGCATGAAACATGTCGGATAAGTCCAATAGATACACCATCAGTCGACTGATGGCTCAATCAGTCAAGTGTTCGGGTCGATCACTCGACTGGAGAAACTTATGTACCCGAGATCCCGAGCATCAGTCGACTGATCACCAGATTAGTCGACTGCTAAGGCCAGCAATCGACTGCCCACCTCTGGCAGTCGACTGCCAGGGCACTTCCCGCAATCAAACCCTAGTTGACTCACACTAGTCGATTGACCCATGGTCCCAGTCGACTGATACATCTTAAACATGAGGTTTTAACCCAAGTATAATGCCCCCATACTTGCTAGACCACCCTTAGCCTAGACCTAAGCCTTCTAGCCACCTCCGTCAGCCTCGCGCCTATCGGATCCCTCCAAGTCATCCATGACTTGTTCATCCATACGCTAGCCTTCAAGTGCTTCCATCGGCTATTGTCATGCTAACGATGTCTACACCGCCAAGGCACATTGGACTTATGCTGCCAAGATTCTACTTGGACTTTACGCCGTCAACCATTGGACTTATACTGCCAAGACTCCCGCTTGGACTTTACACTATCAATATCAAACCCCTTGGACTTTTCAAATGCCAAGACTCAAGCTTAGACTTTCCCTTGCCAACCCATGTTGGACTTTCCATGTCAAGACCCATGCTTGGACTTTCCTTGCCAACCAATGTTGGACTTTTTCCTTGCCAAGACCCATGCTTGGACTTTACATGTCAAGTACTCAAGACTTGGACTTTCCCAATGCCAAGTGTCTCACTTGGACTTTCCATGTCAAGTACTCATAACTTGGACTTTACCATGACAATCACATTGTCATATATTTTTGTCGAACATCAAAACATCGCTCGAGTCAAACTCGAGTCCGGTCAATCGTGACCTAGGTCGATTGCACCAACAATCTCCCCCTTTTTTATGTTTGACAAAAACACCCTTGAGTTAGGCCCCTAACTCAAATTCCCTTACCAATTATCCTAAATTGATAATTTTTACCTTTCTCTCCCTTTTTGACTAACATCAAAAAGGTTCTCTCCAAGGAAGTCAATGTCTCATATCTTAATGAGATCTTGCAATCTCCCCATTGGTCCAAAAATATCTAGGATACCTACAATCTTCCTAGTGATAAGTCTCATACCACTAAAGAGAGACACTCCTATATAGTACTCTCCCAATTTCCAAATTAGGTATCTCAAATTCCCATTAATTCTCCCCCTCATGAGGAAGAACACATCCATCATCCCATGATGGATGACTCCGCCTAAAGGTTTGCTCCCCCTTGACCATTGCACCAACAATGTCCTTGGGAAGTTCCTAAGCCAATAGGAACTCTAAACCATCAAAATTAAGGTTAAAAATTCAACATTAAATTTTCCCACACCTTAAATTAGATACATCACCCTAACAACTCTCCTAATCCATATCCAATGGATTTTCACCCTTTATAATGCTTCCCAAAGCATATCATAGGATTAAGAGTGATTAGGTAACCCTAACATAGTTGAAAATGAGCTAAACATACCTTGTTTTCTCGAAATTAGCCTGGTAGTCGACTCTATCAGTCAAACAGTCAACTGCCGTGCACATCAGTCAACTGCCAACAAGGGTAGTAGACTGATAACTGAAAATTCGATTTTCAGTTATCATAATTGAATTTTAAAAATTCATAAATAATTATACGTAATTTGAAAAATCATGAAACTTCATACTTATAATACTTATGACAAATACAATGGGTGAAAAATGTTTGAAAAATATTTTACCTAAAAAATAGTGAAATTGACACAATGTTCAAAAATGAAGAAAAACTTCAATGTTTTAGCTCACTTTGTATCAACTTTATCAATGATGATTGCTATCAAAAAATAGACTTCACTAAGGTTTTTTAAAATGTTTTTGAAAATCTATATTGGATCGTGTTCTTTGGGCTTAATGTGCATGACTTGAATATAAGCTTTCCCAATGATCCATTAATATAATTTTAGATGAGTTTGAGTTCATCTAGATGCAAAAGCTATGCACCTTGAACTTAACTCATATTCTATCATCTCACATATATCTAGGGTGTATAAATACACATACATGTCAATTTAGATGTAAGATGTGGGTTTTGATTTATCTTAAACTAAGGTCTCATGCATTTTCTAAGGCAACACTACTTGATTCCCTTATAAATGGGACTTCAAGTCATGTCATTGTCTTTAACTCAATTTTTATTAATGCATGAATGATTATGACATTAATGATGATATAAATAAATACATGCTCAAAATCATGATGTCATGACATAAGATGGAATCTACGCATACATGATATTTAACCTTAATCCCACACATGATCATGACATATTAAATGATTAAAAGTAGATATGATGTCATGACATATTATATGACAAACAAAGCATGACAAATAAAATATATAGGTATAATAATACCTAAATTTTAATATTAATTATCATTTGTTATTATTAAGTCTCATTTTTCCATATTGTCATTTATTCCCCAAGTGTGCCAAAAATCCAAAATGGCACACTATGACTTCTAAACCTAAGTGTGTCAATTTGATTGATTTTTCATAATTCCAAAAATATATTGGTACATCTTAAAATCTTTTAGGATATAAGATTCAAATCTATTTCCAAGGTATCCATGACCTTGAAAATAACCTAAAGTGTCACCTTTATCATGGTTAGGCTAACTACCTATCCATTTAAAGTTGACACACCTAAACCCATCTAGCGTGAATCGATCACACTCTTAAGAACCCAAAACCTATTTGAGCTCCTTGGATTAATTAGGTATTCCTTAGGGATGACCTCCCTAGATACCCTCCTAATGACTCTCCTAGGCTTAGAAGCCTTGGTCATCTTGGTCTTACTAAGGTCAACTCTAGAGGTAACTCCTCCTTTGACCTTCTTAATGGCTTCCCTAGATTTCCTTGAAACCCTAGCCACTAGACACATACCTTGGTTACCCTTAGGGATGACTTCCCTAGTAACCTTGGTCTTCCTAGACCTAACTTGAGTTCTATAATCAAATGGAACATTGTGGTAGGCCTTTTTGGGCTTAAGCTTGCCCTTGGATTGTTCTTGATTTCTAGGTCTTTAACCTTGACCCCTAGACCCTAGGCTTTGACTATTTGACCCTTTAATTGAGTTTTGCATTTTTGCAAGGGTCTTCTCTAATTTCTCAAGTCTAGACATCAAGACTTGATTTTCTAACTCTAATTTTCCAATTTTTAATTTTTCATTTGGTCTTTGGGCATTATCATTTCCTCTAGACATATGCCTACCCTTCTTAGGGTTAATGCCTAAATGGTTTTCTATTTTTCTAATGCTTTCCTTAGGAAGAGTTTTTCTAGGGACATTAGTCCCAAATTTCTCCTTATTCTTAATATTGTATGATTTGGCACCTAAGCAATAGTGTCTATTTCTAGTAGCATGCTCCTTATGATGCAAAAGGTTGGAATCCGCCAACCTAGTGGCCCCTACCAATCTGCCCCCGGACCATCGTAAGGGAGGTAAATCACGATAGATCTTTGGCCCTTGAGACTATTAACTAGCGCATGGAAGGACAGCACCCTTGCATTTGCGAGGGATTGATCCGTTGTCCTATAATGCAACGTTTGCATGCGCTAGCCACTAGGCCCTTCCCGCGGGGGCTAGTAGCATGCTCCTTATGAACAATAGCAAGATTGTTTAAATTATTTCTAGCATGTTTTTTGACATTAAAACTCGAAGATGCATACTTAAAGGTTACCTTAGGGTTTGCCTTAGCTCCCTCTACTTGTGATGCCTTTTCTTTTCTCCTAGGTCATTTACTCCTATAGTGGCCACGTTGTTGACACTTGAAGTAAATGACATGCTCCTTGCTTTTAATTGTGGGGCCACCGGCATCCTTGACTTTTTCGTTGACTTTTGGTGCGGGAGGAGTCTTTTTGATCCTTTTTGGATACTTACTCTTGTAGTATCCATTTTCCCTACACTCAAAGCATATAATATGATTTTTTATATTAATCAAAATGCTTGAGTTACCTAGGGTGGTGGTAGGTGCTGGAGTTTGAGCTTCTTCATCTTGACCGGACGTTGAAGGCTCTTCTTCTTGCTCCGGTGTGGAAATTGGCCTAATCTCCTCCCCCTCAATCCTAGAGGTAGAAGCTTCTTCCACCTCTTCTTCCTTCTCAGATGTTGATTTCCTATCAACCTCCGAATCATCAAGCTCTTGGGATGAAGATGTGCTTGCTTCTTCTTGAGCTTGAGAGGATGAGCACTCCTCTTCTTCTTGGACCGGTGATTGATGTTCATGAAGCTTGGCCAAATCACTCCAAATCTCCTTGGCATCTATGTAATTACCTAACATACACACAATGTCGTTAGGAATCAAATCAACCAAGAGTTTTATTACCTTTATATTTTTCTCGAATCTTTGGAGTTGTTCCTCACTCCATCTCTTCCTCTTGAGGAATCCTCCCTTTGGTCCTCTTGGATATTCGAATCCTTCCATTAAAATGGACCATTCTTCAAAATCTCTCATCGTGATGAAGTCTTCAATTCTTCTCTTCCATGAATTGAAGTCTTCTCATCCATATAGTGCATATGGGATCGGCGTGTTGATGTCTCATCCTAATTGTTCTTCAAACTCCATCTTTCCCTATAGCAGTGTTCTCTTGGTTGTTAATCCGTAGAAGAGCGGCCTCGTTCTGATACCAATTGTAGGGGATCTCGTGAGTGCTAGAGGAGGGGGGTGAATAGCTTGTATTCGTCGTTTGATGGATTACGATCGTGTTTGTCTCTACAAGTCGTGTTAGCGCAACAGAATATATATAATAGCAATAACAAAAGATGAAAAACACAATCCACAACATAAAATATAACATGATTCGGAACCGAATGGTTCCTACTCTACGGATCGAGCTCAAATGAGCTCTAGCGATGTGACCACACACCACTAATCTAATAAACTCCTTCTCGAAATAATTCGGAGGTGGAAAAATCTCGTACAAATAGTCTTACAACAGTAAGAAACAAATACAAGCAATTACAATAATGAAATGCACAACAAGTAAAGGAAAAACACTTTACAATTGCTCTTTTGATTGCTTGATCTTTGGTTGCTTGAAATGCACTTGGAGACCTTGATTTGCAACAGCAAATCACCCCAAAGACGTCCAAGAACCGGTGCCAAATCCCTCCTCCACGAGCTCCATTTAAAGAATCTCCTTAGATTGGATTCCGCCTAGCAGTCGACTGATCGGGACCATCAGTCGACTGCCCCTATAGCCGTTGTCTCACAATGGCATGAAACACGTCGGATAAGTCCAATGGATACACCATCAGTCGACTGATGGCTCAATTAGTCAAGTGTTCGGGTCGATCACTCGACTGGAGAACCTTTTGTGCCCGAGATCCCAAGCATCAGTCGATCACCGGATCACCGATCGCTATACAAGAATCGACTACCCACCTCCGGCGGATCGCTGATGCCTTCCCGATCAAACCCTAGTTGACTCACACCAGTCGACTAACCCATGGTCTCAATCGACTGATACACCTCAAACATGAGGTTTTAACTTAAGTATGGTGCCCCCATACGTGCTAGACCACCCTTAGCTTAGACCTAAGCCTTTTAGCCACCTCCGTCAGCCTCGCATCTATCGGATCCCTCCAAGTCATCCATGACTTGTTCATCCATATGCTAGCCTTCAAGTGCTTCTATCGACTATTGTCATGCTAATGGTGTCTACACCGCCAAGGCACATTGGACTTATGCTGCCAAGACTCCGCTTGAAATTTATGCCGCCAGCCATTGGACTTATGCTGCTAAGACTTTCGCTTGGACTTTACGCCGCCAATATCAAACCCCTTGGACTTTTCAAATGCCAAGACTCAAGCTTGGACTTTCCCTTGCCAACCCATTTTAGACTTTCCATGCCAAGACTCATGCTTGGACTTTCCTTGCCAACCTATGTTGGACTTTTTCCTTGCCAAGACCCATGCTTGGACTTTATATGTCAAGTACTCAAGACTTGGACTTTCCCAATGCCAAGTGTCCCACTTGGACCTTCCATGTCAAGTACTCATGACTTGGACTTTACCATGACAATCACATTGTCATATATTTTTGTCGAACATCAAAACATCACTCTAGTCAAACTCGTATCTGGTCAATCGTGATCTGAGTCAATTGCACCAACAAATAAAAGGTTCCAACCACATTGTTGAGTGTTTTAATTTATGACATGATCGACTTGGATATGTCAATAATAATACTCTGAAACGCCTCATCAAATTAAATTTATTACCAAATATCAAGGTTGACAAAACACACAAATGTGAAGTGTGCATAGAAGCAAAAATGACGAGACTACCCTTTCATTCGATGGAAAGGTCAACGACTCCTCTAGAGTTAATACATAGTGATCTATGTGACTTAAAATTCGTGCAAACTAGAGAAGGTAAAAAGTATTTTATTACTTTTATCGATGACTGCATGAGGTTATGTTATGTTTTTCTTTTAAGAAGTAAAGAGGAATCCTTAGAGGCATTCAGAACCTATAAAACAGAAGTTGAGAATCAATTTGATAAACGAATTAAAATAATTCATAGCGATAGAGGTGGAGAATATGGTGCACTGTTTGATGAGTATTGTTTAGAATCTGGCATTATCCATCATACAACGGTGCCTTACTCACCTCAATCGAATGGTGTTACTGAACATAAAAATCGGACATTAAAAGAAATGATGAATGTCTTGTCTTATCCCAAAACTTGTGGGGAGAAGTCATATTATCGACAAATTACATTCTCAATAAAATCTCTCATAAGAAAAATAATAAAATATTATATGAACTATGGAAAGGATGCAAGTCATCTACAAATACTTGAAAGTGTGGGGGTGCCTGGCAAATAAAGATTGGACCTAAAACGTTTGATGCAATATTTATTGGATATGCCCAAAACAGTAGTGCATATTGTTTCATAGTTCACAAGTCAGACATTCTTGATATTCATGTGGGAACAACCATAGAATCTTGGAATGCGATATTATTTGAAAAAGTATTCCAAAATAAGAAGGGAAACATTAAAAGTGATAGCAATGGAAGTTCTAACGAAAATGATGTTTCTAAACTTTGTTGTCGTAAATGGACTATTGACTATCAAAGCGAAGAGCCACGTCGGAGTAAACGGGCTAGAGTTGAGAAATCGTTCAGATCGGACTTCATGACTTTTATGTCAAAAACTGACCCAAGAACATTAAGCGAAACTCTCTCTAGTCCCGACATTCTATTGTGGAAAGAAGCTATGAATAGTGAAATTGAATCCATCATGAATAACCATACTTGGAAATTAGTGGACCTTCCTTCTAGTTCTAAACCATTAGGTTGTAAGTGGATACTAAAATGCAAGTATAAAGCTGATGGATCGATTGACAAGTATAAGGTCACACTTGTAGCCAAAGGGTATAAGCAAAAGGAAGGCATTGATTATTTCGATACCTATTCACCGGTGACAAGGATTACGTCCATACGAGTGATGATATCCATCGCAACATTGTATGACCTTGAAATACATCAAATGGATGTTAAGACTGCATTCTTAAATGGTTTGTTGGAAGAAAAAATCTATATGGAGCAATCCGAGGGGTTCATAACTCTAGGAAAAGAGAAAAAGATGTGTCGACTTATTAAGTCATTTTACAGACTTAAACAAGTGCCTAAACAATGACATGAAAAATTTGAAAAATTAATGTTGTTAAACGAAATTCAAAATAAATGAATGTGACAAATACATTTATGTCAAAGACACACCTATACGTAAACGATATGCTTATAATGGACAGTAATCATGAGATAATCATGAGTACAAAGAAAATATTGACAAAAAATTTCGATATGAAAGATATGGGTCGAGTAGATGTTATATTGGGAATTAAAATTTTCAGGACATCGGAGGGGATAGTTTTGATACAATCCCACTATGTAGAATCAATGTTGAATAAGTTCAATGCGGGCGATTTCTCTACAGTGAAAACACTTATGGATATAAGTCAACACTTAGTGAAAAATCGAGATTAGCCCATATCGCAATTAGAATATTCCCGAATAATAGGCAACTTGATGTATCTCACAAACTGCACGCGTCTGGATATTGCCTGTGCGATCAACAAGCTGAGTCATTTTACAAGTAATTCAAACGACATCCATTGGAAAGCACTGATGCGAGTTCTTAGATATTTGAAATATACTATGAACTATGGAATACATTACGGAAGATATCCCATTGTCTTAGAGGGACATTGTGATGCTAATTGGATATTATATACAAAAGATTCCAAATCCATTAGTGGATATGTATTCACGATCGGTGGGGGAGCGGTATCTTAGGAATCCACTAAATAGACGTGCATTGCTCAGTCAACTATGGAATCCGAGTTTATAGCACTAGACAAAGTAGCTGAAGAAGTTAAATGGTTGCGGAATTTCTTGGAAAATATTCCGAGCTGAACGAAACCTGTGCACGTCATACTTATACACTGTGATAGTCAATCGGCGATTGGAAGGGCACAAAGTAATATGTATAATGGTAAGTCACGACATATACATCGTAGACACAATATCATTAGACAGTTAATTTCGAATGGAGTGATTACAATCAACTATGTCAAGTCTAAAGATAATTTGGCAGATCCTCTTACGAAGGAGCTAAATCGAGATCAAGTATACTGCTCATCAAAAGGAATGAGACTAAAAATCTACAACTAAAACGAATGTAGCGGTAACCCAACCTTGTTGACTGGAGATCCCAAGAGATTGATTCAAAGGGACATCGAAGCTACAGAATTATGTTACAGCACACGAGATATATTATCTCTATCCCAATTCTAGGATGAACATGTGTTGTCCTACCATATGTAATGAGGATAAGTTTATGCTTTTAATGATTTTTATACCTTTATAAGGTGAAGTATGGTAGGATACTCTTGATAGAAGTGTCACCTATGTGAATGTGAAGACAGGTCGTTTCAATGAAGCACTCATGAAACCAAGATGGTGTCCATGGCCAAAACGGAACCAACCATGAGAACCAAAAGTATGTGAGATAAGTCTCTGTGTGGATGTTATTGACTTAGTATACACAAACAGCTGAGCAGTTCAAGACATCATGTTCACTGTGTAGCCTAGTATGCTCGATAGCATTCGACTACAGAAAGTTCAAAGCCACAAGCTACCTCTCCCAATGCATTGACTTATCAATTGGACTCTTGTAAAATGTCAGCATGCATACATTAATTTCCATTCATGTGGGGGATTGTTGGATATTAGGTATGACCAATATAGTTTTGCAAGGAAAAATCGAAGTGTCATCAAACAATGAAGTCTGAATTGACTTCAAAATTGAATTCTATGTTTCGCGTAGATGAATCTAGACTATTAATTTGATCAAAATTAATTACGGGTGAATGAAAAAATTATTGTTTAAATTCAGCCCAAAATAACATTAATTTCATATTAATGTTATAAAAGGAAGTAGATGGGGAATAGTCTCACATCGAAAATTCCAAAGGGGATTTGCTTCCTTATATGTGTTGTTGTGTTAATGAAGTTAACACAAAAAGCACAGATGCTCTCTTCTAATGGGCGAACAGGTGCTCGCACCTGCAAGCCCGCGACCCCTCACCCGCCACGCACACACGTGTGCACACGCGCAATGGGTATTTTGTTGGTGCACTTTGCACTTACTCAACAAAAATTCAAGTTCTCTCATCCATTCATTCAATCCCTTCCAGCTTCTGCATCCAGAGTCCAAAAAGCATACGAAAAGGTTAGTAGGTCTTGAAATTTATAGTGTTTCTATTCTGAGACGTCGTCGTTATATCTTGGGAAATGAATTGTAGCTATCCGTAAGCACATGTAGCGGAGCAATATCGTTATATGAAGATAGTGTTGAACACTAGCCTCGATGATCTCATATCAGTTTGTATCCTCCCGGCAACAAATACCGTATTGATATTCTGCCAACAGTTGATTACCATGGTGACAAACCACGATAATCTTAGGATTAGATTTCTCAGCACCACCTTTTATCTGCAACGGTTTGGTTTACGTGGTGCTGAAAATTTATTTCTCAATACTACCTTTTATATTCGGCAGGTTGTTTTTATATGGTCCTGGCGATTTAAATTCTCAGGAATACGGGATTCCTTGAATTAAATTTCCCCGCACCATCTTTTATGTCCGACGGGTTGATTTTATATGGTAATGGGAATTTACATCCCAGAACCACAGTGTTCCTGGGAATAGAATTTTCAGCACCACATTATATGTCCGACTGATTTTTTTATATGGTGCTGAAAATTTAAATTCCCATGATGACGATGTTCCTGAGATTAAGACGCTCAATGTTGTTCATGTGTAGTTAAGGAACAAGAGTTGACAGGGCGTTTGGATGGTTCGAGATTTCCAATTATGGCTTAGATGCATGCAATATCTGAGCATTAAATCCATGTTTGGCGGGAAGAGTAAAAAAGGAATGAGGTTTGTCCTTTGGTAAATATGAAACTATAGAATTATATTTGGGTAATTTTAAATTTGAGATGCGTCCTTTAATAAATCGCCCTTGATAATACTATAGAGCCCTAATCTATTTCTTGGTTAATTAGACAATATTAAAAATTATTTTGACTAATATAATTTTAGAACGAGTATGATTTGACAAATTCACACTTAATAGACTCGCTAAAATTTATTAGCGATATATATAAAGTATTAAATATCAAGACAGACAAGATCCATCAAACATTGGCATGAAATAAATAAACAAAAAATGTCTCGCTAAACTTTAAGAAATAATTATTAAGTGAACATCACTAGAAGATATTAGTTCTTTTACTGACTATGATTTTGCCACTAAAATAAAAGAATTGTATTCAAATAAACCTCTTCGTACACATAATATAATATATTTATATTATCTAGAGAAGTCAAAAAAACTAAATACAAAAATAAACATTATGATTTAGTAATACAAGATGATATTCTAAAATTTTATAAATCACTTAGTATAATCCATTATATATTTACTTATATTTTTAATGTTTGTCAACCAATTGAATTAATTGTTTTATTTTCTTGTGTCTACTGAACCAAAAAACTAAACTTTACATATTAGAAATATATCTACCGATACAATATTAGATATTATGCTAAGTAATGATTATTTAAGATGCTTGTTTATTTAACTTTTCAATTTATTTAAATACAAAGTCAATTTTTAAATTGAAGGATATACTAATTTATTTAGAGATGTTCATGATTCATTCGATATAAAATTAAAGAAATTTAAAATTTTCAAAAGTAAAAAAAAATATTAAAGATAGACGAATCTATGATGAAGAAAGAAATTAAAAATTTTCAAGAATAAAAAATATTTGTAATAAATGGAATTAAATTAAAACAATATTTAAGATTAACATATTTACAATAAATCAAAATTTTAATTCTTATTATTTGATTATTTATTTATTTTTATTTTGACATAAAATTCCTGTCAATATAGGTATTGAGGAAAGATACATTATATGTAATTTTATCATATTTTATAAAAAATTTATTTTCATGATTTAAATCACACGATAACAATTTTTATTTTGATAATAAATAAAAAATAATTATAATCCCAATTAAATTAGCTTATTTTTATTTAAAATATTTATTTTCATATTTATAATTGAGTAAGTCTTTGAAAAAAATTATATTTTGATTATTTTTAAATTAATATAATTTTCAATTTTATTTTTCTTTTAAGATTATTTTGTTTTCGTTCATATATTTTGTGACTGGTTGTTAGATAGTTGGACGTCAAGTTCTTGGTATTGCATCGTCACATCGTCTTATAAAAATTATAATTTAATTAATCAATAAAAAAATTATTTCTTTTATAAACAAACTTTTATAACTACAGTATGAAAAAAAAAATTATATTAACGGGCGTCCAATCCAAATTTAAGGGCTGCCGGTTGGTAGTGTGAAGCCAACACTTTATTAGTCCGCCTCTCTCCGACGCCACGCCAACAAAGGCAGGCAGAGAGCTTCGTCCATAACAACAATGGTGATTCTCTCCGCATAATTCCGGCGCCAACTGCATCTTACTACTCTTAGATTCATCCTGTTCTTGTAGTTCTGGGATCTCCCGTCGAGGCCGGTTGCAGCAATGGCCTATACGAAATGGACTCCACGCACCGGCGCCGGATACGAAACCGTGGTTTGGGCCGGAAAGATCGTCTTTTACTTCCTGGCCATCCTCTCCGTTGGCGCCGCCTCCAGGGCAGTCGCCGCTCCCGCCTCCGATGCACTCTCTACTTTCCTCCCCTGGGCCTCCCTCCGCTCGTGGATTGCGCCGCCGTACCTCTTCGCAGCCGTGCATTTCATCATTCTCGCCATCTGGAAGCTCTCCGGCCAGAAGCGGCTGCAGAACAGCCGGGAGGAGTGGGCCACGGAGGAGACGACGAAGCAGGCGGTGGCGCGGCAGGACGAACTGAATCCGGTAATGCCCAAGCCATTTGAACCTTCGCCTCCATCGATCCATTCGCAAGAACCCTCTCCGGAAGTCCCCGGCGAGGAGGTCCCCGTCCCGGCTGCCGACCGCGGCGAGTCCTCCGAGTCATCGCTGACAGCGGAATCAATCGACGTCCAGGAGGATTCATCGGAGATAGGGACGGAAGAGACCGAGGACGAGTCAATGGAGGTCGAGTGGAAAGAAGAAGCGGACGAGTCTTCGGCGGTGGCGAGCCAGGACGAGCTGAACCGGCGATTCGAGGACTTCATCAAGAAGAACCACGAACAGATCCGGCTTCCCAGCAGCCAACGCCAGCAGTTTGACCTCGCACCATACTAATTTACCTCACAAAACCCAAGCTCATTTACCCTCTTCTTATTCTCTGCATCTTTGAACTAAACCTCTAAAATTTGCACCATCTACGAGTTCTCTTCTCCACTGTGCATCCTGACAGAGGCATAGTCCACGACACTACCGATGGCAATGGCGTTACGCTGGCAGGTCAGCTGTGGAAGATTTGGGCGTCCGCTAGCTTTCAGTCTCACCTTCTAGTCTTCTTCTGCTCGGTACTTGTTCAGCTCGCTGTTCTTATTGGGTCTGTCTAATGGTGCTCCCAGGATCATCTACTGATTTCTGTAGTCATTGTTGAGTAGTTAATCTTCTACCGTATAATATTGAGACTGAAATAAAGTCGATGTTGTAGTAGTAGTAGTACTTTATTTAGTGAAAGTCTAACTGATCGTAAAGTTCAGAGAAACTGCTGCATTTTGTTCTGCAGCTTATCCTTGATCATGGGCTCGCTGCATTCGAAACAAAATTGACATTGTTTGGTGGCCTGTTAAAGAGCATGAAAGCATCCTCTCAGCGGAGAGATAGATCGTAATTTTTCTCTGCAAAGCATCCATGTCGAGAGCCATGCAAAGGACTGGTAGTAGCTAGCAGCATGCCCTTTCACCTACTGCTCAATCTAAATGGAGCACAGGAGGGCCACTGATGTCGCATCACTAGAAATGATCTCTGCGTCTGTTACGAGAGAGACAGCCATCTACTTTCTTGTTCACGTTAACAGTTTCAGCCACAATACTAACGATTGGATTTTTTGAGACGGAGCATAGAATTTATTCTCAGGATCTGCCTCCTTAAAAAGATAAGTTGAATGATAAATTAAAGAAAGAAAAAAATAATTCCTTTTTTTTTTATTAGGGGAAAGATAAATGTTTAAATAGTTAAGTTTAGTAACTCATCCATCTAAACCAGGATGAAAAACTATTTTACATCGACTACTAACTGATTAGTAAAAAAAGATTCATTAGCACATCAAAATTATTGTCATTTAATTGCTAAAATTCAAATGAAATTACATAAATATATTTAACTCTAATAAGCCCAACGATGAACAAACGGAGTTGAAATGCTAAGGACATTTTGGAAAATTAAGACCTTTGGCTGGTTCTATTAGAAAAGGGACTTTAGGATCATTTTTTTTTCCCTTTATATGTAATTCAAAAATCTAGGGCAAATGCCCAAATATTTTCTTATTTATAAGACCCTACTAATTTCTTATTTCTCTAAAACGACCTAATAGGGTCCCTTCTCAAACGTTTCCAAAAATATTCTTAACCTTAGTGAATTCTCAAAAGTCACGGCTCAAAATCTCGTTATCTGAGTCGAATAAACCTCGTCGAACTCAACTATCAAACTTCGCTGTAGTTGAACATGGATCGTCAATGTTGACCATAGGGAAGTAGCTAGAGTTCATCTCTAAATGCTAAAACTTGAAACAAGTACCTGAAAAACAAAATCCCCACTCAACAACTAGCCAACTTGCACAATCATTTTCGAAGAAGCGTGGACAAAAAGTTAGTTGCCAAGTCATTTTGGCAAACAAGAGTTATGCAAAGTTTGTTTTTTATATTAAAAAACTCACTGACGAGATTTCTAATAGTTTCACATATTCTTCTCATTTAGATAATATATGAAAATGATCTAATATGAATATTTGTAAACTAAAAGGGAGCACATTGAGTGTCTTAAAATAACTATCATAGAATTAATCATTAATTAATGGTATCACCAAAAAGAGATGGTGAAACTTAAGCTAACTTTACACTTGCAATTTTCTAGCCACCTAAGGTCTAGAGGTATCAAATGGGTCAGGCCACCTATGGCCTAACCCAACTCAGCATCAAACGAGAGAAGGTCCTAGTTCAACTCGGCATGGAATGACCTAGCTAATGCCTAGAGCATCAATGAGTTTAAACTGGGCAATATCTACACGAACCGCGAGTTGAGAGCTTGGCCTACTTTAGATATAGTCCCATTTTGATCCTGTTAAACAATGTTAAAATTAATCTATTAATATTAAATACAGTCGAACCATGTTCAGTATAAGCACAACCCATTAATCAGGAACAGGCCGAGTATGATCAACTTTATGTAGACTATAGCTATGGAGCACAATTTCAAATTAGATAGAAGAATCAAATGCATTGAAATCTTGCTGTATGAAAATCGCGTTGAAATATAAATTGCAAAATCTATCTAGACCCAGGAAGTTGGTTTTGGCCGGCAAGATTCTATCTCTGGCATAATCTTTATTCATTGTTTAGATTCACAAAGTACTCGACAACTTACCATGAATATATTGTTTTATTTACAGAAAGGAAACAAAGTCCATCATCACACGTATCAGCAACTTAGCAACACAAATGCAACACATGGACCATGATTCAACAGAGAATTGTGTTCTAGGTATGCATCTATGGCAGCATATTAGTGATAGCTGGAGAATTCGGGATGCTTTTTCCGCTTCTGAAAAAAGTGAAAGAAGGTCGATTCGAATGTAGATTGCTAAGTTAGAAAATGCAATGGAGTGTGGTCAAAGTATCAGGCTAGAAGTGTTTGGAAGAAGGCTGATGGCATGGAAAGTTAATAAATGTCAGAGCATTCAATCTGTTACATTAGAGCATCTAGCTAAAGCCGGAACAAATAAATCATAAGACCACTCAGTTACATTCAGGTTCTTGTTTCAAAAGTGACTCAATAATGTTAAGTCAAACACCAAGCTCATTGCCCATGCTATATTTGGTGAGTTGTTAAGTGCCAGAGATAATTGGAAAAACTAATTGTTTCACTGAAGGGTTTGTGCAGGATGAATGACAAACTAGAAAATAAAAAGCGGCAAAGAAAATAAGGGCTTTATACCAGGTTTGTAATGGGTCATCATATCTTCACTATGTGGGAGTCTGCTAATGAAGAGTTAAGGTCTTCTCTTGACTGAGATCGCCGACTCTGAAGTGTTGCCTGACCACGGTGAGATGGCCAGAATGATCCAGGTACATTCCCAAACTGCATTTGGCCTAGACTACCAGATGAGTAATTATGGGTAGCAACCAAAGGAAGCACAGAAGCTTGACTGAGTTGAGTGTTGCTGCCCCCCAAGCCATGTCCCATGCTAAATGGATGTTGATCTGAACCTCCAGTTGTAGGACTAAGTGGTTCTTTTACTCTTCCATCACCTAGAAATGTATAAAAGTAAATTGAAGATATTCAAAATTCTGGTTTCACATCCCTTTAGTCATGAAATTGAGTAATAACTGTATATATACATAACACTTTGAACTTGAAAGGAAACTAGTCTGGTTTTAAAGTTAAAATTTGAAATAACTTAAGAGTTAGTGCTATATTGCTGGATAAATACAACCAGGAAGACAAGGTATCACTAGTGACTTCATCGTTCTGACAACCAAAGCAATCAGGATATATGCCAGGTATGCCAGAGTTCTAGGATATGTGTGTGGTTCAGTCAAAAAATAGCTAAAACCTTGATCAAAACCAAAAAATTTCTCCTAAGCGCAATGAATTTCACATTAAAACATACTTATAAATTTAATCATTTTTAGTACATTAACAAAATTGGCACTCTCCCACAGCCATAGTAGAATGCTGAATCACATTAGCCTGGGCTTCAGACTCAATATCTAAACCAAAAATTTACCAAATCTACTGAGTGTGTGTGATCGAGATCAATTTAGAACTCATGTATGTAAAACCAAAGATTTCCTGAAGCAAATTTGAGAGAACGAAAAAAATATATATTCCAAGAAAATATCATAATTAAAATCTAAACACATGATTTACTTAAAGGTTCACAATGAACTTTCATAACATATAAAATAATTTTCTAGTTAGCTAATTCTCGTTCAGATTATTTTTCAGAACTTACATAGGATAAAATTACATCTCGATTACGCCAATCCTGTAAGCTTGTCAACCGTAGTATCAAACAGGCAAGGCATAAACATATTGATCTCAAAAGCAAAGAAAGAAAGAGACAGAAAAGGGAGACAAGATTAGATATGTTTGGCTCAGTTACGAGCACATGAAGTTAACTCAAACTGCCACAAATTACAACATGAAAAAAACATAAAACCTATTGATAGTTTACATACTAAATTCAAACTTCCACAAATTACAACATGTAAAAAAAGATATTAAACCTATTGATAGTTTATATACTAAAATATAAAACAAGAACTGGGACTAACCCTTGTATGCCCACTAGAATCCTATAAAAGACTTTTTTTAGGAATGAAATTTTAATATTTAACATAAAAAGAGAAAATTAAAGCTAGACCATATCCTCAAATGTATATAGGCCAATAAAATAGAGATGCTAACAGGGAGGGTATTTATGGGACTGCACTAACCATACCCATTCTGATATATGTTACATATCACAGGTAACAATTCCTAGTGCTTATACCAATTCCGTAATGCTAAAGTGGGTATCCATGCATCAGATAGGTGCCAAAGCTCAACTCCACTCTAATACGTAATGAAGCACAAAATAATGAAAGAACCGAAATTTTAAGAATGCATCTATGCATATCATAAATAAATTAAATTAATTTGACTACAAATTACTCTACCCGCTAAACTGAAATTCATCTCATATTTATTACAAGTATCTAATACTTATCCAAACTTCATGTCAAATACATTTAACTAGTAGTCGTTCTCATTTAAACAAGTTTAGTCATAAATAGAAAAATAAAACTAAAACACTCAAAAGTGATTAAATAAAAGTCTAGCAGCATCAACTAGAGACAAGATAAAAGTATGATATTGATTATGAGAAAAGAGAGATATCAGAACATATAGACAATAATTAATCTCATCTGGAACAGATAAACAATGATTAGTTTCATCTTAAATCATGTAGTTAACTATATAAAAGAGAAACTAAAGAAAATTGATTGTCAAAAAAATGCTAATTCAAGGCAAAGAATAATACCAAGAGAAAGACTTATTGAGTTTATGAAAACTAAATATCTTTAAATCCTTCCTCACTTTTATTCACAACTATTACCTCGTTGTTATGTTGTCACTTTTTTCTCTAGTTATTTGGGTGGGGTTCTCATATTTGCTTTAATATATCATCATTACCTCCTTTTTTTTTTGAAAAAAAAATGCCTTATGCCTTTTAGAGAATTAACTTCTTGTTTGACGTAGGTCACACCTTGGCCAAATCCTGTTGGGTGGGTGTTGCTAGATCAAAAATAAGTACAAACTAGTCTAAGATTAAACTTAACTCCCTCATAGAGCTATTAACTCAAAAAAGTTAAAAATATTCACTAACTTAACAGCACTTTGTCATGAATAGAACAATAAAAGAGAACAAACATCACACCTTGGATCAACAAACAAATCAAATAATGTGAGAAAATCAAAACTATCAAAAGTGAAGAACTCACCTGATATAACTGGACTCCACCATAATCTGAAAGGAGAAGGGAAATTGAGAACAGAGTGTGTCCCATATTTATGCCGGTGAAGTATGATGTATAATCTTCGGAAAAATTTTGGCAGCCAATTACTTACACATGAGAGTGCACAACAAAGAAGTATAATTGAGATCAAAATAATTACAACAAGAATAGCTGGTTGTATGTCACTTTGCAGGAGTTTGTAGCCTTGCAATTCAACCCTCTTTGATAATTCTTGCCCAGCTTCTAGTAAGGCAACCCCTAGTGTCCAAGTAATGCTTCCAGCACCGATAACCACCTGCTTATCCTTGATGTGTAAACCATCTCTCAAAAGGGATGTAACATAAGGAGCTCTAAAGCAATATTGTTCTATAAAAGGTTGGGGCGCAACACTGTTTTTTGCAACTTCCCATGATTTTCCACAAAATTCCTGGCCCATTTTCAATACATCATCAAGAGAAGCCTTAGAAGTCAAGTTAAAAAACCGAAAAACAACAAAGAAACCTGACATGGCATAGAAATTTCCACGTGGCTGTGGTAGACCATGAGTGAGAGCACAGGGCTTGAGTTTACAATCAATTCCAGAACTCGAATTAGACCATGCAGACTGATTAACTGTTAACTTGGCAAGAGAAGTACATTTTTTCCATTGAGGAGCACCAAGCAGTTCAACAACTGTACCAATCTTCTTCTTACTTATGATTTTCCCCCCAACCAAAGGACTTCCTTCTGTGTTAACAGGCATACAGCGAGAACATGTGTACTCCTCCCTATAGCCAGTATTCAAGCAAGGATGTTTAAGGACGAACTTACCACTAGAATCAGGTTTTGAATTCACAAGTTTTTTGAAAAGATGGGCCACGGACTTGTCAAATGCATCATTCAACCCATACCCTGCCAGAGAATAAGCACTGAGATGGTGATTAGCAGAAGCAATGCTCAATCTTACACTTGTATCATCATGTGTGGGTGTCTCCATCTCAAAAGTAACTTGCAAGGATGAACCACCTAGATCAAGTGAACCATACGTTTTTCCAGATGGAAAAGAACCCAGTAGACCCATACGATGGTTGAGAGCTATCCATCCATAATATGCTTCTTCCATGCCAGATATAATCTTAACCCATTCTCTCCTGCAAAAAAATGATGAATTCTTCAAAATTGTCCATGCCTTGTCAAGAAGCCACTCTGAATCAGAACTAGGTAATCTACGAACTCCAGCTGTAGCATACAAAAAAATAGAGGTATCTTTGTGAGCATGTTTTGGTATTTGTTTCTCAGCCCACTGTAGAAGTGGCAGCAAAGCAGCTCTTAAGCCAGATTCATTACGAACAAGTTTATCAAAACCAGGTTCCGTTTCCATACGCTGATAAGCACGCCCACTTTGTGTCTTAGTATTCCTTTGAGGGTCTTCAGGCAATGAACTCAATGCAATAGGCAAATTTCCCTTTTTTTGGTCAAAATACCACTTGTAGACATACACCCGTGTACCAGTACTCCCACAATCAAGTATAACATAATAATCAGATGATTCATGTGACAAATAAAGATAGAAGAATCGTGAACCTAGAAAGATCAATGAGAACAATAGTAAAAGTGCAAGAATCCATGTGATTGCCTTTATCCATTTTTTGCATTTAGTTGGAGTTGTTGGAGAAGACTTCTCCTTCGAAAAGCTTGCTCCAACACCATCCGTCTGAAAAGCATGAAGAGGTTTTGCACGTCCTAAATTCCTGTTACTTTCAAGGTCACTATGTTCCCTGGAATATAGTTTGGAGAATGATTTCAGATCTTGAAGAGACAAAGAAAGCCGCATGCTTTCCCCTTAAGGAGAACTAGTAATCTTCTATATGTAGTTTTGGCAGACAATGTATGACATATTGCTGCGCTGCTGGATATCATTTGCCTCCAGTTTATCACCTACATAGGCAACTTGTAGCCACACTGCATATGATCTTACACCTGAAAGTATATGCGTACAAGCAAAACAAAACAAATATCAGAAATTCTAGAAACTGGAAAGTATAAATTTTAGATGCCAGGATAAAATTCCATTAATGCAGTTAATCTATTCTCATTTTTTTCCCCATATATTGCGCCAAATACATCTGTTTAAGAATCTGCATAATTTCATTTAATAGCATACAATGTGGCATTCTTTTCACCCAAGTGCAAATTAGATTTATGGTGACTAGCGTCAATCAATGAAGGAGAGAATACAATATTGTCTTGGATTCTATTATGGAAGAGCAACTGGATTTTCTTGAAAGAGGAAAAGGGAAGCTTGTCTATATCATTGTTTAAAAAAAAGTATTAGATGTATATAATATAAATAGAGTTAACAATTTGTTTCGAACTTCCTATAAATTTAATCATTCTCATAAAAATAATTCATTCTTACTACCATGATCGAAATCACTAAATGATTATCCAATTAACATCAATTACAATTATAAAATAAAATATAATCAAGATGAACCAAATAAAACCAATAAGGATACTTCAATTAACTATTATTAATTGACTTTAAAATATAAGTATTATTTTACAAATACTATAAACTAAGTAATACTAATTAACTATGTGCTAATGAGTTATAAAGGGGCAGCCCAATGCATAGGGCTGAAGAAAATATCGACTAAACCGAATTAACCGACCAAAATGGAAAGTTCGATTCAGTTAATTCGAAATTATTTTTAAAAAAAATATTGGTTAATTCAGTTAGTTCAGTTCAGTTTCAGAATTCATATTTAAGAAATTTGTTTAACCGAGTAAAATTGGAAGTGATCAATCGACTACTATGTTTTAGTAATCGGCTAATGACCTCCAATCGACTGCTATATTTTAGCAGTCGACTGATGACTCCGAATTATGGTTCTGTTCAACCCATCTATCTCAGTTTCGAGCGATTTCTCCCCGTCCCCAATTCTAAAGTCTAAATCCTAACCTCTCCAGCACCCCGTTGACACTGGCCCGTCGACTCTCCAATCTAGACCCTAAACTCTTCTCTCCTCTCTGGCAACCCAATCACCACATCGTCTTAAACCATCACAACATCACTCTATCAACCTTCCAACCTTTCTCATACTTGCAGCTCATCCTCATCACTCCTCACTGCAAGCAGTGGCACGTTCTCCCCCTCACCATCATTCATATTTATTATGTTTGGATGTACCAATCAGATGAAACTCAACTTACTTGATTTGAATGTAGCTCAAAAATTTAAAAAAACCTTTGATAGACTTGATGAACAAGATCCATATTTTAAATTATATTTTTAATGTATAGATTGACATATTATTATGAATGAAAATGGAGATATGCTATTTGAATCAGATGGGAAACCTATAAAAAAATTGAAAACTTTTAATGGGAAGTCAATTAAGTGCAAATTAGAATAATGTTAGACTTTTTGCATCTCTATTATAAATTTTTTATAAGCTAACATTAAAAGATTCAGGATTTTTATATGTCACTTCCGGTATTTTTACGCATCAAATTAGTTTTATTCATACTATATTGAAGAAGTGACAAAAAAGCGATGAACCTAATGTTACGTATTGAATTTTTCTCTTCCTCTCTCTCTCCCATGCATGCAAACTTGCCGCCTCATCCTTGCCACACATGCTTCCATCCGTTGCTTGTTCCCTCTTTTCTCTTCTCTATTTATACTCTTCTTTCCCTTCTCTTCACAAGCAGCCTCTCCTCTCCTCTCTTCCTCAGCCCGCAAACACTGCAAAGCCCTCTTCTCTTCCTTATTCTTCTCCAGCAACAAGTAGCATCTTTACTATCTTTTTCTCCTTCTCCGACAACCAACAGCAGCAACTAGGGCTATTGCCAATTTTGTTTTCCAGCCAACAGTCTCTTCCTTGCCCTGTTCACTTGCTTTCTTGTTGTCCTTGCAACCCGACAGCAGCTACTGGAGCGAACCGAAGTCACTAGCAAAGGGGGAAAAGTAGCCCTAATGGCTGCCCTCTTTTCCAGTAATCACAACAGCCTTTAGTTTTCCTCTCCTTGATCCCCTCACATTTTGGTAGCAACCGTCGGAGAGCCATTCATGGCTATCAACAAAAAAGACCAACAATAGCCTTAGAAGCTAGATTTTGATTTATCGTATTTGATTTTAATTAAACCAATTTGTAGGTAGGATAGTTATGTAGATTGGAATGGAGGTCTCATATAGAACTGCTAAATTTTATGAGGTAGCGAGATTAAAAATGATCGATCGACTTTGATCCGTAGTTAATGTGTTAGTTTTATTGGGTATTACATTTTTGAGTATTTGACACATTTCCATATGCTATTTGTAGAGACGAGTTTAAGTGGAGTATGATGATCTGCCGATATTCAAACTTTTGTTGTATATAAAGTGAGTAACTTCTATCCTGGGACTCTTTGTACATTTCTTTGTGCATGAACAAATATATAAAATAAATTCTATATATATTTCTATAATTGTTCTTGAAAAGGGATTAAAATGATATTTAAAAATAGTGAATAAGTTTGGAAATAATTAACCTGTTGGAGGGTAAATAAATAGATTTTCTTTCGTGTCCACATATGGGTTCATGAGGGGATTAAGATGGAAATGACTGTTTTAAAATTGAATGGAAATTCTGAATTATTCTTCCGTTGGTACCTATTATTAGATTTTCTTGATCTTCCATTCTCCATATTATTGATTTTGCATACTATTGATACTTGCATCTTTATATTATATAACTTTTCTTGGCAAACTTACTTCATATGAAAATATGAATTTGAATTGATCATTCAGACTCCAGGGTAAGATATAAAAAGTAAGCAATTATGATAAATGAATAAAATGAAATGCTAAAAGTAAAAAAACTCTGAGCTTGGTCTTCTACCAGAGTAATGAACCGCCCACGGGTTATTATGGTAGCATGGTCACCCACAGTTTAGAGTACTTGACCGCCCACAAATTATTATGGCAGTGTGGTCATCCATGGTCAATGTTTAGTATGCCTTCCACCGGTGAGGGCTTTTAGCCCATAGTCAAATAACATATGCGACAGTATTACACTATGAGGACATTAGCTCCAATTATTTACTTTTTAGTTGATTTATCAAATTGATATCTTTGATAATAATTACACATGTTGCTACTCACATGATTTGTTATATTGATTCATATTGATATTATACCGTTGATGACCTATATATTTATGGATGATATAGTAATAACTTGAGAATAGATGAATCATCCTGACACACTAGATGTGTATAGATATGCATTTATATATACATGGAGAATCTAAAAGAAATTAAAATTTTAATAAAAGATTGTGATTCTACTTCCTTACCTCTTAAACAAGATTAAATTCATGCACATTTTTTCTGATTATGTGCTTAACCATTTGGCTTACTGTCTACTTTCCTTGGCCTCTAATTTTGCAAATGCATGCACCCTTTTAATCTTATAGTTGATTTCAGCTTATACATAAAGTTGCTCAGAGATCTCGACCTGCTGATTCCTAGTTTGGTTTGATTTTTATTTTGTTGTATTTACGTTTTGTTTCACCTGTTGTATTATCCGTCTAGTTTTTCATTGTATAAAAAGAAAATGATTTCTGTTGGAATATTCTAGGGTAATTTGATATCTCTAAATATGGTTAGAGATAATTATTTTATCTCCTAGGATAGAGTTTTATCCATTATCTTAGGATAGAGTTTGATCTATAGGCCCTATACTTTATAAATAGGGTTTCTTCCATGTAATAAAGTAGTTCTTTTTTATAAAATAACATGGTATCAGAGCGAGGTTAGGTTTCCCTTTCGCGATTTTTTTTTTCTTTTCTTTCTCTCGTCGCCCACCTCGTAACTGCTCGCGGCCTTCTTCCCCGCGACGCAGACTTCTTCCCCGCAGCGCAGACGCGATGAGACGCGGCTTCTCTCGTCGCAAGCTTCTCATCGCGGCCGCCTTCTTCATGCGGCGCCTTCTTCACGCGGCGCGACCTTCTTCTTTGCGACACCCAGCCTCCGCTCGCGGCTTCCTCGTCGCGAGATCTGTCCCCGCGCGCGTCCCCACCTCGCTACGGCTCACGAACGGCTTTCTCATCGCGATTTCCCTCGCGGACAGCTTCCTCGTCTTCCCGCCTCGCCTCCGCCGTCGGCATCTGCCTATTCCTGGCGCTCTCCTTGCTCGGACCCCGCTCCAGGCTCGCCCGTCTCAGCTTCTTCCTCCCGATGCTTTCTCCGCCTCCTCATCGTCGGCCATCCTTCTTCTCCTCCAAGACCGCCGATGGTGGTCTTCTTTCTCCATCTACCCTTTCTCTGCTGCCAGAAGCTCCGACGCCGCCTTCTCCATCAAATAGCCGGCAGCCACCAATTTCGTCACGGACAACTGATCTGAGAAGGGGAAAATCTGAGAAGGTGTTTCCCCTCCGATCGGTAGGGGCTTCCCGAGACAGCTCCTCTTTTCTAGATATGCCGGAACTCTAGGAATACCGAGAGCTCAGATGGCCGATTCGAGTGCCTTCGACAAGGATGATGTGGGTCGGCGCCAAGAATCCAGCGGTCGACGTCTTTATAATCTCCACCAGAACCTGCAGATCCCATACCATACTCTATACGACCTCCCAACCTCACCGGAGTTTCTGTTCGAGGAGTCCCGCGCACAACGTCGATTCTGGGGCGAAAACCTCACCTACTACAAGAGGGGTGTCAACAATCTGGGCCCTGGGCAGAGGAGGCACCGTCCGCCTCAACTTGGTCAAAGACCTCCACCTCGTAAGGGTAGCAAAAGACATCTTTGGTGTGATCATTGTCATCGATTAGGACACACAATCGATAAATATTGGAGTTTCCATGGTCAATCTCCTCGTACGACTCAGATCGTCTAGAGTTCTGTTACTTTTTCAGCTTCTACTTCATAGCTGACACCGGATCCGCCTCCACCACCTTCCTATAATGACTTTCTGAAATGATATGAGGATCGACGGGGTTCTAATTCCCTTGCTGTCGTTACACAGACTGGTAATTCCTTTACTGACATATCTCGCTCTTCGGGTCCTTGGGTGCTTGACTCTGACGCCACCGATCATATCACTGGTAATATATCTCTTTTTTCTTCGTTACCTACTTCTAGTTATTTACCCTTTGTCACCATGGCAAATGGTTCTCAAATTCAGTCTCAAGGTATTGGTGTTGTTCATCTTTCTCCATCTCTTTCCATTCATAATGTTCTTTATGTTCTCGGAGCTCCCTTTAATTTGTTATCAATAAGTCAGCTTACTCGGTCTCTTGATTGTGTCATCTCGTTTACTAAATCTTCTGTGTCATTACAGGACCGAAGTACGGGGAGGATGATTGACTTCGGATGTGAGTCTCATGGCCTATACCTACTTCATCAGGCCTCTCTTGTTGGTTCGGCGGCGGCAACTCCACTTGTTATTCATACTCAGTTGGGACATCCTGGTCTTGATAAGTTAAAACAATTACATCCTAGTCTTTCTCACTTAGAGTCTTTATCTTGTGAGTCATGTCAGTTAGGAAAACATGTTTGTAGTTCGTTTTCTCCTCGCATTATAAATCGGGCTACGTCTCCCTTTGCTTTGGTTCATTCCGATATTTGGGGTCCGAGTCGTGTTTCTTCTATATTGAGATCACAATATTTTGTTACTTTTATAGACGATTTTTCCCGTTGTACTTGGTTATATCTGATGAAGGATTGTTCAGAATTATTTTCTATTTTTTAATCTTTTTTTAATGAAGTCAAAACACAATTTGGTATCCCTCTTTGATCCTTGCAAAGTGATAATGCACGTGAGTATCTATCTACTCCATTTCAGACCTTCTTAGCATCTCATGGCATATTACATCGGACGTCTTGTCCTCATACCCCCCAACAGAATGGAGTTGCAGAACGCAAGAATCTTCATCTTCTCGAGACCACCCGGACTCTTCTCGTCCACTCTCATGTTTCTCTTCATTTTTGGAGTGAAGTCGTACTTACTGCATGTTATCTCATCAATCGCATGTCTTCCTCTACTTTACAGGGTCAAATATCTCATCATGTACTTTATCCAAATCGGTCCCTTCATCCTTTACCACCTAGGGTTCTTTGGTTTTACATGTTTTGCTCATGCTCTTGATCCTAGCATTGATAAACTCTCTCCTCAGTTGTATAAATGTGTCTTTCTTGGATACCCACGGTCTCAGAAAGGGTACAAGTATTATTCTCCTACTCTCCGTCGGTATTTCATCTCTGCTGATGTCACGTTCTTTGATTCGGTTCCTTTCTTTGGGTCTTCAGAGTCGTCGTCCGAGTTTCCTCTTGTGTCTGCGCCAGTCTTTTATCCTCCGAAGGATTCTCTATCACCCCAGCTTCAATTTCTCCTCCGTTGTAGGTTTATCAGCGTCGTCATCAACCTGCTTTGTCGTCGCCCAACACTGACTCTGCCGTGGAATCATCTCTGGAGTCAGATCCTCCGCCCCTTCCTCCGGTACAGTCTTCTGAATCTGATATTCCCATTGCACTTCGGAAAGGTATACGTTCAACTCGTAATCCTTCTCCTCATTATGTATCTATGAGTTACCATCGTCTTTCTCCTTCTTATTATTCCTGTCTTTCCTCCTTGTCGTCTATTTCTATTCCAAAGACTGCAGGATGATCGATTGCCATTCGGGATGGAAGCATATCTTTGGGCCAGAAATGAGTGTCTTCTACAAGTGGGACTTGGGACCTCGTTCCTCTACCACCAGGAAAGTCAGTTGTTGGTTATCGATGGGTATATACGGTGAAGGTTGGTCCAGACGGAACGGTTGATCGGCTTAAGAAAAAATGTGGAACCGCCACATTAGCGGCCCCCCCCCACCGCTGCCCCTACGTGTGGAGGAGGGTAAATCAGGTGTCAGGTGGCTAGCGCAGAAATGCGGAGTCATCGGTAGCCTGGTCGTCACCTCCAGGATTTGACCCCTTGCCCTTTCAAGCCTTAACACGGTTGCCCTGGGGGCTCGGTTAATCGGCTTAAGGCTCGTCTTGTTACTAAAGGCTAGACTCAAATCTTTAGGTTGGATTATGGGGACACTTTTTCCCCTGTTGCCAAGATGTCTTCTATACACCTATTCATATCCATTGTTGCAATTCAACACTGGTCTCTTTATCAGTTGGGCATCAAGAATGCGTTCTTATATGGTGACCTGCTTGAAAAAGTCTACATGGAGCAATCTCCGTGTTTTGTTGCTCAGGGGGAGTCATCTGGTCTTGTATGCCGCTTGCGAAAATCTTTATATGGTCTCAAGTAGTCACCTAGAGCATGGTTTGATAGATTTAGTATTGTAATTCAATAGTTTGGCATGACTCGGAGCGAGGCTGACCATTCTGTCTTTTATCGCCACTCATCTACTGATTGCATCTATCTAGTGGTTTATGTTGATGATATTGTCATCACAGGCAGTGATCATCTCGGGATTTCACAAGTGAAACATCTTTTCAAACATTTTCAGACAAAGGATCTCGGTAGACTCAAATATTTATTGGGGATAGAAGTAGCACAGACCAGAAATGGAATCATTATATCCCAAAGGAAATATGCAATGGATATTCTAGAAGAAATAGGAATGTTAAACTCAAAGACAGTTAACAACCCTATGGATCCTAATGTCAAGCTCCTGCCAAATCAGGGGGAGCCTCTACCAGATCCCGAACGATACAGGCAATTAGTAGGGAGACTAAGCTACCTTACTATTACTCGTCCAGATATCTCATTTGCAGTAAGTGTAGTAAGTCAGTTTCTCAACTCTCTGTGTAAAGAACATTGGGATGCTATGATTCGCATTGTTCGATATATCATAGGTGCTCCAGGAAGGGTTTTTTGTTCGAAAACAAAGGGCATACTCGAGTTATAGGGTATTCTGATACAGATTGAGCAGGATCTCCCATTGATAGGAGAACTACCTCTGTTTTTGTATACTTGTCGGAGGTAACCTTGTTTCTTGGAAAAGCAAAAAACAGAATATTGTGGCAAGATTCAGTGCAGAGGCAGAGTATCGAGCTATGGTCATAGCCAGTCAAGAGCTTATATGGCTCAAACAATTGCTTCAAAAGCTAAGGTTTGGAGATGTTACACAAATGTCACTTATATGTGATAACCAGACCACCATGCATATCGCGTCAAATCCAGTTTTTCATGAGAGGACAAAGCATATTGAAGTCAACTGTCACTTTGTCAAAGAGAAAGTCATATCTGGAGAAATATCTACTAGTTTTGTTAACTCACATAATCAGCTAGCAGATATATTTACTAAGTCACTGAAAGATCCCCGAATTGACTACATATGTAACAAGCTGGGTGCATATAATTTATATTCTTCAGCTTGAGGAGGAGTGTTAGAATATTCTAGGGTAATTTGATATCCCTAAATATGGTTAGGGATAATTATTTTATCTCCTAGGATAGAGTTTTATCTATTATCTTAGGATTGAGTTTGATCTATAGGCTCTATACTTTATAAATAGGGTTTCTTCCATGTAATAAAGTAGTTCTTTTTTATAAAATAACAATTTCAATAAATAAATTTGAGGAATTTATTGGTTATCTTAGTTGTTTCGTTTCTAGACTTCTTTTCTTATATTGTCACCAAGTGGAATACCTCTCCTTGTGCAGGAATTATATCCACGGGACGTGACACCTAATGTATATTCAATGGGGATTAGAGATGAATAACTTGCTTTATATTGTAGTGGTATTTGATCCAAAGTATAAATTGGATTTCATAAAATTTATGTTGATTGAATTATATAGAGATGAAAAAGATGCAAGAGTAGAAAAGATTATAAAGGACACTTTATTTGTTGTGTACCAAAAGTACAAGGAGAAAATAAAACCTTAAAGTAGTACCTAAAAAATTTCATCTATTCTAGAATCAAGTGATAGTGATATTGTGCAAGGCGCCCTGTAGCTGTGAGGCTGCGAGAAGCGTCGCAAGGCCTCCAGTGGCCACGGGGCCTCTCACGGCCATGTGTCGACATCTATTTCGTGTTGATTGACGAATGGAATAAAATTTTTCACCCATGCCAATCAGTACGGCATGACATTTTAAACCACGGTTTTTTATAACTAAATTTGACAGTAGGCAAAGAGTCATCAAACAAAACAGGTATAACCGTGGATAACCACCTATCAACCAATTATTTTCAACCTCATATAAAGTTAAGCCCATGAAACATATACATACTAGTACTATCAAACTTCATCTAAGACCATAATGAATGTTTAGTTCCATCTTATCTTCTCCATCAGTCATCAATGTCAAATCATAGAAATAATTTCCTAAATCAATGCTACTCTACTATAATGTCCCACGTCATTGTTAAAATAACTATAAAAATATCAAATTGTAACTGAGTTTCGGTCTTTAACAAAGAAAATATTATTTTGACCCAATGTCGGTGTTTCAACATACGGTGTTGGTAGCAAATTAAAGAGAAAAAGAGGAAAGAGATAAAGAAGGTAACACAACTATGTGGTTAATTTTAGACTTTCTAAAAACTACAACCCGGTGCACGAAGCTCCCGCCAGGCAGGGTACCGAAGAAGAAATTCATTGTACGCAGTCTTACCTTGCTTTTTTACAAGAGACTGTTTCCAGGATTTGAACCCGTAACCTCTTGGTCACAAGACAGCAACTTTACCGTTGTGTTAAGGCTCCCTTCTTAATTTTAGACTTTCTATGGCATTTGAAATGGTACAATTTTGACATTGTGTTATATAGACATAAGCTACAAAAACTAACAAATATTTATTTCAATTTATCTTAACACATCTTATAACATGCTAAGAGGTGTTAAATGTGACACAAAACTAATCAACATGATTGATACAACATGTCAAGTAATATTGAGTATTTTCGGTGTTTATCAAAATAATCCATTTCATCTAGACCACCCCACACAGTATGAAATTTCAAACCATGACCAATAGTACTTCAATTATTTACATTAATCAAAGAAAAATTTCTTCATCAATCAACCCTCAGATTGAATAAGATTTATGAGGTCCTAATGCTATATGAATTTGTTGTTTGTTTGACAATCATCTTAAGTCTCTTAGCAGCAATACTAATGTTGTATACATATTAGTTCTACTTCTATTGAGTTAAACACGCTCCATTTAGTCATGTAGTCAAGTTTAAACTAACGTTAACGTTTATAAACTAAGTTTAGGCTACTAAAACTAAGTATAGAGATTGTATCTTTACATCGTCAACAATACGAATAGAGAAATGTTAAATGGGCAATAAAATTAAGAATTTTAGATTCTCATTTATTGTTCAACAAGTATATGCTGGGAGATTTGTTTCTTGTCACTAAGGTTAATCACAATGTTTTGATGTTTCATTTTAAGCTAATGTTGTTTTGATTTTTGACAGCCACATTAAGTTAATGTTTCAGATGATGAATGATGATTTTCTTGTGCCTTTGCAGGATGATTCGTAGTGATTGCGGTGATTGTTATAGAAGTCATCAAAGACAACACAAGATCAAATGACTAATATATATTTTGGGTTTATTTTGGGTAGAATTGATGTAAGGATTGAATGGTAGCTTCCAAGTAAAAGGGATTTTATCTAGATAGCTATTTCTATATACCTTCAGCCTGTAAGGTGTCCTAGAAGGACTTGGGAACTTTATCATTATCAACATTTTGGCTTCAAAATTGTATTAGTCGACCGAGATTCTTTGTTTGGAAACCAAACCTTCTAATCAACAACTGAAGAGGCAAACTTCGGGCCAAAATGTTTATGTTCAATTTTTAATAGAACACATATTCAAATGTCGGATCCCAATGGCTAGTTTTGGATCTTGAATGATCTGACCAGTTTTATTAAATCAACTCAAAGCATCTAGACTGCATCTTTTATAGCCATTGGATAACTTATTTAAAAGGCTTTTGAGGCACAGGAATTCACACAAAATATTCTCTAATATGTAGTTTGTTGCAAAGCAAACTAAGGAGCTTGAGCTTGATTTCAAGGTATCTACCTTCGATTGACAGTTCTCTTGGTAATTCTCCTCAAGTAGTGGGTTAGATTTTTTATCTTTTATGGTGAGTTGTGAATTTTTTTTCTCTGGGTTTTGATTATTGTATCATCTATGGTGAGTTTTGATTATTGTATCTCTAGGTTTTTGATTATTGTATCTCTAGGTTTTTTATTATTGTATCATCTATGGTGAGTTGTGAACCCTTTCCTGGGTTCGAATCCTGGAAATAACCTCTAGCTTGTGAAAATCCTATAAGTTAGATCACGCTCTCTAGCTAACAGAAAATCCCATTGATTAGGTCAAGCTATTTGGATCATGAAAAGCTAATTGGTTGGGTCATGAAGTAAGAGTAAGTAGCTCCAGACCACGTTATATCTTCCGTCTTTGATAATATGTTGATTTGTGTGCGTACTTAATTGTTTTTACTTTCGTACTCTTAACTCACTTTTGCATATTAAACCTTGATATACATGTCACGCACACACACTTGTTACTAATAGTTTGTGTTGAGCTTGATTTGTGAGAAATTGTAAGTATTGTCTATTCAACTCCTCCCTCCTAGCTGAACCATCAATATTTAACAATATACATTATTCAACAAGGAAAATGGATAAAGATAACATTGAAACTAGAAATGGATAACTAAAATGAGATGAATAATTTTTTTCTTTTAATTATTATGGGATTATCCTGTCCCTAAGTCTAAAAGAAGATGTTCATAAGTCAACGATATAATAGAATGAGATGGAATTACAAGATTAGAAGGGAAAAATGAAAATGTCACAAGTAGTTAAATGCAACACAAATAGACAATAAAAGGAAAATATATATATAAGGGTATTGTAAACATGTCTAAATAGAACCAATCTATTCAATAAAAACTGAATGAATCAAAGGTGACCAAATAAAATTTAACAAGTTAAACAAGATTTGGATGATATGGTATTACTTGTATCTAACCTAACATGGTATTCTATAGCGAGATAAGATAAATGTAACTAATACCATATAGCTGACACATAACTAGTCATTTATGTTATGAGTTTCTCTTGATGAAAATAATATCTTCAACAAATAAAAAAAAAAAGGGCAGCTCGGAGCACGAAGCTCCCACCATACGAGGTCCCAGGTCCCAGGGAAGGGTTTATTGTACGCAGTCTTATCCTGTTTTGCAAAAGGTTATTTCTAGGATTCGAACCTGCGACAACTTCAACAAATACTAATAAAAATAATAAAAGTAAATGTTGGACTTCTTCCTAAAGGATGATATTTTAAGTTTTGGAATGAGTAGTGATGTGTGTGAATTATGCATATTTTTTAGGATTTCTTTAGCATACATACATCGCATTTTATTAGCATATCATGACAAAAATATTAGCATTTGTATTCATTTCACCTTTTGTGTTCAAATAACTGTGATTTTATGTTTTTGGTCTCAAGACAACGAAAAAGGGATGAAAAGACTCACTCAAAGTATTAAGACAAGCCTACCAGGATCACCCACAACCACATAATGAACCTCTCCACGGTCGTGGCCTATTATTCCATCAAACGGAAAAGGACAGACCGTGGAGTGGAATGCCCAGATCATCTTCATCCTTCAACTGATCAACGGCTATGGATCGCCCTACCGCTGAGCCGACTTTCTATATTTAAAGGCTAATAGGCTATAAAAGAAAGTCTAGGACTCGTCCAAAAAGAAAGGCACGTAGAGGACAAGGTAGGAGACATTAGAGAGCATTGAGAAGCCACCAAGGGAGTCACTCCGAGGCGCGGGAGTCATCTACAATGTTGACAAACCAAGTTTTATTTATTCCTTGTCTATTTACAGTTTGTCGATCATTTTTTATGCTTTCTTTGGGCTCTAACCTCTACGTTATGGAGTAGTATCTTGTAATCCTAGGACGAGGGAATAGCCTTCTATCTACTTGACATGAATTGTTATTAACTCTTAGTTTTATCGATATTCCTATTCCTGATTCAGTTATATTGCGTTCAATGATAACTTGCATCTATGTTGGCCACCTATTCGCATGGCCCAAGGATTAGGAGATGAACCAAAAGAAGAACCTTAATCCTATAACCATAGAACTAAACTTGAGTTTTCGGACACAAAAGTAGTTCGGATCCTCTCGAAGATTCCATTGGTTATCAACGAGCGCAAAATGTCTACCTTAAGCCGACTTCATGAGTAATAGTAATAAGTCTACATAGATTGTGGGATTCTCATGACAAGTTCCCTTAGCAGAATATGATCTTCTACGCACGGATATTAAGAAAATAGAAGTCATATTTGGGTAGATACATTGGTGTAGCTTCAAAAAAGGCCATCAATTACCTTATGATCGACCACCTTCAAGAACATATATCGCTATAAGAGAGAACTGTCATGTCGATAGATATTGAGGTAAAACCGAAATCCTAGGATTGTCTCTAACCTTTGCTTTTTCGATTTATTCTTTACTTATTTAAATTTCCATTTTTATTCGATCAATCCCTTATCGTTTATTGCATATAACCGGTACTTGACCAGTCTCAGAGGATGATATTTTTATTACTTACGACGACTATGCATTCGTGGTAAAATTATGATATCAAGTAGCTAATCAAATTTTTGGAAAGTAGCTCCAAAATTTATCCATAATCAAAGAAAACATAAGAACGACATATATTTATGACATATAACTATTATTATGAGTGAACAAGTCAGCGAAAACCACAAAAACCTAAAATTATAACATCATTGATAACCCTATTACATTTCTCTTTCATTCAATATCACTATACTTGTATACAAAGAAAGAAAACTAAAATGATTCACATTCTTAGAAGCACTACCAATATAAGAAGTTGAGTTAAATTTTTCAATAGATGATTGGATGGTGTTACATGATCTAAAATGGAATTATATTAAACGGAACAATAATTGATTAACAGAAGCATGGCCAGACAACAGATACAGATACAAAATAAGTAAACTTGTGCATATGTGGTTCAAAACTGCACTAAGAAAGTACTTTGAAGTGCTTCCATTGGAGATCCCTAGTATAGTTTTGGATTCCCTTACAAAAACAACACTGGGTTTGAGTCGTCAATCATAATGAGACAGGAAATCTCACGTATGCGCGGAAATAGGCAGGTCAAGGGAACAGATTCCGGCGTCTAGTACTACAATAAATTTTAATTTATATTGAGAAAGGGTTGCGAGATACCTTAGGATGTCTCGTTAGATCGGTTTGCCAGTGCGACTTTAAAGATTGGGGTGGGGAGCACCCGACGACTACAGAAACGGCAGAGAGCGGCAGTTGAGCAGCGTGTAGATCAAGGAGGAGGCAGGAAATGCAACAGAAAGTCGAGATCGGAGGACACAGTAGCCTTTAACGCGACAAGGAGCACCGTGCTCGCGAACGATCGGCGGCGAGGGCGGCCTGAAACAGATAGTGCAGATGCAGCTGCCAAAGCGGCAGGGCGATCGAAGGGAGCGGTGAAGCAGATTAGGAAGGCGACAGATCGGAGGCGATCGGAGCAAAACGGCGTACGGGTGGCGATCGCAGCGCCGATGCGTGCAGTGTTCCTCGACGCAGGTATTTGGATTTTCGGACGGAAAACAGACAGGAGATATGTGAATCAGCGGATTGTCCATTGGTTTTTTAATTTATAACTTTTAAAATTAATTCTTAGGATATATTCGGTAATAATAATTAAAGTCGCTGCAATTTTATATCAAATGAACTCGAGTCAATTCTACCGTAAAAGATTTGAATCGATTTAATGATCTTCATCGATTTATTCATTGTCATTATGATTTATTCATTGTCATTATGAGAGAGATAAATTACGAAAGATCCTATGGACTTTGACATTGTAATCAAGATACGTATAGATCATCTAAATCCATAAAAAAAATTTAGATTTCTTTCGAAATTGATTTATATTATTTTTACAAGCATTGTTATGTCTTAACGATTACGTCATCTCCGTGAAAATAACTCGAGTCAATTTTAACATTCACAAATATATTTTTTTTTTATTATGTCAAATGAATAATATATATGATTTATTTTTTTTTTCATCTAACTCGGACCAAAATAAATATATCATCTTTTACACTAAAATAATAATAATTAATATCATAATTTATTTTTCTTCGTCTCTAAAATATTAAAAAATTAGTATAAACATCAATTTACCCCCTTAAAATTTTCAAATTAATTTCATTTCGCCCCTTCCCTGTGTGTTTTTATTTTGATTTAATCTAAAATTGTCCCTCTATAATTTTGAAGGTGAAATAAAATTTTTGATAAACTATGGGGATAGAAAGGAGAACCATTCTAGAAAAATGATTTCGTCTAGGCCTTCATGTTTGGGCAGTGAATTAGTCACATGATGATTTTTAAGAAAACATAATTTAAAGGTAGACTCTAGATTTTTAGTAATTAGGCGTGTTTAAATAAAAAAAATGGGTAAACAAAATTAAAAGGACGTTCGTTGTATTTTTGTTTTCAAAAACACAAATACTTCTCTTGATAATATTAAAATAATATTTTTATCTTATTTTTCATCTTAGAAATATATTTATTTTAGTATTATTATAGCAAATTTTGTCAAAATACTATAGCAAGTAATAACTTTATTTAAAACTACTATAATATATAGCAATTATAGTCAAAGCTACTTATAATAATTTTGAATAAAATTATTACACGTTATACCCATTTTGAATAAATCTATTATAAGAGTATTAAAGCAAATTTAATGGTGTTGGAGCAATTTAGTCCAAATTAGAAAAGGATATTTTTGATAAAAATATATGTAGTAATTTTGATCAAATAGGAGTAATTTTACTTTTGATACTGTCCGAAATTACTAATGGATCATATTCTTAAAATAAGAAGTTCGAAGGGATTGAGGACCCACGAAAGGGTCATACGGAGTAAGAAGAGGAGGAGGAATTGAGAGCAAAGCAACTCGGGGGGAAGAGGGGACAGCTCGGCCTTTAACAGCTCAGCCCGATAGCAGCTCAGCCTTTGGCATCTCAATCCAATAGTAGCTCAGCTTTTGACGGCTCGGTCTGTGACAACTCAGTCACCTAACAACTCAAATGTAGTCACTCAGCTATTTCACTGCATACTTACTCGCCCCCGTCGACCAACCATTCGGCTAGATAATAGGATCGTTGATAAGAACAACCCTCTAACTCAAGCATTTGGGAAGCATCCACAAATATTCCTCCTAACGATCATCCCTTACTGGTCCCCTAACTGACTGCAGTAATGAAAAGTCTAGCCTATGTGGCATACCACGTGAAGGTTCGGTGCAAAATTTATCCCCTAACGGTCTGCCTAAAGGTAGCACAGAGGAGAGTCGTGGGGAGGAAAAAAAAAAGCATATTTTGGTCGCTATATAAAGAGGGCAACGAGGTAACGAAAAGGACTCTCTCACACACACACTCTTTAAACACTTTTTGCTTTTCTTGCTCTCACTTCTCTTACATCTTTTCTTCTCCCTGTCTAACTTAGGCATCGAAGGGTCATAGCTAAAATCCCAACAGTCGTATGACCTATGTTTACTTTGACAGGGAATTACTGTTGTGGATCATGAGAACCCACTCTTCTCCGAGCCTTTCACGAAAGAGAATTGCAAGTGAGTTGTATCAGTTGGCACTGTCTGTGAGAAGCTTTCTAAGCTAGACATTCAAGATGCAACCAGAAGAAGCCTCTGTAGTTGAGGAGATCCCCATCACCTTGACTAGGGGACAGCTAGCCAAAATGATGGAAAAAGTGGTGGAGAGAGCTGCAAAGAAGGTTGTGGAGGAGGTGTTAGCACGAGAACGTCGGAGGGTGGCATACCTCCAGCCTCACACTACAAAGCGGCAGGAAGGGGCACCCCCAAGCAGAGAAGAGACATGCATCCTGTCGGTGGTTGTCACGGCCACGAGGTCACGCATGAGAAAGAAGGAATAGGAAACACCAGTAGACCCCTCCATTCCATTCCCAGGGGTGAGAGGGAGGATCAGGGAGAAAGTCGGATCATCATCCCTCAAGCGCCGCACAAACCATCTCCTTTCACTAAAGAAATACTCTTGGAGAAATTACCTCCTAAGTTTCGAGTCTCTCATGTAGGTGTGTACAACGGTACCACAGATCCGAAGGAACATTTATACACCTTTGAACACGCACCTCTCCTTCACCGCTACATGGATGCCATCAAATATCGAATGTTCATGACCACCCTAGTGTTCGCGGCTCAAAAGTGGTTTCTGCTAATGCACCCAAGTTCCATCACCTGCTTCGACGATTTGAGCAAAGTTTTTCCTACAATATTTTTCCAATTGTAAAAAATACAAACCAACTACTCAAAGCATGTTTAATCTAACGTAGGAACCGATGTAATCGCTAAGAGACTACATCCTGCATTTTACCCAGGCCACCTTGGAGGTCCCCGCAACCACCACGGACGTATTGATGGTGGTCGTGTAGCATGGATTGAAGGAAGGACATTTTTTTTTGGGCCCTCATTATGGAACCCTCGGTGGATTGCGACGAGTTGCTAGGCCGAGCTGAAAAATATATCCATGTGGAGGAGGCGCAGAAGGCTCAGCAGCCTTTGAAAGGCCCAATGACGACTCCCATCGAGAAGAATAATCCCCCTCCCCGCACGAGGTCTTCTTAGGTCGAACCATTTTCAGGCCTTTCTCACAGGAGCTGCTCCTAGCCGACCTCTGAGGATAATGGCGGACGAAGGCCTCCTACCCCCCAAAACAACTCGGGAGAGAGAGATAGAGGCTTTGTGAAAGACAGGGTGTTCTTCGATGTCGTAATATCTACACATGAACACCTTGCAACCCTCCTTCGCCCTTTTTCTATAGGTATCACATGGAGTATGGTCATTCTAGTGAACAATGTCACCGGCTAAAGAGAGAGCTAGAGCGGGTTAGCCTCAAGCATCCTCATCTGCTTCAGTAGCTTGGGTTCAACTCTGGAGTGAGAGGACCCCCTCAAATCGTCCGCTCAAGGCCCCACACTCATAGGGGACCTCCAACCCCATGACGGAATGATCAATGGTTGGTGAATAGAGAAGAAGTCTCAACTGAGATTGGTCAGAGTCGCATCTACCTCTGAAAATATCCCAACTCGGGGGGTCATTAATGTCATCGTCGGAGGGCTTGCGACCAAAGACTCCAATCATGCTAGGAAGTCTTATGCCCAGTTGTTGGAGAGCCTAGCCATCGAAGAAGACAGAGCCACCCGGGAGGTTCCTCAATTAAGCTTCAATCCCGAGGATCTGAAAGGTATTCTTATGCCTTACAATAATGCTTTGGTAATCCGGACCATGATTACCAACTATGAGGTGGCCCGAGCCCTAGTGGACTCGGGGAGTTCGGTTAACATTCTTTTCCAGGAAGCCTTCAACCAGATGTGCCTGATGGAGACTCAATTGGAAGATATCACAACTCCCTTATTTGGATTTACAGGGCACAAAGTGCTACCGGTCGAGTAAATATCTCTGCCTCTCATGTTGGGAACGCGACGTAGTCAACAAACTGCCATGACTCCTTTCCTGGTGGTAGGTTCTCCTTCAGTGTAGAATGTCGTCCTTGGTCGCTCGTTCCTTTCTGCATTCATGGCGATCGCCTCCCCCTATGACCAAAAGATCAAATTGTTGGTGAAATAGGTCACAAGTCAATGTTGATCAAACTCAAGTGGGACTCGAGTAGTGTTTTGATATTTGACAATGAATTTGACCATTGTTTAATTATATGATTTGATCATATGTTGACTATATGACTAGTGGATGATTGGGATATCTAAAATCATATGGGGGAGATTATTTAGAAGAGATTGTTGGAGCAATCAACCTCGAAAGTCCAAGTTTGGATACTTGACAAGGAAAGTCCAAATATGGATATTTGGCAAGGGAAGTTCAAAGGTAAAGTCTTGGCAACATAAGTCCAAGTGTGTAGTATTGGTGGCGTAAAGTTCAAGTGACTTTGACAATTGGAAAGTCTAACATGGAGTTGACAAGAAAAGTCCAAAAATGGTCTTGGCAAGGGAAAGTCCAAGCATAGTCTTGGCATGGAAAGTCCAAACATGGTCTTGGCAATGGAAAAGTCCAAGGGTGAGATTTTGGCAGCATAAAGTCCAAGCATTTAGTCTCGGCGGCGTAAATCCAAATGGATCTTGGCAAGGAAGCCCAAGGGTGAGGTTTTGACAATGTAAAGTCCAAGCATGTTGTCTTGGCAGCATAAGTACAAATGAACCTTGACAAAGGACTCGGTCAGCATCACATAGCCGATGGAAGCGCCTGAAGACTAACACGAAGGAGGAAGAGTCACGGACTCAAGGGATCCGAGAGACGTGAAGCTGATGGAGGTGGCTAGAAGGCTTAGGTTTAGGCTATGAGTGAGTATCAAGTATGAGAGATCATACTTGGGTTAAATCTCATGTTTGAGGTTTATCAGTTGACTGAGGTTATGGACCAGTCGACTGACCGAGTGTTCAACACTCGAAATCTCAGTTGACTTGCAACAGTCGATTGGTATTATGATCAGTCGACTGGCAAGTAGTCGACTACAGCTCGACTGCTGCTGTGTGTCACTGACAGTCAACTACTATGGATGGGCAGTCGACTGATGACACTGTAGTAGTGTATAGATTGTTACGTAGTCGACTGACCAATCGACTACTGGACAACAGTCGACTGTTGATGTATCCATTGGACAGATTCCAATATGGATAGAGTCGTTGTGAGACAACGGATAGACTAGCAGTCGACTGGTGCCTTTTGACAGTCGACTGCTAGGCGCGAAATCAACCCGATGTAGGTTATAAAAGGAGCAACTTGGGGAGGATTTTGCAAGTGATTTTTGGGACGATTTTGAAAGAAAAGTGTTGTTGCATTCCAAACTTTCAAGAGCAATCAACAAATAAGTAATCAAAAGTTCCTTTTGTAAAGTTTTCTTTACTTGTATTTGCTTATTTCTTCGTATACTTACTGTATTTCGTGTATTACTGTTGTAATCATCTTATAAAAGATTTCTCTACCTCCGGAGTGCTTTCTGAGAATGAGAAGTTTGTTAGTGGTGGTGTGCATCACTAGAGTTCACTCTAGATATTGATCGTGGAGTAGGAACCATAGGTTCCGAACCACGTTAAATACTCTTATTGTGTGTGCGCTTGTCTCTATCTTGTTGTGCATTTCTATTATTGTATATTCTACTACGCATTAACAAGTTATGTAGACGAACACGCAATCTATCAAAGCGAAATCGAAGAAATCGCTATTCGCCCCTCCCCCCTCTAGCGCGACGTCATAGACCCTACAATTAGTATCGGAGCAAGGTTGCTCTTCTATGGACTCACCGCTAAGAAAGCACAAACGCTAGAGGATAGAATTACCAAATGATGGATTGGGGTACAACATCAACACTCTCATTCCCTTCAAATTCTATGGATGAGAAGATTTTGATCAATGAAAGACGAGGATAGAGACATTCCTTATTATGGACATTAAAAATTGGAGTGTCTTGATGGACGACTTTGAAATTCCAAGAGGCAAGAAGGGTGAAATCCTCAAGGTTGAGAAATGAACCAAAGAACAACTCAAAGAATTCAAGACAAATATTAAGGTAATCAAAATATTAAGTAATTTAATTCCTAATAATGTCTTGTCCAAATTAGGTGACTATAAGGATGCCAAGGAGTTTTGGAGCGAATTAGCAAAGTTCCACAAAAAATCCTTACCACCAAGAAGTAGAGGAGAAAGCCGAAGAAGAATCAAGTTGCTTATCGATTCAAGAATGTGAAGATTCGAAAGTTGAGAAGTGCTCAACTTCCAAGTCAGAAGAGATAGAAGAATTAGAGGAAGTCTCCACCTCTAGGATTGAGGGGGAGGAGAGGCTACCAACTCTAGAGCAAGAGCAAGAGGAGTCATCTACCTTCAGGAGCCATGAAGGACTATACCAAAATTCCCCTACCAAGCTAGGTAACTCAAGTGCATGTATTAAAAATAAAAATCATATAACATGCTTTGAGTGTAGGGAAGTGGAGCATTACAAAAGCAAATGTCCAAAAATAGTCAAGAAGACGACTCAAGTGCCCAAGAGGAAAGGATAAGGTCAAGGAGGTCGGAGCCTCAATACGCAAAGGCAATGAGCATATTGTATGCTTCAAGTGCCAACAATGAGGGTACTATAGAAGTCAATGTCCGAAGGGGAGTCACCTTAGGAAGGACATGAGAGGAGAATCATATATAGGGGGAGCTAAGGCAAACCCTAAGGTATATTTTAATAATGCTCGTAATTCATGTAGTGATAGAAAAGCATGCTAAGAATGTTTTAAATTCACTTGCAATTGTTCATGATAACAAGCATGCTAGAAATAATAATAAATATTATTGTTTAGGTGCTAAACATGTTAGTTTGTCTAAGAACAATTATAGGTCAAGTCCACCTAAGGATAATAAGAACTTAGGCATTAATCCTAAATGGACTAGACATATGTCTAGGAAGAGGAATTCTCAAAAGAAGAATGAAAAATCACAAATTGAGAAATTAGAGGTTGAAAATAAAGCTTTGAGGTCAAAGCTTAAGAAAATGGAAAAGACCCTTAGGAAGATGAAAAATATGATTTTAGGGTCTAATGGGCAATCCTTAGGTATTAGGAGGCAAGAACCAACTAAGGACAAGAAATGCTTGGGTCACAAGCCTAAGTCCAAGGAGATAATGCCGACCTACCATAGTGTTCTATTTAACTATTGAACCAATTCTAAGTCAAGGAAGGTCAAGGTCACAAGGGAGGCAATCCCTAGAGTTGACCTTAGAAAGACCGAAGTGACTAAGACCTCTAAAAGGTCTAAGAAAGTCACTAGCAAGGTTATAAGGGGAGTTACCCCTAGAGTTGATCTTGAGAAGACCCAAATGACCAAGGCTTCAATTCCAAGGAGGGTAGCTAGGGAAGTTATCCCTAATGAGTACCTAGTTAATCCAAGGAGCTCTAATAGGTATTGAGTTCCTAGGAGTGTGATTCTATCACGCTAGATGGGTTTGGGTGTGCCAACCTTGAATGAATAGGTAGTTAACCTAACCATGGTAAAGATGACACTTTAGGATATTTTTTAAGTATTGTAATACTTTGAAAATAAAATTAAAAATATATCCTAAAAGATTTTAGGATGTGTCAATACAATTTGAGAAGTTTGAAAAATCAATCATAATTGACACGATTAGGTTTTAGAGTCATGGTGTGTCATTTTGGATTTTTGGCACACTTGAGAATTTGGCCATTATGGCAAAATTGGAGTTTAATCCTAGTAAATAACAATTAAGTTTGAAATCTAGGTATTATTATACCTTTATATCTTATTTTCCATGCTTTATTTGTTATATGTCATGTCATGATATTATATTTTATTTGATCATTTAAAATGTCATGAAAATGTTAAGTTAATATATCATGTTTGTATTTAGATTTATTTTTATGCCATGACATCATAATTATTAGCAAATATTTTAAATTATGTATATTTTTATGTCATGATCATCATTAATGCATTTAGGATAAGTAAAATGAAATTAAGGACAACGACATGATTTGAAATCCTATGATAAGGGAATCAAATAAAGTTGCCTAGATAAAATACATGAGATCTTAGATAAAGAAGAACAAAAATCCACATCTCACAATAATATTTAATTGATAAGTGTATATATTGATTCACTATAGATACATGTGAGATGTTAGAAAAATGAGTTAAGTTCAAGGTGCATAGTTCTTGTATCTAGATGAACTCAAACTCATAATATGACATTGATAAATCATAAAGAAAGTTAATGTACAAGTCATGTACATCTAACTCATAGACCATGATTCAAAATAAGGTTTTGAAAATATTTTAAAATTATTTTAAAAAACTTTGGTGAAACCTATCTTTTGATAGCAATCACCATTGAACAAGTTGATACAAATTAGGCCAAAAATATTAAAGTTATCAATGCTTTTGAACTTTGTATCAATACTTCAATTTAATGGGTATTTTAGTATAAAAATATTTTTCACCCATTGTATTTGATATAAGTAATGGTCTTGGCATGTTGGTCAAGGGGGAGCAAGTCTTTAGGGGGGACCATGTCAAGATCATGCTTGGACCATGGAAAGTCTATAACATTGTCCAAGCATGGTCTTGGCATGGAAAGTCCAAGCATGATCTTGGCAATGGGAAAGTCCAAGGGTGAGATTTTGGCAGCATAAAATCTAAGCATGTAGTCTTAGTGGCGTAAGTCCAAATAGATCTTGGCAAGAAAGTCTAAGAGTAAGGTTTTGGCAGTGTAAAGTCCAAGCATGTGGTCTTGACAGCATAAGTTCAAATGAACCTTGGCAAAGGACCCGGTTAACATGACATAGCCGATAGAAGCATCTGAAGGCTAATGCGAAGGATGAAGAGTCATAGACTCGAGAGATCCGAGAGGTGTGAGACTGATGGAGGTGACTAGAAGGTTTAGATTTAGGCTATAGGTGAGTATCAAATATGAGGGGATCATACTTGAGTTAAACCTCATGTTTGAGGTTTACTAATCGACTGGGGTCAGTCGACTGGCCAAGTGTTCAACACTCGGGAGCTCAGTTGACTTATATCAGTCGATTGAGATTATGACCAATCGACTGGGATTATGACCAGTCGACTGGCAAGTAGTCGAGTATAGCTTGACTGCTGTTGTGTGTCACTGACAGTCGACTGCCATGTATGGGTAGTCGACGGGCCTTGAGTAGTCAATTGTCATGGATGGGCAGTGACCGATGAAACTATAGAAGTGCACAGATTGTTGTGTAGTCGATTGACCAGTTGACTACTATGCAACAGTTGACTGTTGATGTATTCGTTGGGCAGATTCCAGCGTGGATGGAGTCATTATGAGACAACGGATAAGCTAGCAGTCGACTGATACCTTTTGGCAGTCGACTGCTAGGCACGAAATCAACCCGATGTAGGTTATAAAAGGAGCAACTTGGGGAGGATTTTGCAAGCGATTTTTGGGAAGATTTTGAAGGGAAAGTGTTGTTGCATTCTAAACTTTCAAGAGCAATCAACAAGTAAGCAATCAAGAGTTCTTTTTGTAAAGTTTTCTTTGCTTGTATTTGCTTATTGCTTTGTATACTTGTTGTATTTCGTGTATTACTGTTGTAATCATCTTATAAAAGATTTCTCTACCTCCGGAGTATTTTTCGAGAATGAAAAGTCTGTTAGTAGTGGTGTGCATCACTAGAGCTCACTCTAGAGATTGATCGTGGAGTAGGAACCATAGGTTTTGAACCACGTTAAATACTCTTATTGTGTGTGCTTGTCTCTATCTTGTTGTAAATTTCTATTATTGTATATTCTACTACGCATTAACAAGTTTTGTAGACAAACACGCAATCCATCGAAGCGAAATCGAAGAAATCGCTATTCACCCCCCTCTAGTACAACGTTATATACCCTACTCGAATTTCCAATCGGCCAATTTGTGGGGAAGGTTAGAGGTGAACAAAAGGAAACTCGACGTTGTTACATAGAGATGGTCTGAGCAGATCAGAAAAGAGCCCGAGTGAAAGATTCGAAGGGAAAATCTCCAACCTATCCCGAGGTATGCATGCTGGAAGAATTCACCCTAGGGGAAAGGTGCCTTAGAAGAAGGAGAACCCATCGAAGTTGCCGAGGGAAAGGTGACTCGGGTGGTTGAGGAGCTAGATATCAAGGAAGATCTCATCGTCTGCCTTCGGAGGAATTCAAATGTCTTCGGGTTGGCAAAGATGTGCATGACTTGATGGGGATTAACCCAGAGATTGCAGAGTACCACTTGAACATCATCCAAGGGGCCAAGCCCGTCAAGCAGAAGATGCAACACTTTGGGCTAAAGAAAGACAAAGTGATAGCTTAAGAAGTAGAGAAGTTATTGTTGGTAGGGCATGTTAGGGAGATTCAATTTTCTGAATCAGTCTCCAATTTAGTGTTGCTCCCTAATCCATCGGGATAGTGGCGTATGTGTATCAATTTCCATAATTTGAATAAAGCATGTCCTAAAAAATGCTACCCTTTGTCTCAGATTGATCAATTGGTTGACTGCATGGTAGAACACGAGGTCGTGTCGCTCATGAATGTTTATCAAAGGTATCATTAAATTCCCTTAGCTTGGGACGACCAGAGTCGAGTCAGCTTTATCACCTCGGGAGGTCTTTACGTGTACGTAGTAATGCCTTTTGGACTAAAGAACGCTGGGGCTGCCTACCAATGATTGATGGAAAAAATATTTGTTGATCAGAAAGGGAGGAATGTAGAAGTATACGTAGATGACACCCTGGTCAATTCCCGACTTGTTAAGGATTTGATTTCTGACTTGGAGGAAACCTTCGCGACCCTTAGGCACTACAACATGAAGCTAAACCCTAAGAAATATCTATTTGAGGCCTGAAGAGCAAAATTTCTAGAAAGTCCAAGATTGGATTCTTAGCAATGGAGAAGTCCAAGTATGGATACTTGGCAAGGAAAAGTCTAAATGTGTAGTCTTGGTCACGTAAGTCCAAGTGTGTAGTCTTAGCGGTGAAAGTCCAAATATAAATATTTTGCAAAGGAAAGTCCAAGGGTGCAGTCTTAGCCACATAAGTCCAAGTGTGTAGTCTTGGCGGTGAAAAGTTCAAGCATTGAGGTTTGGCAATGGAGAAGTCTCGAAAGTGCAACCTCTTGCCAAAGGAGACCCGGTTAGCATGACATAGCTGATGGAAGCACCTAAAAGCTAATGCAAAGGGTGAAGGAGTCGTGGAGGACTCGGATGAACCATGAGGGTGGGAAGTTGATGGAGGTGGCTAGAAGACTTAGGTCTAGGCTAAGGGTACCTGAAGGCATAACTTAGCCAATGGAAGCATATGAAGGCTAGCGCAAAGGGTGAACGAGTCGTGGAGGACTCAGACAGACTCTGAGGGCATGAAACTGATAGAGGTGGCTAGAAGGATTAGGTATAGGCCAAGAGTGGTTGATCAAGTATGAGGAGATCATAATTGAGTTAAACCTCATGATTTAGGTTTATCAGTCGACTGAGACTTTAAACCAGTCAACTGGCCGAGTGCACGGACTCAGGAGCTACGCTGACTCGTGGCAGTTGATTGGAATTATGACTCAGTCGACTGGTCAAGTGGTCAACTGAGGTTCGATTACTGACTGTGGCTCTAGCAGTCGATTGCTAGGACTTAGCAGTCGATTGATCGCTAGCAGTCGACTGCTAGGGTTGAGTAGCCAACTAGGATTAAGTGGCGAGGGGCACATATTATTTAGTAGTCGACTGCTGGCTTATGACAATCAACTGGTGTCTATGAAAGTCAACTGCTAGGTCAGGGCAGTACACTATTCGACTTAATCTGATGTGTATTAAGCCGTTGTGAGACAACGGTACTGTAACTAATTGGCTGTTAGGTAAAAGCAGTTGATTGAAATGCGAAAATCAACCTGAGTTGTAGCTTTATAAGAAGCTCAAGAAGGAGGTTGAGGAAGTGGTTCTTGGAGCTTTTGGGGAGGAATTGATGCTGTATTATAGGTCTTCAAAAGCCTTTCAAAGCAATCAAAGAGTACTCAAGCAAAATTTTATTGTGTAATTTTTTTTTACTTGTATTTTGCTTATTACATTGTATACTTATTGTATTTTGTTGTAAAGCTCAGGTTGTAAAGAGATTTACTCCACCTTGGTGCTTACTTAATGGAGGAAGCTAGTTGAAGCTTAGAAGAGGAGTGATCCACCTTAAGGATTATCGTGGAGTAGGAGCTTTATATCCGAACCACGTTAAATCTTATGTCGTGAGTATTTGTCTTTGTTTTTAGTCTATGTTTTATTATTTCCATTGTGCATAATAAGTTTTATAGATGAACATGAATGAAATCAAAGTGACGCTATTCACCCCCTCTAGCGTATCAAATCGGCCCAAACAATTAGTATCAGAGCCCGAATCGCCTGGAAGATACCAACAAGTGGTATAGCGAGGCAGCTCTTCAAGGACTAACCGCCAGAAAGAGCAGAAGCACTAGAGGAGTAGAGAAGATGGAGTTGCCCAACGACGGGCTTGGCTATGACATCACGGTTCCACCCATCTTCGTCAGCGAAGATTTTGGGTATTGGAAAAGTAGAATGATGCATTTTCTTATGTATAATATAGTGTTGGTGCAATCGGCCCAGGTCATGATTGATCGGACTTGAGTTTGACTCGAGCAGTGCTTTGATGTTTGACGGTGAGTTGACCATTGTTTGATAATGGGTTGACTACATGGTTGATTTGGGGTTGACCATGTGTGGGGTGTGTAGCCTTGACACGGAAAGTCCAAGCATGGATCTTGGCATTGGGAAAGTACAAGTGTGTAGTCTTGACAATGGAAAAGTCCAAGCTTGAGTCTTGGCATTTAGAAAGTCTTGAGTACTTGATAAGGTCACTCGTCTCATGGCTCGGGTCCTTGAGACGGTGAATGATGGCACAGGGAGAAGTCATGAGCTTAGTGTATCTGAGGGATCATCGGACAAGGAGCAATGGAGTTAAGCCAAGGGAAGCACACTTCAAGGGCAAGACGCGAAGGATGACACAGGGAGAAGCCGTGAGCTTAGTGCATCCGAGGGACGCAGGCCAGAGGAAGAGAGCTTCGATGGGGAACTCCATGGGAAGATGAGGTGAACTTGGCCAAGTGGCTAAGATTGAGTGTCGGATGCTCAAACATCTATATTTGAGGTTTTATTCGACAGTCAGATGCTCAAACAACTTGTGTTTGAGATGGGTATCAGACCGAGCATGAGTCGATCGTGATCGATCGGTGACTATGTAGGCCGGGCAATCAATCGGCCAGCCTTGAGCAATCCAATCGCAATAGAGGGTAGTCGATCGTTGGTTTTGGTCGCAAGCGTAATGCTCGGTAGTTGATCGAGTAGTCACTATAGGCATTGATAAATGATCGATGGTAATGACAATGACCAAGCTGTATTCGCTGGTCGAGTTAACGCTGTGGATTAGGCCGTTGTGAGACAACGACTACAGAAGCAGTCGACTGATGGCTTTGGGCAGTTGACTGCTGAGCGGAAATTAGCTCGATGAAGGTTATAAAAGGAGCTCGAGTTGGAGGATTTTGCAGTGATTTTCTTAGGCGATTTAAAGAGGAATAGTTGGTGCTTTCCAGTCCTTCAAGGTTAGTCCAAGGCAATCAACAAGCAAGCATTCAAAGCAACCATTTGTAAAGTTTTCTTTACATTGTTTGTTGTATTTACTTTGTATTTGCTTGTTGTATCTTGTTTATTATTGTAAACACTTGTACGAGATTTCTCCATCTCCAACGTGTTGTCGAGAAGGAGATTTATTAGTGGTGTGTGCATCACTAGAGCTCGTTGAGCTCGCCCCATGGAGTAGGAGTCCTAAGGTTTCGAACCACGTATATCGTTGTGTATTCATGTTTGTATTTGTCTCTATATTTGTATTTCTATATTCCACTGCGTTAACTAGTATTGTAGAGACAAGCATGAACGAATTCCATTGAACGACGATAAGGCTATTCATCCCCCCTTCTAGCTGGGCCATCGATCCCCAACATATAGAAGATTGGTTTATCCTTGTAGATGGGTTCAAACATCCAAAGGGTCTAAAGGGTGGATTTCTTAAAAAAAAAAGATGGACTGAGGAGCAACTTCGAAAATCTAAAATAAATGATAAGGTAGGCAAAATGTTAGTTAGATTAATACCTAACAATATTTTGCCCAAGATAGGTGGTTATACGGTTGCAAGGGATTTATAGAACAACTTGGTCAAGTTCTATGAAGATCCCTCACCGGCCCAAGAAGTAGAGGAAGCGTCTAAGAAGGAATGCTCATCATCTCAAGACCATGACGACTCGGAGGTTGATAGGTGTTCAACATTCGAAGGGGAGGAGGTTAAAGAAACTTCCACTTCAAGGATTGAAGGGGATGAGAGACCACCAATGCTGAAGCAAGAAGAGGAACCTTCCACATCTGGGAGAAATGAAGAACAAGCTCACAGATCCCCTATAGGTAACTCAAGTGTATATATTAAAAATAAAAATCATATAACATGCTTTAAGTGCAGAAAAATAGGGTATTATAAGAGCAAAATACCCAAAAATAATCAAGAAGATGACTCAAGCGTCCAAGGACAAGGAGAAGATCAAGGAGCCCGAAGCCCCAATTTGCAAGAGCAAGGAGCATATAATATGTTTCAAATGCCAACAAAGGGGTCATTATAGGAGTCAATGTCCAAGGAGGAGTCACCCTCGCAAGGACAAAGGAGGAGCTTCACATGTAGGAGGAGCTAAGACAAATCCTAAGGTAACATTTAATAATGCTATTTCTTTATGTAAGGATAAAAAGCATGCTAGGAATGATTTTAATGCACTTGCTATTGTTCATGATCAAAAGTATACTAGAAATAAATATTTTTGCTTAGGGGTCAAATCCTATGAATTTAAATCTAAGGACAAGTCTAGATCCATTACTTCTAAGACTACCTTACCTAAGGATAAGAACAACATAGGTATTAATCCGAAAAAGAATAGACACGTGCCTAAGAGAAAGAAAATCCAAGGGAAAATGGAAAATCAAAAATAAAAAAATTAGAGATAGAAAATCAAGCTTCGAGATCAAAGCTTGAGAAAATGAAAAAAAAACCCTTAGGAAAATGGAAAACATGATGAAAGGGTCAAATGGTAAAAGTCTAAGTTCTAGGAGGCAATACCTACCTAAAGACAAGAAGAGTTTGGGTCACAAATCTAAGTCCAAGGAGGTAATGTCATTTTACCATAGTGTTCCATTTGACTATGGAACCAATACTAGGTCTAGGAATACCAAGGTCACAAGGGAAGTCATCCCTAAAGTTGACTATGGTAGGTGTCTAGTGGCTAAGTTTTCAAGGAAACCTAGGAAAGCCACTAAGAATGTCACAAGGGAAGTCATCCCTAAAGTTGACCTAGACAAGACCAAAATGACAAAGGCTTCTAAGCCTAGGAGGGTCATTAGGAAGGTTATCCCTAGTGAGTACCTAGTAAATCCAAGGAACTCAAATAGGTTTGGGTTCCTAGGAGTGTGATCCCTTTACGCTAGATGGGTTAGAGGGTGTTAACCTTAAATAGATGGGTAGTTAACCTAACCATGGTAGAATTGACACTTTATAACATTTTCAAGATTATGTGATACCTTAGAAATGAGATTAGATTTTAATCTTAAAAGATTTTAGGATGTGCCAATAAATATAATGAAGTATGAAAAAAAATCGATCATAATTGGTACAAATAGATTAAAAGGTCATGGTGTGTCATTTTGAGTTTTTGACACACTTGAGGGAAAATGGGCATTAAGGCAAAATGTGTATAATATTAGTAAATGACAATTTGACTTACAACTTAGGTATTCTTATACCTTCGTATCTTTTATATTTGTCATGCTTTGTTTGTCTTACCATATCATGCCATCATGCTCATATTATTATTTTAAATGTTATAATAATACTTAGTTATATCATGCTATGAAATCATGCATCATTGACAAATATGCTTAATTTATGTCATGATTATATTCATGCATTTAGGTTAATTAATTTGAAATCAAGGACAAATGATATTATTTGATGTCCTAGATAAAGGAATCAAATGGATATATCTAGATAAAATGCATGAACCCTTAGATTAGGAAAAGAACAAACTCACATCTTAAAAAAACCATAAGGATGACATGTGTGTGTATTGATACACTCTAGACACATATGAGATGTTAGGATTATAAGTTAAGTTCAAGGTACTTGAATGGTACATCAATATGAACTCAAACCTCATTCAATTATATTAGGAATCATGAGAAAAGCTAATGTACAAGTCATGTACATCTAGCTCATTGACCATGATTCAATACAAAATTTTGAAAACATTACAAAATCATTTTAGAAAATCTTGGAGAAATCAATTTTTTGATAGCAATCACTATTGATAATATTGATACAATGTTAGACAAAACATTGAAAGATTTCAATGTTTTTGAACTTTGCATTAATCTTTCAAAATAATGGGTATTTTAATATAAAATTATTTTTCGTCCATAATGTTTGACATAAGTATTATATGTATGAAATTTCAAGATTTTTAGAAAAATATATAATTACTTATGATTTTTCAAAATTCAGTCTGAAAACTTGATTTCTGCAATTTGCAAAAATTAGTCGACTAACTCTTGTAGCAGTCTACTGGTGGTGGTTCAGTCGACTGATATCTGATTTCAGTCGATTATTGGTCTAATTTTCAGCCGATCAAGGCCTGTTTAGCTGATTATCAACCACCCTAAGATATCTTAACTCCTCCTAACCCTATGATATACTTAGAGAAGCATTGGAAGGGTGAAATTATCATTGAAAATGATTAAGAGTGTTAATTAGGGTAGAGTATCGAATTTTAAGGGAGGTTAAAGTTCAAGTTTGAACTTTTACCCTTATTTTCGATGGTTTAGATTTCTTATAGACATAGGAACTCTTCAAGGACATTGTTGATGTAATGGTCAAGGGGGAGTAAGCCTAGGGGGAGTTTATCCATCAAGGGATGATGGATGTTTTTTTATGGGAGAGAATAAGGATTGCCTCTCATTTAGTGATAAGGGTTGTATTACTAAGAAGAGTGAAAGCATCCAAGATAGTTTTGGACTAAGGGGGAGAATGAGGATCTGATTTGGAGATGAGATATTGAAAACTTTGGTAGGATTTTTGATATATGCTAAAGGGGGATAAGTGAGAGTTTAAGTTAGGTATACCTTCATTAAGCTTTGACATAAGAAGAGTTAAGTTGGGTTTGTGGGACAACCTAACTTAAAGATATTGTCAAACATCAAAAAGGAGAATATTGTTGGTGCAATCGACCCACGTCACGATTGACCAGACTCGAGTGAGACTCGAGTAGGATTTTGATATTTGGCAATGAGTTTGATCATATGTTTACCATATGATAAGTGGATATTTGGGATATCCAAGGTCATATGGGGGAGATTGTTAGGAGGCGATTATTAGAGCAATCGACCTCAAGTCAAGGGTGACCTAGCTCAAGTGAGACTCGAGTGGAAATCCAAGTTTGAAGACTTGGCAAGGAAAGTCCAAGATTGGATTCTTGGCAATGGAAAAGTTCAAGTATGAATATTTGACAAAGAAAAGTCCAAGAGTGTAGTCTTGGTCACATAAGTCCAAGTGTATAGTATTGGCGGTGAAAGTCCAAATATGAATATTTGGCAAAGGAAAGTCCAAGGGTGTAGTCTTTGTCATGTAAGTCCAAGTGTATAATCTTGGTGGTTAAAAATCCAAGCATTGAGGCTTGGTAATGGAGAAGTCTCGGAGGTACGACCTCTTGGCAAAGGAGACCCGATTGACATGACATAGCCGATGGAAACACCTAAAGATAACGCAAAGGGTGAAGGAGTCGTGGAGGACTCGAATGGACCTTGAGAGTGTGAGGCTGATGAAGGTGGCTAGAAGGCTTAGGTCTAGGCTAAGGGTACCCGAAGGCATGACATAGCCGATGAAAGAACTTGAAGGCTAGCACGAAGGGTGAACGAGTCGTGGAAGACTCGGCGTACCCTGAGGGCATGAGGTTGATGGAGGTGGCTAGAAGGCTTAGGTCTATGCCAAGGGTGGTTGATCAAGTATGAGGGGATCATACTTGAGTTAAATCTCATGGTTGAGGTTTACCAATCAATTGAGACTTTTGACTAGTCGACTGGCTGAGTGCACGATGCTCAGGAGCTCAGCTGACTCATGGCAGTCGACTAGGGTTATAATCTAGTCGATTGATCGAGTAGTCGACTAAGGCTCGACTGCTGATTGTGTCTCGACTGTTGACTGTGGCTTTGGCAATCGACTCCTAGGATTTAGCAGTTGACTCCTAGGGTTTAGCAGTCGACTGGTCACTAGCAATTAACTTCTAGGGTTGAGCAGTCGACTAAAATTAAGTGGGCAAGACACAGAATATTTGGCAGTCGACTGTTGGCTTATAATAGTCGACTGATGCCTATGACAATTGACTACTAGGTCAGGATAGTCGAATATTCGATTTAATATGATGTGGATTAAGCAGTTGTGAGACAACGGTACTATGACCAGTCGACTGATGGCTAAGAGCAGTCGATTGGAAGGCGAAAATCAACCCGAGTTGTAGCTTTATAAGGAACTTGAGAAGGAGGTTGAAGAAGTCGGTTCTTGGAGCTTTTGGGGATGAATTACTGCTACATTCCAGGTCTTCAAATGCCTTTCAAAGTAGCCAAAGAGCGCTCAAGCAAAGTGTTGTTGTGTAAAATTTTCTTTACTTGTATTTTACTTATTACATTGTATACTTATTGTATTTTATTATAAAGCTCAGGTTGTAAAGAGGTTTACTCCGTCTTAGTGCTTACCTAAAGGAGGAAGCTAGTGGAAGCTTGGAAGAGGAGTGATCCACCTTAAAGATCGTTGTGGAGCAAGAGTTTTATCTCCGAACCACATTAAATCTTGTGTCATGAGTGTTTGTCTTTGTTTTTAGTTTATGCTTTATTCTTTCCGCTGTGCATAATAAGTTTTGTAGACGAACACGATCGAAATCGAAGCGACGCTATTCACCCCTCCTCTCTAGTGCATCAAATCGGTCCCAACATCTTCAACCTCTTCTATATCGAACGCTGAGTACTTCTTAACTTCTGAATCTTTATGCTCTTGATCCAATGAGTATCCCTCCTTTTACTCAATTTCATCTTGTGTCAATGATGGATTCTTATAGAACTTAACCAACTTACTACATAAGTTGTTTGCATATTTATATTTATCTAACTTGTACAAAATATCATTAAGCATTAAATTAACCAAAATTTTGGTGACATTGTTATTTGTCTCAAATTTGTTCCTCGATCAATTTCTTCCTCAATCCTTTTTTATTCTTTAGTACTTCAAATTCTTCCATTAGGATGAATCAATTGTCGATGTCCATCATCAAGAAATTTTCCATCATTGATTTCAAATATTTAAAATTTTCTATTCGAACAATGGAGGTACTCAAATATTGTATCCAAACTCCTCCTTAGAACCCCGACAAATGGCTGACCCGACAAGCATCTATCCCAACCTCTCGAACAAATGGTTGACCTAACAAGTAGTTGACCTAGGTAACATTTGACTTGAATGACTCGGAAAGCGACCAAATCCGATTAGGCATCCACATCGACCAAAACCCCTATCTTAGCCGAGATAACAACAGATTCAAACTCTCTATGGAATTAACTTGTAGTCTTCTTCGATAACTGTTCCCCAAGGGAAAGTTGGAAAACTATAAAATAGAATATAGATAGAATAATTTCATCATGTTATTGCTATAGCACAATAATTTATTTATACAAAAATTTGTAAAGAATTGTTTTTTACAATCTAATTGGAGTCGATGTAAATTATGATAGATACAATTGTAACACATAATATTAATTTCATGGTAAAACTTTTGTTGGATGCAATTAGTTGAGATTGATATCGGTATTGTCATTTTTGTTATCACACCCACCCTATGTGAGTTTGATTGTCAGTATATTGTTCTCACGATGATGGCATAGTGGTTAAGACAAGGTGGTACTTACAGAAGCAGTGTAGGTCGATTCTGAAAAAGATCTAAAGTTTTTTCGTGAATTCAGATGACCATTACATATCTTAGTCACCACGTCAAGACTCATAGAGTTCTCCGTAATTTATCTCCCTCACAATGGTTATGGGACAGATCAGTGAGAGTTATTAGGTTGTCGGTTCCAACTTTTTACAGAGAATTATCATATACTATAAAATATTTTATGAAAAATAATTTGGTAGAAATCTTAGCAAATTGATCTCGCATGAAAATATAAAAAAATTGGTGATTATTGTTTGTTATAAATTTTTTAACAAAGTAAAAAAAAATAATTTTCATATGTTTTATACAAGTATGGAAAACTAGATTCACACAAAATTTTAGATGCTATATTGGTAACAAATATAGTTTAGAGAGAAGAAATCAAATCATATTATAATGTTTCATTCACAATGACTTTATAAACTTTAGTATTTGAATAGAATAATAATAAGTTGCTTTTTAAAAAACCATGAAATTAAACTCTATCTAAAAAATATGATGTGTGTCCGTAGACACTATAAGAAATCAGTAAAACCGACGAATCTTAAGATCATCATAAATAAATATACCAATATTATTAATTGTTGAAAAAATATAAAATTTGCGACGAAATTATTAATTCATCGCTAATAATTATACCATTAGTGATGAATTATCTGAAAATCGTCGCTAATAATGAAAGTCGACTAATCAATTGACTAAAATACATTATGTGGCATGTCCAGTCGACCGATGAACTCTACCAGTCGACTACCTGTTCATGTTAGGTTGACCTACAACCATGGTTTGCGACGAATTATCTAAAAATCATCGCTAATAATGGAAGTCGACTGACCAGTCGACTAAAACACATTCTGTGGCTTATCCAGTCGACTGATGAACTCCACAAGTTGACTGCCTATTCATGTTAGGTTGACCTACGACTGCGGTTTGCGGCGAAAATAATATTTCGTCGCTAATAATTATAAGATTAGCGATGGAACTCTATTTTTCGTCTCTAAAGTATTAATATTAGCGATGTCAATATGAATATTTGTCATTAATGGCGACTAAAATCCCTCGACATGCTCGATCGGCCAGATTTCCCTAGCGATCTCCTCCTCCTACATCTTCGGCTTTGCCTCCGTCTCCTGCTTCGGCTCTGACGATCTCCCTCGACACGCTCAATCGGCTAGGTTTCTCTAGCGCTCTCCTCCTCTTCTCCAGCTTCGACGATCTCCTCCTCCTGCATCTCCGGCTTCGCCTCCGTCTCCTGCTCTGGGGCCGACGATTTGTAAGGCTCTGACTCGCTTCTTCTCTCTTCTCTCTACTGCTCGAAGGTTCGTCGGCTCCACAATCGCTTTGGCAACGCTGCCTTCGATCTCTTCGACTCTTGTTGTTCTTGCTCCGACTCCTCCAGCTCCTCCTCCAACTCCGACTATGCAAATTAAGGTCAAAATTATAATTTTTTTGTTAGGATTTAAGGTCATTGTAGTTTATATATCATTTATATGTAGATCTATTCATGATAAATAAGCATTAATTTATTGCATAGATGATAAATTTAGAGATATTTTATCATTTAGATGATGATTTTAGGATTATTTTACTATTAGAGGATAAATTTAGGATTTTTTATTCTTAGATTATAATTTGTGATGATAAACTTAGGATTATAATGCAAATTTTACGTTGTGTTGTGTGATATTTAATTCATAAATTTTATGATTAATTTCGACGTGATTAATAAATTTAAGTTGCTAAAATAATTATATTGAAAATTGCCATAAACTTGTTTATAAGACTTATTTATTAAATAATTTGGCATTTAATATATGTTTAATCAGGTTTTAAAATATAGATAAAAGTTGGATAACGATTCAGAATCGGATTAGTCTTGAATATATAAATGGATTGCATCCGTTTTTAAATGTAGCAGAGAATTACATGATCAGTCTGAATTTATCGAACATTCATTGTCCATGTCGACGGTGTGACAATTTATTTAAATATAAATTGAATTATGTGTGAGGACATTTTTATAGGTGAGGATTTGATAAATTATATAAAGTCTAGAACTTTCATAGAGAAGTTTCTACATCATCCGTTAATATAAATATTGTTAATGAAGATAGAAATGATTTTGATGTTGAAGTAGATGATTTTGAAGACATATTTACTGATTTACGAAATATAAAAAATATAAACAACAATAAGCCTCAATTAGATGATATAAATAAAAACACGAATGCAAATGATTTTAGACGAAGTTATACTTCAATGTTTAAAGAAGCAAAAAAAAAAAAACTGTATCACAATTGTACTAATTTTTCGATATTCAATTTTGTGGTGAAACTAATGCATGTGAAGGTGTTAAATGGTTGGAGCAATAAATCTTTTGATATGTTACTTTAATTACTGCAAGAGACATTTCCCAAACCGAATGTGATTCCAAATTTCCATTATGAAGCAAAAAAAATTATTAAAAGAGTTATAATTGACATATGAGAAGATACATGTATGTAAAAATAATTGTATATTATTTTGGAATGAGCACGAGAATAAGAATATATGTCTAGCGTGCAAGGAGCCCAGATACAAGTACGACGGGATGAATAAGAAAAAGAATCCTCAGAAAATTCTTTGATATTTTCCTCTGAAACTGAGACTTAAGTGATTATTTATTTCAAAGCATACAACAAAAGACATGAGATGACATGAAGAAAAACGAGTTGAAATAGATGATGTATTAAGACACCCAGCTGATAGTGAATCATGAAAAGAATTTGACAATGCACATGAAATATTTACTTGTGATCCACGAAATATTCACTTAAGGTTGGCTATTGACAATTTTAATTCGTTTGGAAATATGTCAAATGCTTATAGTATGTGACATGTTATACTTGTGAATTATATTTTGATACCATGAAAAATGATGAAGTCATCATACTTGATTATGTCTCTTTTAATTCCTGGGCCTAAATCACTTGGCAAAGAGATAAATGTGTACCTACGACCTCTGATAAACGAACTGAATGAACTGTGGGATGACGGAGTGGAAGCATATGATGCATCGACTAAATAAGTATTTCAATTACATGCTACTGTGATGTGGATCATTTATGACTTTCCTGCATATGGAATCGTTTCTAGATGGAGCATAAAGGGCTATAAAATATGTCTAATATGTCTGCATGAAACCAAATCTCAAGGATTAAGGAGTAAAATATGTTACACATGTCACCATTGATTCTTGAATGTGCAACACCCATGATATAGAAATAAAGATTTCAATGGAAAGATTGAAAAAGAAAGATCACCACGAAAATTAATGGTTATGATATTTTAGCACAGTTAGATGCGTTATCCCAAGTGACATTCAGTAAGCATCCTTCATTCAGTAAAAAATGACAATGATCTTTGGATGATACAAATTGGGTAAATAAATATATATTTTTTGAGTTAGCACATTGGTCAGATTTAAAGTTGAAGCACAATTTAGATGTGATGCATATTGAAAAGAATATCTATGATGTTTTAATTGACACATTATTAAATATAGATGGAAAGTCAAAAGATACTTTCAAAGCAAGATTAGACTTGTAGGACACAGGGATAAGGAGTGAATTACATATACAGACAGTAGGAGATAAATTCAAAAAATCGTATGCAAGTTACACGTTGACATTGGAAGAAAAACATGAATTTTATCAATTTTTAAAATCTGTGAAGTTTCCAGATGAATATGCTGCTAATATATCTAGAAATGTGAATGCAAATGAAGGAAAAAGATATATGGACTAAAATCACATGATTGCCATGTATTGCTGCAAAGGATACTTTCAATTGTTGCACAAATTTTTTTTCCAAAGGATATATATAGCACACTAATTGAGTTATGTGATTTCTTCAAAAAGATTACTATAAGATCATTACACACAGCGGACTTATGTAAAATGGAGGAGCAAATAGTCTTGATATTGTGTAAGATTGAACGAATATTTCTCCCAATATTTTTTGATATTATAATTCATTTGATAGTTCATTTAGCTCGTGAAGTCACGTTAGCTGAACCAATTTCATCACAATGGATGTATCCCTTTGAGCAATATTTAGGAAGACTAAAAAAATATGTGCGTAATAAAGCAAGACCAAAAGGATCTATTGCAGAGGGGTATATTATAAATGAGGCGTTGACTTTCAGTTCGTTATATATAAGTCAAATTGAGACAAGATTTTCTAGGCTGGAACAAAATAAAGATATTCAACCATCAATATACAATTTAAGTGCTTTCTCACAACAAACAAGAGTTTTTGACAACCAACAAAATCTGAAATTGTCATTGACTTTGTTTAAGAAAGCAGATTCGTATATGTTAAACAATTGTAAAGAAGTCAATCGATATCGAAAGTAAGTTTTTATATTAAGTAATTATTTTAATTCTATTTCATTAACAAATTGTATATTGATTAAGTTTTTATATAGCGAACATCTTCAACTTATGTCACAAAAAGTTCATTCTGATCAAGTTATGCGATATCATGAGTAGGATTTTCCACTATAGTTTAGGAATAAAATTATAATGCTAAAAAATTATACAAATTCAAAGATCATAGAAGAGTTGAACTATTTAGCAATGAGACCTGATGCTGAAGTTCAACTGTATGATGCATGCATTGTAAATGACATTCAATATCATACGAGGTCCCGTGATTCATGCAGAACTACTCAGAATAGTGGGATTAACGTATCATCCTCTGACGATGGGGACAATTTGAATTTTGTTTTTGAATGTTGAAGGATGTGGTTCAAATATTTTACTCTTTTAGGTATAAATTCTAATTATTTTGGTGTGAATGGTTCCAATGTAATCCCAAAAAAAACATTGGTGGAAGAGTATGATCTCTTGTGTATTGACATTTCTAAAATATGGTACGATGATGACCCATTCATTTTGGCAAACTAAGCAAGTCAAGTGTTTTATTTGAATGATATCAAGCGTGGAGGTCAATGGAAGGTAGTGCAAAGGATTAACTATCGAGAAATATACGAAGTAACTGAAGTTGATGAAATATCTGAAGAATTTAAAATTGTTAATATTTTGAATATAGAGTCAAACCAAGAGATTTCATCCAATGATTCAACTTCAGTAGTCAGTGAAGACTTAGCGATAATTCAACTATGTCGATTAGATGTTGAACATCAACAAATTAATATGTCAAATGCACAAGTGGAGCTGGATAGGGGTGCTCAAAGTAATCTTAATGATAACAATGTAGATACTGAAATTGACAGTGAGGTGGATGATCATTTATTATTTTCAGATAATAATAGCGATTATATTTATTTACATTGATCTTCATTTATAATTCATGTATATAAGATAATATTTCATTATTTGTCGATCTATATATGATGCCTATGTCACAGCTATGTCGTCTAAGAGAATTGAGCATCCCTAGTTGTGCCTACACCTAACGATGATAGTGCTCCTACTAGTTAGTTTTTTAGTTTTAAATATGTTTATTTAGTTTTCTATTTATTTGACTTATTAATTGTTAATACTTTTTGATTTATAATTCGTCCGACACGTAGAGAGACACGAGGCAAACACTCTGATTGACTCCGCCGCCAAATCGAGGAACGGGGTAGAATACCCATTACTTTTCGTAAGAGAGATGGTCATTCGATTGGGCCAAATGCAACTTCATTTATGACAAAGTTAGGTTTATCAATTAAGAAGTTTGATTCCTTGCAAGTTAAGAGTTGGAAGCATGTCCCTGCGGATAATAAAATGATGACTTATGATAGATTATCAGTAAGTACAAGTAATTTAATATTTATATAATTAGTCGCTCCTTCGTTAATAAATTTCAATATTGGTATTTTTTTCAGGCTGCTTTAGATATCAGTTTTGAGGAGGCAACGTCGGTAAGAAAGGAGACTGACAGATTAATGAGTGTGAGGTATAAAGACAATAGAAATAAGATACACACTCATTATAAGAGTATATTGCATCTTCCTCCTACTGAGCGCAGACGTCATATGCCGATTGAGTTTTGTGAGACACAAGAAGATTGAGATTATACGTGCGATCTGTTAGAATCAGAGAAACTTTAGATAACTCAATATATACCAATTATCTGTGTTATATAAAAATTAAAATATTTGTTCTATAACTCATGCTTTAATTTTATTTTAATAAATTTTTATATTGTAGACACGATCGACAACAAATACTCAAAATCGATCACAACTCCCGTATAACCATTGAGGTGATTCAAAATTATTCATTCAATACAGTTATAATGATGTAAGCACAAACTTTATAGTTATAACATATTGTTTGTTAATTATAATATTAACATATTATAATATTTTTTAGACTGATCTGTCACAGAGAAAAGATCAGATTACTGTTTTTAATACAACTCATTATAGCTCATCAAAAGGGTGGATTGGGGAGAGGATCAAGTCTGCATACGTTTGATATGATAGATATAATTTAGTTAATTTATTTTTAACTTTGCATAATTCTATTTAAAAATATTTTTATTATGTTTGTTATTGTTAGGGTGATATGGTGAGACTGTAAGATGAGTACATTCAATCATAAGAAATCGAAGATGACATCGATGCAGACCAAGTTACAGATCAAGTTTGTAATCAGGTCCTCGGTGTTCGTTCTGGATACATTAGAGGACTTGGAAGTGGGCCAAATCCAGTTAGATACACTTCTTCGGATGTCACATCCTCCTCCAGATTAACTAACGCAATACTGCGTGTAAACCTTGAGTCCACCGAGCAACGATTAGAAGGGACGCAAGAGGAGCTAACAAACACTCGAGTTCAATTAGCAAGCACCCAAGATAAGTTAGCATCAATGAGATCAAGACAAGATATATTTGAAGCAATTCTGAATCGGCTTGCACCTAGAGCTTTACAGTCATTGATTCAAGAGTCATCTTCAGCTCCACTTCATCTTCCAGCTTAGAGTTTGTGAACATTTATATTTTGAGATAGTGAAATTGTGAACTTGAGTGTTTTTGAATTTGGATGCTATGAATTTGTGAAATTAGGTGTTTTGGACTTGAAGTTAGATTTCTAATGATGTATTTTGACAATGCATATGTGATTAGTTGTAGTTAAATATAATTGTTGTTAAATTATTTGAGTTGTATGTTCTTAAGTTAGTTGTTGAAAAAAATCACGTGATTGATATTGTATTACAAGATATCGACTACAAATAAAAGGGATTTTGGAAAATCATATTTCGACGATTAGTGATGAATTTTAAATATTTCGTCGCTAAAATCAAGATGAGCAATGATCGGTGTCTTCCACCACCGATCCGTCAGCTTCATGTCAGTTAAACTTCATATCACCGATCGCACAAAAATAGTCGACTAATAAAAGATATTAGCGACAAATACTATGACACATTCGTCGCTAACTCTTTAGTCGACTTGTCAGTCGACTAAAAAACATTCCATGGTCGGCTAAAATATGGACAGTCGACTGGTGTTGCAACACCAGTCGACTGACATTTTGCGATGACATATATTATTTTTGTCGCTAATATCAATTATTTCTGTCCTTGCCGATAATCCAGTGTTAACGACGAAACCATTATTTTCATCGCTAATGTTAAATTTTATTTGCGGCAAATGTTTTATTATTAGCGACGTTATTTTTTCTCGTCGTTAATATTAACGACGAAATTAAGATATTTCATCGTTAAAATCTTTTAGCGACAAACTTATTGCGACGAAATTAACAACGAAATATTATCATCTTTAATGTAATTTAGCGATGAATATTGATGATTAATGATGAAAAAAAATTCATCGTTAAATATTAATTTTCTTACAGTGAGAGCTTTATTTTGAAGAGAACAAACTTAATTTATATTACCATAGGCATGTGACTTCTACGATGATTAGTGATAAAAAGAAAGATTTCATAGAATTGTATGCTCTAAGGTAGCAAAGAATTCTTTTAACATATTCTCAATGTTGTTCAATAATATTTGTGTGCATATATTTAACAGATACAATTAATAGCAAAGGCAATTTTAGGTCTCCAATAATACTCCGATAAATTTTAAAATCAAACATGACATGATAGAATAAAGATGTAAAGAAGGTACCTTGTATAATTAGTGTAGAGACTAAACATACACCATCTATTTTAACCCTTTGAAGAAACGAAATAATATATTTGCTCTAAAAGAAAAAACTGCCATTGAAATGTGAAAGAAGTTCAATACTAAGAAAGAATTAGAGAATTATCTAAATCTTAAATAGAAAAGATTCTTAATTAAGAAGGCATAGAGTAGTAATACTCTTTTGATCCGTTACCAATTATTAAAATAATGTATACTTTAATAAGAAAATAAATCTTACAACTAGTATTTAATTATAAAATAAAGAAGAATCAATTTTTGAATCAGAAAACATATTTGACAGACGATAAAATTATGCATAATGAGCTTGCGAAGATCAAATATAAATTCTGACAAACATGTATTAAAAGTTGCTAATGAACGAACGCACATGGTTGCTCCACCCAAAAAAAATCAATTTCCTCAAGATGTTCATGGAAAAAGACATTAGAAATGTCAAGTTGTTGCACTAAGCAATTGGAGTTTACGGTCATAGATAGCGACAATTTGACACTTAATTTTAAGTAGCTGAACTAAAAATATCATTGAAGTCAAACCTAATTGTTAACTAAATCCTTCGACAAGTCAAACTTTTTGACATTTTAAGGAACCATCATCTTGATACTTTAAGCAAAAACCTATTTAGAGCCACAGTATTCACGAAAGATACACGAAATCAAAGTTCATATTTCATTAAGAATGAGAGTATCAAACTCAATAGCCATTGCCACATGCCAATTTAGATCCTTAATTGTCTGTGTAAAATAAGTTGGTCCAATGCATGAGGATGAGACCACCAAAGCTAGTGGGAGAACATTAGATGACAAAGATCAAACCACATCTCTTCGTCAAAACTTTGACGGACACTTTGCTTCCACAAATTATCAATAAAAAACAAAAGTGAATAGTTGATTTGAGCTCAAAGTATGGCAGCCAGGAAATAGACAACTTTATTTTCTTTGCAAGAATAATAATTGACACCAATTGATATTGGAATGACCCCAGCAAGGAGGATTAAAATGCTTACAGAAGTGTCATGAGGAACCACAATTAATTTGGTGTCTCAAAGGCAGGTAGAAGAATCATTCAAACAATTTCAGAAACGTGTGATAAAAGAATAGCTATAATACAAAATCCTCATATCCAAGTATTGATCCTAGAGTGAAGGGACTAGAATGCACATTAATCTCAACTCCCTATGCATCTTATAGGTGGAAGAATGTTTATTCAACATAGATACATCTATAAATGATAGAAGAAAATTGGAACGAATATGAATGGGATGAGGTATTAGCATACAAAATCCTATTGCAGAACTTGTGTTGGTAGGGAGTCAACCAAACCCGTGAAAGCCAACTGAAGTATGGGAACTGGAGAGTTTTGGTAACTTTAAAATGGCAAGAATGCCAGCAGTGAAAGAGAAGACGGAAGCTAGAGCAAAGGCAGGGATATTTCCTCCGCCAAAAAGTGCGTCCCAAGGTCCGGCACCAATCGCCACAATCATCTGCAGTAAGAATTGCAATTGTAAGGCGATGCATTGTGGATGTACTATGGTAGACTTAAAATATTTCATAATTAGAACATTATCCCATTTTTGCTTCAAATATAACACACATTAAGTGACATTTTCATATTTAGCACATCATACTGTTTTTATTTAAAGTATAACAGAAATTAAATTTCATCTTCTAATCACTAAAATGATGATGCGATGCTAGCATGGTAATGTCACATTAGCCAACGGATTAACCTGCATATCATGGAACGTTAGAAATATAATATCTAAATCACTCTCCAATCCGACAAAAAGATTTACTTTTTAAGTGTCTAGATCAAAGATCCGTAAGATGTAATGGCATGCCAACATAAAAGCATATCGTATTCGATACGAAAAATTTGGCCGACTTATATTTCTTAACTCTTAACTGGAAGCATCTCCTACTGCTTGCTTACCCAGAAGAGTGTAGAATAGTTTTCATTTTGCATGGACCGAAATTTAACACTTCCATTCTCTATACCATAGCAGTCAAAGTCCATTCTATCATTTCAGCTTTCACAACAGCAAAGAAACACAAGGAATCCAAGAAAAAACTAGTGCTTTTCTTTGATGTTTGAATTAGACTCCTGCAGATAAGTTCAATCTATAGTATAAAGTACAGTCCGGTACACGAAGCTCCCATCAATGTAGGATCCCAAGGAAAGCTCCGATCACCTTGAACCTATTGTATGCGGTCTATGGTATATAGTAGAAAAATTAGAGAGCCTATCATGTTTCAGGAACTTTATGGTCAAATGTGTTCTTGTTCATTGTATCATAACTACTAAAAAGTAAACAGGAAAGAAACCTGAGGAACGACGATTGCAAGATTCAAAACTCCAGTAGCCAGCCCTGCAGAATCAATTTTGCTTTAGAATAAAAAAGGAACAGGTGGAGATGTATAGATGATGATAGCGCCAACAAACCTTGTCCACCACCAGTTCCAGCAGTCAACTCAGCAGTCATAGAGAATGGAACACTATACGTTATCTGACATATAAAATAAAAATGTATATATATGATGGCACATTTTATAAAAATGTCTTAAACATACGTGTCTGCACAGATTGACACTTACAGATAGAGGAAAACCAAGAACTGAGAAAATAACCATTGCAGCCACTTTGAATGTTTTGTTGCCTCCAATAACATGTTGAATATGGCTTGAGTCTTTGCTAATATACAGTAAACTTAAGACCGTAGTGGCAGCCATACAGATAAAGACTGTAAAATTGCTCATAGCCCATACTAATTTTGGCCCCATTTTTCGGCACATTGGATCAACAAAGAAAGAGCCAACTCCCAGAACTATCTGTTGGAAGTAAAATCTTAATCAAACAAATTGTTTCAATAAATATGCCTTTAATGTTTGACTAAATTAATAGGTGAACCATCATGACTCAATAATGAGCAGAGAATCTACATTCCACAACTAGATTTCAACCAAAATTCAAATCTTTTTTAGAATTTATTAATTTTCTATCTGAAAATTAATATGTGACAAAATATAATTTAACCATGTCAGGAAAGCATGATTAACAGAATTGTTTACATTATTCTCTAACTTAACAACCCGGTGGACTCTGGACTCAAAAATTGTACAACGGTCTGCAGGAAGATATAAATCAATCACAAACTTCAGTGAAACAGCTTATTGTATATATAAAAAATCGTAGTGTGGTCCAATGCTCATCTATACTACCTTTTCACCAGTGGCAAAGCATGCGTCTCTCATACTGGAACAAGTCACCTTCTAATTCAAAGAAGCACCTTTATCATGCTATGCCAGCATACAACTAAAGCAGGTTTAACAGGTTTTACTCAAGTCCATGAAAACATTACATTTGGAGGAAGTAAAATCTATTTGCTTATGGGATCTTACTGAATTCAATAGCAAACCAACTGCACCTTCTCTGACACCAGTTTGAAAATCAGCTTGTTCAGTAACATCCCCATTTGGATCCCCATGGTAGACTTCTCGTCCCATCCAGTCAGTGTCAAACAGGAAAAAGGGGAACCATGAAAGCTGCGAGTATGCAAAAATTAAGTTGGTCAATTAGGTGAACCACGAGGTAGAGCACCAGCTGCAAGATAAGTGAAGTTAAAATAAGATGTGTGGATGAACATCAATTCAAATGACATACCCAAGTAAGAGCCATAACAAGTAGCACTGAATGCATTCCAGGCGGTAAATGTCTCAAACTTGTAAGAATGTTAACCAATACTGCAGCAGGCCCATCATTAAAGGCCACAATTTTATCCCTCTCATTGCTGTGTTCAAATTCCAAAGAATTTTCCATTACACCTTTACCACCCGTTGAAGAATTAATATGTGAAATTTGACCGTCATCTATCTTCTCCCCATCTTGTCCGGATTGGCCCTGGTACTGTCCCGGATCTTCCAGGAGAGGTGAGGAATCAGATAAATTTTGCACAGTTTTTGGCTCCAGGGGAATCTCTTTAGCAAAATATAAAGTCACAGACATACAAAACATCAGGAAAACCTGCAAACAATGAAATTATCAAGAAGAGTCATTGAATTGCCACCACACGAATAAAGAAGTGGAGAAAATGCTATATGGATGTGTTGAGGAGCAAGATAAATAGCGATAGACCAGCAGTATTTTTCAATTTGATCTACTACATCGAACCAAAAGCTTCTCAGAATTCAATTTAATGATCAGCAAATAGGGAATTCATAGCAGCATGGTACACTGGAATGACCCTATCAGCTGATAAGCATAGTCAAAACACCACCATAGAGGGGGGAGGGAGAGATGACAAGATAATAAAAACACAGATAGTCTTCGACAACAAACTTCAGTATCAGACTAATCATCATATTGTCAAGATAATGAAATCAATTAGTATGAAGATGCTATATGAAGGATTCATTTAACATGATAAAAAAGCTCTTGGACAACAAAGTCATGCAGTTTTACTAAAAAGAACAGCAATACTTGCCGGAAGTATTACAAATTATAGAGAACAACATCTGAGAGTTAATTTTTTTAATACAAAGTTATTTATCTGATGCACAGTCATCTCATAAGTAGGGTGAAATCCCCCTTGAAATTAAGAGATGATATTCCTCAGTAGGCCACAGCGAGGTGGATGAGTCCTAAGATTTATGAACAATTGTTATATATAGCATGATACATCAAATAGTCAATCCCTTTATACATACAGGGATAATCACACCATTAACCAAATTGAATAACAACTGGCCTAGGTTGACTCCATTTCAGTGCCAATGATAGATGATTAAATGGTAAAAAAATTATAGTCAATGAACTTGTAATTGGCTTATTCTTTCTACATTTCCTGAAAAATTTAATTTCCAAATACCAGTAAAAGAATGTCAACAAGTGATGAGGTTCATGTTTAAGATTTTTCATAAAAAAAAAACCGACCACAGCAACAAGAAAAGCAGCCTTCAGATTCCCACAAACTTCACAGCAAGCTTTCGTCATCAAAAAAGGAAACCACCTACAAGAGAAAACCGCATAACTATTATGATGGTGCATATGAATGAATTGCAAAATATTGGCTTTATATAGACTGGAAACTCAGTTCTGAAAAAAATTGGTTTGGCTTGCAAGTCTCAAGGTCATACTTATTTTATCTTAAAACATACAGCTAGGTTTTTAAGTCATAGTCGAGATTATTGCTAATGATTAGGAAAAATTCATCTATGTGGTCCATTCTTCTCCCAAAACAACTCCTTGTAGATGTATCTGTAGCTGATGGTACATGGCTTTCCTAGATTGCCTATGAGGAGAAAAAAGAAAACAAGAAAGCTTAAAATGGAAATCTAAATCTTTTCCTAGATTGAAGATTTCATCACAATAAGAAAGTCAAAACCAAAAGACATGTAGCTCCCCCACTGCTTGATGAAGAAATGGGTTGTTTTGTAACTGCAATGTGCGAAGAATTTCTAAGTAACCATTTAGCACTCCATATTACATAGCTGAGGAATTCTAAAAATGCTATGAATATTTATGAGCAAAGATGTAACCATTTAGTATGTCAATTCACATGCCATCTATGTACTCTCCAAATGCATAGTTTAAAATTTTGACCCATTTCGGGCGAAACAAACGAAATTTATCGTTCCGCCCGCTGTCCAGCACTGGTACAGGTGGCTGCGGTGCCTCATGCGGCTTTCGCAGCCTCACGTGGGGCCACGATGAGCTCCACATTGGCCGCGGTGGCATCGTGAGGCCTCACGTTGGCCTTGCGACGCCACCACGACCTCCGCGGGGGTCGCAATAGCGTCACACGACCTCCACGTGGAGCGCGGCGGCTCTACAGGGAAGAGCGGCAACGGAGCAGGGTGTTGCACAGTGATTTTAATAATTAATTCCCCAAACTATAGTTCAACTATATGAAAAAATAAATAAAACAATTAAAATTTAATAAATTTATCTTATTAATTTAAAAATATTTCATAAATTATTTAAAAATTTATTTTATTGATTTATATATTATGAATAATAATTTTATTATTATTAAAATTTATTTTATTTTTTTAATCCTATTTAAATTAATTTTTCAATAATTTTCTTTCCATAATTATTTTGTTTATTTTAATAATTAAATTAAAAATTTTATTTTTATATTTAAAAATTATCGAAATTTACCAATACAATATGATACGATGTAGAAACTGTATCGTTCCGATCGCGAACTGAAATTTCGATACGGGTCGAAATTTTAAACATTGTCCAAATGTATGTGAATGTATATGCACTAATGTACATATTCCGTACAATTATGAATGTACAGGCTCATCTATGTGGCTATAGCTATGTGTATATATTTGTTATATAATTAGACTGTCAACAAAAAGGAAATCAAATACAGCAAAGAATACTCAAGTACAGAGTTTAAGAAGCATACTTGTGCCAAAGCCCACTTGCACCAGACGAGAACCCTAGTATATTGCCAAAAGCCATCCAAGAGCAAAATATTGCATTTGCAGAATTACACTGGTCAGGACCTATCAAATCACAACACATGGAATTTTTTCAATTGATATTATCTTCAATAAATAAAAATAGACAGCAGTGTTAATTAGTCATGTAGTAGAAGAAATGGATATATTTAACCTGAAAGATCTGCCAAAAGTGCACGAGCTGGACCCTGAAATCCAGTACATAAAAGGAAATTAGAAAAGCTCATATTAAATGCAATAAGTTCTCAACCGTGGTTCAGAGTATTATACACAAAGTGTCGTACATTTGTCCAAAGTCTTGCAAGACTAAGCATCTCAAATATGATGTCAGTTATACATATGCCAATTACTATTCCTTCATTTCCTATGCCATTGATAATCCAATCTCTTTAACCTTTATCTATTTAATACTTATTCCCAAGTCAACAAATTCATGAAGTTTAAAGGTTGTTTTTACTTGATATTGATCCAACAAATAACTTGACTAGATATTTGTGTTTGCGCTCAATAAAACATAATTGGATGACTTGCAGTTTGATATTTCAATGCAATGCAACCCCATGCAGCTTTAATACTATGCGGAAGATTGACCAACAACAAACTGTGGTGCTCAATAGGCTACCAACAACCACATCAACTAGAAAAGAGCAATGCATAAATGGAAGCATAGATGAACTAGTAGAAACATACTTGAACTGTATTGTTAGCCAGATCCAACATCCAAAAACCAATCACAAAAACAGCAGCTGCTCGCCATCGTCGACCCTTATAAGTACTGCAAGAAAGAGATAGTCATATAGAGCATTGATCTTTGTTATAGAGTAATTACAATAGACTTGCCTGCAATGTTCATCAGTATCACCTAGAAAGAAACCAATGTCGGCTGAAAACCCAATCAAGGTAACCTAAATCACAATATAGTTAAATTTGATATATCAAGGCAGTGAATTAATTCATATAAAGAAACAGGAAGTGTTCCCAATTTTACAGCAAAACAAATCATGAGACAGCCAAGAAAAATGAAGGGCCGCCTCCTTCCATATTTCGAGTGGCATTTATCACTCCAAATCCCAACACAAGGTTGAACCTGAGAAAAAAAAAGTTAAAACAGATATCTTCAGATTTAGTATATAAGGTTTAGATTAAAGCAAAAGCACCAAACAATTGGTAAGAAAATTTCTACACCAATTGTTGTTCCATTTGTACCACAATGCAAGAAACTCATGTTCAGAATGCATATACGGTTTCTTTGCTAATGGATTTAAAATTTTGATATAAATAGCCTCTTAGTCAAAATTAGCATGGTAGCAAGTAGAGAGGAGGAACCTATATTTCACTTGTTCTATGTAACTTCAATCCTAGCATGAGATTATGTGCTTGAATTCTGTGGGTAAAAAATATCTAATGAATGGAGTTTATCCATGTTCGAGTAGGGTTAGTCGAGCCTAATTCCAATGCACCAGCTCATACATAAGAGGGAAGTGTTTAAAATATAAATGTAGGATCGATCTATTCCTGAGGAATAGGAACCTCAATGCAATGAATTAGTGGTCACGGGATTGAAATGCAGAAACAACCACTTGCAATGCAAGATAAAGTTGTGTACAATTGACCGACCAGGCTGCCCTTTTATTGGTCTATTTCCTGAGATTAGATATAGGACAAGTAACCCAACCAAAGCAATAGAGAAGTAAGATCATCAAATGATGGGTTGTCGGAATTAACTAGAACGTAGTTAAGTAATAAACAAAGAACTTCAATTTTAAAGTTGAATCCAATGCAATGCAAATAATTACTCCATACAAACAAACAATAAAATAGGGATTAAATTAGCACTCATCTAAAAAAACTCCCTAAATGAGTTCTACAAATTATTTATCGCAAGCAAACATGGCAAGTTAATATTCCTTTAGTAAGAGGTCACCTAAGGAAACAGACAAATAAAATCAAGTAAAATTACAGATTCCAAAACATAACAACAATTACTAAGAATCAATATAAAGCATAGGTATAGTATTAAAAAACAAATAAGAAACCATGATCAACACATCTTGAAAGAATATCCTGACTCATGCCCACAATTAATCTTCAATAACTTAAAATGCATTTGAAAAGTTCTAAAAAAACTCATTGATTTTCTCCACACAGGCAAGACACGTGCCATCTATAAGCATAAAGTTCTACAAGGATAACTAATAGCCTATGAAAATAAAATTTTGAAACCAGAAAAAGTAAAAAGAAAACATTTCTTTTCGTGGCTTCATAGTCAGATACTATGTATTATAAAACAAAGGCAATAATAAATGCTGAAATAAATAATTGTAATGCTAACATTAAATGGGTTATGAGTGAAGTAAATTGAGATTTCCTATATATAAAATAATTCATTATCAAGGGTAGAAGCAAAAGTGTCTTTTTATAGTACACCAAAAGCTCAAGGACTATCAATGCAATACAAAATTTTCTTATGCAACATTCAAAAGCCAATAGGCTTTTAATTTGTTATTGTGATACATCAACAATTTTTTTTCTTTTTTGCTGCTAGTGGTGGTTAGTAGTTAAGTTGTTTTAAGGAAGTAATTTCGATGATTTATTCAACAAAATTCATAATATTTCAGGAAAACTCAAAGACTATCACTACAATACAAAAGCTTCTAATGTAATATTAAAAAACCAATAGGTTTTTAATTTGTTATAGTGATACATCAACACTTTTTTTCCTTTTTACTGCTGGTGGTAGATTAGTAGTTAAGTAGTTTTAAGGGAATGTTACAGGAGTAATGAGTGTTTCTAAAGAAACAGTATTTTCAGTCACAGGCTTCAACATAATCTACTTTAGGCAAGAATTCATTTTTGAGATATAAGGACATCATTACTGCAGGTAAGCTTCCTGGGAAAATACCTGCATATGACTAGGGCCAAAATATTAGACCATACCATATCAGGGGCAGACAATGAAGAAAGAGAAGCTAAATTGGAGCCAAGATACTCTGGTTAAATGGTCAGAACGAACTATCAGAAGTAAGAAAGAAAAAACCACGCCATGCTGCCCATGAGGTTGAACAGTGGCTAAGCACAAGACATATGGAAGCATTGACATCAATCAAACTAGTTGTGAGAATGTAAATTCCAACCAGGGTATTCATAGAACAAATATTCATGTTAACTTTTCCATAAATAAGTTGACAAATACACCAATTTCTGTATTCAGATCAAGCCATGACTAGAAAAATTGTGAATACTCACAATGAAGCCAGTGACAGGCCCACAAAGCCAAATGAATGAAGAAAAGGCATGCTCTATTCCTAGTGTCTGCAAAAATCAAAGTTAAGTTAATTTATAGCTATAAAAATTTTCAGCGAGGAAATCTAAGTGGAGAATCAATAATAAAAACCAGAATCATTTTACTGTCTACTAGAGCTTCGAGCTTGTGAAGATGTCCCAGATAAGAAAAAATCACAAAAAGGTGAAAAAAAATAAGTATTAGTGAAGTAATTGCAAACAATTGAAGGGAGGCCTTGGCGCAACGATGAAGTTGCTGCCGTGCGACATTGAGGTCATGGATTCAAGTCGCGGAAATACTCTCTTGTAATACAGGGTAAGACCTAGAGGTCTAACCCTTTCTCGGGATCCATCATTGGCAGAAGTTTTGTGGACCAAGCTGCCCTTTATTATCACTCAAATTCTGCCAAAAAGATAATTTGAAAATTGCAAAAAATCATTCACCTTTGTGAATTTTTCCCAAAAACAATTGCCAACACTTGACATGGAGAAAATCAAGGATCCTCAAAGTTCATAACTATTTTCCAAGGATTTCTTTTTTTTCTTCAATTGCTATATAAAATAAAAAGGATTTCCTTGTTCATGCATTGGTCTTCTTTCTATGTCATACTCATTGGTCATTCATTCCACTAAAACTTAACACTAGCCAGTATAGATAGATAAGTTGGGTGCATTATTCACTGTCAATAGTTTTTGAACTACAAATCATTAGTTTGATGCATTGTTTACTGTCAATAGTGTTTGAACTACAAATCATTCTTCATGATGGCGTTCCAGCATACAAAGTACCAGTGTTCAGGTAATAAAGAGGCTGCAAGACTTTTGTGTTTGGATCCACACATAGTGAAGTTAATAATCTCATATTATGTGCCCAAGTGTCATCTAGGCTATCAGTTGGTCACCATGTCCTGATGTTCCCTGGCATTCGAGTATACCTACTTTTAGATAAAAGGGCCCCATGCACCCAAGTAAGACATTTGTTGATTGCAACCCTGAACCTCCACCAATAGAATCACAGGAAATTGAAAGGCTCAAAGAAGGTGTCAGCTTATTTCGCTAATTTCATTTTGCTTAAGTGCAACCTTCGTTCATAACTCATCAAAGTCTACATAGCATACCTCAAACGGTGAGTGAATATCACCCGATAAACATACTAAACCTAGCAGTATAGAGAACTATCCAATAATTCTTTATCAAGCAAAATAATTTGATGTGCCAGCCATCAGATCTATGGTAACGGGTTCCACCTGGATATAAGGCGTCAGCAAGGAGAGCTGCAGAGCCCACCCGAATTGAACGCCGGCAGCGACCATGCAACTAAGGATCAGCGTTTTCAAGCTACTTCCTGTCCGGGTCCGCGAGGCAACTTCGGCGGCGGAGGGAGAAGAGACGGGAATACTAACCCCAGATCCATTGACTCGAGGGCCAGAATCTCCGTCGAGATGGGCTAGCTCGACCTCCGCTTGGTCCAGGTGACGGTATTGCAGTCGGTTGGGGACTGCATCAGAAGCCATGGTAGATACGGATCATAGATCGTGCGCGCGGAGATGCAACGGAATCAGAATGCGCGGGGGAGAGAGAGCAGTTGTCCGGATCCGGACGATGGAAGAGGAATAAGAGTAGCGAGAGAGGAAACTGGTGCGGTCTCCGAGGAAGAGAGAGAGATGAACTGAAGAAATGTTGGAACGGACAGAGGCCGCGGGCGGTGAAAAGGGAAGCGAGCGAGGCCGAGGAAGCGAGTTATCTGTCCATGAAATTTGAACCGGGCCCAGTCTGTAAAACTGATCGCGCTCCGCTGGCCCAGTCGGGGATCGCTCGCGCTGTCGTGCTAGGTGCCTAGGTCACACACGGCATAGTCCACATGTTATTCGTGTGAACTTCTAAGTATTTATTTAGTAAAAAAAATAGAATTTTGACATTAGTCATCCCTCCGGTTATCTCTATCGATGAAAAAGATAAATCAAATAAATATAAACGGAATCGTCTCAGCGTATCCAACATCCTAAGAGACTGACCTCTAAGTATTTATTTTGTACTTAGGGTTATAGTACAGCGGTATGACGTCCAATTTAATTTTTAGATATTTATAGTTTGATCATCAACTACAACGAATTTATAGAATTTTCCGTCAAATGGAGTGGCAAATTAGGAAATTTGAAGGGTTGAAGAGATTGTTGGTACAATCAACCTCATATCAAGACTGACCAAGCTCAGATGGGATTCGAGTAGAGTTTCAATGTTCGACAATATGACTGGAAGAGTAAAGTCTAACTGAGAGTTAACACAGGTGAAGTACCGGCTGTTAGGACCTTGCGCTGGGCTAGAGGGGGGTGAATAGTCTTTTCTTCGACTCTTTTTTACAATTTATTAGCGAAAACAAATGCAAATCGAAAGCTAGAATGGAAAAACAAATGCGACTCTTTTGCCCTAGGTTGCGAAGTTCACTTTCGAATTTTATTTCGTTCGGACATCGAGTTTTGCTTTGCTCGATTTTGATTTTGTGAGTTCTGGGATCTGGCTGTTGCGGACATCTCCGAGCTATAAGGTTTAAGGTATGTTAACTGTTATTACATATCCTTCTGTTAGCTATGCATTTAGTTGCTTATAACACAGATGACTTGTAGGGTGTTGGTTAGTATTCGTAACCATGGTTTGAGTTGACCACGAGAATGACATGTTGAGGTTATTAGACATGTACCTGCTATCGAAAAGGTAATTACCTTTTTGAGCTGACTGATACCGAGTCGGATAGCAGGGGTCAGGTAGTCACATTTCTTGTGGAGGTCAAAGATTACGGTCCTAAGGATTTTCACTAATTATGCTAGTCAGATCATTACATGTGGGGTAATGGACTAGCGAATATACTATTGCTGATGCAGATAGTAGAGGACTAGTTTGCGGTGTATCATAGGGATTTTGATCCCTGGGTTGGTCGTTCTAGGTTGTATAACTTTGAGAGTAATTTTGAGTACTTAACTCGTGTTATACGAAGATAGTGGAGTTGGTTGCATACCATTATCGGGATCAAGCTGATACTTGGTGGAAGAGATAGGAAATAACCTTCAGGAAATCACACATCACTTGGCCACGATATAATGATGTTGCAAGAGAGTATTTTCCCGCGTCGTTTCTTTGACTCATTGTCAGAGAATTTTTTAGCTTTAGGTTGGGTGATCGTTTGGTAACTAAGGTACCATGTAAAGTCGTTAGACTTGCGAGGGTTACGATCACCTAATAGCTCGAGAATGTGATTGACATGTCTTAAGCCACCCATGGTTCATTGGCTGACATCTTGATCATGATGTTTGAATCTTCTACCAGATCCTATCGGAAGTCCTTAGATCGAGTCATGTGTATAGGAATGACTCTGTAGCAAGTGTTTTAAGAGTTAGAGATTTGATAAGCATATGTATTGCAAGTCAAATTATTGGAATCAGAAGTCTCCGAATATTTGGAAAAAAGAGCAAGATTAGAGTCATGAGTCACGAGCGACTATTGAAGAGTTTTTCGATCATAGAAAACCGACTGCAGATTGTCAGCATCTTCACCTGTTTATCAGCAAAATCAGAAGAAAGACTCCGAAGAGATTTTATGCGTGTAGTGCGAGTCATGATGACATGCAGAGTCAGATTATCCGATGGATCATTTTATCTGCTTCTACCATAAGCAGCCAGTATCTACGAGGAGAGTATGTACTTTGAAGACTCAGCTGAAGACTATGGATGAAGTTTTCGAGAGGACGATCCACAACCTCGTAAGCCAAGATCATCGCAGAAGATTGGGTTATCACGTCAACAGTGATCTACTACCTCAGATATAGTTGGAGCTCTTCAAAACTTCCATCTGGGAGAAGCAATTTACTCAGCAGTATCAGCAGAAGACATCTCAGAAGACTCAGACGTCCAGACGACAACTATTACCTTCCCAGGCGTGGTTATGCTTTATACAGAGGAGAGATTTTACGACAATAGTAGTATCTATGCTGTATTCTCCAGTTGCAACTATACCTTTCACAGAGTTGGAGCATGCTACGATGTTGATAGTTCTTCAGTATTTTACGACAGGATGTGTACTCTCTGCCAGTACAACAATGTTTACCATCACCATTGCAGATATTTGGGGTATTGTATCTCCGTTCAACAGTTGATTTCAGTTCCTCCATGGTAGACTTTTGCAGCTACTTGAGCTCAGCTGTCAAGAACAAATGTTAGGCGAGCTTTCATGATTACTCGAGAGGAGGTATAGAAGACCGAAGAATTGGTCATGTGGGGTATTACTTTAAGTTACCCTATTTGCGGATATATCGAAAGATACTGGTAGTTACAGATAGCTAGGTTTAGAATATTCTTGGACAGGATTTGAAGGGTTCCTATCGACTTGTGGGTTGGTGATTGTTCTCTACTGTTAGGTGAGATGTTGATCAACAACCAAGAAGTCAAGGGATACCCTTAGCCTTTGCTAAACATACCTTCACTATAAACATATCCTTACGGGTAGTTAAATTGTTGAAATGAGGGTATAACTTGTTTTGGATGAACTCCCGGGTTTGCCACTGCATGGGCAAGTGGAATATGTGATTGGGGGTGATTTCAGGAATAGTTCTGATATTGGAGACCTCATACCGGGAGATGATTTATTGGTATCGGTGTTGCTAAACACTGTGGAAATTGAAAGAACGTAAGTTGCGATTATATGAGGTATTGGATGAGATATTTATCTGTTCCAGTATTCCTTTTGGAGAAGATCCGGAACTCTTTGTTAAAAGAGAGGGATGAACTTTGGAGGTTATACATCGATTATTGATGGTGGTATGCAGTAGTTGTTGGAAATGATATCCTTCGTTGTGGATAGATGATCTGTTTAGTTCAGCTAAAGGACACCTGTGTATACTCTAGGGTTGATTTACGATTAGAGTGTTGATATTGTAGTGACTTGGTGTCATACAATTATCATTGTTGGTGTGATGATTGATATATCATCAGCTTAGAGTAAAAGGATGCAGGTGTGTAGAAGACGACATTTGATACTTGGTATGGATTTTATGAGTTGTTGATAATGTTGTTAGACTTATCGACGATTTAGTTGTTCATGAAGTGATTGAACCAGTAGGTGGTTGTCATCTTAGATGATATTTTTGGATATACTCACAATCTTAAGAGAAGTTGTGGTTTCCCTAGATTGATTTGGCTATTATAGTAGAGGTTGATAGGATGTTGCTAGCATTATCATACCGCTGATTTGTTGGACCAAGAAGGTGATGAAAATCACTTGGTCGGAAGTTTGTGAAGCTAGGTTTCAGGGCTTAGACAGTGGCTAACTTTGCATCAGTGTTAGTTAATCCTTCCGGTGTGGCTGGAAGGGTAATGTACACGGATGTATCATTTCAGGGATTAGGAGCAATTCTGATGCAATTGATTGAGATGTATCTTAGGCGTACGTCGGTTGAGGGACTACGTATATGACATGAATTTAACAGTTATTATCCTGATTTATAGATATATAGAGCAGAAGTGCTCATGGAGTTTTGGCTAGCTATTGTGTAGCTGCTATAGGGTTACGTACCGTGATGAAGTGGGAGCCTAGTACATTAGACTGTGTTGGGAGATTATCTATAATTTGAAAAGGATTGGATGTGATTTGGGTAATCGATGATCGATTAGCTAGGTCCGCTCATTTTCTTTCGAGCCGTAAGATTGATTTCGTTGGATCGCTTGATGGAATTATATCCATGGAATATCCTTGAGTATCATTTCTGATAGTGATTCTTGATTCATCTTACGATTCTGGCAAAGTCTCTCATCGGTTACGGGTATAGAGCTCCACTTTGGAACAGTTATTTACCTTTTAATAGGTTGGTTGAGAGTGTATATAAAAGCTGGAATATAATATTCGAGCTCAGTACCCCACTTAGTCACTCGAGGTGTGACTTTTCTCTGGATACTTGAGATGACTATTGTGACATCTCGTACAAGTACATAAGTCGGAAATTTAGGGACCAAATTTTTATTAGTGGGGGAGAATGTAAGATATGGAAAAGAAAATAAATAAATAAATATCCCTTACTAAGTAAGAGAGTATCTTATGGAATTTTTAGGAATTTTCTGAGATTTAAATGGAGTTCATATGGTTAGTCTTAGGTCAAATTGAGCTAATTTAAGCTTGACTTGGGTTAGCCTAACCACAAGCTGAACTGCATTAGACTACCTTTAAAGGGTCGAGCCAACCCGCATCCGCTAACCCGTTTCCTTCCTCTTCTTTTCTCAGCCGTGATTTCCTTTCATCGCGAGCTCCTATTTTTTTCCCCGATTGCAAATCTCCTCTTCCTCACTGTCGCCGCACTATCGCCGCTACCGGAGCTCACCATCGTCGGCCACGCTGGAGTTCTTCTCCTTCCTCTGTGTTCGTCATCGCGATGCCCTCGATTATCCCCGATCCCGATCTGGTTCTTCATCGTGATGCTCCCTCCTAATACCGTCGTTTGCTTCTGCTCCCAGTCCCCGATCTCATCTCCTTCCCGATCGCCACTCTCTCCTGCGCAAGCGATGACCTCGCTCTGCCACTTGGTCGCCGGAGGTTAACTCAAGCAGAAGATCACCGAAGGTTGACCATCAGCGAGCCCGATCTCCCCGCCGTAGCTGGATTCGTCAACTAGCGCTCAGCCGGCCTCGATTTGGTCGGGTTGTCGTCGCCAAGGCCAAGGGGAGCTCGATCCACACCATGGTGATAGATCCTTTGCTCTAGGGCAATTTTTGGTCAAGATCACAGTTTCATCGAGGCCGATTACAGTGAGCTCGTCGTCGCCCAGAGTTTGGATAATTGTTTCTTCACCGTCTTCTGATCGTGATGCAGAATGGGAAGTGGCTATCGGTGAAGATTGGCCGGTAAGTTTCATTTTTTTCCTTTGCGGTATTAATGGTTATCATTTTGTTTCTTTGGACTGAGGAGGCTGAGATTTGTAGGACAAGAGTTGATAAATTGTGTATGATAGGTAGTGAGCTCCAGAGTTTAGATTGGTTCGATTTGTTGGCAACCTAGCAGTTGGGGTAAGTTCTGTATTGACCTATAGATGCTATTAAATTTCTATTCTTCAACGTGAATGGTTGATAGCTAATTGGATATTGTTTTGTTGTGGATGAGTTGTGTGCTCGAGAGAGAGTTCAGCTATGTGTGAATCGACATTGAGGCTGAGCTTGGTAAGAAGGATTTGGATGTTTATCGTTGTACACTAGTTTGGTTTAGTTAATTGAGTTGATGATGTAGATCAATGGATTTGAAATTCAACAGGGGATGCTTTCTTTGGATAAGATGTGGCTGATTGAAGTTGGGAGAGATTAAAGCAACGTGAGGACTTTGAGTAGTGAAGATGCTCATAGTTATGGATAGCTGATACGAGCTACATAGCAGGTGGGTAATATCTACCCTAGTCAGGTAGTTTGATTTGAATCTAGTGCATGAATTTGGACTTATGCTATTACTTTGATCTTAGATCCACTATTATTTAATCATATGCTTGTACTTCCTTGACCTTTGAGATATATTGTTGTTACTTCATTAATTATCTAGCACGAATATGAATTATAAACCCTATTATGGTTAGCTGATGGATGTTCAGTAAGTATAAGTAGTTAGGATTATCTTTGTGACTTCAGATTGGGTTACTGTATTACATCACTATGGTTAGGTGATGGATTAGATTATGGAGTCGATTGTTGTATCGTATATTTATTAGTTGTGCATCTATGATGGATCTAGTTGTATGTGCATAGATAAGTGTGTGGTTGTCCATATGCGGCTATGAACTAGAGGTCCTAGCGTGATGATATATCCATTATAGATTGTGTACCGGTGTATGGTTATATGGACGGTCGATAGTATCTCGCTACTGACTAGAGGTCTTAGCGTGGTTGACTGTTAGATGTTGTTAGGGTAATCTCTTGCCGTGATATGGTTTTGATGTGTGTGACAAAGGGTTTAAGTTAGGTTGTTATTATGATTTGATATGTGCGTTGGAGTCTTGCAGGACTTAGTAATTCGCACATGGAGCCTTGGCGGGTTCACCACTCACAACCTCGTGCTTGAGTCGGAGAAGGAGCATTGCAGAGTCGTGCGCTTGATGATGCCGAGGGACCGTCGGACGAGATGACTTGAAGCGAAGCCAAGGAAGCATACTTCGAAGGCAAGAGACGCGAAGGAGCATTGCAGAGTCGTGCGCCTGATGCTGCCGAGGGACGTGGACGCGAACGAAGAGAGCTTCGACGAGGGACTTCGAGTGAGATGAGAGAATGAGTGAATTGTAAGTAGCTCATTAGGTGAACTTGGCCGAATGGCTAAGTATCAGATGAGTTTTCCCGATATCGGGCCGATCGCTGCTCGAACGCGGTCGACCGGGTATCCGATCGAGTGGATTTTGTCCCGATCATTGCCAGAGACCATCGGTCATTCTTGAAGGTAGCAATGATCGGGTCAAGAGGGTTTGGGTCACAGAATCGCTCGTAGCCAACTGGCCAGTCGACTACGGGAGGCGATGGTCGATGATGGATCCGTCGATCGACTACCAAGGGATCCGCTGACAACGGCCGGATCCGACAGACGTGTTTGAGAGCCGTTGAAGTAATGAGCCGATCGCCAAGGGCGGCAATGATCGAGTGGCGCCAACGGGAAGAAATCAGCCCTCTCTATAAAAAGAGAGGGTGTGGGCTTGTGGATGTCTAATGCTTATGCTCTAAGTGACCATCCAAGTGCTCTACAAGATTCAAACTCCTTCTCTTAGTTTTCTTTCACATCTATTGTAAAAGAAGGAGTGTTCTTGAGTTGTAAGGGTTACCTCCACCTAGCTTAGTGTAAAGGAGAGACCAATAGTGATTTGGTTGCGGAGTGATTCACTGAGGACGAATCGGGGACCATGGATTAACGGCGTAGCCATGAACCATGTTATATTATCTTGTTAGCATTGTTTTTATCTTTGCATTGTATATTTGCTTGTCTTGTTTGTTTCCGTTGCGCTAATTAGTTTTGTAGACAAGCGAATTACGTCATCGAACGATTGAGGGATATTCACCCCCCTCTAGCCGACCACATCCACACTTCATCGATCCTACAAGTGGTATCAGAGCCAAGAAAAGTTTGTCGAGGACTAACCGCCACAACAAGCACATTCAAGAATGGTCGGCTCCAACATTCACCCACCAAAATTTGAAGGCGAATTCTCTTGGTGGAAAAAGAGAATGGAGGTATTCTTCGAAACTGATTTCGAAATTTTATTAATTATGAAAAACGGTTTCGAGATGCTTAGGAATGAAGAAGGGAAGTTATTGGAGAAATCAAGATGGAGTAAAAGACAAAGAGAGGAGTATTTGGCGAATTTAAAAGCCAAGCACCACCTCTACAATGTACTCCCTCGATAAGAAGTGAATAGGATAGGGGAGTGCGCAAGTGCCAAGAAGATGTGGGAGAAGCTAGTAGAGCTTCATGAAGACACTTCGGAGGCCAAGCTTGCAAGAAGAGATCTCCTCCACTCCCAACTATCAAATATCAAGTTTGAAAAGGGAGAAAAGGTAACCTCCTTACATTCTAGATTCAAAGAAATTTTAGTTGGGCTAACGAGTGTAGGAGAAAGACTTTCGAACCGGGATATGATCATAAAAGCAATTGATGTCTTTCCCTGATCATCGAAATGGAGCTCAATGGTGGACTCCTTTTACATGTCCAAGAATTTAGAAGTGAGCACCTTGGAGGAGTTCTTCTCAACCATGGAGCTCCATGAAACAAGACTTGAAGGAATAATAGAAGAGCCAAGATTTCAACCTTCAAGAGGAGTAGCACTTTTGGCCAACAAGGGGAAGAAGAAGATGGAGATCCCCTCCTCCTTCGATGAAGCATCCTCCTCCTCCTCCTCCATGGATAGCACGGAAGAAGTCTATATGATAAGGAGGGCAAGCCGTGCATTAAAAGGTTTTCAATTTAATAAATCTAATGATAGGAGAAGAAGACCAAGGGGGAAGATTATTTGCTACAATTGTCAAGGAAAGGGACACATAAGGGACAATTGTCCCCTCTTGAACAAAAGCAAGGAGGAGAAGAGAAAGAAGGAAGAAAAGAAGAAGAAGAAGGGGAGCAAGAAGAAAGAAGAAGAGAAGAAGGCCAAAGAAAGAGGGAAGGCCAAGGCACTAAAAGCAAGGACTTGGGATGACCCTTCTTCCTCCTCATCATCATCATCCGAGGAAGAAAATGTCTTTGTCACAAATTTGACATTGATGACCTTTGACGACCTAGACTCATCCTCCTCCGAAAATGAAGGATCAAGCACAAGTGAGGAGAGCTCTAGTGAAGAGGGAGCTTCATCATCCTCCTCATCCGAAGAAGAGGACATGGAAACTATGGTAACTAACCTTTCACCTAGTAAAATAGTTTCCATGATTTCTAGCCTCACTAAGGACTTGTTTAGAGCTAAAAAGAAAAACAAGAGCATGCTAGATCAAATTAAGGACTTAGAAAATAAGCTAGAAAAAGCATGCTTAAATGATAATGATAATGATGCATGCTCACATGATAACTATATGTCTTTGGATGTTAATGATGCATGCATAGAAGAAAATAGGGCTTTAAGGGAAAAGGTAGATCACTTGACCAAAGCCCTAGAAAAATTCACAATAGGCTCCAATACCCTTAACATGATAATTGAGAGCCAAAGGGCAAGCTTCAACAAGAAAAGCCCAGGATATAAAGAAAATAAAAATGAAAAGGCCTATAAATGTTTAATTGCTAGGGGTCATGACAAAAAGAAAGTAATTGTTAGAAAATGGATCCCTAAGGAGTATTTAGTGAACCCCATAGGCAAGAACTTATTTTAGGTTCCTAAATCCATCCTAAAGGGTTAGGAAAACCCTAGGATAGTCAACCATATGGACTTTACCTATATCATATTTTTGGTTGACTTAGGATGGCGGGACAACATTTTTGAAATAGTGTTAGGTGATGATAATGCACCTATAAGTAGATAAATCATGCTTTAGGTGATATTTGCTTTATTATCATGATGTAATACCTAATGCATGATCACAATTTGATGAATACATTTGTTTCATGATCATAATGTGAAATTAATTCATATACATCTTTATGATCATGTGGAATGATAGGATGATACTTAACCTTGATAGAATTGCATGAAAATAATGGTTAAGTATATACAAATACCTTTAGGATACATCTCATACTCACCATAGGCTACCTTGATTGAAAACTTAGCATGAGTGAGATGTTAGGATGATACAAATGTCCACTAATGCCTATGACATTTAGATGGTCATTTAAAGTATCAAAATAGCAATAATAGACCAATCATGGGAAAGACTTATGTTTAATTCATAGACATATTGCCCAAAGATCATGGTTGGATATTTTATATGTTTTCAAAATAAATTTTTACTTTAAAATCTGTGTGTTCATGTTTTGAAACAATCCAAAGCAAGACTAGGTGTTAAAATGGATACTAACATGATCAAAAACCTAGTGATTTTTAAAGCTTTTGGATTTTTGGCAAATCTCTGAAAATATAATGTTTTTTCATGGAAAACTATTTTCCCTTGATAAAGAATCCTAAAAGAAATATATTCCCCAAATTTCACTATTTTTCAAATTTTCTGGAATTTATAGTGCATTTAAATTATCGGAAAATCAAATTGAATTCATTGTACGATCATTGTCATCGATAGCAGATTGATGATGGATCAAACGTACAAGAACCTGATTTTATCATGTTTTTGACTGATTTTAATTTTTGTTTCTCTCTATACTTGATGTCATGATATATAAACTTTGTTTAATCTTTTTGATGGTGACAAAGGGGGAGAAAGATGTATATTTAAGTAAGGGGGAATATATTTAGGGGGAGTTTTCATGTATTAAGGGGGAGAGTTGCTAATCATGTTATTCACATGCTTTCTTTCCTTAATGTTTTATCAAATGTTTTTACCTAACTTAAATGGATTGCCACACATCAAAAAGGGAGAGATTGTTAGGGTAAACTCTTACCGTGATATGGTTTTGATGTGTGTGGCAAAGGGTTTAAGTTAGATTGTTATTATGATTTGATATGTGCGTTGGAGTCTTGCAGAACTTAGTAATTCGCACATGGAGCCTTGGTGGGTTCACCACTCACAAACTCGTGCTTGAGTCGGAGAAGGAGCATTGCAGAGTCGTGCACTTGATGCTGCCGAAGGACCGCCGGACGAGATGACTTGAAGCGAAGCCAAGGAAGCATACTTCGAAGGCAAGAGACGCGAAGGAGCATTGTAGAGTCGTGCGCCTGATGCTGCCGTGGGACGTGACCGCAAATGAAGAGAGCTTCGGCGAGGGACTTCGAGTGAGATGAGAGAATGAGTGAATTGTAAGTAGCTCATTAGGTGAACTTAGCCGAATAACTAAGTGACGGATGAGTTTTTCCGACATCAGTCGACTGCCATGAAATGACAGTCGACTGCTCTGAGTCGAACGCGGTTCGACTAGTATCCGACTGAGTGAATTTTGGCCCGAATGATCATCATAAGGTGGCGATCGAAGATTATCGATCACGAAGGCGCCGATCGAGTCAAGAGGGTTTGGGCAGAACTACTCGTGAGTCCGAGGCGATTGACTACGGAGGCGATCGGTGATGGATCCATTAGTCGACTGCCAAGGGATCCGTTGGACTACAACGGTCGGGATCCGACGTGTTCAGAGGTCGTTGAAGTGGCGGCAGTCGACTGCCAAGGGCGACAGTCGACTGGTGGCGGCCAACGGGAAGAAATCAACCTTCTCTATAAAAAGAGAGGGTGTGGGCTTGTGGATGCCTAATGCTTATGCTCTAAGTGACCATCCAAGTGCTCTACAAGATTCAAACTCCTTCTCTTAGTTTTCTTTCACATCTATTGTAAAAGAAGGAGTGTTCTTGAGTTGTAAGGGTTACCTCCACCTAGCTTAGTGCAAAGGAGAGACCAATAGTGATTTGGTTGCGGAGTGATTCACCGAGGACGGATCGGGGACCGTGGATTAGCAGCGTAGCCGTGAACTACGTTATATTATCTTGTTAGCATTGTTTTTATCTTTGCATTGTATATTTGCTTGTCTTGTTTGTTTCCGTTGCGCTAATTAGTTTTGTAAACAAACGAATTACGTCATCGAACGATTGAGGGCTATTCACCCCCCTCTAGTCGGCCACATCCACACTTCATCGATCCTACAGATGTGTATGACTCTTTGTGCGATAGAGAGAGTCTTGTGGATTGTATTCCTTGTATAGTTGACTTTTGGTTGACTAGGACTCCCCGTGGGATAGGGAGTGTGGCGAGGATACATGTATGGAGCTATGCATCATTACATTGCATGCATGCTGGCGATTAGGTCTCCCTTGTGTTGGTGCAGGGGCACTAGATAATCGAACCTGTGTTTTGATTATGACAAAGACACAAAGTTAAGTTTATATTGTTATCTCACGAGTTAAATCAAGTGTGCAGAAAAGTACTAAAGCTGGAGCTGAAGGCTAGCGACACCCGGAGGAAGCCGTGGTGGTCGGGCGACACTTGAGTGAATTCGGAGGGAGCCGAAGGAATCGAGTGGAAGGCCGGAAGCGAGAGCTACTATCGAGGTAAGCTCGTGTGAGTGAGAGATTGTAAGGTCGTGTCCTCTTTACGGGGACGACCGTAGGCGACGATTCGACTAAGACTTCCTGTGGAAGGTCTAGGTCGAGATCGGACGGTTAGAAACCGTCGTATTTATCATTTTCCGAGCTAATCTCTTACTGCAGGGAAGTGGCGGTGGCGATCATTCGGACATTGGGCGATCATTATTATCGATTGGTGATGAGATGCATCGATCGTATCATCGATCGGTGATGAGAGTCATCGATCGGATGGCGGCGATTACTTTTGCGCTAGGTCAGCGGATAACGTTTGTCCGCCAGCGATAAAATTTGGAAAAATCCATGATCCGTTCCAAAGAAATAGGAGACAAATTCAGAGGCTAAAGTCTATAAAAGGAGGGGAGGATTCATCTCCAAATCACATCAATTATTCATCAAGTGCTCCTACAACGCCAACGCTTCAACATCAGCGCAAAGCACGCGACGCCAAGTTTTGATCTTCTTCGTCGGCAGCAGATTCAAGTAATATTTTTGATATTATATTTTGTATTTTTATCTTCATAACGAGGTGAGGTAGGCTTGTTGCCTCATCCTCGTATATTCGGTTTTTGTAATCGTTGTCTCCTACCTCCAACGAGGAGGAGACGTTTTAGTGCTTTGCCCTCCGTACGCGGTCTAGGACCGATAGGGCCTTGGAGTAGCAACCGCTGGGTTGTGAACCAAGTAAAATAAACGTGTTTATTTATTTTCCGCTGTGCTTACTTTGCGTATCGAACGAACGAAAAAGAAAAGTTTTATGATCGCTATTCACCCCCCCTCTAGCGACGCTTCTCGATCCAACAATTGGTATCAGAGTGGGGGCGCTAAGATTTAGTGAAACCACCAATCTAGCACGTTTTGGTTTTATTTTCATATTTTTCGATTCGTATATTTCTTAGGTTTTTGTTTCCCGCACTACTAATCCAAGACCAAGTCTTGGTACATAGTTTTTTGTTGTGTTTTTGCAAGTACTAATCTCCTTCGGAGTACCTCACGATCAAACGAGCATAACTTTTGCTACAAGTGGACTCACGAAATGATCTACCCACCAAATCGAAGCTCTTTGAAAGATCTACACTTCTTACGGCGGGTTTACCCCCGTAACAAGCTATTTCCAGCCCCAAAATCCAACGTTTAGTACCCTTTCGGGGACATCGAAGGTCGTAAGTTTCAAATTTTTGTTAGTTTCTTATCCTCCTTATTTATTTCTGTTTTTTTTTCCTATTATTTCCCGCATTACTAATCCAAGACCAAGTCTTGGAATTCTCTTTGGTTTTTATTTGTGTTTTGCAAGATACTTAATGGCTCACATTGAGGGATATAGCACCACCCGACCTCCGTTCTTTAACGGAGATGATTTCCGTTATTGGAAAGGTCGGATGGAGTGTTTCTTGAAAACACAAGTCGAAACTTGGATAATAATCCAAACTGGCTTTGCTTTACCCACCAATGATCAAGGAGAGCCATTGGATTTCAACAAGTGGACAAATGCAACCAAGAGGCAAATCGAAGCCGATGCAAGAGCAACCCAAATATTGCAATGCGGCTTGTCAAGGAGGAACTCAACCGCATCGGACCATTCATTAGCGCCAAGGACCTATGGAATAAATTAATTGAGCTACGAAGGCGTCCGATGCTAAGGTATGTAAAGCGTGACCTTCTTTTCAATAAGTTGTATAACCTCAAGATGCGGGAACACGAGGCGGCAGCGCAACTACACGCCAGCGTCCGAGGACATTGTCAATGGCCTACACACCAACAAGGTCGAAAACCGTGACCTACTAAGGTGCGTTCTTAATTCATTTCCTAGGACTACCTTGTGGGCATCCATGGTCGATGCCTACAAGGTCTCTAAGGACCTATCGAAGCTTAGGTTAGATGAATTATTTTCCGAGTTTGAACTTCACGAGCAAACTAACGTGATCGGGCGAGAGAGGTATTGCTCTACTTGCGGGACAAAGAAGCAAGCCACCTACTAGGCAAGTAGATGAACTCGAACCCAAGACGAATCCGAATCCGAAGAGGAGGCCATAATAGTCAATATTGTCGGAGAATAGTTCGACAAGAAAGAAGGAAATTGAAGAATGAGAACCAAAGAAAAGGGAGCAAGGAAAGCCTTCCATGCAACTTGGGACAACAGAGAAGACATAGCTTACATGGCAAGAGCGGAGGAGTCAGTCGAATCCGGCCGAGTCCAACTACAACTCCGACTCCGGCCAGAAGATTATTTAGAGAGAAAACTCAAAGCGGACCAAAGGGAAAGTTAAGGTTGATTTCTCTTTAATTAGTACACTTTACAGACAATTAAAAGCTTAATAGGAAATTAACTAAGTCCGAGTCTAGGGTTGAGTCGTTACTTGAGGAGGTTGAAACCCTCAAGCAGAGGCTACTCTAATCTCTTCAACTAGTCAAGTTCAAGAGAGAAACTCAACCCAAATTGAAAAACTTGAGAAGGAGAATTCTCTCTTGAAAGACCAAGTTCAAGAGGTCGAGGCTAGGTTGGAAAAGTTCACGTTGGGATCTAAGAACCTTAACCGGCTACTTGGAACCCAAAGAGCCGTGTACAACAAAGCCGGACTCGGATTTAAGTCAAAGACTACGAATAGGTCTTATATGTCTATCGTAAATCGTAGTCATCAAAAGTCCAAGCATGGGTCCCAAAGGTTCTATTAAATTCACATATTAGGACTAATAAGTATTGGATTCCTCGGGATCAAGTTCATTATTTGAATAGACCTTATTGGTTCAATGGTCTAGGGAGCTAACACTAAAATAGTATACCCGCTTACTTAGCAAAACCATTGCATGCTTAGAATTTACATTAACTTGTGAACTTACTTAGAATCGTACATAACCAACTAAAATCCTTGAAAAGATTGAGCCTCGAGCCTCTTTTCATAAATAACTAGTTAGTCAACTCTTGATAATATAGTATCGGACGCCGAGATGATAGTACGTTAGGAGACAAAGTCTGTATTCGAGCTAGATAAGGCGTATCTAGCTTGGTGCACTTGACCGAGTAGAACTAGTGAAGCTACCTCGCCAGTATCCTAAACTAGTTAGACCGAGAAGTAACCCTAAGTGACTTAAGTGATATTTTCTTGAATTTGGCTTTGTCTAAGGAAGTGGTCGTTGTTCCGATCAAAGAAGGCCCTGTGCCTCGCCACGACCTGGAAGCCAGTTTCTCGAAAAGTTACTTAACGATCTAAAGGTTAAATCTGAATCTAACCCAAGGTTGACTATCTTTAATCAATTTAAAATCATCTCACAAAACATATAAGGTGAACAAATTATGAGACACATAGAATGGGTGAGATGTTAAGGATAATTGAAATATACTTGAAACAATCCCTTCAAAATACTACTTATTTTCTCAACTATTGTACTTAACAACTCGAGGCCAAAGTTTAGCGCCCCTACATCTCTTATACTTCATATATTTGACTAAGGGGAGAGCAAACTAATCTTAAGGGTTATATTATAAATCTTTAGATTATTAGTGCAGAGGACACACCTCGAACCAATCTATCTAACTATTGCTAGGCGCATGCTTGGACTCATATTTGATTTATCTAGATGCATTCATAAGCGACATTGTTTTAAACCCCTATTTTATACAAAAACCCCAACACTCTTTTTGATTTATGGCAAAGGGGAGAAGAGCGAAAGTTAAGGGGAGTAACACAAAATTTCATTTTGATTCATTTTGAAACACAAAATTTGTTTTGAAAACTAAAGTATCTCTTTCAAAACTCACCTAGGGTTAAGGGAGTTTTGGTTAAGGAGAGGATTTTGGGAATGGCATTCATCATCTACTATACTTGTTTTATGCTTTAATTTCCCTTAACTTTGTGTTGGTTTGCCATAGATCAAAAAGGGGGAGATTGTTAGTGCAGGGGCACTAGATAATCGAACCTGTGTTTTGATTATGGCAAAGACACAAAGTTAAGTTTATATTGTTATCTCACGAGCTAAATCAAGTGTGCAGAAAAGTACTAAAGCTGAGTGAAGGCTAGCGACACCGGAGGAAGCCGTGGTCGGGCGACACTTGAGTGGTCGGAGGGAGCCGAAGGAATCGAGTGGAAGGCCGGCGAGAGCTACTATCGAGGTAAGCTCGTGTGAGTGAGAGATTGTAAGGTCGTGTCCTCTTTACGGGGGATCAGTAAGCGCGATTCGACTAAGACTTCGTGGAAGGTCTAGGTCGAGATCGGACGGTTAGAAACCGTCGTATTTATCATTTTCCGAGCTAATCTCTTACCGCAGGAAGTAGCGGGCAATGATTCAGGACATTGGCGATCATATCGCTCGATCGATGAGATGCATCGATCGTATCATCGGTCGATCGATGAGAGTCATCGATCGATCGATGGCGGCATTTATTCGCTTTTGCGCTAGGTCAAAGATAAAATTTGGAAAAATCCATGATCCGTTCCAAAGAAATAGGAGACAAATTCAGAGGCTAAAGTCTATAAAAGGAGGGGAGGATTCATCTCCAAATCACATCAATTATTCATCAAGTGCTCCTACAACGCCAACGCTTCAACACCGTCATAACGCCGACGCGACGCCAAGTTTTGATCTTCTTCGTCGGCAGCAGATTCAAGTAATATTTTTGATATTATATTTTGTATTTTTATCTTCATAACGAGGTGAGGTAGGCTTGTTGCCTCATCCTCGTATATTCGGTTTTTGTAATCGTTGTCTCCTACCTCCAACGAGGAGGAGACGTTTTAGTGCTTTGCCCTCCGTACGCGGTCTAGGACCGATAGGGCCTTGGAGTAGCAACCGCTGGGTTGTGAACCAAGTAAAATAAACGTGTTTATTTATTTTCCGCTGTGCTTACTTTGCGTATCGAACGAACGAAAAAGAAAAGTTTTATGATCGCTATTCACCCCCCCCTCTAGCGACGCTTCTCGATCCAACACCTTGTAGTTGAGAGGATCGTCAGTCATCCTGCCTCCCCGGCCACTCGGGATGGTGGTTACAGGATTGAGTGCAGAGCATTGTTGTGCGTGCCGTTCTCGGCCACTATGAATGGTGGTAGCTGGAGATGTGCACTTGGCCACTGTGCGGAGTGGTAGTTAGCGCATTCACCCACTATAGACGGTGGTCATGTGATGTGCAGTTGTCCTGGGTGCGGTGCTCGTCTACTCATGGGTAGGGATGGAGCGGCTAGCAGCAGGGACCTCCGTGTGAGTAGCATATAGCTCTATGATGACTAGCTACTATTTTATACTACCCAACTCGGTCACTCGAGAGTGGTGGCGGCTGGAGTCAGAATAGTTGCCATGTCATGCCACATAGGCCACACTGGGATTGTGGTAGCGAGTAGGGATGCACAGGCATGACCATACATGTATGTGCATTGATGATATACATGTATGCATGTATTCGATATATGTTTTACATATGCCTGTGAGATGCTGCATATGATTGAGCTATGATTGCTGCATATGTTTGTACATCATGATACATGTTATTTGTATATTATATACTGCTGTGTGTTGAGCATGATATATGTGTGGGTCTAGACTATTGTATGCATTTGATTAGCGTCATGTCATAGTGTGGTATGGACCATGAGTTTATTACATGTGATTATATACTGTTCATATGTCTGAGTGTTGGTCAGATATGGGATTGACTTTGTACGTTATATGAGTTATGTTATTGTATATCTGTTCAGGATGATATAGCTTATAGTGTTGTAGACCGTCAGGTACGTTGGTAGATTACTGCATGTTCAGTTGATCAATTTAGTATATGCATTGAGTATGATTATACTGTGGTTACTTGTTATTAGATTTGGATAGGACTGTATGTCTATTTGACATATTCTATATACCTGTAGATCTTCACATGTATACTTGTAGATCTCTATATCCTGTATGTTGTCCATGCACTTTCTATATATTACCCCTGAGTTTATACTCACCACCCCGGACCCTGAGTTTTCTATCACCCAAGTAGCAGGTAGAAGATTTCCTTGGACGTTCGGAGCTCCGCCAGCTGATCCCATCTCACACCGGACGGATGGATATTTATTCCGTATTGTTGTATTCTTGTGGATTGTCGTTTTGGAATTTTACTCTGTATTGTTTCCGTATTTACGATATACGGATGTGTTGTATGTATTTGGTCTTTGATGTGATTTCTGTTTTGATTCTTGTTGTGTCAAAGTCACTCCGGAGTGCACAGTTAGGTCTTTGTATTTTGTTTATCTGTCAGTATGTTTCCGTTGTGTTTAGTATATTCATGTTTGCTTATTATGTTGTTGTTGTGGGCCTACGGGCCTTGTATTAACCAGATATGTTGCCACATATAGGAGAAATGTCGTCCGTTTGCTTTTCGGCACAGCATACTCTCGGGGCATGACACATGGAGCTTTACAATCATTGATACATGAGTCATCTTCAGCTCACCTCCTCCTCCATCTTAGAGTTTGTGAACATTTCTATTTTGACCTAGTGAAATTGTGAACTTGAATGTGTTTGAATTTGGATACTATGAATTTATGAAATTTGATGTTTTGGACTTTAAATTGGATGTATTTGTGAAATTGGATGTTATATTAGTTGTTGTTAAATGTAATTACTGTTAAATTATTTGAGTTGTATATTGTTAAGTTAAATTGTGTGATTGATATTGTATTACAGGATTTCGAATACAAATTAAATGAATTCTGGAAATCTGTACTTTCATGATTAGCAACGATTTTTTTCAATTTCGTCGCTAACTGTCGAAATGCAGCATCAGAATTTTGAGGTTTAGCGACGAAATATTTAATTTTGTCGCTAATTTTTTGCATATCAGTTGAGTCGTCAGTTGACGCAGTCGCATGATGTAGGATATTAGCGACGAATTATATATATATTCGTCACAAACTCGTCAATCGAGTTGCCAATCGAGGCTCCCTGATTCTGTGGCTAACCAAAAAATAGAAAGTCAACTGCTTTCTTGCGTCAGTCTACTGATATTTAGCGACGAAAAGAATCCATTTCGTTGTTAACCCATCAGTCGAGTTGCCAATCGAGGCTCTTCCGATTCTGTGGTTGGCAAAAAAAAAAATAGACAATCGACTGCTTTCTTGCATCAGTCAATTGATATTTAACGACGAATTTGGTATATTTCGTGGCCAATATTAGGGATTTTCCTCTTTCCGATATTCTAGATTTAACGACGAAAATTTTATTTTTCGCGATGTTTTTCCTTTCGTCGGTAATATTACCGACGAAAAAGTTATAATTCGTCGCTAACTTCTCTTAGCGACAAGCTTATTACGATGAAACTAGTGACAAAATATTATCGTCGTTAATATTATTTAGAGACGAATGTTTGGTATTAGCGACGAAAAAATTTTGTCGCTATTTATCATTTTTCTTGTAGTGGCTCTATGCCAAAAAGTCTTCTCGATCGAATGATGAGGAATCCACTTATCATATTCGAATATGTCACTTGGCTCCATCTTCCTCTAGCGTTGCTCTTGCAGTGATGAGTCCAGTGAAGAGCGCCCTTGTTGATACCAGTTGCAAGTCTTCCGAGCGAGCGAGCCGACTTTGATACCAATTTTAGGGATCGTGACGTGCGCTCGAGAGGGGTGAATAGCAATTCTCAAATTTTCTCGTTCGATTGCGTCGTTCTTGTCTACAAGTTAGTGTACAATGAAAAAAAATAGAAATATAAATAACAACTCACAATCACAACATAACAAGATTTACGTGGTTCAGAACCTACGATTCCTACTCCACGGCGGCGCTTTAATGATCGACACTCACTATGAACTCTTCTCCTTCTCGGAAACAATCTGGAAGTGGAGAAATCTCATACAATGGAGTTACAACAAAATTAACAACAAAAACAAGCAACTACAAGAAGAATGAAATACAAATGTAAAAAACACTTTATAAAGAAAACTTTTGATTGCTTGCTTGTTGGTTGTCTTTGGAATTCCTTGAAGGTCTGGAAAGCAGCAGTGTTTCCCCTTCAAATTCCTCAAGAATCGATGTTGAAATCCTTTATCTCGAGCTCCATTTAAAGCATATTGCTGTTGATTTCGCACTTGGCAGTCGACTGTCAAAAGGCAACAGTCGACTGCTCGCCTATCTACTGTCTTACAACGGACTAATCCACATTGATATTCTGAACAAAAGATATCCTAGTAGTCGGCTGCCAAACCAGTAGTCGATTGCCCAGTCAACTACTAGAGCTTCTGTGCTCGTGTCCACTACCACCAGTCGACTGCCATGGACCAGTCGACTAGTATAACACACTAGTCGACTGCCAAGACATAACAAGCAGTCGAGCCTTAGTCGACTACTCTGCCAGTCGACTGGGCTATAACCTCAGTCGATTGATAGAGTCAACTAGGGCTCTTGAGTGTTGAACACTCGACCAGTCGATTGGTGCAAAGCCCCAGTCGACTGATAAACCTCAACCATGAGGTTTAACCCAAGTATGATCCCCTCATACTTGATCCATCACTCTTGTCCTAGACCTAAGCCTTCTATCCACCTCCATCAGCCTCATGCCCTCAGGATCCGTCCGAGTCCTCTCTGACTCGTTTACCCTTCGTGCTAGCCTTCAAGTGCTTTCATCGGCTATATCATACCTTCGGGTACCCTTAGCTTAGACCTAAGCCTTCTACCCACCTCCATCAGCCTCACACCCTTAGGGCCATCCGAGTCCTCCACAACTCCTTCACCCTTCGTGTTAGCCTTCAGGTGCTTCCATCGACTATGTCATGCTAACCAGATCTCCTTTGCCAAGAGGTCGTACCTCCGAGACTTCTCCATTGCCAAGCCTCAATATTTGGACTTTCACCACTAAGACTACACACTTGAACATACGTAGCCAAGACTACACCCTTGAACTTTCCATTTGCAAAGTATCCAAGCTTGGACTTTCATCGCCAAGACTACACAATTGGACTTACGTGACCAAGACTACAACTACAAGAATAATAGGCTATTATGACATTTTCTTAACGACATTAATTTTATAGTGTAGTTATAAACATCTTATAATGACACTTATTAAAAATGATTTTTAGTTTTTTTTAAGTATCTAATTAGATACCTTTTAACGACATATATCATAAATGCCATTATACTTAATAAACATATTAATTTATGTTTACTAATGTTTAGGTTTTATTAACTTTTTCTCCGGTAGCCTTCTCACGCATACATCCCTTTCCATCTCGACCTTCGGACTTCACCTTTTCGCCGCCAACATCACCACCATTGATGTCGTTGTCAACGTCTATCTCCTCAATGTCAGTACGCTATCGTGATCACCTCCTTGACATTTCGGGTGTGTGTCGTTGCTTTGTCACAATGTCTCAACAACCATGATCACCTTCGTCGTTGGCCGCCACGCTCGACAGGCAACCTCCGATGACGACCACAACATGTGGTTGCAAATCATTAGTAGGTATGTTTTAATGATCTTCCCTTTTATCCACTTGAGTCTTTTGCGTTGTCAATCGAACTCTTTTGTGTTGCGGCGGGGGTTGTAAGGTTTGCTAGTTGAATGAATGATAGTTTTGATTAATACATGTTTCTATTTGTTTAAATCGGTAAACCAACATTTTCAGCTTTTCCTCTGCAGTTTCTTGAATCTTGAGTTGTTATTTCTCAAAAAAAAAAAAAAAAAAATTAAAAAATAAAAAATCTCACTGATCTTCTTTGGACGGATATGGTATTAGAATCCCTAATAATTTTCAATGTAACATTTTTGTGTTGTGTTCTCCACCAGCAACTTTAAATATAGTTTTGTTGAAGTCTGGTGGATCCATTGGGAGATAAGTCCTGGGAGACAATATACTTGCTAAAATGCATTGAATGTAATTGGTTGTATGTTACATTTGATTTGTTAAACGCCCATTTGTTGTATGTTACATTTGATTGGTTAAACACCCATTTGGGAGTATATTGTTGTATGTTACAATATACTTGCTTTTGTGTTTGCGCATGTAAACTGTGATTCTTCATAAAATTCTTAGCTAAACATTGAATATATACCTATATTCCTCTTCCATGTTGGTTTGTGGGTTTTGTCAAGCCTAACCACGACTGATTGTTTTCTTAGTGAACTGGAGGAGCACCGTAGAGGAAGGAGCACCATTTAAGTCGTGAGTTTGCTTGGTAGATTTTTTTTTTGTTGATCTTCCTCTGTTCTTATGCGTATTTTTTGATGACCTAAATTTTTTTATTTGAATCTTTCACCTCTTCAATGTTTCTGCATTCCGATCTTTAGCTTAGGGTTCCTTGGTTGCATTCTCATGCACAAAGCAAGTCCCATAAGTCTTCACCTACAATTTTTTTTACCCACACAACTCTCTTACCCACACATAGGCATATTACAGCAAATAAAGATATCCTAAAAGCAAGAATTTATAGGCATATGGAAATACTATTCGGAGATTCGATGCATGGTACTTTCATAATCTTTGAGACTTTGATAGTAAGGTGTCCATTAGCATATAAAGCTTAATGTACGAGAGTAACTTTGAATAACTCTTAAACTTTTATAGAGTTTAGCACATTTGATTTTTGTATATTCCTGTTCTTAGTCCCATTAATTTTGTTTGCAATATGGCGTGAAGGATTCTAATATGACTTTTTCACATTCTAGTAATGAAATTTCTTGTTTTACAATCAGTAATAGATGAACATTTAGGATGGATCTAAGTTGGTGGATGAATATTTATAACCAATGATAGATGAATATAATGCATTATTCTTAGTAACAATTAGATTGTTTAGTTAATTTTATATTATCTATAATTTGTAATTAACTATTGTTTGTAATAGGAATGACTCCTAAGCGTCGACCTAATAGAAAATTTCATTTCAAACTGCAACTTGAGAGAGATATGCAACCGTTAGGTATGAGTACAAATCACACATATTGATATTCAACTAAACGAGATATTATCTAATTTTATACATCATAAATTTATTATTTGTTGGAAAGAAAAGTAAACTTTTAATTAATCTTGAGCATTAAATTAACGTAAAATTTTATAGTCTTTTCCCATGTGCCTAATGCTTATTTGTTTTTTTTTTTACATGAATTGATACTCTTATAAATGCTGACAATATACAAGGTATCTTGAATAACCAAAGAGATGTAGATTCAAATCAATTCCAAATTGATGTGCAAAATAATATCACATATTCAACTGAACAAGGTATTATCTAATTTTTTACATCGTAAATTTTTTGGTGCTGAACAAGATATTATCTAGTTTTCCTGCTCTGCTTGATTTCTCCGTCCTCTTATATTCCAATTCATCTTCTCAAGGAACGAGATTTTCTTTTTAAATATTTTTGAAAGTAAAATTTAGCATGTAGTTTTACTGGTAGAAGCCTAGCTTTCATGCTTGGTTTGGATGTGTGACGCCTTTTAAGCCTGTGTTGCATAGTATGTTGTGTACTATGATTTGTCTGGATAGAATAATTATGAACGGGCACTAATACAACATTTGCTGGTAGTAAAGCAATGTGGCATTGACAAAATCTCATTCTTTATGATTGAGCAACGAAAAGGCTTTGATGTGGAAACTAGGAATAACCTTTGATCTGTCGCTTCCTTTTTCATGGGTAAAACAACTTTACATGCATCTTTTTAATAGTTGTTGAAAAAGCTTGACATTCGTCTTTGATTTTTAGTTGAGCACCGTTTCTTGGTAGTAAAACACAGTTTTGAAATTAACTTGCTAATTGAAGATATTAGGAACATATTTATGAGAACTTTAGCAGTAAAAATGCCTAAATGAAAACCTCGTATAATGTGCAGCATGCTGTATAATGTGCAGCATGCTGGGGAGCCCAAGCCCTTCTATATCATTTTATTTGCTTTTTTTTTTATTAGAATAGATAAAATTATAGAGGGTGATAATATAAAAGTTACCTTGAATAATCAAAGAGATGCAGATTCAAATCAATTCCAAATTGATGTGCAAAATAATATCACATATGTTGAAAACACTTCTTCAGTTCCATATTAAAATGATAATATAAATAAAGAATCTAATAAAAGTAACATATATGAAAATTATAATATTTTATTTTATTATTTATATTATGTCTTATATCCTCTTATATGTGTATAGATAGTGATGATGAACTTCATAATACTGAGAGGGAAAAAAAAGGTCCTACATTTATGAAAGAAATCTGGGATCAATTTAGCACATTACCACGCATTAATATTCCATGTGATAATAAGGAACGATCTATAGGAACAAAAAGAAATAAATTTACTGATTTTTTAGGTTCTTTGGGCAAGAAATGGTAAGTATTATCCAATTGACGTCGAAGATTGACATAAAATGTCAATGGATAAAAAAAAGACATGTTAAATGTTCTAAAAGGTAAATAAATAGTTTTTGTATAATTTTATTATTTACGACTTTTAATTTATGTAATAATAATTTGTCTAAATATTTTTGCTATGAAAAGTACGATCTTCCTCTAGGGACAGAAAATTGGACACTATTCTCAATAGAAAAAAAATAGAGAAATTGGAAGTCTAAACTCAAAAAGAAGTACTATAATCCTGAATTATCAATTCAAGTCCTTTTACAACAGAGACAGAGAGATGAAAGAGTTCGTGCAAAATAGTACATGAGACTAATTATTTTTTGGAACATGAAAAAAAAATAAAGGTAGACATTATTTTTTATTTATAATATAATTATTTAAAACAGTATGTGTACTTTTATTTTGTGTACTAAGTGTAATTTAATATATTAGGAAAGGAGCGAAAAAAATAAAGCTATCAGAAAGCACAAAATAATGCATCAGACAACTGGAAGGACATCTTTTGCTTAAGTGCAATACAAATTGATAATTCATCTTATTCACATTATAATTGTATATATGCTATTCTTCTCGGTTCTAATACATGTATAAAGTAGTAACCAAATATATTTTCAGGAAAAAGAAAAGGGACATCCTCCAACTCGAGTTGAATTATTTCAGGCTTGTTTTACTCATGTCAATGGAAGTCCCTCAAGCAATGTTGTAGCAGAAAGATTGGTAAACTATTTTATACTCATCAACTATATTAAGTTTAAAATAATTTATTTTAATTATCATTATGTATTTAATAAGTATCAACATGTCATGTTTTGATAAAGGCTGCAATGAATGAACTAACAAATCAACTACCTGAAGATTCTAATGATCCGATGAGTCAAAATAATATATTTGCTCAAATCATGAGACCAAATAGATCTGGTCGAGTACGTATGCTAGGTGATGGTGTTAGTCCATCTGATTTATGGGGGGGGGGGGAGTTCTTAATCGTGGCACATGCAATCGATTAGTGATGGAACAACATGCAAAATTTTAAAAAATGGATAAACAAATTAAAATGCAAGGGTGACATATTGAAATGTTAGAAGCAAAGATTTCTAATCAATCAGACCAGAACCCTCTTCCAAATTGTAATAGTAATCAACATGTATCATCAAGTAGTAATCCATAAATTTCTATTCCTCGTCATTCATCTTTACGAGTAAGGTTTGTTTAATTTCTTTTTTACTATATGTTTTGCACATCTTCAATCTTTTATCTCTTTTTGACTTTTTTGTAGATTGGATGTTCCATTTTGATTAAAAGTTTATTTGATTCAACAAAGATTGTGGCAAAAGGAGTGCTCCATAGTATGGATCCAAATACTATAGTAGGGAGACAGACATTAGGACCAAATTGGTGTGAAATAAGAATACAAGTTGTCTTAGACCACAAAGAGAGTTTAATTAGACCTTATGATCTTTTACATACATTTGAGGATACACTTGGAGGAATGATAGTTTAGCCTTATCATCTGGTATAATTTTTATATTTATTGTGTTACTATAATTTTAAATAAATATGAAATGTATTTGCAGTTAACAACAAGCGAAGATCACTATTAGATGCATATGGAATGATACTTTGCATTTCCTTGTTTGGTATGATATCTTACCATTATTTCTATTAACGTTGGTTGTTTATTATTTTATTTCAGTACTAATACAAATATATTCATTGTATTTGTAGATGAGGGGTACCTAAATTTTTGCGAATCAATATTATGATTGAAGATAGTTTATCTAGTTGAGTTTCTTTTTACAAGACTTTGTTAGTTTTAACATTTAATATTTTGAGAATAGTATAGTTAGTTTTGGATGTAAAAGACTCATCAAAACATTTGTAACTTTGACTCAATGATTGTGAAATGAATATAAATTTTCTATTATCACTTTAAATTGTATTCTATAATTTTTTATATTCTGAACAGGAGAAGACTTGTGATGATGTATAAATATTGAATTCATACTTATATTAGGGATCATTTTAATGTATTTATAAATTATTATAATGACATTAATAAATGTCATTATTGATTAACTAAGGTTACATTTAAAAATAATCTTATAAATTAACTTTACTGATAATTTTTATTGTCCTTATAAAAAAATATAAGAAATTTATAAATATCAAAATAAATAAGTTGATGTGACATTTGGTTTTTTCTTTATTACAATGATAATAAGACACAAGTAGATGTCCTTGAAATATGTCTTTTCCTGATATTTTAGTATGTTATTATATATCTATATTAAGACACTTTTTATGTTAATATTTGTATTGTATAATGATATTATAAAATGCCAGAAAAGCGAGTCGATCTAAGACGACATCACTTTATAGGGTATTTTTCAGTGATGTTACTAAAATCTTAGTTTCACTAAAAATATACTATAAGGACATTTATGAGTGTCCCTAATGACCATTATTCTTGTAGTGACCCTTGGACTTTCCATTTGCTAAGTATTTATACTTGGACTTCTCCATTGCCAAGGATCCAATCTTGGACTTTCTTTGCCAAAACTCCAAACTTGAACTTCCATTCGAGTCTCACTCGAGCTAGGTCAACCTTAACCTGAAGACGATTGCTCAAACAATCGCCTCCTCACAATCTCTCCCATATGACCTTTAATATCTCAATCATCCACTTGTCATATGATCAACATGTGGTCAAATCCATTGTCAAATATCAAGACACTACTCAGTCTCACTCGAGTTTGGTCAATCGCGACTTGGGTCGATTGCACCAACAAAGACTTCAACCTTGGACTTTTATTTGTCAAGTATTCATACTTGGATTTCTCTATTGCCAAGGATTCAAACTTAGACTTCCCTTGCCAAATATTCAAACTTGGACTTTCATTCGAGTCTCACTCGAGCTAGGTCACCCCTTGACCTGAGGTTGATTGCTCCAATAATCTCTCCCATCTGACATTGGATATTCCAAACATCCACTTGTCATATGGTCAATATATGGTCAAAATATATTATCAAATAATGGTCAAACCCATTATCAAATAATAAAATCCTACTCGAGTCTCACTCAAGTCTGGTCAATTGTGACCTGGGCCGACTGCACCAACATGTTGTATTTTGGATCTCATATAAGGAGGATATAACCTCGGACAATGTAGGAAACAATATAGACGAGTTCTCCATTCAACTCATTCCCCCATGTTCTCTTCCTCTCTATTGAGCAACCCACTCGACAACTCTTATGTGACAGTATTCGAGTGCATGTTTGGTTCATCACGAACAACTCATGCTTGGTGTGTATGTGGTCCTGTTATTGTTTCTTGGGAAGCAAATGTTCATCATAATCGGATGGGATGAATCTGTTTTTTAAAAAAATATGTCAAACAAGGCCTCAACATCTCTTTCCACTTAGTGACTCGACCATTCAGGTCATTTGGGCGACTTGACCATTCAGGTGACTCGATGACTCGAGTGACTCAGCCACTCAAGCAATTCAACACTCCACAACTTAGATACTCAATCAGCTTGGGTACTCAACCAACTTAGCCACTCAAACAGCTCGACACTCAACAATTCAATCACTCAACTAATTTTCCCATTCAGCCAACTCGAATATTCATTCAACTTGGATATTCAACACTCAACAACTCATACACAAGAAGATAGCATACTCAAACTTTTAAATTATCCATCGTAGAGTTTGTGAACATTTAGGTTTTAAGCTACTGAAATTTGGAACTTGAATGTTTTGAATTTGGAGTCTTTGAACTTGTGAATTTGGATGTTTTGGATTTGAAGTTAGGTTTCTATTGATGTATTTCAATTATGTTACGTAATAAATCATGGTTAAATATAATTGTTGTTGAATTGTTTGATTTGTATGTCGTTAAATTATCTATTGAAAAAAATTGCATGATTAAATTTGTATTACAGGATATAGAATACAAATAAATGGAACTCTGGAAATTTGTATTTGCATGATTAGTGACGAAATGTAACAAAATCGTAGCTAATCGTCGATACACGAACATCAGGATTTGCATGGTTTGTGACGAAATAATAAATATTTCATCGCTAAGAATTGACAGTCGATTGGTGCCTTCCGCCAGTCGACTGTTGCTTCACAGCAGGCCAATTTCTGAGTATAAGTCGACTGCCCCAAAAATGCAGTCGACTTCCATAAAATATTAGTAACAAATACTGTGAAAGATTCATCGCAAAATATTCAGTCGACTGGTCAGTCGATTAAAAAATATTCTATGGTTGGCCAGATTATGGATAGTCGACCAGTTTCTTCTACTAGTCAACTAATGATTAGCGACAAAAGATATTATTTTCATCGCCAATATTCGTGATTATCCCCATTCCGATATTCCAATTTTAACGGCGCAATATTATTGTTAGCGACGTTATTTTTCATCGTCGTTAATATTAATGACGAAATATTAAAATTTCGTCGCTAAAGGTTCTTAGTGACAAGCTTATTGCGACGACATATTATCGTCATGAATATGATTTAGCGACGAATATTGTGTATTAACGACGAAAAAAAAGTCATCGCTAAATATCATTTTTCTTGTAGTGCATCATACACATTCATTTCAATATGCATATCTAAATTATGTCTTAATTTCAAAATGAGACCAATACTCAAGTTCATAGAAAATGGACTTCCTCACAGTTTTCTTTTTCCACATGCTATTTGCAATTGAATTAAAATATCATTAGATGTGAATGCTCGTGGAGGAGGTCTATTTTCAATCCTACCATTAAATTTCTTGCCTATACACCATGAATGATTTAATGGTAAGCATCTACGGTGACCCATATAACATAACTTATTGATATATGACTCTGCATCTGTATCCACATTACAAATAGGACATGCTTTGTATCCTTTGGTACTCCATCCAGAAATCATTCCATATCCAAGAAAATCATGAATGATCCATAAAACAATAGCACGGAGATTAAAACATTCTCCAGTTGATGAATCTAGTGTCATAATTCCATCATGTCATAACTCTTTTAACTCTTCAATTAACGGTTCAAGAAAGACATCAATGTTTTTCCTAGGTGATCTTGGACCAAGAATAAGGAGTGTCATCAATGTATAAGCTTGTTTCATCATCTGCCAAGGAGCCATATTGTATGAGACAAATATCACAGGGCACATGCTGTATGAATTGGACATCATCCCAAATGGGTTAAATCCATCACTAGCTAAACCAAATAGAACATTTCTTGGTTCAGAAGCAAAACTTAGATACTTATCAAATTCTTTCCATACAATTGCATCAGCAGGATGTCTCAAAACACCTTTAATTTCTAATTGTTTTTCCTTATGCCAACACATTCCAATAGTTGTATCTTTATGCAAATAAAATCTTTGCAATTGTGGCTTTAAAGGGAAGTGTCTAACAACAACTTTGGGTATTTTTGAATTTTGCTTATGATTTAGAATGTAACGTGACTTCTCGCATATTGGACACTTTTCAAGATTTGCACAATATTTTCTAAATAATTTACAATCATTTTCACATGCATGTATTGTTTCATATCCCATTTCAACATTCTAAAGTATCTTTTTTGCAGCATAGTGAGACTTTGGGACATAGTTGGGTTGCGGAAGACAACTTTGGAGAAACTTTAATAGCATATCAAAGGAACGATTAGACCAACAATTGAGTACTTTAATTTTCATTAAGTTTACCAAGAAACTAAATGTCTTCACCTTACTTTCTCCCTTATATCAATCTTGATCGACTTCTTCAAACAATGATTTAAACAACTCAGATGTTGCATTATTGTTACCATTGCCCATGTTAATTTGTCTATTCTCTTGCATGACTTGTTCTAGGTCAAGTAAGTTGTTCAATATGCCAACAAATTCTGGATCCTCACATTCCACTTCATTTATCTCATTATCATTTTGAGCATCAATTCTTACATCTATATTCTTAGATAAATCTACAAACTTTTCACTATGATTATTCCATATCAAATAAGTTTGATCGAATCCATGCAGATGAATATGAGTCTTAACCATTTCAAGATCTCCAAACTTTAAATTTCAACATAAAATACAAGGATATCTAATAACTGATGACCCATTTTTCATGTGACAAGCTGCAAAATTTAAAAATTCCTTAACTCCATTCTTATACCTCTGACTAATTCTATTTCGCTCCATTATTCAATTTTTATTCATTCTTCAAAACCTGATTATGTGATGTAAATAATTTATATCAATCACATAATTTATTACATTATCAATCAAGCAATCAAATATCGCTGGATAAAGATTGCAAGCTTTCCATGTCAACATCAGTTAGATAATATCTAAATGAACTAAGCTCAAGTCAAGACTAAGCCAAGGAATTGACAATTTGACACTATGTATGGATGCCTACGCAAAATCTAAAACTCTACATAATAAATTTCGCTACCAACAAGATAGTCTAAAAACTTAATAATCAATTTATAGAATGCCCAACTAGATAAAGAACATCACTGAAGACAGACAATTTGCTAAATCCTAAAATCTATAACTAAATAAAGATTAGGACTTAACAATAAATCTTTAAGTAAAGTACAGGGTCGGTACTCATGTTCTTTTTTCCTTTGATTCCATTTTCCTTGGTGGATGTAGGATATCATCACATTAATTACTTGGAAAGGTTGCAACTTGAATCATCACATCAAATGCGCGCACGTTCGTATAGACGATTTCATTAAAAATATATTAATAATAAATAAAACAAGATTAATGCTTATAAATATTGCATTGATTATATTTTTATAATTATCGAATGCTTGATTGTCTCCATCCTAATTCCTAATAGACGTTCTCAGCTATCAATTATAAGCCCAAAACTTGCACAATATCATTTTCTTTAGTTTAAGTAATGAATCATGAGGGTAAAGGTATTATACGTTAGAATTCATTAGTTGATGGGTCCTTAAATCACTGAAGCTAATGTGGATTTCCAATTTACTATGCTAACAGATTGTAATATAGATTTCTAAAATTTACAATGCATGCTTATTCCATCGATTAATGACCTACTTGTTTAATGTTGCCACATGCATTCATTGGAATACATATAATTAAAGAAAGCAATTACAGAAATTAACAGTTATATATAGAAAAAAAAAACAATTGTTTGTGGGGATAAAAATTGAAATAAAGCTTACCTTTTTCTATTCAAATGAATCTATAGAAAAAGATGAAAGCAATAAGCCAATAAATAGAAAAGAAAGGATCAATATCGCTTCTTCGACGTATAATGAAGGAGAAAAGGACCAATATCGCTGTTGAAGAAACGAAGCCAAATCGAGGATGACCCGATTTGGGAAGAACGAGCAGAGAATGACCCGAGCCAAATTGAGAAAGAGAAAGGGATCAGCGTTGCTTCTCCCTTTTTCAATCAACGTCGAACGGAGGAGCGGCGGAGGAATATGGAAGAAGAAAAGTCGGTGAGGCTTTTCTTCGCGGAAAGAATGGGAACTTCGAGCGTGGGTTTTACCTTTTGAGTTTCCTAAAGAAAATTAATATTAAACTAAGCATGGGATTTATAATACGGGATAAAGAAAATTAATATTAAACTAAGTATGAAATTTTTAATACCGGACAAATTGAGTTTCTTAAGGAAAATTTAGTATATTGATTATCTATTAAATATTTATTGATAATAATAAAATTTTAAAAAATAAAAATTCAAATAGTCAAAATTTTATAAAAAATGTATAATGGAACACGGTGTGCAATCGAGAGATGACCATCGGACATGGCATACGATCGAGAGCGCAAACGATGGAGGAGTTAGACATGGATAGCAATCGTCGCGTGAGGTGGGCAGTTGCGGCACACAAGCGAGAGGGGCGGCGAAACTGAGACTGATCAGTGTAGTGGCAAGCAAGAGGGGTGTCTTGCGATCTCATAGTGGAAACACCGATAGAGATGATCGACAATCGATGTGCGATCGAGGGAAGAAGAGGAGAGCTATAGCGAAAGAAGGATAGGGCACTGGAGAGTGAGAGAAATAAAACGGGTTCATATAGGAAAACTTCCAAACTCTAAACCATAAAATCCTGCCAAAGCCTATTTAATCTTTTTCTATAAAATATAAATTACATTTAAATTTAAAAAAAAGAAATCTTAAAATTTTAATAAAATTCCCATAAGCTAATTACACATTGGATCTTTATGTAATTCGATTTAAATTCCGAAGAGTTTTTCGTCGTGAGATTAGAATTTCATTGGAGGTTTACATAAGTGTGAAGAAAGAAACGGAAAAAATAGATGTTAATGTAAATAAGAAACGAAGGGGTAAATAAAAATATTAAAAATTTCATATAATATTTTTTAAATTTTTTATTGAGTAAAATTAATATAAATATTAAAAATTCTATATAAAAATTTATATTTATAAATCAAATTTAACTTTAATCAGTAAAAAAAAAAATATTAATAACAAATTAAATATTACCGATCAAAGTTAAATTTGACCAGTAATAATTAAAAATTACGAATTTAATTTTGATCGGTAAAAAAATATAAACATTACCAGTCAAATCAAATTTAACTTTGATTGATAAAAAATTAAAATTACCAATTAAATTTAACTTTAGCTAATGACAAATTAAAAATTACTGGTCAAAATTTAATTTTGACCCGTAAAATTAAAAATTACCAATCAAAATTTAATTTTGACTAGTAAAAATTAAAATTTACCAACCAAATTTAATTTTGATGGGTAAAAAAAATAAACATCATCAGCCAAATTTAGTTTTGGTTGATAAAAATTAAAATTATCGATCGAAATAAATTTTGATTGATAATTATAATTATCTACCGATTAAATTTTATTTTGATCAATAATTTTAAAAAATTATCAGTCAAATTAATTTTGGACAGAAAAAAGTCGTCGATAATTTCTCACTTTTGGACGGAAAAATGCGTCTAAAGGGGGGTGTAGGAGGACTATTTCATCTGTCCCCGTATTTGTATAAAGCAGTATTTAAAAAAATATAGAGGTTTTATTTTTCACTGCAATTACAATCTTACTTTTTACGTCATTTTTTTTTCATACTATTTTTCTTCGGAGGAGCTTCGCGAACATCCTGACTCTCTCTTAATTTTTTTTATTTATAGAAGTCAAAATTCACAGCTCAATTCAGATGAAATAAATTATTTTCCGGATGTGAATCAAGCCACTGACCTGCATTGTTATCGAGTCAAACGACTCAAAAAAAAAATACTGAACCGAGGAGGAGAGAATAAATGAGTACTAATAAAAACTACCTCAGTAGACCAGTATTTCAAGTAATCGATTTTTATTGAGAAAAAAGTCTATTATAAAGATATCGTAACTAAAAATTAACTCAGTATTTTTTGAGAATCTACACTTTAACACTGCACCATAATTCAAGACTAATAAACAACTCTACGAGGAACAGTGATAATATGGCACTAATATATGTAAATTTACTTCTTCCTAGATGAGATGCAATCTTCCATCGTGGTCTATATGAAAAAAAATTGTAAACCTACATTCACATCCCTATTATGACTAAGGGAATAAAGAAGATGCATTTACCATTTAATTCAAATTTTCATATATAATTTTGATTATGTAATTATCAAATTATTATATATAATTTCAAAATAAAAAAAATTCTTTGAGATAATGAAATTCCGAATTATATATCATATTATGTATCATTTACTAATATGACGGTCATAATTCATTACTTAAAAATCACTCAATATTTGAATCAAATAAAATTAAATCATATAATCAAACAAGTTATCAATACACCTAAAAGCTATGGTCACACTGTAATAAACAACAAATTGATAGAGAGAAATGTATAGTACGCAGGAGGAACTAAGAGGACAGAAGTGATGTCATCAAGAGTGTCCCAATCAATTAGAAATCAATATATTTCTCAAGCTTATTGTCTATAGTTATAGATAGTAAAATTGAAGTCACTATTAGACTCCCTGATAGCATTTCTAAGTGTGTAAATTTGTTACAAAGTTGACATCAATTTAAAATGTAATAATTTTGAATTTGAATCCATAATTCTTAAGGAACTTAAGGATTATTTAAGTGTCTCTAAATGTCATTAGATAATTCAGATGTCTCAACTTTGGTTCGCTTCGCTTGACTACCCTAAAGATAAATGATTTTCCCCTAACTCATCTATTGAATAAATTCAAAATTCAATTTATACACACATACAACTTATTATTTCTCTAAATATTTTACACTGCATAACATCTATGGGGCCACACTTGAATATAGAAGTCATAATTCACGAGATTACCTGAGAAAGGGAGCTCCATGATAATCCTATCAGCAGCGGAACTTGGGACGAGCATAAGATTGCAAAAGGAAAACCAGCCTTCTTTGCCATGCGAATAACAATAACCAACAACTTTAGTCCAAATAAATATTGACGATAGTCTAATAAATTAATTTTTGTATTGACTGGAAAAATACACTTGGAGGAATTGTGGAGTCCATAAAATCAGACTTGGACACAATGGCTTGATCTGTTGTTCAGCTATGAATTATCATTATTCGTTTACATGTAAATTTTTTTAATAATAATGTACAAAGAATTAGCGAAAGGAAACAGAAATTTCCAGTTTACCCCAGTATTTTTAACTTTAAGCTGGTCCACGTTAGACTGATCTCCTGAAGGCCATGCTGTTCCGCACAAGGTTTTGTCTCAGGTTCCTCAGAGAAATTGCCATTCATCTTCTTGGGTCTGATCATCAATTCCGCTGAAATTTTTTGAGCAGAAATCATCCAATCTGTTGCCAACTGCGCAAGAATCATTCTGCATAATTGGTTTTGAAGTTTGGAGATTTTGGACAATAGTGAACAAAGGGGCTCCATCTGATTTATCTGCCAGCTGAGTGGCACGAGAGCAGAAGTCTTCAAAATCTTCTGTAGAATGTTGAAAATATGGAGGAAACAGAAATGGATTTAGCATTGATGTGAGATATTTGAGAAGAATCATCTCCGAAGGAAGATAAACTAACCCTTATCTCTGCAGTAAAAACCAATGGCTAATGATGGGTCTATCATGTCTAGCGGCAGGTGACGCAGAGTGCTGAGATCAATCTTAATCGATAAGCAAAGGAAAAAAGTTCGAGCATGTAGGAAATTAGGGTGGGTTTACCAACATACCTGCATTGATATGAAGAGCAATCAGCTTCCAGATCATCCTTCTTGATATCAACAGCCTATTATAGATAGTAATTACTACAGCTCTCAGATGATTGAATAGGAACATGTCTCCAATTGGAAAAATGAAAACAAGGAAAAAGGGTGAAAATTATTTTATCAACTGCATTTTTGACGGATGCCATCTCGTAAAACATGCTGGTAGTATCATCTCAACTCATCTTTTTGAGGAGGTTATGCCCAGATCAATTAAATCTCTTTTAACAAAAAATTTGAAATCTCATGAACAAGATCAACAATGCAGATGGAAGACACCTGCCTTCAATGAGGTCCTGTACGGTTTCAATATCTTGCTTAGGGATGATTATTTTATAACTTGCACTAACACTGATGCAGGGGCATCTAACAACAAACGCGATCTAAATACACTAAAATAGGATTTTGACTTTTTTGTGTTAAAGTTTTTTTTTTTTTTTTGCTTTCTTGCTTATTAAAACATTTCTGTTAAAATTAGTTTATTTTTTTTAGCATTAAGAAATTTTCTCTTTCTCTAAGCCTATTTAAATATAGTTTTAGTCTCTTATAAGGTATTCAGTTTTGATTAATAATATTTCTTTTCATTTAAACTAAGAGGTGTCCCCCTTTGTTAGCGAAACCCCTCCTCCTACGACTCTTTCACTCTCCCTCTTTTCTAACTACGCACAATTAGCATCCATTCCGCTATCCGCCTACGTTAGTTGGTATCGGAGTCTTATATCCATGGAAGATCGATGAGGATGTGGTCGTGGTCGGCAGGTTCCGATTGAGGAAGCCACACCTCAACATCAAAATCCCACAGAGACCATCGAAGATCTACGGAGGCAAGTCATAGAGCTAATCCAGTAGTTGGCTGCACGAGATTTAAATGATCGTGAAGTACTAGATCAACACTCTACCACGAGTCTTGACAATTCATATCATCGAGGTCACCATGGGCGTGTCGAACGATATGTAGACCTTAGTTTTCGTGTTGATCTCCCCGAGTTTTTTTGGTACTTTACATGCAGAAAATTGTATTGATTGGCTTGATGGAATTGAACGAATTTTTGAATACAAAGAAATCCCTGATCGTATTAAAGTAAAACTTGTTTCCCTCAAGCTCAAGGATCGAGCCTCAGCTTGGTGGGAACAACTCAAGCGCTCACGTGAGAGACAAGGCAAGACCAAGATTACCACTTAGGACAAGATGAAGAAGCAACTGCGAGGTAACTTTCTTCCTTTCGGTATACCCAATCATTGTTTTTGCATCTTCATAATTTGAGATAGGGTGCCCGATCTATCAATGATTATACAAAAGAATTCTACCAAATTGCTGCTTGGAATGATCTATATGAGACAGATGATCAACTGATTGCACGATATTTAGGAGGCCTGCGACAACACTTTCAGGATAGTCTCAGCTTGCACTTTTTTTTGACGATTTCCGAAGCTCATCAGCGAACCTTGGTACTTGAAAAGCAACAAATTCGGAAGCCCCCGATTCGAAGCAACCGAGCAATCCACCCCCAGGAATCTCAGCCTACACCACAGCTTCTCCCTAAAACTACTATCAAATATTTTCGTTGTGGTGAACCAGGGCATAAGACTCCCGAATGCAAGAAATTTGCCAAAGGAAAAAACATGCTAATTGAAGAAGAAGATGATGAGACAACCAGCGATCCAACATATGGTGAAGATAACAATGACGAGATCCTCTATGGAGATGGTCAAGAAATGCTAGTTGTTCATAAGACATTTCTCACTCCCAAGGAAGAAGCTAAGGATGATTGGTTGAGAACAAATATTTTTCACACTACATGCACCATTGCGGATAAAGTATGCAAGATGATCATCGATAGTAGTAGTTGTGAGAATGTGGTATCTGGAGCTGTGCAAAAGTTATAATTGAAGACAGATCGTCATCCTAAACTGTACAAACTATCTTGGCTCAATAAGGAGAACGAGGTAATAGTTAAACAATGATGCCTTATTTCTTTTTTCCATTGGCAGTAAATACTTCGATGAAGCATGGTGTGACATCGTGTCAATGGATACATGTCACATACTATTGGGACGACCTTGGCAATACGACCATAGCACTATCCATGATGGACGGAAGAACACTTACACCTTCCACCTCCAAGGGAAGAAGATCATGCTAGCCCCACAACGAAAGGATTCTCCACCAATACCGGTATCCACTAGCTCTTCTCTCCTCTCTATATCCAGATTTCTAAATGAAGTAGCTCAAGAAAAGGTTGTCTACGCCTTACTACCTCACCCAAAAGACACAACGGACTCTGAATCAGATTTACCAATAGAGGTACAACACATACTCGAGGAGTTTTCGGATCTAATGCCTGTGGACCTTCCCTCCAGACTACCACACATGAGGGACCATCAGCGCCAGATTGATCTTATCCCAGAATCGAGCTTATCTAACCGGCCAACTTATCGCCTCAGTCCTAAGGAGCCTGAAGAGTTACAATGACAAGTGGTGGAGCTCTTAGAAGTTGTTCCAAAGAAGGACCGATCATGGCGTATGTGTGTGGACAGTCGGGCCATCAACAAAATTATCTTGAAGTACAGATTTCCGATTCTACGATTAGATGATATGTTGGATCAGCTAGTAGGTGCAAAAGTCTTCTCCAAATTAGATCTCAAAAGCGATTATCATCATATTCGGATCAAGCCGGGTGATAAATGGAAGACAACATTCAAAATGCAACATGGATTATACGAGTGGATGATCATGCTTTTTGGATTATCCAATGCACCAAGCACTTTCATGAGATTCATGCATCAGGTACTACGATCTTTTATGGGTAAATTTGTTGTGGTTTTCTTCGACGACATTCTTATTTATAGTCCAACCTGGTCATTACATTTTGAGCACCTACGAACAATTTTTGAGAAACTGAGGTCAGAGCAATTATGTCTTAGCCGAAAGGAGCGTTCTTTCTTCTCCACATTAGTAACTTTTCTTGGATTCATTGTCTCTACGGAGGGTGTTCATGTGGATCCCTCAAAGATTGACACCATTCTAAAATGGCCAACACCACGGACCTTGCACGATGTCCGGAGTTTTCATGTATTAATTTCTTTCTATCGCCAGTTTATCTGAAACTTTAGCACTTTAGCATCTCCTATTACCAAATGTCTAAAAGGGAAAATTTTCAAATGGTTTGAGGAGGCCGAGAACAACTTTCAGTTGATTAAACAAAGGATGACCGAAGCTCCCGTCTTAGCACTTCCAGATTTTGAAAAAAGTATTTGAGGTACATTGTGATGCTTCTGGCACTGGCATTAGCGGAGTTTTTAGTTAAAGCGGACGACCCGTGTCCTTCTTCAGTGAAAAATTGACAAGTTCTAAACTAAACTACTCTACTTACGATCTCGAATTCTACGCCAACATCAAATCCTTGAAATATTGGCGACACTATCTCATACAATGGGAATTCATCCTCTTCACAAATCACAAAGCTTTAAAATACATCAATGGGCATAGCAGACGACACGCTAAATGGGTGGCATATTTATAGGAATTCACTTTCACTATCCGACACCAAGCGAGGGTCCTGAATCGTGTAGCGAATGCCTTGAGTCGACAATCTTCCTTACTACCATGCAAGCCAAAGTTATGGGGTTTGAATCTTTTACGAAACTTTATGTATCCAACCCATCTTTTAGTAAAATCTTTCAAGAAGTAATGGAAGGACTTCGTCATGATTACATAATACTCGATGGCTTCCTATTTCGAAGACTACAACTATACATTCCGGATTGTTCACTAAGACGACAGATTTTGAAAGAATTACATAACGAGGGTCATTTCGATCGTGATAAGACATTAGCCCTCATATCATTGGATTTTTATTGGCCAAAATTGAAAAGTGACGTAACACATTTTGTGGCACGATGTTATATATATCAACGAGCTAAGAGAACTCCCACTAATGCTGGTTTATATACTCCCCTACCTATTCCCGAAGCTTCATGGAGGGACGTTAGGATAAATTTTATACTTGGACTTCCCCGCACTCAGAGGGCGTCAGATTCTATTTTGGTAGTGGTTGACAGGTTCTCCAAGATGACTCACTTTTTAGCTTGCAGGAAAACTATGGATGCAACATAAATTGCTCACCTATATTTCAAAGATGTGGTTCGACTATACGACATTCTCCATTCTATTATCTCAGATTGAGACATCAAGTTCATCAGTCAATTTTGGAAGTACTTATGGAGTAAAATGGGGACTAAACTTAATTTCAGCAGTGCCTATCACCCACAGACAGATGAACAGATAGAGGTTGTCAATCAAAGTCTAGGCAACTTATTGAGGTGCCCAGTGGGATCTAAGCCAAAACAGTGGGATATGACGCTACCTCAAGCAGAGTTTGCCTATAACCGATCAAAGAACAAAACTACCGAATTTATCCCTTTCGAGATAGTCTATGGGCAGAATCCATCTGGCATATTAGACTTAACTCCCATCCCTCGCATCAAACAACATAACCGTAAAGTAGAAGAGGTGACTAAGCACCTTCAAAATATCCAAGAAAAAGTAAAGTAAGCCCTCAATGAAAGTAACGCTAAGTACAAAGAGCAAGTGGATCTTCATCGTCGTCAGGTACTTTTCGATGTTGGAGATTTGGTTTGGGTTGTATTAACCCATGATTGCTTCCCTGTTGAAGAATACAAGCTAAAAGAGCGAAAGGTGAGTCCTTGTGAAATCCTACAAAAAATCAATGACAATGCTTATCGGTTATGCCTCCCTAGCCACATGAAGACATCGGATGTGTTCAACGTCAAATATTTAAGCCCTTATGCAAAAGGAGAAAAGTCCACTTTGAACTCGAGGTCGAGTTCTTCTTAACTCAGGGTGCCTGATGCAAGGGCATCTAACAACAAACACGATCTAGATGCACTAAAATAGGATTTTGACTTTTTCTGTTAAAGTTTTTTTTTTTTTTGCTTTCTTGCTTATTAAGAAATTTATGTTAAAGTTAATTTTTTTTTTTTAGCATTAAGAAACTTTCTCTTTCTCTAAGCCTATTTAAACATAGGTTTAGGCTCTTGTAAGACATTCAGTTTTTATTAATAATATTTCTTTTTGTTTAAACTAAGAGGTGCCCCTCTTTATTAGCGAAATCCCTCCTCCTACGACTCTTTCGCTCTTCCTCTTTCTAACTATGCACAATTAGCGCTCATTCTGCTACCCGCCTGCATCAAACACCCTTTATACTGGAGCATCATGTTACACATACCACAAATCATATATGAAATTGTGCCTCTTTATTTTTTATTTTTTTATTTTTATTTTATTGACACTAGGGTATCCGAATCTTCAGTCCGACTAATCCCTAGGAGTGACCGACCCTCCCCCACAAACCTTCGAACGCATCACCAATAGATGAGCCGAGTAAGGTCGGAGCCCAAGTGACCTCCACCGGCCACCAAGGGTAAATCAGGAAAGCGCTCGCAGCTTTTTCACGGTTCATCTCAGACTCCACAATCGCGCCATCCCTGAACGACGGTCCAACGCCAAAGTCGTACTCTATCCACCGGGTAAACTCCTGAGCCTCAGGGCTGCCCGAATGGATATTTCCTAAATTTGCCATTGAACGATGTCGCAGCAGAGGATCGAACTGCATTCTCCTATAGGATGCCTCTCCGCTTTTGCCGCTGCACCGTGCCCCTGGGGGCCTTGTGTCTCTTTATACAATAATGAAAATGATGAGAAATAATAAGAATGACAATCAGTAAATTGTCCCATATCACAATGTAAAACTATGCAACATTCCAAATTTTAAAAATTGGCTTCATGATTTGAAGTAACAATATCGCCTACTATGATGATAATGAAGGTGTGAAATATTAAGGCAATAATATATAGTGAAAATGTCAGTAATATACACGAACCTTGTCCCTTTATTGAACTAATTATATAACTAATCATATCCAAATCTCTTAAAACATAAGCATGTTAAATAGAGCAACGTTCAAAATCTCAAACCATGCTTAAATTTTGATTTTTGATTGGAACAATATTGTTTCATTATTGTTTCGATGTTTTAGTGCATGGTGCTGATAATGGATTAGAATTGACAAAAAAAAAAGATGAAGTATAGAAAATAAATATTGTATGTACCCAACAAGGTTTTAAATTTTGTACTATGCTGGGAGAAACGAACGAAACATATTATTCCTGTAAATTATTGAAATTTGATACCACTCAATATAGATAATGCCTCATTCCTTTGCTTCGTCTCCTTCCTTCTTTATCCTCTAACATGTCATCGACACCATGAATCAGATTATTGGCACAATATTGAAATATTATTTTTCTAGTTAGAGATTGAAACTATGACACTCCTAGAAATTTTAAACTTTAGTGTCAAATGGTATCTAGTTTAAGTGATTTATCGGAATGATACATTTTAACAATTTCATTGGTTACGATATGAGATTTAAACCATGAAGTAGAGTTTTCTTTTTGAAGGAGGAAGACAATAAAATTTTTTTGAGTCTCCCTAAACAGTCAAACCTTCAATTTTAACTGATTCAATGTCTAACTATTCAATCTACTAGCCTCTTTGAATTATTATTTTCATCTTAATTCATGTTCTTTCATTTTATGCGCAACCAGATTTTCCAAGTTAAGAAAAAGGAATAATAAGAACATCGCTGAGATTATACTTAAGCAAGCAAGCCAGAAAAAGTAAGGTGTGGAAAATCAAACAAACTATTCTTAATAACAATTGAATGAGAAATTCTTTTGACCTATAACATCCCTTTTCATCTACCATCTATATTGAAACAATGAAGGTGCCTGAAACTATTAGTTTTCAATGCACATAATAATTATATCTTCATAATGATAAAATAGAAATCGCTGATGGTGTAAACAAATTTGATACCGTTTGAACTTCATGAGGATCCAAGTACAAAGCCTTCTCATCTTGTACACCAACTATATAGGTGGAGGTTCCAGGTTTACCACCTAAAATGCCCAGGCTTTGTGGAAATGTAAATGTTTCCCATAGCAAAGGAATATATCTGCAAGAAAAGATTCCATGATGTACAGTCATTTCTTGCATATAAAAACCATAACAATAACTAGTAAGAAAAAAAGTACAAAGCTCATATAATGCATCAAAATATCAAGAAAATGAAACTAATGGATGCATAAGTTCTGACTATTCAAGCTATTATAAAATAGAAGTGGTTGCATGTTCTTTTAGCTTGCCTGTAAAAGACAAAAATTTTCAATTGCTGCCTTGGGCTTTGCATAGTTGGAAAACAAAGCAGGTCAATTTCTACAGGGCTCCATGGACAGAACATTCTCAAAATCAAGTTACTACAATGACAAACTTCACATGTATTGCCTGAAATTTCCAAAATTTTCTTAGCATACATGCTAAACGGCACAAATTTATCAAGTTTTCTATATCACATCTCTAATTAAACAAAGACGCATTACAAATTAGAATTGAGATCAGTGACAGCTTGAGAATCCTTAAGTTTAGTAGGAAAGTAGTTCTGCATCTTAAAACTTAGCAAACCAAACAAGCTGTCAGAGGCAGTCAAATTTGAAAGGAAAGTTAAATATACTCTGATAAATAGCAAAAGAACTATAGCTTCAGAGGGCAATAATTTGATAATTTCCAAGTATTTAGTAAACCGATTTAAGACGCATCAAACCACACAAATAACTTTTAGGAACTTGCATAAAACAATCATATTCAATAGTAAAAAAGGCTTCTAGCGATTTGAAAATCTTTTTTTCTTCATCATCAGTCCTTCTGCAAGATAAGCTCATGGTTAAACTATATATTGGTTTATAAATGAAACAGACAATTTGACTTCCATACAATTCAAACATCATTACTAGGCCATTAAATTCTGGTTTATATGAAGGAATACACCAACCAGTATATGAAATCATGAAATAAAAAAAGATACATCAGACACAGAGAGCGGAAGAATTTGTTTATTAGGACTCTTTGACAAAACAAAGCTTAAAATCATGCATATGTTAAGGAAAATGAGGATCTTTATGTCATTGCATGAGGAAGATTGCAGCATTCTAACTCACCTGGGGTTTAGTTTTTCCAGTCCAAGGACCAAAGGAACCAAAAATAGTATTGGTGCCCAGTCTAGTTGTTCCTTACTAAAATCATGACAAAGTCTGGAAGCAACTTCAATGCAGATAACAGGAGCTCCACCTTGTTCCCTATCTTTATCACCTGAAACAACATATACAACCATGGGCAAGCTTTTATGTTCATCTTGCTCTTTGTTAGCATGAGCAATAGTTTCCCAAGTTCGACACATAGCATAAGGACCCAACCATGATCCAGCAGCCAAACCATAATCCTTCCCAGCTTTAAGAAGATTGTGTATTGAGAAGGTACATAAGCTTGAGTCACCAAAAAGATGTAGAATTTCAATATATTGAAAATCATAGGGCTGCAAACCAACAGTCAGACAAAATGTTCACTAGATTAGGGAGACTAAGTCCTTTCTCCATATTTATCAAACATCAAAGAGAATCACATGGACAACTAGTATGAATCATCACCTTTTGTGAAGGTTTCCTCCAAGACCTCCCCATATAGTGAAGAATCAATGCCTGTTGGAAATGATAGAGTACACCTCACTAATAGATACATCTGCACAAGTATGAACTAGAAGGAAATAACTGAATAAGATTTACCTGAGCAATAAGCATCTGGCTGCTTCTGATCATACACCCCCAATTGACATCGCATGTGAATTTCGAGTCACCAATAGGCTCAAAACCTGTAGAAGATCTGGGTCAAAAATCTCACTCATAGTTGATGACTGCCTCAGTAAACTAACCTTTCCGATAAGTGATCCATATTCTCGACGAGAAATCTTCTAGAAAAGATGCAGAACTATTGCCCTGATCAGGATTATGTGATTCCTGGAGTGCTAGATTGTAGCACTTGCCAAGAAGCCATGTGTCACTTGTTGAGCTCAAAGTGACAGCACTGTTTGACCCTGATACACGATCTTGGAGCCTCCTCATTGAGCCACTAGTAATAATGTTCTTCACAGTGGATGTCCAGTCATAACTACTATATTTGCTGGGGCTGTTTTCCACTGTAAATGAGCTGGAATTTCTTTCAAGAAGTGAGAAATTGGATGTGAAGAAGCTTGACAAGAAAGAAACCCTTGATGACGTATCAGGTAGGTCCTTATGTTCTGAACTAGATGCAGTTTCTGCATCTACTGATTCATCTGAATTTCCTTCAAGGAATTTTGAATCCACAGCTTCCTCAGGCAAGTGCTTCATTACCTAAAAGAGTTCTCCACAGAATGAAGATTATCTCTACAGAAAAGAAAAAAAAAAGTAGGGTGCAGTAGAAATGCAGGTCAGAAACAAAAAATTTAAAAAAAAAGAGAAGGGTACAGTAGAAATGCATGTCATTTACTGCTAACACCAACAATTTCATTATAATATAGGAAGGTAACCAAGCTTGCATAACAGAAAAACAAAACATGCTTCAATAAGAAGGGTGATTTATGAATATTTTATTGGTATTAAAACTTAACTAGAGGAGTGAATTACATGATAGGAAGAATAATATGGTGAGCATAAAATATTATGCTTACATTAGACATCAAAATCTAACAACAATTGACTAAGCATACTGTTCCATTTGATGCATCATGAAATAAAAAACAATAATATCTTTTTATGTATATAAAATGATTAGGAATGTTGAACCTTCCACTATCATTGTTGCAAATCAGGTATTGGAATTGGGATCAGATAGTTCAGGGATCAAAATATGCTTGCATTAGTTTGGTAGGATAGGTAAAACTAGACTCAACATAAAAAAGAGAGAAAAATATAATATTTTTCACATATATATATAAGATTGCAATAATTGCTCTAAAATTGCAAGAATAATGTCTATCATATGTTATTACATATCTAATTATTAATAGTATAATCTATAGATTATGTCATATTTATTATATAAAACTAATAAATAATAAAAGTGTATGTTTTACTCAATAGCCCCAAACAACATTCAAACATAATTTAGTTGAAGGAATATCAGTTTCAAAATAATTGTTGATTGAGAGATTTTTTGGGCTCTTAAGACCTAGAATGAATAGATCTTGATCTCGTGGTGAATCGCAATGTGTGACAAGGCTTTGAAATTTAAAAGGCGATTTCTCCTTCTCTTAAGAATTCTCTAACCATTAATTTATGACAAGGGAAGAAAACTTTATGATAAAGAAGATAGGAAAAAACCTCATATAAAAAGAACTGTTAAATATTGCCTTAGTGTTGTTTTCCTTAGAAGGAAGAAAAGAAGTTTTCCATCCAACAATTTCCTTAGAGGGAAAGAACAGGGAAGCCTTAAATTCAAAACTTTATTTGTTACAATAATTAGAAAAATTAAATAAAAATTATTTGAAAAGATAAAACAATTTTGAATATTTTTATGGTTGGATTTGATATATTGCATGTTAAATACGGAAAATTTAAAATACTAAATTTAATGGTCAAAGAATTAAGAAAAATAATCCCGAGAATTATTTCGGGTTTTTTGGAGAATTTTAGGAATTTTTCTAGATTTAAACGGGGTCTGTACGAGATAATTACGGGGATAAGAAAAACAGACTTTTAAAGAGGCTTGTTTAGACTAGTTAACGGGGTTAAATAACCTAGGTTATAAATCTAGGTTTTTAACTTCCGAATTTTCCTGATTTTTCTTTTCCCTCCGCGCCCGACGCCCTTTTCCTTACGGTTTTCTCCTCGCGTCTGCAACCACCCCGACGCCTTTGCCATCGTCTTCCCCGCCGCCGCCCTCACTCGAGCCGATCGCTTGCTCGCGGCCTCACCGTCGCCGCCTCCTTCCACGAGCGACAGAACGCCGCCTCGCAAGCGCGACGACACGCCGCACCGCGGCGGCCACGGCGCTCGCCGCCCCACTCGACTGCCGTCGAGGTAGGTTCGTCCGAGGCCCGTCACCGCCACCTCCTGCTCCTTTTCCTAGATCACTGTCGCAGCCCTAACGCCGTCCCGGTTTCTCCTTCTCCCGCGACACCTTCTCCCCGCGCCATCGCTCCGATTCTCGGTCTACTCCATCTCCTCGGCAAGCGACGACAAGCCTCCTCGCCGGTGGCCACGGAAGAGCCGACGACGAGCGCATTACACGGGAATTCGTCGGCAGCGTCTACACCGTTCGAGCAGGCCGAGGTTTCGCCGAGCAGATGGTCCGGCGCGCAAGGCGATGCGGAGGTTTGACCGGAGGTTGTGATCTCTGCCGTTGGGCGCCGGAGCAAGGTAAGAACCGGCTGTTGTATTTTTCCTTGGACGAAGATCAAAAACCCTAGCCGTAGTTTCCTTCGTTTGGTTAAGTTTGTGATTTTTGGGCAGGGGTCTCGAGCCAGTGAATCGAGGAATTGGGATAAAGGAAAGTGGCTGCCGATAGAGTCCAACGACTGGTAAGCTTGTTCGATTATTTGTCTTTTAGCAGTAATTACTAGATTCTGTGGTTCCTAATGTAGAATTGGGATTTTATGAGTGAGGTTGAGGTCGATCAGGCCGATCGCGAGGGTAAGCCGCCGGGATTTGGAGTAAAGAAGACACGGCGAATGTGTAAGGGTTGTGATTTTGGGATGCTGATCTTGAGCCATGGATTGTTCAGTAATAAGTTTCGCCAGGATCTATTGTGAGTGTAGATTGAGGAAAATGGTGGTATGTGATTTGTTTATGTATCTAATCTGATATGTAGTCGGGTTCTTTGATATTGGTACCTGTATATGGGGGGCAAGGAAGTAAAGGGAATTATCCTAATGCAGAACTTGCTTAACTAGGCTACTATTGGGTTGCTAGTTAGTAACTAATGGAAGAAGTTGTTATATTGGTAAGGTTCAGGATATGAATTTATGTTAATGAACGATTAGGTAAAGGAGCTAGATCATAATCTATTTGTTAGTGGATTGATGGACCAGTTAATGGGTTAATGAATCGATTTGATTCGATTATTGGAAAATGATAGAACTTAGTCATGTATGTTCTATGTGCAGGGTTTTGATTCGAGACATTCGCGGGGGTAAATACAGTTGGTATTCTTCATAGCAGGCGGGTATTTTGACTTATCTTTTTGATATAGTCATCTTGATATGCTAGTTAGTTATAGCTTGCAATAATTTCCATGTTTATCTGCCGGGTATGTTATTGTGCCTACTTGATACATGCATTTGGTCAGTTTATAGTTATACCTTCCCTGTTTTACTTGGATCATTGATATGTACCTATTGATTGTGCATATTATTCAGATATGTATTTTAGTTTGTTACATGCTTTAGTGGCATGCACCATGTTGCATGATTGCATGCTGGCTAGACGGGGTTCCTTTATAGTTGAGCCCGCAGCCGATACGGTCGCACGCCGCCACTCACGGGTTAGTGATACATCGAGGGTGTGTGCGATTGCTTTATCATGCTCCGCTGTCCGCCAGGTAGCGATGAGGCGTATGGTAGCGAGTGATCCCTCCTCCGTCTACGACACCGAGACGAGCATCGCTTCCCCACTTTGTTTAGGGCGTATGAAGGATGTGTACTCGACAACATCCTCGGCCCACTCTGGCCACCAGAGCAAAGTGATGGCAGAGTGCAGCTGTCATAAATCTACCCACTCGGCCTACTATCGCGTGTGAGGCGGTTGATAGCGCCGGTGACGTGCTATTTTGCATCGCATGCATTTCGTGCATGGATAACATTTGTATTGTGGTTTGCACGATTTGATTCACGCCTTGGATGTGCGTATGATCGCATGCATACAAAGTTTACATATTGTATTCGTCCGACGACTTTATATCCGCTAGTATGATGACACGCTCTATATCGTGATAGGAGATTCGTAAGTACCTGATATTTTGTATTTCTTTCTTGCATATCCTATATATGAGCTATCTTGGCATGATTGTTATTATTAGATATATCTTACTGCATGCGTATCGACTTTTATCCATTGAGTTCTTTGAACTTACCCTGTTGCGTTATATTTATTTCAGGATAAAACTGCCAGAAGAGTCCAGCTTCCAATCCCCCTTGTTGAATGGGTCTTATTTGGTCTTATGGGTTCGGTTTTTGTCTCGCAGTCAGGTTTAGGATGTGTGTTTTGATTATGTGTTAGTGGATGTTTTGGTGGTACTTGATATGTCCTTGTAGACTTTTTATTGATTTGTTTTGGTTGTGTATTCCTGCTCGGATAGCGAGAAGAGGTGAGTCTAAAGTTGTAGATTCCTTATTTATGTTGGTTGTTGGCACGAGGCCATTTATGATATGTATGTATGGTCTTTGTTCGGTCGTGTTGGCCGATGTATAGTAGTAGTGTGGCCTCAGATTCAAGATTTGTATCACACCCGCATTTGCGAGAGATGCCGATTTTTGTTCAATGGGACTCCCTGGCGCGACAATTTATTCGCATCGAGCACAGGTTCCGAGTTTTTAGTGGTCTCGATTTTCGAGTTCGCCACTTCCGACAAAGTTAACTGGGTATTTTCGAGTCACGATTTTCGACCATTTTTATGTTTCTAAATTCGAGGTATTATCGATGAGGTCAATTGGGATTCGCTACGACATGTGACATCTCCGCATCGCTAATCAGTGAATAAATTCTAGAATTTTTTTATTTAAGACATATTTGTATCAAGTTATATCAAGTTACGCAGCTTTACTTAGGTAGTATTATGTTTTGTCTAGTATTGTTTTAACCTCGACATCTAGATCGTTAGATTTTTAGGTCACGGGTTTATCGTTAGCATACGGGTTATTAATTACTATTACGCTATACGTAGCTAGTTATCACGGTGATATAAATGATTAGATATTATCGATAGATGTTTACCTCTTACTTTTGACTAGTATTAAGATCGAGTAGATTGGGATTGGGACTAGTCAATAATACGACTAAGATGGATAAATTCGTAGAAGGTATACATATAGGTTCTTCGACTCTCAGATCCTAGGTACGATGACACGATTACATCGCTTACGTAGTTTAAGGTATATATAGGCATCCGATGCTTTATTTAGTATTGCCTCGACTTTGTTTCCGGCGTTTAATCTTTAGTTATACCCTAATTAATTTCACCATCGATCGCCATTAGTATGACTACGTCATATTTATTGTACACCGCGTGTTATGTGATTATACGGTTATGTGTTTTCGCATGGATACCAATTAAGACTAGTAGCGATAGTAATAACTTAGATGAGATTATTCTGCAGTAGAGCGGATCTCGTGAATGAAACAACATTAGTAGAACCCTGCATAATAACCCTGAGTGCTTAATGATATATGTTTATCCATTTATCGCTTTGATACGATAATCGACTAGTAGAGTTCGTATGGTTACGATGCGATTTATTCTTACTATATCTCTCATTCTGTCGAGAGAGAGTCCGCAGTAGAGTCTCTTTATGTAGGTGCTTTCAGATATCGCGATCAATCACGCCTCCCAATCACGGTTGAAATGACCTACCGTAAAGTTATACTTTCGCTATTCGCTCGTTAGTGATATTCAGTATGACGCCCGTAGCTAGATAGTTACTTTACGCCTTAAGTACCCACGAGATACGCTCGGTAAAGAGGTCAGTAATGCACGATCGAACCGGTAGGATGATATAATTTAGGTTTAACCCTCGACTCATTAGTAGATTTGTCCTTATCGCCTTGACAGCATTTCGTTACCGACTAAACCCTAATATCAATCGCCCCGACGCATTTATTAGGACTTATGACGATTTTTATCGACCTTGATAACCGATCATGTTGTAAGGGTCGAACCCCAGACTTAACCATCCGGATGTATTTATTTATAAGTCGATGATCTTTACCGACTTTCGTAAACATTTCATATTAGAGGTGAAAACCCTCGCCGACCGCCTCAACGGGCTTAATCAGATCGAGGATCTTTATCGACATCGATAGACGGTCACGCGAGATGTATCGATAACCCAGGCTTAACAACCCAGATAGTCGACGCCCACGCGACCTACTAGTGGTAGCATGTTGTCGCGCGCAATAATAACTAGATATCTATATATGCGCTCGCCCACAGACTCGCTCGTGGTAGCATGTCGCCGCCTCGCAGACATCGAAAGTGTTTATACCGCTCGCCACCCACGCAGTCTCATTCGTAGTAGATATGGTCGCACGCAGCCGAGTATATCGATTGTCGACCCACGAGTTCGCCAGAGCTCATATGATAGTTCCTCAGATACCTCGAGAGCCACGAGGCTTCATTGTAGTATCCGGACGCGCATCGCCAGATCGCAGCGGGTCGTGTATGTTACGTATATTTGTTATACCACACCGTGTTAAGAGCAGATCGATATCGTACTCGAGGGTCAGTTACTCTAGTTGTTTTCGACTTTCCATTACGCGCATTATGAGTACGCACTATCGCTTATCCATCCACCGAAAGTGGTTGACTTATCCCCTCCTCACTTATCCTCTAGAGTTAATCACGGAGGACGTGTCCCCGCCGACCTACATTCGTGTCGCCAGAGAGTCCCTTTCCATACTTGTCTCCTCGCATCTGGATGTCGCTTATTTACTTTATCTAGATCGATTTGCTTTACCTTTCGATTAAGTCGCAATTGATTTAGTGTCATAAAACTATTTAACTTTAATTGATTACGTTTAGTCGCATGCACGCAGCTTAATAAAATACTTATAATTCTATTATTATTTCGAGGTTTTTACTAGATCCGCCCATGATTTGAATATTGTCACTAAGGGCTCCTGGACATTCGATTTACGGATATGCCCCTAGTGAGACAATTTTATTGGTTCATGATTTCGCTCGTGGGTTTTGTGTTTCGAGGATTTTCTTTCCTCGATTTTCGAGAGTTCTCAGATTTTGGGATCGTGCAAGTCAAGGATATCTCCGAGTAGGAAAAGTATTGTCTTTAGTGGTTACCGCATCTAGTGGTTAGGAAAAGTATCGACTTAGTGAAATCGCTCTACTCACGGCTCGGGACGAGGTCAATGACGATCGATTGACCTATGGAACCTAACGATGATTTTAGAAATACGGACTCTTAGAGGTGTCGATCGATGTCGAATTAGAAACTAGGATTCGCTTCATAGCCACCAATTTGAAAGACAAGGAGTAAACCTCGTAAAATATCACCTTACTAATAGTAATTTGGTTATGGATAAGGCGTGTATGCCTACATCGTTGGTGACGACGAAAGATCATTTTACCTTATTATGAGGTGTTGGACGGGATATTTATCCGTCTCAAGATTTTTCTAGAGAAGATCCGCACTTTGTTAAAAGAGAGATGTACCTTTGAGATTACGATCGATTATCGATGATGTAACGCGTAGTTGCGAAGGAAATGAATATTCTTCATGTGGATAGAGGATCTATTTAGATCGACTATGTGACACCCGTGAATACTCTAGGATCGATCTACGGTCGGTGGGTTGATATCAGAGTGACACGGTGTCATACAATTATCATTGCCGCTGATGATTGTTATATCATCCCCAGAGTAAAGAGAATGCAATAGATAATGACGACAAGTTCATACTGTATGAATCAGATGAGCTTATGATTATCTTATTAGACTTACCGTCGAGGATTTGGGAAGTCGTGTATTCGGACACGATCGATCGGGCCATGTCATCGAGTTGCGTAACTCGCCACCGCTGATGGTGGTAGTCGAGTCGCGACTCGGCATCGTAGATGGTGGTTTTTCCAAGATTGATATGATTATTACCGTAGATATGGATAGGATGCTCTAGCGGTACTACATCACGATCGGTCGACCAGAAGGTGATGAATTTACTGTTCAAGCTCAGAAACTAGTTTCGTGGCTCGAACGATGATTGACTTTATACGCCAATGTCGATTAATCACGGTGTGGAAGGAAGGGTAGTGTACATGGAGGCATCATTTCGGGGATCGGAGCGATTCCGATGCTATAGAATAAGACGTATCCTAAGCTTACGGCAGTTAAAGAACTGCGAGGTAAGTCATGTATATAACGTGGACTTAAGCGTGACATGTGGTTTTCAGAGGTGAAGAGCAGAATTCTACGGGTTTCGCTACGGATAGCTACTATAAAGCAAATTTGGAACACAAACGGTCAGAATAAGGAAGTTTGGTCGCGATAGCCTCCCATACTTACTGGTGTGTGGTGGAGTGGATTTCAGACAAGAGATGGACTTCTCCCGTGAAAAGATAATTCCCATCTCGACTCGAGGAGAATAGTGGTTTCGGAGTCGCATTAGTTTAAGGAAGAGATGCTTCAGAAATTCCGATTCGAATGGAAGTGAAGCATATCATTACGGATTTTGTGGTGGGTTTCGCTTAGACACATCGACGTACGACGATTTGGGTAGTCGACCGACTAATCAAATCCGCGCACTTCTTAGCGATTCTAAGATCGACTTTTCGATCGCTCGACAGAGTTATATTGGATATCATCGATCGGCGGTGTTCCTTCGAGCATTATATCGATAAAGATTCCTTGCTCACGCCTTGCTCGCAGAGTCCGCAGCAGAGCCTTAGGCACACAACTTCGCTTTTAATATCAGATTCCATCCGCAGACAGTGGGCGATACCGAGCGCACTATCTGCATTCTGACTAGAGGATTTCACGAGGTCCTGTGTTATGGTTTTCTGGGCAACCTGGGAGGACTACTTGCAGTGAATTCGCTTACAACAAATGCCTATCATTCTATTATCCAAACGACCCCGCTTAAGCATTCAGATGGTAGACAGTGTCGTACACCCACCCTCTGAGAGGAGGTTGGGGAGACCCAATTGCTAGGACCCCAGAGAGCTCAGCATGAGACAGAGTTGGTCCGTACTATCAAACGTAGAATGACAGAGGCACAGGATCGTCAGAAGAGTTATGCAGATCGGAGACGAAGACCTCTGGGGTTCTTTATTGGTGATCATGTATTCCTGCGAGTCTCACCCATGAAAAAGAGTGAAGAGATTTGACTTCCGTGGTAAGCTTGCTCTTAGGTACATTGGTACGTTTGAGATTTTGGAGAGGATTGGAGCAGTCGCTTACCGCCTAATGCTACCACCGTCCTTGACAGGTATTCATGATGTGTTTCATGTGTCCATGTTGAGTATGTGTCAGACTCTACACATATTCTGTCAGATGTGTCAGGTTCCATTCAACCTGATGCTACTTACGCAGAGGTTCCGGTACGGATTCTGGACCACAAGGAACGATAGTTGCGGAACAAGATTGTGCGACTTGTCAAGGTCGGGTGGAGTCACCTCACAAATGAAGAGGTTACTTGGGAGCTTGAGGAAAAGATCAGAGCTCAATACCCCCACCTGTTTACTTAAGGTACGTGAGATATATTTTCAGTACTTGTGGTACCTCTTACTCATTATGCATTTGAGTAGGAAATTTGGGGACCAAATTTTTATTAGTGGGGGAGAATATTAAATACGGAAAATTTAAAATACTAAATTTAATGGTCAAAGAATTAAGAAAAATAATCCCGAGAATTATTTCGGGATTTTTAGAGAATTTTAGGAATTTTTCTAGAATTTTTCTAGATTTAAACGGAGCCTGTATGAGATAATTACGGGGATAAGAAAAACATGCTTTTAAAGAGGCTTGTTTAGACTAGTTAATGGGGTTAAATAACCTAGGTTATAAATCTAGGTTTTTAACTTCCGAATTTTCCGATGCAAACCACCCCGACGCATCGCCTTCCCCACGCCGCTTCACTGAGCCGATCGCTTGCATTTCACCGCCGCCCTCCACGGCGATCGCACTCGCCGCTCTGCAATCGCTAAAGACACGACCTCAGCGGCAAGGCCACGCCACATCCGCCACCTCCGCAGCCGCCGCGAGGTTCGTCCGAGGTCTGCCACCGCCACCTCCTCGCTTCCTTTTCCTAGATCACCGCCGCACTCTAACGCCGTCCCGGTTTCCTTCTCCGCGACACCTTCTCCTCGCGCCATCGCCTCCGATTCTGGCCTACTCCATCTCCTCGAGCGACGATAAGCCTCCTCGCCGGTGGCTACTAAGAGCCGACGACGAGCGACGCAATGAGAATTTCGCCGGCGGCTTACACCTAGTTCAGAGCAGGGCCGAGGTTTCGCCGAGCAGACGGTGTCGGCGGCGGCAGCAAATATCGAATGCGGTTTAATCGAGGTCGTGGTTCTCGCCGTTGGGCACCGGAGCAAGGTAAGAACCGACTGTTGTATTTTTCCTTGGACGAAGATCAAAAACCCTAGTCGTAGTTTCCTTCGTTTGGTTAAGTCTGTGATTTTTGGGCAAGGGTCTCGAGCCAGTGAATCGAGGAATTGGGATAAAGGAAAGTGGCTGCCGATGGAGTCCAACGACTGGTAAGCTTGTTCAATTATCTGTCTTTTAGCATTAATTACTAGATTCTGTGGTTCCTAATGTAGAATTGGGATTTTGTGAGTTGAGGTTGGCCGATTATGCCGACTGTGAGGGTAAGGTGCCGACTGGGTTGAGTAAAGAAGACCTGAGCGAGTTATGTAAGGGTTGTAATTTTGGACAGTGATCTTGAGCCATGGATTGTCCGGTAATAAGTTTCGGCTATGGATCTATTGTGAGTGTAGATTGAGGAAAATGGAAGTATGTGATTTGCTTATGTATCTAATCTGATATGTAGTCGGGTTCTTTGATTTTGGTACCTGTATATGGGGGGCAAGGAAGTAAAGGGGATTACCCTAATGCAGAATTTGCTTAACTAGGCTACTATTGGGTTGCTGGTTAGTAACTAATGGAAGAAGTTGTTATATTGGTAAGGTTCATGATATGAATTTATGTTAATGAACGATTAGGTAAAGGAGCTAGATCATAATCTATTTGTTAGTGGATTGATGGACCAGTTAATGGGTTAATGAATCGATTTGATTCGATTATTGGAAAATGATAGAACTTAGTCATGTATGTTCTATGTGCAGGGTTTTGATTCGAGACATTCGCGGGCGTAAAGACAGTTGGTCTTCTTCATAGCAGGCGGGTATTTTGACTTATCTTTTTGATATAGTCATGTTGATACATGTTTATCTGCCAGGTATGTTATTATGCCTACTTGATACATGCATTTGGTCAGTTTATAGTTATACCTTCCCTATTTTACTTGGATCATTGATATGTATCTATTGGTTATGCATATTATTCGGATATGTATTTTAGTTGATTACATGCTTTAGTGTCATGCACCATCTTGCATGATTGCAGACGGCGGACGGGTTCCTTTATAGTTGCGAGCCCGCAGCCATACGGTCCGCACTGTCACTCGTGGGTTAGTACACATTGAGTGTATGATTGCTCTGTCAGTTCACCGGGTCCGCCGTGGGTAGCGATGAGATAAGCGTGGTAACGGGCAGGATCCCTCCTCCGTCTACGACACAGGGATAAGAGCATCGCTTCCCACTGCTTGGGGGCGAGGATAGTGTACTCCGACAAAGATCCTCGTCCACCTTGGCCACTCAGAGCAAGTGATGTGACAGAGTGCTTGTCATAAATTACCCACTCGGCCACCATCAGGAGGCGAGGCCGAGGCATCGTGACTACGCCATTTCAGATCGTGATGCATTTTGCATGGATAGCATTTGTATTGTGTTTGCTGCATTTTGATTGCTGTTTTGGATGTTGCATATGATTGCATTGTATTTGGTCTGACGACTTTATATCTGCTAGTATGGCACATGCTCCTATATCAGGATAGGAGATTCAGGTAAGTACAGTCATTTTGTATTTCTTTCTTGCATATCCTGTATATGAGACTGTACTGACATGATTGTTATTGTTAGATATATCTTACTATCCATATCGACTTTTATCCGCTGAGTTCTTTGAACTTACCCCGTTGCGTTATATTTATTTCAGGATAAAACTGTCAGGAGAGTCCAGCTGCCAATCCCCCTCACCGAATGAGTCTTATTTGGTCTTATGGTTTCGGTTTTTGACTAGAAGACATGTTTAGGATTTGTGTTTTGAGTATGTGTTAGTGGATGTTTTGGTGGTACTTGATATGTCCTTGTAGACTTTTTATTCGATTTGTTTTGGTTGTGTATTCCTGCTCAGATGGCAGAAGAAGTGAGTCTAGAAGTTATAGATTCCTTATTTATGTTGGTTGTTGGTCTGAGGCCATTTATGATATGTATGTATGGTCTTTGTTCTGGTCGTGTTGACCAATGTATAGTAGGCCGTGTGGGCCTTGTATTCAAGTTTTGTATTGTCACCCGTACAGAGGAGATGCTGTCGGATTTTTGTCTGGCGGGAACTCCCTCGGGGTGTGACATTGCATGTGAATGTGAGTTTTCTACTTAAATCGGATGAAACTACTACAGAGAAAAATAAAAAAAATTATAACTCCTATCTTTTCCTTTCCTTCCTCTTTTTCTGCCAAAGGAAAAAAGAGGGGAAGTACCACTAGAAAATATGTCAATTTGTTTTTCATCTGCATTTCCTTCCCTAATAGGAAACATGACCTAAGAATAAAGCCAGAATTAAAGGCAAAGCTAGATTAATCAGGTTTTTCAGAGTCATCTCAATTTAACAAAATTTTAACTCAATTTATCCATTTTTACTCTCAGTTTAATTAAATCCCAATGGATTCCATTCATTTTCTAGTGTTATTAACTAATTCCTTTGAATCACAATTTGTTCTAAACTTCTCCGTTATCTTAGTAGAATATTGATTTCTTGGTAAGATTCATATCAATCATTGCCGATACCCATCCAACTCAGGCAATCTATATCAGCTGATTTTGCCAGCTACGCCACTACTTGAAATGGTTGGATTGTCAAGCCATCGTTCATTGTATTTCCTGTTGCTATTGTTGATGATAACTTGGTAAGAGATGATGTAAACATGGAAATGATGTAAATAAAGGTTGATACATACTTCAACTGAGGAAGCACTGTGAGGACTACAGTTAAGATGTAAATATACACACAAGCACTTGGATGTATGTTAAATCTATAAGAACAAGTTGTTAAGGAGAGAAAAGAAAAAAGAAATAGTAAAGGGATTGATGTAAATACGCCATCCACATAAAGTTATATGTTTGCATGAAGCAAAGAATAAATTCATCAAGAAAGGAACAGCATAAAACAATTAAAGAGAAAGTGGCATTGACAATTTAAAGAATAATTGAAGAGAAAAAAAATAACACACTTCAAGAAGATGTAATGGTTAAAGCACTAAATCATTTGGTGTGTGTGAGAACAAGAGAAACAAATGTCGAATAAGATAGTAATGATCAACTCTGATTGATCAGTATTTATTCAGGAAGTAGCAATGGTTAATAGCACTGAATCATTTGGCTAGTAACAAGAAACAAACAAAAGCAAAAGGAGATATAGCAGTAGCATTGACTAACAGTCAGGAATAAATAATGACCCATCACAGTACACCTTACCATAAGAACATGTCCAATTATGAATCTAACTATCAAAATAAAACACAATCTTGAGGAAAGGAGGGGAAAAAATTTGCTAAGAGTATGTTGTTCTTTCTTCCTTTCAAAGAATTTCTTCTTCCATTGGCGCTTCCAAAATCCAGATACTTCAACAATAATATGTGATTTGGGTGGAAGAAATAATAAATGATGCCGCCAACAAGAATGAGCATGGATTATGTAACTAAATCCAAAAACACTACAATCAGATATTAATTGATGAATGACAGTTATCAATAATTCAGTATATCATATGGGCAAACCAATGTCTTCGTTGATAGCTTGCGAGTATAGGAGAAATATATTCCCTAGAGGAAGCCAATATGATGTAGGAATTGCTCAAAATAAAGATTGTTTTTGGAAAAGTTCTCAAAAAATTGCTGGAAGATGAAGGCATTATATTTAGATCCAAAACATAAATTAAATTTAGCAAAAAGGTAGACTTAGTGGGGGCTACCATGTACAATATAGAATCATATGCAAAGTAAATGACAGTTGTGGCAATGTGCAACGTACATGAACTGTGCAATGCACCATAACGTGTGGAAGTAAAATCATGCATACACCCACATTAAGTGTGGCGTGTATTCATGTGGCGTATAGAGACACATGCAGCAAATAACACTTACATGGTGCACATGAGGTGCAATATCATGCTTTATTGTCACACTTTAGACATATACACATGCATGTATATTCAAAAAATTAGTATGACGAAAAGGAAGAACCATCCTTTATTGACAAGGTGAATGTCATGTTTTCCTATTTAAACTTAGCATAGGGCAATAAGGTGATGTCTTATTAACTACTTATCAAATTTGGAATAGGGTTCAGCCAAAAGAAATATTCAAACCTCATATAAAGCTTGTAAGAAGAGCAAATCTAACCTAAACTTTTTAAAAGTCTAGGATTTAAGGCGGCAGTTAGACTTCCTGACCTAAAAGAACTAAACTTAATGAAAGAGGGATTGAGTGTGTATTTCTCAGATATACAAAATCTTGTAAGACATATAAGTTCCCAATGATGAGGGCTAAAGTTTCAATATAAGTTTAAAAACTATTAAATGAAAAGATGTTAACTTTGATGAGAAAAGATTGACTTCGTCGAATTTTATAAAATCTAGCACAAAAGAATTCTGAAAATTAAAAGTATATGTTCGAGAATCCTCATAATATTCATAATGAACTTTCGTATTTTCCTTGGTAGAATGAACTTATGAAAGGTTATTTTTGCAATTTTTAATTTTCATTACATCCCTCAATGTAGCTCTTTGGAAGAAAGCTATTAATGATGAGATTGATTCAATCATGCCAACAAGACATAGGTCCTTATTGGATTACAAAAGGGAAGCAAATCACTTGGTTGCAAGTGAATATTCAATAGAAAAAGGAAGATGGATAGAAGGGTTGAAAGTACAATGTTAGATTAATAGCTAATGGTTGCATGCATAAAGAAGATATGACCTTCTTTTGTACTTATTCTCCAATATCTAGAAATACAATTAGAACTATATTGGCATTAGCTTCTATCTAGAAGATCGGGATCCATGAAATGGGTGTGAAAACAACATTTTCATATGGCAATTTAGAAGAAAAAATTTACATGGATCAATTGAGGGTTTTGTAATGCCAAGACAAGAACACAAGGTTTGCAAACTAGTAAAGCGTCTTCATGGTCTTATATAAGCTCTTAAACAATAGCATGAGAGATTTAAGAAAGTTATTTTATCATGTGGTATTCTTACATAAATGTCAACATACTTCAGAAATTTAGTTCCTTTGATGACACCATTGTTAGCCTTTGACAGATCTAGCATGAAAACCACAATTTAACTATAATAGAGTGGTATCTCAAGAAGGGTATGTCTTCATACACTGGACTGTCCTTTTTTATCTTGAGAAGAGCAAGGTTTTAAATTCCGAGCCGTTTCGGACGAAATCACCGAAAAATTTCGTTCCGACGAATCACCGAAACCGAAACGCGTACCGTACCGGAAGAAGGCGTTGGCGACGACGCAGAGGCGGCGGCGGCGGCGATGCAGAGCGACGCGATCGGGAAGGCGATCGCATTCCCGATCGCGCTGCGCGATCGCGATCGCGATCGGACAGCGCGATCGCGATCGGACAGCGATCGCGCTGCGCGATCGGGAAGCCGATCAGCAAGATGATCATCACGCGATCGCGAGAAACCGCGATCGCGAGCGTGAAATTTTGATTTTCTAAAAATATAAATAAATAAATAAATATATATATATATATATATATATATATATATATATATATATATATATATATATATATATATATATATATATATATATATATATATATATATAACTGTAAAATTTAATTAAATAAATTATTAATTAATTTATATATTAAATAAAAATTAAAAATTAAAATATATTTTTATTAAAATTCTAAATTCTAAATTTATAATTTAGGTAAAATTAAATTTTAAATTCTTTTTTAAAAATTAACTAAAATTAAAAAAAAAAATCAAATAATTAATATTAATGTTTAAAAAATATCAAATAGTATCGACGCAGACGATACGATATCAAAATCAGACGCTCCAAATAATCAAATTCCGATACGAGTCGAGATTTTAAACCTTGTGTCGAAGTGATTGATAGTTTGATGTATGTTATAATATGTATTAGATCAGATATCGCATTTGTGGTAAGAAGGCTGAATAGATACTAGCAATCTTGATCATGCCTATTAGAATGTTATTAAATATGTAATGAAATAACAAAAGGAAGCAACGTAGTATGACAAAGTATATAGTTGGCTTTCAACAATACTAGTGGATTACTAACATGGAAGTGGGATAGCCTGTCTAAATCTAAAAGATCCTTCATCTGATAATGAGTAGATATTTCAACCATGGTGGGGAAGTTATTTCTTGGAGGCCCAACAAGATGGTAACGGATTTGACCATGGTGTCAATCTCTGGCATTGTCAGTCACATGAATAGCCAAGGGATTTACTATGATTATTCTAATTTAGCTTAATTTTATGCCTCCGGTATGTTTGCATTTTGAAAACCAAGCTATATTGGTTGGGCATATATCAAAGTTTATAATGGAAAGTTTGGGCAAATTTGATAAAGACATAGCTATATGAGAAATCTAATTCAAAATGGCAACACAACAATTTATATTGTTAGATCAGGCCGAAAATTGACAAATCTACTAACAAAGAGACCTGCAAGGAATAAAGTCAAAGAACTTACATTGGGATAACTTTGAAGCCCACTAATATAATTCAAAAAATGAAGAAACCTCAACTCAATTCTAACAAATGAATGCAACCACCAAATAGTTATCATCCAAAGATAGAGGTGTTAGGGAAATGTAATAAAGAGAGGCTGAGATATTGCTCTTAATAAACGATGGACTAAATGTCAAATATGAGTATCTAGAAGGATCTTTTGGTTCACCTATGTCAATGTGGAGTGGGCCACATCAAAGATTCAAGGGCTTAATCCTAAAGGATATTGACATATGGCATCTAATTTGTAGGACTGTCTTTCATGTAAGTTCTCTAGTTACACAAATGAAATAGCTGTTCATACTTGTCCACTTTATAATTTCTTCTAACTTTGAGATGAATAACAAAAGTGCAAATTGAAGTCACAAACAGTTTATGCCTTACACAAATGACAAACAAGATCACCAAATATTAGAAATATATTTTAAAATTACTCTTATTTTGAAAATGGTTGGGGGCTGTTCAGACTTTTCAAAACAAGAAAATTCATAAAAGGATTTTTATAGAATGGAAGAGAAGAAAAAAGAGAGCTCTTGGGATAATCATGGGAAAGTTTAGTTGCACATCTAGCATTTAAAGAGAGATTTCTCAGAGATCTAAATTTAAATTTTTTTTTTTTCATAAAATTATAGCTTCGTAAAAAAAGGTAGACTTAGAGGGAGAACCATGAGCTTTGCATGTAATAGAGGCCATATGCACATAATGGCTTCAAGTCCTATTCAATACACATAAGCAATGTGTTGCACTTAAACGTGCAAACACACAATCTGTGCACATGTTAGGTGTGACATGGCATCTACATAGCTCACACGTGCACAAGTAACAAATAAGGACTACATGACACACATAAGGTGTAATGCAGTGCTTTGTTAGCACACTTTGCATTTCGCATGTACGCATCATTGCAAGATAGATTGAGATGCATATTTGATTTATTTCCATATAGTGATCCCTCCACCTGATTCGTTGAGCTAGACAGATGGTTTACTGATTGGTCATGGTAACCAACAAATTCTATTTTGGCCCAAGTGGTTCAGCAAATTGACCCAACTGGATTGGGTGAACTAGTACTTTGACTTGGTGTAAACTAGATTATCTAACAATCCAATGACCCAAGACAAACCTAGATGTGTTCAACTCAAAAAACATATCTCAACCAAAGAGTGTGGACTGACCTCTTTAAGAACTAAGAGTGGACAAGGTAGAATCACTTCAAATTCATTTGTGAATTCACAACAAGAAATCAAGTCGCTTCTCTCCCTTTGAACAACATCTTTTTTCCTCCCTGCAGACAAAGCTCCAACCACTGAATTTGTGCTCGCAGATGGCCAGATTTCAATGACTTCGTCTCTCAGTCAAGAGGGCCATGTGCTCTTCTCGGCAGCAAAAGTGTGGACAACCTTTTTGAGTCCTCGAGAATATATGTTGGATAAAGATTGCACACCGGTGGTAGGAGAGAAAGCCACTATGCGCTTCAAGATCGTTGATTGCTACAAGTCAAAAAGCTATCATTCCCACCAACAACCAAAATTTACATCATCTGATTGTTCCCAAAGCAGTTTGCTTTTCGTCCAAAGAAATATGCTAAGAAACATCACGACCTTGCTAATAGAGAAATCCTACCAGCTAAATTAACGTAAGAAGAAAGCAAGCAGAAGATAATATCCCTCATCAGCACTCGGCAACACCCTCGCAACTGAACAACAAGCTCAGTCGTCCACGCCATTCCAAATGTCCAAATCACAGGGAAATTATTTGCTGATCAAACGGATCAAACCTCAAATTTGCCCAGAAACGGATCACAAAACTAACAATTCATGCACAGATCGACCAAAGGACAAACATGAAAATATCCCCTATCAAATATTCGCAATTCTCGCCCACCAAATCAATCGACAACAAGCGATCGGAACCCATAGGAACGAGGCGAAGAAATGGAATCAGCCGTAGTCACCTGAAAGCAAGCAGGATCAAAGCGCCTGACCATTCATCGAATGACGACGAGGCGAATCGAAGAGATTCTCGTCCTCCAAGGTAACTATTTTAATTTTAGGGCTGGTTTAACCGCGATATTTTTTTTTTTCTGTTCTGATTTCGCTTTCGCTACCAAATGCCTCTGCGGCGTCGCGCAATTGAATTGAACCGGACGGTCGGGGCGTTTGAACCGTCTAGGTGATCTCAAATTAAGCCCAAACCCAACAAAATTAAGAGTGGATTACTCATCTAACATTGCTAATCACATCTATAAACTCAATGTTAAATAAGACAAATGAGGGAATTCTCTTAAAAAGGTAATAATTCTATTGAAGTTAAGTTTCTTAGAAGGGTTCCAAATATAGCAAAATTAACTTTTAAAATTAATCTCTCTTGGGTTATTATTTAAACACAGAATTATTTGCAGTTTGATTAGTTTTGTTTTTGATAAATTTAAAATTACTATGGGATTTGAAACTGCTGTTATTGAGTTAGTCAATAAATAATATGTAAAATATTTTAAATATGACACTTAATTTCTAAACACAGTTTACTTTTTGTATAGATATTTTCTTTAAATCCAAACTAATTAATATAAAAATGTTAATATATTTAAAAAAATATTATTTCGAACTAAAATGATGATGGAAAAATGTTAGCACGTGCGGTTGGATCAAGCAGATCCTGACCGCAAGCTACTCTCATCATCGCTGATTAACATCTCAGATATTTGACACGTGGTCCAGAGAGCTCGAATTAATAAATAAAAAATTCCCCGCGGAGACATCGCATCCGAATCTACGCCGTTCTATTGAATCGACGCGACTCAGTTCCCGACACGTTATCCAGTTGATTCTTTCTGTCTCGCGCCTGAACCGTCGTATGGTTTAGTTTCTTTTTATGTGGGCCCCGCATAGATAGTGGAAGGAATGTGGAAGAGCTGGTGGGTGAGATTGTGGGTGACAGTATTTTGGATGTAAAATCCAGCTCGACGTCAAAATCGGCAGGCAACAAGGAAGCACGCCACTGCTTCTTTGCACTTCGCACAAGTCTATGGAGCGGATTGAATTGATTGCGACAGGATAATCGGTTCCTTTCTCCACTTCCACAAGAAACCTCTGCACTGGCTTCGACTTGTAGATTTGTTGTTCCACTGGATTTGCTGTGCTTTTTAGCTTGGTGGTTTCGTGTTGGGAGCTAGGGCTTCGTCTGTATTCCTTGCTCGTCGGAGGCGAGGGGGGGAGGTAGGATGGGGAGTTGGGTAAGGAGTTGCTTACAATCGGCGCTGAAGATGGTGAACTCGGTGATTGGATTGGTGGGGATGGGAATGATCATGTATTCCATGTGGATGTTTCGATCGTGGTACAAGCACTTCGATGGTTTCCCTTCCAGCTTCGATTCCTCTCCTCCATGGTATGTCTAACTAACTTATGGTCTTTTCTTGCTTGTAACCTCGTATTTTCGTTTATAGTTTGAATGGATCCCTAAAATGTGGTTTTACTTGTCGTTGATGTGAATGTTGATGATTGATGGTAAAGGATAAGTTTCGAGATTATTTAGTTTTATTGTTTCCTTTTTTTCACTGTCCCGTTCCAGATTTGCTGTGCTATTTACGTTTATAATCCCTTTGCTCGATTTGTGCGGTTGTCTTTACTGGTTTACTTGGTACATTGATACTTGGTAGCTCAAAGAAGAAAGTAAATTTCATCAGTACATGCTGGAATCTGATTTCAACAACACCGGACCTCTAGATTTTCACTGTCTAGCTACTTATTTGGGATTCTAATGTTGCAGCGGATTGAGAAGATTGTGTAATTTATCTTGAAAATTGTTCTTATTTTATACTTACGTTACATTGAGCTTCAACTCTTGCATATGTGCTGGATATTGTGACGATGAAAAAGTTGTGATGGAGTTCAACTATAAGTGCGCTGATGAATGAGTATTCTTTTTTTTTTTTTTTTTTTTTTTTTGCGTGCATGCTACTTCATATGTAAACTTTCCATAAGATATTAGCTAATTTATTGCCCGTCCAAACTAAATGTCCTACCTTGATGCAGGTTCATTTACACTTTTCTTGGTCTGGGCATCTTCCACTGCTTGATCACCTGTGCAGGTCTCATCGCAGCTGAAACAGTTAACATCCATTGTCTTTCTTGTGTATCCTTGAGCAAACTGAGATCAGATGTTTTTTCCATTAATGTTTGAATGAATCACTTAATGTTCTCATTACGGCCATCTCTACTATAAAGGTATTATTTATCAAGTTAGAATTTGAAAATTGTTCTTTGTTACATATCTATCTTCTCTTTATTGAAGAATCAGAGTTTTGCTCATACACCATTTCTGTTGTTATGGTTGGGTAAAATAAGCTAAATGTTTGGATATTCTTGTGTTGCTTGTTGGTTACATGCACTACATTCAGCTTGTATATGTATGTTTCAGTGTGATCCTTTGTGTGGGAGGAGGACGCTAGACTATAAATTTGCTTCCTAGAATAGTGCAATGCTCAGAGACAGAATTGGGAGAAAAGAAGAAAATATTGTACTGGAATAGATTAAAAATATAATGCTCCATGACTACCGTCAATTGAATTCCTAAATTCACTCAACTCTTTAACTATAATCTCGCTCCTTATAAACTCATAACCCATTGATTCATTTAAATGGTTGGTTGACACTACTACAATGAAACTTGAACTTCAACACCACTTACTGATGTTGACCAGGACAATGTTATTTCCATCTTAATCCTGTATCAATTTGATTGACCTAATTTTTAAGAGGTACTCTACTTAGGGTTATAGTAAGGATAACATATTCTTGTTACTTCTTTTAAGATTGGCATTGATCTTAGGTCTTGCATGACTGAGTCATGAATTCCTTTTATGACAACAATAATAATATTTTTGGCTTGGATTGTAGCTAATGGGGTGAGCTAGGACCTTCAAAATCACCTGATTGTGTCAAAATGCAAACTTGATAGATTAGTTCTCCACTGTAGTGGATAGAAGTGTAGTGTGTACATAGGATTTTGCATATGCATCTTAATTCCTGCTGCAATTCATCAATTGTGTTTTGATCTAGTGTATTATTTCTTGTTGAACTTTAACTAGAAATATAGTACATGTCATTTGTCTTTCTGCTAGTCGTTTCAGAAAGTGCAATTACTGCTGATATATATCTGAATAAAAACTGGGAGGAGGTATGTATTTCTCTGAATGATTCTTTTGTGGACCTTTTTTTAATTATTTTGTGTACTTCACATGTCTTGTTTTATTCTTTCTCTACACCAGGATTTCCCAGAGGATCCAACTGGTAAATTTGACGAGTTCAATAGATTTGTGAGGTCAAATCAGGAAATGTGCAAATGGATAGGTTTGCTAATTGTGGCTGCACAAGTGAGTATCTTGTCCACACGTACATTGGAAACAGATTTGATATTTTATTCTAATTATATTGAGCACACCAATGAAGGTTCAACACATAGTTATTTGGAGATTTTTTGAAAATAATGCTGTAGTATCTTGTTGCTGTCTTTAGAGCCTATGGACTTCCTGTTATTTTAGGAGGCCGTGGTCATGTACTTTATAGATTAGGCCACAAGTTATTTCTATTTATCCTGTTAGAGCGGCGAGGCCAAAGTTTATTTCTAATTTTTTGTGTTAGAGTGGACACTACAAACTTGGTCTTGATGCTTTCATTCATGACCATCTCACAACTTGCATTCAGTCATGGTTGGAGTGACATGGGAGAATCTATAATTGATACCAAGGCCATGTTTACTTAGGAAGAAAGAAAATATTTCTGTGGGAAGGCATGATGTTCAAGATAATTTCTTTAGCATTAATGGGATTGTGGAAGGAACTCAGAAGCCCTTCCATGGAAAGTGCCAAAGCAATCAATTCCCCTAGAAGGCATAGAGCAAATTACAAGTTTGTCCTAGAGAGTGCAGCGCATCAAGAGGGAGTCAGCAGCAGAGGCATAGGTGAGCTTGGGATTGAGGTTACAGAGAAATTGGAGCTTGAAAAAGGCATCAGCAAGTTCTGGATGCAGACATCATTGTGCTTGGAATAGAGATTGGTGAGGAACCGGATCTTGGAGAGAGGCATTATTGAGCTTGGAATTGAGGATGGGAAGGAATCAGAATTGGGAAATGCACCGGCAAGCTTGGGCGGAGGTGTGGATTAGTTCATCATGGAGGTTAGGGAGGAACTGGAGCTGGGATAGAGGCATCAGCAAACTCCAGCGACGGCACCTGCAAGCTTGAGGGGAGCTTAGGGCAGACGGGGATATATAGGCCAAGGCCAGAGGTCACTGTTGAAGCCAAAATCAAAGATGCTCCAACTTTTCCCAGCTTGTTCTCCATGCTGTCTCTTGCATGCTGCAGTGGTGCCTGTAGCTGTGGAACTATAATTGACTTAGTTAGTTGATGAGTATTGAGCTCTTTAGAAGCTAGCTTCTACACAAATTATTTGTCGGTTCTTTCATAATTTCAATCCTAATGAGTTTGTATCCACTCAAGAACATACAATTCTGCACAAATTAGCTGATAAGTAGGGAGGACTGAGAAGCTAGCTTCTACACAAATCAGTTGTCGGTCCTTTCATAATCTTAGTCTTAATGAGTTTGTATCTACTCAAGAATCACTACAAAAAAAATATTGATTTAGCAACGAAAATAATTCATCGCAAAATTGCAACAAAATTTGCATTGAAAAATAAAATCGTCGCATATTAGCAATGAAATTTGCAACAAAAGCAATTTTGACACAAAAATAGTAACAAACTATATAGTCATCGCAAATTTTATAACAAAAAAAATTATCCCAAAAATGGTCGCAAATTTTGCGACGAACTTCACTTTCGTTGCAAAATTTACGATGAAAAACCAATATCGTTGCAAAATTTAGCGACAAAATAAAAATTCGTCGCAAAATTTGCGACAAAAAGGAATTCGTCGCAAATTTTGTGATGAAATTGGAATTCGTCTCAAAATTTACAACAACAATGGATTTCGTTGCAAAATTTTGCGACGACTTTATATTTCGTCGTAATTTTTGCGACTAGAAAGGAATTTGTCGCAAAATTTGGCACAAAAATGGATTTTGTTGCAATATTTTCCCTAAAAACACGATCACTTTTTGTTGAAAGCAGACTAACAAAACTTAAATTGTATGACGAAATTCCTTTTCATCGCAAATTTTGGGACAAATATGAAATTTGTAGCAAAATTTGCGACGAATGTTAAAATTCGTCACAGAACTTGCGATAAATTTCATATTCGTCGCAAAATTTGCGACGAATTTTAATTTTCGTTGTAAATTTGCTACGAATTCTGCAACGAAAAATACTTCGTCGTAGAATTTCAAATATAATTCTAACCCGTGTTTCTCTCTCACGGTGCTCGGCTGCAATATCACCGAAGAAAAGTACGCTTCTGATGTCCCCACTCTCTCTCTCAAAATTCGCGCGAATAGGGAAGTGGCCCCGACATAGGCAAGGCCATCGACCCGCGCGACATAAGACTCTACCGACTCCGCGCGACGAGGCCACTCAAAAGCATGACAGCGACTAGCAATCACAGCAATGCGATCACCTCCAACTTCTCGAAATTGATCGTGGAAGAGAACGCCAGCGATGTCTACGTCTTCTCTGCCGTGAAAATGCTTTGGGAAAAAAGATGGGTGCTTTGCCGTCTACTCGCCACCATGATTGTCGGCTTCGGCCTCAGACTCGTATACTACGAGATGTCGCTCGACATGGGCAACCTGGGCTCCGATCTCTACCTCAACGTCACCTTCAACGTGTTGGCCGAGCTACCCTCTTCATTGATAACCCTCTTTCTCATCGACAGAGTGGACCGTAGGAGCTCCACATTGTCGTTTGCCACCGCAAGCAGTGCATTCAGCCTCGCGTGTGTGGCGGTGACGACGGAGCCATGGCAGATAGTGGTGGAGATAGCGTCCTTCTTCTCCACTTGCACCACCTTCAAATTCCTGCTCATCCATTGCATTGGGTTGTTCTTGACGTGCGTGAGGAACTCACCCATTGCGATGCTAAGGCAGGCGATCGTGCTGGGCGGGGTGTTGGTGGTCGAGAGAAGGAAGCAGAGCTTCGTGTCATTCAATGTGTTTGGGGTCGTGGTAGGTTCCTACAAGATGTTCATGGTGTGCCTGTCGGAGACGAGAGGGAGGAACATGTGCGACACCATGGAGGAAGAAGAGTCTAAGCAGTTGATGAACGCTTCCTCAAATTACACAAACTAAAGGTGGATTTCACGGTCGTGGCGGGCTCCACGACCTAGCCGTGGCGGGCTCAACGGCCTGGTCATGGGGGCTCCATGGCCTAGTCGTGGAGCCTGCTGTGGTTGCTCCAATTTTATGGAATTTTGTGGCGAAAATAATTTTCGTTGCAAAAGTCAGATTTCTTGACGCGCTGACGTGAGAAATTAAGATTTTGCGACGAAAATTATTTTTGTTGTATATTTTGCGATGAAAATTGTTTTCGTCATTGATCTTAAGACGAAAATTATTTTTCGTCACAGATTTTTGTGACAATTTTTTTTCGTGGCAAATATTTGCAACGAAAATTAATTTTCATCGCAAATATTTGTGACAAATTTATATTTGTCATCACAAAATTTTGCGGTGACTTATTTGCAACGAAAATATTTTCGTTGCAAATTTCATCGCAAATTATTTTTGCAACAAATTTATATTTAAAAATTGTTGCAAAATTCATCGCAAAATTTAAAGTTTTTTGTAGTGAATATACACGTCTAGTAAAAGGTTGGGTTGGAGGTTGGCAATAGCTCAAGATGAAGGTCTGTGGAGCTCAGAAGGTCGAGGCATTGTGCCGAGGAAGAGGATAATTGTGTAATTTGTTTTCAACTTTCACAGTTACTAATCAGACCTTTTTTCAGTCAATCAGTCCCTTCAATTTCATTTGCGATCTTCCCTGCACTTCTTGTGTATGTCAGGCTTAGTATCTCTTAAGCTTATTTTGTGCTTTCCTGTATAACGTTCAGGACCTTTCTTTTTTTCTTTTTTTGGTTTCGCAACTTTCATAAAGTTTGGTGCTCAAACATTCTAGATATTTGTCACCTTCTTGCCCCATTGTGCTCATTATCAAGATCTATGCATTGTTGGAATTTGCAAGAAAAAAGAACATGAATCGGAATTCAAAAGACTCCAGTTTAAAAATCTATCATTTAATTTGGATCATTTTTTAATTGTGTTGCAATTTGTGTTTTAGGTATTATCTATCATCTTGGCTATAGCACTAAAAGTACTTGGCCCCGATATTGAAACTGACTATGACAGTGATGATGACTACATCCCTGCTAGGCTCCCTCTTTTGAGAAACCAGTCTCAAACAGCTCAACCCAATTCAACTCTAAAGAACGATTCCTGGAATGTAAGTGTTCGCAAGAGAATGACAAGCTTGCTGCTTGATTCTGAGGTTCTTTATGTAGTTTCTCAGTTGTTGTTTTTTGTTTGTTTGTTTGTTTGTTGCAGATCATACTTTGAAAGAAATTTGGCAATTAACTGTGCCTCCCCTCCCAAAGAATATTAAATTTTGGTATGGTGGAGACTTTCAGTGCTGGGATGCAAGTTACTTCTGTCTTGTGCTAACTATTTTCAGAATTGTTCCTAACATAATACATTTCAACTTTCTGATCCATCAGTGTAGCTCTCCCGTTTGTATTTAAGAGCGTGGCAAAGGCTTTTTTTTATAGCCACCTCTAAAATAAAATTTGCTCTTCATGTTGCAGTTTTATTTCCGGAGATTTTACATTTGTTTGTTTACAAGCTTTGTACTGGCCGTTTGGTCCCAGTCAACTCTAATCTCAAGTTTCTATTCTTCTCATCTTTCTTACGTCCAATTCAACTATAATCTTTGATTTTGTTTGAACAGATTTGCAGTCCAACTACTTATGATTAATATATATATATATATGTCAGATACGAATTAAGAGTCTGGATCATTTGTTGATTGTCTTCAACAACCCTTTCATGAATTAGAGCCAATTTAATAATGTTAAATTTTACCGTCCATTTCCTTCATGATAATGCTATTCTTGACGAATGGTATAGTACTTAAAAACAAATTAGCCATTAATACACTAACTTCTTAATCATAACTCACTAATTCCTTAATATTAATATTAACTCGTTAACTTCTTATTCATTCACCCACTAACTGCTAACTTCATAATACAAATATTAACCCGCTAATTTTTCATCCACTGACCACTTAACCCATTAACTCCTTATCCACTTACCACTAATTGCTTATTCACTGACTCCTAACTTCGTAATACAAATATTAACTCGCTAAATTCTTATCCATTAACCACTAACTTCATATGACAATCATTATTAACGTACTAATTTCATAATACAAACATTAACATTTAGATGACGTTTAATTTGAGTACGAAAATAGAAATGAAAATAGATTTGACAATAAATGAAAATAGATTTGACAATAAATTGGAATAGAAATGGATTTAATCATTTCAATATTATTGTTTTATTTATAAACTGAGATTATGTATGATTATCGACGAGGTGACGATGGTTGGTGACTGTGGTGGCGAGCGGCGATGGCCCCTGGCAACGGTCGACGACCAAAGGCGGTCAGCGACTAACGACAACGGTCGGCGATGGTTGGCAACCAACGGCGACGGCCAACGATCGACGACAGGCAGCGTCAACGGGCAATGTCAAGCGACGTTGTCGGGCTACTAGTGGCGGCGGGCGACGGAGGGCAGCGCCGACGATCGACAGGCAACAACAAGCAGCAACCAGAACGAGCGACAACAAGGCAGAACGGCGACGAGCAACAAAAGAAGCAGAATGGCGAAGCAAGAACGCGGGCTGGCAAACTACGGACAATGGCGGCGGGTGGCCATGGGCAATGACAAGCGACGCCGACGGTGACAACGGACGGTGTCGACGATCGACGATTGACGATAAGCGACGACGACGGACGATAAGCGACGACGACGAAGACAACAGTGGACAATGAAAATGAATATTAAATTCATCACCACTTAAGTTTTATTCATTTTTAAATAATTAAAAATAATTTCATTCCCTTAATTTTCAAACTCATTAACTAAATCCTATAATTAAAACTCATGTCATTTCTTCTTTCCTAAACCCTTCAAACCAAACGCCCCTTAATAATGAAATCCACTAATATAATAACTCTGACTCAAGGTTCTAATGCTCTTCCTCTCATGGAGCTCCAACTCGCGATTGCTGATGAAGACGTCGGAGGATAGCTCCCTCCGTCCTTGTGACTAAGCCTGAAACATGGCAACCTCAGCCCTCGGCTATAGTGTAGAAAAGATATTCATATTGAACTCCAAGTATCTCCGAGTCCATTTCCAATTACGATGTATTTATAAATTTTTCTTCAAATGAGAATCGATTCCTTAGGATATTGAATACATTGAGATATCTCCACTTGCACTTGTCCAATTTATCTCTTTCATCGATAAAGACAACCGAAGGGAGATTGATAATACAGTGATTTCATATTTTTTAAAACATGATAACCTCTACTTATCCTCTTGCTCACTTTGTGTCAAAAGTTATTTGACTATTTTTTTTATTAATATCGGATATTCAAATTTTCAGCCTGATTAATTTTAGGAATAACCGATCCATCTCCACGGATCTCCGTCGGAATATTAAATAATTTCTAGACAAAATATGTTCCATTAACTAACATAGTAAATCAGAAAAGCACTTATGACTCAGCAGTTGAGTTTGACGATACGGTTATATCATTCTTGTATAAGGCAGATTCGATATCGAAAATGTACTTCGTCCGAAAAGATAAACTCTCGACTCGTATTATATTTAGGAATGTTTGTCTAATTTTTTTAAAAATTTAGAGTCAAATTTATACCAACAAACGATCTAACTATGCTAATATACGTGAGATGTTGTCCCTGAGATCTAACTGTCTCTTTTTCATCTGAGTATAGTTTGTTTTAATACAACATTATTTTTAGTGCGAAAGTGGATTATCTCAAAGTAGATGCTGAGGTATTTTTGAGTTCTCTTAAATTGTGGTAGAAGTTGCTGCTTATTTTTAAATTGGATACCCATTGGTAGCTTTAGAAAGCATTAGATTCGTCCCAAGAAGATCAAGTGATTAGTTTAGATGGTAAAATTATTTCAATAAATAAGGATAAATTTTTAGAAGTTATAAAATTTTTCAGAATGTCTATTCTGCTGTCATGTTAATTCTTGATTGGACAAAAATATTATGATTTACCTTCCTTTATAATAGTTGTGGGACTAATTGGTAGGAATCGCTAGAATGACGGATTTTATCTTTTACCCCAAAAAAATATTAGATTCGATTTTTTATATTTATTTTTATTTATTTTTTTTATTGACATCAGGATATTCGAACCTTCGATCTAATTAATCTCCAGGAGTGACCGGTCCTGTTCTACGAACCTTCGGGACGCCTCATCAACAGCTGAGCTGAGTAAGGTCAGAGTCCAAGTAGTTCTATTGGCCACCAAGGGTAAATCAGAAAAGCGCTCGCAACTTTTTTACGGTTCAGTCCGAACTCTACAATCGCACATCCCTGAACAACAATCCAATATTGAAGTCGTACTTCATCTACCGGACAAATTCTTAGGCTCCAGGGTTGTTCGAATGAATTTTTTCTAAATTTACTATTGAACGATATTGTAATAGATGATTAAATTATATTCTTCTGTGAAATATCTCTCCATTTTTATCGCTGCAGTGTGCCATGAGGACTTTATTAATCTATTTATTGCTAGTATGATATGTTTAATCAACGCATGGTTATGTGATTTAGGACTAGCGTTTCAGTTGCCATGTATATTCATCCAATCAGTTTTAAGTTGAGACACTGCCATGTTGTGTGCGCTCTAAGATGAAATAATCTAGGCTTTGTGGGAAGGACTTAGTGACTAACATAGATATTATATAATAGGACAACAAATTAATTCTCGATAAATACAAGAGTGTTATCTCTCTATATGTTGATTACTAGTCTCAAGAGTCAAATGTCCACCGTAATTTATCTTTCTTATGATGATGCAAGGATGGACTGGTAGAGGCCGCCGTAAGCATTATTGCATAATGAAGGGTTATAAATGCACATCCATTGTGTAGTTTTCGCAGGAAAACTAAATGCAAAAACATTGTGCCTCTTCAACAACCAAAGCACATCTGTTTTTTTTTTCAGGCAGAGCATTGAGTGGAGAATTTAAACGAAGAGTTGATTCTTCCCTATAAAAGTCCGTCCAAGGTAGAAGACAAAGAGTGCAAGAAAAAATAGAGAGAAGAAGAACGACGTTGTGTGTCATGTGATCAAAGAGAACATCCGAGGCACTATCAGAATTTGGTTTGTGAACCAAGAAATACTTTTCGATTTTGATATCGTGATCGTCCTTCAGACAACGAGCAAAGATCAAGAAGTGTTATCCAGAATGAAGAATTTGGAACAAACGAGAAATCTATAACTGTTTACAGTCTATTATACTCATGTAGTTTATGTAATCCTTCTAACATTGGTATCAAAGCGTGTTAGATAAGATTACCTTTACATTTGAGTTGTTCATGAATTCTTCACGAGGAAGAAGATGAACCGAAGAAGAAAAGTCTCTGTTGTGCACTTTAGGTGTTTGGCACAGAGAAATCACATGGCCACGAGGCTCGGGCTTGAGAACACCATGTCCTTTATGCAACACAGATCGTTCAGTACTCGGACATAGCACTCTATGCTCGATGCAGAGAGAAACCGCAAGCATGGGGCTAAGACACAACATGTTGTGCTTGGAAAATGGTGCTCGACGTGGACTTGCGGAGCTCAACAAGCGATGCTCGACTGCAGTACTCGGCAAGCCATCCTCGGCCCGCGGTGCTTGACACGTGGAGAGAAATCGCAATGCTTGGGCTTGAGCTTCATGCTCACTGTGCTCATCATGGAAAGAAACCAAAAAAGAATCTCTTGGTCACAGCATAAACAAAAGTGCACAACACTGATGGTGCTCGGGGGAGAAACCATAATGCGAAGCACTGTTTCTCCTCGGGAGAAGTAGAGCCATGGGTTCGCTACATGGCAGTGCGGCGCGGTGCTCAGCTCATTGAAGGGAAAAAAAATCGACGCCAACATTGTTCATGCTCGGGTGGAGCAAAAATCGTGGAGCACAAAGACTGTTAGTGCTCGGTCAGTGTACCACAGTGCTTGGTTAGCGCTGTTTATGCTCGGCTAACACTGTCAGTGCTCGGTGAGCATACCACCGTGCTCGACAGTGCGCATAAGGTGCTCGGTTGGATGTGAAGTGCTAATTTTTTTGGTTGAGGGTACTTAGGAATTGACCGAAGTGCTCAACCATGGCTACGTCAACGCTAATTAACTAGCATAATTGACAAAGGTCGACTAAAATTCATGACTAAAGTATTGAATAGTGGTTAGAACAACTAGAACTTAGTATAAACAACTCAAACTAGGGAAAATGCTCTGGGCACCGAAGATGCGTGCCAAATTGGTTTTTGGTTGAGGTTGATTATGTTGGTGCAATAATGCCCCAAACATTTATGTATTTTGATGTTTGGATAATCATTTATAGTTAGGCAATATTTGTGATCTAACCATGAATGTATTAAGTGACAAGAAAATCCAAGTGTGAAGACTTGGTAAAGAGAAGTCAAAGTATGAATCTTGGCAAGAAAAGTCCAAGGGAAGGTTTTGGTAGCATAAGTTCAAGCATGTAGTCTTAGCGGCGTAAAGTCCAAGCAGACATTGACAAAGGAAGTCCAAAGGCAAGATCTTGGCAGCGTAAATCCAAGCATGTAGTCTTGGTGACATAAATTCCAAGCGGACTTTTGCAAAGAAGAAACCCAAAGCATGACGAAACTGAAGGAAGCTTTTGAAGGCAAGCGCAAGGATGAAGGAGTCGTGGACTCGAAGGAATCTTGGAGGCGCAAGGCTGATGGAGAAGCTAGAAGGTTAAGTCTAGGCTTAGGGTATGGTTTCAAGTATGAATTAGTCATACTTGAGGTGTGTCAGTCGACTGGTCTCGAGTATTCAACACTCGAGAATTCGGTAGACTTGAGCAGTCAACTGGGTTTATGTCCCAGTCGACTGGTCAGTAGTCGACTACGGATATAACTTCCGAACATAAGCTTGGCAGTCGACTGATGTATAACACCAGCCGACTAATCTATATAACTCGGCAAAGGTGCTTGCCCTTGGCAGACTTGAACTAGAGTCTAGGAGCTGAGACAAGGTCCGTGATCATCGTCGGGCACAGCGAGATAGCCGATCGCTACCAACTAGGTGATACCAAGTGATACGATCGATGATAATGGAAGTCGACTAATTAAGTAGACGTTGAGCAGTGACAATCGCAATCAGGCTTCATCAGAAGCCATTGGATCTGGCCAACAGTAGTAGCGGTCAACTGATGGTATGTAACAGTCGACTGTTGTCGGCCTCAACGGGCAAAAACAACCATTCTCTATAAATAGAAGCTAGGGAAGCATGGAGGAGGCTAATGCTTTCATTCTAAACGTTCATACTAAGCTCCTTAAGTCTTTCTCTTAGCTTTCAAGTGTTCTAACCTCTTCTTCCTAAACTTAACTTCATCATCTTGTAAGAAGAAGAGTGTGATTGTAAGAAGGCTTCTCCACCTTAGTGTTTGCATCAAAAGGAGATTTTAGTGAAAGCTTGCTAGGGGTGATCCACCTTACGGATTGCTGTGGAGTAGGAGCGTCATCTCTGAACCACGTTAAACACTTTTGTTAGCATTTTTCTTATTGTCTTTTGATTTTATTTTTAATTGTATTATTGCTCTTGCTTCCTCTAACGTCTTATAGAAATCGAAAGAGGCTATTCACCCCCCTCTAGCCAATCCTCAAGGTTCCTACAAGTGGTATCAGAGCTCGGATTGCATCGGAGGATCTAACCATCAACCGAAGTAAAATGGCTTTTCAAGAGAGTTATAGCATGACGCGATCACCTTTCTTCGACGGGAACGACTTTGCCTATTGGAAAGGTATGATGGAGTATTATTTGATGAATGACATTGATAATTTATTTAGTGTCGTAGATGGATTCGAAAAACCCGTAGATGAATTTAGAGCACCACTACCGACAAAAGATTGGACAAGGGAAATAGCAAAGAAAGATCAAGCAAATGTCAAAGCAACAACCACACTCCAATGTAGTTTATCAAAAGAGCAATTAAGCAAAGTTAGACCTTTCGACTCCACCAAAGAGCTTTAAGAGAAGCTCATTGAGCTCATGAAAGATCCAAGGAGACAAGGAGAGCCAAGAGGAACCTATTGATAGGTCAACTTCAAACCTTTAGTGTAAAATACCAGGAAATATATATATATATATATATATATATATATATATATATATATATATATATATATATATATATATATATATATATATATATATATATATATATATATATATATATATATATATATATATATATATATATATATACATATATATATATATATATATATAAAGCATGGTTAGGGATTTTAATTAAATCTAACCTAGCTCTAAGGATATGGGGTTAATTTAAATGGATCTAGGTTTTTGACTAATAGGGTTTTAAACCCACACCTATGATGATCCGTTTACTCCTCTTAAAACCTGCTCCAAGTCGCAACGCCGGCCGTTCTTTTTCCTTCGCCGACTCGCCGCCATCACTTTCTCACGCGGCGTTCCTTCGATCGCCGCAACTTCGTCTTCCTTACTGCGCCGCAGACGCGACGATTTCCCTGCTCCGAGCGATCTCGCCACCACGGAACGTCGGCCGCCAGACGCCCTCTCCGCACCAGTCTCCTCGTCGCACGACTCTCCTCCGCATGCCGCCGCGAACTCGGCCCGGCCTTCGGACGGATGGAAGCTCCGATTCGGCAACTTCCCGACGGTAGGCAGACGGGCGATTTCTGATCGCGACTGGCCGTTCATCGTCGGAGCGAGAAAACCGGGAGCGTCGGTGGTGTGGGTGGACAGGACTGCCGGATTCCGGGGATTTACTGCCGGTTTTGGGGTTGGGCTGCCGGAGGAAATTTCAACAACAAGGTAAGGCTTGTATTTTGACGGGATTTTTGGGTGTTCTGTGGATTCACCGTCGCTAATTCGAATGGATTTGGGCAGTGACATTTCTGTGGGCTGCCGATCAGGGGGGAGCTGCTGCCGTGAGGTTTCAATAGTGGTAAGCAGGAACAATTTCCATTTTTGTGTTGTAAATCCCGTTCAATTCATTGATGGACAGGAGATGAATGCTTAGGAGTTGTTGATTTGGTTTGGGCAGGGGTCTCGAACGGTTGTATAGGGCAGAATTGGAAAGGATTTCCACCGGTGACAATTCTAGGGTTGGTAAGTTGAATTATGCTATCACCTTCATCTGTTAATATGCTTGAATTAGAATTGTAAGTGTTGGCTGTGAAATTGGATGGGGTATGGGTTGGTTAAAATGGCTGTAAATGATTATAGGTTAGCCTACTTGTTAACCAGGAATGATAGATATTAATTATAGAGTTGATTGTGGTACGGGACAACTGTAAGGGTTGTGTTTATAAATTAGAGTTATGACTGATTCTGTTGATGATACTATAGAATCGGGTGGGGGTAAAAAGGTTAAATCTTTATGAGATTAACTTTGTTAAGTCGAATATAAAATAGTATAAGGAAGTTAGCACTTTTGCTAATTAAAACCGATGGATGTAAAATAAACGGTCAAGTCAGGATAATTCGGGTTTCTAATTTGTATTCGATAAAGGGATACGAATATAAGAACGATATAGTAGTGGATTTGTATATCTATTGTCATGTGCTTGAACTTAATGCATATTATGGTTTGTGCAGATCGTGGATACGAGACGGGTCCGCGACCGTGAGGATTATACGAGCAATTACAGCAGGTAGGTAATTTCCTACTGGTCGGGTAGATGAAATGATTTTCAGATTTAGGCATAGATATGAACCTTAGGTGTTCATATTACCTTGATCATGCTCTGTTTATCGTTTGCTTGAACTTACCGTTGATATATATGTGTGCTCGATTATTGATAACGCATATTCCCTAGCATGATCTAGAACTTACTGATGTGATGTAAGTAGGTCGAACGGTTTAGGAGGGTGTAGATGCTCGAGTACGGAGGATGACATAAATGGTAAATTTGGCAAAAAGATCCTCTGTGGATAATTATGACCCTAGATGTAGGACTTATTCCATACTTGTATGTTGCACATTTATTCACCAACCACAGGTTGTGTGAATGGTCATGTGAGTCGTGGACAGTGTGTCGCTACGGACCGATGGTCCTACCTTGTCATGATCAGATGAGTGACTCTCTACAGGGTAGAGAGTGTACTGATCAATTGGGTGTGACTCTTTGTTGAACAGAGAGTCTAGGGTAGATGTTCTGTATGTGAGACAGTACCCTCATATCATTGCATGCATACTGACGACATCGTCTTCCCTTGGGGTTGAGAGAGAGTCGTCAGTCATCCTGCCTCCCAGATTACTTTCAGAGGAGTAACTGGTGTGAGGGCATAGCATTTGTTGTGCCGCACTCTACCATTATTGACGATGGTTGTTGGAGTTGCGTGCAGTTGTCCTGGGTGCGGGGTACTCGACCACTCATTAGTAGTGTTAGTCGGAGTGACCAGCAGCAGGGACCCCCGTTGCGTAGCGAGCTACTTACGCTCATATGCTACTGGATCATACTACCCAACTCGGTCACTCGAGAGCGGTGGCGGCTGGAGTCGGGATAGTTGTCATGTCGTGCCACCTAGGCCACACTGGGGTCGTGGTAGCGAGTAGGGGTGCGCAGGCATGACCATGCATGTTGCATTGCCGTATCATACGGTGGTTTGCATATGATTATATATATATACATACCTGCTTGTATATATATATATATGGATGATGGTGATTAGTATACATACAGATACAGTCTATATGGATACTCACTTTGATGATGCATTTGTATGTACTATGCCTGTTGCATTTGTTTGTACATATTCATACATGCTATTGCATATTCCTGTATGGTAGTAGGTTGATATTTGTATACCTATCGGACATTCACAGTGATACCCTTGACTCAAAGTTAGATACGTGTGTTAGTATCATTTATACCCTATGATGTGATTATATGCCCAGGTTGGATCAGGATAGAGTAGCTGACTGCCAGGTATGTCAGCATCGTTGATGTTCAGTTTTATTTAGTATATGCATGCATATCTACTGTTATGCTGATGTATACATGTTGTACGAGTAGATTAAACTGTTGAATGACATGTAATATTGATACACATATTTACATGTTTTCTCGACATTACGAGTTTTACTCACCACCTCGACTTCGGGTTTTTCGTCGCCAGTAATGTGTAGACGACCGTGCGACGACTTGGAGTCGCTAGACCGATCCATCCCATCTCCGTTTTTCGAGTCTCCCGAGGAGTTTGTTTTTCTTATGGCTTGGACTTGTTTATTGTGTTGGATTTTGGTCCTATGTCATGGACCTTAGTTTATATTTGGACTTCGTTTTTATGTTGTGGATGTTATTTATGGTGTTGATGTTTTATGCGGTTTTAGTGTCTTTGTGGTCTTGTCAGGTGGAGTACACCTGTATTTTATTATGTATGTTGTGGGTATGCGCACTTTATTTCCGCTGCTATTATTTGTTATATATATACTGTTGTTGTTGGGGGCCTACGGGCCTTGTATTAACCCGAAATGTTGCCACGTACAGGGGAGATGCCGTCCGTTTGATTTTCGGCTCGGCATGCTCTCGGGGCGTGACAACTTTATTGGTATCAGAGCCGAAGGTTCTGCGATGCCATATTGTGATTTTGTTTTTGATTCTTGGATTCTCGAGAGTCGGTATATTTTTTTTTTTCAGTTTTTGTTTTTGTGAGATGGGATGCTGATAAGCCGAGCAACACGAAGTAAGTATTCCTGATAATTTATACTTTAGTCAGATGCTTACCTAGACTTGTTCAGCAGGTGAATACTGTCAGAGTCATGCCACCTGTTCAGACTCGTGGTCGAGGCCGTCCATCCAGGCGAGCAGCCAGAGGGAGGGGACGAGATACTGTTGAGACTGAGCCTGCTACTCAAGCACCACCTCAGCAAAACCCTATTGGTGATTCGGAGCCTCAGAATCCGGATACACCACTGACTACGCCAGAGCCCACAGAGTCCAGTAGGCTCAATGATAAGTCACGGATACTCGTGTTAGCACGATCAGCCAAGGAGAAGTTCACCTTGTTCCGAGGGAAGTTCGACCCATGGATTGCCCGATCTTGGCCGAAATATGGAAGACACCTTCGAGTATACGAAGCGCAGATGTGGAGAAGGTGGGCCTTCACGCATATCATCTCGAGATCGTCACTTGGTGGAAATTGCGAAGACTCTATCCGGGAGCGATGATTACTTGGGCCACCAAGATGCTTTCGAGGCAAGATTTTCCTTCTGCTTACAGCCCATCGTCAGGAATTTCTAAGTCTGAAGCAAGGTGATCGGTCTGTCATGGAGTACAACGCAGAGTTTACCAGACTATCAGAGTTCTGCTCTCACCTAGTAGCTCAGATGCGATCGATGATGTACACCACCCAGGGCCTTGCTATCTATATACGGAGCCGAATGTCAGGATCTACCATTACCTCATACAGGGAGGCACTGGACCGCGCCCTCTTCATCGAGATGACTTCCCAACAAATTTCCAAGGAGAAGGATATCGAGAAGCAGATGACCATAAGGCGCGCAGAACAGGTTCAGCTCAGGGGACTCAGAAGAAAGGAACTACGCGAAGTGCTGCGGAAGGGTCAGCTAGATCACAGAAGGGGAAACGTCCAGCATCAGAGTTTTCTGGAGGATCTCAGAGTAGCCGTAAGGGCCGAGGCAGGAATGGATGTTATAAATGTGGATCTGAAAGCCACAGAGTATCAGAGTGTCCGTTGGATCAACCGGTTTGCTATTATTGCAAACGACCGGGTCATACTAGCCGTGATTGTACGCTGAAGGCACAGTTGGAGTTTCCTGATAGCTCCAACAAAGGGAAGCGATCTAGCGGCAATGAGGACAAGACCGCGACTCGGACTTATGGGGAAGCGGCCAGTACCTCCCACGGCTCGGTTGTACGGATCAGGGGGTGCCCATACAGAATGCCGACAGCGATCCAAGATTCCTACATCTCCGGTGATCTACTACCGGAGTATACGCACCTCGCGATTTGTACCCCAATTCTGAGGATACGATGCACTACGGCTACTCGGCCTCGATACAGAGCCAGATCCAGCCGGAGTGGAGGCACACTACTGCTTCGTTAGGGATGCAGCCGATGAATATTGAGACTGGACGAGTTTTTGCCATCACTAGAGAGGAGGCATACGTGGTGATGGATCGATCATCTGTTGTATGGTTTGATTTATGCTATATATCGTCGTTGATAGAGACCGGTAGTTCCCATTCATTTGTATCTAGAGTATTTCTGAGTAGGGTTGGAAGAATCCCCAGGGTTCGTTCTTGTGGGTTAGCAGTATCCTTGCCATCTGGAGAGGTGCTAACTAGCCACCAAGAAATCAAGGGTTGCCCATTAGACTTTGACGGGCATATCCTTACAGTGGATCTTCAGGTGTTGGAAATGATAGAGTTCGATATTATTCTCGGTATGGACTGGTTGGCCGCTTATCACGCTACAGTGGATTGTAGAGCGCGAGTGGTGACATTCCGACCACCGGATCAATCGGCTTTAGGAATTTGTTGGTACCAGATGACGGATTATCCATTATATCGCCTTTACAGCTCGTGGCTTATTGGCCCGTGGTTGTCGTGGTTATTTGCTATCTCCGTCAAGGTTGAGAACGGCGACTACCACCTCTCTCTGATGTGCGAGTAGTCCGAGAGTATCCAGATATATTTCCTGATGAACTTCCAGGCTTGCCACCTCCTAGGCAAGTTGAATTTGCGATAGAGGTGATTCCAGGAACCGCGCCTATATCGAAACCTCCTTATCGGATGGCGCCAAAGGAGCTGAATGAACTTAAAGTTCAACTGCAGGAGTTGCTAGATAATGGATTCATCCGACCTAGTGTTTCACCATGGGGAGCACCGGTACTCTTTGTCAAGAAGAAGGATGGATCGTTGCGGTTATGTATTGACTATTGGCAACTGAATGCAGTTAAGAACAGATATCCACTGCCGAGGATAGAAGATTTGTTCGATCAGCTTAAGGATACATGTGTGTATTCTAAAATTGATCTGCGCTCAGGATATCATCAGCTTCGGATAAGAGATGAGGATGTTCAGAAAACAGCGTTCCGCACCCGTTATGTGTTGGATCGAGAAGCGTCGCTAGAGGGGGGGGTGAATAGCGATCGTAAATCTTTTCTTTTTCGTTCGTTCAATACGCAAAGTAAGCACAGCGGAAAATAAATGAACACGTTTATTTTACTTGGTTCACAACCCAGCGGTTGCTACTCCAAGGCCCTATCGGTCCTAGACCGCGTACGGAGGGCAAAGCACTAAAACGTCTCCTCCTCGTTGGAGGTAGGAGACAACGATTACAAAAACCGAATACACGAGGATGAGGCAACAAGCCTACCTCACCTCGTTATGAAGATAAAAAAACACAGAATATAATATCAAAAATATTACTTGAATCTGCTGCCGACGAAGAAGATCTGAGGTTGTCGTCGCGTCGGCGTTATGACGGTGTTGAAGCGTTGGCGTTGTAGGAGCACTTGATGAATAATTGATGTGATTTGGAGATGAATCCTCCCCTCCTTTTATAGACTTTAGCCTCTGAATTTGTCTCCTATTTCTTTGGAACGGATCATGAATTTTTCCAAATTTTTATCGCTGGCGCGCCACAACGTTATCCGTTTTGACCTAGCGCAAAAAGCCGAATCGCCGCCATCACGATCGATGCCTCTCATCGATCGATGATGACGATGCATCTCATCATGAATCGATAATGATCGGCCCAATGTCGTGATCACCGCCACCACTTCCTGCGAGAAGAGATTAGCTCGGAAAATGATAAATACGACGGTTTCTAACCGTCCGATCTCGACCTAGACCTTCCACAGGAAGTCTTAGTCGAATCGTCGCCTACGGTCATCCCCGTAAAGAGGACACGACCTTACAATCTCTCACTCACACGAGCTTACCTCGATAGTAGCTCTCGCTTCCGGCCTTCCACTCGATTCCTTCGGCTCCCTCCGAATTCACTCAAGTGTCGCCCGACCACCACGGCTTCCTCCGGGTGTCGCTAGCCTTCAGCTCCAGCTTTAGTACTTTTCTGCACACTTGATTTAGCTCGTGAGATAACAATATAAACTTAACTTTGTGTCTTTGCCATAATCAAAACACAGGTTCGATTATCTAGTGCCCCTGCACCAACATTATGGACATTACGAGTTTCTAGTGATGCCGTTTGGTCTCACGAATGCCCCAGCTGCATTTATGGACCTAATGAACCGGGTATTCCTGAGGTATATAGATCAGTTCGTAATAGTGTTCATCGACGATATATTGATTTATTCTCGATCCGAGGAAGAGCATGAACAACATCTGCGGATAGTATTGGAAATTTTGCGACAGGAGCAGTTGTATGCCAAGTTTAGCAAATGTGCGTTCTGGTTATCCTCAGTGGGTTTTCTTGGACATGTGGTGTCCAACAGAGGTATTTCTGTAGATCCCCAGAAGATTGAGGCGATTACCAGTTGGGAGCAACCAAAATCAGTACAGGAGGTTCGTAGTTTCCTTGGTCTGGCCGGGTATTATCGGAGGTTTGTGGAGGGATTCTCGAGTATCGCCATGCCACTCACTCCCGACTCGGAAAGGGTCAAGTTCACCGTCGAGGCACGTGAAACTAGCTTCGAGAGCTTAGCGAGCGACTAGTTTCTGCACCTATCTTAGTGATTCCTTCGGTGTTGATGGGATGGTTCTCTATACGGGATGCTTCTATCCAAGGGTTGGGAGCGCCTGACGCACCGATCAACCGTGTGGTATCTTATGCCTCCCATCAACTAAAAGATCACGAGAGAAATTACCCAGTGCACGATCTGGAGTTAGCCGCCATTATTTTCGCATTGAAGATATGGAGGCACTACTTGTATGGGATTACCTTTGAGATCTACACGGACATAAAGTAAGTACATTCCGCTCACACGAAAGAGTGAAACTGAGGCGAGAGCGATGGATGAAGTATCAAGGATTACGACTGCACCATCCAGTATCATCCGGGAAAAGCTAATGTGGTAGCGGATGCGCTGAGCAGGAAGTCTAGTGGAGTTACGGCGGTCATCAGCGGCGATTCTTGATCCGGTTGACGGTTCTCCGAGTTGGGATTGTCGGAACACGGTCAAACATCCCGGGGGATATTAGTATCTATGGTTGCCCAGTCCGCCATTGCTGAGAGGATCAAGGAAGCACAAGTTAGTGATTAACATCTGCAGTTCTTGAGCAGCACGATAGACTCAGAACGTCAGAAGGATTTCTCGAGTGACGAGAATGGTGTACTTCGTTTTCGAGGACGACTATGTGTTCCGGACACACACCCAGTTAAAGAAGAATTGCTACATGAAGCACATCAGTCGAGATTTGCTATACATCCTGGTGGTACTCGGATGTATCGAGATTTGAAGCGCTTATACTGGTGGAACGGTATGAAACGGGATATTGCAGATTTTGTGGCACGATGTCTGGTATGCCAGCAAGTGAAGGCCGAACATCAGAAACCTGCGGGGTTACTTCAGGAAATCTCGATCCCGGAATGGAAGTGGGAGCATATCACGATGGACTTCGTTACGGGATTACCCAGAACCCGTAAAGGACATACTGCGATTTGGGTGATCGTGGATCGATTAACCAAATCAGCTCACTTCCTTCCGATGCGTGAGACGGACTCATTGGATCGTCTAGCGGAATTATACTGCCGAGAGATCATCAGATTACATGGAGTACCATTGAGTATTATATCTGATAGAGATCCGCGATTTACTTCGCGATTCTGGCAGAGTCTGCAGCAGGCTATGGGCACAGAGCTTCGACTCAGTACAGCCTTTCATCCGCAGACAGACGGACAGTCCGAACGTACCATTCAGACTTTGGAGGATCTATTGAGATCTTGCGTCATGGATTTCGGTGGCAGTTGGGAGGATCACATTCCGTTAGTGGAGTTTGCCTACAACAACAGCTACCACTCTTCTATCCAGATGGCTCCATTCGACCTACTGAGATCTCGGTGTTATGGGAAGAAGTTGGGAGCAGCAGTTATTGGGGGCCCAGTACCCAATGGGATGCGAGTTAGTGCAGTAATGTCGGGGCAGCGATTATCCGAGGCCTGAGATAGCGAAGAAGAGCTATGCGGACCGGAGGCGAAGGCCTTTGGAATTTTCAGTCGGGGACCATGTATTCTTACGAGTGTCACCCACCAAAGGAGTCAAGAGATTTGGGCTAAAAGGGAAATTAGCTCCACGTTATATTGGCCCATTTGAGATATTAGAGCGGATTGGAGGTGTAGCTTATCGGTTGGCCTTACCTCCGACACTTGCGGGTGTTCACAACGTATTCCATGTTGAGGAAATACGTGCCGCGATCTGACCATGTTCTGAAAGAAGTTTCGATACCACTCCAGGCGAATGCGACTTATGAGGAGACTCCAGTACGGATTCTTGATCGCAAGGAGCGGCAGTTGCGGAACAAAACCATCCGACTCGTAAAGGTGGGATGGCAGCATCATACGGATGAGGAGGCTACATGGGAGCTGGAGGATACTATCCGAGCTCGATACCCTTATCTGTTTACTTGAGGTATGTGGTTATTACAGAATATGCCTGAATTACTTGTTGCATTTAAGTACGAAATTTGGGGACCAAATTTTAATAAGTGGGGGAGAATGTAAAATACCAGGAAAAATATATATATATATATATATATATATATATATATATATATATATATATATATAAAGCATGGTTAGGGATTTTAATTAAATCTAACCTAGCTCTAAGGATATGGGGTTAATTTAAATGGATCTAGGTTTTTGACTAATAGGGTTTTAAACCCACACCTATGATGATCCGTTTACTCCTCTTAAAACCTAACCCGTTCCAAGTCGCAACGCGAAGCCGTTTCTTTTTCCCTTCCGCGCCGACTCCGCCGCCATCACTTTTCTGCGCGAGCGTTCCCTTCGATCGCCGTCGCAACTTCGTCTTCCTTGCCTGCGCACGCGCGACGATTTCCCTGCTCCGAGCGATCTCGCCACCACGGAACGCCGGCCGCCAGACGCCCTCTCCGCACCAGTCTCCTCGTCGCACGACTCTCCCCTCCGCAAGCAGCTGCCGGCGAACTCGACGGCCTTCTCGGGACGGACTGGAAGCTCCGATTCGGCAACTTCCCGACGGTAGGCAGACGGGCGATTTCTGATCGCGACTGGCCGTTCATCGTCGGAGCGAGAAAACCGGGAGCGTCGGTGGTGTGGGTGGACAGGACTGCCGGATTCCGGGGATTTACTGCCGGTTTTGGGGTTGGGCTGCCGGAGGAAATTTCAACAACAAGGTAAGGCTTGTATTTTGACGGGATTTTTGGGTGTTCTGTGGATTCACCGTCGCTAATTCGAATGGATTTGGGCAGTGACATTTCTGTGGGCTGCCGATCAGGGGGGAGCTGCTGCCGTGAGGTTTCAATAGTGGTAAGCAGGAACAATTTCCATTTTTGTGTTGTAAATCCCGTTCAATTCATTGATGGACGGAGGAGATGAATGCTTAGGAGTTGTTGATTTGGTTTGGGCGGGGTCTCGAGCAGTTGTATAGGCGACTGGAAAGGATTTCCACCGGTGACAATTCTAGGGTTGGTAAGTTGAATTATGCTATCACCTTCATCTGTTAATATGCTTGAATTAGAATTGTAAGTGTTGGCTGTGAAATTGGATGGGGTATGGGTTGGTTAAAATGGCTGTAAATGATTATAGGTTAGCCTACTTGTTAACCAGGAATGATAGATATTAATTATAGAGTTGATTGTGGTACGGGACAACTGTAAGGGTTGTGTTTATAAATTAGAGTTATGTGATTACATTGATGATACTATAGAATCGGTGGGGGTAAAAGGTTAAATCTTTATGAGATTAACTTTGTTAAGTCGAATATAAAATAGTATAAGGAAGTTAGCACTTTTGCTAATTAAAACCGATGGATGTAAAATAAACGGTCAAGTCAGGATAATTCGGGTTTCTAATTTGTATTCGATAAAGGGATACGAATATAAGAACGATATAGTAGTGGATTTGTATATCTATTGTCATGTGCTTGAACTTAATGCATATTATGGTTTGTGCAGATCGTGGATACGAGACGGGTCCGCGACCGTGAGGATTATACGAGCAATTACACAGTAGGTAATTTCCCTCTTGGTCGGGTAGATGAAATGATTTTCGATTTAGGCATAGATATGAACCTTAGGTGTTCATATTACCTTGATCATGCTCGCTTATCGCTTGCTTGAACTTACCGTTGATATATATATGTGCTCGATTATTGATAACGCATATTCCCTAGCATGATCTAGAACTTCATCGATGTGATGTAAGTAGGTCGACGGTTTAGGAGGGTGTAGATGCTCGAGTACGCGGAGGATGACATAAATGGTAAATTTGGCAAAAAGATCCTCTGTGGATAATTATGACCCTAGATGTAGGACTTATTCCATACTTGTATGTTGCACATTTATTCACCAACCACAGGTTGTGTGAATGGTCATGTGAGTCGTGGACAGTGTGTCGCTACGGACCGATGGTCCTACCTTGTCATGATCAGATGAGTGACTCTCTACAGGGTAGAGAGTGTACTGATCAATTGGGTGTGACTCTTTGTTGAACAGAGAGTCTAGGGCAGATGTTCTGTATGTGAGACAGTACCCTCATATCATTGCATGCATACTGACGACATCGTCTTCCCTTGGGGTTGAGAGAGAGTCGTCATCCCGCCCTCGATTACTTTGGAGGAGTAATCGGTGTGAGGGCATAGCATTTGTTGTGCCGCACTCTACCATTATTGACGATGGTTGTTGGAGTTGCGCGATTGTCCGGGTGCGGGGTACTCGACCACTCATTAGTAGTGTTAGTCCTGAGTGACCAGGGACCCCGTTGCGTGAGCTACTTTACGCTCATATGCTCGGATCATACTACCCAACTTGGTCACTCGAGGCGGTGGCGGTGAGTCGGGATAGTTGTCATGTCGTGCCACCTAGGCCACACCGGGTCGTCGTGGTAGTAGGGAGTGCGCAGCATGACCATGCATGTTGCATTCTTAGTATCATCGGTGGTTTGCATATGATTATATATATATACATACCGCTTGTATATATATATATATATGGATGATGGTGATTAGTATACATACTGAATCTGATCTATATGGATACTCACTTTGATGATGCATTTGTATGTACTATGCCTGTTGCATTTGTTTGTACATATTCATACATGCTATTGCATATTCCTGTATGGTAGTAGGTTGATATTTGTATACCTATCGGACATTCACAGTGATACCCTTGACTCAGGTTAGGATACTGTGTTAATCGCATCTTGTTTATACCCTATGATGTGATTATATGCCCAGGTTGGATCAGGATAGAGTAGCTGACTGCCAGGTATGTCAGCATCGTTGATGTTCAGTTTTATTTAGTATATGCATGCATATCTACTGTTATGCTGATGTATACATGTTGTACGAGTAGATTAAACTGTTGAATGACATGTAATATTGATACACATATTTACGATTACGAGTTTTACTCACCACCTTCGACCCTGGGTTTTTCTGTCGCCCAGGTAACAGGTAGACGACTTCGTGACGACTTGGAGCTGCGCCGACCGATCCATCCCATCTCCGTTTTCCGAGTCTCCCGAGGAGTTTGTTTTTCTTATGGCTTGGACTTGTTTATTGTGTTGGATTTTGGTCCTATGTCATGGACCTTAGTTTATATTTGGACTTCGTTTTTATGTTGTGGATGTTATTTATGGTGTTGATGTTTTTGTACGGTTTTAGTGCTGTGGTCTTGTCAGGTGGAGTACACCTGTATTTTATTATGTATGTTGTGGGTATGCGCACTTTATTTCCGCTGCTATTTTTTTTGTTATATATATACTGTTGTTGTTGGGGGCCTACGGGCCTTGTATTAACCTGAAATGTTGCCACGTACAGGGGAGATGCCGTCCGTTTGATTTTCGGCTCGGCATGCTCTCGGGGCGTGACATTTAGCATGAATACCAATGAGACCGTGAGCCAAATGCACTATAGATTTAAAGAGGTTGTCAATGGACTACACGCCATAGGTGAGAAGGTGGACACCCATGATTTGGTAAGCTACACTCTTCAAGCCTTTCCTAGAACGACCTTATGGGCATAAATGGTTGATGTTTATAAGGTTTTTAGAGATCTTTCTTTAGTTAAATTGGATGAATTATTTTGTGAATTTGAATTTCATGAGCAAGCTAACATGCCATCAAAGGAGAAAGGTCTAGCTCTTGATGTAGGAAAGGAGAAGAAGAAGAAGGTGAAGAAGGAAGAATCTTCATCCGAATTGGAGGTTAAAGCATCAAGTAGTGATGAAGAAATGTCGGCGAACGAGATAGCTCACTATATCAAGAAGTGGGCGGGAAAATCAAAAAGGCTCACAAAGAAGGATGTTAAGAAGATGTTTCAATCTTTGAAAGGTAAGTCAAGTTTTAATTCAAACTTTAACCCTAATATTGTTTGTCATGGATGCAATAAAAAGGGGTACATCAAGCCAAATTGCCTGAAGCTAAAGAAGAAGGAAGAAGAAGAAGGAGAAGAAGGAGAAGAAGAAGGAGGAAGCTATGGTGGCCCAAATCACATGAGACACTCAAAGTGTGAAGGACTCATCCGATGACGATGAGCTTTGCCACATCACACACCATTTGACACTCATGGCATTGGGAGATGACACCGTGAGATCAAGCCAGGAAGAGTCTTCATCAAGCGATGAATAGTCATCTAGTGATGATGAGGTAATGAAGTCCCCTAAAGTAGAATTATTGTATAAAACTAGTGCTTATCTTAAGAATGCACTAGATAGATCTAAATCTAAGGTTAAGGATTTGAAAATAGAAATAAAGATAATTAGAAATGAAGAACCTTCATGTGTTGATTCTTGCATGCTTAAGAATGAAAATGAAAAACTTAGAAATGAAGTTTTTGAACTAAGGGCATGCTTAAAAAATTTCACTAGTGGCTCAAAATATCTTGACATGATTCTTAGGAACCAAAGAGTCGTTTACAATAAAATCAGTATAGTATACAAACCTAAGGATAAGGAAGTGGCTTATGTCTCTTTAATTAATAGAAAGACAACCATTAAGAGTAGAGTTAAGAAAGCATGGGTTCCAAAGAAGTTCTTGATTGATAGTTCCGGTCTGAATATTTGGGTACCTAAGAGTTTGTTTTTCATGTGGTTTAGGTAGGTGGACCAAGTATGTAGATTGTGGATAGCGGTTGCTCAAGACACATGACCAAAGATATGAACAAGTTTTCCACAATCAACTACATTAACAAGGGAACCGTGTCTTTTGGGAATAGTGGAAAACTCAAAATTTTAGGTAAAGGCATAACTGAGGTATCCGCTAAAATCATTATTCATAAAGTTTTACTAGTTAAAAGTCTGAAGTTTAATCTACTTAGTGTTAGTCAACTTTGTGATGCGGGCTGCAAAGTAGAATTTGAATCCTCAAAATGCTTAATTAGATACAAGAGCTTGAATGATTGCATGTTAGTTGGATATAGGAAATCTAATATTTATTATGTTGATTTATCCTATGTTTCTAACATTTTTACTAAGTGTCTTATGGCAAAAGAAGAGGAAGGATGACTATGGTATAGAAGGCTTGGGCACATCAATATGAAGAACATAGCCAAGGTAGCCAAGTTGGAGTTAGTAAAAAGGCTACCAAAAGTTACATATGTCAAAGACAAATTGTGTAATGCATACCAAGAAGGAAAGCAATCCAAATCATCACACAAAGATAAAACCCTAACTAGTATTTCATTACCATTAGAACTATTGCATCTAGATTTATTTGATTGTCATAATATCCCTTCTTTAAATGGTAACAAATATTGTTTAGTCATTTTTGATTATTTTTCTAGGTATACATGGATTTACTTTATGAAACATAAGGATGATACCTTAGAAATAATCATAGAATTTAACAAAAGGGCTGAAAATGAAAGGAATCTCAAAATCAACCGGATCTGTATTGATCATGGTGGAGAATTTGAGAATTCTAACTTTTCAAAATTTTGCTCAGAACAAGAGTACAAGTATGAGTTCTCTTGTCCTAGAACATCCCAACAAAATGGGGTGTTGTAAAGGAAAAATCATGCCCTACAAGAGGGGCTAGGACAATGCTTAATGTATACTCCTTACCTAGCTACTTGTGGGTGGAAGCGGTTAACATCGCTTACTATATCCAAAATTGAGTATTAATCCATAGGTTTTTAGGCAAAACACATTTTGAATTATGGACTGACAAAATTTCTACAATTTACTACTTTAAGGTCTTTGGATGTAAAATCTACGTTTTGAATACCAAAGACAATCTAGGAAAATTTGAGTCCAAGGCAAATGAGGGAATCCTAGTTGGATACTCATCCACTAGTAGAGGTTATAGGGTCTACAATAAGAGGACTCAAAAGATTGAGGAATCTTCTAATGTTGAATTTGATGAGGCATCTAGAACTTATCCTATAAAATCTTCCATTGATAAAGATATCAATGACAATAATCAAGACATTACCCAAAGATTTCAAAATTTAACCTTATAAGGTAATGATCAAGGGGGAGGAATAGGCAGTATTAATCAAGGGAGAGGAAGAGAAGATTTCGATGATGAAAGGAGAAAGGATAATCATGATCAAAATCAAGTTGATTCACCTCCTAGGAACTTAAGGATTCATCAAAACCATCCCCTAGATTAAGTTGTAGGAGAACTATCCCAAGGAGTAAGCACTAGATCCTTCCATAGGGCTCCTACTAGTCAAGTAGCTCTCATCTCACAAATTGAGCCTAAATCAATTAATGATGCATTACTTGATCTGGATTGAATTTTGACAATGCAAGACGAATTAGCTCAATTTGAGAGAAGTCAAGTATGAGAGATAATCCCTAGACCCAATGATAGCACTATTGTTACCACAAGATGAGTCTTTATGAATAAGTTGAATGATCAAGGGAACATAACTAGAAACTGTTGGAACGTCGGTGGCCGACTAGAGGGGGATGAATAACCCTCTTTCGTAGATGGTGAAATTCGCTCGTTGATTGCTCGTCTACAAACTCGTTAGCGCAACAAAAATATACAATAATGAAGACAATTAAAAGGCAATCGCTAACAAATCGATATAACGTGGTTCATGGTCCTTGCCGCTAGTCCATGACCTGATTCGTTCCAGGTGAATCACGTCTTAATCAATTCACTAATCTCTCCTTTGCACAAAGCTAGGTGGAGGTAACCTTTCTTACAATCTCTCTTCTTACAATAGGATTGAAATAAATGCAAGTAAGAAGAGTAGAATTCATTTGGGCACTTGTGAGGATGTTTAGAAATAAAACATTAACCATCCCAAGTCACCCAAGGCCCCTTCTTATAGGGAAGAGCTCATTTTTTTCGTTGGGTGCCTAGTAGTCGACTGGTGCCCCAATCAGTCAACTGCTGCTGTAGTCGTTGCCTCGCAACGACTTCTTCCACGTTGGATTCCAACCAATGGCTCCCACATTAGTCGACTGATCGTCCCATTAGTCGACTGATGGAGCCATCAGTTGAGTGGTCGACGCGATCACTCGATTGCTGAAGCTTCTGTATCCGAAACCCTCGACATCAGTCGACTGCTCCCCTTGGAAGTCGACTGATGGAGCTAGCAGTCCTAAGATTAGAGAGAGTGAAAATACCTAAGGGCATGCCTAAACAACTGAAACAACCCTATTTCAACTAAAAACCATAGTACCAATCAACCAATATCTTGATTAATCAACTAATCACAAGAGCAATCAATTGGTACTTTGAAACAGTCGATTGTTATATGATAATTTTCAGTTTGAATTTGAGAACTACATAAGTAATTCTACAATTTTCAAAAAATCATGAAATTTCATACATGCATTATTTATGTCAAATATTAAAAAACATAATCCGGTGCACAAAGCTCCCACCATATGGAGTCCTGGAGAAGGATCTATTGTACACAGCCTTTATCCTGCTTTTAAAGAGACTGTTTTCAGGACTCGAACTCAGGACCTCTAGGTCACAAGACAATAATTTTACCATTGCATCAAATACTATTAGCAAAAAATAATTTTATAGAAATATGTACTCCAAATTTCATGAAAAATTATTTTTCACTGATAAAGGAACTCATTAGAAATATGTACTCCAAATTTCATGATTTTTTGAATTTCCTAGAATTTTTAATGCATTTCTGAATATGGACTTCAAAAATAAGAAATCCTGAATTTTAGGTGCCAGCCGACTGATGGACTGATTTAGTTGACTGATGTACTGTGCACGAGCATAATAACCTATTTTTATTAGGTTTAGAACTTGTTTTGGTATTTTTTCCTCCATTAGACTTGATGTCATGCGTGTATAACATTTGCATAATGTTTTTGATGGTGTCAAAGGGGGAGAATTATGAGGGTTTAAGTTAATCATGCTAAGGGGGAAAATTTAGCATGTCTTAAGGGGGAGTTGCATGTTTAAGGGGGAGTTTTTATACTCATGTTATTTACATGCTTTCTTGCCTTATGTATTTGTGTTAATGTTTTTACCGAACTTAAACGGATTGCCACACATCAAAAAGGGGGAGTTTATTAGGGCAATCAACCCATGTGATGAGGTTTTGATGTGTGTGACAAAGGGTTTAAGTTAGGATTATTATGGATTTGATATGTGCATTGAAGTCATGCATGACTTAGTAATTCGCACATGGACGATAGCATTGGCAAGATTCACCATCTCATGACTTGGTCCTTGAGTCGGTGAAAGATGCATTACGGAAGCCGTGCGCTTGGTGCATCTGAGGGACCGCCGGACGAGGAGCATTGGAGTGAAGCTGAAGGAAGTAGACTTCAGGGTGAGACGCGAAGGATGGCGCTGCGAAGCCATGCGCTTGGCGCATCCGAGGGACGTGGCCGGACGAAGAGAACTTCAAAGGCGAGGGACTCCAAGGGAATGAGAGTGAGCGATTGTAACCTAGGACGGGGTAGCTCTTAGGTGAACTTGGCCCATTGGCTAAGTGTCAGATGAGTTTTCTCGACACCAATCGACTGCTAAAGATAGCAGTCGACTGCTCCAAGTCGACTGGAGACTCGACTGGTGTTCGAGTCGAAGTTCTAGCCGATCAGTCGACTGCTAGCTTGTGGCAGTCGACTGCTACTCCATCAGTCGACTGATGTCGAGGGTTTCGGGCATAGAAGCTTCAACAGTCGAGTGATTGCATCGACCGCTCGACTGATGGCTCCATCAGTCGACTGATGGGATGATCAGTCGACTGATGTGGGAGCCTTTGGTTGGAATCCAACATGGAAGAAGCTGTTGCGAGGCAACGACTACAGCAGCAGTCGATTGATCGGGGCATCAGTCGACTACTAGGCGCCCAACGGGAAGAATGGGCTCTTCCTTATAAGAAGGGCCCTTGGGTGACTTGGGATGGTTAATGCTTTATTCCTAAACATCCTCACAAGTACCCAAACGAATTCTACTCTTCTTACTTGCATTTATTTCAATCCTATTGTAAGAAGAGAGATTGTAAGAAAGGTTACCTCCACCTAGCTTTGTGCAAAGGAGAGATTAGTGAATTGGTTAAGGCGTGATTCACCTAGAACGAATCGGGTCGTGGACTAGCAGCAAGGGTCGTGAACCACGTTATATCGGTTTGTTAGCGATTGCCTTTTAATTGTCTTCATTATTGTATATTTCCGTTGCACTAACGAGTTTGTAGACAAGCAATCAACGAGCGAATTCCACCATCTACGAAAGAGGGCTATTCACCCCCCTCTAGCCGACCACCGACGTTCCAACAGAAACAAGGCTAGATTAGTGGCAAGAGGATTCAATCAAGTTGAAGGACTTGACTATGATGAGACCTATGCACCGGTTGCTAGGTTAGAGTCAATAAGAATCCTATTAGAGTATGTCGCTCACATGAGATTTAAACTTTATCAAATGGATATGAAATCGGTATTCGTAAATGGATTCATTAAGAAAGAGGTCTATGTAGAATAACCTCCCAGGTTTGAGAATGTAGATTACCCAAACCATGTTTATAAACTTAGAAAAGCTTTATATGGGTTAAAACAAGCTCCTCAAGCTTGGTATGAAAGATTATCATCTTTCTTAATTTTTAAGGATTTTAGAAGGGGTCAAGTTGACCAAACCCTCTTTATTAAGTTAAATTTAAAGGACATCTTTGTTGCCCAAGTCTATGTTGATGACATCATTTTTGGGTCAACAAATGATGAACTCCTGCAAGATTTCATTAAAAATATAGAAAATAAGTTTGAAATGAGTCTAGTTGGAGAATTGAATTTCTTTTTAGGTCTACAAGTTAAATAAACTAATGAGGGAATTCATATATACCAAACCAAATATGCCAAAGAAATAATCAAGAAATTTGGTTTGAAAAATACTAAGGTAGTAAACACCCCTATGACAACCAACACAAAAATAGACAATAATCAAGAAGGCAAATTAGTTGATTCAAAACTTTATAGAAGTATGATTAGTAGTCTATTATACCTAATTGCTAGTAGACCCAACATCTTATTTGCGATAGGTATGTGTGCAAGATACCAATCTTGTACCAAAGAGTCCCACTTAGTAGTCGTTAAATGAATCTTAAGATACATCAAAGGCACACTAAATATAGGACTTTGGTACCCTAGGACTAGGTCTTTTGACTTGATTGGGTATACCAATTCTGATTATGCAGATTGCAAATTGAATCGAAAGAGTACTAGTAGTGGATGCCAATTTCTTGGATCCTCCCTAGTTAGTTGGAGTAGTAGGAAGCAACCTTATGTTGCTCTATCCACTACCGAGGCCGAATATGTAGCCATGGGTGGTTGTGTAGCTCAATTACTATGGATAAGACATACCTTATGTTAGGATCGATGGTCCGACTAGAAGGGGGGATGAATAACTTTTTGATGCTCGATGGAAATCGTTCGTGCTTAATTATCTACAATGCTCATTAGCGTACCGGAATGATAATAACACTAATGCAAAGACAATTAAAGCTAAAAACAATGTAAAGAAAGAACACCGCTAACACAATTTGTTTAACGTGGTTCACGACCTCTCACCGCTAGTCCACGATAATCCGTTAGGTAGATCACTCCCTCAACCTTTCCACTAAACTTCTCCTTTAGCTCAACATAAGGTGGAGAAGACCTTCTTACACAAACTCTCCCTCTTACAATATGATAGAGATAGAATTAAGGAAGAGAAGAGTAAAAACGTTTAAGAGGCTTGGAGCAATGTTAGGAGTGAAAGTATTAGCCTCTCCAAGGCTCCCATGACCTCATTTTATAGAGAGGAGATCAATTTTCTCGTTGGACATGCAACAGTCGACTACTGCATGCCAGCAGTCGACTGTCGCTGTAACGGATCGCCTCCAACGACTTCTGACCAAGCCTGATTCGCAGTCATCACAGCCCAATGGTACATTAGCGGATCGTCGTATCGACAATGATCGGTGCTTGCGTAGCCGAATGATCACCGGCTACGGAGGTTTTGTGTCCAGTGTTCACTTATATATCATTGCCATACTTTGACAATGATCGCTAGTGAACTATCAATCGCCAACCCTTTACGATCAGTTAAGCCACAATGTAAAATACCACAAAAAAATATTGGATAAATTAAATTAGTAATGCATGGTTAGGAATTAAACCTAACCTATGTTTAAATCTATTGGGTTTAATTATTTGAATCTAGGTTTAATTGAACCAAGGGTTAATTGGTTATAGGATTAAACCCGACTCGTTTGCAAAACCCGCTCCGTTTCCTTCCCATTAACGCCGAGCTCCGTTTCTCTCGGTTTCCCTATCGCTGCCCAAACTGCTAATCATGACTTTCGATCTCCTTCCGTCGACGCTGGTGTCGCTCATCATCTTCTCAAAGCCGATTTCTCTCCTCAGCCACTCGCTGACCACCGCGAGCCCTCTGCCTCAGTCGCCGATCGCTTGCATCGCCAGAGCAACTGGCGAATTGCGTGCACTCCTCTTCTCCTCTTTGTGCTCGCACTCGCCGTCGCTGAGCCAACCTGCTGGAGCCCTTACTCATCACCACCGCGAGGTGGATCTACTGCGCCTCATCGCTTCTTGTTGCTCAATCAGGAGCTTACCAAACCGCAACCTCTCGACCTCTATTATAAGCGTTCTTCGCTGCCCTAGAAACTCATCCTACCGTTTCTTCGAGTATCGTCCCCATCGGCATTGCAGGGGCGTTGTCCTTCTCTATGACCCTAGTCACCGTGGTAGATGCCAAGGAGGTGCCTTCCCTGAAGAGGATCCTCAAGGTGAGTGGTGATGGACAGAATGGTGGTAAGATTCTAGATTATTATTGGTTATGCAGTAAATCGATTTGGGGTTAATGGTGACATTGATCAGTGATTGAGGAATTTTTGGGTGGTTGGCGACTTATTTAACATTCCTTTGTATTGGGCATAGATGGATCTTGTCGTCAACAGTATTGGTGGCTGTTGGATGGGTTCTTCAATGTGCAGTTTGGTCGGTGTTGTGCTTGGATTGTGCTAGAGCAAAGGAGGTAAGTGTTGTGGTTGTTATGGATGTATACTATTGGTTATTTCATTATCTGATCTGGTGTTGGTTGATGATGAAATATAGGGATGGATGTGAAGGATTGATTAGGTTAATTGGATAACTAACTCAATCTTATAGATTGAGATACGAAGTCGATGTGGAGTTTGATTCGATTATGCGATGTACGATAGAACTTAATTATGTTCTATGTTGTGTGCAGGATGTTGAATCGAGATAAATTCTTGGACGTGGAGGCAAATGATACTTCCAAATAGTCTACATTATAAGGTCGGTAATTTCCTACCCTGGTCAGGTAGTTGTGGTTGCATACAGATTTAGATGTATGGTCATATTATATGATCATATTACCTTGACTCTACTCTTATTATTTCTTGTACTTGATACTTTGTCTTTAGCTATATATGCTCTATTGCTGTTATCACATTTTTCCTCATCATGATTAGGAGTTACAGATGTGATGTAAGTAAACCTATAAATGCTTAGTAGGTGTAAATAGTGGAGCACGGATGATGACCTGATTTGTAAATTGGGTAAAAGGGCATCCGTGGGTAAGTAAGATCCTGAACATATGATTGATATCAATACCCTTATGTTGCTTGTTTACTACCAATCTTGTGTTGGGTAAATGGTCAGGTAAATTATGATTAGTGTGTCGCTACAAACCGGTGGTCCTAACTTGTTATGATCAGTTGAGTACGACTCTCTGTAGGATAGAGAGTGTGTCGACCAGATTGGTATGACTCTCTACAGGATAGAGAGTGTTATGATCAGTTGAGTACAACTCTCTGTAGAATAGAGAGTGTGTTGATCAGATTGGTATGACTCTCTGTAGAATAGAGAGTCTGTGGTGGATGTCTATATGTGTGACTGTGCATTCATGTCATTTGCATGCATGCTGGCGACGTGGTCTCCCTTATGGTTGAGAGGATCATCAGTCATCCTGCTTCCACGGTTACTCATAGGAGGAGTAACTAGTGTGAGGGCAGAGCATTGTGGTGCTGCAGTCTACCATTATAGACGATGGTAGTTGGATTTGCATGTCGTTGTCCTGCATGTGTGGCACTCGACCACTCATGGGTAGCAACTGTCGGAGTGGCTAACAGTAGAGACCCCCATCGTGTAGCTTGCTCTTTACGCTTATATGCTACTCGATCATACTGCCCACTCGGCCACTCGAGAGTAGTGGTTGGTGTTGAGTTGGGACAGTTGTCATGTCGAGCCACTGAGGCCACACTGGGGTCATGGTAGCTTTAGGGTGAGCTGACATGACTATGCATGTTGCATTGTCGTGTCTTATGGCATCTTGCATATTGCCATATATATATATATATATATGCATGTGTATATATATATATATATATATATATATATATATATATATATATATATATATATATATATATATATATATATATATATATATATATATATATATATATATATATATATATATATATATATATATATGCATGTGTATATATATATATATATATATATATATGGATGATTGTGATTAGTATATATATAGATGCAATATATATATATATATGCTTATTGTGATATTGCATTTGATTGTACTATGCTTGCAGCATTTGTTTGTACATCATCATACATGCTACTGCATCTGCTATATGATAGTGTATGGGATACTGCGTATGAGTTGGTTAGATTATTGCATTCTTTGACCAGTATTCATGATGTAGTATGAGTTAGACTAGATTTCCTGTTATATATTGTGGATATATGCTCAGGTTGGATTAGAGTAGCATAGCGGACTTTCAGATATGTCTGCATTTTATGTTGTTTATTTAGTTAGATGGTATATGCATGTATATATTTATTATGCTGATGTTTACCTGATGTACATGAATATTGTTGAATTACATATGATATTTGTTATATCCATGTTTTTTCCTATTACCGCTGAGTTATACTCACCATCACGGACCCTGGGTTTTTCTGTTGCCCAGGAAACAAGTAGAAGTCTTCGTGACGACTTGGTGCATCGCTGGCTGGCATAGTCTAATCTCACATCCAAGGGTCTGAGTTTTGGGTTTTCCGTATGTTTTGTTATGTACTTGGAGTTTTACATGGGTTATGTGTTATGGATTTGTTATGTGATGCACACACTTGTGGATTCGGGTTTTACTGATGTTTTCTTTATGTTATTGTGTCAGTCATATCGGTATGCACTGTGTGTAAGTTGTGATGTCGTGGTGTTAGTTTCCGCTGTGCTTTGTTATGTTTACATTTGTATATGTTGTTATTGCGGCCAAATGGCCTTGTATAAACAGGATATGTTGTCACGTATAGGGGAGATGTTGTCCGTTTGTTTTTTAGCTCGGCATACTCTCGGGGCGTGACACACAAACCCTAGCCTACACCAGTCAACTTACTCGTCGACTTATACCAGTCGACTGTTGTCGGGTAAACCTCAACCAACAAGTTGTTTGAGCATCCGACCGTCGGATAAAACCTCAAACACAAATGTTTGAGCATCTGACACTTAATCTTTAGCCATTTGGCCAAGTTTATCTAAATTGAGCTACCCTGTCCCGAGTTACAATCGCTCAACTCTCATCTCCCATGGAGTCTCCCATTGAAGCTATCTTCCTTCGGCCTGCGTCCCTCGGATGCACCAAGCTCACGACTTCTCCCCGTGTCATCCTTCGCATCTTGTCCTAAAGTATGCTTCCTTTGGCTCAACTCCATTGCTCCTCGTCCGACGGTCCCTCGGATGCACCAAGCTCAAGACTTCTTCCCATGTCATCCTTCACCGACTCAAGGACCCGAGCCATGAGATGATTATGTGGATCTTATAGGCACTAACGCAAGTGTCGTGTACTTGGCCAATCGACTAGTCCATAACCCCAGTCGACAGGTAAACCTCAAACATGAGGTTTAATCCAAGTATGATCTGTTGGGAGTATGGAGAATACAATCAAAGTCCTATATTGGTAAGATATGAAAAAGATCACGTGCTTATAAGATAAAAAAAAGATATCTCCATTGGTATGAGGCCTTTTAGATAAAGCTCAAAATAAAACCACGAGGGCTTAGGCCCAAAGTGGACAATATCATACCATTGTGGAGATATGTGAATTTTATAGGCACTAACAATTGGTATCAGTGTCATGGTCTATGTCAAGCCATGAACCTCGAACAAAGGAAGTGGAGCTCCCATATTCGGATCAAGAGAACCATGTTGGATCGAGAAGCATCGCTAGAGGGGGGTGAATAGCGAGCTTTAAAAACTTTCTTTTCGTTTCAAAATACAAGCAGTGCAGCGGAAAGTAAAACAGTAGAAAATAAATAGACACTTTATTTTTACTTGGTTCACAACCCAATGGTTGCTACTCCAAGGCCCTGCGATCCTTGACCGCGTACGAAGAGGCAATCCACTATAGAGTCTCCTCCTCGTTGGAGGTAGGAGACAATGATCAAAAAAACCGAGAGACAAAAACTCGAGGATGAGACAATAAGCCTACCTCACCTCATTACGATGAAAACTCCGATTATAAATTAAACTGAATAAGAAACAAACTAATACTATCGACGAAAATGAATCTGAGATGAAGAGCTTGTCGTCGGCGTGTTGGCGTCGTAGTGTTATCGTCAAAGTGTAGCATTGTTGGAGCACTTGGGAGCAAAGAATTGATGATTTAAGGTTCGAGTCCTCCCTTCCTTTTATAGACTTGTGCCTTGGAATAAGTCCGGATCCAGATCCTCAACTTGTGGTTCTCATCACGAGGTGACACCTTATCTTATCACGAAGTGATAGTGTCAAACATTATCCTTTTTGACCTAGCACACAAGGCTGATTCATCGCCATCAGTCGACTGCCAATATCTAGCAGTCGACTGCCAGCCTGGTCACTTCCCTGCAATAAGAGGTTAGCACGAAATATGATAAATATGATAGTTTCTTATCATCCGATCTCGACCTAGACCTTCCACTGTAAGTCTTAGTCGGATCGTCGCCTACGGTCGTTCCCGTATAGAGTACACTACCTTACCATCTCTCTTTGTACTCGTGCTTACCTCTGGTCCTTTATGACCTGTCTCTTTGCTTTCAGTCTTCCACCTATGTTCTTCGACTCCCATGAAGTTCTCCTGGTGAAGCCCGACCATCACGGTTTCTCGACTCGAGATTCTCCGGGTGTCGTTGACCTTCAGCTCAGCTTAAATACTTCCTGCACACTTAGTTCAGCTCATGAGATAATAATAAGACCTTAACTTTGAGTCTTTGTCATAATCAAAACCTAAGTTCGATTATCTGGTGCCCCTGCACCAATAATTCCCCCCTTTTTGATCTATGGTAAACCGACTTAAAGTTAAGGGAAATTCAAGAATGAAATGAAATAAACAATACAATTAAATGCTTTTTCAAAATCTCCCCCTTGAGGCTACCTCCCCCTTAACCCTAGGTGAGTTTTGAAAAAGATTCTTTAAATTTAAAAAATTTGTGTTACTCCCCCTTAACTTTCACTCTTCTCCCCCTGTTGCCATAAATAAAAAAAAAAGTAAATATTGGGGGTGTATATATAAGATAGGGGTTTTAAAGAAAACATTATAAGTATAGCATGCGTCTAGAATTATTAAAGAGAGAAATCAAATGAAAGAGTCCAAGCATGTGTCTCTACTTAGTTAAGTAGGTTAGTTCGAGGTATATCCCTCTTCACCAACAATTGTAAAACTAGTTTTACCAAAATAAGTTTTTGAAACAAAATACCATAAGTTCATTAAAAAACTTTATGAGTTTGTAAGATAACCCTAAAGGTCAGTTTTCTCCCCCTTAGTCAAATACATAAGGTATAAAAGATTTAGGGGGCGCTAAACTTGACCTAGAGAGTTATATATTTAGTATCGGCCACATAAAATTATAACCATACATTTAAATGCTACAATTAATAAGTATTTATAGTTTTGAAAGCATTTCAAAAAAGTTATGTTATGTGTATTTCAATTATCCCTAACATCTCACCCATTCTGTGTCTCAAAACATGTTCACCTTATATGTTTTATGAGATGATTTCAATTTTACTTGATTAAGTTTTAGTGATTTGAAGCTAATCAACCTTGGGTTAGATTCGAATTTAACCCTTAGCTCATCAAGTAAACTTTTCGAGAAATTGGCTTCCAGGTCGTGGTGAGGCACAGAGGCATTCTTTGATCGGAACAACGACCACTTCCTTAGACAAAGCCAAATTCAAGAAATTGATTACTTGAGTCACTTAAGATTGCTTTCTGGTATAACTAGTTTAGGATACGGCGAGGTAGCTTCAGCTAGTTCAACTTAGTCGAGTGCACCAAGCTAGATATGCCTTATCTAGTTCGGACACACAAGACTTCGTTTCCCTAATGTACTATCATCTCGCCACGTCCTGATATTATGTTATCAAGATTGATTAACTATTTGTCCTATCTAATTGTTCTAACAATTAAAACAAGGATTAACTAAGCATGCAAAGCTATAACTAAGAAAGTGGGCACACTATTTTAGTACTAGCTCCCCCTAGACCATTGAACCAACATGGTCTATTTACATAGTGGACTTGATCCTGGGAAATCTAATAGTTATTGGTCCTTATATGTGAATTCAATAGAATTTTGGGGACCCATGCTTGGACTCTTTGATGACTTCGATTTACAATAGACATGTAAGATCTATTTGTAGTCGTTGACCTAAATCCAAGTCCGACTTTGTTGTACACGACTCTTTGAGTTCCAAGTAGTCAGTTAAGATTCTTGGATCCCAACGTGAACTTTTCCAACCTAGCCTCGACCTCTTGAACTCGTCCTTTTAAGAGAGAATTCTCCTCCTCAAAATTTTCAACTTGAGTTGAGTTTTCCTCTTGAACTTGAATAGTTGAAGAGGTTAGAGTAGCCTCTTACTTGAGGGTTTCAACCTCCTTGAGTAACGACTCGACTCTAGACTCAGACTTAGTTAATTTCCTACTTAACAACTTAATTGCATGATATAAATTTGCAATTAGTGAACGACTTACCTTAATTTTTTTTTGACCCGACTTTGAGTCTCTTCTTGAAGTCGTCCTCAGAGTCAAAGTCGGAGTTGGATTCGTATTCAACTTCAGACTCGGACTTGGATTCTATCAGTTTCGCCATAAACGCCAAGTCATTATTTTGATCTTCCTCCTCCCACGTTGCTTGAAAAGCTTGCTTGGGTTGCTTGTATTTTGGCTTCATTTTTTATTTGAAGTACCCCTTCTTCTTGTTTTTCGATTGCTTCCTTTCTTTTCGGATTATCCTCCGCTCCATGTTTACTATCTCGGCCTCTTCATCCGATTCAGACTCGGATTCGCCCTCGGGTTCAGATCCTTCTTCTTGTTCGGGAGGTGGCTTGCTCTTCTCTTTTCTTCTCTAACCTACAAGAAAACAATACCTCTCTCGGCCTGGACCGCGTTAGTTTGTTTGTGAAGTTCAAATTCAGAGAAAAACTCATCTAACTTAATTTTTGATAGATCCTTAGAAACCTTGTAGACATCGACCATGAATGCCCACAAGATGGTCCTAGGGAAGGCATTGAGAGCATACCTTATTAGGTCCCGATTGTCGACGACTTGCCCTATCGAGTGGAGACCGTTGACGATGTCTTGGATCCGTGCATGTAGTTGGGTGGAAGTCTCATGAACTTGCATTTTTAGATTATACAATTTATTTAACAATAAATCCCTTTTACATACCTTAGCATCGTCGGTTCCTTCGTGAATCTCGATGAGTTTGTTCCACAAGTCCTTTGCGCTTATGAATGAGCCAACGCGGTTGAGCTCCTATTTGGATAGCCCACATTATAGGATTTGTGTGGCTTTTTCATCAGCTTCGATTTGTCTTTTAGTTGCATTGGTCCACTTATCGAAGTCCAGGGGCTCGCCTCGATCATTGGTGGGTAGAGCAAAGCCGGTTTGGATGATTATCTAAGTCTCGACTTGTGTTTTTAGAAAACACTTCATCCGACCTTTCTAGTAACAGAAATCATCTCCATTAAAGAACGGAGGTCGGGTGGTGCTATACCCCTCAATGTGGGATATTAATTATCTTGTAAAAAATACAACCAAAAGAAGAGTACCAAGACTTCGTCTTGGATTAGTACTGCAGGAAAAGAAAGCCGAAAAAAATCACGAATCGAAAAATACGAAAATAAAGCCAAAAAAAGTGCTAGATTGGTGGTTTCACCAAATCTTAGTGCCCCCACTCTGATACCAATTGTTGGATCGAGAAGCATATCTAGAGGGTGGGGTGAATAGCGAGCTTTAAAAACTTTCTTTTCATTTCAAAATACGAGCAGTGCAGCGGAAAGTGAAATAGTAGAAAATAAATAGAAACTTTATTTTTTACTTTGTTCACAACCCAATGGTTGCTACTCCAAGGCCCCGCGATCCTTGACCGCGCATAAAGGGGCAATCCACTATAGAGGCTCCTCCTCGTTGGAGGTAGGAGATAACGATCACAAAAACCAAGAGACAAAAACTCGAGGATGAGGCAACAAGCCTACCTCACCTCGTTACGATGAAAACTCCGATTACAAATTATACTGAATAAGAAGCAAACTAATACTACCAATGAATATGAATCTAAGATGAAGAATTTGTCATCAGCATGTTGGCGTCGTAGTGTCATCATTGAAGCGTTGCATTGTTGGAGCACTTGGGAGCAAAGAATTGATGATTTAGGGTTCGAGTCCTCCCCTCCTTTTATAGACTTATGCCTTGGAATAAGTCTGAGTCCAGATCCTCAACTTGTGGTTCTCATCACGAGGTGGCACCTTATCTTTTGACCTAGCGCACAAGGCTGATTCGTCGCCATCAATCAACTGACATCAGTCGAGTTCCAATATCCAGTAGTCGACTGTCAACCTGGTCACTTCCCTGCAATAAGAGGTTAGCACGGAATTGGTAAATATGACGGTTCCTTACCATCCGATCTTGACCTAGACCTTCCACTTGAAGTCTTAGTTGGATATCTGCCTACGGTCGTCCCCATACAGAGGACACGACCTTACCATCTCTCTTCGCACTCGTGCTTACCTCTGGTCCTTTATGACCTGTCACTTTGCTTCCGGTCTTCCACCTAGGTTCTTTGACTCCCACAAAGTTCTCCTAGTGTCGCCTAACCACCACGATTTCTCGACTTGAGATTCTCCGAGTGTCGCTGACCTTCAGCTCAGCTTAAACACTTCCTGCACACTTAGTTCAGCTCATGAAATAACTATAAGACCTTAACTTTGAGTCTTTGCCATAATTAAAACCTAGTTTCGATTATCTGGTGCCCCTGCACCAACAAACCATACACCAGACAGAAAGTTCAGTTGGGTCGGGGGGACCGAACAATAAGCAGAAAGTCCAATTGGGCCAGAAGGGTTGGACAACTGGCAGGAAGTCCAGCTGAGTTAGGAGTATCAGACAGTTAGCAGGAAGTCCTAGTGGGTTGAGGATCGGACATCAAGTAGAGAAAGTCCTTCGAGGACGGATAGGCTTAAGGGGGGCTCAATGTGGTCCTTCGTTTGAGGTGGGGATTGTTAAGAGTATGAGGAATACAATCAAAGGCCCACATTAATAAGACATGGAAAAGATCATGTGCTTATAAGATAAAAAAAGATATCTCCATTGGTATGAGGTCTTTTGGGTAAATCCCAAAATAAAACTATGAGGGCTTAGGTCAAAAGTAGACAATATCATACCATTGTAGAGATATACGAATCTTATAGGGACTAACATGATCCCTTCATACTTGATCGACTGCCCTTAGCCTAGGCTTAAGCCTTCTAGCCACCTCCATCAGACTCACACCCTCAGGGTCCATCCGAGTTCTCCATGACTCCTTCAACTTTCGCATTAGCCTTCAGGTGCTTCTATTGGCTATGTCATGCTAACTGGGTGTCCTTTGCCAAGGTTCATTTGGACTTATGCCGCCAAGACTACATGCTTGGACTTTACACTGCCAAAAACCTCACCTTTGAACTTTTCGATTGTCAAGCCTCAATGTTTGAACTTTTTTCGCCAAGACTACACACTTGGACTTACGTGGCCAAGACTTCAAACTTGGACTTTCCATGCCCAGACTATTCTTGGACTTTCCATGCCAAGTATCCAAACTTGGACTTCCATGCCAAGACCATGCTTGGACTTTCCATGCCAAGATCATTCTTGGACTTTCCATGTCAAGTATCCAAACTTGGACTTCTATGCCAAGACCATTCTTTGAATTTCCATGCCAAGTATCCAAACTTGGACTTCCCCTCGAGTCTCACTCGAGTTTGGTCAACCTTGACCTGAGGTTTAATTGCTCCAACAATCTCCTTCAAATAACCTCCCCTATATGACTTTGGATATCCCAAACATCCACTTATCATATGGTCAACATATGGTGAAACCATATCCAACTGTATTGACAAATATCAAAATACTCGAGTCCCACTCGATTCTGATCAATATTGACTCGGGGCCTATTGCACCAACATATTTTTTTCTACCTTCATATGAGTCATCTTTAACAATCTCCACCTTAGCGAATATCCATCCCTTTCGAGAAAATAAGCATATGAAGATAACACCTCCTGGAACAGCGAAGCTCTGACATCAATCCCTCTAGCAATTAGAGAAATTGATCAAGTTCAAGTAATGCTTCAACTTCTCTATGATAATTGACTTTGTCAACATAACTGCAATATTTTTCACAGTGTGAACATTTTCAAGTTGAATTTCACTGAAAGAAATCAGCTCTCTAATCTTGTGAAACCTCACATCTATGCGTTTGGTTCTCGGATGATAAACCTGATTCTTTGCCAAATATATAGTGCTCTGACTATCGCAATTCAACTTTACTCCACCATGTTGAGCACCCAGTTCTCTGACCAATCCTATAACCCACAATGCTTTCTTTGTTGCCTCAGCAACTGTCATGTATTCTAACTCAGTTGTGGACAATGCAACTATATGATGTTGGATCGTCCGTGGCCAACTAGAGGGGGGTGAATAGCCCCAATTCGCGTATATGGTGGTCGCTTGCTTAATTGTCTACAATCAACAATTAGCGCAATGGAAATACAATACTAAAGTAAAATAATTAAGCAATGAAAAGGGAAATGAAAGCACAAACGCTAACACGGCGATGTAACATGGTTCACGGCCCTTGCCGCTAATCTATGACAGATTCGTCCAAGGTGAATCACGCCTACACAATTCCACTAATCTCTCCTTTTCACAAAGCTAGGTGGAGGTAACCTTTCTTACACAAGATCTCTCCTCTTACAATATAATAGAAATAAGCTCAAGGAAGAGGATTGAAAACGTTTAGGACACTTGGGAGATGTTTGGAAGCTAAGCATTAACCATCCAAAGTCACCTAAGGCCCCTTCTTATAGGGAAGAGCCCATTCTTCCCGTTGGGCGCTAGCAATCGACTGCTGCTATAGTCGTTGCCTCGCAACGACTTTTTCCACGTTGGATTCCAACCAACGACTCCCACATCAGTCGACTGATTTTTCCATCAGCCGACTGATAGAGCCATCAGTCGAGTGGTCAACACGATCACTCCACTGCTGAAGCTTTTATGTTCGAAACCCTCAACATCAGTTGACTGCTCCTCTTAGCAATGATCGATGTGCTATCACCGATCGCCATGTCGGGCAATGATCGATCGGCCAGAACTTTGACTCGAACACTAGTCGAGTCTCCAGTGGACTGCTACCTATAGCAGTCGACTAGTGTCGGGAAAACCTATCTGATACTTAGCCATTTGGCCAAGTTCACCTAAGAGCTATCCATCCCAGGGTTACAATCACTCACTCTCATCTTCCCTTGGAGTCCCTCACCTTTGAAGTTCTCTTCGTCCGGCCACATCCCTCGGATGCGCCAAATGCACGGCTTCGCAGCGTCATCCTTCGCGTCTCGCCCTGAAGTCTACTTCCTTCGGCTTCACTCCAATGCTCCTCGTCCGACGGTCCCTCGGATGCACTAAGCGCACGGCTTCCGCAATGCATCTTTCATCGATTCAAGGACTGAGTCATGAGATGGTGAATCTTGCCAATGTTATCGTCAAGCCATCCATGTACGAATTACTAAGTCTTGCATGACTTCAATGCACATATCAAATCCATAACAACCTAACTTAAACTCTTTGCCACACACATCAAAACCACATCACATGGGTTGATTGCCCTAACAATCTCTCCCTTTTTGATGTGTGGCAATTCGTTTAAGTTAGGTAAAACAATTAACATAAAACATATGGCAAGAAAGCATGTAAGTAAATATGAGTATCAAACTCCCCCTTAAACATGCAACTCCCCCTTAAGACATGCTAAATTTCCCCCTTAGCATGATTAACTTAAACCCTCATAATTCTCCCCCTTTGACACCATCAAAAATATTATACAAATGTTATATATACATGACATCAAATCTAATGGAAGAAAAAACCAAAATCAAGTTCAAAACCTGATAAAACACCTAACTGTGCTCGTGCACAGTACATCAGTCGACTGAATCAGAGCATCAGTCGATTGGCACCCAGTTTTCAAATTTTTCTAATTTTTCGAATGAACTTCAGAAATGCACCAGAAATTCCAAAAAATTCAAAAATCATGAAAATTGAGGACTACATTTCTCATAAGTCCCTTTATTAGTGAAAAATTGTTTTTCATGAAAAATCATTTTATTTTCGAAAATTGGGCAAAAACTCAAAAGTTTGAAAACCCACTAGAGTTTTTATCAATTTAAAAGCTGTTTTTGCCTTAGACATTTTTCGAAACATCAATTCACTGTTTAAAAAGCATAAAATGGTTTTAAAACATTTAAAATATCCAACTATGATCTATGGGCAATATGTCCATTGATTAAACATTTACTTTCCCCATAGTTGGTCTATTATTGCTATTATGATACATCAAATGACCATCTAAATGTCATAAGCATTAGTGGACCATTTGTATTATCCTATCATCTGACCCATTTCTATGTTCTCAATAAAATTAGCCTTATAGTGGGATGTGAGATGAACCTAAAGGTATTTATACTTAACTAAAATTTCATGCAATTCTATCAAGGTTAAGTATCATGCATCCTAAAACCATCAATATGATCATAAAAACACACATTATCAAGATCAAATATTTTCAATTATTGCATATCATGATCAAATATTATTATGATTCCATATTATGATCATATTATCATCACCCAACACTTAATTCAAAAACTATCACTCACATCCTTACAAGTCAACCATTTTACATGATATAAAATAAGTCCACTCATGGTTGACTATCCTAGGGTTTTCCTAACCCTTAAGGATGGATTTGGGAACCCAATATAAATTCTTTCCTATAGGGTTCACTAAGTATTATTTAGGGATTCATTTCCTAGCTACCATTTTATTTTTAGCTTGACCCCTTGCAATTAGGCAATGGTAGGTCTTTTCATTTTTGGTTTCCTTATAACCTAGGCTTTTCTTATTAAAACTTGCCCTTTGGCTCCCTATAATCATGTACAAGGTGTTGGAGCCTATTGTGAATTTTTCTAACGCCTTAGTTAAATGATCTACCTTTTCCCTTAAGGCCTTATTTTCATCCATACATGCATCACTAACATTAAAAGGAATATAATCATTATGTGAGCATGCATTTTCTAGTTTTTCTTCTAGAGCCTTAATTTCATTTTGCATGCTTTTGTTTTTCTTTTTATCCCTAAATAAGTCCTTAGTTAAACTTGAAATCATAGACATAATCTTTTTGGGAGGAAGATTCATTACCTCACTTACCAAATCCTCTTCCGATGATGAGGATGAAGATGAAACTCCCCCTTCACTTGAGCTCTCCTCCTCACTTGTGCTTGCTTCTTGTTCGGAAGATGAGGTGGAGTCCAAGTCTTCTATTGTCATTAGGGCAAGGCTTGTGAATGCTTCTTCTTCTTCGGATGATGATGATGGATCATCCCATGTTGCCTTGTGTGCCTTGGCCTTCCCTTTCTCCTTGGTTTTCTTTTCATCCTCCTTCTTCTTGCTCCCCTTCTTCTTGTCCTCTTTCTTCCTCCTCTCTTCTTTGCTTTTGTTCAAGAGGGGACAATCATCCCTTATGTACCCCTCTCCTTGACAATTATAGCAAATAATCTTCCTTCTTGGCCTTCTTCCCCTATTATGAGATTTGTTAAATTTAAAACTTTTTAATGCACGCCTTACCTTCCTTACCATATGTTCTTCCTCATTGTTATCCATTGATGAGGAAGACGAATCTTCATCGGATGAGGAGAGTGGCATCATCTTCTTCTTCTTTCCCTTGTCGGCCATTAGTGCTATTCCCCTTGGCTTTAAACTTGGTTCTTCAATTATCCCTTCAAGCCTTGTCTCATGAAGCTCCATGGTGGAGAAAAACTCTTCTAGAGTTCTTACCTCTAGATTTTTCGAAATATAAGAGTCCACCATAGAGCTCCACTTTGAGGACCGGGGGAATGCATCAATAGCCTTCATGATCATGTCCCGGTTCGATAGCTTTTCATCTACACTTGATAAACTAGTTATGATTTCTTTAAATCGAGAATGCAACGATAATACCTTCTCTCCCTTTTCTAACTTGATGTTGTTCAATTGGGAGCGGAGGAGGTCTCTTCTTGCTAGCTTGGCCTCGGATGTGCCTTCATGAAGCTCCACTAGCTTCTCCCACATCTCTTTGGCACTAGAGCATTCTCCTATCCAGTTTATCTCTTATTGGGGGAGTACATTGAAGAGGTGGTGTTTCACTTTTGAGTTTGTAAGGTGCTCCTCCCTTTGCTTCTTGGTCCATCGCGATTTCTCAATTGGTTCACCTTCTTCGTTCCTAGGTATATCAAAACTGGATTCCATGATTCACATAATATCAAAATCCATTTCGAAAAATACCTCCATACGCTTCTTCCACCATGCGAATTCACCCTCGAACTTAGGTGGATGGATGTTGGAGCCGGCCATCTTTGTTGTCGTGCTTGTTGCGGCGGTGAGTCCGATGACAAGCAACTTGGCTTTGATACCTTTTGTTGGATCATCGGTGACCGGCTAGAGGGGGTGAATAGCCCCAATTCACGTATACAGTGGTCACTTTCTTAATTGTCTACAATCAACGATTAGCGCAACGAAAATACAATACTAAAGTAAAACAATTAAGCAATGCAAAGGGAAATGAAAGCACAAATGCTAACATGGCGATATAACGTGGTTCATGACCCTTTCCGCTAATCCATGACCGATTCGTCCAAGGTGAATCACGCCTACACAATTCCACTAATCTCTCCTTTGCACAAAGCTAGGTGGAGGTAACCTTTCTTACACAAGATCTCTCCTCTTACAATATAATAGAAATAAGCTCAAGGAAGAGGATTGAAAATGTTTAGGGCACTTGGGAGATGTTTGGAAGCTAAGCATTAACCATCCCAAGTCACCTAAGGCCCCTTCTTATAGGGAAGAGCCCATTCTTCCCGTTGGGCGCCTAGCAGTCGACTGATGCCCCGATCAGTCGACTACTGCTGTAGCCGTTGCCTCGTAACAGCTTCCTCCATGTTGGATTCCAACCAACGGCTCCCACATCAGTCGACTGATGGAGCCATCAGTCGAGTGGTCGACAAAATCACTCGACTGTTGAAGCTTCTGTGCTCGAAACCCTCGACATCAGTCAACTGCTTTCCTTGGCAGTCGATTGATGGAGCTATCAGTCGACTGCCACAAGCTGGCAATCGACTGATCGGCTAGAACTTCGACTCGAACACCAATCGAGTCTCCAGTCGACTTGGAGCAGTCGACTGCTACCTATAGCAGTCGACTGGTGTCGAGAAAACCCATCCGACACTTAGCCATTTGGCCAAGTTCACCTAAGAGCTACCCGCCCTAGGGTTACAATCGCTCACTCTCATCTTCCCTTGGAGTCCCTCGCCTTTGAAGTTTTTTTTGTCCGGCCACGTCCCTCGGATGCGCCAAGCGCATGACTTTGCAGCGCCATCCTTCGCATCTCGCCCTGAAGTCTACTTCCTTTGGCTTCACTCCAATGCTCCTCATCCGACGGTCCCTCGGATGCACCAAGCGCACGGCTTCTGCAATGCATCTTTTACCGACTCAAGGACCGAGTCATGAGATGGTGAATCTTGCCAATGCTATCGTCAAGCCATCCATGTGCGAATTACTAAGTCATGCATAACTTCAACACACATATCAACTCCATAACAATCTAACTTAAACCCTTTGCTACACACATCAAAACTATATCACATGGGTTGATTGTCATAACATATGATGGATCGTAAAAGTGCTAGAGGGGGGTGAATAGCACATGTAAATTCTTTTTGATTCAATTCGTTTGATTAAAACAAAGTAAAGAATTGCACAGTGGAAAAGTAAATGAGAAAAATTTATTTTTACTTGGTTCACAACCCAGCGGTTGCTACTCCCAGGCACCGTGATCCTTGCCTGTGTATGAAGGGGCAATCCACTATAGAGTCTCCTCCTCGTTGGAGATAGGAGACAATGATCATAAAAATGAAAGCTCAAGGATGAGGCAACAAACATACCTCACCTCGTTACGATTAAAATCATGAATACAATAAATAAAATAACCTTGTTGCTGTCGACGAAGAGATTGTAAGCTTGGCGTTGCATCAGCATTATGAAGGCGTTACGACGTTTGAGTTTTAGCATTGTGGGAGCACTTTGAGAGCAATCTTGATAATCCTAGGGTTCGAGTCCTCCCCTCCTTTTATAGACATGTGTCTTGGAATAAGTCCAGATCCATATCCTCAACTTGTGGATCTTATCACGAGATGACACCTTATCTTATCGCAAAGTGGCGGCGTTAAATGTTATCCTTTTTGACCTTGTATATTTGGATGATTCATCGCCATAAGTCGATTGATTACCTTCATCAGTCGACTGATGTGCAGCAGTCGACTGCCAGTAGCCAGCAGTCGAGTGTCAGCTTGGTCACTTCCCTGTAATAAGAGGTTAGCACGGAATATGATAAATATGATGGTTCCTTACCATCCGATCTCGACTTAGACCTTCCACTGGAAGTCTTAGTCGGATCGCCGTCTACGATCGTCCCCATACAGAGGACACGACCTTACCATCTCTCTTCGCACTCGTGCTTACCTCTGGTCTTTTATGACCTATCGCTTTGCTTCCGGTCTCCACCTGGGTTTTCGACTCCACGAAGCTCTCCCGGTGTCGTCTGACCGTCATGGTTTCTCGACTCGAGATTCTCTGGGTGTTGTTGACCTTCGGCTTAGCTTAACTATTCCTACACACTTAGTTCAGCTCGTTAGACAACAATATGACCTTAGCTTTGGGTTTTTGCCATAATCAAAACCTAGGTTCGATTATATGGTGCTTACTGCACCAACAATTTTCCCCTTTTTGATCTATGACAAACCGACACAAAGTTAAGGGAAAATTAAAGCATAAAACAAGTGAAGTAAATGATACTCCCCCTTAACCCTAAGTGAGTTTTGAGAAAGATTCTTTAATTTTTAAAATTAAATTTTGTGTTACTCCCCATTAACTTTCGCTCTTCTCTCCCTTTTGCCATAAATCAAAAAAGTATCGGGGTTTTATATAAAATAGGGGTTTAAAAACAACATCGTATAATCATGCGTCTAGAATTATTAAGGATAAATTAACTATGAGTCCAAGTATGCGTCTAGCATTAGTTAGATAGATTGGTTCGAGGTTGTCCCTCTGCACCAACTTCAAAGGTTTGTAATATAACCCTTAGGGTTAGTTTGCTCTTCCCCTTAGTCAAATATATAAAATATAAGAGATTTAGGGAGCGCTAAACTTTGGCTTAGAGAGTTGTATACTTAGTATTGGCCAATCGAAGTAATAATTATTCGTTAAGTGTAATAATTGAGAAAATAGATAGCATTTTGAAAAGGTTATGTTTGTGTATATTATTCCTTAACATCTCACTCATTCTATGTGTCTCAAAAATGCATTTACCTTATATGTTTTGTGAAATGATTTTAACTTGATTAAAGTTAGTCTACCTTGGGTTAGATTCAGATTTAAGTCTTAGTTCGTCAAGTAAGCTTTTCAAGAAATTGGCTTTCAGGTCGTGGCGAGTCGCAGGGGCCTTCTTTGATCGTAATAATGACCACTTCCTTAGACAAAGCCAAATTCAAGAAATTGATTACTTGAGTCACTTAAGATTACTTCATGGTCTAACTAGTTTAGGATACGACGAGGTAGCTTCAGCTAGTTCAACTCAGCCAAGTGCACCAAGCTAGATACACCTTATCTAGCTCTAATACACAAGATGTTGTTTCCCTAACATACTATCATCTTGCCATGTCCTGATACTATGTTGTCAAAGTTGACTAACTATTTGTCCTATCTAGCCATTTTAAAAAGTAAAACAAAATAACTAATCATGCAATGATTGTTGGTGCAATCGGCCCAGGTTGACTTGAGTTTGACTCGAGCAATACCTTGATAGTATTTTGATGATAAACAAAACTCATGACATGGGATTGTCATGGGAAAGTCCAACATGGGGTTGGCATGGAAAATCCAAGCTTGGTGCTTGGTGAGAAATGCATTGTGAAGCCGTGCGCTTGGTGCATTTGGGAAGTCTTGAGAACTTGGCAAGTTCACTAGGCTCGGGTCCTTGAGTCGGTGAAGGATGACATTGAGAAGCCGTGCGCTTGGTGCATCCGAGGGACCGCCGGACGGGGAGCGAATGGAGTGAGCCCAAAGGGAAGCATACTTCTAGGGCATGAGACGCGAAGGATGGCATTGCGAAGCCGTGCGCTTGGCACATCCGAGGGACGTAGGCCGAGGGAAGAGAGCTTCGGTGGGAAACTTCATGAGGGATAAGGTGGACTTGGCCAAGTGGATAAGACTAAGTGTCAGAGGCTCAAACATCATTATGTTTGAGGTTTTAGCCGACATCAGTCGACTAGCATAGGTGTCAGTCGACTGCTCTAGGTCATATGGGTTCGACCAGTGTTCGACTGAACCAAGTCTGGATCGCTGATCGCCGAGGGAGGGATCGGTTGAGGATCGTCGCCGAGGGATGGCGGATCGATGACACTGTGCACGGGCACAGAATGGAGTCGAGCTCGCCAGCACTCGACTGATGGATGATCAGTCGACTGATGGGTGCCATCAGTCGACTGATGTGTGATCCGTTGGAACTTAACCAACGTGGATCTGGCCGTTGTGAGACAACGACTACGGGACCAGTCGACTGATGGTCACGATCAGTCGACTGATGGGTGCAAAAATAGCTTGATGCAGGTTATAAATGGAGCTCGAGTTGGAGGATTTCGTAATGGTTTTTTTGTGGAGCTATTGGAGGGGAATTGCTGCTGCATTCTAGTCCTTCAAGAGCCAATCAAAGCAAGCAACAAACAAGTGATCAAAAGCAATCGGTGAAAAGTGTTTCTTTTGTATTGTATTTGTATTCTTGTTTGTATTTGTATATTACTGTTGTAATTGCTTGTGAGAGGTTTCTCCACCTTCGACGTGTAGTCGAGAAGGAGTTTAGTTAGTGTCGTGCGCATAACTAGAGCTCGGTGAGCTCGCCCGTGGAGTAGGAACCATTTGGTTCCGAACCACGTATATCTTGTGTTGTGTGATTGTGTATTGTTGTTAGTTTCATTATTATTGTTATTCCGCTGCGCTAACAACAATCGTAGACAAGCAACGCAATAAGAATGAGCGAATTCTGACATCCAACGAACGAGGGCTATTCACCCCCCTCTAGCCGGCCGTCCCGATCTCCCAACAAGTGGTATCAGAGCCGAGGTCGCTCTTCAAGGACTAACCGCCGCGAGAGCACTATAAGATGGCCGGCTATAATCTCCAACCACTAAAATTCGAAGGAGATTTTCTATGTTGGAAAAGAAAAATGGAGGTATATCTAGAAACCGATTTTGATTTTATGCTAATCTTAAAAAACGGTTTCAAATTGCCTAGGAATGAAAGAAATAGGCAAATTGAGAAGTCAAGATGGACCCAAGACCAAATAAAGGACTTCAAGACAAATCTTGAGGTAATTAAATTGCTTGGTGATTTGTTACCTAATCATATTTGGTCTAGTTTGGGTGACTATAGGGATGCAAAGGAATTATGGGAGAAGATAATGAAATTTCAAGAAAGTTTCCAATCGGCACAAGTAGAGGAAGATGCTGTGGAAGAAAGCCCATCCACATTTGAAGATGTTGATGATTTGGTGGAGACTTCCACCTCTAGCATTGAGGGGGAGGAAAGGATTTCCACTCCGGAGCCAAGCCAAAATGAAGCATCTACCTCCGGAAGAAATGACCAAGAGGCTTCCACCAACTCCCTAGGTGACTCATGTATTATAATTAATCGTAAAGATTATATTATTTGTTTTGAGTGTAGGGAGAAAGGGCATTACAAGAGCAAATGCCCAAAATTGGCTAAGGAAAAGGCATCGACACCAAAAGTCAACCTAAAGTCAAAGGATGCCGGTATTCCCAAAACTAGAAGCAAAGAGCACATTGTGTGCTTTAAATGCAATCAAAAGGGGCACTACCGAAGCCAATGCCCTAGGGGGAGGAAGAAAGGGCTAGAAGGTGTATATCATGTAGGGGGAGCTCCAAAAGCTAACCCTAAGGTACATTTAGTTAATGCACCTTCAATTCCTAAAGTCAAAAAGCATGCCAAAAATTATTTTAATTCTCTTGCTATTATCAATGAAAAGCATGCTAGGAGAAACAATAAGGTTTATTGCTCAGGTGCTAAGCATGTTAGTTTCTCTAAGGACAAACCTAGGACTCAAAATACTAGATCTATTTTACCTAGGGAGTCAATTAGGAGAATTGAAGAAAACTTGGGTGTTAATCCCAAGAAATCTAGGCATATGCCTAAAAATAAAAACATTTCCCCTAAACCTAATGAAAATTCAAAATTGAGAAAATTAGAGGTGGAGAACCAAGCCTTGAGGTCAAGGCTAGAAAAATTAGAAAAGACCCTAGCAATAACATCAAACTCGGTTAAGGGGTCTAATGTACAAAAGTCAAGACCTAGAAAACAAGAAGTGTCTAAGGGCAAGAAGGGTTTGGGTCACAAACCTATGTCCTACCATAATGTTCCATTTAATTATGGAACCACATCTAGGTCTAGGAAAACCAAGGCTAATAGGGAAGTCATCCCTAAGTCTAGCCATGGTATGTGTTTAGTGGCTAACACCTCAAAGAAATCAAATGTAGCCACTAAGAAGGTCAATGGAGGAGTTACCTCTAGAGTTGACCCAAGTAAGACCCAAAAGACTATGGTTTCAAAGCCAAAAATGGTCATGAGAAAGATATCTAGGGAAGTTATCCCTAGGGAATACCTTGTTAACCCAAGGAGCTCCAATAGGTATTGGGTTCCTAGAAGCGTGATCGATTCACGCTAGATGGGTTAGGGTGTGTCAACCCTAAATGGATGGGTAGTTAACCTAACCATAGTAGAGTTGACACATTAGAATGTGCCAATGTGTTTGAGAAGTTTAGAATGATTTAAATTGGCACAATTAGGTCATAGAGGTCGTGGTGTGCTATTTTGGGTTTTTGGCACACTAAGGAAATAATGACATTAAGGCAAAATGTATTTAATCCCTAAAAATGGCAAATTGATTTTAACACATAGGTATTTTATACCTTAGTATATTGTTCTTGCCATGCTTTATTTGCCTTGCCATGTTATGACATCATTCTCATTTGATCTATAAAAATGTCATGATCATGTTTAAATTTATGTTTAGATGTCATGAATGCTTTGTTCTCATTCACATGCCATGACATCATGATATTGGCATATGTTTTTATCTAAATCATATTTATGCCATAATCATATCATGCATTAAATAAAATGAAATTAAGGACTATGACACAATTTGATGGGAATCAAATAATATCGCCTAGAAATATACATGAGACCATTTAAAGAACAAAAACCCACATCTCACTAGATTAATTGCCTTGAATGTGTTTTTACACATCTAGATATAAGTGAAATGTTTAAGGAAAAGAAATTAAAGGTTTTGAAAACATTTTGAAAATATTTTGAAAAATCTTGGTGAAGCCTATCTTTTGATAGCTAGCACCATTGAATGGGATGATACAAAGATGACTCTTTATTGAAGCTTTTCTTAAATTTTGAACTTTGTATCAATCTCCTAATTTAATGGGTAAAATAATTTTCTAATATTTTTCACCCATAGTGTTTAGGATAGGTATTATACGTATGCATTTTCAAGATTTTTAAAATTACGTATATTTACTTGAATACGATTATCACCGATTCAGAATGGCAAATGATCGATGGGTAAGTCCAATGATTGGTATCCGATAGAGTCGATTATCACAGGCTGATTTCGGGTAAACTTGATAGTTAGGCCCATGTTTAGCCATGTTTTGGTCCCCTAACCACTCCTAACCCTAGGATATGCTTGAGAGAGCATTAGAGAGGGTGGAAATCCATTGGATATGGATTAGGAGTTGGTTTGAGGGTGAGTATCAATTTTAAGGTGGAAGAGAGTTCATTGTTGAACTTTGCCTTAATTTTGATTTGGTTAATGTTCCTATTGGCTTAGGGACTCTCCAAGGACATTGTTGGTGCAATGGTCAAGGGGGAGCAAGCCTCTAGGGGGAGGTATCCATCATGGGAAGATGGATGTGTATTTCCTCATGGGAGGAAAATTGGGTTGCCTCTCTTTAAGTGATATGGGATCACTAGAAAGATTGTAGGCATGTGTTCCTCCAAGGGAGAGATTGTAAGATCTCATTGGGATATGAGACATTCATACCTTAGGACCTTTTGATGTAATGTCAAAAGGGGAGAAGTTACCAAGTTACCAATTAGGGTTCGTTGGAATTCTCATTGGGATATGAGAATTGCCAATATGGGAGAATTGGTAGACTTGAGATGGTAGTTTTGTCAATCATCAAAAAGGGGGAGATTGTTGGTGCAATCGGCCCAGGTTGACTCGAGTTTGACTCGAGCAATACCTTGATAGTATTTTGATGATAGACAAAACTCATGACATGAGATTGTCATGGGAAAGTCCAACATGGGGTTGGCATGGAAAATCCAAGCTTGGTGCTTGGTGAGAAATGCATTGCGAAGCCGTGCGTTTGGTGCATTTGGGAAGTCTTGAGAACTTGGCAAGTTCACTAGGCTCGGGTCCTTGAGTCGGTGAAGGATGGCATTGCGAAGTCGTGCGCTTGGTGCATCCGAGGGACCGCCGGACGGGGAGCGAATGGAGTGAGCCCAAAGGGAAGCATACTTCTAGGGCATGAGATGCGAAGGATGGCTTGACACATCCGAGGGACGAGGGTGAGGGAACAGAGCCGGTGGGGAACTCACGAGGGATACGGTGGTCTTGGCCATGTGGCTAAGACTGAGTGTCGGAGGCTCAAACATCGCGTTTGAGGTTTTAGCCAACATCGCCGATCGGCAGGTGCCGACGCTCGCAAATCGTATGGGTTCGATCGTTCGAACAAGTTCGTTGATCGATCGCGAGGAGGGCGATCGTTAGGATCGCCGAGCCGAGGGATGGCAGTCGACTGATGACACTGTACACGGGCACAGAATGGAGTCGAGCTCGCCAGCACTCGACTGATGGATGATCAGTCAATTGATGGGTGCCATCAGTCGGCTGATGTGTGATCCATTGGAACTTAACCAATGTGGATCTGGCCGTTGTGAGACAACGACTACGAGACCAGTCGACTGATGGTCACGATCAGTCGACTGATGGGCGCAAAAACTGCTTGATGCAGGTTATAAATGGAGCTTGAGTTGGAGGATTTCGCAATGGTTTTTTTGTGGAGCTATTGGAGGAGAATTGCTACTGCATTCTAGTCCTTCAAGAGCCAATCAAAGCAAGCAACAAACAAGTGATCAAAAGCAATCGGTGAAAAGTGTTTCTTTTGTATTGTATTTGTATTCTTGTTTGTATTTTTTATATTACTGTTGTAATTGCTTGTGAGAGGTTTCTCCACCTCCGACGTGTAATTGAGAAGGAGTTTAGTTAGTGTCGTGCGCATAACTAGAGCTCGGTGAGCTTGCCCGTGGAGTAGGAACCATTTGGTTCCGAACTGTTGGGTCGGATCGATTGATCGCGATTGGCCGGCTAGAGGGGGGTGAATAGCCCTCGTTCGTTGGATGTCGTAATTCGTTCGTTCTCGTGTGCTCGTCTACAATTGTCGTTAATATACGCAGCGGAATAACAATAGAAATAACAACAACACAAGCACAATCAATACACAAGCATATACGTGGTTCGGAACCGAATGGTTCCTACTCCACGGGGTGAGCTCAACGAGCTCGTGTTATGCGCACGACACTAACAACACTCCTTATCGACTACACGTCGGAGGTGGAGAAACCTCTCACAAGCTATTACACTAAGTAATGAAATACAACAAGAAATACAAAGACAATACAAAAGAGAACTTTTACACCGATTGCTTTTGATCGCTTTCTTGTTGCTTGCTTTTACTTGTCATTGAAGTCCGAATGCAACAGAATTCCCTTCAAGGTCACCCAAAAGCCTTGGCGAAATTCTCCAACTTCGTGCTCCTTTATAACTGCACTGTCGTTCTCGCATCGTGATCGATCGTGACCATCAGTCGACTGGTCCTGTAGCCATTGTCTCGCAACGGCCCGATCCACTTTGGTTAAGTTACAACGGATCACACATCAGTCGACTGATGGCACCCATCACCGATCGATCATCCATCACCGATCGGGCGAGCTCGACTCCATTTTGTGTGCACGCGGTCATCGACCGATCCATCCCTCGAATGATCGATCCCAACAATGCCGCCCTCCCGTGACGATCACCTGACTTGGTTCACCGAACTCGGTCGAACCCATACGATTTAGAGCATCCGCACCTGCTACGATCGAGTGGCTAAACCTCAAACATAACTATGTTTGAGCCTCCGACACTCAATCTTAGCCACTTGGCCAAGTCCACCTTATCCTCATGGAGTTCCCCAGGCTCTTCCTCGCCTATGTCCCTGGATGCGCCAACGGCCGAACGCCCATCCTTCGGCCTCACGCCTCTAAGTATGCTTCCCTTTGGGCTCACTCCATTCGCTCCCGTCCGTCGGATGCGACTAGCAGACGGCCAATGCCATCCTTCACCGACTCAAGGACCCGAGCCTAGTGAACTTACCAAGTCCTCAAGACTTCCCAATGCACGCGCACCTGAATGCATTTCTCACCAAGCACCAAGCGCACGGCTTCGCAATGCTTTGGACTTTCCCATGCCAAGCACCAAGCGCACGACTTCGCAATGCTTTGGACTTTCCCATGACAAGCACCAAGCGCACGGCTTCACAATGCTTTGGACTTTCCCATGACAATCCCATGTCATGAGTTTTGTCTATCATCAAAATATCATCAAGGTACTGCTCGAGTCAAACTCGAGTCAACCTAACCTGGGCCGATTGCACCAACAATCTCCCCCTTTTTGATGATTGACAAAACTACTATCTCAAGTCTACCAATTCTCCCATATTGGCAATTCTCATATCCCAATGAGAGTTCCAACGAACCCTTGGTAACTTGGTAACTTCTCCCCCTTTTTGACATTACATCAAAAAGGTCCTCCCCAAGGGTATGAATGTCTCATATCCCAATGAGATCTTACAATCTCTCCCTTTGAGGAACACCTGCCTACCATCTTTCTAGTGATCCCATATCACTTAAAGAGAGGCAACCCAATTTTTCTCCCATGAGGAAATACACATCCATCTTCCCATGATGGATACCTCCCCCTAGAGGCTTGCTTCCCCTTGACCATTGCACCAACAATGTCCTTGGAGAGTCCCTAAGCCAATAGGACCATTAACCAAATCAAAATTAAGGCAAAGTTCAACAATGAACTCTTTTCCACCTTAAAATTGATACTCACCCTCAACCCAACTCCTAATCCATATCCAATGGATTTCCACCCTCTCTAATGCTCTCCCAAGCATATCCTAGGGTTAGGAGTGGTAAGGGAACCAAAACATGGCTAAACATGGGCCTAACTATCAAGTTTACCCGAAATCACTGCTGCCGGACTACGATACTACCGATCGATTACCATCACGATCGCCATTGCCATGATCGATAATCGATTCTAATTTTGTTTAAAATTGGATTTTCGAAATCCATAAGTAAATATGCATAAATTTAAAAATCGTGAAATTTCATATGCATATTACTTATCCTAAACACTATGGGTGAAAAATGTTGGAAAATTATTTTACCCATTAAATTAGGAGATTGATACAAAGTTCAAAATTTTAGAAAAGCTTCAATAAAAAGCCATCTTTGTACCATCCCATTCAATGGTGATAGCTATCAAAAGATAGGCTTCACCAAGGTTTTTCAAAATGTTTTTCAACCTTTATTTTCTTTTTCCTAAACATCTCACCAATATCTAGATGTGTAAAACACATTCAAGGCAATTAATCTAGTGAGATGTGAGTTTTTGTTCTTTTTAAATTCTCATGCATATTTCTAAGGCAATATTATTTGATTCCCATCAAATTATGCCATAGTCCTTAATTTCATTTTAATTTATGCATGATGATGATTATGGCATAGATATGATATAGATAAAACATATGCCAATATCATGATGTCATGACATGTGAATGAAACTTAAGCATACATGACATCTAAACATAAATCTAACCATGATCATGACATTCTTATAGATGAAAATGAAAATGATGTCATGACATGGTAAGGCAAATAAAGCATGGCAAGAAAAATATACTAAGGTATAAAATACCTAAGTGTTAAAATTAATTTGCCATTTCTAGGAATTAAATTTATTTTGCCTTAATGTCATTCATTTTCCTAGTGTGCCAAAAACCCAAAATGGCACACCAATACCTCTATGACCTAATTGTGCCAATTTAAATTATTTTAAACTTCTCGAGCATATTGGCACATCCTAATGTGTCAACTCTACTATGGTTAGGTTAACTACCCATCCACTTAGGGTTGACACACCCTAACCCATTCAGCGTGAATCGATCACGCTTTTAGGAACCCAATATCTATTGGAGCTCCTTGGGTTAACAAGATATTCCCTAGGGATAACTTCCCTAGATACCTTTCTAATGACCCTTTTTGGCTTTGAAGCCTTAGTCAAATGGGTCTTACTTGGGTCAACTCTAGAGGTGACTCCTCCATTGACCTTCTTAGTGGCCTTCTTGGTTTTTCTTAAGTCTTTGGCCACTAAGCACACACCATGACTAGTCTTAGGGATGACTTCCCTATTAGCCTTGGTTTTCCTAGACCTAGAAATAGTTCCATAATTAAATGGAACATTATGATAAGTCTTCTTGGGCTTAGGTTTGTGACCCAAACCTTCCTTGCCCTTAGACCGTTTTTGTTTTCTAGGCCTTGACTTTTGTGCATTAGACCCCTTAACCGAATTTGATATTATTGCTAGGGTCTTCTCAAATTTTTCTAGCCTTGACCTCAAGGCTTGGTTTTCTAACTCTAATTTTCCCAATTTTGAATTTTCATTTATCTTTTGGGAAATGTTTTTCTTTTTAGGCATATGCCTAGACTTCTTGGGATTGACACTTAGGTGGTTTTCGATTCTCCTAATGGACTCCCTAGGTAATATAGGTCTAGTGTTTTGGGTCCTAGGTTTGTCCTTAGTTATATGAACATGCTTGGCACCTAGACAATAAATCTTATCATTTCTCCTAGCATGCTTTTCATTTATAATTGCAAGAGAGCTAAAATAATTTTTGGCATGCTTTTTGACACTAGGAATTAAAGGTGCATTATTTAAATGTACCTTAGGGTTAGCTTTAGGAGCTCCCCCTACATGAGTTGCACCTCCTTGCCCTTTCTTCCTCCCCCTAGGGCATTGGCTTCGGTAGTGTCCCTTTTGGTTGCATTTAAAGCACACAATGTGCTCTTTGCTCTTGATTTTAGGAACACCGGCATCATTTGACTTTGGGTTGACTTTTGGTGTCGATGCCTTCTTCTTAGCCAATTTAGGGCATTTGCTCTTATAATGCCCTTTCTCCCTACACTCAAAGCATATTATGTGTTTTTTATTTAAAATAATAGCACTTGAGTTACCTAGGGAGGTGGTGGAGGCCTCTTCCTGATCTTCACTTCTCCCGGATGTGGATGCTTCTTGTTCTTGCTCCGGGATGGAAGATTGCCTTTCCTCCCCCTCAATGCTAGAGGTGGAGGTCTCCACCAAATCATCAACATCTTCAAATGTTGTGGGTGCTTCTTCTTCGGTATTCTCCTCTACTTGTGCCGATTGAGAATTTTCTTGGAATTTCATTATTTTCTCCCATAATTCCTTCGCATCCCTATAGTCACCCAATCTAGACCAAATAGTGTTAGGTAATAAATCACTAAGTAATTTTATTACCTCAAGATTTGTCTTGAAGTCCTTAATTTGGTCTTGGGTCCACCTTGACTTCTCAATTTGCTTGTTGTTTTTATCCCTAGGCATCTCAAAACCATTTTCTACAATAATCATATAATTAAAATTGGTTTCGAGATATACCTCCATCCGTTTCCTCCACCAAGAAAAATCTCCATCGAATTTTGGTGGTTGGATGAAGCCGACCATTTGTAGTGCTCTCGCGGCGGTTAGTCCTTGAAGAGCGACCTCGGCTCTGATACCACTTGTTGGGTCGGATCGATTGATCGCGATTGGCCGGCTAGAGGGGGGTGAATAGCCCTCGTTCGTTGGATGTCGTAATTCGTTCGTTCTCGTGTGCTCATCTACAATTGTCGTTAATATACGCAGCGGAATAACAATAGAAATAACAACAACACAAGCACAATCAATACACAAGCATATACGTGGTTCGGAACCGAATGGTTCCTACTCCACGGGGTGAGCTCAACGAGCTCGTGTTATGCGCACGACACTAACAACACTCCTTATCGACTACACGTTAGAGGTGGAGAAACCTCTCACAAGCTATTACACTAAGTAATGAAATACAACAAGAAATACAAAGACAATACAAAAGAGAACTTTTACACCGATTGCTTTTGATCGCTTTCTTGTTGCTTGCTTTTGCTTGCTCTTGAAGGTCTGGAATGCAACAGCAATTCCCCTTCAAGGTCACCCAAAAAGCCTTGGCGAAATCCTCCAACTCGTGCTCCTTTTATAACCTGCATCAAGCTATTTTCGCGCCCATCAGTCGACTGATCGTGACCATCAGTCGACTGGTCCCGTAGTTGTTGTCTCGCAACGGCCCGATCCACGTTGGTTAAGTTCCAATGGATCACACATCAATCGACTGATCATCCATCGAGTCAGTGCTGACTGACTCCGTTACGTGCTGCAGTGTCATCGATCGGCCATCCCTCGGCGATCGGCCGATCCTCCCAACGATTATTGCCCTCCCTCGGCGGTCGGATCGACCAGAACTTGGTTGATCGAACAACCGGTCGAACCCATCGACGACCTAGAAGCGATCGGGCACCTATGCCGATCATTGTCGGCTAAACCTCAAACATAACGATGTTTGAGCCTCCGACACTCAATCTTAGCAACTTGGCCAAGTCCACCTTATCCCTCATGGAGTTCCCCACCGAAGCTCTCTTCCCTCGGCCTACGTCCCTCGGATGCGCCAAGTGCACGGCTTCGCAACGCCATCCTTCGCGTCTCATGCCCTAGAAGTATGCTTCCCTTTGGGCTCACTCCATTTGCTCCCCGTCCGGCGGTCCCTCGGATGCACCAAGCGCACGGCTTCGCAATGCCATCCTTCACCGACTCAAGGACCCCGAGCCTAGTGAACTTACCAAGTCCTCAAGACTTCCCAAATGCACCAAGCGCACGGCTTCGCAATGCTTTGGACTTTCCCATGCCAAGCACCAAGCGCACGGCTTCGCAATGCATTTGGACTTTCCCATGCCAAGCACCAAGCGCACGGCTTCGCAATGCTTTGGACTTTCCCATGACAAGCACCAAGCGCACGACTTCGCAATGCTTTGGACTTTCCCATGACAATCCCATGTCATGAGTTTTGTCTATCATCAAAATATCATCAAGGTACTGCTCGAGTCAAACTCGAGTCAACCTAACCTGGGCCGATTGCACCAACACGAACCACGTATATCTTGTGTTGTGTGATTGTGTATTGTTGTTAGTTTCATTATTATTGTTATTCCGCTACGCTAACAATAATCGTAGACAAGCAACGCAATGAGAACGAGCGAATTTCGACATCCAACGAACGAGGGCTATTCACCCCCCTCTAGCCGGCCGTCCCGATCTCCCAACAATGATTTTGCTAAGGAAGCGGGTATACTATTTTAGTGTTAGCTCCCCCTAGACCATTGAACCAATATGGTCTATCCACAAAGTGGACTTGATCCTAGGGAATTCAATACTTATTAGTCCTTATATGTGAGTTTAACAAAACCTTTTGGACTCATGCTTGGACTCGTTGATGACTATGATTTACGATAGACATATAAGATCTATTCGTAGTCCTTGAACTAAACCCGAGTCCGTCTTTGTTGTACACGTCTCTTTGGGTTCCAAGAAGTCGATTAAGATTCTTAGATCCCAACGTGAATCTTTCCAACCTAACCTCGAGCTCTTGAACTCGTCCTTTCAAGAGAGAATTCTCCTCCTCAAGCTTTTCAACTTGAGTTGAGTTTCTCTCTTGTACTTGACTAGTTGAAAAGGTAAGATTAGCCTCTTGCTTGTGGATTTCAACCTCCTCGAGCAACAACTCGACTCTAGACTTGGACTTAGTTAATTTCCTATTTAACAACTTAATTGCATGATATAAGTTGGCTATTAATGAATGACTTAACTTGATTTTTTCTTTTGACTCGGCTGTGAGTCTCTTCTCGAAGTCGTCCTTGGAGTCGAAGTTGGATTCATATTCGGCTTCAGACTCTGACTCGAACTCTACCGGTCTTGCCATGAATGCTACGCCGACGACTTCTTATTCATCGTCCCAAGTTGTTTGAAAGACCATCTTTGATCCCTTTTGCTTTGGCTTCATTTTTTATTTGAAGTGCCCCTTTTTCTTGTTTTTCAATTGCTCCCTTTCTTTTTGGATTATCTTCCACATCATGTTTAGTATCTCGTCCTCTTCTTCCAATTCAGACTCAGATTCACCCTCGGGTTTAGATCTTTCTTCTTTCTCGGGAGGTGCCTTGCTCTTCTCCTTTCTTCTCTGACCTGCAAGCAAAGCAATACCACTTGTTGGTTCAACAATGCCCCAAGCATTTATATATTTTGATGTTTGGATAATCATCTAAGTTAGGCAATGTTTTGTGATCTAATTGTAAACATGTTTAAGTGACAGGAAAATCCAAGACTTGGTAAAAGACAAGTCCAAGTGTGATCTTGGCAAAGAGAAATCAAAGGAAAGGTCTTGGCAGCGTAAGTCCAAGCATGTAGTCTTGGCGGCGTAAAGTCCAAGCAGTCCTTGGAAAAGAAAGACCAAAGGAAAGTCTTGGCGACATAAGTCCAAGCATGTAGTCTTGGCGGCGTAAAGTCCAAGCGTACTTTGGCAAAGAAGAAAACCAAAGCATGACGAAACCGAAGGAAGCTTTTGAAGGCAAGCGCATGGATGGAGTCGTGGACTCAAAGAAATCCTGGAGGCGCAAGGCTGATGGAGAAGCTAGAAGGTTAAGTCTAGGCTTAGGTTATGTTTTCAAGTATGAATTAGTCATACTTGGGGTGTGCCGATCGAATATGGTGTCGGCCGAATCGCCCTTAAAATGCAGTATTAGAGGTTGGAAGGCTGTTAGCGATCGTGGGGTTATCGGTCGAGCCGGTGAGAGTCGACTCGAACCGCCATATACAAGCCGATCGCCATTATGGGATCGATCGCCATAAGCAAATAACCCGTGGCCGTGGCGATCGGCTCGAAGCGATATCGATCGGCCCGCTGTTGGCGATCGATAGTCTTCCCGTTGGCAATGACGACGGCAAATCCCGCGAATCCGGCTGTTCAAAAGCCGTTAGAATCGGCGACAGTCGACTGATGTAAGTCATCAGTCGACTGATAGACCTCCAATGGGAAAAAGAGGCTCTTTCCTATAAAAAGTGTTGGATCGAAAAGCGTCGCTAGAGGGGGGGTGAATAGCGATCGAAAATCTTTCGTTCGTAATCGTTCGTTAAGGCACGAGTAAGCGAGTAAGCAGCGGAAAATAAAATGACACGTTTATTTTACTTGGTTCACAACCCGGCGGTTGCTACTCCAAGGCCCTATCGGTCCTAGACCGCGTACGGAGGGCAAAGCACTATAACGTCTCCTCCTCGTTGGAGGTAGGAGACAACGATCACAAAACCGAATATACGAGGATGAGGCAACAAGCCTACCTCACCTCGTTATGAAGAAAAACAAAGAATACAATATCAAATATTGCACGACGAAGAAGATTGAACTTGAGAGGCCGCTGCAAGGATATGGTGTTGGAGCGTTGGCGTTGTAGAAGCACTTGATGAATAAAATTGATGTACTTTGGAGATGAATCCTCCCCTCCTTTTATAGACTTTAGCCTCTGAATTTGTCTCCTATTTCTTTGGAACGGATCATGAATTTTTCCAAATTTTTATCGCGAAGTGGCCAAACATTATCCGCTTTGACCTAGCGCAAAGAATCGTCGCCATCACGATCGATGCCTCCCATCGATCGATCGATGGGCATCACGATCGCTGCTCCATGTCCAATGATCGCCATCTTGGCCACTTCCCTGCAGCAAGAGGTTAGCTCGAAAAATGATAAATACGACGGTTTCTAACCGTCCGATCTCGACCTAGACCTTCCACAGGAAGTCTTAGTCGGATCGTCGCCTACGGTCATCCCCGTAAAGAGGACACGACCTTACAATCTCTCACTCACACGAGCTTACCTCGATAGTAGCTCTTGCTTTCGGCCTTCCACTCGATTCCTTCGGCTCCCTCCGAAGTCACTCGAGTGTCGCCCGACCACCACGGCTTCCTCCGGGTGTCTCTAGCCTTCAGCTCCAACTTTAATACTTTTCTGTACACTCGATAGCTCGTGAGATAACGATATAAACTTAACTTTGTGTCTTTGCCATAATCAAAACACAGGTTCGATTATCTAGTGCCCCTGCACCAACAAAAAGAGCCCAAGGGGAGCAAGAAGAGGTTAATGCTTATATTCTGATCATTCTTCTAAGCTCCCACAAGTTTTCCAAGCTTTCTAAGTGTATTAATCTCCCTCCTCCTCTCAAATCTTCATTGTCATCTTTTGTAAGAAGAGGAGGTCTTTGTAAAGAGAAAGCTTCTTAGTGGAATTGCTTGGGTTGATCCACCTTAAGGATCGCCGTGGAGTAGGAGCGTTATCTCCGAACCACGTAAAGGCCTTGTTAGCATTGCTTTTTGTTTTTACATATATTATTTGTGTTTGCTTCCGCTAATTACTCTTGTAGAAACGAAAAGCACTATTCACCCCCCCTCTAGCTTCCAAACGATCTCCAACAAGTGGTATCAGAGCCCGGATCGCATCGGAAGATCTAACCATCAACCGGAGCATGGCATTTCAAGAGGGATATAGCACGGCGAGGCCTCCATTTTTCGACGGCGACGACTTCGACTATTGGAAAGGTAGGATGGAATACTCTCTCATGAATGACATAGAAAATTGGTTTAGTATTGTAGATGGATTCGAAAAGTCGGTCGATGAATTCGGAGCACCACTACCGACAAAAGATTGGACAAGAGAGATGGTCAAGAAAGCACAAGCAAATGCAAAAGCAACGACCACACTTCAATTTGGTCTATCCAAGGAGCAACTCTCTAAGGTCGGGCCCTTCAACTCCGCAAAAGAGCTTTGGGAGAAGCTCATCGAACTCAACGAAGGATCCAAAGAGACAAGAAGGGCCAAGAGGGATCTTTTGATTGGCCAACTCCAAAGCTTCACTATGAAGACAAACGAGACCGTGAGCCAAATGCACGGGTGTTTCAAGGAAGTGGTCAACGGACTACACGTTATAGGTGAAAAGGTCGACAACCGAGACCTTGTAAGGTATGTATTACAAGCTTTCCCTAGGACCACCTTATGGGCCTCGATGGTAGATGCCTATAAGGTCTCTAGGGATCTTTCATTAGTCAAGTTAGATGAACTTTTTTGTGAATTCCAATTACATGAACAAGCAAACACTTCATCCAAAGATAAGGGTATAGCTCTTTTTGTAGGAAAGAAGGAGAAGAAGAAGAAGGAGAAGAAGGAAGTGTCCTCCTCATCCGAATCCGAGGAAGACTCATCAAGTAGTGAAGATGAGTTATCGGCAAGTGAGGTGGCACATTACGTCAAGAAGTTCGGTGGGAAGTCAAGGAGACTCACCAAGAAAGACGTGAAGAGGATGTTCTAATCCTCAAGAGGTAAATCTTCAAGTAATTCAAATTCTATCTCTAACGTGACTTGTTTTGGTTGCAACAAGAAAGGGCATATAAAGCCAAATTGCCCGGAACTAAAGAAGAAGGAGGAAAAGGAAAAGAAAAAGAAGGAAAAGAAGGAGAAGAAGAAGAAGGAGGCAATGGTGGCACAAACATGGGACACTCTAAGTATGGAGGAGTCTTCCGACGATGAGGAAGTATGTCATGCCACCCGGAACCTAGCCCTTATAGCATTAGAGGAAGAAGTCGGGAGCTCAAGCGAGGAGTCCTCTTCCTCTTCAAGTGACGAATCATCATCAAGTGATGATGATGAGGTAAACAACTCACCTAAAATAGATTTACTTTATAAGACTATTGCATGTTTACAAAATGCTTTAAATAGATCAAAAATTAGGGTTAAGGATCTAAAAGTAGAAATCAAATCATTTAAAAGTGTAGATTCATCATGTTGCAAACAATCTAGTGATATTGATGAATGTACTCTTAGGGATGAAAATGATGAGTTAAGAAAAGAAATAGGTAAATTAAGAGCATGCCTAGAAAAATTCACTAATGGTTCTAAATATCTAGATATGATTATTAAGAATCAAAGGGCAATTTACAATAAGGCCGGATTAGGATATAGACCTAAGGAGAAAGAGGTAGCATTTGCATCCCTTGTTAGTAGAAAATCAATGATTAAAAGCAAGGGGAGAAAGGCATGGGTACCAAAGAAATTTATAATTGATGCTAGTGGTCCTAAGATTTGGGTACCTAAGGATTGTGTTTTTCATGTGACATAGGTAGAAGAACCAAGCTTGTGGATAGTTGATAGTGGGTGCTCAAAGCATATGACCGGGGATGAGAGAAAATTCTCCACTATCAACCACACTAGCAAAGGAAAAGTGTCATTTGGTAATAGCGGCAAACTTAAAATTTTAGGAAAGGGCACCATTGAGGTATCTCCCAATCTTGTCATTCATAAAGTTCTATTAGTTAAAAATATGAAATTTAATTTACTTAGTATAAGTCAATTATGTGATGCAAACTTTGATGTTAAATTTGATTCCTCAAAATGTTTTATAAGACACAAAACTATAAATGATTGCATGTGGCTTTAGGAAATCAAATATATATTATGTTGATTTATCCTATGCTACTAATCCTTCCACTAAGTGTCTTATTGCAAAAGAGGAAGAAAGTTGGCTTTGGCATAGGAGGCTAGGACACATAAACATGAAGAATATAGCCAAAATAGCAAAATTGAAGCTAGTCAAAGGATTGCCTAGAGTCAAATTTCTCAAGGACAAGATGTGTGATGCTTGCCAAGAAGGGAAACAATCAAAAACATCACACAAAGGTAAAAATTTACTTAGTACCGCTTTACCGTTAGAATTACTACATATGGATTTATTTGATTGCCATAGTACCCCATCTATAATTGGTAGTAAATATTGCTTGGTAATAGTAGATGATTTTTCTAGATTTACTTGGGTGTTTTTCTTGAAAAATAAAGATGAAACCTTAGGAATAATCATAGGATTTAGCAAAAGAGTAGAAAATGAAAGAAAACTCAAAATCAACTGGATCCGTAGTGATCATGGTGGAGAATTTGAGAATTCTAATTTTTGCTTAGAACAAGGGTACAAGCATGAATTTTCTTGTCCTAGAACACCCCAACAAAATGGGGTTGTGGAAAGAAAAAATCATGCCCTACAAGAAGCGGCTTGGACAATGCTTAATGCATATTCCTTACCTAGCTACTTGTGGCGAGCGTTAATACCTTTGCTATATCCAAAATAGGGTATTGATTCATAGGTTTTTAGGAAAAACTCCATTTGAATTGTGGAATGGTACAATTCCAACAATTCATTATTTTAAGGTCTTTGGATGTAAAGTTTATATCTTAAATACCAAAGACAACCTAAGTAAGTTTGAGTCCAAAGTGGATGAAGGAATCCTAGTTGGATACTCATCCACTAGTGTAGGATATAGAGTTTACAATAAAAGGACTCAAAAGATTGAAGAATCTTCAAATGTTCAATTTGATGAAACTTCCAATACATACCCTAGGAAATCCCCTATTGATGATGATATAAATATTGAAAATCAAGAAATTACCAAACAATTTCAAGACTTAAACTTAGGGGGTAATGACCAAGAGGGAGGATTGAATCAAGGGGGAGTAAGGGATGATTCCGATGATGAGCATAGGATTGAGGTTGATCATGATCAAACTCCATCTAACACACCTCCTAGAACCATAAGATTTCATCAAAGTCACCCCTTAGATCAAATTGTGGGTGAATTATCTCAAGGAGTTAGGACTAGGTCATTCCATAGGGATCCTACTAGTCATATTGCTCTAATCTCTCAAATTGAGCCCAAAACAATTAAAGATGCATTACTTGATCCGAATTGGATCTTAGCAATGCAAGATGAATTAGCTCAATTTGAAAGGAGTCAAGTATGAGAGTTAGTTCCTAGACCAAGTGAAAACACTATTATTACTACAAGATGGGTCTTTAGGAACAAACTAAATGACCAAGGGAATATCACTAGAAATAAAGCACGTTTAGTTGCAAAGGGTTTTAATCAAGTTGAAGGACTTGATTATGACGAAACATATGCCCTTGATTAGAGTCCATTAGAATACTTTTAGCATATGCCTCCTATATGGGTTTCAAACTCCATCAAATGGATGTCAAATCGGCATTCCTAAATGGGTTTATTAAGGAAGAGGTGTATGTAGAACAACCTCCCGGATTTGAAAATATGGACTACCCAAACCATGTATACAAGCTTAGGAAAGCCTTATATGGTTTGAAACAAGCTCCCCGGGTTTGGTATGAAAGATTGTCATCTTTCCTAATCTCTAAGGATTTCAAAAGGGGTAGTATAGATCAAACTCTCTTTATAAAGTCAACATCTAAGGACATCTTTGTAGCCCAAGTGTATGTTGATGACATTATCTTTGGGTCAACAAATGATGAACTTCTTCAAGACTTCATTCAAAATATGGAAAAAGAGTTTGAGATGAGTCTAGTTGGAGAATTAAATTTCTTCCTAGGATGGCAAGTTAAACAAACAAGTGAAGGAATTTACATTTATCAAACCAAATATGCTAAGGAAATGATTAAGAAATTTGGTTTGGAAAATGCTAAGGTAGTGTCAACTCCAATGGCAACCAATACTAAAATAGATAGTGATAGTGAAGGAAAACAAATAGATCTTACCCTTTATAGGAGCATGATTGGTAGCCTCTTGTATTTAACCGCTAGTAGACCCGACATATTATTTGCGGTTGGTATGTGTGCTAGGTATCAATCATGTGCTAAGGAATCTCATTTAGTTGCCGTTAAGAGAATTTTAAGATATGTTAAAGGCATACTAAATGTAGGTCTATGGTACCCTAGGACTAGGTCCTTTGATTTGATTGGGTACACCGATTCCGATTATGCCGGTTGCAAATTGGATCGGAAGAGTACTAGTGGTGGATGCCAATTCCTTGGGTCCTCCCTAGTGAGTTGGAGTAGTAGGAAGCAATCTTGTGTTGCTTTATCCACCACCGAGGCCGAATATGTGGCTATGGGTGGTTGTGTAGCTCAACTATTATGGATGAAACATACCTTAGAAGATTATGAGCTATCTTACTCCAACATGAAAGTATTTTGTGATAATGTGAGCACCATTAACTTGACCAAAAATCCGGTGCATCACTCTAGGACCAAGCATATTGAAGTGAAACATCACTTCATTAGAGACCATGTGGCTATGGGGGACATTGAGCTTAATTACATTGAATCTAAGTCCAACCTAGCCGACATCTTTACCAAGCCTCTCCCCGAAATAGAATTTTCATCACTTAGGAAAGAACTTAGAATGTGCTTTGTAGAATAGAAGTGTAGGTTTGCATGATCCTATAGAAATACTAGGATTTATACCTTTAACCATCTCACAAAATACTTAAGAAACCATGATTTTTGTATTGAGCCATCTAGAAATCATGTGAGATGTTAGGAAGATGCACTTGGTTCATCATGCTTGTTATGATGCATTATCATGAGCCAAAGTGTCATCTAAAGACATTAATCCTTCATTGGACCAATCATTGGGAAGGCCTATGTACAATTAATGTGCATATAGCTCCAAGAATATGATTGGAAATGTCAAATAAAATAAAATTTAAACTATGTCTATCAAACCTTGAGAAACAATTTCCTATTGATAAGCCAAAGTGATACAAAGTTTTGCAAAAATATCATAACTTTTGCAAAATCTCAAGATTGTGTCAATATCAAAATCTAGAGGTGATATAATTTTAAAATAATTTTTCCTTGATAGGAAATGATCTAACAATATTACCCACAAAATTTCGTGATTTTTTGATCTTTATTGAATTAATTATGAATTTTTTAATCTGGCCAAAAAGGCTATCAGACTGATATCAGTCGACTGGTACCTAATGCCAGTTCGACTGATACGACGATATCGAACCGGGCTTACCCGGTTCGTTATCAGTTCGACTGCCATTTATGGCGATCTGCGGCTGTAAGCGCCAGATCGATCGGGTCGATTCGACTTATTTATATCGGGCCGATCGCCATTTATGGCGACCGTCGCATGTAATCGTCGTCAGATGCGATCGCCCGGCTCGACCGATCCCCATCACGACTAACTAGTCGATCGATGTCGCGCTTAGGGCTTTATCTTCCCGATTTTCTCTCCTCTTCCTCTTCCGACGAACCTCCACTTTGCACCTTTTAGCCGTTTCTCCTCATTTTTCCTGCGATTTCACCATGCTCCCATTGACTCGAGGACCTCCTCTTGTCACCCCGTTCACGCCCTAGTTTCCACTCACTCAGCTAGGGTTCCGTGGACACTCGCCTTTGATTTTTCACCATGCCGCCTAGGTAAATTCTCATCCCTGATCAATGTTTGTTTGTTCCTATAATTTTGTTTCACTAACTAGTGCTTGTTTTGTTGTCTTTGTCCATGCATCATCCTTAACCTACATTGTGCATACTCTTTTTGTTGTTTTTGTCCATGCATCATCCTTAACCTACATTGTGCATACTTATTTTGTTGTCTTTTCACATATTTAGACTTAAGCATTTTGCTACTAAGCGTACCTGGGCACCTTCGACCAACGAGGGCCTGTCAAACCCTCGACCCTCTGTCGATCCTCGATTTCCAAACTCCGCACTTGAAAGTGCCTTCAATAAAAACAAATTCCAACTTATTCCACCTAGATCAATGGATCCCAATTTTCTTAAAGACTACTGTTTTGACATTGTTCAAATCATCCAACATTACAAACTTGAGTCTTTAGTTTTTTGTGAACATCATGTAAATATCACTCTTCTTTCTGAATTTTTCAACAACCTGCGACCGGCTGGAGATGGGCTGAGATACCGGACTCGCGTTGCTCAGCGCGATCTGGATTTCAGTCCCCAGATCTGGACCGATTTTCTCGGATGTCTCTCTTCCGAGAATGATTTCATCTTATATCCATATTGGAGTGAACCTCTTCCACCTCCCTTTGAAGAGATTTCTTTAGATTCCCTTCATACTACTTTCTATCACTCTCCTCGACCTTTGAACACCAATCTATTTCAATCACAAGAAGTTTCTGCCTCTGACAATGTCCTTTATAAGGTCATTGCTCATTGTCTTCTCCCTATAGTTACTCGTGGTTTGGCCTTGGTTCGATCTCCACACTTCCTTCTCATGCATATCTTTCGTCAATACTTAGACATCAATATTGGACTCAATACCTTCCATTGCATCACTCATTTCATAAGGCCAAACAATGGGAAGGTTCATATACCTTTTGGAAATGTCCTTACTCAATGGCTTAGCTCCGTAGGCATTGATGTCAACATAGGAGTCATTAAAGTCATGAATAGAAAATATGATCAGATGACTCGTCGGAGCTTCTCCTTGGCGGGCCTGAAGGCCGACAGAGGGTCCGTTTTCTAGGACCCGGCACGACGGCTAGCATGTGGCGCTCCGGCACCAGAGGATGCCGCTGCGGAAGGAGTTGCTGAGGGTGTTGCTGAGGGAGCCGATCACGGAGGCTAACTGCGAGCGATCTTGTACGCCATACATCCTTCATTGCCCGCTTCGATGCCTTTGCGGAGCGGGTAGACACACATTTTGAGGAGCTGCGCTTAGGGGCAGGAGCTTCGCCGGGAGCATCAGGAGCTCCACTCCCTCGTGAGAGGATGCATCAGCGGCAGGACATCTTAGCGATTCTCCGCCTCACTGGACACCCACCTCACGATGGTTCATCATCACCCGATGGATCTTTGAGGACGACGATCATTAGCTCGCTTGTTTTTTGTTTGTTATTTTCCTTTTGGCCGTATGAATGGCATAAACTCCTACTTGTGTAATGACTTTTGATTAATGAAATGAAATTGTGTCTTTGTTTTAATTCATTTCTATTAGTGCCTACAACTTGTTATTTGTCAGGTTTAGAAGTTGAGCATATAGTACGAAGTTATGAATATTGATACGATACAATTACACTTTTTGCGTCATAATTTTGTTATTTTGAATATCGTATCAATTCATTAATCTGATGAGCATGTTTTTCATCTAATATTTTTCATATGTTATATTAGTCGAATAAAATGTGTATGACGAGTTTCGTGATTGTTGGACATCCACGGAATTTTCTACGCATTTTTAAACCCTGACTGAAAAATCCGTATTTCAGATTTGTCTGATATCAGTCGACTGCCGTTATTGGCGTCATTTCGCTAACCGCGATTGGTGATGCCTATTCCAGTCGAACCGATGACACTGTTTTGGAATAGAAAACAGTTTTTCATCTTTTGGACATTATATGATTTCCACAGTATATACATGATAACTTGTATGGAAAGGTGGATTTTCTTGATGCACTGGTTTAGGGGGAGCTACATCCCTTATTTCTGTAATTGTTGGTGCAGGGCTAGGACATATTTGCCCATTCTATTGCTTATGCTTCACATGTTATTTCCACATCATGAAACATGTCTTGGATTTAGGGGAAGCTTCATATCAATTTTATACCTTTGTTCAAGATGTGTCAATTATAATTCTTTCCTGCACTTATTGGATAAACTCTTCTCTTTTTGTTGTATGTCAAAGGGAGAGAAGGGATATTTAAGTTAGAATTCATATTGAAATATGTTTATATGTATGTGTTAAAGACCTAACTTAAATGATTGCCAAACATCAAAAAGAGGAAGATTGTTAGTGCAACAATGCCCCAAGCATTTATATATTTTGATGTTTGAATAATCATCTAAGTTAGGCAATGTTTTGTGATCTAATTGTAAACATGTTTAAGTGACAGGAAAATCCAAGACTTGGTAAAAGACAAGTCCAAGTGTGATCTTGGCAAAGAGAAATCAAAGGAAAGGTCTTGGCAGCGTAAGTCCAAGCATGTAGTCTTGGCGGCGTAAAGTCCAAGCAGTCCTTGGAAAAGAAAGACCAAAGGAAAGTCTTGGCGGCATAAGTCCAAGCATGTAGTCTTGGCGGCGTAAAGTCCAAGCGTACTTTGGCAAAGAAGAAAACCAAAGCATGACGAAACCGAAGGAAGGAAGCGCATGGATGGAGTCGTGGACTCAAAGAAATCCACAGGCGCAGGTGATGGAGAAGCTAGAAGGTTAAGTCTAGGCTTAGGTTATGTTTTCAAGTATGAATTAGTCATACTTAGGGTGTACCGATGATCGAACATGGTGTCGGTCGGTGCCCTTAAAATGCAGACATTAGAGGTTTGAAGATCATTAGCGATCGGTAGGGTTATCCGGTCAGGCCCGTGAGAGTCGACTCGGTTCGGCCCGCCATATACAAGTGGCGATCATTGCCATTATGGCGATCGGCCGCCACAAAATAACCCGTGGCCGATCGCGGTCGGCTCTGGCGATATCGCGAATCGCCATCGCGTTGGCGATCGATAGTCTTCCGTTAGCGATGACGACGGCGATCCGCTCGTTGAGCGTTAGAATCGGCGGCGATCGTGATGTAAGTCATCGGTCGGTGATAGACCTCCAATGGGAAAAAGAGGCTCTTTCCTATAAAAAGAGCCCAAGGGGAGCAAGAAGAGGTTAATGCTTATATTCTGATCATTCTTCTAAGCTCCCACAAGTTTTCCAAGCTTTCTAAGTGTATTAATCTCCCTCCTCCTCTCAAATCTTCATTGTCATCTTTTGTAAGAAGAGGAGGTCTTTGTAAAAAGAAAGCTTCTTAGTGGAATTGCTTGGGTTGATCCACCTTAAGGATCGCCGTGGAGTAGGAGCGTTATCTCCGAACCACGTAAAGGCCTTGTTAGCATTGCTTTTTGTTTTTACATATATTATTTGTGTTTGCTTCCGCTAATTACTCTTGTAGAAACGAAAAGCGCTATTCACCCCCCTCTAGCTTCCAAACGATCTCCAACACCACTCTTGGCCCGGATCGCATTAGTTTGTTCGTGAAGTTCAAATTCAGAGAAAAATTTATCTAACCTAATTTTTGATAGATCCTTAGAAACCTTGTAGGCATCAACCATGGATGCCCATAAGGTGGTCCTAAGGAAGACGTTGGGTGTGTACCTTATTAGGTCCCGATTGTAGACAACTTACCCGATCGAGTAGGGACCGTTGATGATGTCTTGGATCCGTGAATGTAGTTGGGTGGCGGTCTCATGAACCTGCATTTTTAGATTATACAATTTATTTAACAATAAATCCCTTTTATATACCTTAGCATCATCGATTCCTTCGTGAAGCTTGATGAGCTTGTTCCACAAGTCCTTTGCGCTTATGAATGAGCCGACGGGAAGACTCACCTCGATCATTGGTGGGTAGAGCAAAGCCGGTTTGGATGATTATCCAAGTCTCGACTTGTGTTTTTATAAAATACTCCATCCGACCTTTCCATTAACGAAAATCATCTTCGTTAAAGAACAAAGGTCGAGTGGTGCTATACCCCTCAATGTGGGCCATTTAAGAGAAGAGATCCTTGCACACAAAAAAGAAGACGAGCAAAAAAAAAAAATTGCCAAGACTTTCGTCTTGGATTAGTAGTGCGGGAGAAAAGAACACTTAACGAAAATCTTAAAACTTGCGAATCGAAAAACCAATACGAAAAGAAACTTAAAATAAATTTCTAGATTGGTGGTTTCACCAAATCGTAGCGCCCCCGCTCTGATACTAATTGATGGATCGTAAAAGCGCTAGAGGGGGGGGTGAATAGTGTGCGCAAATTCCTTTCGATTCTATTCGTTCGATTAAAACAAAGTAAAGAATTACACAGCGGAAAAGTAAATGAGACAAATTTATTTTTACTTGGTTCACAACCCAGCGGTTGCTACTCCAAGGACCTACGATCCTTGACCGCGTACAAAGGGGCAATCCACTATAGAGTCTCCTCCTCGTTGAAGATAAGAGACAACAATCACAAAAACAAAGCTCGAGGATGAGGAAACAAACCTACCTCACCTCGTTATGATTAAAATCACGAATACAATAAATAAAACAACCTTGCTGCTGCCGATGAAGAGATTGTAAGCTTGGCATTGCATCGGCATTATGACGACATTACAGCGTTTGAGCTTTAGCGTTGTGGGAGCACTTTTAGAGCAATCTTGATAATCCTAGGGTTCGAGTCATCCCCTTCTTTTATAGACTTGTGCCTTGGAATAAGTCCATATCCTCAACTTGTGGATCTTATCACGAGGTGACACCTTATCTTATCGCGAAGTGGCAGCGTCAAACGTTATCCTTTTTGACCTTATATATTTGGCTGATTCATCGCTATCAATCGACAGATTCCCTTCATCAGTTGACTAATGTGCAGCAGTCGACTGCCAGTAGCTAGCAGTCGAGTGTTAGCCTGGTCACTTCCCTGCAATAAGAGATTAGCATGGAATATGATAAATATGACGGTTCCTTACCATCCAATCTCGACCTAGACCTTCCACTGGAAGTCTTAGTCAGATCACCGCCTACAGTTGCCCCCATACAGAGGACATGACCTTACCATATCTCTTCGCACTCGTGCTTACCTCTGATCCTTTATGACCTGTCGCTTTGCTTCTGGTCTCCACCTGGGTTCTTCGACTCCATGAAGTTTTTCGGTGTCGCCCGACCACCACGGTTTCTCGACTTGAGATTCTCCAGGTGTCGTTGACCTTCGACTTAGATTAACTATTTCTGCACACTTAGTTCATCTCGTTAGACAACAATATGACCTTAGCTTTGGGTCTTTGCCATAATCAAAATCTAGGTTCGATTATCTGGTGCCTACTGCACCAACACTATAGATTGTATCATGGACTTCCAACAAATAGGTCCTCCATCCGCAGTAAATACATATCCTGTAGTAGACCTCCTGTCATCCAAATCTCCTATATAGTCTGCATCAACACATCCTACAACTGAAAGATCATCCCGTTGTCTGCCGAACATGATACCATAATATGTAGTACCTCTTAAGTATCGAAAAATCCACTTGGCTGCATCCCAATGTTGTCTACCTGAATTTGAGAGAAACTTGCTCACTGTACTAAAAGGGTGTGCCAAATTCGACCTTGTGCAAACCATGACATATATCAGACAACCAACTCCACTAGCATATGGAATACTTGACATATCATGAATCTCATCATTAGTCTTTGAGCACTGTGTAATGAATAATTTGAAATGTTGCTCTAGAGGTGTACTCATAGATTTTCCATTACCCATGTTGAATCTATCCAACACCTTCTCAATATAACTGCACTGAGATAACTATAATTTTCTATAGCCCCTGTCTCTATGGATCTCCATCCCAAGAATCTTCTTGGTCGCACCCAAATCGTTTATGTCAAACTCCTTGCTCAGTAGCTTCTTTAATTTGTTGACCTTAGTCACACTTCTCGTAGCAATTAGCATATCATCCACATAAAGTAATAAGAAGATAAGTGAATCATCATCAAGGCTCTTCACATATATGCAACAATCATACTCACATCTCATGTACCCATTTTGAACTATGTATGAATCAAAATGCTTGTACCATTGTCTTGGAGATTGCTTCAATCCATAAAGTGACTTTTTCAATTTACAGACTAAATGCTTCTATCTGGGTTGACTAAAATCTTCTGGTTGTGACATATAAATCTGCTCTTCCAAGTTGTCATGAAGAAACACAGTATTCACATCCAGTTGCTCCAACCGAAAATCATGATGAACCACCAAAGATAACACCACTCTGATAGATGTATGTCTGAACACTGGAGAAAATATCTCATCATAGTCAATCTCCTTTCTCTGTTAGTAACCCATTGCTACTAGTTGAGCCTTGAACTTTCCTTCTACTCCTTCTGAAATTGCTTCTTTCTTCTTGTATACCAATTTATATCCTACAACCTTCCTGCAGGAAGTTCCACCGGGTCCCATGTTTGATTCTTATGCAAAGACTCTATCTCTTTTGCCATAGCACCCATCCAATTGTCCTTTTTAGAGCTATGAATCACCTTCTGAAAAGCAATAGGATCTTCGCTAATAGTGATAAGTGCATAAGAAACCAAATCTTCAAAATCATATCTGACAGGTGGTTTTATGGTGCAACTAGGCCTGTCTGTAGATGTAGTCTGATGCTCCATATGCTCCAAGCTATCATCCTCAATCCCATGAGTTTCTAGCTCCACTTGCACATCTTTTCTTTTGCTGCTATCTGATAGTGTTTGCTTCTCATCTCCTTAAGTGTGCTGCAACATAGCCTTCTCATCAAACTCTACATCCCGATCGATCACCACCTTGTTTGCCTTAGGATTTTAAAGCTTGAAGCCTTTCACTCCTTTCTGATATCCCAAAAAAATACATTGAACATATTTTGCATCAAGCTTTGACCTGTCTTCGCTAGAAACATGTACATAGGTTAGACATTCAAAAACTCTTATACTAGAGTAATCAACTAGGTTGCATGTCTATACCTCCTCTGATACTCTCCCATCTAGTATTTCTCTTGGTGATCGATTTATCATAAAACACGTCATGTTTTCTGCCTCTGTCCAGAAGTTCTTTGTAAGTCCAACATTCAATCTGAGGCACCGAGCTTTCTCTATTAGAGACCTATTCATCCTTTCCACCACACCATTTTGCTATGGTGTCCTGTGTACTGTGTAATGTCTCTTGATACCATACTGCTCACAAAATTTCTGGAATTGTGCATGTGTGTATTCAATTTCATTGTCAGATCTAAGACACTTTAATTTTCTTCCGATTTGATTTTCTATTTCAGCTTCCCACAATTTAAACTTTGAAAAAGTTTCTGACTTGTGCCACATGAAATATACCCAGAACATCCGTGAGTAATCATCGATGAAACTTACAAAATACATTTATCCCCCATGTAATGCTACACTGGTTGAACCCCAGAGATTTGTATGAACATAATCCAGAATCTCATCTGTTTTATGTGTGGCTGTTTTGAACTGCACTCTACTTTATTTACCAAGAACACAAAATTTGCAAAAATCGAGTTTGCATATCTTGATGCTCTTCAATAAATTCCTTTTATAAAGCTCCAACACCCACGCTCACCCATATGACCCAGCCGCATGTGCCACAATATCATATCGTATCATCGGATTCTGATTCTACAATAGAAACTCCACCAACAACCATCATCCCTAGCAGCTTATAGATGTTCCATGCTAGTTTCTATCCTTTCATTACCGTCAAAGCACCCTTGCTAACTTTTATGGTTCCATTCACAGACTTATAACTATAGTCGTTACCATCCAAAGTCTCCAAGGAGATCAGATTCTTTCTCAGATTCGGTACATGTTTGACATCACATAATGTTCGAACTACACCATCAAACATCTTGATTTTGACATTCTCTATTCCAATAACTCTGCAAGATGCATCATTACCCATTAGAATAGAACCAAAATTGACAAGTTTGTATATGTCGAACCAATCTTTGTTAGGTGTCATGTGATATGAGCACGTTGAGTCTAGGATCCATGAATCTGTCAATTGCTCTGAACTTGATAAGACAGAAAGCATGTTGGGATTGTCGCTCTCTGAATTTTCTTCTTCTATTATGTTTGCAGACTTCGATGAACCATCTTTCTCTGCGTTAGTCTTCTTTCTCTTTGGACAATCTCTCTTGATATGTCCCTTTACTCCGCACTTGTAACATATGATCTCCTTCTTCTTTCACGATTTAGATCGGATCTTATTGCTTCCCGTCCCATGTCGAGTACTTCTCTTTCCACATTCTTAGTTACTTTCCACCATAACTCCTTCAACTTGTGAAGTCACATCGCTGGCTTTCTTCCGCTAATGAAAACCCAAAAGAGCACTTGTGACCTCCTCTAGATTTAGAGATTTATTTTCTTACATCAGATTTGTAATCAGATTTTTATATGTCAGAGATGAAGGTAAAGAGTTCAATAACATTAGTGTCTTATCTTCATCATCGATCTTCACATCAATCTGCTTAAGATCACTGATAATCGGATTGAATACATTGATGTGTTGCATCAAATCGATACTCTCTGCCATCTTAAGCCCAAATAATTTCTATTTGAGATAAAACTTGTTTGTCAATGACTTGGACATATATCGGATTTCTAGTTTATGCCAAACTGCCAGCGATGATTCCTCGTCCATGATGTGATACATTACGTCATCTGTTAGACAAAATCTGATGGTTGCCACTGCCCTTGCCTGTAATTCCTCCCAATCAGTCTCCTCCATGTTCATTGGCTTCTTTTCTCTAAGCGTCTTCACCATGCCTTATTGCATCAGTAGATCATTAACCCTCCTCTGCTACAATTTGAAGTTTTTAGTTCCATCGAACTTCACCATGTTGAATTTTGCAGAAGAGATCCTCGCCATGATGAACCTAACTCTGATACCACTTATTCCACACACATGATCATCAATCAACAAGAGCGTAGAATGTCGAAGAAAGAAAGAACCAAACAAACAAGAAAAACATCAGAAATTTTAATGTGGTTGGGCAAAGATCACTTACTCCACAAAACGGCTAAGAGAAAACTATTAAAGAACCATAGGTTTAGGGTTACAATTATCCTATATATACATCTCTAGCTAAATATGATATTTTGTTGAGGATCGATGACCGCACTAGGGGGGGGGGTGAATAACGATTTCATTTCGTCGCTTAGAATTCATTCGATCACGTTCGTTTACAAGTTTGTTAGTATGCAACAGAAATAAATAGAAATGAAATACAAAAAAAAACTCAAGAATAATCAAATACAAGGATATAATGTAGTTCAGAACCTAGGGTTCCTACTCCACGAATCGAGCTCAAGTGAGCTCTAGTGACGCACACCACCACTATCAAACTTCTCCTTCTTGGAGACACACTGGAGATGGAGAAGCCTCTTACAATAGTCTTACAAAAATAAAAATAAAAATACAAGAAAATACAAAGGAAATGCAACAATAATGTCAATAAAACTTTACAAAAGATCACTTTGAATGTTTTGCTTGTTGGTTGCTTGGACGAGCTTGAAGGACCCTAAAATGCACCAACACTTTACCTCAAATACCCCCTAGAACCACTTCAAGAATCATTGCTGAAATCCTTCACCAACTGCTCCTTTTATGACCTGCGTCTGGCAGATTTCACACATGGCAGTTGACTGTCCAAAGGCACCAGTCGACTACCTACAGTGTCGTTGTCTCACAACTAATTTAATCCACATTTGCATTCCAGCCAACAGCTACACCAGCAGTTGATTACCCTTATCAGTAGTCGATTGCATCCCAGAAGTTGACTAACCGGTCGACTACGGAAGCTTCTGTGCCCGTGTCTACTAACTCCAGTTGGCTGCCATCCATAGCAGTCAACTGCCCAAGGCCAGTTGACTGGAATAACCTTCAATCAACTGCCAGAGACACAAAGCAGTAGTCAAGCCTTCAGTCGACTACTGACCAGTCATCTGGTCATAATCTCAGTCGGCTGCCAGAGATGACTAGTCTCTGAGTGCTTACACACTCGACCAGTCGACTAGTACACCTCAAACATGAGGTTTAACTCAAGTATAATCCCCTCATACTTGATAATCACCCTTAGCCTAGACCTAAGCCTTCTAGTCATCTTCATCAGCCTCACGGCTATCAGATCCCTCCAAGTCCTCCATGACTTGTTCATCCATACGCTAGCCTTCAGGTGCTTCCATCGACTATTATCATGCTAATCGAGTCTACTTTGCCACAGTACATTTGGACTTATGCCGCCAAGATAAACGTTTGGACTTTACGCCGTCAAACATTGGACTTATGCTACTAAGACTACATGCTTGGACTTTACGCACCAATATTACACCCTTGGACTTCCCAATTGCCAAGCATCCATACTTGGACTTTTACCACCAAAGTTCACTTGGACTTTATGCCGCCAAGACTACACACTTGGACTTATGTTGCTAAGACTATACCTTTGGACTTCCCAATTGCCAAGTACTCATGACTTGAACTTTCTATGCCAAGTACCCAAGACTTGGACTTTCCATGTCAAGTACTCAAGACTTGGACTTTCCATGCCAAGACCCATGCTTGGATTTTTCATGCCAAGTATCCAAGACTTGGACTTTCCATGCTAAGACCCAAGCTTGGACTTTTCATACCAAGTATCCAAAACTTGGATTTTTCCTCGAGTCTCACTCGAGCTAGGTCAACCTTGACCTGGGGCCGATTACTTCACCAATCTCCCCATAAAGCTATCTTCTCATATGGTCAAACCCATGTCAACTATATGATCAACCCATTTTCAAGTCATTGCCAAACAAATTGACAATTCAGTTGTCAATCCCATTGTCAAACATCAAAATCCTACTTGAGTCTGGTCAATTGTTACCTGAGTCACTTACACCAATAATCTTCTCCTTTTTGATGTTTGACAAAACTTTTGAGTTAGGCTACCTAACTCAAGCCATCAACTCTCCCCCTCTTTTACATACATCAAAAAGTCTCCTCTAAGGGTATCCATATCTTATATCCCAATGAGACAACTCAATCTCTCCCTTGGTCCAAAATCATCATTAATGCCTTTATTTTTCCTAGTGATACTCCCTTATTACTAAATGCAAGACATTTTCTCCATTCTCCAACTCTCCCCCTTTGAGAAAAAACTCATCCATCATCCCTTGATAGATAACCTCTCCCTAAAGACTTGCTCCCCCTTGACCATTGCACCAACAATGTCCTTGGAGAGTTCTTAAGCCAATAGGAACACTAGACCATCAAAATTAAGGGCAAAAATTCAAATTTGAACTTTCACACACCTTAAAATTTGATTCTCCACTCAAAACAACTCTCCTAATCCATTTCCAATGGATTTTCACCCTTCCAATGCTTTCCAAAGCATATCCTAGGGTTATGAGATGTTAGGATAGCCTAGACATGTCGATAAATAGTTGAAAAAACCTAGTTCAGTCGAAATTAGCTTTAGCAGTCGACTCGATTATAAATCAGTTGACTACCATCAACGCCAGTCGACTACCATCAAACGCTAGTCGACTGATATCTGCAAACGGAGAAATCAAGTTCAAAATTTGAGTTTGGATAATTTATAAGTAATTATACGTAATTTAAAAAATAATGAAACTTCATATGTATAATACTTATGTCAATCATTATGAGTAAAAAATATTTTTATATGAAAATATCCATTAAATTGTGAGATTGATACAAAGTTCAAAACCATTGATAACTTCAATATTTTAAGCCTACTTTGTATCAACTTCATCAATGATGAGTGCTATCAAAAGATAGATTTCATCGAGATTTTTCAAAATAACTTTGAAATGATTTTAAAACCTTATTTTGAACCATGGTCTATGGGCTTAATGCACATGATTTGTACATAAGCTTTCCTCATGACTCCTCAATGTTATATAATGAGTTTGAGTTCATCTAGATGTAACATTTATGCACCTTGAACTTAACTCATTTTTCTAACATCTCACATGTGTCTAGGGTGTATCAATACACACACATGTCAATTTAATGTGAGATGTGAGTTTTTCTTCTTCCTAGTCTACGGTCTCATACAATTTAACTAGTCAACTCTATTTGATTCCCTTATCATGAGACTTCAAATCATATCATTGTCCTTAAATCAATTTTAATTAACCTAAATGCATGAATGATGATCATGGCATATGTGATAGTATAAATGAAGCATTGCCAATAATCATGATATCATGGCACGAAAATAAACTTAAACACAAGCATGACATAATTAAACCTAAATATTATCATGACATTATATATGATTAAATGAAATATGATGTCATGACATGACACATGACAAACAAAGCATGACAAATAAAATGTAAAAGTATAAGAATACCTAAATTTTAATATTGATTGTCATTTGTCAAGATTAAACTTATTTTTGTCATAGTACACCTCATCTCCCAAGTGAGACAAAAATCCAAAATGACATACTATGGCTCTAAAACCTAATTGTATCCATTTTGATCAATTTTTCAAACTTTATAAATTCTATTAGCACATCCTAAATTCCTTTAGGATAAAATCTCACCTTATTTCCAAGGTACCACATAACCTTGAAAATGTCATAAAGTATCAACTCTATCATGGTTAGGTTAACTACCCATCCACTTAGGGTTGACACACCCTAACCCATCTAGTGTGATAAAATCACGCTCCTAGGAACTCAAAACCTATTTGAACTCCTTGGGTTAACTAGGTACTCACTAGGGATATCCTCCCTTAGTACCTTTCCAATGACTCTCTTAGGCTTGGAAGCCTTGGTCATTTGGGTCTTACCTAGGTCAACTCTAGGAATGACTTCCATTGTGCCTTCTTAGTGGCTTCCCTAGATTTCTTGAAAACCTTGGCCACTATGCACCTACCATGGTTAACCTTAGAGATGACTTCCCTAGTAACCTTGGCTTTCCTAAACCTAGACTTAGTTCCATAATCAAATGGAATGCTATAGTAGGTTGGCACAACTACCTTGGACATAGCCTTATGACCCAAGTCTTTCTTGTCTTTAGGCAATTCTAGCCTCCTAACACCTAAGTTTTGACTTTTAGACCCTTTACTTGAATTTGTTATTTTTACAAGAGTGTTTTTCAATTTCTCAAGTCTTGACCTTAAAGCTTGATTTTCCATTTCTAGTTTCTCAATTTTTGATTTTTCATTGACCTTTTGGGAATTTCTCTTCTTAGGCATATGTCTAATCCATTTAGGGTTGATGCCTAGGTTGTTCTCTATCTTTCTAATGGTTTCCTTAGATAGAATAGTCTTAGGGGTAGTAGTTCTAGAACTATCTTTAGTCCTAATTTTATATGATTTAGCCCCTAAATAATAAGATCTATTTCTAGCATGCTTTTCATGATTATGCACAATTGCAAGTGAATTGAAAGCATGCTTTTTGTTATAACATAAAGAAGGAGCATTGATAAATAATACCTTAGGGTTTACCTTAGCCCCTACATTTGAACTCTCTCCTTTCTTGCCCTTCTTAGGTTGTCTTCCTTTAGGGCATTGATTTCTATAGTGCCCCTTTTGATGATATTTGAAGCAAATGATATGCTCCTTGCTCTTTTCATTTTAGGCATCGGCCTCCTTGACCTTTGCCCCAATTGAGCCTTCTTAATTCTTTTTGGACATTTACTCTTGTAGTATCCTACTTCCCTACACTCAAAACATATTATATGATTTTTATCTTTAATACACGTATTTGAGTTACCTAAGTCGATAAGGAAATTTTGGTCTTGTCCTTGGCTCCCGGAGGTGGATGTCTTCTCTTTTTGCTCCGACATTGAGGATGGTCTCTCCTTCCCCTCAATCCTAGAGGTGGAGGCTTCCTTCAATTCTTCTGCCTCTTCCTCGGATGTTGACATCTCTCAACTTCCGATTCCTCAAGCTCTTGTGAGGATGATGATATACTTTCTTCTTGAGCTTGAGAAGATGAACACTCCTCTTTGGACCCCCTCCTCTACTTCTTGGGTGGGTGAGATTTCTTCATGGAGCTTGATCAACTTGCTTCATAATTCTTTAGCATCCTTACAATCTCCTACCTTATACAAGATATTACTAGGCATTAAGTTAGTCAAAATTAACGTTACCTTTTTATTAATTTCGTATTTCTTGTTTTGCTCCTCGATCCACTTCTTCTTCTTGAGGACTCTTCCTTTCTTGTCCTTGGGAGGATCAAAACCATCTACAATACTACACCAATAATCTATATCTTTAGTTTAAAAACATTCCATTTTACCTTTCCAAATCGTGAAATCCTCACCGTCGAAGAAAAGTGGAACCGTGGTGTCATCCCTCAATCTATCATTTGACAATTCCATCTTTCTTCCTCTGGCGCTTTGCTCCCTCGATTGTTAAGCCTCGAAGAGCATCCTTGCTTTGATACCACTTGTTGAGTATTGGAGCGATTTGTTCTTCTAAGAGCCCCGTGCTCTGTTACCACTTGTTGAGGATCGATGACTGCGCTAGAGGAGGGGTGAATAGCAATTTCACTTCGTCGCTTGAAATTCGTTTGATCGTGTTCGTCTACAAGTTTGTTAGTACGCAGCGGAAACAAATAGAAATGAAATACAAAACAAACTCAAGCATAATCAAACACAAGGATATAATGTGGTCATACTCCACGGGTCGAGCTCAAGTGAGCTCTAGTGATGTACACCACCACTATCAAACTTCTCCTTCTCGGTGACACACCGAAGGTGGAGAAACCTCTTACAATAGTCTTACAATAATAAGAATAAAGATACAAGCAAATACAAAGGAAATACAACAATAATGTAAAGAAAACTTTACAAATGACCGCTTTGAATGTTTTGCTTGTTGGTTGCTTGGACAAGCTTGAAGGACCTTGAAATGCACCAGCACTTTACCTCAAATCGCTCCTAGAACCGCTCCAAGAACCATTGTCGAAATCCTCCATGAACTGCTCCTTTTATGGCCTGTATCGAGCTGATTTTGCACCTGACAGTCGACTGTCCAAAGACACCAGTCGACTGCCTACAGTGTCGTTGTCTCACAATAGACTTAATCCACATTGGCATTCCAACCAACGATTACACCAGCAGTCGATTGCCCTTACCAGTAGTTGACTGCTCTAGTCGACTACGGAAGCTTTTGTGCAAGTGTCTTCCAGCGTCAGTCAACTATCATCCATGGAAGTCTACTATCCAAGGCCAGTCGACTAGAATAACCTCTAGTCGACTGCCAGAGACACAAAGCAGCAATCGACTAGTCATAATCCCAGTCAACTACCTGAGCTGACTAGGCTCCGAGTGCTTACATACTCGACCAGTTGACTGGTCAAAGCCATCAGTCGACTGATACACCTCAACCATGAGGTTTAACCCAAGTATGATCCCCTCATACTTGATAATCACCCTTAGCATAGACCTAAGACTTCTAGCTACCTCCATCAGCCTCACGTCTATCAAATCCCTCCAAATCCTCCATAACTTGTTCATCCATACGCTAGCCTTAGGTGCTTCCTTCGGCTATTGTCATGCTAACCGAGTCTACTTTGTCAAGGTACATTTGGACTTATGTCGCTAAGACAAACGCTTGCACTTTACATAGTTAAATATTGGACTTATACTGCAAGACTACATGCTTGGACTTTACGCTGCTAATATCACACCCTTGGACTTCTCAATTGTCAAGCATCTATACTTCGACTTTCACCACCAAAGTTTACTTAGACTTTACATCGCCAAGACTACACACTTAGACTTATGCTATCAAAACTATACCTTTGGACTTTCCAATTGCCAAGTATCCAAACTTGGACTTTTCATGTCAAGTACTTAAGACTTGACTTTCCATGCCAAGATCTATGTTTGGACTTTCCATGTCAAGTATTCAAGACTTGGACTTTCCATGCTAAGATCAATACTTGAACTTTTAATGCAAGTATCCAAAACTTGACTTTCCCTCGAGTCTCACTCGAACTAGATCAATCTTGACCTGAGACCGATTACTTCACCAATCTCCTTATAAAACTCTCTTCTCATATGGTTAAATCTATGTCAACTATATGATCAATCCATTATCAAATAATGATCAAACTCATTAACAATCTAATTGTCAATCTCATTGTCAAACATCAAAATCCTACTCGAATCCACTCGAGTCTGATCAATCATGACTTGGATCAATTACACCAACATATTTTAGATCTAAAATATCATAAATTATTTAACTTTCCTGAACTCTTCGTTATCTCCAAGATGCGATACGGCTCGATGGTACCTCTTAATATGATCGTACTTTTTTCTTCAGCAATTTATATAATAAATTTATTTACATCAAATTTAAACTCTTTGGTGCAACGGTTGGAATCCGTCAATCTAGCGACCCCTACTAGCCCGCCCTCCGGACCATCGTAAGGGAGATAAATCACAGTAGGTCTTTGCCCCTTGAGACTAGTAACTAGCGCATGAAGGGACGACACCTTCGTATTTATAAGGAATTGACTCGTTGTCCTCTGATAAAACGTCTATATACGTTAGCCACCATATCCTTCCCTATTAACTTAGCGTGCGTAAACAGGCAGTGTCAATTTTTATCACCTCTATGTTTAGCAGCGGTCCCATTTCACAGAATCTAATTATATATCTACACACCGTTTCTCTTCCCCGCCAACCGCTCGATTTCTTGCCAAGCCCGGTCCCCTAGTCGGAGAAGCTTCTCCGGCGTCGGCAAGAATGGCAAAGGAGGGGGCCATCTACGTCCTCTTTGCCGTCGCTTTCCTCCTCTTCCTCTCCCTACCTCCGTCTCTTGACCACGCCCACACGCCCCGCCGGCACAACCGCCGGCTGGCCCACCTCCCCCACGTGGCTTTCGACCCCCTGCTGACCGAGCTCGAGCTCCGCGTCGATGAGCGCGGCCTCCTCGACGTCGAGTCATTCAAACGGAAGCTCGAGGAGATGAGGGACCAGAGCAAGGTGGCCGACTGCGGTAACGCCGTCATAAATATCGAGGACTACTTCGGCCAGAACGGCCGGCTGAACCTCACCGAGAGGCTGGCGTATCTCTTCCCCATGCTCGACAGGTTCCCCCAAGACGGAGGGATAAGCCACCACGAGCTCGAGGTGTGGTTTCAGCGGCAAGCGGTCGACCGCCTCGTCCACCGCACCCAACGCCAGCTGGAGCAGCGCGACGGCGACGGCGACGGCGAACTCACGCTCCAAGAGCTGGTGACCAACGCCCCTGACCAAGAACACGGTTTAACATCATCCCTGTTCTTGACGTATAAATATACCTTCCTTTTTATATTAATTAGATCCTGGCGCGTCAATGAACAGAGTGGAACACGAACGATCCGGGGAGTTCTGCGTCATGGAAAGAGCAATTTTCCAACGCAGATTCAGACGCCAATGGATCGCTCAATGCCTTCGAGTTCAAAGAGTATTTTTCTTCTTCTTCTTTCAGATTCTTTTCCTTACTCGATCTTAAACTTTCCTCGAAAAAAATAAAAAAAAACAAATGAATGATCTTCTTGTAGTTTCTTATTTCCCGAGGACAGTCTAAACCCAAAAATCATGCTCTGGTTGCTGAAGGAAAAACTGAGGTAGAAGTACTTTTCGTTGCCAAAATGTTTTTAAACAGGGAAAAGAAAAAGGGATGAGAGAAGAAGTTAGCATTAGCGTACCTCTCTTCTTGATAAGAACAGGGAAATGGATCAAAACGAAGATGGGAAACTAGACATGAAAGAATTTGGCGACCGAGCGTATCAGATTTTCCGAACTTACTCCGAGTACGACGACGAGCACCTCCAACGCCAACCGGCCAACGTAGATGAGGAATTCAGGAATCTAGACACCAACGAAGACACGTAAGTTGTCATCCAAAAGAAACAAAAAAAAAAAGGAAAGAAAGAACACAAAGGAACAAATTACAGACTATCTTTTCTTCTTCTTTTTTTTCTAGTTTTCTGACAGCTGAAGAACTGAGGCCTATATTTCATCAACTCTGCCCCGGGGAGCTTTCTCATACCACACATTACACAAACTACTTGATGCGCAAGGTAGATCGATATTTCTCCACTGAGTTTGTTTGACATTCTTCCAGTGTTTCCACCTCAAGCTCAACTAGTTGGTTCATGTTGTGTGTGTGATCCAGGCCGATGAAAACAGAGATGGCAAATTGACACTGAAGGAGATGATACGGCAGCAGTATGCGTTCTACAGCAGTGTTTACGAGCAACTAGAAGAGGAAAATGATGACTACGACTTCTACGACTATCACGATGAGCTTCGGCGATGACCTCCATCTCGCGTAGTGTACTTTTTGCCATTTTGGGAAGCTGGGCATAATCAATGAAACCAAACTTTTGAAGTTTACATGTTGGCCTGTGAGACTATGGTGCGACGGTAAGAAAATTTTGCAATCACTCGGGCATATAAGATTTGATTCGTAGAAATTTTTAAGGACCGCTGGATTTTTTACCGCGTGCATTTTTTAATTTATTTTATCGGATTATCCACTTTCAAAAAATTTAATCGGATTGAAGATTTAAATACTTAGATTATCAAAAAAATAATATTATCGACTAAACTAAAAAAAATACTTGAATTATATTTAAAAAGAAATTATAGACTAAACTACACTAGAAAGCCCATTAAATTGGGCTAAAACCAGGCCGAAGTTCTAGCCAGAATAAGAGCCCATTTTAACTACCCAAGATGGATAAGCAATTGCTTGGGCTCCCATCTAGATAGGAGCCCAATTGCGTGAGAGACCAAAGGCTGGCTCCTATCTTAAAACAAATAACTATAAGCGTTTTTGTAAAATAATATCTTCTTTTTTCTTTAAAAAAAAAAAGAGAGAGACTCTAACTATCTACATCGATGTGGCAACTATCTAAAGGGTTGCATTTACTCATCGTTCCATTGCTCAAACTTGTTCGATAAGTTGATGAGCTAACGGTGAAAATGCGACAAAGTTACATCCTCTCCATTGTTATTAATACGGGAGTTTTGAATAGGGTTAAAAATGAATCAAATGTTTATAAATAAATTTGATATTCGACTTAATGAGAATTTATTTATATTCGTTTAATAGACATCAGGTCAATTAAATAAACAATCTTGAATAACTTGATGAATCAAATAAATAAATTTGAACACTTATCTGTTCGACTTATTAATATTCATGAATAATATTTGCGAACAATATTTGTGAATAGTATTCATGAATAATATTTGTGAATAGTATTCCTGAACACAACTTGTAAATTATGTTCTTAAATAAAACTCGTAAATTATAAACTTATTTATAAATTTATTTATACTGATCAATCAAATAAATATTAAAATATTAAAATTTCAAAAAAATAAATAATCTTAACTTAAAAGTTTGATAATATTTAAATAAGTCAAGTTTAAATAAATTTGAATCAAGCTTGATTCAAATTTAAATTAAGCTTGATGTCAATTAAACAAATCAAATTTAATTTAAATTCAAATCAAACTTCTTGATTAGTTATGCCCACGTTGGGGCATGGAATAATGGATAATCTCGTTATCCCACCTTCTTCACTTCTCCCTTACATATACTTCTGTGAAAAAGTATAAGTGAAGGGCTGATGGATATTAAAAGTAGAAGCAAGTATGTGCTTCTATGAGGTTGTTGCACGAGAAGATTGATAAGTTTGTCTCTTGTTGCACGAGAGTTCTCATTATCTCTTGTTGAGAAAAACAAGAGATCGTCGTCGTCACTGGGTTCTAGAGTTGCGACGTTGTCAAACTATGATAAAAATTCGAATTAACACTCGTGATCTTCATCCCGACTATAAAGAATTTGTGATTGAAGATCGCTATTCATTTTTTCAACATTTATATACAGCGAGATATGATAGTTTATGATTCTACATTTCAATTTTTCATAAGATAACAAAGATCGGTCTTAAAAAAAAATAAATCTGAATAATTATTTTAATAGTTTGATTAATTTTAAATTTAACTATCTTATCAAAAAAATTTGAACACCGTAAAATTTCATTTTGACTTTCATTTACCGTCCTAATTTTGAGAAGTTCTTCCTTACCGAACCAAATTATAAATGCAGTTGCATGAGACTTGGTGCTCGAGCTCAAAATATGCTGTGGATACGTTTGCTACAGTGACTTTTAGATTCTACTTATTTTTTTTAAAGTAGAATTATTCGAAGAAAATACCTAAAGAAAATGACAGTGCCGATTGAATAAAAAGTACAACAACAACAGACAGGAAAAATTAAAGCTGTGTTTATATGGTTGACGGTGCAATGGTTTAAACGGATTTAAAGGGAAAAATCGATGAAGAGCATCCAATGGGGTAGACCTGGCCACGGTCCGAATTCAATTCGGGTCTGAATTGGAATCGTCGGATTCGGATTGACAAAATATCTACCTTTAATCGGTCCACTTGTAGCCGGTTATAGTCCGGGTTGTAGAACCGTCGGTTTCGGTTCAGATCCGGATCCAGGTTCGGTCCGGATTCGGTCCGGTTAATTGTCGTCTTAGTTAAATAAATTAAAATTTAAAGAATGATGTAAATAATTAAAATAAAAAAATTACACAATTGATCTTATAAAAACTCTACCGAGGTATTTTGGACAAAGAAATTATTTTGGGGTATTTTTCATGTTAACAGGATGAAGAATCGGGAATTATCGAGGCGTATCAAAATAACATAGTCGTGCCATCAGAGACACGTCCGTGTCAGAACTTCCAGACCTCAACACACCCATGGTGTGTTAGCCGATACACTCATGTTCCTCAACACACCCCACGTCTCATGTCCGACATGCCCATGTCTCATGTCCGACATGCCCATGTTCCTCAACACACTCCGGATGTGTTAGTCGATACATCCATGTTCCTCAATATACCCCGGACGTGTCGGCTAACACACTCATGTCTCATGCCTGACTCACGTGTCGCTCAATTTCCCGTTCAATTTTTTTTAAAAAAAAAATCGACGGTACGATTTTTTAAAAAATCGTGACCGGACCACTTATTAGGTGGTCCGGTCACGGGTCTTGGTCAAATCCGTTGATTCAGTTAATCGGCCCGTTGACCATGGTCTGATTCCGGATCGGATCCGGATTCAACCGGACCTTGACCGGGTCTACAATGAGGTATTCTTTTTATGCTAAATGAAAATATTGGAGCATAAGCCTCTCAAATGGAGACACAACTCCTTAGCTGGGTGCATAAGGTTGGGTCTGTACTAAATTTATCCCATAAATAAATAAATTATATATCTTCAAAATTAATCAAAATTTTGAATTATAAAAAATAATAATTTATCACATGGCGGACTTAAATTTTGGGATTATTTAAAAGATGTCTGAGATTTGAAAATGCCCAAAAAAACGCATTTCTTTTCCATTTTAGTCAACGGTCAAAATTGATATTTTTTTTCTCTCTTTCCTTTACGTGCAACTCTTTTCTTTTCTTTTAAAAGTTAAACTTTTTTCTCTTTCCTTTGTATGCATTCAACAATTATCATGATATTGATTTTTAAAAACAACACTATAATTTAATTACATCAATACTATTACTGTATTGATTTATAAAAAATCAATACCATAGTGATATTGAGTTTTAAAAATCAACATCATGATAGTACTAGTGTATTAAATTGTGGTATTAATTTTTTAAAAAATTAATAAAGAATAAATTTGGAGTCCGAAGCATTGTAGAAATTCAAAAGAGTTAAAATGAGTTCAATTAGATTCTCTAAGTCCATCAATGTGTTAAGACCTATGCGCCCGCTAGAGGGGGAGGTGATTAGCGTTGTCGTCGTGCGATGGAATTCAATTGTGCTTGCTACAAGATGTTAGTATACGCAGTGGAAATAATAAAGATACAAACAAGTACACAATACAAACACAAGTACACGAAGATATAACGTAGTTCGGAACCTCAAGGTTCCTACTCTACGAGTTGGGCTTGAACGAGCCCTAGCGATGCAAACACACACCACTAATCAAATAACTCCTTCTCGACAATACGTCAGAGATGGAGAAACCTCGTACAAATGATTACAAAAGCAATACAAAGAAATACAAGCAAAATATGAATGAAATGTAAAGAACACTTTATAAACTAGGGTTTTGAGCGCTTGCTTGTTGGTTGCTTTGATGAGCTTGAAGGATCTTGAAATGCACCTGCAATTCACCTTCAAAACATCTCAAGAAGCCTCCCCAAGAACCATTGCCGAACTCTCCCACGAACAACTCCTTTTAACATGCATCGGGCTGGATTTCCACCTGACAGTCGATTGTCATAAGGCCCCAGTCAACTGCCAACACTATTGTTGTGAGACCACGACTTGATCCACGCTGGAAAAGCTCCAACGGATCACTTGGCAGTCGACTGCCAACATCGCCCGATCAGCAAATGCGTATGGTAGATCGGGTCCGCTTGGCCATCGAAAGCATCTTGCCAGGTATCGCGACCAAATCGACTCACATTAGTCGAACTTGTCATAATCCCAGTCGACTGCTGAGTGTCGACTCGGTTGCCAAGTGTCAAACACTTGACCATCCGATCGGTATAAAGCCCCGGTCAACTGATAACCTCAAACATGAGGTTTAACCCCAAGTATGGTGCCCCCATACTTGCTAGACCACCCTTAGCCTTCTAGCCACCTTCGTCAGCCTCGCGCCTATTGGATCCCTCCAAGTCATCCATGACTTGTTCATCCATACGCTAGCCTTCAGGTGTTTTCATCGGCTATTATCATGCTAACGGTGTCTACACCGCCAAGGCACATTGGACTTACGCTGCCAAGACCACGCTTGGACTTTACACCACCAACCATTGGACTTATGCTGTCAAGACTCCACCCTTGGACTTTACGCTGCCAATATTCCCCTTGGACTTCTCAATTGTCAAGTATCCATGACTTGGACTTTCACTGTCAAGACTACACCCTTGGACTTACATCGCCAAGACTACACCCTTGGACTTTTCATGCCAACTTCATGTTGGACTTTCCAATTGCCAAGACTTAAGCTTGGACTTTCCCTTGCCAAGACCCATGCTTGGACTTTTCATGTCAAGTACACAAGACTTGGACTTTCCCAAATGCCAAGTGTCCCACTTGTACTTTCCATGCCAAGTACCCATGACTTAGACTTTCTTCATCACATGGTCAACCCTAGTCAACCATCAAAATACCCCTCGAGTCAAATTCGAGTCTGGTCAATCATGACTCGGGTCGATTGTACCAATAATCTCCCCAAAACATTGTCAAACATCAAAATACTACTCGAGTCTAACTCGAGTCTGGTCAATCGTGACCTGGGCCGATTGCACCAACAATCTCCCTTTTTTTGATGTTTGACAAAAACCAAACACCTTTGACTTAGACCATCTAACTCAAATGTCCTTACCAATTGTCCCAAATTGTTAATCCCATAATTTTCCCGTGTCAATTCTCCTCCTTTTTGACATACATAAAAAAGGTTCTCTTCCCAAGGGTGTCAATGTCTCATATCCCAATGAGATCTTATAATCTCCTCCTTTGTCCAAAAACACCTAGGATGCCTTCACTCTTTCTAGTGATAAGTCTCATATCACTTAAGAGAGGCTTCCTATAAACTCTCTCAATTTCCGAATTGGGAAACTCACATTCCCATTTCTCCCCCTCATGAGGAAGAATACATTCATCATCCCATGATGGATACCTCCCCCTAAAGGCTTTCTCCCCCTTGACTATTGCACCAACAATGCCCTTGGAGAGTCTCTAAGCCAATAGGAATACTAAATTATCAAAATTGAGGTTAAAAGTTCAAACTTGAACTTTCACTCACCTTAAATTTATACACACCCTAAACAACTCTCCTAATCCATGTCCAATGGATTTTCACCCTTTATAATACTTTCCAAAACATATCCTAGAGTTAGGAGTGGTTAGGGAACCTTACCATAGCTAAAATTGGGCTAAACAAACCTTGTTTATCCGAAATTAGATCTGGCAGTCGACTCCTTATAGTCAACAGTTCGACTTTCATTTATCAGTCGACTGCCATCAAGTGACAGACGACTGATATCTGCAAAATGCATATATCAGAAATCAGAAAAGGTTTTTCGAAATGCATAAGTAATTATACGTAACTTGAAAAATCGTGAAAATTCATATGTATAATACTTATAACCAATACAATGGGTGAAAAATGTGTGAAAAATAATTTACCCATAAAATAGTGAAATTGATACAAAGTTCAGAAATGAAAAAAAACTTCAATGTTTTGAGCCCTCTTTGTATCAACATCATCAATGGTGACTTCTATCAAAAGATAGACTACATCAAGGTTTTTCAAAATGATTTTGAAATAGTTTTAAAACCTTATATTGAACCATGATCTATGGGCTTAATGCACATGACTTGTACACAAGCTTTCCTCATAATTCATCCATAGTATAAGTTGAGTTTAAGTTTATCTAGATGCAAAAACTATGCACCTTGAACTTAACTCATTTCCTACCATCTCACATATGTCTAGGGTGTTTGAAAACACACACATGTCAATTTGATGTGAGATGTGGGTTTTGGTTATCCTAATTATGGTTTCATGTATTTTCTAGGGCAACACTACTTGTACATGGGACTTCAAGTCATGCCATAGTCCTTAAATCAATTTTAATTACTTTAAATGCATGAATGATCATGACATAAATGATAACATAAATAAGCATAGACAATGATCATGATGTCATAGCATGTGATATAAATCTAAACATACATGACATTTAACCTTAATCCTAAGAATGATCATGACATATTATATAATTAAAAGTAGATATGATGTCATGACATAGTATATGACAATCAAAGCATGACAAATAAAATATAAGACATAGAACTACCTAAACTTTAATATTAGTTGTCATTTGTTATGATTAAATTAATTTTTCTATATTATCATTTATCTCCCAAGTGTGCCAAAAACCCAAAATGACACACTATGACTTCTAACCCTAATTGTGCCAATTTGATTGATTTTTTAACTTCTATAAATTATATTGGCACGTCCTAAAAACCTTTAGGATATAAAAATCATCCTTATTTCCAAAGTACCCGATTACCTTGGAAATGACTCAAAATGTCACCTTTACCATGGTTAGGTTAACTACCTATTCATTTAAGGTTGGCACACCTAAATCCATTTAGCGTGAATCGATCACGCTCTTAGGAACCAAATACCTATTGGAGCTCCTTGGATTTATTAGGTATTCGCTAGGGATAACTTCCCTAAATACCCTCCTAATGACCCTCCTAAGCTTAGAAGTCTTGGTCATTTGGATTTTGCTTAGGTTAACTCTAGGGGTGACTCTCCTTGTAACCTTCTTAGTGACTTCCCTAGGTTTCTTCGAAACCCTAGCCACTAGGCATTTGCCATGGTTAACCTTAGGGATAGCTTCCCTAGTAACCTTGGCCTTCCTAGACCTAGGTTGTGTTCCATAATCGAATGGAACACTATGGTAGGTCTCCTTGGGCTTAGGTTTGTAACCCAAACATTTCTTGTCCTTGGTTGGACCTTGCTTCCTAAAACCTAGGTTTTGACTCTTAGACCTAGATTTTTGATCATTTGACCCTTGTATTTGATTTTGTATTTTTGCAAGGGTCTTTTCTAGTTTCTCAAGCTTTGACCTCAAAACTTGATTTTCTAATTCTAATCTTCCCAATTTTAAATTTTCATATGTCCTTTGGGGATTATTTTTCCTAGGCATATGTCTAATCCATTTAGGGTTAAAACCTAGGTGCTCTTCTACCTTTCTAATTGTCTCCCTAGGTAGGATTTTTCTAAGGACATTAGTCCCAAATTTCTCCTTAGTTCTAATATCGATTTATTTAGCACCTAGACAATAAAATCTATTATTTCTACTAGCATGATTTTCATGATGAATTGCAAGTGAATTAAAATCATGCTTTTGCCTATAAATTAAAGAAGGTGCATTAATAAATTTTACCTTAGGGTTTGCTTTAAAAGCTCCCCTTACATGTAACGCTCCTTCCTTGCCTTTGCTTTCCTTCTTCCTAGGGCATTGACTCCTATAATGGCCATGTTGTTGACATTTGAAGCACACCAAGTGCTCCTTACTTTTAATTGTCGGGGTCCGACTTTATTTGACTTCTCTTGACTTTTAGGTGTCAGTTGACTTTTCTTGACCTTCTTAGGGCACTCTTGTAGTACCCAAATTCCCTACACTCAAAACACATAATATGATTTTTATTTTGAATTAATGTGCTTGAGTTACCTAGGTCAATGGTGGTGGAAAGGGCCTCTTGAGCTTATTCATCACTTCTCCCGGAAGTAGATGACTCTCCTTGCTCTTGCCCTTGTTCCGGAGTAGATGGTCTCTCCTCTCCCTCAAACCTTGAAGTGGAGGCTTCTTCCGCCTCTTCTTCCTCTTTCGATCCGGATGTTAATTCCCTATCAACCTCCGAATTAATCCTCAAGCTCTTGGGATGAAGATGTGCTTGCTTCTTCTTGAGTTTGAGAGGATGAGCACTCATCTTCTTTCTCTTCTTCTTCTTCTTCTTGGACCGGTGATGAACTTTCATGATACTTTGTCAATTCGCTCCAAAGCTCCTTGGCATCCTTGTATTCACCTAGCTACACAAGATATCGTTAGGAATCAAATTGACCAAGAATTTAATTACCTTTGTATTTTTCTCAAACTCTTGGATTTGTTCCCCGGTCCACTTCTTCATCTTGAGGAATCCTCCCTTTGACCCTCTTGGATATTGGAATCCTTCCATCAATATGGCTCATTCCTCAAGGTCTCTCCTCATCAAGAAGTCTTCAATTCTTGCCTTCTATTGGGTGAAGCCTTCTCATCCATAGAAATTGTATGGAATTGAGGTGTTGACGTCTCATCCCAATTTTTCTTCAAATTCCATCTCGCCCTCTAGCGCTTTTGCTCCCAGGTGTTAGTCCGTAGAAGAGCTCCAAGCTCTGATACCACTTGTTAGGACTTATGCGCCCGCTAGAGGGGGGGTGAATAGTGTTTTCGTCGTGCGATGGAATTCAATCGTGCTTACTACAAGATGTTAGTATATGTAGCGGAAATAATAAAGATACAAACAAGTACACAACACAAGCACAAGCACACACTTGTTAGGACTTATGCGCCCGCTAGAGGGGGGTGAATAGTGTTTTCGTCGTGCGATGGAATTCAATCGTGCTTACTACAAGATGTTAGTATATGTAGCGGAAATAATAAAGATACAAACAAGTACACAACACAAGCACAAGTACACAAAGATATAACGTGGTTTGGAACCTCAAGGTTCCTACTCCACGGGTTGGATTCGAACGAGCCCTAGTGATGCAAACACACACCACTAATCAAATAACTCCTTCTCGACAACACGTCGGAGGTGGAGAAACCTCGTACAAATGATTACAAAAGCAATACAAAGAAATACAAGCAAAATATGAATGAAATGTAAAGAGAACTTTACAAATTAGGGTTTTGAACGATTGCTTGTTGGTTGCTTGGATGAGCTTGAAGGACCCTGAAATGCACTTGCAATTCGCTTTCAAAACGTCTCAAGAAGCCTCCCCAAGATGAACTCTCCCATGAACAGCTCCTTTTAACCTGTATCAGACTAGATTTTCACCTGGCAGTCGACTGCCAACACTGTTATTGTGAGACAATTGCTCGATCCACGCTGGAAAAGCTCCAATAGATCACTTGGCAGTCGACTGCCAACATCACCAGTCAACTGCCAATGCCTATAGCCGACTGCCCAGTTGGCTACCGAGTGTTCTGTGCTCATGACCAAAAAACCATCGATCCGCCATACATGGTAGTCGAGCGCATTCGATCATGATAGAGCGATCGCCAAGGCTTTTTTTGCCCTAAACCGCAGTCGAGCACTAGTCGACTCACAGTAGTCGAACTGGTCATAATCCTAGTCGACTGCTGAGTGTCGACTCGGTTGCCAAGTGTCAAACACTTGACCATCCAACCAGTATAAATCCCCGATCAACCGATAACCTCAAGCATGAGGTTTAACCCCAAGTATGGTGCTCCCATACTTGCTAAACCACTCTTAGCCTAAACCTAAGCCTTCTAGCCACCTCCGTCAGCCTCACACCTATTGGATCCCTCCAAGTCATCCATGACTTGTTCATCCATACGCTAGCCTTTAGGTACTTTCATCAGCTATTGTCATGCTAATGGTGTCTACACCGCCAAGGCACATTGGACTTACATTGCCAAGACCACGCTTGGACTTTACATAGCCAACCATTGGACTTATGTTGCTAAGACTCCACCCTTAGACTTTACACCGCCAATATTCTTCTTGGACTTCTCAATTGCCAAGTACCCATGACTTGGACTTTCACCACCAAGACTACACCCTTGGACTTACATGGCCAAGACTACACCCTTGGACTTTCCATGCAAACTCCATGTTGGACTTTCCAATTGTCAAGACTCAAGCTTGGACTTTCCCTTGCCAAGACCCATGCTTGGACTTTTCATGCCAAGTATACAAGACTTGGACTTTCCCAAATGCCAAGTGTCCCACTTGGACTTTCCATGCCAAGTATCCATGACTTGGACTTTCTTCATCACATGGTCAATCCTAGTCAACCATCAAAATACCCCTCGAGTCAAACTCGAGTCTGGTAAATCATAACTCGGGTCGATTGCATCAACAATCTCCCCAAAATATTGTCAAATATCAAAACACTACTCGAGTCCAACTCGAGTCTGGTCAATCGTGACCTGGGCCGATTGCACCAACACAATGGATATTGACCAAAATTCATTGATAAGCCTAGATGATTTGGATTTTTAAAAAGTTGATATATAATGAAAGAGGGTAGTACAGTGAAAGTATTTATGATATCTATGTTTAGTTCTAACATCCCTATAATAAGTTATGTATATGTGTCAATTGTCTTAAAGTCATAAACTTTGAAAAACTTTTGATCACTGCTGTTAATGACTTCGATTTTTTTTTTTCACATATAGATTCTAGGGCACTTCAAAAATATATAACATTTAGAATGAATCTAATCGGAGCTATTTAGGTCTATCAATAAATTTTAATCGAAACCTCTTGATGGATCTGAAAAGACTTTAAATATTATTTTTTAGGCTTAAAATTAGGATGTTATTGGATTTCATGCGGTAAAAAATGTAGATATCTTGTTCTGATACACGAGTCAAAAGTTATCGTATCCGAAAGTAAACAATTGACACACATTAGCATTATCATGGTGCTGATTTTTAGAAACCAGCACTATCATGGTACTTGTGTAATTAAACCAGCACCAAGACGATGTTGGTTTCTAAAAATCAACACCACCATAGTGTTGATTTCTAAAAATTAGCACTTACTACAAGAAATTAATAAAATAGTGATGAAATATTAGTGACGACTTAGAATTTCGTCTCTAATATAATTATCACCGACAAATTTTAAGATCGTTGTAAATAAACATATCGATATTATTAATTGTCGAAAAAATGTAAGGTTTGCGATGAAATTATTAATTCATCTCTAATAATTATACCATTAGCGACAAATTATCTGAAAATTATCGCTAATAATGGAAGTTGACTAAAAAATATTCTATGCCCTGTCCAGTCGACTAATGAACTCCACCAGTCGACTGCCTGTTAATGTCAAGTTGAACTATGACTTATTAATCGACTGCAGTTTGCGACGAAAAAAATATTTCATCACTAAAGTATTAATATTAGAGATGTCAATATGATTATTTGTCGCTAAGTGTCCTCAACTTAGCGATGAAATAATGTAAAGTCGTCGCTAATGTCCGACTAAAATTTGCTGCCCCGGCCTTGCCCATTTTCCCTAGCTTTTCCTCTTTCTTCGCCCGGTCAATCACCTTCTCCTCTTTGCTGTCGGCTCCAACTCCGACTCTGTCAGCACCTCTTCTTCTCTTTGCCTCCACCTTCAACTCTATCGGTATCCCATTCTCCTCTCCTACTCTGATTTTCTCCCACCTCTGCCTCCTTCTCAACACCCCCTTCTTTCGCCGTCGCCACTAGTATCCTCTTCTCCTCTCCGCCTCCAGCTCGACGCTGGCCATCTCTCCTGCTTCGCCTCCCCCGGCTCTGGCCATCTCTCCACCTCCGCCTTTGGATCCGCCTCGGCTTAGGTAAGAATTTTTCATAGGTTAAGGTTAAGTAGGAATTAAAAAGTTTAGAATGATAATTTTAGTTTAATTTGTATGCTTATGATAAAAAGGTTGTTAGAGTTAATTTGTTGCTCAGATGATAAATTTTCATGATAATTTAGAATTAATTTAGTACTTAGATGAAAACTTTGGAGATATTTTGATATTTATATGATCATTTTAGGATTATTTTAACGATCATTTTCATGAGGTTAAATTTTGATGCTTAGATGATAAATTTAGGGTTAAATTGATGCTTAGATGCTAATTTTAGGGTCATTTTGATGCTTAGAAATAAGCTTATGGTTATTTTGATATTTAAATCATAAATTTTATGATTAATTTCGATGTGATCAATAAATTTAAATTGCTAAAATAATTGTATTGAAAGTTACCATCAAACATATTTATAAGACTTATTTATTAAATAATTTGACATTTAATATATGTTTAACCATGTTTTAAAATATAGATAAAACTTGGATAATGATTCAGAATCAGATTAGTCTTGAATATATAAATGGATTGAATTAGTTTTTTAATGTGGCAGAGAACTACATGATCAGTCTAAATTTATCGAAAGTTCGTTGTCCATGTCGACGATATGATAATTTATTTAAATATGAATTGGATTATGTACGAGGACATCTTTATATGTAAGGATTTGATAAATTATATAAAGTTTGGAACTTTTATAGATAAGCTTCTACATCATCTGTTAATATAATATTGTAAGTGAAGATGGAAATGATTTTGATGTTGAAGTAGATGATTTTGAATATATATTTACTGATTTACGAAATGCAAAAAATAGAACCAACATTGAGCTTTAATCAGATGATATTAATGAAAACATGAATGCAAATAATTTTAGACAAAGTTATACTTCAATATTTGAAGAAGCACAAAAAGAACTATATCACAATTGTATTAATTTTTCGATATTCAATTTTGTGGTGAAGCTAATGCATGTGAAGGTGTTAAATGGTTAGAGCAATAAAGCTTTTGAAATGTTACTTCAGTTATTCCAAGAGGCATTTCCCAAACCGAATGTGATTCCAAACCATCATTATAGAGCAAAAAAATTATCAAAAGAGTTAGGATTGACATATGGGAAGATACATGTATATAAAAATGATTGTATATTATTTTGGGATGAGCACGAGAATAAAGATACATGTCCAATGTGCAAGGAGCCTAGATACAAGTACGATGAGATGAATAAGAAAAAGAATCCTCAGAAAATTCTTTGATATTTCCCTTTGAAACCAAGACTTAAGCGACTGTTTATTTCGAAGTATGCAACAAAAGATGTGAGATGACATAAAGAAAAGCGAGTTGAAACAGATGGTGTATTAAGACACCCAACTGATAGTGAATCATGGAAAGAATTTGACAATGCACATAAATTATTTGCTTGTAACCCATGAAATATTCTCTTAGGGTTGGCTATTGATGATTTTAATCAGTTTGGAAACATGTCAAATGCTTATAGTATGTGGCCTATTATATTTGTGAATTATAATTCGCCACCATGGAAAATGATGAAGCCACCATACTTGATTATGTCTCTTTTAATTCTTGGGCCTAAATTGTAGGAACGTTGGTGATCGCTAGAGGGGGGGGGGGAATAGCACATACATTGTTAGTAATATATGAGAGATGTCCTAAGGCAATCGCCTTATGTATGAACAATTTATATGATAAATGAAGATTCACTATTTGAGTATACATGATTTCATGTATTTGATTGGATCTTAAACTCATTTACTGAATGTCCGCGATACGACTCACAGCATGAGAGAATTTGTGATTAGATCACAACTAGTGAATATCTCTACATGTGTAATTGTGATGTATCGGAATTATCCCTAGTCGATGAATAGATGGATTTGAACACCATCAATTCTGTCGAGACTAGCACGAGGTATACTCCTTGGTGTATCCAAGCAGCTGATTCTCACTGGCTGGAGACATTGTGATGTCCGGAGTTAATCATGAATGCTATTTATGGTAACTAGTTCATTGGAGTGACCAACCGTAAGACTTTATATGGTTCTCTGCATATATAGATATGTCAATGAAGTTCTTACTGTAGCTTAAGTGCGATGTTCCTTTGACTTGCGGTATTCAAGTCATCTTGATCTTAAAGACTTATGCTTTGACATCTTAAGCAAGCATCTCTGTGGAGATGTGGACCCGGGATGATTGGGTATAAGTCGAAGTGATCGAAGGTGTTTGAATAGCCTATAAAGGATTCACCACTCCTTGCGAGGAGATGTATACCCATGGCCTCTCGTCGGATTGTTACTAAAGTCTTTGGCCAAAGCATTACATGTTTAGAGTAAGGTACTCTTGATACATGTGCGATTAACTAGAATCCGTAGGGCGAGGAAATGATACTTGGGCTAGGTGTGGCGTAGTCGACCTAGTGAGGTGACACTATAGACCATGTCTGAACCAAGTGGGTATAAGATGAGTGAAGGAATGGGGCACGATTCATTCAATTTCTTGAAGGGTTTGAGAAATAGTTACGGATCAGCAGTTGATCTTTTAGGTTAATTGGGGATCATGATGTACTACTAGGTGCCACTCATGATCGTTCTATAATTAATGGTTAATTATAGGCGGCCAACATAAAGCGAGAACCTATTTGGTCACCACGCTGTGAGCGTAATCGAAGGATTTAAAACGAGCTTGAGAATGAGATTCTCAGACCGAGAGAAACTAAGTTTGGTTGGACCAAACAAGAAGCGAGCATGAAATCGTTTCAGTCGCAATAGAAGCGTGGATGAACCGTGTCTTATGAAGACATAATGGATGAACCAAAATGGTTTGGTTTATTTTAACTTATATTAATGGAGCGGGTTAACGGGCCTTATGGTTATGATTCAATAACCATTAAGAGAATTAGTTCTCTATAAAAGAGGGCTTAAGGATTTGTTAAGCCCTAATCAAAACCCTAACCTAATAGTTGCCGCCCACCTCCCCTTGGAGATTTCGGCGCCAACCCTCCTCCTTGCCGCCGCCCACCTTGAAGCTCCTTGGCCGGCGTCCAGAAGGTGCTGACCTTCACTCTTGCCGGCGTCGAGCTGTTGCCGGAGGAGCTCCGGTGATCTCCATTGGGTTTGGCATCAAGGTGAGCTTCATCCTACCTTTTTGGCTAGCCCTAATTCCTCCACCAAAGCTGTCCAGTTTTCTGGACAGCTTGTTTCCCTCTTGTCGGAGCGTCGTTTGGACGACGGTTGGAGCTCCGACAGCGCCTAACTTACCGGGGATTCGATCTCCGGTAATCCTCATAGGTGGAAGACGAAGGATTCGTCAAACGGTTGATGAATACCTCTCCGGAGAAGCGAGTTTTGAGGACTCGTCTTTGGATCCGAATTTGGATTCGGATCGTGATCCTCTCTCGATCACGTCGTCTTCAACACGAGGCTAGTAACCCGTACGAAGACGAAGCTCGTGACTTTGTGAAGTCATCCCGAAGATACTCGGCATGGATACAAATAGAGACGATTCTAGCGAGGATCGTTCCGGTTGATGTCGTTCCCGCTACACTTGATACGAAAGGTATACGTAGTTAAATTTCCTTTTATTGCAAAATTTAAATTTACAGTTATGTCTACACATGTTGTACTATGCATGCGTGTGATGTGTGTGTTGTAATAAATGTAGATTTATTATTTTTATTTCTTCCGCTGTGCACATGTTTGCGAAACATGTTCGAATACACACTCGCCGCGGTGCCGGAAACCCAACAGTGGTATCAGAGCCCAGGTTGTGTTTCGACATAATCGTAAAATTATTTTGTGATAGTCATAATGATATTTCTGGAAATTTTCTACTTTTGGAAAGTTATAAAGTATTTATGGAAATTTTTTAATTTTGGAAAGTCTAGAAGTATTTATGGAAATCTTCCACTTTTGGAAAGTTGGAATTATTTATGGAAATTGATATTTTCCATAAATAAAATATTTGATTAGATTTGGAAATTTGTTTTCTAATTTAATCATCATTTGATTTGGAAAATCAAATCTTAAAATATTTTATTTCCATAAGTAGTTTTGATGATTTAGGAAATTGGTTTCCTAAATTGACTTTCTTTAATCAACTATTTCCACAAATAAAATATGTGATTAGATTTGGAAATTTATTTCCTAATTTAATCATGATTTGATTTGGAGAATCAAATCTTAAACATATTTTATTTCCATAAATAGTTATGACATATAAGGAAATATTGTACATGACATAATTGTATGCCATGTAATTGCATTAGATGCATATCATTATGTCATGCGTGTCGTGACATGTAGATGTATGCCATGTATGCCATGCCATGTAGATAATAGTTATTTTCATGCAAAGAGGATGAGACATAAAAACCCTAACTCAATATTAAAGCCTACACCTTCCATTAATATGGTTAGAACCAGAGTTCCGTTTCTTGTTCGGGTTGTTGGACTCTCTCCAAGCCCGGCTCGAACCCGAACATGTTCAAACCATGGAATAGTTTAATACTAATATGGTAAGAGTCAGAGGTCAATCGTTAGCTTTGGTTGTTGGACTCTCTCCAAGCCGGGCTAATTGGTTGAATGCGCTCTAACCATATTAAAACTATATGGTGAAAGCGGCTGTCTCTAGAGCTAAACCCCAAAAGGAAGTAGGTAGATCAGTCTGGCTCATCATTGATCGTACCATATCTAATAGAGTACGATTTCTCCTCTCAGATACACCATTCCATTATGATGTTCCAGGTGGAGTGAGTTGGGATATTATCCCACACTCAGCCAGGTGATCACGAAACTCTTGACTAAGGTATTCACCACTTCGATCTGATCGAAGTAGCTTAATACGCTTACCAAGTTGGTTTTGTACTTCATTCTTGAATTCTTTGAACTTTTCAAAGGATTCTGACTTATGTCTCATCAAATATAAGTAGCCAAATCTACTCATATCATCAGTGAAAGTAATAAAGTACTTATAGCCTCCTCTGGCTTCTACATTGAAAGGGCCACATACATCAGTATGTATGAGTCCTAACAAGTCCGTCGCTCTCTCGCCATGTCCACTAAATGGAGTTTTAGTCATCTTTCCTAAAAGACAAGATTCGCATACCTCATATGATTCAAAATCAAATGAGTCCAATAATCCATCTTTATGGAGTTGGGATATGCGTTTTCATTTATGTGACCTAGGCGGCGATGCGAAGATATGTTTGGTTCAAAATTATTCGATTTGAACCGTTTGGTATTACGTTATAAATTGGGTTTTCTAAATCTAGAACATAGAGACCATTCATAAGTGGTGCATTACAATAGAACATTTCATTCAAATAAATGGAACAACATTTGTCCTTTATTATAAAAGAAAAGTTTTTCTTGTCTAAACAAGATACAGAAATTATGTTCTTCGTTAATGCAGGTACATAAAAGCACTCCTCTAGTTCTAAGATAAGCCCAGTGGGCAAAGACAAAGAATATGTTCCTACAGCTACAGCAACAACTTTTGCGTCATTGCCTACTCGTAGGTCCACTTCGCCCTTTGCCATTAGTCTACTATTTCTCAGTCTCTGCACATTAGTACAAATGTGAGATGCACATCCGGTATCTAATACCCATGTAGAAGAAATAGATAGATTAACTTCTATAACGTGTATACCTGAGGCAGAAGTCCCACTTCTTTTCTTCTTTACTTCCTCAAGGTAGACTTTGCGGTTCGCTTCCGTCGATCTCAATGGAAAGGTACTTTACCTTTACCCTTTGAAGTGGATGAATTGGCCTTGCCTTTGGCTTGGGTCTTACCCTTGCCTTTGCGCTTACCTTTGCCCTTCTTGACCAATAGTACGTTACTAACTTTCTTCTTGAGATTCGGTTCATCAGTTCTTAACATGCTGAGAATCTCAGGCAAAGGCTTATCAATTTCATTCATGTTATAATTCATGACGAATTGATTATATGCTTAAACAATGATTGCGGGATAACATCGGTTGCCAATTCTTGGCTCAGTGGAAAACCTAGTCTTTCAAGGTTCTCAACGTACCCTATCATTTTAAGTACGTGAGTTCCTACAGGTGTTCCTTCTTGCATATTTCATGCAAAAAGAGCCTTAGACACTTCAAAATGCTCGTGCCTAGCTTGTCCTTGATATAGTTGTTTCAAATGCTCAACCATACCATAGGCATCCATGTTCTCATGTTGCTTCTGAAGCTCAGAGTTCATGGTGGCAAGCATAAGACATGACACATCTAATTCATCTTGATGCTTCTTATAAGCATCCTTTTCTAAGACAGTGGCGCAGGCGAGTGTTTCAGGGATAGACTACTCTAGGACATACAGTTTACGTTCTTGCTTGAGGATAATCCTCAAGTTCCTATATCAGTCTAGAAAGTTAGCTCCATTGAGCTTGTCTTTCTCAAGGACAGATCGCAAGTTGAGGGGGTGTGTCGTGTTAGATGACATGGTGATCTACAACATTAAAATGCAAAATTAAGTATCATACCTAAGTCATTTAATTAGGCCTTTAATTAAATGAGGCTCCCACTAAATTCTCATAGCTTTGATATGAGCTAATCATTGATGTAGGCAAACACATTTTGCTTACATCATTAGCTTCTATTTAACTATAAATTTATATGGGATAAAGATCCACATCATACTTCGTCTTGAGTTAGCTTTGGCTAATCGCCCAAGACGTAGTATGATTAGGTAGACAATCTTTTGCCAATTACATCTGATGTAACTCTTTAATAGCTTTGGTTAAGTTTAGATTAGTTTAGTGCTTATTCCTAAACCAGCTTCCAGGCCATGGCGAAAGTACGAGGCCTTCTTTGATATCGGAGCAATGACCACTTTCTAAGATAAAGCTGATGTTCGGAAATCACACAAAACTAATTTTTAAAACTTATGTTCAAAGCTAATATATGCCTCTACTTTCTTAATTAATTAAGAAAAACTTAATTAAGTCTTAACCAAGTTTGATAGCGGGACATCACGATTGTCCACTCGCACTCTTCCAAGATAAAATGCATTGCTTTGCTTTGGCAAACCCAACAACAAATGATCGAGGAAGTAGTGAGTACCAAACTTTGGTAGGCATATCGTTTTTGACTTATTAAGAAATAAACGTAAACATGCATCACATACATATTAGCATACATCACATATAAGCTAAATTAACATGCATCACATACATATTAAACTAAGCGTGTCATGGTTATGGCCCTTATTCTACAATCTTCTCAAGCCAATGAAAAGATTGATTGGTCAACCTAGGGATAACATCTTCTCCCAAGTGCTTCCTTTTGGTTGTCTTGTGTTGTTGACTTCCTCCTTGTAACGTCATCTTCAAATGGACCCTCCATCTTTGTTTTGTATATTACAAAAGGAGAAATACTCGAGTTACATTCGAGTCTAAAACTAATTTTTACAACAAGAATTTTAGGAGAAAGGCACGACACGCAGACCGTATTAAGAATTACAACACACACATTCACAAACTTTTTGGGACTAGGCCATAACCATGCACCATGTCAATTTTAACTTTTAAAAGACATCAGATATTTTATTATGTTTGAGAAAACCTATTTTTTTTATACGATCTTTCGCAAGTGGCTCTGATACCACTGTAGGGATTTTTTTTTTATGCAAAATAGCATATGCGCAACGGAAAAATAGGATCCCTTCCAAGTGATCCTTGCGAAAGAAAACCTCGTACAAAAAAATAAATTTCTCAAAACCTATCTTATAGGAGAATATTACCTTTGTTGCGTGCCCTTTTTAATCCCGCTTCTCCTTGGGTTTGTTGGATCTTTTAGCACGTTCAAATGTCCGTGCCTCTATATGTATCCACACGAGCAAGCTCTTGTCTCACAAAAGAAACTAGAAGAGCTCTCCTTTACTTCTTGCTAGAGAAGTCCCTAAAGGAGAGAAAGGTAGGGAAAAAGAGAAAGGAAGAAGAAGACCACTCTTCTTACTAGCCTACACTCACAAAAGCCACACAACCAAAGCCTCTCACCACCAAGCTCTCTCCAAGCCTAGAGCTTCCACCACCTTGGCCTGCCACCCCATGGAGTGTTTTATAGGATTGAAAAAACCTTTCACCTCCTATCACATTCAATGCAATCAATTGCTCCTTGTTTGGCCGACCACATGTGGAGAAATTCCAAAGGTCAAAACCCTTTGACTCCTTCCACCTCATCAAGCTTAGGTGGCATGCTTATGTGGCATGCTTATGTGGCATGCTTAGGTGGCATTCATGCATGTTGAATTAATCTTATTAATTCAATAAGCTTATGTTATCATATTGAATTAATCTCATTAAATCAATAAGGTAACATATTGAATTAATCTTATTAAATCAATTAAGCTTAGGCTATCATGATAACATATTTATTTAATCTTATTAAATTAATAAGCTTAGCATATTGAATTAATCTCATTAAATTAATAAGCTAAAATTCTTATTAAGCTTAAAGTCCAAAAACCATTTTGTACTTAAGCTTATTCCCAAATTATTCTAGTCAAACTAGAATGCACTAATTCTTCTAATCATCATGCTCTTTGTGTGTGACCTTATAGGCTCTCATAATGTTGGTAGTGGATCTAAACTCTTTTAGATACACAAGCAATGAGCGGCATCTAGCAATACATCATTGCTACCCAAGTTACGAAATGAGTCAAGATCCGACTAACCTTTCCGTGACTACTATAATGTATGACTGTGTCCTTCTATCCTTGATATCAGATTGACCAATGAGGCATAGACCGTGTCATCCTCGATCAATCTATGTGTTTCTTGATCCCTGAATAAACTAACTCAAACAAATGAGCTTAATATCTCATATTGACTCATTCAAGCATAACCATGTGTTTTAGTAGTTCTACTCAATCAAGGGGCCCATAGATATCACTCCCGTCATATGGGAGGGATAGATCCCATCTACATCACTCACATCCCTCCGCATAATTTGTTATATACCCAGTAATCGCCTTTATGGTCCACCCTGTTACGGGTGACGTTTGACGATACCAAAGTACATAACTCCTTATGTAGAGAACCGTAGTGACTTCAGGTTTGAGGACTATTCATACCAATAGTCACATGAGAAAGTTTATGACACTCATATGATGATCCATGAAACTTTCTCATGGACGGTCGGTCAAGATATATTCTCTAATATATACCCATGTGTCAACTTGATATCATATATCCATGACTTGTGAGATCAAGTCATCAATTGACCTACATGCTAGTCTTTATGTATTAATATTGCCCTTGCATATTAATACTTGACTAGGAACATTTAGGAAAGTGTTCTCTACAGCCTCTCATAATCAATTCTGCCAATTGATGTGCTGTAGATAAGAACCTACTTTTGTAGGGCATTATTATATTTAATTTAGGCACAAGCAAGACGTAAATATAATAACCAACTTTTGCCTTTATAGAATATGATACAAAATGTTCCCTATTCAACCATCACATGATTGGTTCTAGGGCTATAACTAACAATCTCCCACTAGCACTAGTACCAATCACTATAATATCTGATACCTAGTGACCTAGTATGACCATCATGCTTCCTCTGTGCCAAAGCCTTGGTCAATGGATCTGCGATGTTAGCTTCTGTCGATACTCTGCATATCCTCACATCTCCTCTATCGATGATCTCTCGAATGAGATGGAAGCGCCGTAGTATGTGTTTGGTCCGCTGATGTGATCGAGGTTCCTTAGCCTGTGCAATAGCCCCATTGTTGTCACAATAGAGGTCTATTGGATCTGTAATGCTAGGAACTACCCCAAGTTCACTGATGAACTCATGAGCCAAACACCTCCTTTCATCGACGACGCAAAGAATATACTCGGCTTCTATTGTAGAATCAGCAACTGTGTCCTGCTTCGAACTCTTCCAGCTCACAACTACACCATTCAAGCAAAACACGTACTCCGATTGCGATCTATAGTCATCCTTGTCTGTTTGGAAGCTTGCATTACTGTAACCCTCTACAGTTAGCTCCTCATTGCCTCCAAATATCAGGAAATATTCTTTCATTCTTCGTAAGTATTTAAGAATATTTTTGACTGCTATCCAGTGACTTTCACCTGGATCCGACTGATATCTACTCGTCATGCTCAAAGCATACGAGACGTCAGGACGAGTACAAAGCATGGCGTACATGATAGACCCTATAGCATATGCATAAGGGATCTTATCCATGCGATCTCTCTCCTCCTTAGAAGAGGGACATTGAGTCTTCAAAAGACTCACACCATGTGATAAAGGCAGAAATCCTTTCTTGGAATTTTGCATAGAAAAACGATCTAGCACTTTATCAATGTATGTACTCTTACTTAGGCCAAGTAATCTTTTAGATCTATCTCTATAGATCTTGATGCCTAGAATATAGGCAGCTTCACCTAAGTCTTTCATCGAGAAACAATTCCCTAACCACATCTTCACAGACTGGAGTGAGGGAATATCATTTCCGATGAGAAGTATGTCATCTACATACAAGATAAGAAATACAACTGTGCTCCCACTATTTCTCTTGTAGACACAAGGTTCATCTTCATTCTTGATGAAACCAAACTCCTTGATTGCATCATCGAATCGAAGATTCCAGCTTCGAGAGGCTTGCTTTAGTCCATAAATGGACCTTTGCAGTTTGCATACCTTTCAGGATGCTTTGGATCTTCAAAACCCTCGTGTGGTCATGTACACATCCTCGAGTAGCTTTCCATTCGTAAAAGCGGTTTTGACATCCATCTGCCAGATCTCATAATCGTGGTAGGCTGCAATAGCAAGTATGATCCGAATGGATTTAAGCATCGCAACTGGTGAAAAGGTTTCATCATAGTCAATACCATGAATTTGTTTGAATCCTTTAGCCACCAATCTACCTTTATAGGTATTCTTATTACCATCCATGTCAGTCTTTACTTTAAAGACCCACTTACACCCAATGGGTTTTACCCCTTCGTGGATCAACCAAAGTCCATACTTGGTTAGTGTACATGGATTCCATTTGGATCTCATGGCCTCTAGCCATTTCTGAACTGGCTCATCATTGCTTCTTGATAGGATGTAGACTCGCCAAGATCGACAAGCAATACATCACCGCTTGTCACCAAGAGAAAAGAATATCTCTCGGGTTGATGACGGATCCTATCAGATCTACGAAGAGGTTGGTCTACTTGAACAGGTGTTTTCTCCACAACTCTTTGGGCAACAATTTCCTCATCCACAACACTTTGTGGTGCCTGTTCATTTTCCATCGAAGCCTTAGTGTTATCTTCATCTTGAATTTCTTCAAGATGAATTTTACTCCCACTAGTTTTTCTAGAAATAAATTCTCTTTCTAGAAAGACAACATTTCTGGCAACAAACACCTTGCCAAGTGTGGGATTGTAAAAGTAATATCCCTTAGTTTCCTTGGGATATCCTACAAAATAACACTTATCTGATTTGGGTCCTAGTTTATCTGAGACTTGACGTCTAACATAAGCTTCACAACCCCAAATCTTTATAAAAGACATTTTGGGACTCTTCCCAGTCCATAACGTATATGGTGTCTTTTCTACAGCTTTTGATGGGACGCGATTAAGTGTGAAAGCAGCTGTCTCTAGAGCTAAACCCTAAAAGGAAGTAGGTAGATCAGTCTGGCTCATCATTGATCGTACCATATCTAATAGAGTACGATTTCTCCTCTCAGATACACCATTCCATTGTGGTGTTCCAGGTGGAGTGAGTTGGGATATTATCCCACACTCAGCCAGGTGATCACGAAACTCTTGACTAAGGTATTCACCACTTCGATCTGATCGAAGTAGCTTAATACGCTTACCAAGTTGGTTTTGTACTTCATTCTTGAATTCTTTGAACTTTTCAAAGGATTCTGACTTATGTCTCATCAAATATAAGTAGCCAAATCTACTCATATCATCAGTGAAAGTAATAAAGTACTTATAGCCTCCTCTGGCTTCGACATTGAAAGGGCCACATAAATCAGTATGTATGAGTCCTAACAAGTCCGTCGCTCTCTCGCCATGTCCAATAAATGGAGTTTTAGTCATCTTTCCTAAAAGACAAGATTCGCATACCTCATATGATTCAAAATCAAATGAGTCTAATAATCCATCTTTATGGAGTTGGGATATGCGTTTTTCATTTATGTGACCTAGGCGACAGTGCCAGAGATATGTTTGGTTCAAATTATTTGATTTGAACCATTTGGTATTTACGTTATAAATTGGGTTTTCTAAATCTAGAACATAGAGACCATTCATAAGTGGTGCATTACAATAGAACATTTCATTCAAATAAATGGAACAACATTTGCCCTTTATTATAAAAGAAAAGTTTTTCTTGTCTAAACAAGATACAAAAATTATGTTCTTCGTTAATGCAGGTACATAAAAGAACTCCTCTAGTTCTAAGATAAGCCCAGTGGGCAAAGACAAAGAATATGTTCCTACAGCTACAGCAGCAACTTTTGCGCCATTGCCTACTCGTAGGTCCACTTCGCCCTTTGCCATTAGTCTACTATTTCTCAGTCTCTGCACATTAGTACAAATGTAAGATGTACATCCGGTATCTAATACCCATGTAGAAGAAATAGATAGATTAACTTCTATAACGTGTATACCTGAGGCAGAAGTCTCACTTCTTTTCTTCTTTACTTCCTCAAGGTAGACTTTGCAGTTCCGCTTCCAGTGTCCAGTCTCACCGCAATGGAAACAGTCCCCTTTTTTAGGTACTTTACCTTTACCCTTTGAAGTGGATGAATTGGCCTTGCCTTTGGCTTGGGTCTTACCCTTGCCTTTGCGCTTACCTTTGCCCTTCTTGACCATTAGTACATTACTAACTTTCTTCTTGAGATTCGGTTCAGCAGTTCTTAACATGCTGAGAATCTCAGGCAAAGACTTATCAATTTCATTCATGTTATTATTCATGATGAATTGATTATATGCTTCCAGCAATGATTGCAGGATAACATCGATTGCCAATTCTTGGCTCAGTGGAAAACCTAGTCTTTCAAGGTTCTCAATGTACCCTATCATTTTAAGTACGTGAGTTCCTACAGGTGTTCCTTCTTGCATCTTGCATGCAAAAAGAGCCTTAGACACTTCAAAATGCTCGTGCCTAGCTTGTCCTTGATATAGTTGTTTCAAATGCTCAACCATACCATAGGCATCCATGTTCTCATGTTGCTTCTGAAGCTCAGAGTTCATGGTGGCAAGCATAAGACATGACACATCTAATGCGTCATCTTGATGCTTCTTATAAGCATCCTTTTCGGCACGAGTGGCCGCAGGGGCGGGTGTTTCAGGGATAGACTACTCTAGGACATACAGTTTACGTTCTTGCTTGAGGATAATCCTCAAGTTCCTATACCAGTCTAGAAAGTTAGCTCCATTGAGCTTGTCTTTCTCAAGGACAGATCGCAAGTTAAGGGGGTGTGTCGTGTTAGATGACATGGTGATCTACAACATTAAAATGCAAAATTAAGTATCATACCTAAGTCATTTAATTAGGCCTTTAATTAAATGAGGCTCCCACTAAATTCTCATAGCTTTGATATGAGCTAATTATTGATGTAGACAAACACATTTTGCTTACATCATTAGCTTCTATTTAGCTATAAATTTATATGGGATAAAGATCCACATCATACTTCGTCTTGAGTTAGCTTTGGCTAATCGCCCAAGACGTAGTATGATTAGGTAGGCAATCTTTTGCCAATTACATCTGATGTAACTCTTTAATAGCTTTGGTTAAGTTTATATTAGTTTAGTGCTTATTCCTAAACCAGTTTCCAGGCCGTGGCGAGGCACAGAGGCCTTCTTTGATATCGGAGCAACGACCACTTTCTAAGACAAAGCTGATGTTCGGAAATCACACAAAACTAATTTTTAAAACTTATGTTCAAAGCTAATATATGCCTCTACTTTCTTAATTAATTAAGAAAAACTTAATTAAGTCTTAACCAAGTTTGATAGCGGGACATCACGATTGTCCACTCGCACTCTTCCAAGATAAAATGCATTGCTTTGCTTTGGCAAACCCAACAACAAATGATCGAGGAAGTAGTGAGTACCAAACTTTGGTAGGCATATCGTTTTTGACTTATTAAGAAATAAACTTAAACATGCATCACATACATATTAGCATACATCACATATAAGCTAAATTAACATGCATCACATACATATTAAACTAAGCGTGTCATGGTTATGGCCCTTATTCTACAATCTTCTCAAGCCAATGAAAAGATTGATTGGTCAACCTAGGGATAGCATCTTCTCCCAAGTGCTTCCTGTTGGATCGAAGCGGATCGCTAGAGGGGGGGTGAATAGCGATAAAACTTTTTCGTACGAATTCGTTTCAAAACACTTATATGCAGTGGAAAGATAAATACAAAATAAAAGAGACAAGTAGATTTTTTACTTGGTTCGTAGCCTTCGGCTACTACTCCAAGGCCCTAGTGATTCTTGATCACGCACGGAGGGCAAATCACTAATGAACTCCTCCTCGTTGGAGGTAGGAGTTAATCGGATACAAAAACCACGAGAGAGACTCGAGATAGAGGGACACTCCCCCTCTTCTCGTTACGATAAAAACAAAATAAAAAGAAGTACAGAATTGAATTAAACTTAGATTATACCGACGACTCATAGATGGAAAGATGAAACCCTAGTCAGAGCTTCCGTAGGAATGCTCTGAGACTCGAGCGCACTCTAAGCACTTGGAAGCCTTTTAAATTGATGATAAACCCTAAGACAAGCCCTCCTTTTATAGCCTTTGAGCCCCTCATCGAATGGGTCTTCAACCAATCATATTTGAGCACCACTCCCCTTGAAATTTGGTGATAAACCTTGACTCCTCGAAGCTGATCCTTGACCATCAGTCGACTGATGGCCATCATCAGTCGACTGATGGTAGCATCACGAAAGCCGTGAGACAACCGATCGATGAAGGGCACTCGAGTCCTCCAAGCTGGCAGTCGACTGATGCTAGCTGCAAGGCAAAGTTAGCTCAAAGAAAACATTATTTCGACGGTCTTCGACCGTCCGATCTCGACCTAGACCATCGATGGGATGTCTTTGGTCGGATCTACGCTTAAGACCATCCCCGTAAGGAGGATACGACCTCACTTACGCTCACACACACGAGCTTACCTCGATACTTACTGTGTCGCTTTTGCTTCCGACCTTCCACTCGATTCCTTCGGCTCCCTCCAAAGTCACACGAGTGTCGCCCGACCACCCGGCTTCCTTCGGGTGTCGCTAGCCTTCAGCTCCAGCTTTAGCAATCTTCTGCACACTTGATTCAGCTCGTGAGATAATGATATATCCTTGACTTTGCGTCTTTTGCCATAATCAAAATACAGGTTCGACTTAGGTGCCCCTGCACCAACACTTCCTTTTGGCTGTCTTGTGTTGTTGACTTCCTCCTTGTAACGTCATCTTCCAATGAACCCTCCATCTTTGTTTTGTATATTACAAAAGGAGAAATACTCGAGTTACATTCGAGTCTAAAACTAATTTTTACAACAAGAATTTTAGGAGAAAGGCACGACACGCAGGCCGTATTAAGAATTACAACACACACATTCACAAACTTTTTGGGACTAGGCCATAACCATGCACCATGTCAATTTTAACTTTTAAAAGACATCAGATATTTTATTATGTTTGAAAAATTGCTAATGCAATTATCAACTCATAATAAAATTTATCCTACTTCTATATCATATATAAAATAGAGAAAACCTTTTTTTTTATACGATCTTTCGTAAGTGGCTCTAATACCACTGTAGGGATTTTTTTTTATGCAAAATAGCATATGCGCAACGGAAAAATAGGATCCCTTCCAAGTGATCCTTGCGAAAGAAAACCTCGTACAAAAAAATAAATTTCTCAAAACCTATCTTATAGGAGAATATTACCTTTGTTGCGTGCCCTTTTTAATCCCGCTTCTCCTTGGGTTTGTTGGATCTTTTAGCACGTTCAAATGTCCGTGCCTCTATATGTATCCACACGAGCAAGCTCTTGTCTCACAAAAGAAACTAGAAGAGCTCTCCTTTACTTCTTGCTAGAGAAGTCCCTAAAGGAGAGGAAGGTAGGGAAAAAGAGAAAGGAAGAAGAAGACCACTCTTCTTACTAGCCTACACTCACAAAAGCCACACAACCAAAGCCTCTCACCACCAAGCTCTCTCCAAGCCTCAAGCTTCCACCACCTTGGCCGGCCACCCCATGGAGTGTTTTATAGGATTGAAAAAACCTTTCACCTCCTATCACATTCAATGCAATAAATTGCATTGAAAAATACACTCCTTTTTTGGCCGACCACATGTGGAGAAATTCCAAAGGTCAAAACCCTTTGACTCCTTCCACCTCATCAAGCTTAGGTGGCATGCTTATGTGGCATTCATGCATGTTGAATTAATCTTATTAATTCAATAAGCTTATGTTATCATATTGAATTAATCTCATTAAATCAATAAGGTAACATATTGAATTAATCTTATTAAATCAATTAAGCTTAGGCTATCATGATAACATATTTATTTAATCTTATTAAATCAATAAGCTTAGCATATTGAATTAATCTCATTAAATCAATAAGCTAAAATTCTCATTAAGCTTAAAGTCCAAAAATCATTTTGTACTTAAGCTTATTCCCAAATTATTCTAGTCAAACTAGAATGCACTAATTCTTCTAATCATCATGCTCTTTGTGTGTGACCCTATAGACTCTCATAACGTTGGCAGTGGATCTAAACTCTTTTAGATACACAAGCAATGAGCGGCATCTAGCAATACATCATTGCTACCCAAGTTACGAAATAAGTCAAGATCCGACTGACCTTTCCGTGACTACTATAATGTATGACCGTGTCCTTCTATCCTTGATATCAGATTGACCAATGAGGCATAGACCGTGTCATCCTCGATCAATCTATGTGTTTCTTGATCCCTGAGTAAACTAACTCAAACAAATGAGCTCAATATCTTATATTGACTCATTCGAGCATGGCCATGCGTTTTAGTAGTTCTACTCAATCAAGGGGCCCACAGATATCACTCCTGTCATATGGGAGGGATAGATCCCATCTACATCACTCACATCCCTCCGCATAATTTGTTATATACCCAGTAATCGCCTTTATGGTCCACCCTGTTACGGGTGACGTTTGACGATACCAAAGTACATAACTCCTTATGTAGGGAACCATAGTGACTTCAGGTTTGAGGACTATTCATACCAATAGTCACATGAGAAAGTTTATGACACTCATATGACGATCCATGAAACTTTCTCATGGAGGGTCAGTTCAGTATATATTCTCTAATATATACCCATGTGTCAACTTGATATCATATATCCATGACTTGTGAGATCAAGTCATCAATTGACCTACATGCTAGTCTTTATGTCTTAATATTGCCCTTGCATATTAATACTTGACTAGGAACATTTAGGAAAGTGTTCTCTACAGCCTCTCATAATCAATTCTGCCAATTGATGTGCTGTAGATAAGAACCTACTTTTCTAGGGCATTATTATATTTAATTTAGCTGGCACAAGCAAGACGTAAATATAATAACCAATCCTTTGCCTTTATAGAATATGATACAAAATGTTCCCTATTCAACCATCACATGATTGGTTCTAGGGCTATAACTAACAGAAACTCCCTGCAGGACTTGTCTTAGAACTGGACAATTGCTTTTATGTTCCTTCGTTGATAAAGAACATCATTTCTATTTCTTGTTTAAATAGAAATGGGTACCATTTGACTTTTAGTAACAATTGTTGTAACATAACTTTGAATGGAGTTCTTTATGGGACTGAAACTTTAAGCAATGGTGTTTATACGTTGGACGTATCCAGTGATGTTTTCAATATCGAAGCGAGCAACAAGCGTGCTCAAAAGGATAATCAATTAGACTCCTACATGTGACATTGTCTCTTGGCCATGTGAGCAAGAAACGTATGTCCGAATTACACCGATGTGGAATTCTAGAATTGTTTGAATTGGATTCATACGATACATGTGAATCATGCTTAAAAGGCAAGATGACTAAGTTACCTTTTACAGGAAAAGGTGAATGAGTGGGAGAGTTACTAGGTCTAATACATACTGATGTATGTGGACCTATGTCAACTCAAGCTTTAGGAGGCTATAACTACTTCATTACCTTCATCGATGATCACTCACGGTTTGGGTATGTGTTCTTGATGAAACACAAGTCTGAAGCCTTTGAAAGGTTCAAAGAATTCAGAAATGAAGTAGAGAAACAACATGACAAGAGTATTAAAATACTTCGATCGGATCGAGGTGGTGAATACTTAAGTCAAGAGTTTCTTGATTATCTAAGAGACAATGACATATTATCTCAATGGACTCTGCCATATACACCACAGCATAATGGTGTATCTGAGAGGCGTAACCGGACCTTGTTGGACATGGTCAGGTCAATGATAAATCATGCGAATCTTCCCAAGTCCTTTTGGGGCTATGCACTTCAGACAGTTGTTTGCTTGTTAAACAGAATGTCAACCAAGGTAGTCTCTACTACTCCATATGAGATATGGAATGGTAAGAAACCTCATGTATCTTACTTGAAGATATGGGGTTGTTCTGCTTATGTGAAGCTTGATCAGACGTATAAATTGGATGCTAAGTCGATAAATGTCTATTTATTGGATACCCTAAGAAAACAAGGGGTTACTAATTCTATCATCTGTGGAACAAAAGGTGTTTGTTTCAAGGCATCGTGGTTTCTAGAGAAAGAGTTTCTCTTGCAAGAAAACAAAGGGAGTGTCGCCGAGCTTGAGGAGGCTCGAGAGACTCAAATAGACATTGATGAGATACGGTGAAGCACAACAAATGATAACTCATAGTGATGAGCAATCTACTGGACCATCGTAACACCACATCTTCGTAGATCTGGTAGAACACGCAACATTCCTGAGAGATATGGATTTCTCGTAAGTGAATCAAACGACGTGTTACTCATTGATGATGAGGAGCCTACCAGTTATGAAGAAGTGCTGACAAGTTCAGAAAGGGATAAGTGGCTTGAAGCCATGAAGTCGGAAATGAATTCCATGTATGAAAACTAAGTTTGGAACTTGGTCGACCCACCTGAAGGCATCAAGCCTATAGGGTGCAAGTGGGTTTTCAAGAAGAAAACCGACATGGATGGTAATGTGATTACCTATAAGGCTAGATTAGTGGCGAAAGGATATCGTCAAAAGCAAGGTGTTGATTATGACGAAACCTATTCGCCTGTAGCTATGCTTAAATCCATTCGGATGCTCCTGGCCATAGCGGCTCATTATGATTATGAGATATGGCAGATGGATGTGAAAACAGCTTTCCTTAACGAAAACCTGCTCGAGGACATGTATATGATACAGCCTGACGGTTTCACATCGGTTGATAAAACCAATGTATGCAAATTTTGACGGTCCATATATGGATTGAAGCAAGCATCCAGGAGCTGGAATATCCGTTTTGATGAGACAATCAAAAAGTTTGATTTCTCACAAAATCCAGACGAACCTTGTGTGTACAAGAAGGTTAGTGGGAGTGCAGTCGTGATCCTAGTATTGTATGTCGATGACATATTACTTATAGGAGACGATGTTTCTATCTTACAGTCAGTTAAGGTTTGGTTATCCAAGACATTCTCCATGAAAGACCTGGGAGAAGCAACCTACATCCTCGGGATTAAGATATATAGAGATAGATCGAAACAGTTGCTTGGTCTTTCACAGTCTACATATATAGACCGAGTGCTAAAGAGATTTAGCATGTCGGAATCCAAGAAAGGTTTCCTACCCATCAGGCATGGGGTACACCTTTCGAAGTCTATGTGTCCGCGCACAGAAGATGAGAGGATTTGCATGAGTAAGATTCCCTATGTATCCGTAATAGGATCTATCATGTATGCTATGTTATGTACGAGGCCCGATGTATCGTATGCTCTGAGTGTCACGAGCAGATACCAGTCTGATCCAGGAATAGATCATTGGGTGGTTGTTAAGACGATCCTTAAGTACTTAAGAAGAACTAAGGATGTGTTCCTAATATATGGAGAAGGAGACATGGTGATACGCGGGTATATAGACAAAGGATGATTCGGATCTCGATACGGATCGTGTTCACCTTGAATGGGGGCGCAGTGAGTTGGAAAAGTTCGAAACAAGACACTGTAGTGGATTCTACCACTGAGGCAGAATACATTGCAGCTTCGGAAGCAGCAAAGGAAGCGGTTTGGATCAAGAAGTTCATTTATGAACTTGGTGTGATTCTAGCCATTGTTGAAGCAATACCGGTCTACTACGACAACAATGGAGCAATTGCACAGGCGAAAGAGCCAAGGTCTCATCAACGATCCAAACATGTGCTTCGCCGCTATCATCTTATCAGAGAGATCATCAGTAGGAAAGAAATACAAATCGAGAAAATCCCCACTGAAAGGAACTTAGCGGATCCTTTGACTAAGGCATTACCTCAAAGTAAGTTTGAGGGTCATGTTCGAGCTTATGGTATTGGATACCGTAGTGATTGGCATTAGGCCAAGTGGGAGTCTGTTAGTAATATATGAGAGATGTCCTAAGGCAATCGCCTTATGTATGAACCATTTATATGATAAATGAAGATTCACTATTTGAGTATACATGGTTTCATGTATTTGATTGGATCTTAAACTCATTTACTGAATGTCCGCGATACGACTCATAGCATGAGAGAATTTGTGATTGGATCACAACTAGTGAGTATCTCTACATGTGTAATTGTGATGTATCAGAATTATCCCTAGTCGATGAATTGATGGATTTAGACACCATCAATTCTGTCGAGACTAGCACGAGGTATACTCCTTGGTGTATCCAAGCAGCTGATTCTCACTGGCTGGAGACATTGTGATGTCCGGAGTTAATCGTGGATGCTAGTTATGGTAACTAGTTCATTGGAGTGATCAGCCGTAAGACTTCATATGGTTCTCTGCATATATAGATATGTCAATGAAGTTCTTACTGTAGTTTAAGTGCAATGTTCCTTTGACTTGCGGTATTCAAGTCATCTTGATCATAAAGACTTATGCTTTGACATCTTAAGCAAGCATCTTTGTGGAGATGTGGACCCGGGATGATTGAGTATAAGTCGAAGTGATCGAAGGTGTTTGAATAGCCTATAAAGGATTCACCACTCCTTGAGAGGAGATGTATACCCATGGCCTCTCGTCGGATTGTTACTAAAGTCTTTGGCCAAAGCATTACACGTTTAGAGTAAGGTACTCTTCGATACATGTGCAGTAACTAGAATCCGTAGGACGAGGAAATGATACTTGGGCTAGGTGTGACGTAGTCAGCCTAGTGGGGACTGACACTATAGACCATGTCCTGAACCAAGTGGGTATAAGATGAGTGAAGGGAATGGGGCACGATTCATTCGAGCTGCTGAAGGATTTCAGAAATAGTTCTGGATCAACCATTGATCTTTTCGGTTAATTGGGGATCATGATGTACTACTAGGTGCCACTCATGATCGTTCTATAATTAATGGTTAATTATAGATGGCCAACATAAACCGAGAACCTATTTGGTCACACGCACAATGAGCGTAATCCGAAGGATTTAAAACGAGCTTGAGAATGAGATTCTCAGACCGAGAGAAACTAAGTTTGGTTGGACCAAACAAGAAGCGAGCATGAAATCGTTTCAGTCGCAATGGAAGCGTGGATGAGCCGTGTCTTATGAAGACATAATGGATGAACCAAAATGGTTTGGTTCTAATCCAATGGAGGAGAATAAACCAAAGGGTTTGATTTATTTTAAACGAATGAACCAAAGTTGGTTCGGTTCGTTTTAACTTAAAATAAACCATCATAGTTTGATTTATTTTAACTTATATTAATGGAGCGGGTTAACGGGCCTTATGGTTATGATCCAATAACCATTAAGAGAATTAGTTCTCTATAAAAGAGGGCTTAAGGGTTTGTTAAGCCCTAATCAAAACCCTTACCTAATAGTTGCCGCCCACCTCCCCTTGGAGATTTCGGCGCCAATCCTCCTCCTTGCCACCGCCCACCTTGAAGCTCCTTGGCCGGCGTCCAGAAGGTGCTGACCTTCACTCTTACCGGCGTCGAGCTATTGCCGGAGGAGCTCCAGTGATCTCCATTGGGTTTGGCATCAAGGTGAGCTTCATCCTACCTTTTTGGCCGGCCCTAATTCCTCCACCAAAGCTGTCCAGTTTTCTGGACAGCTTGTTTCCCTCTCGTCGGAGCGTCGTTTGGATGACGGTTGGAGCTCCGACAGCGCTTAACTTACCGGGGATTCGATCTCCAGTAATCCTCATAGGTGGAGGACGAAGGATTCGTCAAACGGTTGACGAATACCTCTCCGGAGAAGCGAGTTTTGAGGACTCGTCTTTGGATCCGAATTTGGATTCGGATCGTGATCCTCTCTCGATCACGTCGTCTTCAACACGAGGCTAGTAACCCGTACGAAGACGAAGCTCGTGACTTTGTGAAGTCATCCCGAAGATACTCGGCGTGGATACGGATAGAGACGATTCTAGCGAGGATCGTTCCGGTTGATGTCGTTCCCGCTACACGTGATACGAAAGGTATACGTAGTTAAATTTCCTTTTATTGCAAAATTTAAATTTACGGTTATGTCTACACATGTTGTACTATGCATGCGTGTGATGTGTGTGTTGTAATAAATGTAGATTTATTATTTTTATTTCTTCCGCTGTGTACATGTTTGTGAAACATGTTCGAACACACACTCGCCGCGGTGCCGAAAACCCAACATACATTGCTTGATGGAATTTGTTTGCGTTTGATCGTCTACACTCTTGTTAGCATAGCGGAATAATAATGACAAATACAAATAATAAGATACACAATCACAACACACAAATATAATGTGGTTTGGAACCTCAAGGTTCCTACTCCACAGGTTGGGCTCGAATGAGCCCTAGCGATGCTAAACACCACTAATAATCAAATACTCCTTCTCGACAACAAGTCGGAGGCGGAGAAACCTCTTACAATGATTCTTACAATAATAAGAAACAAAATACAAGCAAATACAAGTAAACTACACAAATACAAGTAAAGAAAACTTTACACAATGTGAATTGAATGCTTACTTTTGGTTGCTTGAGAGTAGTCTTGAAGGTCTGGATTGCAGCAGCAAATCCCCTCCAAATCGCCTCAAAGAACCATGCCAAGAATCTCCTCCTCGAGCTCCTTTAATAGTTGATTCCATGCCTGACAGTCGACTGTCATAAGTCCTTAGTCGACTACTAACAGTACCATTGTGAGATAACGACTTAATTCACGTTGGATAAGTTCCAATGGATACACTGGTAGTTGACTGCCATTACCGCCAGCCGATGTGGGCCATAGCCGATCGACTCTACTCGAGCATTTTGCTCTAGTAATCCGACCCACGGGCCATGATCGCTCTTAAGCCATCGCGATCGCCTATCATCGACTGATCGCTATTTATTTCAGCTGAACACCCGACCGATCGCTCGACTAGCCGTAATCTCAATCGACTTCCAAGAGTCAACTTGGCAGCCAAGTGTCAAAACACTTGACCGATCGACTGGTCCAAAGCCCCAGTCAACTGATAATCTCAACCATGAGATTTAACCCCAAGTATAATGCCCACATACTTGCTAGACCACCCTTAGCCTATACCTAAGCCTTCTAGCTACCTCCGTCAACCTTACGCCTATCGGATCCCTTCAAGTCATCCATGACTTGCTCATCTATACGCTAGCCTTCAGGTGCTTCCATCGGCTATTGTCATGCTAAGCTGGTCTATACCGCTAAGGCACATTGGGCTTATGCTGCCAAGGTTCCCGCTTGAACTTTACGCCGCCAACCATTGGACTTATGCTGTCAAGACTCCACCCTTGGACTTTACGCCGCTAATATCACCCCTTGGACTTTCCTTGCCAACCCATGTTGGACTTTCTAATTACCAAGACTCAAGCTTGGACTTTCTCTTGCTAAGACCCATACTTGGACTTTTCAATTGCCAAGACTCAAGCTTGGACTTTCCCTTGCCAAGACCCATGCTTGGACTTTTCATGCCAAGTACCCATGACTTGGACTTTCCATGCCAAGTACCCATGACTTGGACTTTCCATTGCCAAGTACTCAAGACTTAGACTTTCCCGTGACAATTACGTTGTCATACATTTTGTCGAACATCAATGTCAAACATTAATGTGAAATATCAAAACACTACTTGAGTCAAACTTGAGTCCGGTCAATTGTGACCTGGGCCGATTGCACCAACATTCTTCCCCTTTTTGATGTTTGATAAAAAACTAACATCTTTGAGTTAGATCATTAACTCAATCCAATCCTCCCAATTTTCCAAATTGGGAATCCCAAGTTCTCCCCCTTTTTGACATACATCAAAAAGGCTCTCCCCAAGGGTGTCAATGTCTCATATCTCAATGAGATCTTACAATCTCTCCCTTGGTCCAAAAACATCTAAGATGCCTTCACTCTTCCTAGTGATAAGTCCCATATCACTCAAGAGAGGCACTCCTTTAAACTCTCCCAATTTCCAAATTGGGCATCTCACATTCTCCCAAAATTCTCCCCCTCATGAGGAAGAAACACATTCATTATTCCTTGATGGATAGCCTCCCCCTAAAGGCTTGCTCTCCCTTGACCATTGCACCAACAATGTCCTTGGAGAGTCCCTAAGCCTATAGGAACACTAAACCATCAAAATTAAGGTCAAAAGTTCAACCTTGAACTTTCACACATCTTAAAATTGATATACACCCTAAACAACTCTCCTAATCCATATCCAATAGATTTTTACCATTTCTAATGCTTTTCAAAGCATATCCTAGAGTTAGGAGCAGTTAGGGTAACCTAACATAGTTGAAATCACGCTAAACAAACCTTGTTTACCCGAAATTAACATTGGCAGGCGACTCTTACAGTCACCAGTCGACTGCCCTTGATGCCAGTCGACTTCCATAAGCGGCAGTCGACTGATTTTTGCAAATGTAGAATTTTAGAAATCAAAAATGTTTTTCGAAAAAACATAAGTAATTATACATAATAAGAAAAATCACAAAAAATTATATGTATAATACTTATAACAATCATTATGAGTGAAAAATATTTGAAAAATAAATTACCCTTAAAATAATGAGATTGACGCAAAGTTCAAAACCATTGAAAAGTTCAATGTTTTGGCCCTTCTTTGTATCAACTCTCGCAATGGTGACTTCTATCAAAAGATAGACTACACCAAGGTTTTCTAAAATGATTTTAAAATATTTTTGAAAACTTGTATTGGATCATGATCAATGGTTTCAATGCACATGACTTGCACATTAGCTTTCCCCATGATCCACCATGGTTTAAGATGAGTTTGAGTTCATATAGATGCAAAAACTATGCACCTTGAACTTAACTCATTTTCTAGCATCTCACATGTGTCTAGGGTGTATAAAAATACACACAAGTCAATGTGATATGAGATGTGAGTTTTGTTCATACTAAACTAAGGTCTTATGCATTTTTCTAAAGCAACACTACTTTATTCCCTTATACATGGGACTTCAAGTCATGTCAATTGTCCTTAAATCAATTTTCATTAACTTAAATGCATGAGATATGATCATGACATAAATGATAACAAAGATAAACATTGTCAAAAATTATGATGTCATGACATAAATATAAACCTAAGCATACATGACATAAGACCTTAAATCTACGTATTATCATGACATATAAAATGATGAAAATAAATATAATGTCATGACATGACATATGACAAATCAATCATGGTAAATAAAATATAAAGGTATAATAATATCTAAATTTTAGTGTTAATTACCATTTGTTATTATTAAGTCAATTTTGCCATATAGTCACTCATCCCCAAGTATGTCAAAAATTCAAAATGACACACCATGACTCTAAGACCTAACTTGTGCTAATTTGATCAAATTATCAAACTCCTAAAAACACATTGGCACATCCTGAAGTGTCAACTCTATCATAGTTAGGTTAACTACCTATCCACTTAGGGTTGACACACCCTAACCCATTTAGCGTGAATTGATCACGCTCCTAGGAACCCAATACCTATTGGTGCTCCTTGGATTTATTAGGTATTCTTTAGGGATGACCTCCCTAGATACTCTCCTAATGACCCTCCTAGACTTGGTAGCCTTGGTCATTGTGGTCTTGCCTAGGTTAACTCTAGGGGTGACTCCCCTTGTAACCTTTTTAGTGGCCTCCCTAGGTTTCTTCAAAACCTTAGTCACTAGGCACACTCCATGGTTAGCCTTAGGGATGATCTCCCTAGTAACCGTAGCCTTTCTAGACCTAGATTTAGTTCCATAATCAAATGGAATATTGTGGTAAGTAGGCATTACCTTCTTAGACATAGGTTTGTGACCTAAACCTTGCCTCCTAGATGGTTCTTGCCTCTTACACCCTAGGTTTTGACTTCTAGATCCTTGAGTTTGATTTTTCATATTTCTAAGGGTCTTTTCTAATTTCTCAAGTTTTGACCTCAAAACTTAATTTTCTAATTCTAATTTTTCTATTTTGGTGGGCTCATTGTTTCTTTGATCATTTTTGCCCTTCCTAGGCATATGTCTAGATTTCTTAGCATTAAGGTCTAAATGATCTTCTATTTTCCTAATACTTGCCTTAGGTAGCATTTTTCTAAAAACATTAGTCTCAAATTTCTCCTTAGTTGAAATAGGTCTAGAGTCATTATTTCTAGACTTGTCCTTAGACCTAAAATCAACATGTTTAGCCCCTAAGCAATAAAGCCTATTTCTAGCATGCTCTTTATGATAAATTGTAAGTGAATTAAAAGTATGCTTTTGATTCTTACATAAAGAATGAACATTATGAAAATATATCTTAGGATTTGCTTTAGAAGCTCCCCCTACATTTGATGCTCCTTCTTTACCCTTGCTAGGCTTCCTCCCCCTAGGGCATTGACTTCGGTAGTGTCCCTTTTGATGTCACTTGAAGCACACCATGTGCTCTTTGCTTTTATGTGTTGGGGCACTGGGTTCCTTAGCCTTTGGCACACCTTGTGTCATTTTCTTGACTTTTTTTGGGCACTTGCTCTTATAGTGTCCGACTTCCCTACACTTAAAACATATAATATGAATTTTATTTTTAATTGAATTACTCGAGTTACCTAGGTCAATGGTGGTGGACTTTTGGACTTCTTCATCTTCTCGACCAGAGGTAGATGGTTCCTCTTGAGTTGGCTCCGATATTGAAGATAGCCAAGTCCCCTCCCCCTCAATCCTAGAGGTGGAGGCTTCCTTTATTTCTTCCTCTTCCATCGATTTGAAAGTTGACTCCTTCTCAACTTTCGACTCCTCAAGCTCTTCTAACGACCCGGATGTTGACTCCTCTTCAACTTCTGAATCCTCACTTTCTTGTGAGGAAGAGCTTGCTTCTTCAGTCTCCTTGTCCAATTGAACCGATGATGGGTCTTCATGATATTTTGCTAACTCGCTCCAAAGCTCCTTGTCATCATTGTATTCACCTAAGCTATACAAGATATCATTAGGAATCAAATCAACAAATTGTTTTTCTTGAATTCTTAGATTTGTTCCCTGGTCCACCTCTTCATTTTGAGGAAACCTCCCTTTGGCCCTCTCGGATACTTGAATCCTTCCATCAAAGCAGACTATTCTTTGAAGTCCCTCATCATAATGAAGTCTTCAATCCTTTCCTTCCATTGATTGAAGTCTTCTCGTCCATAGAGTGCATACAGAATCGGAGTGTTGATGTCCCATCCTAGTCTTTCTTCAAACTCCATCTTCTTCCCTCTAGCATGCTCCCTTGGTGGTTAGTCCAAATGAAGAGCGGCCTCGCTCTGATACTAATTGTAGGAACGTTGGTGATCGCTAGAGGGGGGGTGAATAGCGCGTATGTTGCTTGATGGAATTTGTTCGCATTTGCTCATCTACACTCTTGTTAGCATAGCGGAATAATAATGATAAATACAAATAACAAGATGCACAATCACAACGCACAAATATAATGTGATTCGGAACCTCAAGTTTCCTACTCCACGGGTTGGGCTTGAATGAGCCCTAGCGATGCCAAACACCACTAATAATCAAATACTCCTTGATAACAAGTCGGAGGTGGAGAAACTTCTTACAACGATTCTTACAACAATAAGAAACAAAATACAAGTAAACTACACAAATACAAGTAAAGAAAACTTTACAAAATTTGAACTTGAATGCTTGCTTTTGATTGCTTGAGAGTAGCCTTGAAGGTCTAGATTGCAGTAGTAAATCCCCTCCAAATCACCTGAAAGAACCATGCCAAGAATCTCCTCCTTGAGCTCCTTTAATAGCTGATTCCGCACCTGATAGTCGACTGCCAACAGTACCATTGTGAGACAACAACTTAATCTACGTTGGATATATTACAACGGATATACTGGCAGTCGACTTCCATTACCCATCAGTCGACTTCTAGGGCCGTAGCCGACTAATCAGTCGACTACCGAGCATTCTCGCCTGTAACCCGCACTAATCGACTACCATCCATGACAATGACCGCTCGCTCATCAATCGATCGCCTAATGTTGGCAAATGATCGCCAAGCTATTTCTTATAGTCGAACACCAGTCGACTCTGATCAGTTCGATTGGCCATTATCCTAGTCGACTATCAAGAGTCAACTCAGTTATCAAGTGTCAAAATACTTGACCAATCGACTAGTCTAAAGCCCCAGTCGACTGATATCTCAACCATAAGATTTAACTCCAAGTATGATGCCCTCATACTTGCTAGACCACCTTTAGCCTAGACCTAAGCCTTCTAGTCACCTCCGTTAGCCTCACGCCTATCGGATCCCTCCAAGTCATCCATGACTTATTCATCCATACGCTAGCCTTCAGGTGTTTCCATCGGCTATTGTCATGCTAAGCTGGTCTATACCACCAAGGCACATTGGGCTTATGCTGCCAAGACTCCTGCTTAGACTTTACGCTGCCAACCATTGGACTTATGCTGCCAAGACTCCACCCTTGAACTTTACACCGCCAATATCACCCCTTGGACTTTCCTTGTCAACTCATGTTGGAATTTTCAATTGCCAAGACTCAAGCTTGGACTTTCCCTTGCCAAGACCCATGCTTGGAGTTTCCAATTACCAAGACTCAAGCTTGGACTTTCCCTTGCCAAGACCCATGCTTAAACTTTCCATGCCAAGTACCCATGACTTGGACTTTCCATGCCAAATACCCATAACTTGGACTTTCCATTGCCAAGTACTCAAGACTTGGACTTTCCCGTGACAATCACATTGTCATACATTTTGTCGAACATCAATGTCAAACATCAAAACACTACTCGAGTCAAACTCGAGTCCGGTCAATCGTGACCTGGGCCGATTGCACTAACATAAATCATCGGACAAAGAGATAGATATAAACCTATGACCTCTGATAAACGAACTGAAGGACCTATGGGATGATGGAGTGGAAGTATTTGATGTATCGACTGAACAAGTATTTCAACTGCATGTTGCTGTGATGTGGATAATTCACGACTTTCCTGCATATAGAACCATTTCTGGATGGAGCACAAAGGGCTATAAACCATATCCAGCATATTTGCATGAAATCAAATCTCAAGGATTAAGGAGTAAAATATGCTACACATGTTACCGTCGATTCTTGAATGTGTAACACCCATGACATAGAAATAAAGATTTCAATGGAAAGGTTGAAAAAGAAGGACCACCACGAAGAATTAATGATTATGAGATTTTAGCACAGTTAGACGCATTACCTCCAAGTGACATTCAGTAAGTATCCTTCATTCAGTAAAAAATGACAGCGATCTTTGGATGATACAAATTGGGTAAAGAAGTTTATATTTTTTGAGTTAACATATTGGTAAAATTTAAAGTTGAGACACAATTTAGATGTGATGTACATTGAAAAGAATATCTGTGAAGCTTTGATTGACACATTATTAAATATAGATGGAAATTCAAAGGATACTTTCAAAGCAAGATTAGACTTGCAGGACATAGGGATAAGGAGTGAATTGCATTTACAGACAATAGGAGATATATTCAGGAAACCGTATGTAAGTTACACGTTGATATTGAAAGAAAGATGTGAATTTTGCCAATTTTTAAAATTTGTGAAGTTTTCAGATGGATATGCTTCTAATATATCTAGAAATGTGAATGCAAATAAAGGAAAGATATATGGATTAAAATCACATGATTGTCATGTATTGTTGCAAAGAATACTTCTAGTTGTTGTACGTAATTTTTTTTCAAAATACATATGTAGCACACTAATTGAGTTATGTGATTTATTTAAAATGATTACTGCAAGATCATTACACACAACAGACTTATGTAAAATGGAGGAGCAAATAGTCTTGATATTGTGTAAGATGAAATGAATATTTTCCCCGATATTTTTTGATATCGTGGTTCATTTGACAGTTCATTTACCTCGTAAAGCCATGTTAGTTGGACCAATTTCGTCACGATGGATATATCCCTTTGAGCGATATTTGAGAAGACTAAAAAAAATATGTGCGTAATAAAGCAAGACCAGAAGGATCTATTGCAGAGGGGTATATTGTAAATGAGGCGTTGACTTTCAGTTCGTTATATATAAGTCAAATTGAGACAAGATTTTCTAGACCGGAACGAAATAAAGATGTTCAACCATCTATATGCAATTTAAGTGTTTTCTCATAACAAACAAGAGTCTTTAGTAACTAACAAAGTCTGAAATTGCCATTGACTTTATTTAAGAAAATACATTGGTATATTCTGAACAATTGTAAAGAAGTCGATCGATATCGAAAGTAAGTTTTTTATATTAAGTGATTATTTTAATTCTATTTAATTAACAAATTGTATATTGATTAAGTTTTTATACAATGAGCATCTTTAACTTATGTCACAAAAAGTTCATTCTGATCAAGTTATGCAATATCATGAGCGAAATTTTCCTCTGTGGTTTAGGAATAAAATTATAGCACTAAAAAATTATACAAATTCATAGATCACATATGAGTTGTACTATTTAGCAATGAGACCTGATGCTAAAGTTCAACTGTATGATGTATGCATTGTAAATGATATTCGATATCATACGAGGTCTTGTGATTCACATAGAACTACTCAGAATAGTGGGGTCAGCATATCATCCTCTGATGACGGGGATAATTTGGATTTTTTTTAGAATATTGAAGGATGTGATTCGAATATTTTACTCTTTTAGGTATAAAGTCCAATTATTTTGGTGCGAATGGTTCCAATATAATAAAAAAAATTGTTGGTGGAAGAGTATGATCTCTTATGTATTGACACTTCTAAAATATGATATGATAATGACCAATTCATTTTGACAAACTAAGCAAGTCAAGTGTTTTATTTGATATCAAGCGTGGAGATTAATGGAAGATAGTGCAAAGGGTTAACCATCGAGAAATATACGAAGTAACTGAAGTTGATGAAGTATCTGAAGAATTTGAAGTTGTTAATATTTCGAATATAGAGTCAAACCAAGAGATTTCATCCAATGATTCAACTTCAGTAGTCGGTGAAGACTTAGAGATAACTCAACTATATCGATTATATGTTGAACATCAACAAATTAATATGTCAAATGCACAAGTGGAGTTGGACAGGGGTGCTCAAAGTAATCTTAATGATGACGATGCAGATACTGAAATTGATAGTGAGGCAGATGATCATGTATCCTTTTCAGATGATGATAGCGATTAGATTTATTTACATGGTATTTATATTATTCTTCATTTATAATTCATGTATATAAGATAATATTTCATTATTTGTTGATCTATATATGATGCTTATGTCACAGCTATGTCGTCTAAGAGAATTGAGCGTCCCTCCATTGTGCCCACATCCGACGATGATAGTGCTCCTACTGGGTAGTTTTTTGTTTTAAATATGTTTATTTAGTTTGCTTTTTATTTAACTTGTTAATTGTTAACATTTTTTGATTTACAGTTTGTCCGACACGTAGAGAGACATGATGCACACACTCTGATCGACTCCGCCGCCAAATCGAGGAACGGGGAAGAATACTTATTACTTTTCATAAGAGTGATGGTCATCCGATTGGGTCAAATGCAACTTCTTTTATGACAGAGTTAGGTCTGTCAATTAAGAAGTTCGCTTTCTTGCAAGATAAAAGTTGGAAGCATATCCTCGTAGATAATAAAAGGATGATTTACAATAGATTATCAGTAAGTACAAGTAATTTGATATTTATATAATCATCCGCTCCTTTGTTAATAAATTTCAATATTAGTATTTTTTTTAGGTTGCTTTCGATATCAGTTTTGAAGAGGAAGCAACGTCAGTAAGAAAAGAGGATGATAGGTTAATGAGTGTGAGGTATAGAGACAATAGAAATAAGATGCACACTCATTATAAGAGCATATTTCATCTTCCTCCTACTGAGCGTCGACATCATATGTTGATCGAGTTTTGTGAGACACAAGAAGATTACGATCTGTTTGAATCAGAGAAATTTCAGGTAACTCAATCTATATCAATTATCTGTCTTATATAAAAATTAAAATATTTGTTCTATAACTCATGCTTTAAGTTTTATTTTAACAAATTTTTATATTTTAGACACGATTGGTAACAAATGCTCAAAATCGATCACAACTAGCCATTGAGGTGGTTCAAAATCATTCATTCAATATAGTTATGACGGTGTAAGTACAAACTTTATAGTTATAGTATATTGTTTGTTGATTATAACATTAACATAGTATAATATTTTTCAGATCGATCAGTCATAGAGAAAAGATCGAATTACTATTTTTAATACAACTCATTGTAGCTCATCATAAGGGGGCAATTGGAGAGAAGGTCGAGTCTACATACGTATGATATGATAGTTATAATTTAGTTAATTTGTTTTTAACATTGCATAATTCTATTTAAAAATATTTTTACTATGTTTGTTATTATTAGGGTAATATGGTGAGACTGCAAGATGAGTACATTCAATCACAAGAAATCGGAGATGACATCGATGTAGGCCAAGTTGCAGATTAAGTTTGTGATCAGGTTCTTGGTGTTCGTTTTGCATACATTAGAGGACTTGGAAGTAGGCCAAAACCAGTTAGATCCACTTCTTCGAGTACCACCTCCTCTTCCAGATTAACTAATGCAGCACTGCGTGAAAAATTTGAGTCCATCGAGCAATGATTAGAAGGGACACAAGAGGAGATAGCAAACACTCGAGTTCAATTAGCAAGCACCCAAGATGAGTTGACATCAATGAAATCAAGACAAGATATGTTTGAAGCAATTCTGAATTGGCTTGCACTTGGAGCTTTACAATCATTGATACAAGAGTCATCTTCAGCTCCACCTCCTCCTCCATCTTAGAGTTTATGAATATTTATGTTTTGAGCTAGTGAAATTGTGAACTTGAATGTTTTTGAATTTGGATGCTATGAATTTGTGAAATTGGATGTTTTGGACTTGAAGTTATGTTTCTAATGATGTATTTTGATTATGCTATGTGATTAGTTGTGGTTAAATATAATTATTATTAAATTATTTGAGTTGTATGTTCTTAAGTTAGCTGTTGAAAAAATTACGTGATTGATATTGTATTATAGGATATTGAATACAAATAAAAAGGGTTCTAAAAAATCATATTTCGACGGTTAGAGATGAATTTTAAAGATTTTGTCGCTAAAAAGTTCAACCATTTTATATCAGTAATGAGCAATCGGATGGTGTCATCTGTCAGTCGATTGTTGCTTCATGTCAGGTCAAATTTGTGCGTATCAATCGACTGAACAAAAAAAATAGTCGACTAATAAAAGATATTAGCGACGAATACTATGACACATTCATCACTAACTCTTAGTCGACTGGCCAATCGACTAAAAAACATTATGTGGCCGGCCAAAATATGGGCAGTCGACTGATATTGCAACACCAATCGACTGATATTTTGCGACTACATATATTATTTTCGTCACTAATATCAATGATTTTTGCCCTTGCTGATAATGCAGTGTTAGTAATGAAACCATTATTTTCATTGCTAAGGTTAAATTTTATTTGCAACTAATGTTTTATTTTTAGCGACGTTATTTTTTATCGTCATTAATATTAACAACAAAATTATGATATTTCGTCGTTAAAATCTTTTAGCGACAAGCTTATTGCGACGAAATTAGCAACGAAATATTATCTTCATTAATATGATTTAGCGACGAATATTGATGATTAGTGACGAAAAAATTTGTCGCTAATAAATACCAATTTTCTTGTAGTGACTATGATAATTTTGATGTGTTAAGTTGTGGTATTGGTTTTTTTAAAACAATAAAGAAAGATATATTTGGACTTCGGAGCACCGTAGAAATTTATAAGAGTTGGAATGGATTCAATCGGAGTTCTCTAGATCCATCAGTGATTTTTGACTGAAACCCATTGATCGTCTAAAGGATTTGGTTTTTTAAAAAGTTGACATGCAATGGAAGAAGATAATGCAATGAAGGTATTTATGATGCTTGTGTCTAATTTTGACATCCCTACGATAAGTTATGCATATGTATCAATTGTTTTAAAGTCATAAATTTTGAAAAAAATTTGATCACTGCTGTTAATAACTTCGAACTAATATTTTTGGGTACATATATAGACTCCAAGAAACTTTAGAAACATGTAGCATTTGGAATGAGTCCGATCGGAGCTCTCTAAGTCTATCAATTAGTTTTAGTCGAAACCCCTTAATGGATACGAAAAGATTTTAAATATTATTTTTTAAGCGTGAAACTGAGAAGTTATGGGTTTCACCTGATAACAAATATAAATCTCTAAATGAATTTAGATTTTAAAAAATTGCATCTTATTCTGATACCTGAATCAAAAGTTATCACCTTCGAAAGTAGACAATTGACATATATCAACACTGTCATAGTGCTGATTTTTAGAAACCATCATCACGTTGGTGTTGATTTTTAGAAGCCAACACCGTTATGGTACTGGTGTAATTAAATCAACACTACTGTGGTGTTGAATTCTAAAATTTAGTAGCACCGTGGTATTGATTTCTAAAAATCAGCATCATGACAGTGTTGTTTTGTGTTAATTGTTTACTTTTGAAGGCGATAACTTTTAATTCAGATATCAGAATGAGACATAATTTTTTTGAATCGAAGCTCATTCAAATATCTACATTTGTTATCTTGTGAAACCCGTAGCAACCTAGTTTCGAGCCTAAAAAATAACATTTAAAATCTTTTTGAATCTATCAAGGGGTTTTGATGAAAACCTATTAATAGATCTAGAGAGTTCCGATTATATCCATTCTAAGTGATACAGGTTTCTGAAGTGTCTCAGAGTTTATGTGTTCAAAAATATGTTCGAAATCATTAATAATAGTGATTAACAACTTTTCAAAGTTTATGATTTCAAAATAATTAACATATACACATAATTTATCGTAAAGATGTCAAAACTAGACATGAACACTATAAATCCCTTCATTGCATTACCCTCTTTCATTACATATCAACTTTTTAAAAATCCAAGTCCCCTAAATCTATCTATGGGTTTTAGTGAAAACTCATTGATAGATTTAGAGAATTCTGATTGGATCCATTTTAACTCCTATAGATTTCTACTATGCTCTAGAGTCCAAATATGACTTTCTTTACTATTTTTAAAAAAATCAATATCACATCTTACCATACCATCCAATACCGTCGTGGTGTCAATGTATTTAAACTAGCACTATCATAGTGATATTTCTAAAACCATCACTGTGATCCTAGTTTCTAAAAATTAGCACCACGTGGTGTTGATGTGTTAATTGTCTATTTTCAGATCGAAGGCGATAACTTTTGACTAAGATATCAAAACGAGACGCAATTATTTTTTGAATCAAAGGTCATTCAAAGATCTACATTTGCTACCATATGAAACATGTAATAATTTAGTTTCAAGTCTAAAAAAATAACATCAAAAGGTTTCGATTAAAACTCATTGATGTATCTAGAGAGTTTCAATCAGATCCATTTCAAGTCTTATATATTTCTAAACTGCCCTAGATTCTATATGTATCCAAAAATATCAGTTCGAAGTCATTAACAATCATCATCAGAAGATTTTCAAAATTGATGTCTTTAAGATAATTGACACATACACATAACTTATCGTAAATATATCGAAACTATACATGAACACTATAAATCCCTTCGCTACACTACCCCTCTTCCATTACATATTAACTTTTCAAAATCCAAATTCTCTAAACTCATCAATAGGTTTTTGTCACGCCCCGAGAGCATGCCGAGCCGAAAATCAAACGGACGGCATCTCCCCTGTACGTGATAACATTTCGGGTTAATACAAGGCCCGTAGGCCCACAACAACAACAATATATATACATAACAAATAATAGCAGCGGAAATAAAGAGCGCATACCCACAACATACATAATAAAAATATAATATACATGTGTACTCCACCTGACAAGACCACAGCACTAAAACCGTACAAAAACATTAACACCAAAATAACGTCCACAACATAAAGACGAAGTCCAAATATAAACTAAGGTCCATGACATAGGATCAAAATCCAAAACACAATAAACAAGTCCAAGCCATAAGAAAACGAACTCCTCGGGAGACTCGGAAAACGGAGATGGGATGGATCGGTCGGCACAGCTCCAAGTCGTCACAAAGGCGTCTACCTGTTACCTGGGCGACAGAAAAACCCAGGGTCGGAGGTGGTGAGTAAAACTCAGCAGGTAATCAGAGAAAACATGTAAATATATGTATCAATATTACATGTCATTCAACAGTTTAATCTACTCGTACAACAAGTATACATCAGCATAACTATAGATATGCATGTATATACTAAATAAACTGAACATCAACGATGCTAACATACCTGGCAGTCAGCTACTCTATCCTGATCCAACCTGGGCATATAATCACATCATAGGGTATAACAGTATAGTACTAACACAATATCCTAACCTGAGTCAAGGGTATCACTGTGGATATCCGATAGGTATTCAAATATCAACCTACTACCATACAGGAAATGCAGTATCATGTATGAATATGTACAAACAAATGCAACAAGCATAGTATATACAAATGCATCATCAAAGTGAGTATACATATAGATCAGATCTGTATGATGTATACTAATCACCATCATCCATATATATATATATACAAGCGGTATGTATATATATACAATCATATGCAATGATGGCATGCATGGTCATGCTCGCTCACCCCTACTCGCTACCACGACCCGGTGTGGCCTAGGTGGCGACATGACAACTATCCCGACTCCAGCCGCCACCACTCTCGAGTGACCGAGTTGGGTAGTATGATCAAGTAGCATATGAGCGTAAAGAGCTCGCTACGCAACGGGGGTCCCTGCTGCTGGCCACTCCGACTAACACTACTAATGAGTGGTCGAGTACCACGCACCCAGGACAACTGCACGCAACTCCAACAACCATCGTCAATAATGGTAGAGTGCGGCACAACAAATGCTATGCCCTCACACTAGTCACTCCTCTGGAAGTAACCTGGGAGGTAGGATGACTGACGACTCTCTCTCAACCCCAAGGGGAGACGATGTCGTCAGTATACATGCAATGACATGAGGGTACTGTCTCACATACATAACATCTACCCTAGACTCTCTGTTCAACAAAGAGTCACACCCAATTGATCAGTACACTCTCTACCCTGTAGAGAGTCACTCATCTAATCATGACAAACTAGGACCATCGGTCCGTAGTGACACATTGTCCACGACTCACATGACCATTCACACAACCCGTGGTTGGTGAATAAATGTGCAACATACAGGTATGGAATAAGTCCTACATCTAGGGTCATACTCATCCACAGAGAACCTTTTTGCCAAATTTACAATTTAGGTCATCCTCCATACTCTAACATCTACACCCTACTAAACAGTTAAACCTACTTACATCACATCTGCAACTTCTAGATCATGCTAGGGAATATGTGTTATCAATAATCGAGCACACATATATAACAACGGTAAGTTCAAGCATACGATAAACAGAGCATGGTCAAGGTAATATGAACACCTAACATGTTCATATCTATGTCTAAATCTGAAAATCATTACATCTACCCGACCAGTAGGAAAATTACCTACCTGTTATGTAGACTACATTGTCCGTCTTTACATCCGAGATTTCGTCTCGTATCAACATCCTGTACACAACATGTATAATCCGATTATGTTGTCAATTCTAATATTAGGATCAAATCCTAATCCTACTTCAACTTGATATTTCGATTAACTAACAGAATATCTTCCTTCATTAATTCATAATCAGCAACCAATAATGACTTAGCTATAGATCTAGCATCTCATCTACAACAATTCAAATCATAACTTACCAAGCTTATCCACGCTTGCACTTCTCCATTCCCTTCGCTGAGTCCGATTTGCTCAATCCAAATGAATCGAAGATGAACTCTACATCCTAGCAGTTGTAACCTATAGTATACAGGTTTTCCATCCACTGATCAAATTCAAGAATCCTCGATCGATTAACAAGAATATTTCTAAAGTACACACACAAAACATCCACACCTTTACCTCTTAATCCAATTATATAGTATCATCAATCCAATTCCAACCTCGATTAGTATCAATCGAACTTCTGGATCTAATTTGCAGGAAACCTAATCTGCCCAGTCAATTTAACTGCAAGCAAATCCCATAGAAATATGTTAACTCAATCAACATACAAAACCCTTACCTCTCCTACATCAATCGCCCATAGCTTCAAAATCGACGATAACCTGCTGCCAAAGACAGAACATCCTAATTACAGAACACGCACAGCCAAGACCCTTGGCAGACAACAAATTTGAACGACAACAATTAAAGGGAATGAACAATCGACTATACCAGCACTTGGGATCCACCGACAGTTTTTCCCCCAAATTGCCCTGTTCATTCAAAGACCCCTAACCGCTCTAGCCTCGCCATCTCCGCTTCAAATGGTATGGATTTCAAAGGAAGAATGGATTTCGTCCAAAATCGACAAACAACACTGACTCACCTATTCCGGCGGTGATCCTCCCTAGCCTCTCTGTTCACCGGTGAACTCAATGCCCAACAGACCTCCTGCCCCATCTCCAGCGACGATCGACTAGGTCACCACCAGCGCTAACAACGCTGTCGCCGCGGCCCTCGCATCTCGATCACTCCTAACCACATCCGATGACACTTATCGCCGCTGCTCTCCAACCGCATCTCCCACCAAGGCGCCGGCAGCGGGTCGCGCGCAATGGTCGCGGTTGTTGGTCACGCCTCGCTGGCCGGGCATTCAGGGCAATCGAGCCTCGCGAAGGAAAAGCGACGACGCCGCGAGGAGGCACAACCGGCGCCGATGTGGCGCATAATCGAGAGGGCCAAGACGATGGCGGCGATCGAGTTGCGACGATGCTCGCCGAGAGAAAGGGGCCGGCGATGAGTTAGGGTCGCGATTTACGCGGAGAGGAGAAAAGGGAGCGACGATGCGGAAGAAGGAAAATCGCGAGAAGAAAAGAGACGTCGCGGGGAAAATGAAACCGACGGGGAAAACGGAGATAATTAAACCCATTTAATACCTCATCAGAAGATAGTCTAAATAGGCTTTACAAAAGTCTGTTCGCTTTATCCCCTTGAAATATTCATATAACTTCCGTTTAAATCCAGAAAAATTTCTAAAAATTCCTGAAAAAATTCCACTATATGATTTATCAATTAACGAGGAATATTATTTTTTTTCTCCGGTATTTTACATTTTAGTCAAAATCTATTAATGAATCTAGAGAACTCCGATTGAATTCGTTCAAACTCATGTGAATTTCTATAGTATTCCCGAGCCCAAATATATCTGTCTTTACTATTTTTAAAAAATCAATACCACATCTTAACACTAATATAGTTGTGGTGCTAATTTTTAAAAATCAATATTATCATAATATTGATTTTTAAACATCAAAATCATTATGGTGTTGATATAATTAAAAATAAAAAATAAAATCATCATATTAATGTTCTTCTTAGTTGTTCATAGTCGAAGTGAAGTGTTGATGTAATTAAAAAAATATGAAACCGTCACATTAACGGCTTTCCATCGCTGCCCCTACATGTGGAGGGGGTAAATCAGATGTCAGATGATTAGCGCAGAAATGCAGAGTCATCGGTAGTTTGGTCGTCACATTCAGGAATCAATTACTTGCTCTTTCAAATCTTAACACGGCTAAATTAATTATCTGGATTTGTCTTGGGTTAGTGTTGATGTAATTAAATTGTGATGATGGAAGGGAGAGAGAAAATTTTAATAAATTTAATTTAAGAAAAAAAGAATTATATATAAAGAAGAAATAAAAGAGAAAAAAAATCCGTTTTGAATAAAATAGAAAAGAAATATATCTTTTAGATATTTTTAAATTTCGGAGTGTATTTTTTTTAAAAAACATAATCTCAAACTCGAAATGAGTACACTTTCATAAATTGTCCACAGCAACGCCACTGCAAGAAGCTGATGGAGGACAGTCAATGCGCAGAGTGGGAGAGGATGAGTGAAGGAGAAGAAAGCCGCAACTTTCGGTCAAAAAATTTGTAAACAATTCTCTCTTTCAAAACTGGCACAGCCCTTAATTGATCTCTCGGTCTACAAAATCAGCACTTCTCTAATTCAGAGCGTGTCGTGTGCTTGGGTAGGACTTAGGAGGAAGAAATGGAGGGTAAGGAAGAGGACGTGAGACTAGGAGCCAACAAGTTCTCAGAGAGGCAGCCGATAGGGACGGCCGCTCAAGGCGACAAGGACTACACGGAGCCACCGCCAGCTCCCCTGCTTGATCCTGCCGAGCTCAGCTCGTGGTCCTTCTACAGGGCCGGGATCGCTGAGTTCACGGCCACCTTCCTCTTCCTCTACATCACCGTCCTCACTGTCATGGGGACGGTCAAGTCCAGCTCCAGGTGCTCCACTGTGGGCATCCAGGGGATTGCCTGGGCCTTTGGCGGCATGATCTTTGCCTTGGTCTACTGCACTGCCGGCATCTCAGGTGATCGCGACACATTTTCAACACCAACAAGCTGTTTGACTATAAAGTGCTTTGTTGTCGTCGTCGTCGTCGTCGTCGTTGTCTTTTTCAGGTGGGCACATCAACCCTGCGGTGACGTTTGGACTATTCTTGGCAAGGAAACTGTCCCTGACCAGGGCCCTGTTCTACATGGTCATGCAGTGCCTGGGTGCCATCTGCGGTGCAGGCGTTGTGAAGGGGCTCCAGAAGGAGGTGTATGAGAACAATGGAGGTGGCGCAAATGTGGTGGCGGCTGGCTACACCAAGGGTAATGGCCTGAGCGCAGAGATTCTGGGCACCTTCGTCCTTGTCTACACTGTCTTCTCTGCCACTGATGCCAAGAGGAGTGCCAGGGACTCTCATGTTCCTGTAAGCCGATTAATTTCTTCCTTTCAGAGCCCATGTTTTGTTTGACCTTGTGGATTTCTGATCCAGAAACATGCGCGCTCGTGCAGATCCTTGCGCCCTTGCCCATCGGTTTTGCCGTCTTCCTAGTTCATCTGGCAACCATCCCCATCACTGGAACTGGCATCAACCCTGCGAGGAGCCTTGGAGCTGCAATAATCTACGACAAGGAGCATGCCTGGGATGACCATGTAGCCCTAACCACATGAACTAATTTTAGTTTAGCTTGAGTTTTGATCGATTAACTCTTTGACTGTTTTCAGTGGATTTTCTGGGTTGGACCCTTCATTGGAGCTGCTCTGGCTGCCTTGTACCACCAGATAGTGATCAGAGCAATCCCGTTAAAGAGCAGAGTCTGAAGTTTTCCTACTAAGATGCCGTGACTTCTGCCTCGTCGTCCCTCCCTCTCACTGAATCCAAGGATCAGGACTGTGCTGTGCTTGGACAAATTGTGCATTGCTACGTGTGCTGCTGTTTTTTTCGATATGATCAGTTCAGTTTCTTCCACTTCCCTACACTCCCTGCTCTTAAAGCATGTTCTTGAAATCTTTCATATTTTCTAGTGGTTATGTATTCGAACTCTATGCTTATCTTAAGTGTGTTTGGAAGCATCTTCTTTTCTTATATATCCACCATTTAAAGGAGAAATTAAATTGCTCCGAGTGTGGTGCAATCATAAAGCACTCAGATGAATATTTTAAAATTTTATTGTAGTTTAACTTTCTGGGTCAGTGAATTATATATATATATATATATATATATATATCGATCGGATCAAAATTCAATTAGGATCCAATCGATGTAAATTCCGAGGTAATCACGGTTAAATTGTGAATGCCAATAACTTTAAATCGGTCGGATTTGATCATATTACAGTTAGATTTGGATAACGATTTAGTTGAATTTTGTATCTGGTCAGATCATGATTAAATTTTGATCTGAGTGTAATCAGAATTTATTGACCGTTTGAGGTTGCAATTCGATCATAATTTCTATGGAAATTCGATCGGTTTAGATAGTGATGGCGATAGTAATTTCAATGGATTTAAAGATTGATCTATAATCTTCAACGAATAAGACGATATGAATAAAATATTATATATTTTTCATTCTATATAATCACGTGAATTAAATAGTGATCGTTCATAGTGATGAATAAATTATCGTGCATGTCATTTGCAATATAAAATTTATATATATATATATATATATATATATATATATATAAAAAGAGAAAACAAATCTGAATATTAGAATTATGAGATAATTAAGATGGGAAGCGTGGCAGTTGGCTATGAGTGGCAGAGTAATGATTGGATGAGTTGTGCAGCTTTTTAGGCTTGTATCTTTCTTAGCAGGCTGCAGTGTCTTTGTTGCTTATCTTCCTCCCTCCTCTTGCCCGCTTTTGAGGCCACGTGGAGAGAGGGAGAGAGTACTGCAGAGTTCTCTCTGCAAAAGTTTGTCGAGCAGTGAAGCAGATAGATTTTTATAATATCTAAAATTGATATTTTAAACTCTCATATTTTTTTTAAAATATATAACATTTTTAATTATAACCTGAAGAATAATTCATTTGTGATTTTTTTACATTCATTGCACTTATTTATTTATTTTTTGATGATTAAGGTGTCCGAATTTTACAGCTCGATTATTTCTGAAGTGATGGGTTGATCCCATGGTTTGATGCACATCAGTAAATTAAGAGATCGATGCGATGGCATCGATCGATGTCTTCTCCGGATGACTCGCCCCTCCCCTGTCTATACGAGCTCACATTTGGATCTTTCATGAAAGATTCGACGAAGAATTTCTAAAGAATAATGCCCTCAGGAGAGATCAAATCACTGCAGCGTGGGAGAGCATCTTTCCGTCCTTCACGCCTGCCCTATGATCCATAGTCGATTATTTCTAATTCATTGGTTAAATTTTTTAACGGGACCAGGATATTATAAAACTCTTAAAATATACGATAATTTATCAAACAATATATGTAAAATTTAGAATTATTCAAACAGTATATTATATTTTCATATTTATCAAAGAACGTACTTCATTCCTTTTTTACTTCTCCTGTCAAATATATATTTAATGTTCATATATTACATGCATCTGAACCACAATTGAAAATCCGAACCATTCAAACATGTTGTTAGAAATTTAAATCTCAGGACCACTGTATTCATGGGAATATAATTTCCAGTATAATCTTTTTTATCTGATTTCTAATTTATATCAGTCCGATTTCTGAAATATTACTATGAGTACCTAATAAAATCTTGAATATAAAAAATTTTGGCCACAGATACACAGAGGGATACTACCCAAACTCAATGAACTTAGATTGGATCGAAGAAGAGGTGAATAAGGTCATCAATGAGTTTTGATCGAAACCCATTGATAGACTTAGATGAGTCCAAATTTTGAAATCTTGACATAGACTGAAAGATCTTACAACATGAATTTTTGATATGTCGAGAAAATTTAGTTCTAATCCTCCTACCTCCCAATTTTGACGGTGTCAGAAAAAAATGACGTTGAGAATTAAATTCTAATATCACTGTGGTGCTAGAATTGCAAATCTCAACACCATAGTGGTGTTGCAAATCCCAACACCACCCATCGGTGTTGAATTCAAAGATCACCACCAGCTGTGTCTTTGCGATTTACAATCCCAACACCACCGTGATCGGGATTATAATTCTCAATACCACGTGGTGGTGTTGGTCCTAATATCAGTAGTGCCGGGAATTACAATCCCAAAGACTACAAATGGTGTTGATTGCAAATCCCAAAGACCATCATGTAGTGGGTGGACCAAAGACCACCATAGTAGTGTTGGGATTTGAAATCCACTGTGGTGTTGAAATTTAATTCTCAACACCATTTTTTTTTTCGACACATCGTCAAAATTGGAAGGTAGTGTTGGAAGTCTAAACCAACTTGTATATTAGAAGGCTAAATCAAATTGTTTTGGTTAAAGTCAAATTTAATTATGCAGTGGCTAATTAAAGCATCATGATTGTCAAATACATGTATTTGTTTAATGTAGGAAGAACTAAATTACTTTTGGACTTCCTTTATCATGACTATATAAGTGAAGATGTATCATGAAAAGATTGATAGATAGAAAAAGAAAAATTTCTCCCTTAGTTACATTCCTCTTCCATTTCCAAATATTATATTTTCTTCTCTTTCAGGTAGGAGGATTATAATTAAGTTTGTTTGACATATCAAAAATTCATATTGTAAGATCTTTTAGTTTATGTCAAGATTTCGAAATTTGGATTCCTTTAGGTCCATCAATGGGTTTTGGTCAAAACTCATTGATGGTCCTATTCACCTTTTCTTCGATCCAATCCAAGTCCATTGAGTTTAGATAGTGTCCCTCTATGTATCCGTGACTAAAATTTCTGATATTCAAGGTTGTATTAGGTATTCACAGCAATATTTTAGAAATTAGGTTGATATAAATTAGAAATCAGATAAAAAAAGGTGGTATTGGGAATTATATTCCCCGGAACACAGTGATCCTGAGATTTGAATTCTCAGCACCACGTTTAGATGGTTCGAAATTTTCAATTGTGGTTCAAATGCATGCAATATCTGAGCATTAAATACACATTTGGCGGGAGGGGTAAAAAAGGAATGAGGTGCACCCTTTGGTAAATATGAAAGTATGGGGTGTTGTTTGGACAATTCTAAACTTCACGTGTGATATTTGATAAATCACCATAAAATATACCTCAATTTAAAAAATTCAATATTTCTATATTTAGACTATTATTAAAATTTATGTATTTCCATAATTTTATTTTAAAATTTTAAAATGATCAAAATTAGAGGAGTTTTAAGAACCCTTTAACAATATTAATAAATAAATATAACAAGTGCAGGTCTTTTAATAATCTTGTGTCAAATTATCATAAGGTTATGAAAATTTTATAAAATCACAACTTTTAATCTAGGTTTGAGAGCAAGATTATGATAGGACCGGATGATGTCGCTAGAGGGGGAAGGGTGAATAGCGATTCGCTTCGTCGTTTAGAATTCGTTCGATCGTATTCATCTACACGACTTGTTAGCATAGCGGAAATAAATAACGATAACAAAATACAACAAACACAAATGAACAATTGAACACAAAAGATATAACGTGGTTCGGAACCTAGGGTTCCTACTCTACGAGGCGAGCTCAAGTGAGCTTTAGTGATGAACACCACCACTACATCTTCTCCTTCTCGACAACACGTCGGAGGTAAAAAAAACCTCTTACAAGTGATTACAATAGTAATACAACAATAAAATATAAGTATACAAATGTAATGCAAAGAAAAACTTTACAAGAGTGCTTTTGATTGCTCGCTTGTTGCTTGCTTTGGATTGCTCTTGAAGGTCTAGAATGCAACAACAATTGCCCTTAAAATTCTCACCAAAAACTAGTGCAAAATCCTATATCTTGAGCTGCTTTTATAATTTGCATTGAGCTGATTTCGCGCCCAACAGTAGATTGTCAAAAGGCATAATTCGACTGTCCACAGTGTCGTTGTCTCACAACGACTCAATTCACATTGGAAAAACTCTAATGGATATCACAGCAGTCGACTGTTGCCCAACAATCGATTGGCCAGTCGACTATCAAAGCTTCTGTACTCGTGTCCACTTAAATCAATTGACTGTCAAACCCTAGCAGTCGACTGCCAAGGTCATAAATTAGTAGTTGAGCCTTAGTCGATTCCTTGACGGGTCGATTGGTCATAATCCTAGTCGACTGATCCAAGTTGACTAGATTGCCAAGTGTCAAACACTCGACCATAACCCCAGTCGATTGATAAACCTCAAACATGAGGTTTAACTCAAGTATGATTCCCTCATACTTGATAGACCACCCTTAACCTAGACCTAAGCCTTCTAGCCACCTCCATCAATCTCATGCCTATAGGATCCCTCCAAGTTATCCATGACTTGTTCATCCATACGCTAGCCTGCAAGTGCTTCCATCGACTATTGTCATGCTAACCGGGTCTACTTTGCCAAGATACATTTGGACTTATGCTGTCAAGACACACACTTGGACTTTACGTCACCAAACATTGGACTTATGTTGCTAAGACTACAACTTGAACTTTACGCAACCAATATCACACCCTTGGACTTCCCAAATGCCAAGTATTCATACTTGGACTTTCACCGCCAAAGTTCACTTGGACTTTACGTTGCCAAAACTACACACTTGGACTTATGCCGCCAAGACTATACCTTTGGACTTTCTTTGCCAAGTACCAATGACTTGGACTTTACTATTGCCAAGACCCATGCTTGGACTTTCCTTGCCAAGACCATTCTTTGACTTCCCATGACAATCACATTGTCAATCGTTTTGTCAAACATCAAAATACTACTCGAGTCAAACTCGAGTCTGGTCAATCGTGACCTGAGTCAATTGGACTAACAATCTCCTTTTTTTTTATGTTTGACAAAACCTTTGAGTTAGGCTACCTAACTCAAGCCATCGATTCTCCCCTTTTTTGACATACATCAAAAAGTCTCCCCCAAGGGTATCCATATCTCATATACCAATGAGATCTTTCATTCTCCCCCTTGGTCCAAAAACATCTTGGATCTCTTTACTTTTCCTAGTGATAAATCACATATCACTAAATGACAGACAATCCTCACCATTTTCCAATTTTCCCTCTTAAAAAAAAACTCATTCATCATCCCTTGATGGATAACCTCCCCCTAAAGGCTTGCTCCTCCTTGACCATTGCACCAACAATGTCCTTGGAGAGTTCCTAAGCCAATAGGAAACTTAAACCATCGAAATTAAGGGTAAAGATTCAACATTGAACTTTCACCTCCCTTAAAATTCTATTTACACCTTAAACTCCTCTCCTAATTTATTTCCAATGAATTTTCACCCTTCCAATGCTTTCCAAAGCATATCCTAGGGTTATGAGACGTTAAGGTACCAAGAGATGGATGAAAATGGGCTAAACAAATATTGTTTACCCGAAATCTGCCTAGCAGTCGACTTGATTAGCAATCAATCGATTGTCATCAGCATCAGTCGACTGCCATCTGATTTCCAGAAATCAGATTTGCAGAAATGAATTTTGAAAATACATAAGTAAATATACATATTTCAAAAAATCTTGAAAATTCGTACATACATTACTTACATAAAATATAATGGGTGAAAAATAGTTTTAAATTAAAATACCAATTGAATTGTGATATTGATACAAAGTTCAAAGCCATTGAAACTTTCAATGTTTTTGACTTACTTTGTATCAACTTCTTCATTGGTGATTGCTATCAAAAGATAGATTTCACAAAGGTTTTTTAAAATGATTTTAAAATATTTTTGAAAATATATTTTGAACCATGGGCTATGGACTAGATGTACATGACTTGTACATTAGCTTTCCTTATGATTCATTATTATCATTTAATGAGTTCTAAGTTCAATATGATGTACTAAATAAGAACATGAGCTTAACTCATTTTCTAGCATCTCACATGTATCTAAGGTATATGAAAACACACACAAGTCAATCTAATGTTCTTGTGAGATGTGGGTTTAGGTTTTTAGGGTCTCATGCATTCTTCTAGGTAACTCTATTTGATTCCCTTATACTTGAGACTTTAAATCATGTCATTTGCCTTAAATCAATTTGATTAACCAAAATTCATGAAATATGATCATGAAATAAAATGATAGCATAATTAAAGCATGTACTAATAGTACATGATGCCATGACATAAAGATATAACTTAAGTATAAGCATGACATTTACAAAAATATGATCATGACATATTAAAATAACCATAAGAAATATGATGTCATAATATATATGGATTTCATTGTTGAAAGAAAGGCTATGGCTTATACATGATGACATGGCATAAGAGTAATGAATGAGCATACACATCAACACATATAATAAGTAATACAACACACATTATCACAACCAAACAATATAGGGTAAATAACACGCAATTTTGTAAAAGAAAATATTTCATTCATTTTAAGAGTCATCCATACAAGTGATAGACAAATGTTCTAACCCTCAATCTCGCTACGAAATAAAAGAAAATACATAATCTTAGTCCTAGCTACCATCCACAAGTGTTGTCGACCGAAGGTGGTAGAGGAGGTGGAGGCTGCTGACTCAGAGTCCAACTCCGCATCATCTCGTATATCTCGAGCTGACGCTGCTCCATCTGAGTCAGCTGCTGAGCTATGGAAGACTGCTCTTGTTGGATTGAGGAAACCTGGTAAGCAATTGAGGACTGCTCTAAGCTGAGCTCCTCAAAATGGGTGTCGATCTCTTCATGGAAGTCCTCGAATCTAGACTCTAGTTGCGCAAAGCGAGTAGAGAGACTCTTATCTGGTGCATCTGGTAACACAGGGACATGCCCCTCTGCAGCTTCCTCTCTAGCCTCCCCAGTTGGTTGAGGCTGCTCTGCTGACCACTCCATCCATCCATAGCCCATTCGCATGCCAACTAATGCGAAGTGCCTCAGAGTGATGCGGTTATAAGTGTCCGATAGCGGCCTCAAATTCTCCCTGGAGATATCGATGCCAATGGATGCCAACCATGAAGTGATAATGTGACTCAAGGGCATCTGAATCTTCCCTTGGACTGGAGAGGCAAAGTGCACTATGCAATGGAAGACATCTAATGCAATATTGACATCAAGTAGATTATGCAAAGCGTACATAAGAAATAGATAGGGAGGACGAATCTTGGCCTGACTCCGATTCACTATGGGTAGAAGACATCCAACAATGACTTTGTAAAACACATTGTCAGGGGTAGATAAAGCATTGATCGAAAAGAGATTTTGACCCAAAGGACGAGGTCGATGAAAAAAGAACTCATGCATAGACTCGATAGTGACATGGTCAAACGAGGCTGGAAAAGGCTCATAAAGAGTAGGATAAAAGATGAAATTGTCATCAGATGGTTGACACTCCAGAAACTCCTATAGAATCTCACAAGTGAACTCTAAATCGCGTTTTGCAATGCGAGCGGAGTATATTAGACCATCTCCAACCCTCTTGAGATTTGTGTAAAATTCAGTAATGAGGTATGTGTTAATGGGATGTGTACAAAATACTAGCTTCACTAATTGATAATGCATGATAAGTTGGATTACATCCCCACAGTAAGACCTAAAGAATGACTCATTTAGATAACGCACAGCGATAGGCTGATACGTTCGAGACGGAGCCCGAGATCCGTCATTGGCCTCTACCCTACACTTTTGTCTAAATGTATGCAATGCAAATGATCATGAATGCATAACAATTTGGTTAGATTATGACAAAAAACATGAATAATTAGTGATTTAGGGTTTTAGTATCATTACTTTGGTGCCATCTTGGATGTAAGGTTGTAGACCGCAAATGAAGCACAAGAACGTCGGAGAAGGACAACCGAAAGTGACCCTTGAGCTAGAAACCTAGTTTGCTCGGAATTGGTGAAAATAGGAAGAGGAAAGGGCTTCCATTAGCTTGATAGAGAGAAGGAGTAGTGTAAAAAGCCTAGGTTTGAAGATTTAGGGCTTACTGAAGGCTAAAATCGTCGATGAAATTCGGACGGGGAAGAAGGCGAAGTCGTCGGAAGAGAGGGTTTGCATGAAGAAGCCGAACCGCTAGGGTTCGAGGTTATAAAATCGTAGCCATCAGTCAACTGCTGTCCCAAAGCAGTCAACTGCTCAGGGTTCTGTGACCGGGTTACAACACTAGTAGTCGATTGTTAGGGTTTGATAGTCGACTGCTCAACTCTCTGTGCCGTGCTATAGTAACTTCAGTCGACTGCTCTACTAAAGCAGTCGACTGATATCTGATTATTCGATTGAAATTTTTGAGGATTTGATTTGTTCAACTAATTTTGTTGCATTTGGTGTGTTTGTTGCATGTGTATCAATTATATCAGTATTATGCTTGTATTTGTGTATTTGTTAATGTGTTTTGACATTTTATTCTATTTTTACAAGCATTAATAGCCAAAGATTTTATTCCTAGCATCTCACCCTTTCTAGACATTGAAATACACAATCAAGGTAAGCCTTATATTTTTATGAGATGCGATACATCACAAACACACCTTTAATGCAAACATACGATATGACATATGAAGCATGACAAGTGTATGAAATACAAAGGTATATAATACCTAAGTGTTAGGCCCAAATTGTCATTTTCTAGAATTAAAATAATTTTTCCTTAAACACAATTCTCTCAAGTGTGCAAAAAATCCAAAATGACACACCATGACCTCTAAATCTAATTATGCCAATATTGATCAATTTTCCATACTCTTACAATCTTTAGGATCAAAATTCTAACCTTATTTCCAAAGTATCACATTACTTTGAAAATATTCTAAAATGTCAACTTTGTTATGGTTAGGTTAACTACCTTACCAATTCAAGTTGACACACCCTAACCCATCTAGCGTGAGGGAATCACACTCCTAGGAATCCAAAACCTATTTGAGCTCATTGGGTTTACTAGGTAATCACTAGGGATATCCTCCTTTAGTACCTTCCTAATGACCCTTCTAGGCTTTGAAGACTTGGTCATTTTAGTCTTGTCAAGGTCAACTCTAGGGGTAACTCCCCTTGTAACCTTGCTAGTGACTTTCCTAGACTTCTTTGAAGCCTTAGTAACTTGACACTTACCATGGTTAGCCTTAGGGATGACTTCCCTAGTAACCTTGGTTTCCCTAGATCTATGGGTGGTTCCATAGTCAAATGGAACACTATGGTAGGTATCCTTGGGCTTAGGTGTGTGACCCAAACCTTTTTTTCCCCTAGATGATTCTTGCCTCCTAGACCCTAATTTTTTATCATTAGACCCATTAATCATATTTTTCATCTTCTTAAGGATCTTCTCCATTTTCTCAAGCTTTGATCTCAAGGCTTGATTTTCTACCACCAATGCCTCCAATTTTGAATTTCCATTTGTTCTTAGGGCATTGTTCTTCCTTTTAGGTATATACCTACCCTTCTTAGGATTAATACCCAAATGATTCTCTATCTTCCTAATAGCTTCCTTAGGTATGATAGTTCTAGAGTTATTGGTTCTAGGTTTTTCCTTAGGTAAATTAACATGTTTAACACTTAAGTAATAATATTAGTTATTCCTAGCATGCTTTTGTTCATGAGCAATAGCAATAAAATTCCTAGCATGCTTTTGACTATTAATTAAAGGAGCATAATTAAAAGTTATCTTAGGGTTTGCCTTAGCTCCCTCTACATTTGAGACTCCTCCTTTGCCTTTGGTTTGCTTCCTCCCCTTAGGGCATTGGGTCTGGTAGTGTCCTCATTGTTGGAATTTGAAGTACACCATGTGCTCCTTGCTCTTCCTAGTGGGAACTTCGGTCTTCTTGGTTTTTGGCACCACTTGTGTCATCTTCTTGACCTGCTTTGGACACTTGCTCTTGTAGTGTTCTACTTCTCTACACTCTAAACATGTTATATGATTTTTATTATTAATACATGTAATTGAGTTACCTATGGAATTTTAGTCTTATCCTTGGCTCCTAGAGGTGGATGGTGTTAGTGTCAACCCTTAGTGTCAATCATGAGATGATTGATTAGGGATCATATGTATCATATTTCATTAATAACAGATAAAGATTAATTATTATATTTACTTTATGTGTGTGCCAGTAAATAAATATAATAATGTCCTTGAATAGTATATTCTAATCTATAGTATATCAATTGGTAGAATTGATTATGAGAAGCTATAGAGAACACTATTCTTAAACATTCCTAGTCTAAGTATTGTATTAATAGACAAAGAGATATATTGATACATTGAGACTAGCATGTAGGTCAATGGATGACTTGATCTCACAAGTCATGGATATGTGATATCACATTGACATATGAGTATATATATTGGAGAATATATGTACTGAATTGATCCGCCATGAGAAAGTATCATGGATCGTTATATGAGTGTCATATACTTTCCCATGTGACTATTGGTATGAAAAGTCCTTAGACCTAAAGTCACTATGATTCCCTACATAAAGGAGTTATGTACTTTGGTATCGTCTAACGTCACACCGTAACAGGATGCACTATAATGGCGATCACTGGGTATGTAACGAATTATGCGGAGAAATATGAGTGATGTAGATGAGATCTATCACTCCAATATGACGGGAGTGATAGATTTGGCCTCTTGATAGAGTATGACCATGAAATGCATGGTCATGCTCAAATGAGTTAATATGAGATATTGAGCTCATTTGTTTGAGTGAGTCTACTTGGGGATCAAGAAATATAAAGATCGGTAAGGAGATGACATGATCTATGTCTCATTTATCGATCTAAGATATCAAGGATAGAAGGACACCGTCATACAAGATAATAGTCACAGAAAGGTTTTGTCGAATCTTGACATTTTCGTAACTTGGGTAGCAATGATGCATTGTTAGATGCTGCTCATTGCTTATGTGTCTAAAGTGGTTTAGAGATATTGCCAACTTTACGAAAACCTATAGGGTCACACATAAAGAACATGTTGTTTTGGAGATGACATTCATTTTAGTTTGACTAAATGAACCATTAGACATTGAATTGGATTCATTGAAAGGATTGGATTTGAGTTAGACTCAAATTAAATGGCCGAATTTGAGTTGGACTCAAATCAATTTGGATGGAATAAATTCATCATGCATGATTAATGTGGATTAATTATGCATTGAAGTGGGAAAATCAAAAGTTGGATGAATGGACTCAAATTGATTTGACTTGAGTTGGACTCAAATCAATTTGGATGGTATAAATTCATCATGCATGATTAGGATTAATCATGCATTGAAGAGGGAAAACCAAGAGTTTGATGAAACCTCTTTTCATGCATGATTAATGTGGATTAATCATGCATTGAAGAGGGAAAACCAAGGGTTGGATGAAACCTTTCATATTCATGGGATGAATATAAAAAGGGGCCTTGGATCATGATGTGTTTGGTTGAAAATTGCCTTTGTTTTCCCCCTCTTCTTCCCTTGGTCAAAATTTTCTCTTGGCCTAGCTTCTTTTGTGGTGTTGCTAGTACAACCTTTCTCCAAAGAGTATTCGTGTGGATACCATAAAGGCATGTACACTTGAACGTGCAAGAGATCCGACGAACCGTGGACAAGCAGGATAGGGCTTTATAGATCTATTCTAAAAGGTATACCCTATAGGATAGGGCTTTATAGATCTATTCTTTAGTATGAGTTTTCTTTCGCATGAATCGCTCGAGGGATCTTTTTTCCGCTGCGATTTTCTTATTTATCGCATAGTATTCCCAATAGTGGTATCAGAGCCACTTGCAAAAGATCATACATAAAGATCGTCATAGGTCATTTTATATGTGATATAATATTTTGTATAAGAAGTTTATTATGGTGCATGCATGATTGTTTGGGTGTTTTTGTGCAACAAGATATGCATGTCATATTTGTTGATGATCGAACAACATGTTTGCCATTTGGATCTATCATCCAAAATTGCTACGAACAGTGGCAAGAAAGGGTCCCAGGTTCACTAGCGGGACCGCCGTGTCGTAGCAACTTATAAGTCATTTTTAGCATCATAATAAAATCTTTATGTCATTGATCGTTGTGAATGATGTATGCCATGGTACATGGTTATGGCCCGTTAACCCCGATGTGATTGTGGTTGTGTTGTGAGTGTATGTTGTAATTTATAATATGACTTATGAGTCGTGCCTCCCTCTCTATTTTTCTAGTTGTAAAATAGATCTAGACTCGAATGTAACTTGAGTATTCTTATTTTGTAATGTACAAAATGATGAGTGGAAAGTCCATTGGAGTATGAAGTTACAAGAAGGATGCCAACGACAAAAAACAACCAAAGGATGCAGTTGGAAGAGAAACAATCCTTAGGTTGACCCATCGATCTTCTCATTGGCTTGAGGAGATCATAGATTCGGGCCATAACCATGTCACATTTAAGCTTATATGTTGATATATGCTATGGTTATATGTGATGCATGTGATGTTTGTATGTGATGCTTATATGTGATGCATGCGTAGTTAGTTGTCACAAAATTAGGTCACTTATCATATGTCTACAAAAGTTTAATACTTACTATTACCTTGTTCAATCGTAGTGCGTTTGCCAAAGCAAAGTGACTCAATTTACCTTGGTAAAGTACTACAGGACAATCGTGATGTCCGCCTATTAAACTTTGGATTTGACTTAACTAAGCTCTCTCAATTAGATTGATGAACTTAGAGGCATAGCTCTACGGGACATCTATCTACATTATACAAATCTTGGGCGATTAGCCAAAGCTAACTCAAGATGAGTGATAATTTAGTAGGATGTCTCATGCGATGGGCACAATGAACGAATAATGTTGTTCATATAGATGTACAAGAGTTACATAGATGTAATTGGTACAAGTTACCTACCTAGCTTATACGAGTCTTGGGCGATTAGCCAAAGCTAACTCAAGATGCGGTATAATATGAATCTTGTCCCATTTTGTGACTAGTGAGAGAATCATTTAGTTAAAAGGCCTAATTAAATGATTGAAATATGATACATTTCTGCACTTCTGTATTGTAGATCACCATATTGTCAAATATGCCAAACACACTTTCTCTGCGATCCATCCTTGATAAGGACAAGCTCACTGGAGCTAACTTCCTGGATTGGTACAGGAACTTGAGGATAGTCCTCAAGCAAGAACGTAAACTGTACATCCTAGAGAAGCCCACTCCTGAACCACCCGCCCCTATGGCCACTCGTGTTGATAAGGATGCTTATAAGAAGCATCAAGATGATGCATTGGATGTGTCATGCCTTATGCTTGCCACCATGACCTCTGAGCTTTAGAAGCAACATGAGAACATGGATGCCTATGGTATGGTTGAGCATCTGAAACAACTATATCAAGGACAAGCAAGGCATGAGAGATAAGTATCAAAGGCCTTGTTTCAATGCAAAATGCAAGAAGAAACTCCCGTAGGCACTCATGTACTCAAGATGATTGAGTACGTTGAGAACCTACAGAGATTGAGATTTCCATTGGTCTAAGAACTGACCACTGACCTTGTTCTTCTGTCACTGCCAGAAGGCTACAGTCAATTTGTCATGAACTACAACATGAATGAAATTGACAAGCCTTTACTTGAGTTATTGAGCATGTTACAAACTGTTGAACTCAACCTTGAGAAGGCAAAGCCTGGTACCATTTTGATGGTGAACAAAGACAAAGGCAAAGGCAAGCAGAAGCCTAAAGGTAAGGGTAAGACCCAAGCCAAATACAAAGGCAAAGGCAAGGCAAATGCATAAAAACCTAAAGGAGAGGTGTCTAAGGAAGGGGAATGCTTCCACTGCGGTGAGACTGAGCATTGGAAGAGAAACTACAAGCTATACCTGGAAGAGGTGAAAAGGAAGAGAAGTGAGACTTTTGCCTCAGATATATATGTTATCGAAGTCAATTTATCTATCTCTTCTTCTTGGGTATTAGATACCGATTGTGCTTCTCACATTTGTACCAATGTCCAGGGCCTTCGAAAGACTAGATCATTGATGAAGGGTGAGGTGGACCTACGAGTAGGCAATGGAGCAAAAGTTACCGCTATCATTGTAGGGACATATTCCTTATCTTTGCCCACTGGGCTTATCTTGGAACTAGAAGAATGTTGTTATGTGTCTGCCTTGACTAAAAACATTATCTCCGTTTATTGTTTAGACAAGAAAGTTTTCTCATTTGTAATAAAGGACAAGTGTTGTTCCGTTTATTTACATGATATATTTTTTTGTAGTGCACACCATGTGAATGGTCTCTATCTTCTAGATCTTGAAACCCCAGTCTATAATATAAATACCAAATGGTTCAAATCTAATGATCTGAACCAAACATATCTCTAGCATTGTCACCTGAGTAACATAAATGAGATTCGCATATCCTAGCTCCATAAGGATGGATTACTGGACTCATTTGATTTTGAATCATATGAGATATACGAATCTTGTCTTCTAGGCAAGATGACCAAGATTCCATTTAGTGGACATGGCAAACGAGTTATTGATTTGTTATAACTCATACATACTAATGTATGTGGGCCTTTCAATGTAGCAGCTACAGGAGGCTATCAGTACTTCATTACTTTTACTGATGATTTCAGTAGATATGGATGTGTATCTTATGAGACACAAATATGAATTCTTTGAAAAGTTCAAAGAATTCAAGAATGAAGTACAAAACAAACTTGGTAAGAGTATTAAAGTGCTTCGATCAGATCGAGATGGGGAATACCTTAGCCAAGCTTTTCGTGACTATCTCATTGAGTTTGGGATTAGATCTCAACTTACTCCACCTGGAATACCATAGTGGAATGATGTATCAGAAAGGAGAAATTGTACATTATTAGATATGGTACGATCAATGATGAGTCACACAAATCTTCCTTCTTTCTTCTGGGGATACACTTTAGAGACGGCTGCTTTCATACTTAACCGCGTCCCATCTAAGGTAGTCATAAAGACACCATATGCGATATGGACTATGAAGAGTCCCAAGATATCTTTTATGAAGATTTAGGATTGTGAGGCTTATGTTCGACGTCAAGACTCCGACAAACTAGGCCCCAAATCAGACAAGTGCTACTTTATAGGATATCCTAAGGAGACGAAAGGATATTACTTCTACAATCCCACGCAAGGCAAAGTGTTTGTCGCTAGAAATGAAGTATTTCTAGAAAGAGAGTTCATCTCTAGAAGAACAAGTGGGAGTAAAATACATCTTGAAAAAAATTCAAGATCAAGATAGCACTGAGATGGAAATTGAACAGACACCACAAAGTGTTGTGGATGATGAGATTGTTAAACAAGAAGTTGTGGAGCAACAACCTGTTCAAGTAGACCAACCTCTTTGCAGGTCTGATAGGATACGTCATCAGCCTGAGAGATATCCATTTCTCTTGTATGACAATGATGATGCTTGTTGAGTTGAACAAGCCTACATCCTATCAGGAAGCTGTGATAAGCCCAAATTTTGAGAAATGGCTAGAGACCATGAGATCCGAAATGGAATCCATGTACACTAACCAAATATGGACTTTGGTTGATCCACCTGAAGGGGTCAAACCCATTGGGTGTAAGTGGATCTTTAAGAGAAAGACTGACATGGATAATCTTATACATACCTATAAAGGGAGATTGGTAGCTAAAGGTTTCAAACAGATTCATGGTATTGACTATGATAAAACTTTTTCACCAGTTGCGATGCTTAAGTCCATTCGGATCATGCTTGCTATTGCAGCTTACAACGATTATGAAATCTGGCAAATGGATGTCAAAACTGCATTTATGAATGGAAACCTCCTCGAGGATATGTACATGACGCAACCTGAGGGTTTTGTAGATCCAAAGCATGCTGGTAAGGTATACAAGCTGCAAAGGTCCATTTATGATTTAAAGCAAGCATCTAGAAGCTAGAATCTTTGATTCGATGATGCGATCAAACAGTTTGGTTTCATCAATAATGAAGATGAACCCTGTGTCTACAAGAGGGTTAGTGGGAGCATAGTTATCTTTCTTATCTTGTATGTTGATGACATACTTCTCATTGGAAACGACATCCCTACGCTGCAGTCTGTGAAGACTTGGCTTGGGAATTGTTTCTCAATGAAGGACTTAGGTGAAACAACCTATATTTTAGGCATTAAGATCTAAAGAGATAGATCCAAGAGATTGCTTGACCTAAGTCAAAGTGTATACATTGACAAGGTGCTTAAACATTTTGCCATGCAGCATTCCAAGAAGAGATTTATGCCAATGTCACATGGTGTGAGCCTTTCGAAGGCTCAATGCCCTTCTTCTAAGGAAGAAAGGGAACATATGGATCAGATCTTTTACGCATCTACTATAGGATCTATTATGTACGCCATGCTATGCACTCGTCCTGATGTCTCGTATGCTTTAAGCATGATGAGCAGGTACCAATCAGATCTAGGTGACAGTCACTGGATAGCCGTCAAGAATATTCTTAAGTACTTGAGAAGAACTTAAGAATATTTCTTGATATTTGGAGGCAATGAGGAGCTCGCTATAAAGGGTTACAGCGATGCTAGCTTCCAAACAGACAAGGACGATTACAGATCACAGTCAGGGTATGTCTTTTGTTTAAATGGTGGTGATGTGAGTTGGAAGAGTTCAAAGCAAGACACAGTTGTAGATTCTACTACAGAGGCCGAGTATATTGCTGCTTTTGATGCGGCAAAGGAGGCTATTTGGATCAGAAAGTTTGTTTCTGAGCTTGGTGTAGTTCCTAGCATCGTGAGCCCTATAGAGCTTTATTGTGACAACAACGGGGCTATAGCACAGGCTAAGGAACCTCGTTCTCACTAGTGTTCCAAACATATACTATGGCGGTATCATCTCATTCGAGAGATCATCGATAGAGGAGATGTGAGGATATGCAGAGTAGATACTGATGCTAACATTGCGGATCATTTGACCAAGGCTTTGGCATAGAGGAAGCATGATAGTCATACTAGGTCATTGGGTCTTAGAGATTACAGTGATTGACACTAGTGCTAGTGGGAGATTGTTAGTGTCATCCCTTAGTGTCAATTATGAGATGATTGATTAGGGATCATATGTATCATATTTCATTAATAACAGACAAAGATTGATTATTATATTTACTTTATGTGTGTGCCAGTAAATAAATATAATAATGCCTTTGAATAGTAGATTCTAATCTATAGTATATCAATTGGTAGAATTGATTATGTGAAGTTGTAGAGAACACTATTCTTAAACATTCCTAGTCAAGTATTATATTAATAGACAAAGGGATATATTGATACATTGAGACTAGCATGTAGGTCAATGGATGACTTGATCTCACAAGTCATGGATATGTGATATCACATTGACACATGAGTATATATATTGGAGAATATATGTACTGAATTGACCCCCCATGAGAAAGTGTCATGGATCGTTATATGAGTGTCATATACTTTCTCATGTGACTATTGGTATGAATAGTCCTTAGACCTGAAGTCACTACAGTTCCCTACATAAGGAGTTATTACTTTGGTATCGTCTAACGTCACACCATAACAGGGTGCACTATAACGGTGATCACTGGGTATGTAACGAATTATACGGAGGGATGTGAGTGATGTAGATGAGATCTATCCCTCCCATATGACGGGAGTGATATCTTTGGCCTCTTGATAGAGTATGATCACGAAATGCATGGTCATGCTCAAATAAGTTAATATGAGATATTGAGCTCATTTGTTTGAGTGAGTCTACTTGGGGATCAAGAAACATAAAGATCGATAAGGGGATGACACGATCTATGCCTCATTGATCGATCTAAGATATCAAGGATAGAAGGACACCGTCATACAAGATAATAGTCAAATAAAGGTTTTGTCGAATCTTGACATTTTCGTAACTTGGGTAGCAATGATGTATTGCTAGATGCCACTCATTACTTATGTGTCTAAAGTGATTTAGAGACATTGCCAACATTATGAAAACCTATAGGGTCACACACAAAGAACATGTTGTTTTGGAGATGACATTCATTTTAGTTTGACTAAATGAACCATTAGGCATTGAATTGGATTCATTGAAAGGATTGGATTTGAGTTAGACTCAAATTAAATGGCCGAATTTGAGTTGGATTCAAATTGATTTGACTTGAGTTGCACTCAAATCAATTTGGATGGAATAAATTCATCATGCATGATTAATGTGGATTAATCATGCATTGAAGAGGAAAAATCAAAAGTTGGATGAATGAACTCAAATTGATTTGACTTGAGTTGGAATCAAATCAATTTGGATGGTATAAATTCATCATGCATGATTAATGTGGATTAATCAAGCATTGAAGAGGGAAAACCAAGAGTTAGATAAAACCTCTTTTCATGCATGATTAATGTGGATTAATCATGCATTGAAGAGGGAAAACCAAGGGTTGGATGAAACCTTTCATATTCATGGGATGAATATAAAAAGGGGCCTTGGATCATGATGTGTTTGGTTGAAAATTGCCTTTGTTTTCCCCCTCTTCTTCCCTTGGCCAAAATTTTCTCTTGGCCTAGCATCTTTTGTGGTGTTTCTAGCACAACCTTTCTCCAAAGAGTATTCGTGTGGATACCATAGAGGCATGTACACTTGAACGTTCAAGAGATCCGACAGACGGTGGACAAGCGGGATAAACAAAGGGCACACATCAAAGGCATACCCTATAGGATAGGGATTTATAGATCTATTCTTTAGTATGAGTTTTCTTTCACATGGATCGCTCGAGGGATCCTTTTTCTGCTGCAATTTTCTTATTTATCGCATAGGATTCCCAACAGATGGCTCATCTTCTTGCTTCGATATTAAGGATGGTCTCTCCTCCCCCTCAATTCTAGAAGTGGAGACTTCCACAACTTCTTCTACCTCTTTCTCGGATGTTGAACATCTCTCAACTTCCAATTCTTCACGCTCTTGAGAGGATGATGGGTTTTCTTCCTCTTTGGGCTCCTTCTCTACTTGGTCCGGTGAAGGGTTTTCATGGAGTTTGGCTAGTTTACTTCATAATCCTTAACATCCCGATATTGACCTATCCTACATAATAGGTCATTAGGAATTAAATCAACTAAGAATTTTATTACTTTCTTGTTTTTTTTTTGAATTTTTGGACTTGTTCCTAGGTCAATTTCTTCATCTTGAGGAATCCTCCCTTCGGCCCTCTTGGATAATTGAATCCTTCCATCAAGATGGATCAATCTTCGATGTTCATCATGAGGAAGATTTTTATATTCTCCTTCCATTTGTCAAAACCCCCAATTTCGTAAAATCTATATGACGGTGGAGTGTTGATGTCACAACTTAATCCAAGACTTGGTTCCATCTTGCCTCTAGCATGCTCCCTTGGTTGTTAATCCTTGAAGAGCATCCTCGATCTGATACCACTTGATAGGATCGGATGGTGTCGCTAAAGGGGGGGGGGGTGAATAGCAATTCGCTTCGTTGCTTAGAATTCGTTCAATCGTGTTCGTCTACAAGACTTATTAGTGCTACGGAAACAAATAACGATAACAAAATACAACAAACACAAATGCACAATCAAACACAAAGATATAACGTGGTTCGGAACCTAGGGTTCCTACTCCACGGGTCGAGCTCAAGTGAGGTCTAGTGATGCACGCCACCACTAAATCTTCTCCTTCTCGACAATACGTCGGAGGTGAAGAAACCTCATACAAGTGATTACAATAGTAATACAATAATAAAATACAAGAAAATATAAGTATACAAATTAATGCAATGAAAAACTTTACAAGAGTGCTTCTGATTACTTACTTTGGATTGCTCTTGAAGGTCTAGAATGCAGCAGCAATTCCCCTTCAAAATCTCCCCAAAAATTGGTACAAAATTCTCCATCTTGAGCTGCTTTTATAACCTGCATCGAGCTGATTTCGCACCTAGCAATTGACTGCCAAAAGGTATCAGTCGACTGCCCACAATGTCGTTGTCTAACAATGACTTAATCTACGCTGAAAAAACTCCAATGAATATCACAACAGTTGATTGCCCTTATCAACAATCGATTGCTACCCGGCAGTCGACTGGCCAGTCAACTACCAAAGATTTTGTGCTCGTGTCTACTTAAATCAATCAACTGCCAAACCTTAGCAGTTGACTACTTGTGGACCAGTCGACTGCTAAACCCTAGCAGTCGACTACCAAGGCCATATATTAGTAGTTGAGCCTTGGTTGATTCCTTGACCATTTGACTGGTTATAATCCCAGTCGACTGATCCAAGTTGACTAGGATGCCAAGTGTTAAACCCTCGACCAGTCGACTGATCCATAACCCCAGTCGATCGATAAACCTCAAATATGAAATTTAACTCAAGTATGATCCCCTCATACTTGATATACCACCCTTAGCCTAGACCTAGGCCTTCTAGCCACCTCCATCAACCTCACGCCTATTGGATCCCTCCAAGTTATTCATCACTTGTTCATCCATATGCTAGCCTTCAGGTGCTTCCATCGGCCATTGTCATGCTAATCAGGTGTACTTTGCTAAGATACATTTAGACTTATGCTGCTAAGACACACGCTTGGATTTTACGCTGCTAAATATTGGACTTATGCCGCTAAGACTACAACTTGGATTTTACGCCACCAATATCACACCCTTGGACTTCCCAAATACTAAGTATCTATACTTGGACTTTCACCGCCAAAGATCACTTGGACTTTATGATGCCAAGCCTACACACTTGGACTTATGCTGCCAAGACAATACCTTTGGACTTTCCTTGTCAAGTACCCATCACTTGGATTTTACCATTGCCAAGACCCATGCTTGGGCTTTCCTTACCTAGACTATTCTTAGACTTCTCATGACAATCACATTATCAATCGTTTTGTTAAACATCAAAATACTACTCGAGTCAAACTCGAATCTGGTCAATCGTGATCTGGGTCGATTGCACCAACAAATTACACTTAGGAGGCTCCAAATAATATAATTATTCTAGTTTGAAGTGATTATGAGATTTTTAAGGCCCCTTTAGTGTTTAGAATTTTGAAATCTTGACACGATATGAATTAAGGGAGTTTAGAACTTTTTTGATAGTGTTAGTGAGTAAGTATGACAAGTTTAGGCCTTAGTGAGCTTATGTCAAATTATTCAAGGTTGTGAAGAATTTAAAAATTCATAAGTCTCAATTTAGACGGTAGAATCTAAGTATGAGAGCACGATTACACTTAAGAGATTTCCAATAGTGCAATAATATTGGCTTGAAGCGATTTTGACATTCTTAAGGTCATCAATGAGTTTCAATCAAAACTGATTATTGACTCTATAATATTCAAAATTTTAAAATCTTGACATAGTCTAAATCAAAGGAGTTCTAGGTGCCCTTTTGTAGTGCTGATAAGTAAGTATGATAAACCTAAGTTCTTTAATTAATTTATACTAAATTGTCTCAAGGTTATAAATATTTTAAAAATCCAAATCTAGATTTGTGGGAATATTATACGCAGAAGGCTCTCAGGAGTGTAATTGTTTTGGTTTGAAATGATTATGAAATTTTAAGACCATCAAAAAGTTTTGATCAAAACTCGTTGATAGCTTTAGACATCTCAAAAATATCGAAAAATTGAATGGAAAAAGATGATGGATGGATGGAGGAGACTTCTATATGAAAGAGAGTTTAGTCCCACATTGATAGTTGAGAGACAACTTGGTTGATTTATATTGTGTCATAGCACTTTTGATTGTGAACATGTATGAGTGAGAGACTCTTTCTCACGTGCGCACTCGTAGGGGGTGCAAATCCAAGGCTCGAATTGCACTAAATCTTGGTGACTCATGTGCGAGCGCGACCTACGCGTGTTGAATGACGGACCGATTGGGACATAATTTGTCCAATCCTGGGAAATAGATGCCCATCAAATATCAAAAGTATTGTTGGAGGGGACAAATCTATTTTAAGAAAACTATGTAAAACATATAGAGGAATCGTTGATCTCTAGAGGGGGGGGGGTGAATAGCGAAATGCATCGTCACTCGATGGAATTCGTTTGAGTTTGTCTACAAGGCTTGTTATGCACAGCAGAAATAATAATAAAGCAATAACAAAATAGACAAACACTCACACTACACAAAGATGTAACGTAGTTCGGAACTTAGGGTTCCTACTCCATAGGTCGAGCTCAAATGAGCTCTATTGATGCAAACTACCACTAATACACTCATTCTCGGTGACAGCGGAGGTGGAGAAACCTCGTACAAATGATTACAAAAGTAATACAAGAGATACAAAAAAATACAAAGAAATACAAGAACTATGTATAGAACACTTTACAAATGCGAGCTTTGAATGCTTTTCTTATTGGTTGCTTGGATGAGCTTGAAGGACCCTGAAATATACTAGCACTTCGCCTTAAATCATCCAAGGAACCTCTCAAGAACCATGGCCAAAATCCTCCATGAACTGCTCCTTTTATGACCTGCATCGGGCTGATTCCACGCCTGACATTGCCTCTGATGTCATTGTCTCTCTTAATCACGTTGTCATTCGAATGACATACGCTGCCAAGCGATGGTGATTGCTCAGTTGTCTACTAAGCTTTCTATACTCATGGCCACAAACAATAGTCGACTGCCCTCCATGGCAGTCGACTGCCCAAATCTGACAGTCGACAGCCACGACCACTTGGCCACAGTCGATCGCCAGTCGACTCTCGACCACTCGATTAGTCATAATCCCAGTCGACTGCTCAGAGTCGACTCGACTGCTAAGTGTCAAAACACTTAACTAGTTGACTCGTCCATAACCCCAGTCGACTGCTAAAACTTAACCATGAGATTTACCCCAAGTATGATCCCCTCATACTTTCTAGACCACCCTTTGCCTAGACCTAAACCTTCTAGCCACCTCCATCAGCCTCATGCCTATCAGATCCCTCCAAGTCATCCATGACTTGTTCATCCATACGTTAGCCTTCAAGTGCTTCCATCAGCTATTGTCATGCTAATCGGGTCTACACCGTCAAGGCATATTTGGGCTTATGCTGCCAAGACACACACTTGAACTTTACACCACCAAATATTGGACTTATGCTGCCAAGACTACCGCTTAGACTTTACGCCGCCAATATCACACCCTTGGACTACCTTTGCCAACTCCATATTGGACTTTCCAATTGCCAAGACCCATGCTTGGACTTTCCATTGCCAAGTACCCATGACTTGGAATTTCCAATTGCCAAGACTCATGCTTGGACTTTCCATGACAATCACTGTAACGCCCGCCCTTATCTGCTCTCAGGGCGGCGCTACTTTACTATTTTTTTTTAACATGTTATCATAACTTAAATCTTCTTTTGCACATGCGTCACATATCATATTCATAATCAGCATGTTAACATATCTTGTCACATTTCTAACTTGCATAACATAAAGAGTCATTCATGAGTTCTTAAGTAATTGAACAGTAACATAAATAAGCATCATCCAACATGATACTAAGGATTCATAAGTCTTATAAGCGGAAGCAAAGTCTTAAGTGGTTCATTGTGCATGTAATATAAGCAGATAGTAACAGGGTCTTTCTCCACCATGCCACTATCACACACACTTGGCCCTTCCTGCTACTTCCTCTAGTTCAGGTTTCCTTTATCTGCAGTATACGGACAACATAAACTATAAGCATATAGCTTAGTAAGATTCTTGCCTACTCACAAAGCCACAAACTTCATCAAGCAATTAGAAACATGAGCATACTAGCATAAATAGCCTAAGTGTTTCATAGCAACACTAATCAACAACATACCCACGAAATAAAAAAAACCTAAGCATGACATAGAGATTACATCAGCATGTTAAGCATAATTAAATCTAAGCAGGGCATAATTTAACATAAGCATTCATAACATTGTAAATCTTAGACATGCATAAAGTACATAATCACAAATATTCTTAACTCAACTATAAGCATCATAACTTCATAAAATCTAACATGTATAAAGGACAAGTTCATAAGCATTCATAACATAAGTATCCGTAACATCATAAATCTTAAACATGCATAAAGTCCATAGTCACAAATATTCTTAACTCAACTATAAGCATCATAACTTCATAAAATCTAACATGTATAAAGGACAAGTTCATAAGCATTCATAACATAAGTATCCGTAACATCATAAATCTTAAACATGCATAAAGTCCATAGTCACAAATATTCTTAACTCAACTATAAGCATCATAACTTCATAAAATCTAACATGCATAAAGGACATAATCATAAGCATTTTTAAACTTAACCATAAGCATTCATAGACTTTAACATAAGCATGCACAATTTCATAAAAGTCTTTTCTTTTCAAAACATATACATATAGATACTTCAACATAATCATAACTTGCTTGGGGGGCCCCAGGTTAAGTACCACATAATGCGCATTCCCTAATAGGCTGGGGTAGCGAGCCACCAGACCTACTAGAGCAAGACCTCTTACGTCTTACCAGGGCAAGACCTCTTACGTCTTCTTATGTCCCTATGGATTTGATTAACGACCACTTGACGGGTCGGATACTTAACCTCTTACAAAGTAAAATACTTAATTCCTTTCTTTCTTGTCTTATCATAAGGAGAGCTCTTAATCCCTACTTGAAAGGGAAGCATCTCCATCTTATCTTATCATAAGGAGAGCTCTTAATCTCTACTTGAAAGGGAAGCATCTCCATCTTATCTTATCATAAGGAGAGCTCTTAATCCCTACTTGAAAGGGAAGCATCTCCACCTTAGACATTTCATAGCATACATGCATTCATAACATAAAGGGGTCCTAAAGCACAAACATGTTCATCACATAAGCATATTTCATAGGCATATTCATGGCATATTAAATCATAAAACATGTTCATCACATAGGCATATTCATGGCATATTAAATCATAAAACATGTTCATCACATAGGCATATTTCCTAGGCATATTCATGGCATATTAAATCATAAAAACATGTTCATCACATAGGCATATTTCCTAGGCATATTCATGGCATATTAAATCATAAAGCATGTTCATCACATAGGCATATTTCCTAGGCATATTCATGGCATATTAAATCATAAAACATGTTCATCACATAGGCATATATCATAGCATAACTTCATAAGGGGCATTTTCATGAAACCCTAACCCTAAAACCATGGGTGGCCGAAACTTATAGGGGCACAAGGCTTGGGTTTTTGTCACCTAAATTCATTCATGTAGGCATATATCATAGCATAACTTCATAAGGGGCATTTTCATGAAACCCTAACCCTAAAACCATGGGTGGCCGAAACTTATAGTGGCACAAGGCTTGGGTTTTTGTCACCTAAATTTATTCATGTAGGCATATATCATAGCATAACTTCATAAGGGGCATTTTCATGAAACCCTAACCCTAAAACCATGGGTGGCCGAAACTTATAGGGGCACAAGGCTTGGGTTTTTGTCACCTAAATTTATTCATGTAGGCATATATCATAGCATAACTTCATAAGGGGCATTTTCATGAAACCCTAACCCTAAAACCATGGGTGGCCGAAACTTATAAGGGCACAAGGCTTGGGTTTTTGTCACCTAAATTTATTCATGTAGGCATATGTCATAGCATAACTTCATAAGGGGCATTTGCATGAAACCCTAACCCTAAATTCCTTGGTTGGCCGAAACATATATGGCCATGAGTTGGGTTTTTGGCACCTAAAAATCCCTACTTGATGCCTACACTCTATGAACATAACCTTAGAATCAAGTTCATGCAACCCTAACCCTAAAAGCTTGGGTTGGCCGAAACATGTAAGGGCTAAACTCCTTGGACTTTTGACCCTAAAGATTCCTACTTGAAGCATACAACCCATAAAAATTTCCCTAGTAGCATTTTCATGAATCCTAGCCCATAAACTTAGTTAGCCGAGACCTAGGGGGCTACAACTTCATATTTCTTTCATGTAACCTATCCTACAAAACTAATATACTGCAGGTGAGGGAATCTTACATCCTTCGCTTGCTTGTAGTGGGTAGTTGACCTTATGGAAGCCAAGAACTAGCTTCTCCTTGCTTGGATGAGGTTCGGCCAAAGGTGAAAATGGAGAGGGGGAGAGATGGGTTTTCGGTGAGGAAGAAGAAGGGAAGAAGAAGTGGCCAAGTGGAAACTTCCTTCTTCTTTATAAAGGGAGGAAGAGAAGTTTCTCTTCTCTTTTCCATGCCCCTTCATTTACCCTCATCACACTTATCTACAATTTCCCCTCTTCTTCTAATGATATAATCCTATTGGGCTTCTGGTTAGTGGGTGCATCTATAGGGCTTAGCTATCTCTAGAGGTTTGGGGTTCAATTCCTAGGCCTTGCATCTCTTTTTGGCTATTTTCTTTTATTTTTCGAAAAAGCCCACATCAAGCCCATTATTGTAAAGCCAAAAACTCTCGTAAAATTGCTAGAAATTTTACGGGCGTTACAATCACATTGTCATACATTTGTTGAACATCAATGAAAATTATATTGTCATATGTTTTGTCAAATATCAAAATACTACTCGAGTCAAACTAGAGTCTGGTCAATCATGACCTGGGCCACTTGCACCAACAATCCCCCTCTTTTTGATGTTTGACAAAAACCACAAAAACCTTTGAGTTAGACAACCTAACTCAATTCTTCCAATTCTCCCAATTAGCCAATTCTCAAATTTTCCCCTCTTTTAACATACATCAAAAAGTCTCTCCCCAAGGGTATCAATATCTCATATACCAATGAGAACTTACAATCTTCCCTTGGTCCAAAAACATCTAGGATGCCTTCACTCTTCCTAGTGATAAATCACATATCACTAAATGAGAGGCAATCCTCACTTCTCTAATTTTTCCCCTTTGGTGAACACAATGAGGGTTTCCAAAACCCTTCGTGTCTCCCCCTTTGAGGAATACACATCCATCATCCCAAGATAGATAACCCCCCTAAAGGCTTGCTCCCTCTTGACCATTGCACCAACAATGTCATTGGAGAGTCCCTAAGCCTATAGGAACACTAAACCATCAAAATTAAGGGAAAAATTTCAATTAAACTTGAACTTTCACACACCTTAAAATTCGATTCTCACCCTAAACAACTCTCCTAATCCATTTCTAATGTATTTTTACCCTTCCAATGCTTTCCAAAGCATATCCTAGGGTTAGGAGTAGTTAGGGTAGCCTAACATGGCTGAAACATGGGATAAACAACATTGTTTACTCGAAATTAGCCTTGGCAGTCGACTCGATCAGCAACCAATCGACTGCACTTAACGCCAATCGATTGCCCAAGGCGACAGTCGATTGATTTCTGCAGCTACAAAAATCCAGAAATCAGAATCCAAATTCTAAAAATCATGAAAATTCATATGTATAATACTTATATCAATCATTATGGGTGAAAAATATTTGAAAAATAAAAAACTCAATAAATAGTGAGATTGATACAAAGCTCAAAAACAAAGATAACTTCAATGTTTTGAGCCTACTTTGTTTCACCTTCATCAATGGTGACTTCTATCAAAAGATATGTTTCACTAAGGGTTTTTTCAAAATGATTTTGAAATGATTTTAAAACCTTATATTGGACCATGATATATGAGCTCAATTACATGACTTGCACATTAGTTTTCTCCATGATCCATCATTAGATTGAAATGAGTTTGAGTTCATCTAGATGCAATATTTATGCACCTTGAACCTAACTCACTCTCCTAATATCTCAGATGTGTCTAGAGTGTATCAATACACACACATGTCAATTTGATATGAGATGTGAGTTTTGGTTATCCTAGACTATGGTCTCATGCATTTTTCTAGGCAACTCTATTTGATTCCCTTATACATGGGACTTCAATTCATGTCATTGGCCTTAAATTAATTTTAATTAACCTAAATACATAAATTATGATTATGGTATAAAATGATAGCATACATAAGCATGTGCCAATAATCATAATGTCATGACATATAAATAAAATCTAAACACACATGACATAAAACCTAAACATTATCATGATATTTTAAAATATTAAATGAAGTATGATGTCATGACATGACAAGGCAAACAATGCATGGCAAGTATAAAATACAAAGGTATATAATACCTAAGTGTCAAGCTCAATTTGTCATTTGTTAAAAATTAAACCCAATTTGCCATAATACCACTCATCTCCCAAGTGTGCCAAAAACCCAATTTTCCACGATCTCTAAACCTAATTGTGTCAATTTGATCAACTTTTCAAACTTCTTCAATTTTATTGGCACATTATAAAATCTTTTGGGATATAAATTCAACCTTATTTCCAAAGTATCCCATTACCTTGGAAATGTCCTAAGTATCAACTTTGCTATGGTTAGGTTAACTATCCATCCATTCAAGATTGACACAACCTAACCCATCTAGCATTAAGGGATCACACTTCTAGGAACCCAATACCTATTGAAGCTTCTTAGATTTACTAAGTACTCACTAGGGATATCTTCCCTTAGTACCTTCCTAATGACCCTCTTAGGCTTGGAAGCCTTGGTCATTTTGGTTTTGTCAAGGTTAACCCTAGGGATTGCCTCTCTAGTAACCTTCTTAGTGGTCTTCTTAGGTTTCATGGAAACCTTGGCCACTAGACACCTACCATGGTTAACCTTAGGGGTGACCTCCCTAGTAACCTTGGTTTTCCTAGACTTATATTTAGTTCCATAGTCAAATGGAACATTGTGGTAGGTCTCCTTGGGCATAGGTTTGTGACTCAAACCTTTCTTGCCCCTAGATGGTTCTTGTCTTCTAGACCCTAGGTTTTGACTCCTAGACCCTTTAATTGAATTTGTCATTTTTGCAAGGATCTTCTCTAATTTTTCAAGTCTTGACCTCAATACTTGGTTTTCTAACTCTAATTGCCCAATTTTTGAATTTTCATCTATTCTTTGGGCATTGCGCTTTCTTTTAGGCATATGTCTACCCTTTTTAGGGTTAATGCCTAAATGATTTTCTACCTTTCTAATTGCTTCCTTAGATAGAATTGTTCTAGGGTTATTTGTTCTAGATTTATCCTTAACCCTAATATCACATGATTTAGCACCTAAACAATAATCTCTATTTCTAACATACTTTTCATGATTATGCACAATTGCAAGAGTATTAAAATTACTCCTATCATGCTTTTGATTATTATGTATATAAGAAGTATTATTGAAATATACCATAGGGTTTGCCTTAGCTCCCCCTACATGTGTAGCTCCTCTCTTGGGGCATTGGCTTCTATAGTGGCTCCATTGTTGACATTTGAAGCACACCACGTGCTCCTTGCTCTTACTTATTGGGGATGTAACATCCTTTGACTTATCCTTGACTTTAGGTGCCGATTGAGTCTTCTTGACTCGCTTTGGACACTTGTTCTTGTAGTGTCCTACTTCCCTACACTCAAAATACACAATATGATTTTTATTTCTAATTATCGTGCTTGAGTTACCTTCCATGGTAGAGGAATTTTGAACTTCTTCAGCTCTCTCGGATGTTAATGCTTCTTCTTGATTTTTCTCCGGAGTGGATGATCTCTCTTCCCCCTCAATCCTAGAGGTGGAGACTTCTTCAATTTCCTCTTCCAATCCGGATGTTGAGCATCTCTCAACTTCTGAATCCTGAAGCTCTTGGGATTATGATGAACACTTCTCTTCTTCCTTATCTTGGACCGATACGGGATTTTCGTGGAACTTGACCAACTTATTACACAACTCCTTAGCATCCCTATAACCTCCTAATCTAGACAAAATATCATTAGATATCAAATTTACTAACATGTTTATTACCTTAACAATTGTCTCGAATTTTTGCCATTGCTCCTCAGTTCACCTCTTCATCTCGAGATTTTCTCCCTTCTTTCCCCTTGGAGCATCGAATCCTATAATCATAGCAAACCAATTTTCTATATTTGACATTAGAAAATATTCCATCCTACCTTTCCAATACTTAAAATCTTCGCGGTCGAAGGCGAGTGGAATTGTTATGTCATCCCCCAATCTCTCGTTGAGCTCAATTTTCTCCTCCTCCAACACGCTTGCTCCCCTGATTGTTAATTCATAGAAGAGCTCTTTGCTCTGATACTAATTGCAGAGGAATCATTGATCGCTAGGGGGGTGAATAGTGAAATGCATCATCGCTCGATGGAATTCATTCATGTTTGTCTACAAGGTTTGTTATGCACAACGGAAATAATAATAAAGCAATAATAAAATAGACAAATACTCACAATACACAGATGTAACGTGGTTCAGAACTTAGGGTTCCTACTCCATGGGGCGAGCTCAAATTAGGTCTAGTGATGCAGACCATCACTAATACACTCCTCGGTGACACATCGGAGGTGGAGAAACCTCGTACAAATGATTACAAAAGTAATACAAGAGATACAAGTAAATACAAAGAAATACAAGAACTATGTAAAGAACACTTTACAAATGTAAGCTTTGAATGCTTTTATTGTTGGTTGCTTGGATGAGCTTGAAGGACCCTGAAATGCACCAGCACTTCGCCTCAAATCGCCTAAGGAGCCTCTCAAGAAACCATGACTGAATCCTCTATGAACTGCTCCTTTTATGACCTACATCAGGCTGATTCTGCACCTAGCAGTCGACTGCCTACAGTGTCGTTGTCTGACAATGAGCTTAATTCACGTTGACATTCCAACCAACGAATACACTAACAGTCGACTATCATTACCATCAGTCGACTACCAAGCCCGTAGTTGACTGTCAATCATCTACAGAGCTTTCTATGCTCGTGGCCACAAATAGCAGTCGACTGCTCTCCATGGCAGTCGACTGTTTGAACACTTAGTCGTAGTCGATCGCCAGTCGGCTCCTGATCAGTCGACTGGTCATGATCCCAGTCAACTGCCAAGGACACTTGGCCACATCGATTGCCAGTCGACTGGTCAGAATCCCAGTCGACTGCTCAGAGTGGACTCGGCTGCCAAGTGTCAAAGTACTTGACCAATCGACTCGTCCATAACCCCAGTCGACTGCTAAACCTCAACCATGAGATTTACTCCAAGTATGATCCCCTCATACTTACTAGACCACCCTTAGTCTAGACGTAAGCCTTCTAGCCACCTCTATCAGGCTCATGCCTATCAGATCCCTCCAAGTCATCCATGACCTATTTATCCATACACTAGCCTTCAGGTGCTTCCATCGACTATTGTCATGCTAACCGGGTCTATACCGTCAAGGCATATTTGGGCTTACGCTGCCAAGACATACGCTTAGACTTTATGTTGCCAAACATTGAACTTATGCTGCCAAGGCTATCGCTTGGACTTTACGCAGCCAATATCACACCTTTAGACTTCCCTTGCCAACTCCATGTTGGACTTTCCAATTTCCAAGTCCATTCTTGGACTTTCCATTGCCAAGTATCTATGACTTGGACTTTCCAATTGCCAAGACCCATGCTTGGACTTTCCATGCCAAGACCTATGCTTGGACTTTCCATGACAATCACATTGTCATATGTTTGCCGAACATCAATGACAATTACATTGTCAGACATTTTGTTAAACATCAAAATAATACTCGAGTAAAGCTCGAGTCTGGTCAATCATGACCTGGGCCGATTGCACCAACAAAACACATGTCTTAACATCTGTTTTACACAATTGGAACTGTCCCAATTAATCATGGGAAAAATGCAAAGAAGTTCATTGGATTGGAATTCGAGTGGTGGTAATAGAAAATATTTTTCTACTTAACCACACTAAACCTGACTCAAGTTTTGACTGAGGATCATCATAAGGTACTTGAGGGTACGAGTAATACTCAGACCTTCAATGTTGTGAAAGCATGGAACCACTCGAAGTTTTTTTTTGTAGAAACTACATCCTCAATTGCTTAGATGATGCACTGTCAAATGTGTATTGTACAAAGAAATCGATTAAGTAACTATGGAAATCCTTAGACAGAAAATACAGAACGAAGGATGTTAGGGCCAAAAAGTTCATTATTGGTCAATTCCTGGACTATAAAATGGTAGACTCTAAGATGGTGATTAGCCAGGTCCAGGAGCTTCAGGTGATCCTGCATAAGATTCACTCAGAAGGCATGATATTAAGTGAAACCTTCCAAGTGACTGCTATCATAGAAAAGCTACCTCTTGGATGGAAGGATTTCAAAAATTATCTAAAGTATAAGAGAAAGGAGATGAACATCGAGGAACTCATTATTTGACTCCAGATTGAGGAAGACAATAGGAGCTCCAAAAAATGATCATTCACTCAAGTGGTTGTTAAAGTCAACATGGTTGAGCACGGTGAAAACTCGAAACGGAAGAAATCGAAGTCTTCTCAGATGGAACCTAGAGGAGGCATCAATAAAAAGTTCTATGGGAAATGCTTTAACTGTGATCGAGTGGGTCACAAGTCTTTAAAATGTAAGCAACCGAAGAAGAAGCAGGAGGCTAACTTGAGCGAGGGACTAGACATGGATCTTTGTGCCATGGTCTCCAAGGTGAACCTCATAGGCTCAAACCCACAACAGTGGTGGATCGATACTAGTTCCACCAAATATGCATGTTACAACAAAGAGTTTCTCAGTAACTTTGAAGAAATCATAGACGGAGATAAACTAAATATGGGAAATCAATAACCTCGGAAATCAAGGACCATGGGAAAGTGGTGTTAAATATGACCTCAGGCAAGGAACTAACTCTAAACAATATGTTGTATGTTCTGAAAATTCGACTAGTGATTGTCACTGTGGAATATGAAAGTATATCAAATGAATATAAAAATTACTTTTCTAAATGAGGATTTAGAGGAGTAAATTTACATGGAGAAACCTAAATGGTTTTCTACTACAGGGTAGGAAAATAAGGTGTATGCAGATTGGTCAAGTCATTGTATGACTTGAAACAAGCTTCAAAGCAATGACATGAAAAATTTGACAATGTCATTATAGATAGTGGATTTAAAATCAATGATGGTGAAAAATGTATTAACAGTAAAAACACTGAAGATGACTTTGTCATCTTATGTATTTATGTAGATGACATATTTATCATTGAAAATAATGATAAGATAATTAAATCCACTAAGGGAATTTAGAACTCAAGATTTGACATGAAGGATATGGGCCTTGCTAATGTAATTCTAGAAATTAAAATTTTTAGAACATCAAAAGGACTTGTTTCATATCAGTCCCATTATATGGACAAGATTCTTGAAAGATTTAATAAAAAAGACACTACATTAGCTCAAACTCTAATAGATGAAAGTCAACATCGATCTATCGAAAAATCAAAGAGTGTATATCCCTTAAGTAGAGTACTCGAGTGATTGGAAGTCTGATATACTTGATGAGTTGTACACTACTAGACTTAGCCTATGCAGTGGGTAAGTTGAGTTAATTCACTAGTAATCCTAGTGTTGAACATCGAAAAGGACTAATAAGAGTATTGAAATACTTAAGATATACTTATGATTATGGACTGCACTATGATATCCGATTTAGTCGAAGGATACAATGATGCAAATTGCATATCTGAAGTAAAATACTCGAAGTCTACAAGTGGATATTTATTCACTTTAGGAGGTGTAGTTGTTATATGAAAATCTTCTAATCAAACCATAATAACTAGATTTACAATGAAGTCTGAGTTTGTAGCCCTTGAAAAGTGTGGTAAAGAGGCTGAATTGTTACGACAATTCTTATAAGATGTTCCAAGATGGCCAAAATCTATGTCGACAATTTACATATATTGTGATAGTTAGTCAGCAATTGGATGGGCACAGAGTCATTTGTAAAATAGTAAGTCTAGACATATGCGTCGTAGACATAACACCATTAAACAACTACTCCCAATGGGAATTATCACTATTGACTATATAAAGTCAAAGGATAATTTACCGGATCCGCTAACCAAAGGGCTAAATAGAGAGTTAGTTGCAAGTTCGTCACGTGCAATGAGATTGTTGCTGTGGAACAAGTTAGTGCAAAGGAAATCCAACCTATGCTGACTGGAGATCCCATGAACTAGATTCAATAAACAACCTAATTGCATCAACGAAGTAAGATCACAATGGGGGAATTATCCTACGAACCAATGATACTCATCAAGGATGAAGTTTATACATGTAGCTTTTAATGATCCTTATGCTTGTGAGCGGAGTAATGTGGGTTAAGATATCACCTATGTGAGAGAGAAGTGGGGTCGCTTCGAAGAGATTTGGAAGACATAAATCTTAAACCCTATCGCTGAACTAGACATGTTCATGGCTAAGAATGAATACACTCATGAGAACTAAATTATATCAAAGAAAGTGCTCAGTGAAATATGCCAATATTTATACAAATGACCGAATAGTTCAAAGACATAATGTCTACTAATCAACTAGTAAGTAAACATATCCTGACAAAGGGAAGGTTTAAAGGGTAAAACCTGCCTATCCTATATAAAACTTAACTATCGAAAGTTATCACATACCCTTTTTTATTCATGTGGGGGATTATTAGAAATTTTAATGAAAAAAATGATGGATGAATGGAGGAGACTTCTATATGAAAGAGAGTTTAGTCCCACATTGATAGTTGAAAGACAACTTGGTTGGTTTATATTGAATCACAACACTTTTGATTGTGAACATATATGGATGAGAGGCTCTTTCTCATGCATGTGCCGGCAGGGGAGTGCAAATCTAGGGCCCGAATTGCACTAAATCCAGGTGACTCATGTGCAAGTGCGACCTGTATGCATTGAATTATGGACCGATCGGGGCATAATTTTCCCAAGCAAATCAACCTACATTTTTCCATCTGATTCTATTTTTGTTATCTATTTAAGAGCATAATGTACGCTTTAAACCATCGATATTAAATGGTTGGATATTAATGGTATTGGCATTATGAATAACTCAAACAAAACGATCGGTAAACGACTAATGTTAAAATCAAATAGTCAAAGGCAATAAAAAAGATCTTTACTGTGTTATTAATTGGAAATATGTTTCAAAGCCTATATAAGTAGACTGCTTCTTGAGACAATAGAGATAAACAACCTGAGACATCATTCTCCCCTTTTGTGATGGCCTTTAGGTGTACGTTCAGCTCGCCGTCAACAACTTATGTTTAATTGTGTCCACGGTTTCATCGTAGTATCCTAGAAAATAGACTTTCATCGAACCTCGAAAGCACTATTGGAGGGGATGAATCTTTTTTAAGGAAACTATATAAAACATAGGCCGTAGCATCTCACCCAGTAGTTATCTTGCCTTACTTCCCGACTCGACAGTCAGTCTATTTTTTGACTTGACAGTCAGCTTATTTTGCTTCCCGACTCAGCAATCGATCAACTTCCCGATTCGGCACGTACGCAACCGACTTACTCTACTTCCCAACTTGATAGTCAGTTTGCTACGCTTTTCGGCTTGGCAGTCAACTTGTTTTGCTTCCCGACTCGGCAGTCGACTAACTTTACGACTCAACAGTTTGCTTAGTCTACATCCCAACTTGGCAATCGCCTTGCACTACAAAAATACATCAAAATAGCGATGAAATTTAACAACAAAAATAGTTTCTTGCAAATCTGAAATGAAATTTGAGATGAATTATTAAATCATCGCAAATTAATAACGATATTTGCAACAAAATGTTTTTGTCCCAAACATAGTAATATTTGCAAAAAATTAAATTTCATCGCAAATATCATCGCTATTTTACAACAAATTTGATTTTCGCCACAAATTTGCTAGAATAATCAAATTTATTGCAAATTTTTGCAATGAATAAGGAATTCATTGCTAACTTTGCAATGAAATCTAGATTCGTTGAAAATGTTTGCCACAATTAAGAATTCGTCACAAACTTTGCAACGTATTCTAGATTTGTTGCAAATTCTTCCATGAAAATGGAATTCGTCACTAAATTTTGCAGCAAATTCTATTTTCGTCGCAAAATTTTCAATGATTTCAAAATTTGTTGCAAATTTTACAACGAAAAAGTTTCGTTAGATTTTTTAAATTTTGCGAAGAATCTCATCTTTCATCGCAGAATTGGCAACGAATTTGAAATTCATCGCCAATTTTGCGACAAATATAAAATTCGTCGCTAAATTTGCAATGAATTTCAAATTCGTCACCAATTTTGCGACGAATATTAAATTCATTACTAAATTTTTAACGAATTTCAAATTTGTCATCAATTCTAGGACGAATTTTATATTTCATTGTAAATTTACGATGAAATTTACAACAAATATATTTTGTCACCAAATTCCACTATAATTCTTCCTCCTTTCCTTTCTCCCGATCATCCTATGTCTGCACCACAGGTACTCTCACTTCTCCCTCTCTCTCACTCGATCGACGTCGACATCGCCCCCAGTAGGTCGATGTCGATCGACCGATGATACCACCTGTTGGGGCATCCCCAAGCGGGAGCGACACCCCCAATTGGGGCATCCTTGCATGGGGGAGTCGCCCCCTGCCAGGGAAATGCCCCTACTGGGGCGTCCTCGAGTGGGGGTGATGCCCGCCTTGGAGGCAACACCCCCTTCTAGGGCGTCCCCAAGTAGGGGTGACCCCCCCCTGCGAGGGAGACACCCTCCTACTGGGGTGTTCTCGAGCAAATGAGATGCCCCTTGCAAGGGCGATGCCTCCCTGCGGTGTCCCCGTGCGAGGGGCATTTATTGGGGCCCTCTACTAGCCCAGCGACATACCCTGCTAGCCTAGCGATGCTCTCCTATGGAGCCGACACTCTCTACTGGCCAGTGACGCCATCTACTGGCCACCGATGCCCTTTGCTGACCATCGACACCCTCTGCTGGCTGGCGATGCCCCCTGTTAGCCTAGCAACGCCCCCTTGCAGGGTCGATGCCCCCTGCTGGCCGACGATGCCTCCTATTGGGCAAGCGACACCCCCCTGTGGGGTCAACACCCTTGCTGGTCGACGAGGTCCCCTTGTCATGCCCCGAGGGAGTCCCTGCCAGACAAAAATCCGACAGCATCTCCCCTGTACGGGTGACAATTCCAATTTACATACAAGGCCTACACGACCACTATACATCGGTCAACACGACCAAAATCCAAACACACACGCAGATAATAAATTAGCCCTCTGGCCAACTATCAAAGAAAAAGGTAAACAGTCTACATAACTAGAATTACCCCCTCTGCCATCTGGGCAGGAATACTCAACCAAAACCAATCGAAATAAATCCGATCAAAGGTCCCTAAGGACATACCAAAACATCCACAGGTATAAATATCCAACGCCTGTCCTAAACATATATTCTAATCAAAATATTCAAAATCGTAAACACAAATAACAAATAGAACTTTCACGACGAGTGGGGTTTGGCAGCTGGACTCTCTTGACAGCTTCATCCTGAAATAGATATAAATCAACGGGGTAAGTTCAAAGAACTCAGCAGGTATAGTCGATATGCAAAGTAAGATATAGCTAACAATAAAAATCAGGCCGGTACAGTCTCACATAAAATAGGGTATGCAAGCAAGAAATACAAAAGAACTGTACTTACCTGAATCTCCTACTCTGATATAGGAGCATGTGCCTGACTAGAAGTAATAAAGTCATCACCATATATAAATATGAATCTTGTATGCATGACAATCATATGCAACATCTAAGGCATCAATAAAAATGCAACAAACACAATACAAATGCTATTCATGCAAAATGCATGCTGTGCAAATGACATGGTCACCCCTGACGCCAGTCAGCCGCCTCACACGCGATGGTGATGCCGAGTGGGTAGGGATATGACAACTGTGCACTCTGCCATCACTGCTCCTGAGTGACCGAGTGGAGAGGATGCTGTCAGAGTACACATATCCTCCTACCCCAAAACGAGTAGGGGAGCTAAGCTCTCATCTCCCGGTGTCATAGACCAGAGGAGGGATCCCTACCCGCTACCACGCTGCCTCATCGCTACCCATGAGCGGACCAGCGGAGCCTGACAGAGCAACTGCACACAAACTCCTGATGTACCACTAACCCATGAGTGATAGTGTGTGCAGGCCATGTAACTGGCTGCGAGCTCAACTATAAAGGAACCCCGTCCAGCCAGCATGCAATAATGTAAGATGGTGCATGATACTAAAGCATGTAAATCCAACTAAAAATACCTATCCAAATAATATGCACAATCAATAAGTGCATATCTATGATCCAAGTAACTATGATCCAAATAAAACAGGGAAGATATAATCATACTGATCAAATGCATGTATCTAGTAGGCACAAAAACAGACTAGGCATATAAACATGAAAATTATTGCAAGCTATCCTAACTAGCATATCAACATAACTATATCTAGGAGATAAGTCAAAATATCCGCCTGAATAAAAATGTCCGCAAGAATGAAATCGTCACGACCGGGAACCTGCCTCGTGACTAAAACCAGCATAATGCATAACTATTGTTAAGCACAAAATACCATTAACCGACAAATCGAATAGTTAATCGATTCCTTCCATAACCAATTAATCTAAAGTAAATCCATCAAATCCAAGCACACGACAACGTGCTAAATTACTACTATGTATCCCCAAGTAAACCCTCAACCCCTAGATCACAAATTGTGATTAACTCTTCAATCCAAGAACATATCCTTGCAATTAATCTCACCATGATCAATACTCATCATATAAAAATATTATCGATAATGGCAACAATCATCATAGTATTACAATGATATAATCTTTGGTTGCACCTCAAAAAAATCAATCAATCAATCTCAACCCAAAATAGATCTATCCCACAGATCAAAATTTATCCGAAATCAATCAACAATCTAATCTCCACTGAATAACTACAATTAACCGAATAACACAATAAAATCATGTTTACTGGCCCTAGAATCCCACCGGCAACCAATCCTTTCCCCAAATCAGATCCCCAACTCAATTAATTATCATCACTTAACGCTGTTCCACCATAAACATAGCCTGAACACATCCCCCAACTCCCACCATCCAAAATAATCTCCAAACATAAACATCACAACCAACTCCCCAGATCAAACATCCAACCACAGATACAAAAATTAATTACAGCATGGAAAAAGAAGTAAATCGAGCTTACCAGTGGGTGGAACCTCACCAACAATCCCTAAACCGATACCACATTCACCCAGAATTGGTGGTCACAATCCCTCTTCACCGGAAAAAAATCCAATGCCTATGCCCCTGCCCTTGCTCCGACAGAAATCACATGGCTAGGTTCAATACTCATCAAAAAATCAAGAAGAGATAGTCGACCCCTTACCTTGCTACCGGTAGAAACTCGCCGTCGATACTCGGCTAGAAGGGCAGAGGAGGAGGCGTCGGTGGGCATGAGTGCACGACGATCAAAGCGGTGTGCTGGACACCTGCACGGCGAGTCTGGACACTTGCAGAGGAAAAGGGTGTCGGCTGCTGCAGAGAAAGAAGGGTGCGTCAAGGAGGCCGGCGGCGATCCTGTGTCCACGGAAGCCGGCGCGTGCAGCTGTGGATGGCGAGGAAGAGAAGCCGGCAAAGATGCAGGCGCAGAGGGAGGAAGAAACGGTGGCTTCGGGTGCGAGGAAGAAGGGCTTGGTGGTCCGTTGGCTGCGGGCGCGAGGAGAAAGAAAAGAAATCGGCTGAGTGTTTCGCGAAGAAGAGAAGTTCACGAAGAGGGAACCGTCGGGCGCGGTGTGGAAAGAGAGAAATCCAAAAATTAGAAAATAGAAAACCTAGACTAAACAGGCCCTTTAAAAGCCTATTTTCTCTATCCCCGTAATTATCTCGTACAAGCTCCGTATTTTTTTTCAGAAAATTTCTGGAAATTTTTTTTTAAATTCCCTAAAAATCGCAAAAAATTTCTAGGATTATTTTCTTAATTCTTTGGCCATTTAATTAATATTTTAAATTTCAGTATTTAACATTCTCCCCCACTAATAAAAATTTGGTCCCCAAATTTCCTACTCATGTATGAGTACGAGATGTCACAACAACTATCTCAAGCATCTAGAGACAAGTCATACCTCAAGTGACCAAGTGAGGTTACTGATATCCCCTAAAATCAAATCACACCTGCTTCTAGCAGCCCTTCCAAAGTATGAATAGTATCTTCATATCGACCACCTATCAAAAAGTACATAACTGTACCAGAGCGGAGCTCGATATCCGTAACCTATTAAAGACTTTACCATAATCCTAAGGTAAATCCTGAATCGCTATCGTATACGATACTCAAAGATACTCCATGAACTGAAAATCTCCACAGTATAACCTATCCAGTGATCCAACAAACTCATCGTATGGATCGTATGAAAATGAGCGGACTTAGCTAATCATACTAAGTCCTTTTCGAATTCTTAATAATCTTCCATCACTGTCCATCATACTAGGCTTTCACGTCCATCTCGATACAGAACCTTGCTGATTATTTATATACCACCTTTACTAGTTGACACACTGAACCTCAGACTGCGAAATCAACTGTCCCGCATGTCGTTCCACCACGAAGAACGTTTCCATACTTCCTATTTTCCGGATACAATCCTATACATCTGCAACATATACAATCTACCATAATCTATTAGCAAAACTTATCAAAATATCATGATAAAGCCTCATGGCTCTCGAGGTAATACAAAAGGCACTATCTGCAGGCAACGACATGCTACCACGACCGGGACTCGTAGCCAGTCAAGATGTCAGGTAGCTAACTAGCCACAGATGATATATGAATTCAACTATCACTTACTCCGAACCGGTAGAGCAAGAGTACAACTCTATGGTAGACACTCTCTATCATCCCAACAGGAATCTATCTGTTGTTCCTGAATCAATAGTAACTCTTTCTAAATTCGAATGCAACTATATAACTCTCTATCAACCTTGTCAACTTTGAACGACTGATCGATGACGTTATCTAAGAAACTCGATTTGGCGCTCAGCCAATTGGATGACATTGCCTGGAGTATATTGTTAGGGCAATCTCTTGCCGTGATATGGTTTTGATGGTGTGGCAAAGGGTTTAAGTTAGGATGGTTATGTTGATTTGATATGTGCGTTGAAGTCGTGCAGGACTTAGTAATTCGCACATGGAGCCATGGCGAGTTTCACCAACTCATCACTCGGGCCTTGAGTCGGTGAAGGATTGCTTTGCGGAAGCCGTGCGCTTGGAGCATCCGAGGGACCGCCGGACGAGAAGCTTGGAGTGAAGCCGGAGGAAGTAGACTTCGAGGCAAGAGACGCGAAGGAGCATTGCAGAGCCGTGCGCCTGATGCTGCCGAGGGACGTGGCCGAGAACGAAGAGAACTTCGAAGGCGAGGGACTCCGAGAGATGATTGTAACCTGGGAAGGGTAGCTCTTAGGTGAAACTTGGCCATTTGGCCAAGTGTCGGATGGGTTTTCCCGACACCAGTCGACTGCCATGTCATGGCAGTCGACTGCTCTGAGTCGATGGGTTGATCGACTGGTATAAGACCGGTTTAGGGCTTGGCAGTCGACTGCCATGGAACTGGCAGTCGACTGATGTCGACAGCAGTCGACTGCCAGGGAAGGCAGTCGACTGATGTAACTGTGCACGGGCACAGAATGGAGTCGACTCGACTGAGCACTCGACTGATCGAGCATCAGTCGACTGATGGTCCCATCAGTCGACTGATGCCAATACCGTTGGATGGAATCCAACGTGGAAAGCGGCCGTTATTGGGCAACGGCTACGGGATCAGTCGACTGATCGAGGGCATCAGTCGACTGCTCCTGTGTCAACGGGAAGAAACCCTCTTCCTCTATAAAAAGGAAGGGGGTAAGGGTTTGGGAGCCTAATGCTTATGCTCTAATACTCTCCCAAAGTTCCCTAAAGCTTTCCATCCTCTTACTCAAGCTTATTTCCATTCTATTTGTAAGAGGAGTGTTTGTAAAGGTTACCTCCACCTAGCTTGGTGCAAAGGAGAGACCAATAGTGATTGGGTTTCGGAGTGATTCACCGTGGACGAATCGGACCGTGGATTAGCGGCGTAGCCGTGAACCACGTTACATCTCGTGTTTGTATTGCTTGTCTATCTTTTGTGTTGTCTTTATTTGTATTTGTATATTCCGCTTGCGCTAACGTTTTGTAGACGAGTAAAATACGACATCAAACGAACGAGGGCTATTCACCCCCCTCTAGCCGGCAAATAGATCAATCGATCTCCAATAAGTGGTATCAGAGCCAGGTTGCTCTTCAAGGACTAACCGCCGCGAGAGCACTTCAACAAGTAAATGGCCGGCTCAAACATCCGCCCTCCGAAATTTGACGGCGAATTCTCTTGGTGGAAAAAGAGAATGGAGGTATTCTTCGAAACCGACTTTGAAATCCTTTTAATAATGGAAAACGGTTTCGAGTTGCCTAGGAACGAGAATGGGGAGCCATTGGAGAAATCTAGGTGGAGCAAAAGACAAAGAAAAGAATACTTGGCAAATTCAAAGGCCAAGCACCACCTATACAATGTGCTCCATCAACAAGAAGTAAATAGAATAGGGGAGTGCTCAAGTGCCAAGGAGATGTGGGAGAAGTTGGTTGAACTTCATGAAGGCACTTCGGAGGCAAAGCTAGCAAGAAGAGATCTCCTCCGCTCCCAATTATCAAATATCAAGCTTGAAAAGGGAGAAAAGGTAACTTCCCTACATTCTAGATTTAAAGAAATATTGATTGGGCTAACGAGTGTAGGTGAGAAGCTATCGAACCGGGATATGGTAATGAAGGCCATAGATGCCTTTCCCCGGTCCTCAAGATGGAGCTCCATGGTGGACTCATTTTACATCTCCAAGAACTTAGAAGTAAGCACCTTGGAGGAATTCTTTTCAACCATGGAGCTTCATGAGACAAGGCTTGAAGGTATACAAGAAGAGCCTAGAGTCCAAAATTCACGAGGAGTAGCCTTGATGGCAAACAAGGGGAAGAAGAAGATGGAAGTCCCCTCCTCTTCCGATGATGAAGCATCTTCCTCCTCCTCCATGGATAGCACCGAAGAAGCCTATATGGTAAGAAGGGTAAGACGGGCTTTAAAAGGTTTTCATTTTCATAAATCTAATGATAGGAATAGAAGACCAAGGGGGAAGGTCATATGCTATAATTGCCAAGGAGAGGGACATATAAGGGATAATTGTCCCCTCCTAAATAAGAGCAAGAAAGAAGAAAAGAAGAAGAAAGGGAGCAAGAAAAAGGAAGAAGAAAAGAAGGCAAAAGGAAAAGGGAAGGCCATGGCACTCAAAGCCAAGACATGGGATGACGTTGCCCCCGCCTCCTCATCCGAAGAAGAAGAGCATGTCTACTCCAACCTAGCACTTATGGCTCTTCATGACTCGGATTGCTCCTCCTCCTCCTCAAATGAAGAATCAAGCTCAAGTGGGGAAAGCTCAAATGAAGGGGGAGCTTCTACATCCTCATCATCCGAAGAAGAAGAAGAGGACATGGAAACTATGGTAACGAATGCTTCTCCTAAGAAAATAGTTTCCATAATTTCTAGTTTAACTAAGGAGTTATTTGGCATGAAAAAGAAAAGTAAAAGCATGATTAGTCAAATTAAGGAATTAGAACAAAAGCTAGAAAATGCATGCTTAAATGAAAATGTTTCTTCTTGCCATGATGATGCATGCTCACATGACCTTTATGTGCCATTAGATGTTAGTGATGCATGTATAAATGAAAATAGGGCCTTAAGGGAAAAGGTAGATTATTTAACCAAAGCTCTAGAGAAATTCACAATTGGCTCCAATACCCTTAACATGATAATTGGGAGCCAAAGGGCAAGTTTTAACAAGAAGGGCCTAGGATATAAAGAGAAGAAAAATGAGAAAGCCTATAAATGCCTAATAGCTAGGGGACAAGATAAAAAGAAAGTAATTGCTAGGAAATGGATCCCCAAGGAATACTTAGTGAACCCCATAGGCAAAAATCTATTTTGGGTTCCAAAATCCATCCTTAAGGGTTAGAATAACCCTAGGGTAGTCAATCATATGAACTTGACCTATATCATATTGTGGTTGACTTAGGATGACGGGACAACATGTTTTAGATAGTGTTGGGTGATGATAACGTACCCATAAATAGATAATAATGCTTAAATCATGATGATTGATGTAATTCCTATGTATATTTACAATCATGATTTATGTTTTTGAAATTTGGCACGTTATCATAAGAAATAGGTTTGAATCATGCTTTAGGTAATACTTTATTTATTATCATCATATAATACCTAATGCATGACTATTATTTGATGAATACATGAGTTTAATGATCATAATGTGAAATTAATTCATATATGTCATTATGATCATGTTAATTGTTAGGTTGATACTTAACCATGATAGAATTGCATGGATATATTGGTTAAGTATATACAAAAACCCCCTAGGATGCATCTCACACTCACCATAGGCTACCTTGATTGAAAACTTAGCATGAGTGAGATGTTAGGATGATACAAATGTCCACTAATGCCTATGACATTTAGATGGTCATTTAAAGTATCAACATAGCAATAATAGACCAATCATGGGGAAGGCTTATGTTTAATTCATAGACATATTGCCCAAAGATCATGGTTGGATATTTCATAAGTTTTTCAAAACAATTTCTTACTTTAAAATCCATGTATTCATGTTTTGAAACAATTGGAACCAAAACTAGGTGTTAAACTTGATACTATCATGATCCAAAATCTAGTAGTTTTTAAAGCTTTTGGATTTTTGGCAAAAACGTGAAAATATAATGATTTTTCATGAAAAACTATTTTTCCCTGATAGATATACTTAAATGAAATGTGTTCCCCAAATTTCATGATTTTTCAAATTTTCTGGAATTTTTTTATGCATTTAAATTGCCGAAAAATCGAAATTCCAAAATCACGTGCGGTCATGAGTATCCGAACGATCGATGGCCCGAATCTCGAGACCTAAGAAAGGCTGAATTCTGAATTTTAAATCAACTTGTGGTATTTTATTTCTTTTAGACTTAATGCCATGTGTTTTTAACTTAGTGATAATCTTTTTGATGGTGTCAAAGGGGGAGAAATGATTATGTTTAAGTTAATTATTTTAGGGGGAGAAATATTTGATAGGGGGAGAAAAGTTGTATAGAGAGTTTCATGGATTAAGGGGGAGTTGCATGTTGTTATATCATGTTTATGTTTACATGCTTTCTTTCCTTTAAAATTTTTATCAAATGTTTTACCTAACTTAAACGGATTGCCACACATCAAAAAGGGGGAGATTGTTAGGGCAATCTCTTGCCGTGATATGGTTTTGATGGTGTGGCAAAGGGTTTAAGTTAGGATGGTTATGTTGATTTGATATGTGCGTTGAAGTCGTGCAGGACTTAGTAATTCGCACATGGAGCCATGACGAGTTTCACCAACTCATCACTCGGGCCTTGAGTCGGTGAAGGATTGCTTTGCGGAAGCCGTGCGCTTGGAGCATCCGAGGGACCGCCGGACGAGAAGCTTGGAGTGAAGCCAGAGGAAGTAGACTTCGAGGCAAGAGACGCGAAGGAGCATTGCAGAGCCGTGCGCCTGATGCTGCCGAGGGACGTGGCCGAGAACGAAGAGAACTTCGAAGGCGAGGGACTCCGAGAGATGATTGTAACCCGGGAAGGGTAGCTCTTAGGTGAAACTTGGCCATTTGGCCAAGTGTCGGATGGGTTTTCCCGACACCAGTCGACTGCCATGTCATGGCAGTCGACTGCTCTGAGTCGATGGGTTGATCGACTGGTATAAGACCGGTTTAGGGCTTGGCAGTCGACTGCCATGGAACAGCGATCGGTGATGTCGACGCGATGATCGACCGCCATGGAAGGAAGTCGATCGATGTGCGTACGCGGCACGCACAGAATGGAGTCGACTCGACTGAGCACTCGACTGATCGAGCATCAGTCGACTGATGGTCCCATCAGTCGACTGATGCCAATACCGTTGGATGGAATCCAACGTGGAAAGCGGCCGTTATTGGGCAACGGCTACGGGATCAGTCGACTGATCGAGGGCATCAGTCGACTGATCCTGTGTCAACGGGAAGAAACCCTCTTCCTCTATAAAAAGGAAGGGGGTAAGGGTTTGGGAGCCTAATGCTTATACTCTAATACTCTCCCAAAGTTCCCTAAAGCTCTCCATCCTCTTACTCAAGCTTATTTCCATTCTATTTGTAAGAGGAGTGTTTGTAAAGGTTACCTCCACCTAGCTTGGTGCAAAGGAGAGACCAATAGTGATTGGGTTTCGGAGTGATTCACCGTGGACGAATCAGACCGTGGATTAGCGGCGTAGCCGTGAACCACGTTACATCTCGTGTTTGTATTGCTTGTCTATCTTTTGTGTTGTCTTTATTTGTATTTGTATATTCCACTTGCGCTAACGTTTTGTAGACGAGTAAAATACGACATCAAACGAACGAGGGCTATTCACCCCCCTCTAGCCAGCAAATAGATCAATCGATCTCCAATAAGTGGTATCAGAGCCAGGTTTCTCTTCAAGGACTAACCGCCGCGAGAGCACTTCAACAAGTAAATGGCCGGCTCAAACATCCGCCCTCCGAAATTTGACGGCGAATTCTCTTGGTGGAAAAAGAGAATGGAGGTATTCTTCGAAACCGACTTTGAAATCCTTTTAATAATGGAAAACGGTTTCGAGTTGCCTAGGAACGAGAATGGGGAGCCATTGGAGAAATCTAGGTGGAGCAAAAGACAAAGAAAAGAATACTTAGCAAATTCAAAGGCCAAGCACCACCTATACAATGTGCTCCCTCAACAAGAAGTAAATAGAATAGGGGAGTGCTCAAGTGCCAAGGAGATGTGGGAGAAGTTGGTTGAACTTCATGAAGGTACTTCGGAGGCAAAGCTAGCAAGAAGAGATCTCCTCCGCTCCCAATTATCAAATATCAAGCTTGAAAAGGGAGAAAAGGTAACTTCCCTACATTCTAGATTTAAAGAAATATTGATTGGGCTAACGAGTGTAGGTGAGAAGCTATCGAACCGGGATATGGTAATGAAGGCCATAGATGCCTTTCCCCGGTCCTCAAGATAGAGCTCCATGGTGGACTCATTTTACATCTCAAAGAACTTAGAAGTAAGCACCTTGGAGGAATTCTTTTCAACCATGGAGCTTCATGAGACAAGGCTTGAAGGTATACAAGAAGAGCCTAGAGTCCAAAATTCACGAGTAGCCTTGATGGCAAACAAGGGGAAGAAGAAGATGGAAGTCCCCTCCTCTTCCGATGATGAAGCATCTTCCTCCTCCTCCATGGATAGCACCGAAGAAGCCTATATGGTAAGAAGGGTAAGACGGGCTTTAAAAGGTTTTCATTTTCATAAATCTAATGATAGGAATAGAAGACCAAGGGGGAAGGTTATATGCTATAATTGCCAAGGAGAGGGACATATAAGGGATAATTGTCCCCTCCTAAATAAGAGCAAGAAAGAAGAAAAGAAGAAGAAAGGGAGCAAGAAAAAGGAAGAAGAAAAGAAGGCAAAAGGAAAAGGGAAGGCCATGACACTCAAAGCCAAGACATGGGATGACGTTGCCCCCGCCTCCTCATCCGAAGAAGAAGAGCATGTCTACTCCAACCTAGCACTTATGGCTCTTCATGACTCGGATTGCTCCTCCTCCTCCTCAAATGAAGAATCAAGCTCAAGTGGGGAAAGCTCAAATGAAGGGGGAGCTTCTACATCCTCATCATCCGAAGATGTAGAAGGGGGTAAGGGTTTGGGAGCCTAATGCTTATACTCTAATACTCTCCCAAAGTTCCCTAAAGCTCTCCATCCTCTTACTCAAGCTTATTTCCATTCTATTTGTAAGAGGAGTGTTTGTAAAGGTTACCTCCACCTAGCTTGGTGCAAAGGAGAGACCAATAGTGATTGGGTTTCGGAGTGATTCACCGTGGACGAATCGGACCGTGGATTAGCGGCGTAGCCGTGAACCACGTTACATCTCGTGTTTGTATTGCTTGTCTATCTTTTGTGTTGTCTTTATTTGTATTTGTATATTCCGCTTGCGCTAACGTTTTGTAGATGAGTAAAATACGACATCAAACGAACGAGGGCTATTCACCCCCCTCTAGCCGGCAAATAGATCAATCGATCTCCAATATATATCACGAGCTTCAACAACCTTATGCGCTTTACACTAGCCCTCAGCCAACGCACCATATGTAAAAACATTAGGCTCTTAAGATATCATTACCTCAGTACCAAATAAATTATCACCCAGCAGGGGATCTTCGATATTGAAACTATTTCCGAAATTATTCCGATCACCTACTCTACTTGCCTATACAGCGGCAAGCCTAGAAGTTCATCCGACACTACATCTGATTACTCTCAAATTTACAGGCATCGGAGAGACATCCTTATACCATCATGTCACAATCATAACCTCCAAGTTAATATCCAGATATCGACATCATATCAACCAAGTCAACTATAACACAACTAAGTTAACTATAGCTCAACTAAGTCAACTCTCTCACCATAATATAACATTTCCATCAATCAACCTCTAAACATCCAAATCAATATCATACCCCGATGATAATCATCATAATAATCATCTCAACATCTCACCTGTCGGTGGAAACACTATTAATCCACATGATCCAAATATAGAAATCCTTTTAATCCTATCTATACATGTTTTAACCAAAGATATCTGTAAATACCGGTATCTCTTAATATATCATCAAGTAAGGTAACTATAGTAATACCTCAATGATCAATCCTTCAACCATCTACAATTCCTTTCGAGTAAAGATGAAAACTCATCCAACTTTTGCTCTTAACGGATTCCCTATTTCACAGTGACCTAGAATAAGAATTCGGTAACTGTATGCATCTAGGTGGTAACTGTATGCATCTAGGTGTACACCTCTTCCTATCATTTTCTTCAAGAACCACACAACCAGCCTCATATCTCCACAAGTGCACAAACCACTTCTGATAGCCACATAAATTTGAGGAGAAAGCTTAAATCCATATTCCGTTTTTCCGCTGGGAAATGAAGTGTTTCATCAATCTTTCATTCCCGGGATAGAGCCTTGACCACCACCAAAATAAACTAAAATTCCAACTAATCCCTCAATCACTCAAGAGGTTGTAAACTTCCATCATCAACATCAAGTTACCATCTCTAGCAACAGACCTGATCAATATCGAGCAACAACATGGGAGCGAAATAATGTCACGTGAATCCCGCTAGAAGAGCACGTTCACGACTTCTACGGTTGCCTTATCAGAAGTGTAGGTTATTATCACTAGGTTGACTACACTATTATCTGGAGACACTTGCTGTAGTGTCATTTTCATAAATATGACTCGCCCTAATGCCTCCCGATAGGAACTGATGGAAGATCCAACTATCCTAATCCAAATGTAAGCCAATAAATCGTAGGTGATCGAAGGCAACTCAATCACTAACTTGAGCCGTTAAGTGGGGGTAAACTCTATAGGGAACTCCATTAACAATTGATCACTCAACTTAAGACTCAAGAATTCCTCAACAATGAGTCATACAAAATAGCATAGGGAAATTTTGTCTCTCGAAAACATCTTGAACTCGTGATCCCGTAATAGTTTATTTCCCCAAAATTTCTTCTACATATTCCACCAAGTAACAACTTGATCATTGCAATAGAAAGAAACTAACTCCACTCCCCCTATATAAATACAAGTTAGGTACTTAACAGTACCTTCAATGTTATCAATCTAAGGCTCAAGCTGCTCAAGGATCAAAATCCCCTATGGAACTCCGTAACTTAAACCTCCATTGTCTGCATCAACAATAGTATACATTCCTTGTCCCTTACCCACCAGGGTAATAATCTCACTAGCATAATTAGTGAAAATCCCTAACCCTATAGTCCTTGATTTCCACAACAAATGTGACGACTTGACCCCTGCTTTCTGACTCGGTATCAGTCAGCTCTCAAAGGAAATTCACCTTTTTGACACAGGTTCAAGACTCACAGACTGAACAAGTTGTTCACATGGTCAACTCCATCTACGATTACGAATAGTGACCAACACTCTAAATGTTATTTCCTGTTATCCACTAAACACATAGCCAATCTAACCAGGAGTATAAACACTATGGCAACTCCGGCTGGTCACCTTGGTGGGCGACCCCTACTACGAGTCTGCACATGAATCAAAACTCTATAGACCCTTCTGGCAACTCCTTAGCCAGAGATCTCACTGTCCTCTTGCGTGGTTACCCTGCACCACGTCTCGAAGCAAGAGCACGCTCATCTCATCTCATATCTGTTAAATTATTACAGATGTTACTAGAACATATGTTACTAGAAGTAAAGATATATAAAAATTTTCAGCATACCTATTTCGCCACAGGAGAGATCCCATCGCCGCCAAATCCCCATATTAACCTCATCATAAATCCTCAAATTTCCGAAACATAAAAATCGTCGGAAATCCATACCAATCCAAAATTTTCCAAATTGCCTCATAAAACCTGCCAAACGTGGCGAACTCCGAAAAATAAAAAAAACCCTATGAACTCGAAAACCTAGGCGCTCTAATACCAAATAAATTGTCACGCCCCGAGGGATTCCCTGCCAGACAAAAATCCGACAGCATCTCCCCTGTACGGGTGACAATGATAATTTACATACAAGGCCTACAAGACCACTATACATCGGTTAACACGACCGGAATCCAAACACACACGCAGATAATAAATTAGCCCTCTGGCCAACTATCAAAGAAAAAGGTAAACAATCTACATAACTAGACTTACCCCCTCTGCCATCTGGGCAGAAATACCCAACCAAAACCAATAGAAATAAATCCGATCAAAGGTCCCTAAGGACATACCAAAACATTCACAGGTACAAATATCCAACGCCTGTCCTAAACATATATTCTAATCAAAATATTCAAAACCGTAAACACAAATAACAAATAGAAATTTCACGACGAGTGGGGTTTGGCAGCTGGACTCTCCTGACAGCTTCATCCTGAAATAGATATAAATCAATGGGGCAAGTTCAAAGAACTCATCGGGTATAGTCGATATGCAAAGTAAGATATAGCTAACAATAAAAATCAGGCCGGTACAGTCTCACATAAAATAGGGTATGCAAGAAAGAAATACAAAAGAATTGTACTTACCTGAATCTCCTACCCTGATATAGAAGCATGTGCCTGACTAGAAGTGATAAAGTCATCACCATATATAAATATGAATCCTGTATGCATGACAATCATATGCAACATCCAAGGCATCAATAAAAATGCAACAAATACAATACAAATACTATCCATGCAAAATGCATGCCGTGCAAATGACATGGTCACCCCTGACGCCAGTCAGCCGCCTCACACGCGATGGTGAAGCCGAGTGGGTAGGGCTCTGATAACTGTGCACTCTGCCATCACTGCTTCTGAGTGACCGAGTGGACAGGATGCTGTCGGAGTACACCTATCCTCCTGCCCCAAACAGAGTGGGGTAGCTAAGCTCTCATCTCTCGGTGTCAAAGACAAGAGGAGGGATCCCTGCCCACTACCACGTTGCCTCATCGCTACCCATGAGCGGACCAGCGGAGCCTGACAGAGCAACTGCACACCCTCCTGATGTACCACTAACCCATGAGTGGCAGTATGTGCAGGCCATGTAACTGGCTGTGGGCTCAACTATAATGGAACCCCGTCCAGCCAGCATGCAATCATGCAAGATGGTGCATGATACTAAAGCATGTAAATCCAACTAAAAATACCTATCCGAATAATATGCACAATCAATAAGTGCATATCTATGATCCAAGTAACTATGATCCAAATAAAACAGGGAAGATATAATCATACTGATCAAATGCATGTATCTAGTAGGCACAAAAACATACTAGGCATATAAACATGAAAATTATTGCAAGCTATCCTAACTAGCATATCAACATGACTATATCTAGGAGATAAGTCAAAATACCTGTCTGAATAAAAATGTCCGCAAGAATGAAATCGTCGCGACCGAGAACCTGCCTCGTGATCGAAACCTGAATAATGCATAACTATTGTTAAGCACAAAATATCATTCATCGACAAATCGAATACTTAATCGATTCATTCCATAACCAATTAATCCAAAGTAAACCCATCAAATCCAAGCACACGACAACGTGCTAAATTACTACTATGTATCCCCAAGTAAACCCCCAACCCCTAGGTCACAAATTGTGATTAACTCTTCAATCCAAGAACATATCCTTGCAATTAATTTCACCATGATCAATACTCATCATATAAAAATATTATCGATAATGGCAACAATCATCATAATATTACAATGATATAATCTTTGGTTGCACCTCAAAAAATCAATCAATCAATCTCAACCCAAAATAGATCTATCCCACAGATCAAAATTTATCCGATATCAACCAACAATCTAATATCCACTGAACAACTACAATTAACCGAATAACACAATCAAATCAGTTTTACCGGCCCTAGAATACCACCGGAAACAAATCCTTTCCCCAAATCAGATCCCCATCTCAATTAATTATCATCACTTAACGCTGTTCCACCACAGACAGCCTGAACACATCCCCCAACACCCACCATCCAGCATAATCTCCAAACATAAACATCACAGCCAACTCCCCAGATCAAACATCCAAACACAGATACAAAAATTAATTACAGCATGGAAAAAGAAGTAAATCGAGCTTACCAGTGGGTGGAACCTCACCGGCAACAATCCCTTAAAACGGACAACCCTGTTCACCGGCTGCAATTGGTGGTCACAATCCCTCTTCACCGGAAAAAAATCCAACGCCTATGCCCCTGCCCTTGCTCCGACAGAAATCGCATGGCTAGGTTTAGCACTCATCAAAAAATCAAGAAGAGAGAGCCTTACCACTACGGTAGAAACTCACCGTGATACTCGGCGGAAGGCAGGAGGAGGCGTCGGCTATGCGATGGCGCCACGAGCGTTAGCGATGGTGGTCGCGGACACCGCGGCGGCGAGTGGCGACGGATCTTGCGGAGGAAAAGGGCGTCAGCTGCTGCAGAGAAAGAAGGGTGCGTCAAGGAGGCCGGCGATGATCCTGTGGCCACGGAGGCCGGTGCGCGCGGCTGTGGATGGCGAGGAAGAGAAGCCGGCAGAGATGCAGGCGCGGAGGGAGGAAGAAACGGTGGCTTCGGGTGCGAGGAAGAAGGGCTCGGTAGTCTGTTGGCTGCGGGCGCGAGGAGAAAGAAAAGAAATCGGCTGAGTGTTTCGCGAAGAGGGAACCGTCGGGCGCGGCGTGGAAAGAGAGAAATCCAGAAATTAGAAAATAGAAAACCTAGACTAAACAGGCCCTTTAAAAGCCTATTTTCCCTATCCCCGTAATTATCTCGTACAAGCTCCGTATTTTTTTTCCAGAAAATTTCTGGAAAAAAAATTCCCTAAAAATCCCAAAAAATTTCCAGGATTATTTTCTTAATTCTTTGGCCATTTAATTAATATTTTAAATTTCAATATTTAACATTCTCCCCCACTAATAAAAATTTGGTCCCTAAATTTTCTACTCATGTATGAGTACGAGATGTCACAACAACTATCTCAAGCATCTAGAGACAAGTCATACCTCAAGTGACCAAGTGGGGTTATTGATATCCCCTAAAATCAAATCACACTTGCTTCTAGCAGCCCTTCCAAAGTATGAATAATATCTTCATATCGACAACCTATCAAAAATTAGATAACTGTACCAGAGCAGAGCTCGATATTCGTGACCTATTAAAGACTTTACCATAATCCTAAGGTAAATCCTGAATCGCTATCGCATACGATACTCAAAGATACTCCATGAATTGAAAATCTCCACAGTATAACCTATCCAGCGATCCAACAATCTCATCGTATGGATCGTACGAAAATGAGCGGACTTAGCTAATCATACTAAGTCCTTTTCGAATTCTTAATAATCTTCCATCACTGTCCATCATACTAGGCTTTCACGTCCATCTCGATACAGAACCTTGCTGATTATTTATATACCACCTTTACTAGTTGACACACTAAACCTCAGACTGCGAAATCAACTATGTCCCACATGTCGTTCCACCACGAAGAACGTTTCCATACTTACTATTTTCCGGATACAATCCTATACATCTGCAACATATACAATCTACCACAATCTACTAGCAATACTTATCAAAATATCATGATAAAGCATCGTGGCTCTCGAGGTAATACAAAAGGCACTATCTGCAGGCAACGACATGCTACCACGACCGGGACTCGTAGCAAGTCAAGATGTCAAGTAGCTAACTAGCCACAGACGACATATGAATTCAACTATCACTTACACCGAACCGGTAGAGCAAGAGTACAACTCTATGGTAGATGCTCTCTATCATCCCAACAGGAATCTATCTGTTGTTCCTAAATCAATAGTAACTCTTCCTAAATTCGAATGCAACTATATAACCCACCATTTTTTTTCGGAGACGGAGAAATATTTCCTCACACGAGAAACCTACTTTCAAAAATCCACTCTATCGCAAAAAAATGGGAGGTGACTGGGAGACTATTATAACCGATCTCCCTAGTTGCAACTATCCTTGTTCTAACAACTATGTGCAGCTACCCAGTAGCTAGACAAAATCCCATGAGCATTCCGGCTCCTCACCTATACAAAATAACATAACACTGATACATCCATGTCATATATATGACAACCCATCTCGTAGTTCGTCATTTGACGTAAACATGGGTTACGTCTTGATCAACTACATCAGAAACACTCCATTCTGTGAAACATTGCATCCGCATACAACACCCTTCCATCCACCCGAGAATGATCAAACAACACTGTGTAAAAGTCAACCATCGTTTGAGCCCTGAAACTAGTTTCACAAGATTCAGACCAAGTAAATTCCATCACCAATCAACGGTGTAGTACCACTAGAGCATCCTATCTATATCTATGGTAATAATCAAATCAATACCAGAAAACCATCATCTACGATGGCCGAGTGCTCAACTCCAACTACCACCATCACAAAGGATCCAATCGTGTCCAGAATACACGATTTCCCAAATCCCTGGACGACAAAGTCGTCAATAAGTCTAATAAGATAATCAAACCTCATACAATTCATACCAAGTATGAAATTGTCACCACTATACACCTACATCCTCTTTACTCTAGGCTGATAATATATCAATCATCCCTACGACTTTGATAATTGTATGACATCCTGTCACTACGATATCAAGACACCAATCATAAATCAATCCTAGAGTATACACAGGTGTCCTATAGCTGATCTAAATAGATCCTCAATCCACCATGAAGGATAATCATTTCCTTCTACCACTACCACATTCCATCATCGATAATCGATGTATAACCTCAAAGGTCCATCTCTCTTTGAACAATGAGTTCTAGAGCTTCTCAAGAAATAAAATACTGGGACAAATAAATATCCCATCCAACACCTCCTATAATTGGAACTTAGATTCTTCCAATTCCCATAGTGTTAAGCAACACTGATACCAACTAAATTGTCCCCTGGAACAATCGTCATTCTAACAAATACCTCTCAGTATCATCAACCTTGTCAACTTTGAACGACCGATCGATGACGTTATCTAAGCAACTCGATTTGGCGCTCAGCCAATTGGATGACATTTCCTGGAGTATATCACAAGCTTCAACAACCTTATGCGCTTTACACTAGCCCTCAGCCAACGCACCATATGTAAAAACATTAGGCTCGTAAGATATCATTACCTCAGTACCAAATAAATTATCACCCAGCAGGGGATCTTCGATATTGAAACTATTTCCGAAATCATTCCGATCGCCTACTCTACTTGCCTATACAGCGGCAAGCCTAGAAGTTCATCCGACACTACATCTGATTACTCTCAAATTTACAGGCATCGGAGAGACATCCTTATACCATCATGTCATAATCATAACCTCCAAGTTAATATCCACATATCGACATCATATCAACCAAGTACACTATAACACAACCAAGTTAACTATAGCTCAACTAAGTCAACTCTCTCACCATAATATAACATTTTCGTCAATTAACCTCTAAACATCCAAATCAATATCATACCCCGCTGATAATCATCACAATAATCATCTCAACATCTCACCTGTCGGTGGAAACACTATTAATCCACATGATCCAAATATAGAAATCCTTTTAATCCTATCTATATATGTTTTAACCAAAGATATCTGTAAATACCGGTATCTCTCAATATATCATCAAGTAAGGTAACTATAGTAATACCTCAATGATCAATCCTTCAACCATCTACAATTCCTTTCGAGTAAAGATGCAAACTCATCCAACTTCTGCTCTTAACGGATTCCCTATTTCACAGTGACCTAAAATAAGAATTCGGTAACTGTATGCATCTAGGTGGTAACTGTATGCATCTAGGTGTACACCTCTTCCTATCATTTTCTTCAAGAACCACACAACCAACCTCATATCTCCACAAGTGCACAAACCACATCTGATAGCCACATAAATCTGAGGAGAAAGCTTAAATCTATATTCCTATTTTCCGTTGGGAAATGAAGTGTTTCATAAATCTTTCATTCCCGGGACAGAGCCTTGACCTCCGCCAAAATAAACTAAAATTCCAACTAATCCCTCAATCACTCAAGAGGTTGTAAACTTCCATCATCAACATCAAGTTACCATCTCTAGCAACAGACCTGATCAATATCGAGCAACAACATGGGAACAAAATAATGCCACGTGAATCCCGCTAGAAGAGCACGTTCATGACTTCTACGATTGCCTTATCAGAAGTGTAGGTTATTATCACTAGGTTGACTACACTATTATCTGGAGACACTTGCTGCAGTGTCATTTTCATAAATATGACTGGCCCTAATGCCTCTATATAGGAACTGATGGAAGATCCAACTATCCTAATCCAAATGTAAGCCAATAAATCGTAGGTGATCGAAGACAACTCAATCACTAACTTGAGCCGTTAAGTGAGGGTAAACTCTATAGGGAACTCCATTAACAATTGATCACTCAACTTAAGACTCAAGAATTTCTCAACAATGAGTCATACAAAATAGCATAGGGAAATTTTGTCTCTCGAAAACATCCTGAACCCGTGATCCCGTAATAGTTTATTTCCCCAAAATTTCTTCTACATATTCCACCAAGTAACAACTTGATCATTGCAATAGTAAGAAACTAACTCCACTCCCCCTATATAAATACCAGTTAGGTACTTAACAGTACCTTCAATGTTATCAATCTAAGGCTCAAGCCACTCAAGGATCAAAATCCCCTATGGAACTCCATAACTTAAACCTCCATTGTCTGCATCAACAATAGTATACATTCCTTGTCCCTTACCCACCAGGGTAATAATCTCACTAGCATAATTAGTGAAAATACCTAACACTATAGTCCTTGATTTCCACAACAAATGTGACGAATTCACCCCTGCTTTCTGACTCGGTATCAGTCAACTCTCAAAGGAAATTCACCTTTTTGACACAGGTTCAAGACTCACAGATTGAACAAGTTGTTCACGTGGTCAACTCCATCTACGATTACGAATAGTGACCAACACTCTAAATGTTATTTCCTGTTATCCACTAAACACATAGCCAATCTAACCAGGAGTATAAACACTATGGCAACTCCGGCTGGTCACCTTGGTGGGCGACCCCTACTACGAGTCTGCACATGAGTCAAAACTCTATAGACCCTTCTGGCAACTCCTTAGCCAGAGATCTCACTGTCCTCTTGAGTGGTTACCCTGCACCACGTCTCGAAGCAAGAGCACGCTCACCTCGTCTCATATCTGTTAAATTATTATAGATGTTACTAGAATAGATGTTACTAGAAGTAAAGATATATAAAATTTTTCAGCATACCTATTTCGCCGCAGGAGAGATACCATCGCCGCCAAATCCCCATATTAACCTCGTCATAAATCCTCAAATTTCCGAAACATAAAAATCGTCGGAAATCCATACCAATCCAAAATTTTCCAAATTACCTCGTAAAACCTGCCAAACGTGGCGAACTCCGAAAAATAAAAAAAAACCCTAAGAACTCGAAAACCTAGGCGCTCTAATACCAAATAAATTGTCACGCCCCGAAGGAGTCCCTGCTAGACAAAAATCCGACAACATCTCCCCTGTAAGGGTGACAATGCCAATTTACATATAAGACCTACACGACCACTATACATTGGTCAACACGACCGGAATCCAAACACACACGCAGATAATAAATTAGCCCTCTAGCCAACTATCAAAGAAAAAGGTAAACAGTCTACATAACTAGATTTACCCCCTCTGCCATCTGGGCAGGAATACCCAACCAAAACCAATCGAAATAAATCCGATCAAAGGGCCCTAAGGACATACCAAAACATCCACAGGTACAAATATCCAACGCCTATCCTAAACATATATTCTAATCAAAATATTCAAAACCGTAAACACAAATAACAAATAGAACTTTCACGACGAGTGGGGTTTGGCAGCTGGACTCTCTTGACAGCTTCATCCTGAAATAGATATAAATCAACGGGGTAAGTTCAAACAACTCAGCGGGTATAGTCGATATGCAAAGTAAGATATAGCTAACAATAAAAATCAGTAAGTCTGCAGTCTCAATACTTCGTTCAGTTACGTATTGCTCACTATGAGATTTCGCTCAAAGCATATGACCTAGAGAAAAATTGACTCATATGATGGAGAATCCAGTGGGACACTGGCGTGGAAAAATAAATATGAATCTTGTATGCATGATAATCATATGCAACATCCAAGGCATCAATAAAAATGCAACAAACACAATACAAATGCTATCCATGCAAAATGCATGCCGTGCAAATGACATGGTCACCCCTGACGCCAGTCAGCCGCCTCACACATGATGGTGAAGCCGAGTAGGTAGGGCTATGACAACTGTGCACTCTGCCATCGCTGCTCCTGAGTGATCGAGTGGACAGGATGCTATCGGAGTACACCTATCCTCCTGCCCCAAATAGAGTGGGGGAGCTAAGCTCTCATCTCCCGGTGTCATACACCAGAGGAGGGATCCCTGCCCGCTACCACGTTACCTCATCGCTACCCATGAGCGGACCAGCGGAGCCTGACAGAGCAACTGCACATACCCTCCTGATGTACCACTAACCCATGAGTGGCAGTGTGTGCAGGTCATGTAACTGGATGCGGGCTCAACTATAAAGGAACCCCGTCCAGCCAGCATGCAATCATGCAAGATGGTGCATGATACTAAAGCATGTAAATCCAACTAAAAATACCTATCCGAATAACATGCACAATCAATATGTGCATATCTATGATCCAAGTAACTATGATCCAAATAAAACAGGGAAGATATAATCATACTGATCAAATGCATGGATCTAGTAGGCACAAAAACATACTAGGCATATAAACATGAAAATTATTGCAAGCTATCCTAACTAGCATATCAACATGACTATATCTAGGAGATAAGTCAAAATACCCGCCTGAATAAAAATGTCCGCAAGAATGAAATCGTCACGACTGGGAACCTGCCTCGTGATCGAAACCTACATAATGCATAACTATTGTTAAGCACAAAATACCATTCACCGACAAATCGAATACTTAATCGATTTCTTCCATAACCAATTAATCCAAAGTAAATCCATCAAATCCAAGCACATGACAACGTGCTAAATTACTACTATGTATCCCCAAGTAAACCCTCAACCCCTAGGTCACAAATTGTGATTAACTCTTCAATCCAAGAACATATCCTTGCAATTAATCTCACCATGATCATGTTAGTAATATATGAGAGATGTCCTAAGGCAATCGCCTTATGTATGAACCATTTATATGATAAATGAAGATTCACTATTTGAGTATACATGTTTAATGTATTTGATTGGATCTTAAACTCATTTACTGAATGTCCACGATACGATTCACAGCATGAGAGAATTTGTGATTGGATCACAACTAGTGAGTATCTCTACATGTGTAATTGTGATGTATCGGAATTATCCCTAGTCGATGAATTGATGGATTTGGACACCATCAATTCTGTCGAGACTAGCACGAGGTATACTCCTTGGTGTATCCAAGCAGATGATTCTCACTGGCTGGAGACATAGTGATGTCCGGAGTTGATCGTGGATGCTAGTTATGGTAACTAGTTCATTGGAGTGACCAGCCGTAAGACTTCATATGGTTCTCTGCATATATAGATATGTCAATGAAGTTCTTACTGTAGCTTAAGTGCGATGTTCCTTTGACTTGCGGTATTCAAGTCATCTTGATCATGGAGACTTATGCTTTGATATCTTAAGCAAACATCTCTAAGGAGATGTGGACCCGGGATGATTGGGTATAAGTCGAAGTGATTGAAGGTGTTTGAATAGCCTATAAAGGATTCACCACTCCTTGCGAGGAGATGTATACCCATGGCCTCTCGTCGGATTGTTACTAAAGTCTTTGGCCAAAGCAATACATGTTTAGAGTAAGGTACTCTTCGATACATGTGGAGTAACTAGAATCCGTAGGACGAGGAAATGATACTTGGGCTAGGTGTGACGTAGTCAGCCTAGTGGGATGACACAATAGACCATGTCTGAACCAAGTGGGTATAAGATGAGTGAAGGGAATGGGGCACGATTCATTCGAAAGCTCTTGAAGGGTTTGAAATAGTTCACGGATCAACCGTTGATCTTTTGGTTAATTGGGGATCATGATGTACTACTAGGTGCCACTCATGATCGTTCTATAATTAATGGTTAATTATAGACGGCCAACATAAACCGAGAACCTATTTGGTCACACGACGAGTGTAATCCAAAGGATTTAAAAGCGAGCTTGAGAATGGGATTCTCAGACCGAGAGAAACTATGTTTGGTTGGACCAAACATAAAGCGAGCATGAAATTGTTTCAGTCGCAATGGAAGCGTGGATGGGCAGTGTCTTATGAAGACATAATGGATGGACCAAAATGGTTTGGTTCTAATCCAATGGATGAGAATGAACCAAATGGTTTGGTTTATTTTAAACGAATGAACCAAAAGTTGGTTCGGTTCGTTTTAACTTAAAATAAACCATCATGGTTTGGTTTATTTTAACTTATCTTAATGGAGCGGGTTAACGGGCTTTATGGATATGATCCATTAACCATTAAGAGAATTAGTTCTCTATAAAAGTGGGCTTAAGGGATTGTTAAACCCTAATCCAAAATCAAAACCCTAGCCTCCAAGGAGTTGCCGCCCAACCTGTTTGTGCCGCCCAAGCTCCTTGCCGCCAGCTTGATTGTCTGCCGTCAAGACCCTTGCCGGCGTCAAGCTCAGCCGGTGAACCTCCGGCGACCCTCGGTGATCCCCTAAAGGTTCGGCATCAAGGTGAGCTTTTGTCTCCTTGCTTTGGCGGCGCCTATCTCCTCCACCAAGCTGTCCACAGTTTACGGACAGCTTCTTCTCCTCTCGTCGGGCGTCGTTTGGGCGGCGGTTAGTGCTCCGACAGCGGCTAACATACAGGATTTGATCTCGGTAATCCTCTGAGTGGAGGGCGAAGGATTCGTCAATCGGTTGTGAATACCTCTCGGAGAAGCGAGTTTTGAGGACTTGTTTTAGGATCGAATTTGGATTGGATCGTGATCATCTCTCGATCCGTCGTCTTCAACACGAGGCTAGTAACCCGTCTGAAGATGAAGCTCGTGGCTTAAGCGAAGTCATCGAGGAAGCTCGGCGTGGATCACGGATAGAGGCGATTCTTACGAGGATCGTTCGGTTGATCCGTTCCGCTACGTCATCACGAAAGGTATAGCGTAGATAAATTTCCTTTTATTGCAAATTTAATTTACAGTTATGTCTACACTTGTTGTAATAGCATGCGTGTGTTGTGTGTGTTGTAATAAATATAGATTTATTATTTTTAATTGCTTCCGCTGTGCTCATGTTTACGAAACATGATCGAACACACACACCTGCGATCTTGAAACCTTGATGGTATCGAGCCGGGTTGTGTTTCGACATAATCGTAAAAATGGTTTTGCGATAGTCATAATGTATTTCTGGAAATTTTCTAAATTTTGGAAATTTAGAAGTATTTCTGGAAATTTTTCAATTTTGGAAAGTCTAGAAGTATTTATAGAAATCTTCCACTTTTGGAAAGTTGGAAGTATTTATGGAAATTGATATTTTCCATAAATAAAATATTTGATTAGATTCTGGAAATTTGTTTCCTAATTTAATCATGATTTGATTTGGGAAATCAAATCTTAAAATATTTTATTTCCATAAGTAGTTTTAATGATTTAGGAAATTAGTTTCCTAAATAGATTTTCCTTAATCAAATAATTCCATGAATAAAATATGTGATTAGATTTGGAAATTTGTTTCCTAATTTAATTATGATTTGATTTGGAGAATCAAATCTTAAACATATTTTATTTCCATAAATAATTATGACATATAAGGAAATATATACATGACATAATTGTATGCCATGTAATTGCATTAGATGCATAACATTATGCCATGCGTGTCGTGACATGTAGATGTATGCCATGTATGCCATGCCATGTAGATAATAGTTATTTGCATGCAAAGAGGATGAGACATAAAAACCCTTAATCAATATTAAAGCCTACACCTTCCATTAATATGGTTAGAACCAGAGTTTCATTTCTTGTTCGGGTTGTTGGACTCTCTCCAAGCCCGGCTCGAACCCGAACATGTTTAAACCATGGAATAGTTTAATACTAATATGGTAGAGTCGGAGGTCAATCGTTAGCTTTGGTTGTTGGACTCTCTCAAGCTGGGCTAATTGGTTGAATGCGCTCTAACCATATTAAAACTATGTCGATTAATGGGTTGGCTTTAACGAACATCGGCTTGTTGGACTCTCTCAGTCGATGTAAAGGGAGGTGAAGTTGGGTGCTATGCATATGATGCATACTTGTTAATGTGTTAACAACCCGATGTATGTGTGAACATTCAATTAGTTGATAGCACATTGTGATAGTTGCATATCGTGATATGCAATCGGTATAGATGATACCTACATCGTAGTTATGAATGGCTTGTTGGACTCTCTCGAGGTTGTTCATAACTATGATGGATATCAACCATTCGGAGATGGACCTACAATCTCGAAGTGATTTTGGGGTTTTGAAATTGAAAAATGAATGGGATTTATAAATGTATATTGATGCATTTTAAAATCATTTTCTCATATATGCTCATTTTGTATTTCTAAGTCAATAAATTGATCATAGCGTCTTTGAATTTGCGCACTATTTTGGATTGAACAAATTGGGCCTAACTTCTGGGTGGCTTAGAAACACGAGAATTGTTCTCAAGGCGGAAAAGCTTGCATATGTCCTTGAAGAGCCTCTTCTGGCCGTCTAAGGGCGATGCAACTCAGACCAAATGTTGGTCTATCGAAACATGTGGCGGATTACGGTGGCGAGTTGCATCATGCTAGCGGCGATGGTACAAGGCTAGCATATGGATGCTAACACTATGGTCTTCCATCTTCATGAGTTGTTCGATGAGCAAGCGAGATCCGAAAGGTTCGAGGTCTCTAGGCTCCTCTTCACCACGAAGATGCAAGAAGGTTCGTCTGTAGTATGCAGTTTGTGCTAAAGATGAGCAGGTACATCAGCGGCTAGCTACCTCGGTTTTGTGATGGATCATGAGTTAAGTATTGACTTAGTGCATTGTTTGCCCAAGAGTTTCGCAATTTGTGATGAACTATCGGATGAACAAATTGGAATCCACCATTCGAGCTCCTCAATATCTTTGAAGGCTGGAGCCTTACGTGAAGCATGAGAGAAGGCGGTTACATTAGTTGATTCCTCGAAAGGTTCTAAGAGGAAGGCAAAAGAAACGAAGAAAGGAAAGAAAAAGGCAAAGAAGGCGGAACAGCGCAAAGGGCACTTGCCATCAACAGCAAGGAAGGCCAGCGAAGAAAGCTGCAAGATTTATCTTGAGTCCATGAAGAAGAAGAAGGCATCCGATGCCCCATCCTCTTGTATCTTCGTTATTGATTGTCATTCTATTTCCTTAGACACTTGGGTATTGGATCTGTGTAGCTCACATATATGTAATGACATACATGGGCTAAGGAATAGAAGAAGACTTGTCGAGGGAGTCAAATTTGCGAGTTGGCAATGGAGCAAAGGTTCTTTGCGTCGCCATCGGAACTTATTTCTTTGAAGCTCCTAGTGGACTAGTCTTGGGCTGGACAATTGCTATTATGTTCCTTCTCTAATAAAGAACATCATTTCTATTTCCTGCTTAAATAGAAATGGTTTCCATTTAACGTTTAGTAACAATTGTTGTTATATAACTTTGAATGGCGTACTTTATGGAAATGGAACTTTGAGTAATGGCATTTATCGTTGGGCGTATCCAGTGACATTTTCAATATCGAAGCGAGCAACACGCGTGCTCGAAAGGATAATCACATAGACTCCTATATGTGGCATTGTCGTCTTGGCCATATAAGCAAGAAACGCATGTCCGAATTACACCGATGTGGAATTCTGGAATCGTTTGAATTGGATTCATACGATACATGCGAATCATGCTTAAAAGGCAAGATGACTAAGTTACCTTTTCTTGGAAAGGTGAGCAGTGGGAGAGTTACTAGGTCTAGTACATCGATGTATGTGGACCTATGTCAACTCAAGCATTAGGAGGCTATAGCTACTTCATTACCTTCACGATGATCACTCACGGTTTGGGTATGTGTTCTTGATGAAACACAAGTAAGCCTTTGAAAGGTTCAAAGAATTCAGAAATGAAGTAGAGAAACAACATGACAAGAGTATTAAAATACTTCGATCGGATCGAGGTGGTGAATACTTAAGTCAAGAGTTTCTTGATTATCTAAGAGACAATGGTATATTGTCTCAATGGACTCCGCCCTATACACCACCGCATAATGGTGTATCTGAGAGGCGTAACCGGACCTTGTTGGACATGGTCAGGTCAATGATGAATCATGCGACTCTTCCCAAGTCCTTTTGGGGTTATGCATGAGACGTTTACTTGTTAAGCAGAATGCCTACCAGGTAGTCTCAACTACTCCATATGAGATATGGAATGGTAAGAAACCTCATGTATCTTACTTGAAGATATGGTGTTGTCCTTGCTTATATGAAGCGGTATGCTAAGTCGATAAATGTCTATTTATTGGATACCCTAAGGAAACAAGGGGTTACCAATTCTATCATCTGTGGAACAAAGGTGTTTGTTTCAAGGCATCTTTGTGTTTCTAGAAAGAGTTTCTCTTGCAAGAAAAAGTGGGAGTATCGTCGAGCTTGAGGAGGCTCGAGACTCAAATATACATTAATGAGATACGGTGAAGCACTGTCGGTCAATGACAACTCATAGTGATGAGCAATCAATTTGGACCTATTGTAACACCACATCTTCGTAGATCACGGTAGAACACGCAACATTCACGAGAGATATGGATTTCTGTAATCGAATCGAGCGACGTGTTACTCATTGATGATGAGAGCCTACGATTATGAAGAAGTCTTGACAAGTTCGAGAAAGGGATAAGTGGCTTGGTGCCATGAAGTGGAAATGGATTCCATGTATGAAAACCAAGTTTGGAACTTGGTTGACCCACTGAAGGCATAAAGCCTATAGGGTGCAAGTGGGTTTCAAGAAGAAAACCGGACATGGATGGTAATGTGATTACCTATAAGGCTAGATTGGTGGCGAAAGGATATTCAAAACAAGGTGTTGATCATGGCCGAAACCTATTCGCTTTGTAGCTATGCTTAAATCCATTCGGATGCTCCAGCCATAGTGGCTCATTATGATTATGAGATATGGCGGATGGATGTGAAACGGCTTTCCTTTATGGAAACACTTGCTCGAGGGCGTGTATATGATACAACCCGAGGTTTCACATCGGTTGATAAAACCAAGGTATGCAAATTGCGACGGTCCATTTATGGATTGAAGCAAGCATCCGAGTGGAATATCCGTTTTGATGAGACAATCAAAGGTTTGATTTCTCACAAAATCGAGAACCTTGTGTGTACAAGAAGGTTAGTGGGAGTGCGATCGTATTCCTAGTATTGTATGTCGATGACATATTACTTATAGAAAGCGATGTTTCAATCTTACTGATCGATTAAGGTTTGGTTATCAAGACATTCTCCATGAAAGACACGGGAGAAGCAACCTACATCCTCGGGATTAAGATCTATAGAGATAGATCGAAACGGTTGCTTGGTCTTTCGCAGTCTACATATATAGACCGAGTGCTAAAGAGGTTTAGCATGTCGGAATCCAAGAAAGGTTTCCTATCCATCAGGCATGGGGTACACCTTTCGAAGTCTATGTGTCCGCGCACAGAAGATGAGAGGATTTGCATGAGTAAGATTCCCTATGCATCCGCAATAGGATCTATCATGTATGCTATGTTATGTATGAGGCCCGATGTATCGTATGCTCTGAGTGTCACGAGCAGATACCAGTCTGATCCAGGAATGGATCATTGGGCAGCTGTTAAGACGATCCTTAAGTACTTGAGAAGAACTAAGGATGTGTTCCTAATATATGGAGAAGGGTACATGGTGATATGTGGGTATACGGATGCCAGCTCCAGACAGACAAGGATGATTCCATGTCTTTGTCTGGGTATGTATTCACCTGGAATGGAGGCACAATAAGTTGGAAAGGTTCCAAGCTTGACACTATAGCGGATTCTGCCACTAAGGCAAAATACATTGCAGCTTTGGAAGCAGCAAAGGAAGCGGTTTGGATCGAGAAGTTCATCTCTGAACTTGATGTGGTCTCATCAATGATCCAAACATGTGCTTCGCCGCTATCATCTTATCAGAGAGATCATCAGTAGGAATGAAATACAAATCGAGAAAATTCCCACTGAAAGGAACTTAGCGGATCCTTTGACTAAAGCATTACCTCAAAGTAAGTTTGAGGGTCATGTTGGTGCTTATGGTATTGGATACCGTAGCAATTGGCATTAGGCCAAGTGGGAGTCTGTTAGTAATATATGAGAGATGTCCTAAGGCAATCGCCTTATGTATGAACCATTTATATGATAAATGAAGATTTACTATTTGAGTATACATGTTTAATGTATTTGATTGGATCTTAAACTCATTTACTGAATGTCCACGATACGATTCACAGCATGAGAGAATTTGTGATTGGATCACAACTAGTGAGTATCTCTACATGTGTAATTGTGATGTATCGGAATTATCCTAGTCGATGAATTGATGGATTTGGACACCATCGATTACATCGAGACTAGCACGAGGTATACTCCTTGGTGTATCCAAGCGGTGATTCTCACCGGGGAGACATAGTGATGTCGGAGTTGATCGTGGATGCTAGTTATGGTAACTAGTTCATTGGAGTGACCGGTAGTAAGACTTCATATGGTTCTCTGCATATATAGATATGTCAATGAAGTTCTTCTTGTAGCTTAAGTGCGATGTTCCTTTGACTTGCGGTATTCAAGTCATCTTGATCATGGAGACTTATGCTTTGACATCTTAAGCAAACATCTCCGAGGAGATGTGGACCCGAGATGATTGGGTATAAGTCGAAGTGATCGAAGGTGTTTGAATAGCCTATAAAGGATTCACCACTCCTTGCGAGGAGATGTATACCCATGGCCTCTCGTCGGATTGTTACTAAAGTCTTTGGCCAAAGCAATACATGTTTAGAGTAAGGTACTCTTCGATACATGTGGAGTAACTAGAATCCGTAGGACGAGGAAATGATACTTGGGCTAGGTGTGACGTAGTCAGCCTAGTGGGGACTGACACAATAGACCATGTCCTGAACCAAGTGGGTATAAGATGAGTGAAGGGAATGGGGCACGATTCATTCGAAGCTCTTGAAGGGTTTTGAAATAGTTCGATCAACCGTTGATCTTTTCGGTTAATTGGGGATCATGATGTACTACTAGGTGCCACTCATGATCGTTCTATAATTAATGGTTAATTATAGACGGCCAACATAAACCGAGAACCTATTTGGTCACACGCACAACGCGTGTAATCCAAAGGATTTAAAACGAGCTTGAGAATGGGATTCTCAGACCGAGAGAAACTATGTTTGGTTGGACCAAACATAAAGCGAGCATGAAATTGTTTCAGTCGCAATGGAAGCGTGGATGGGCAGTGTCTTATGAAGACATAATGGATGGACCAAAATGGTTTGGTTCTAATCCAATGGATGAGAATGAACCAAATGGTTTGGTTTATTTTAAACGAATGAACCAAAAGTTGGTTCGGTTCGTTTTAACTTAAAATAAACCATCATGGTTTGGTTTATTTTAACTTATCTTAATGGAGCGGGTTAACGGGCTTTATGGATATGATCCATTAACCATTAAGAGAATTAGTTCTCTATAAAAGTGGGCTTAAGGGATTGTTAAACCCTAATCCAAAATCAAAACCCTAGCCTCCAAGGAGTTGCGGCACAACCTGGTTGTGCCGCCCAGCTCCTTGCGCCCAGATTGCTTGCCGTCAAGACCCTTGCGGCGTCAAGCTCAGCCGGTGAACCTCCGGCGACCCTCCGGTGATCCCCTAAAAGGTTCGGCATCAAGGTGAGCTTTTGTCTCCTTGCTTTGGCCGGCGCCTATCTCCTCCACCAAGCTGTCCAGTTTTCTGGACAGCTTCTTCTCCTCTCGTCGGAGCGTCGTTTGGACAACGGTTAGTGCTCCGACAGTGGCTAACATACCGGGGATTTGATCTCCGGTAATCCTCTGAGGTGGAGGAGGCGATTAAATCGTCGGTTGACGAATACCTCTCCGGAGAAGCAAGTCTTGAGGACTTGTTTTAGGTCCGAATTTGGATTCGGATCGTGATCATCTCTCGATCACGTCGTCTTCAACACGAGGCTAGTAACCCGTACGAAGACGAAGCTCGTGGCTTGGCGAAGTCATCCCGAGGAGCTCGGCGTGGATACGGATAGAGACGATTCTTACGAGGATCGTTCCGGTTGATGCCGTTCCCGCTACACGTCATACGAAAGGTATAACGTAGTTTAATTTCCTTTTATTGCAATTTTAATTTACGGTTATGTCTACACTTGTTGTAATAGCATGCGTGTGTTGTGTGTGTTGTAATAAATAAGAGTATTTATTATTTTTAATTGCTTCCGCTGTGCTCATGTTTACGAAACATGATCGAACACACACACGCCGCGGTGCCGGAAACCCAACAGATCAATACTCATCATATAAAAATATTATCGATAATGGCAACAATCATCATAATATTACAATGATATAATCTTTGGTTGCACCTCAAAAAAATCAATCAATCAATCTCAACCCAAAATATATCTATCCCACAGATCAAAATTTATCCGAAATCAACCAACAATCTAATCTCCACTGAACAACTACAATTAACCGAATAACACAATCAAATCATGTTTACCGGCCCTAGAACCCCACCAGCAACCAATCCTTTCCCCAAATCAGATCCCCAACTCAATTAATTATCATCACTTAACGTTGTTCCACCACAAACACAGCCTGAACACATCCCCCAACACCCACCATCCAGCATAATCTCCAAACATAAACATCACAGCCAACTCCCCAGATCAAACATCCAAAAACAGATACAAAAATTAATTACAGCATGGAAAAAGAAGTAAATCGAGCTTACCAGTGGGTGGAACCTCACCGGCAACAATCCCCTAAAACCGACAGCCCTGTTCACCGGCTGCAATTGGTGGTCACAATCCCTCTTCATCGGAAAAAAATCCAACGCCTATGCCCCTGCCCTTGCTCCGGCAGAAATCGCATGGCTAGGTTTAGCACTCATCCAAAAATCAAGAAGAGAGAGTCGGCCCCTTACCTTGCTACCGGTAGAAACTCGCCAGCGATACTCGGCCAGAAGGGCAGAGGAGGAGGCGTCGGCTGTGGACAGCGAGCAGACGACGCGTCAGGCGGTGGTGCTCGCGGACACAACGGGCGAAGGCGAGCGCCGGCACTTGCGGAGGAAAAGGGCGTCGGCTGCTGCAGAGAAATAAGGGTGCGTCAAGGAGGCCGGCGGCGATCCTGTGGCCACGGAGGCCGGTGCGCACAACTGTGGATGGCGAGGAAGAGAAGCCAGCAGAGATGCAGGCATGGAGGGAGGAAGAAACGGTGGCTTCGGGTGCAAGGAAGAAAAGCTCAGTGGTCCGTTGGCTGCGGGCGCGAGGAGAAAGAAAAGAAATCGCCTGAGTGTTTCGCGAAGAAGAGAAGTTCGCGAAGAGGGAACCGTCGGGCGCGGCGTGGAAAGAGAGAAATCCAGAAATTAGAAAATAGAAAACCTAGACTAAACAGGCCCTTTAAAAGCCTGTTTTCCCTATCCCCGTAATTATCTCGTACAAGCTCCGTATTTTTTTTTCCAGAAAATTTCTGGAAAAAAAATTACCTAAAAATCCCAAAAAATTTCCAGGATTATTTTCTTAATTCTTTGGCCATTTAATTAATATTTTAAATTTCAATATTTAACATTCTCCCCCATTAATAAAAATTTGGTCCCTAAATTTTCTACTCATGTATGAGTACGAGATGTCACAACAACTATCTCAAGCATCTAGAGACAAGTCATACCTCAAGTGACCAAGTGGGGTTACTGATATCCCCTAAAATCAAATCACACCTGCTTCTAGGAACCCTTCCAAAGTATGAATAGTATCTTCATATCGACCACCTATCAAAAAGTACATAACTGTACCAGAGCGGAGCTCGATATCCGTGACCTGTTAAAGACTTTACCATAATCCTAAGGTAAATCCTTAATCGCTATCGTATACGATACTCAAAGATACTCCATGAACTGAAAATCTCCACAGTATAACCTATCCAGTGATCCAACATACTCATCGTATGGATCGTATGAAAATGAGCGGACTTAGCTAATCATACTTAGTCCTTTTCGAATTCTAAATAATCTTCCATCACTGTCCATCATACTAGGCTTTCACGTCCATCTCGATACAGAACCTTGCTAATTATTTATATGCCACCTTTACTAGTTGACACACTGAACCTCAGACTATGGAATCAACTATGTCCCACATGTCGTTCCACCACGAAGAATGTTTCCATACTTACTATTTTCCGGATACAATCCTATACATCTGCAACATATACAATCTACTAGCAATACTTATCAAAATATCATGATAAAGCCTCGTGGCCCTCGAGGTAATACAAAAGGCACTATCTGCAGGCAACGACATGCTACCACGACCGGGAATCGTAGCCAGTCAAGATGTCAGGTAGCTAACTAGCCACAGACGACATACGAATTCAACTATCGCTTACTCCGAACCGGTAGAGCAAGAGTACAACTCTATGGTAGATGCTCTCTATCATCCCAACAGGAATCTATCTGTTGTTCCTGAATCAATAGTAACTCTTCCTAAATTTGAATGCAACTATATAACCCACGATTTTTTTTTCAGAGACGGAGAAATATTTCCTCACACGAGAAACCTACTTTCAAAAATCCACTCTATCGCACAAAAACGGGAGGCGACTGGGAGACTATTATAACCGATCTCCCTAGTTGCAACTATCCGTGTTCTAATAACTCTGTGCAGCTACCCAGTAGCTAGACAAAATCCCATGAGCATTCCGGCTCCTCACCTATACAAAATAACATAACACTGATACATCCATGTCATATATATGACAACCCATCTCGTAGTTCCTCATTTGACGTAAACATGGGATACGTCTTAATCAACTACATCAGAAACACTCCATTCTGTGAAACATTGCATCCGCATACAACACCCTTCCTTCCACCCGAGAATGATCAAACAACACTGTGTAAAAGTCAACCATCGTTTGAGCCCTGAAACTAGTTTCACAAGCTTCAGACCAAGTAAATTCCATCACGAATCAACGGTGTAGTACCACTAGAGCATCCTATCTATATCTATGGTAATAATCAAATCAATACCAAAAAACCATCATCTACGGTGGCCGAGTGCTCAACTCCAACTACCACCATCACAAATGATCCAATCGTGTCCAGAATACACGATTTCCCAAATCCCTGGACGACAAAGTCGTCAATAAGTCTAAGAAGATAATCAAACCTCATACAATTCATACCAAGTATGAAATTGTCACCACTATACACCTACATCCTCTTTACTCTAGGCTGATAATATATCAATCATCCCTACGACTTTGATAATTGTATGACATCCTGTCACTACGATATCAAGACACCAATCATAAATCAATCCTAGAGTATACACAGGTGTCCTATAGCTGATCTAAATAGATCCTCAATCCACCATGAAGGATAATCATTTCCTTCTACCACTACCACATTCCATCATCGATAATCGATGTATAACCTCAAAGGTCCATCTCTCTTTGAACAATGAGTTCCAGAGCTTCTCAAGAAATAAAATACTGGGACAAATAAATATCCCATCCAACACCTCCTATAATTGGAACTTAGATTCTTCCAATTCCCATAGTGTTAAGCAACACTGATACCAACTAAATTGTCCCCTGGAACAATCGTCATTCTAACAAATACCTCTCAGCATCATCAACCTTGTCAACTTTGAACGACCGATCGATGATGTTATCTAAGCAACTCGATTTGGCGCTCAGCCAATTGGATGACATTTCCTGGAGTATATCACGAGCTTCAACAACCTTATGCGCTTTACACTAGCCCTCAGCCAACGCACCATATGTAAAAACATTAGGCTCGTAAGATATCATTACCTCAGTACCAAATAAATTATCACCCAGCAGGGGATCTTCGATATTGAAACTATTTCCGAAATCATTCCGATCGCCTACTCTACTTGCCTATACAGCGGCAAGCCTAGAAGTTCATCCGACACTACATCTGATTACTCTCGAATTTACAGGCATCGGAGAGACATCCTTATACCATCATGTCACAATCATAACCTCCAAGTTAATATCCAGATATCGACATCATATCAACCAAGTCAACTATAACACAACCAAGTTAACTATAGCTCAACTAAGTCAACTCTCTCACCATAATATAACATTTCCATCAATCAACCTCTAAACATCCAAATCAATATCATACCCCGCTGATAATCATCACAATAATCATCTCAACATCTCACCTGTCGGTGGAAACACTATTAATCCACATGATCCAAATATAGAAATCCTTTTAATCCTATCTATACATGTTTTAACCAAAGATATCTGTAAATACCGGTATCTCTCAATATATCATCAAGTAAGGTAACTATAGTAATACCTCAATGATCAATCCTTCAACCATCTACAATTCCTTTCGAGTAAAGATGCAAACTCATCCAACTTCTGCTCTTAACGGATTCCCTATTTCACAGTGACCTAGAATAAGAATTCGGTAACTGTATGCATCTAGGTGGTAACTGTATGCATCTAGGTGTACACCTCTTCCTATCATTTTCTTCAAGAACCACACAACCAGCCTCATATCTCCACAAGTGCACCAACCACTTCTGATAGCCACATAAATCTGAGGAGAAAGATTAAATCCATATTCCTATTTTCCGCTGGGAAATGAAGTGTTTCATCAATCTTTCATTCCCGGGACAGAGCCTTGACCATCGCCAAAATAAACTAAAATTCCAACTAATCCCTCAATCACTCAAGAGGTTGTAAACTTCCATCATCAACATCAAGTTACCATCTCTAGCAACAGACCTGATCAATATCGAGCAACAACATGGGAACGAAATAATGCCATGTGAATCCCACTAGAAGAGCACGTTCACGACTTCTACGATTGCCTTATCAGAAGTGTAGGTTATTATCACTAGGTTGACTACACTATTATCTGGAGACACTTGCTGCAGTGTCATTTTCATAAATATGACTCTCCTTAATGCCTCCCGATAGGAACTGATGGAAGATCCAACTATCCTAATCCAAATGTAAGCCAATAAATCGTAGGTGATCGAAGACAACTCAATCACTAACTTGAGCCGTTAAGTGGGGGTAAACTCTATAGGGAACTCCATTAACAATTGATCACTCAACTTAAGACTCAAGAATTCCTCAACAATGAGTCATACAAAATAGCATAGGGAAATTTTGTCTCTCGAAAACATCCTGAACCCGTGATCCCGTAATAGTTTATTTCCCCAAAATTTCTTCTACATATTCCACCAAGTAACAACTTGATCATTGCAATAGTAAGAAACTAACTCCACTCCCCCTATATAAATACCAGTTAGGTACTTAAGTGTACCTTCAATGTTATCAATCTAAGGCTCAAGCCGCTCAAGGATCAAAATTTCCTATGGAACTCCGTAACTTAAACCTCCATTGTCTGCATCAACAATAGTATACATTCCTTGTCCCTTACCCACCAGGGTAATAATCTCACTAGCATAATTAGTGAAAATCCCTAACACTATAGTCCTTGATTTCCACAACAAATGTGATGACTTGACCCCTGCTTTCTGACTCGGTATTTGTCAGCTCTCAAAGGAAATTCACCTTTTAAACCTGAGTTGAACTCATACTGAACAAGTTGTTCACGTGGTCAACTCCATCTACGATTACGAATAGTGACCAACACTCTAAATGTTATTTCCTGTTATCCACTAAACACATAGCCAATCTAACCAGGAGTATAAACACTACGACAACTCCGGCTGGTCACCTTGGTTGGCGACCCCTACTACGAGTCTGCACATGAGTCAAAACTCTATAGACCCTTCTGGCAACTCCTTAGCCAGAGATCTCACTGTCCTCTTGCATGGTTACCCTGCACCACGTCTCGAAGCAAGAGCACGCTCACCTCGTCTCATATCTGTTAAATTATTACAGATGTTACTAGAAGTAAAGATATATAAAAATTTTCAGCATACTTATTTCGCCGCAGTAGAGGTCCCATCGCCGCCAAATCCCCATATTGACCTTGTCATAAATCCTCGAATTTCCGAAACATAAAAATTGTCGGAAATCCATACCAATCCAAAATTTTCCAAATTGCCTCGTAAAACCTGCCAAACGTGGCGAACTCCGAAAAATCCAAAAAACCCCTAGGAACTCGAAAACCTAGGCACTCTGATACCAAATAAATTGTCACGCCCCGAGGGAGTCCCTACCAGACAAAAATCCGACAGCATCTCCCCTGTACGGGTGACAATGCCAATTTACATACAAGGCTTACACGACCACTAAACATCGTTCAACACGACCGGAATCCAAACACACACACAAATAATAAATTAGGCCTCTGGCCAACTATCAAAGAAAAAGGTAAACAGTCTACATAATTAGACTTACCCCCTCTGCCATCTGGGCAGGAATACCCAACCAAAACCAATCGAAATAAATTCGATCAAAGGTCCCTAAGGACATACCAAAACATCCACAGGTACAAATATCCAACGCCTATCCTAAACATATATTCTAATCAAAATATTCAAAACCGTAAACACAAATAACAAATAGAACTTTCACGACGAGTGGGGTTTGGCAGCTGGACTCTCTTGACAGCTTCATCCTGAAATAGATATAAATCAACGGGGTAAGTTCAAACAACTCAGCGGGTATAGTAGATATGCAAAGTAAGATATAGCTAACGATAAAAATCAGGCCGGTATAGTCTCACATAAAATAGGGTATGCAAGCAAGAAATACAAAAGAACTGTACTTACCTGAATCTCCTACCCTGATATAGGAGCATGTGCCTGACTAGAAGTAATAAAGTCATCACCATATATAAATATGAATCTTGTATGCATGATAATCATATGCAACATCCAAGGCATCAATAAAAATGCAACAAACACAATACAAATGCTATCCATGCAAAATGCATGCCGTGCAAATGACATGGTCACCCCTGACGCCAGTCAGCCGCCTCACACATGATGGTGAAGCCGAGTAGGTAGGGCTATGACAACTGTGCACTCTGCCATCGCTGCTCCTGAGTGATCGAGTGGACAGGATGCTATCGGAGTACACCTATCCTCCTGCCCCAAACAGAGTGGGGGAGCTAAGCTCTCATCTCCCGGTGTCATAGACCAGAGGAGGGATCCCTGCCCGCTACCACGTTACCTCATCGCTACCCATGAGCGGACCAACGGAGCCTGACAGAGCAACTGCACATACCCTCCTGATGTACCACTAACCCATGAGTGGCAGTGTGTGCAGGTCATGTAACTGGATGCGGGCTCAACTATAAAGGAACCCCGTCCAGCCAGCATGCAATCATGCAAGATGGTGCATGATACTAAAGCATGCAATCATGCAATCATGCAAGAGATGCAGGCGCGGAGGGAGGAAGAAACAGTGGCTTCGGGTGCGCGAAAGAAGGGCTCGGTGGTCCGTTGGCTGCGGGCGCGAGGAGAAAGAAAAGAAATCGGCTGAGTGTTTCACGAAGAAGAGAAGTTCGCGAAGAGGGAACCGTCGGGTGCGGCATGGAAAGAGAGAAATCTGGAAATTAGAAAATAGAAAACCTAGACTAAACAGGCTCTTTAAAAGCATGTTTCCCCTATCTCGGTAATTATCTCATACAAGCTCCGTATTTTTTTTCTAGAAAATTTCTGGAAAAAAAAATTCCTAAAATTCCCTAAAAATCCTAAAAAATTTCCAGGATTATTTTATTAATTATTTGGACATTTAATTAATATTTTAAATTTCAGTATTTAACACCCCTGCTAGCCCAATGATGCCCAACCCACGCGGGGGCAACAGCTAGTGCATGCTTAGCGACGCCCAGCGCGGGGGTCGCCCAATCCTATGGTCGTCACCATTCTGGGGATTTTCACGGTCGTGTTGTCCCCCTTTAGTGGTTTATGTAAAGTGTAAAAAAATTTAATTTTTTATCTTCTATATGTTTAATTTTTCACATGGTTGTTCGTCTTTGATCAGGTGATCGACACGTGCACAAAAGATTGTACTGATCAATTCATCATACATTACTTGCCACTAGTGACAATATCCTTTATTCAAAATGTTTATACTTATATCTTATAATATATATAATGTCTGTTTTTATATATTTATTTTTCTGTAAAAAATCATTATAGTTTAATATGTTATAGTCTAGCTATAATTCATTATCATATCAAAAATAGATATGGAATAATTAGAAAAATTTGTTTGGGATAAAAATTAGTTATTCAATTATTTATTGATGCAAAATGAAGGTTGATATAATTAATTCGTAATATAAATTTAGAAAATGAAACAATGGAGAAAGAAAGAAGTTTGATGTATAAAAAGAATTACCTGAACGTCAGAGTTTAACCGATGAATTTATTATTGGGTTGGAACAATTTTTGAATTTTTTTCATAGTAATGTTGAGTTAATGGATGAGAATAAGTTAAGGCATTCATGCAACAAGTGTCATAATGGTAAATTTTTTCAGTATGATAAAGTCCGATAAGATCTTTGTAGATTTGTTTTACCCTAAATTATTAGAATTGGACATATCATGGTGAATCATTCATATCCCATGAAGAGGTTGGACGAAACATAAAAATGTCAGTTAGTGCAGATCATTTCCAGCTTATGGTAAGTTATCAGGATAGAGTACCACTGGGATTTTAGGATGCCCAATCTGTATGGAGAGATCAAAGTCATTCAGATTGAAACATAGAAAGAAAGCAAGTTATTTTGGTTGTCATAGATAATTTTTACCACCAAATCATAAATTCAGAAGGAATAAAGAAGAATTCACTAAGAATAGAATTGAAAGAATACCTCCACCATTGAGATTAACCGGTTGAATGCATATGACATAGAGTGCTTAACTTCAGGATTTATCAACAAGATATAAAGAACGGTAAATATATAAAGCAAACAACATAATAACAACCACCAAATGTTTACCGCACTTTGTTAACCTATTTAGGATTTATCCCTAACATTCTCATTTCTTATCATAACTAATATCAAAATAACATAATACAACATTAAAATAGACGGAATCAATCATCTTATGAACTCAAAGCAACATTATACGAGGGATTTTTGTTGTTTTTTCCCTGTATAATCTTCAAATTTTATGATACAATAATCGCCTATGTTTATCCATAGATTTATAGGATGTCATCAGTCTTTGAGAAGATGGCCAATAACTTCCTTATAACTTACCTTCTTTTTCTGTACTCAATTTGCATTGCTATCTATCTGTTGTATCTTAACTTCTCTAACCAAACTCTCACCTTTGACTTTCCTCTGGCTAAGACTTGGAATCATGTCTAGTAACATGGCATGAAGATGATCTATCATTTGTTTTAACTTTTTGTGTCATCCTGAATTGGCATCCGTAGTTCGCATGTTCATTAACCTTTCTTCGGGTTTTAACTATCTTGCTCCTTGATCGCTTCGATTCGGTATTTATTGTTGGTGCAGGGGCACTAGATAATCGAACCTGTGTTTTGATTATGGCAAAGACACAAAGTTAAGTTTACATCGTTATCTCACGAGCTAAATCGAGTGTGCAGAAAAGTACTAAAGCTAGAGCTGAAGGCTAGCGACGCCCGGAGGAAGCTGCGGTGGTCGGGCGACACTCGAGTGACTTCGGAGGGAGCCGAAGGAATCGAGTGGAAGGCCGGAAGTGAAAGCGTCACAGTAAGAATCGAGGTAAGCTCGTGTGAGTGAGAGATGGTAAGGTCGTGTCCTCTATACGGGGACGACCGTAGGCGGCGATCCGACTAAAACTTCTTGTGGAAGGTCTAGGTCGAGATCGGACGGTTAGAAACCGTTGTATTTATCATTTTCCGAGCTAACCTCTCACTGCAGGGAAGTGGTCAGGCTGGCAGTCGACTGTTGGACATGGAGCAGTCGATTGATGCCCATCAGTCGACTGATGGGAGGCATCAGTCGACTGATGGCGACGACTCAGCCTTTGCGCTAGGTCAAAACGGATAACGTTTGATGCAGCCACTTCGCGATAAAATTTGGAAAACTTCGTGATCCGTTCCAAAAAAAAGGGAGACATATTCAGAGCCCAAAGTCTATAAAAGGAGGAGGATTCCAACTCCAAAGGACATCAAGTTTATTCATCAAGTGCTCCTACAACGCCAATGCTCCAACACCGTCATAACGCCGACGCGACGACAAGTTCCAATCTTCTTCGTCGGCAGCAGTAGCAAGTAACATATTTTGATATTGTATTCTTTATTTTTATTCGTAACGAGGTGAGGTAGGCTTGTTGCCTCATCCTCGTAATTTCGTTTTTGTGATCGTTGTCTCCTACCTCCAACGAGGAGGAGACGTTATAGTGATTTGCCCTCCGTACGCGGTCTAGGACTGATAGGGCCTTGGAGTAGCAACCGCTGGGTTGTGAACCAAGTAAAATAAATGTGTCGCTTTATTTTCCGCTGTATTTACTCATTTAATTGTCTACTCGAACGAAACGCCGAAAAGTTTTACGATCGCTATTCACCCCCCCCCCTCTAGCGATGCTTCTCGATCCAACAATTGGTATCAGAGCGGGGGCGCTAAGATTTGGTGAAACCACCAATCTAGCACGTTTTGGTTTTCTGTTCGTATTTCTCAATTCGTATTTTTTTTGTCTTTTTCCTCCCGCACTACTAATCCAAGACGAAGTCTTGGTACGTTTCTTTTGGTTGTGTGCTTGCAAGTTTTCTCTCTTGGAGTAGCCGACGGTAAAACAGCCATAACTTTTCGCACAAGTGGACTCACATAACGATCTACATACCAAATCGAAGCTCTCAGAAAGATCTACATTTCTTACTAGGGTTTATCCTCGTAACAAATTGTTTCCAGCCCCAAAATCCAACGTTTAGTACCCTTTCGGGGACATCAAAGGTCGTAAGTTTCGAGCTTTTATTAGTTTCTTATTCTCCTTATTTATTTCTGTTTATTTCCTATTATTTCCCGCACTACTAATCCAAGACCAAGTCTTGGAATTCTCTTTGGTTTTTATTCGTATTTTGCAAGATATTTAATGGCTCACATTGAGGGGTATAGCACCACCCGACCTCCGTTCTTTAACGGAAATGATTTCCGTTATTGGAAAGGTCGGATGAAGTGTTTTCTAAAAACACAAGTCGAGACTTGGATAATAATCCAAACCGGCTTTGCTCTACCCACCAATGATCAAGGAGAGGCCTTGGATTTCAACAAATGGACAAATGCAACCAAGAGGCAAATCGAAGCCGATGCAAGAGCAACCCAAATATTGCAATGCGGCTTGTCCAAGGAGGAACTCAACCGCATCAGACCATTCATTAGCGCCAAAGACCTCTGGAACAAATTGATTGATTTACGAAGGGGCGGTGATGCTAAGGTATGTAAAAGAGATTTACTTTTAAATAAATTGTACAATCTAAAGATGCAGGATCATGAGACCGCCACCCAACTACATGCGCGGATCCAAGATATCGTCAATGGTCTTCATTCGATCGGGCAAGCCATAGAGAACCGAGACCTTATAAGGTACGCTTTAAATGCTTTCCCTAGGACTACCTTATGGGCATCCATGGTCGATGTCTACAAGGTCTCTAAGGACCTTTCGAAGCTTAGGTTAGATGAATTATTTTCCGAGTTTGAACTTCATGAGCAAACTAACATGGTCCGGGTCGAGAGAGGTATTGCTCTACTTGCAGGACAAAGAAGGAAGCCACCTACTAAGCACGTAGATGAACTCAAACCCAAAGACGAATCCGAATCTGAAGAGGAGGCCATAATAGTCAACATTGTGCGGAGAATAGTTCGACAAGAAAAAAGGAAATTGAAGAATGAGAACCAAAAGAAAAAGGGAGCAAGGAAAGCCTTCCATGCAACTTGGGACAACAGAGAAGACATAGCTTACATGGAAAGAACGGAGGAGTCCGAGTCAGAATCCGAAGCTGAGTCCAACTACAACTCTGACTCCGACCCCGAAGATTATTTCGAGAGAATCGAGAGAAAACTCAAAGTCGGACCAAAAGGGAAAGTCAAGGTTAATCGCTCTTTAATTAGTACGCTTTACATTACAATTAAAATGCTTAATAGGAAATTAACTAAGTCCGAGTCTAGGGTTGAGTCGTTACTTGAGGAGGTTGAAACCCTCAAGCAAGAGGCTACTCTAACCCCTTCAACTAGTCAAGTTCAAGAGGGAAACTCAACTCAAATTGAAAAACTTGAGGAGGAGAATTCTCTCTTGAAAGACCAAGTTCAAGAGGTTGAGGCTAGGTTGGAAAGGTTCACGTTGGGATCTAAGAACCTTAATCGACTACTTGGAACCCAAAGAGCCGTGTACAATAAAGCCGGACTCGGATTTAAGTCAAAGACTACGAATAGGTCTTATATGTCTATCGTAAATCGTAGTCATCAAAGAGTCCAAGCATGGGTCCCTAAGAACTTTTTGATTTTAACTCTAGGATCCAACCCGTACTGGGTTCCAAGGACCAAATCCACTATGTGGATAGACCGAACCGATTCAACGGTCTAGGGGGAGCCAGTACAAAACATGTTTGTGCTTTAACTTAGAAATTGCATGCTTTAACTTAGAAAGTTTGTGCTTTAAAACGTGTGAGCTCACTTAGAACACGTACATAACCAACTAAAATCCTACGAAAAGATTGAGCCTCGGGGAGCCTCTTTTTAAAAAAAAATAACCAGTTAGACTAGGAAATAGTCTTAGGTGAGTCAAGTCATCATTTTCTTGAAAATAGCTTTGTCTAAGGAAGTGGTCGATGATCCAATAAAAGAAGGCCCCTGTGCCTCGCCACGACCTGGAAGCCATGATCTTGAAAAGGTAAACTTGACAAGCCTAGGGTCAAATCCAAATCTAACATAAAATTACTTGAACCTAAAAGCACTTAATCAACTTAATTGGAAGTCATCTCACAAAAATACATAAGTATAACATGCTTGATCATATAGACACAGGTGAGATGTTAAGGATAATTGAAATATAGTTAAAACAACCTCTTCAAAATACTACTTATTTTCTCAACTATTGTACTTAACAACTCTTAGGCCAAAGTTTAGCGCCCCCTACATCTCTTATACTTCATATATTTGACTAAGGGGGAGAGCAAACTAACCCTAAAGGGTTATATTACAAACCTTTAGATTATTGGTGCAGAGGGACACACCTCGAACCAATCTATCTAATTACTGCTAGACGCATGCTTGGACTCATAGCTGATTTATCTTGATGCATGCATATACCATATTGTCTTTAAACCCATATTTTATATAACAAACTTCATTTTTACATAACAAACCCCAACGTTTGTTTTGATTTATGGCAAAAGGGGGAGAAGAGCGAAAGTTAAGGGGGAGTAACACAAAATTTATTTGATTTTGAACTAAAGTATCTCTTTCAAAACTCACCTAGGGTTAAGGGGGAGTTTTGGTTAAGGGGGAGTTTTTGAAAATGACATTCATCATTTACTATACTTGTTTTATGCTTTAATTTCCCTTAACTTTGTGTTGGTTTGCCATAGATCAAAAAGGGGGAGATTGTTGGTGCAGGGGCACTAGATAATCGAACCTGTGTTTTGATTATGCCAAAGACACAAAGTTAAGTTTACATCGTTATCTCATGAGCTAAATCGAGTGTGCAGAAAAGTACTAAAGCTAGAGCTGAAGGCTAGCGACACCCGGAGGAAGCTGCGGTGGTCGGGCGACACTCGAGTGACTTCGGAGGGAGCCGAAGGAATCGAGTGGAAGGCCGGAAGCGAAAGCGTCACAGTAAGAATCGAGGTAAGCTCGTGTGAGTAAGAGATGGTAAGGTTGTGTCCTCTATACGGGGATGACGGTAGGCGGCGATCCGACTAAAACTTCTTGTGGAAGGTCTAAGTCGAGATCGGACGGTTAAAAACCGTCGTATTTATCATTTTCCGAGCTAACCTCTCACCTGCGGAAGTGGCGGTGGCGATCATTCTTGGACATGGGCGATCAGCGATGCCCATCGATCGGTGATGGGGAGGCATCGATCGATGGCGACGACTCGACCTTTGCGCTAGGTCGAAATGGATAACGTTTGTGTGACGCCAGCGATAAAATTTGGAAAACTTCGTGATCCGTTCCAAAAAAAGGGAGACATATTCATAGCCCAAAGTCTATAAAAGGAGGAGGATTCCAACTCCAAAGGACATCAAGTTTATTCATCAAGTGCTCCTACAATGCCAACGCTCCAACACCGTCATAACGCCGATGCGACAACAAGTTCCAATCTTCTTCGTCGGCAGCAGTAGCAAGTAACATATTTTGATATTGTATTCTTTATTTTTATTCGTAACAAGGTGAGGTAGGCTTGTTGCCTCATCCTCGTAATTTCGGTTTTGTGATCGTTGTCTCCTACCTCCAACGAGGAGGAGACGTTATAGTGATTTGCCCTCCGTACGTGGTCTAGGACTGATAGGGCCTTGGAGTAGCAACCGCTGGGTTGTGAACCAAGTAAAATAAACGTGTCGCTTTATTTTCCGCTGTGTTTACTCATTTAATTGTCTACTCGAACGAAACGCCGAAAAGTTTTACGATCACTATTCACCCCCCCCTCTAGCGACGCTTCTCGATCCAACATTTGTCGACCAATCCAACCTGATATTTAGTAACAAGTATACTACCTAAAGAGTTGCATGCTTTAGTCGTCAACTCTGTAGCTTTTTCTGAGTCACTGCTAAAATAGACACGGATGTATCATTTAACAGTGACTCAAAAGAAGCCACAAAGTTGACGATTAAAGTATGTGACTCTTTAGGCAATATACTTATTGCTAAAGATCAGATTGGATTGGTCAATAAATATCAACTCGAAGTGATCAATGAGCAAGATAGTGCGGAAAACAAACCCGAAGAAAGGTTAATGAACACGCGAACCATGGATGTCAATTCAAGACAACACAAGAAGTTAGAACAAATGATAAATCATCTTCATGCCATGTTATTAGACATGATTCCGAGTCTTAGCCAGAGAAAAGTCAATGGCAAGAGTTCGACCGGAGAAGTTAAGATACCACAGATAGATAGCGATGTAAATCGAGTGAAGAAAAATAAAGTAAGTTATAAGGAAGTTACTAAGCCATGCGAAGACCAGGGGGAAAAGTCACACTACATAAACAAGGAGAATCGGAATAATATTGTTCAATATTGGAGATTTGAGGACAGCGAACGAAGGAGTGAACAAAATAAGAAAAATCAAACTCATAATTCTGGCGCTATGTTTGTGACATGTGCGGGAAGCTCAATCAATATCGATAAACATAGACATCGATTGGTGAGTTTTTTCGAATAGTAAATTTTGAATCTAAAACACACTATATTTTATTATTTATAACGAGGTTTGTTTATATGCCAAGGAAATGAGGACTGAGCCATTTAAAATTTGTAAGCTCAAAAATTTAAACTCATTTGTTGTGATTTAACTTTTCTCCTTTCAATATAGGAGAAATATAATGAACTTGCATAGATAAGTCATATGATACTGTCGAATCTGAGCCATTTGTTTGTAGTATGAATCTATGACTCGAAGCGACTGTAGATCAAAAGGTGGAAGAATATTGGACTGGGTTCTTTGCGCCGAACTTATAGTCCATGGTACTTCTTCTTTTTTAGCCTCACCAACAGTAAGAGTAGAAATAAATCAATTGGCCAAAGAGGTTAGCCATTTGAAGTAGTTGCTAGTACTAAAGGATACTGAACTTGAAGATGTCCATACTTTACAAAGACAAAGGGATCAGGAAGTTAAGGATTTAAATGAACAGATGAATGACTTTCACAGACAACAGATGTTAATCATACAACATTTTCATTTATCCTCTGGTTCAAGTCAACTTCCTCTTTTTCGATCTCCTCCTGCTGACGCCTGTAATAATGACGATGAAGATAAATATTTTGATGATGGTGGTTATGTTTGAATTTTTATATCTAAATGTTACTTGACTTGTTACATTCGATATCTTTGTATTATAAGTTGCGTATGATGAATGATTTGTTATTTGTGTTGATGAATCATTTTGAATGATTAGATGTACTTATAAAGTTTGATATGTGAATTATTATATATTGTTAGATGTGTTTGGTGTAAAATTTATAAAAACATAAAAATGGTAGGTTCTATCGTGGTGTTTTTTCCTCATGTTTTTCTATATTTGCGATGAAAATAAGATTCGTCGTAGATTTAGCGACGAAAAATATACTTTCGTTGTAAAATTTGCACCATCAGTTGACTGAAAACTTCCCCCAGTCGACTGTTGGTTCACGACTATTCAAACTACTGAGTATCAGTCGACTGCTTTATTTTAGCAGTCGACTGGTAGTCTAAATTTTATAATGAAAGTTTTTTTCATCGCCAAATCTACGACGAAAAAGTTGTTCGTTGTAAAATTTAAATCATCAGTCGACTAGTAATATTGTAGCATACCATAAAATATTTTTTAGTCGACTGATCAGTTGACTATTGCATTGGCAGCCGACTGATGGATATAAGCAGTCGACTGCTTATCCAGATTTTGCAATGAAAGTTTATTTTCGTCGCCAAATATGTGATGAAAAATTTGTTCGTTGCAAAATATGAACCATTAGTCAACTAGTGAGGAGACTAGTCGACTGGTAATATTGTAGCAGGCTACAGAAGATTTTTTAGTCGACTGTTGTATTGACAGTTGACTAATGAATACTAACAGTCAACTGCTACTTTAGATTTTGCAACGAAAATATAATTCATCGTTAAATTTCATAAATCTGCCACAACCGTATTTACTTAATTTGGCGACAAAAACAAATTTTTATCGCAAAAATTTGTGACAAAAACTTATATTCGTTGCAGATTTGGTCATGAAAATATTTTTCGTCATAAATTTTTGGGATGAAAATTAATTTTGTTGCAAAAATTTGCGATGCATATTTTTGTGTTGCAAATTTTGTCGGTAATTTGTAACAAATTTTGCAATAAAATATTTATTTATCGCAAAAATTGCGACGAATTTTATTTTTTCAATGCAAAATTTTGCGATGACTTAACGATATAATTTTCGTTGCAAAATTATTTTGCAATGAATTTTTACTCAAATTGTATTGCAAAAGCTTAGTTTTTTTTTGTAGTGTTGCTTTGGTTTCTTACGTGACAGTCGGCTTGCTTCACTTTCTCATTTAACAATCTGCTTGCTTCCCGACTAGGCGCGGTCATAGAATAATTCAGCAGTTTGCTAGCTAAGAAATCATTTCGATAGATAAATTTGAATTTAATTTAATTTTAAATTTAGACTCTTTCTTGTATCTTCAGCAAGAACTCTGGCTAATAAAAAAAAAATTCAAATCGAATTCATTATATTTTTTTTATATCATCTTGGATATAATTATATTCTTAGATATAAATTTTATAATTTAAATCAAAAAATATAAATATTTAAAATTGATATAATCATGTCTTTGAGTACCCTAAATCGATCAGGGGCGATGAAACTTAGTGTTGCACATGGTGAATGTCAAAGGTCTTTACTGACGCTTCTTCTCGATCCAACTTCATGCATAGTACTTGGATAGCTTCTTAATCAACGGTAAAAAGGACAAGTTGATAAGGCTAACTTAGTTGATAAGTATAAAAAAATAATTTTTAAATAGACAGAGATCAATTCTCGAAGAGGTCATGACTCTAAACTATCGATGGATTCTCTCTTTTATATTTACCATCTGAATTTTGATTTATCTCCTCCATCGATAAGGACAATCGAAGGAGATCATCAATGTGACAGTCCATATTTTTTTAAAAGGACAATAAAAAATATATATCTTTTATTTATTTATTTATAATAATTTAGATATTCAAATTTTACGATTCGATTAATCATAAGAGTGAATAGTTGTTGTACACCAGATAAATTAAAAAATCGATGTAATAGAATTAATAAATGATCTTTATGATTCGTCCAAATCCAACGATAGAAGTTCATACTTGATCTATCCATGAAAAGAATCCACTGATATTCTATCATTTCTTGAATCATCATTTCTGATAATTAATTTGAAGTATAACAACTATGCCAAACATATATTTGTGGCATTAATAATTCCAAATAATTGATAAAAAGTAATTCTTCAAATTAATATTAGGAAAGAAAATATTTAATTAAATTTATTTATCTGAAATAATCTTATTCTTACTTCTCAATGGATCTCTAAAATATCATAAAACCTTTATTTTTTTACACTAAAAGAGAAAAAAATTGCATGGAGCTAGATGATATAAAAACTTAGCTTTGTTCCGGTAGTTTTCTTTGGGTAAGTCGTCGTACTTGGCCTGTTTAATATCTATCATGCATGCACGTAAGAGACATTATTAATACCAAAGTGTCTTGTTCCAAATGATAAGCGGGAGGTGTCGGATTTGGATTCTTTTTAGTGATAATTCATTAGTAGGTGCTGTTAATTGAGATATTGGACCGGTCTAGATAGACTCTTATCAACATCGTGGTATCGTACCTCCAAAAATCTCTTCGGAAGTTTTTGATGAGGGACCGCTTCAGCGGTGAGACCGGTCACATTAAAAAGTTTATCATTACAGTTTAATGCTCTCAGGACAACGACGCGTCAGTAAGAGCTTGGACGGTCACTGCGGGAGCCATGATTCGATCCCTGCCGATCAAAGTCTGCGGAGGAAATTTCGTCGTTTTCGATTCGCTCGCGGGTTGCGGAGGCGGATCCCCGTTTTCCAAATGGATCGGTGTGGGGTGCAGACCCAATTGATGTACATACCCCTCACGGCGACTTGGCGACGTATCATCCTGATTTATCCTTGTGAACCGGTGGAGACTCTTCGAAGGCCGTGAAACAGGATCGGTTCACCAAGTGGATTAGTCGAGTAAAACTTAGATACCACTTGTTAATAAAAAAAAAAAAGACATTATTAATAAAATGCATTATATAGCTTGGTAGTCCTTGAAAGCTCTGTGCTCAGCTCATCCTTCTGAACATCTTGATCTATGTAAAAAAATGATAATATTCATCTTGAATATTTTTTAATATCATTTTTATAGTAATATAAAAAAAATAAATTACAGAATCAATTTATAATCAACAATCACGTAACCATTCAAATGGAGAAATTGACCTATCTAAACCTTAAGAACATCCCAAAATCATCCTTGAGCATGGTCTTTTAAAGATAGAGTATAACTGGCCATCACCCATTGCAAAGTATTGTAAAAAAAAAAAAAAAGGATACGGAGGAACCAGAGAATATGTAAAGAAAAAAAATAAAGGAAACAATGAAATTTTGAAAAATAATTTTTTTATTGACTTTGGTTTAAAACATCTATATATATATATATATATATATATATATATATATATACAAATTGGCCAAAAAGAAAAAAAGATAATCAATATTTGTTTGACATTTATTACATTAAAAAAATTATAATGAGCTAACCAAATCAAGGAAAATGAAGAAAAGAATTAATTGTAATAAGAATCAACATAACATATTCCAATACATCGTTGTCGAAATAGCATATTTCACCACTTTCTCTCAAGTTGGAGCATGAATATTTGAAATGCTTAACTTGTGCAAATGAGATTGAAAGAGTGATATTTCAAATAGTTTAATAAAGATATCCACAATTTGAGTGTTGGATGGTGCAAAGATAATAGAAATTCAATCCAATTGAATTCTTTCTTGAGCCACATAATAAGCCATTCCAATATGTTTTGTCCTCTTATGGAAAATAAGGTTGCTTTGTTATCACAATGCAATATGGCATGTTGCAAATTATTAATTTGTAAGTCTTGTAAAAGATATCTCAACCAAGTTAACTCATATATAATTGTTGTCATTGCTCTGTACTCTGCTTCTACAAAGGAATGAGAAATTGTTGTTTGTTTCTTTGTCTTTCAAGAAACAATTGAGGGGGGTCAAGGAACACAATATCCAGACACCAATCACCTTGTAGAAGGATAACTTTCTCAATCAGTATTACAATAACAAATTAAATTAAGGTCAATTTTTTTTTACTTTGTCCAAGTGTTCCTTTTAAATATCTTAGAGCTTAAATAGTTGCATGCATCAAGATGTGATTTGTGTGGATGAAGCATGAATTGACTAAGAATATGCATTGAATAAGTGATAACGAGATGAGTGATCATTAAGTAGATAAGTTTTTCAGCAAGTCTTCTATATCGTGAAGGATCTTTAAGGATTTTTGCATTTGTTAGTATGAATTTCAAATTTTGTTTCATAGGACAATTGATTGGAGCAGCTCCAAGAAGACCGATGTCTATTTTTGTTGTGATATAGAAATTCTGTAGCTACTTCTATTCTCAAAAAATACTTTAACTGTTTGAGGTCCTTTATTAGAAATTGCTCATGGAGAAAGTTCTTAGTGTTAAATACGGAAATTAAAAATACTAAATTAAATTGCCAAAATTTAGGAAAAAAATAATCCTAGGAATTATTTCGGGATTTTTGGAGAATTTTAAAAAAATTTCTAGAATTTTTCTGGAATTAAACGGGGCTTGTACGAGATATTTACGGAGATAAGAAAAATAGGTTTTTGGAGAGTCTGTTTGAAATATCTTTATTTTTCCTAACTTAGAGAACTCGTATTGGGATAATTAAATTAATGGGAATAGTTAGGGATTAATTAAAACCTAACTTAGGTTAATGTCTTATAAAAAGGGGGTAATCCGGTTTATTTTGGACCGATCTAAGTTTCCTCCGTTGAAGCCAACCCCGCCGCACCCAACTTCTTCTCGCGACCCCAAACCCCTCGCGAGCCTCTTCTTCCTCGTGTCCGCAACCACAGGACCACCGCCGCCTCTTCTTCCTTGCGTCCACAGCCACAGGACCGCCGCCGCGAGCTCCCTTTGCATCGTCGACCTCCCTGACTTCTACCGTCTCAGATCGCGTCAGCTCCTCTGTGCGAGTGAACGACGAGGTTACTGCCACGGCTGAACGCCGACCACAGTAGCCTTGAAGGACCTCTGGAGTTCTGGGAGGAGTGCCGACGGATTTCCCTTATTCCCAGCCAGAACACGAGGTTTCGTCGGTGATCGCGGTAGCCAGGTAAGGGGCTGACTTTCTCCTTGATTATGGACGGGATCTATACCTAGCTGTGGATTTCTCGTTCTGAGCGTGATTGGTCGATATGGGCAGAGATCCGGAGCGGGGAACAGAGGAATAGGGCAGCGGCGTTGGGCAGTGGCCTTTTTCCGGTAGACTGAACAATTGGGGAGGTTCTATTACTGGTATATATCTTGATTCCCTTTGTTTTTCTTGCAGTCCATTTCGGTTCTGTGATGGAGTGAAGGGAGGGTTCTGTCTATAGAATTGTCGGATGTGCCGGCTATGAGTTGGGAGGTGGTGCGACTGTGAACAGGGGAGTTGTTGGCTGTGAGATTTAAGATGGAAATGGGTAAGTTAGATTTGATTGTTCGTGGGTGTAGAATAATTATATAGCTAGTTCAGGGTAAGTTGATATTTAAGTGATCGGTTGAGATGGTTACAAGAGTGATGTAGGATCTGATTTAATTGTTGTTCTGTGTGCTAGAACTTAATGGTAATTATGTTATATGCAGGTTTTGGTCACGAGACAGGTCCACGGGCATAAAGACAGTTGATAGTCTTCATAGCAGGCGGGTACTTTGACTTATCTGTTAAATATTGTCATGTTGATATGCGTAGTTGGCTATAGCTCGCAGTAATTTCTATGTCTTATCTGCCCTTGTATGTCACTGTTCCATACCTGTTGCAGACATTTCTATCCTTCTATGTTACATGTTATGCATCTTAGTATATATTATCTTGATACTTGCCATGTGTACTTATTTTAGGAGTTGTGATATACACTTGACTGACTTTTAGATATACTTTTTTTATATGCCTAGGTCATCGATATGTACTCATTTTTTTGTACATATTATTGGGAGACGTATATTGGTTGGGGTTACATGCTTTAGTGTCATGCACCATCTTGCATGATTGCATGCTGGCGGGCAGCGGCTCCTTTTGTAAAATACGGGAAAAAAATTATATGGATTAACCCTTTAATTAATTGGATTTAATTAGTGGGTTAATTGAGTTTAATTAGTGGATTAAATTGGGCTTAATAAGTGGGTTAATTGGATTTAATTAGTAATGGGATTTGAAATTGGGCTAAAACCTGTTGGGCCGAATCCATTGGGCTGGAATTGGGCTTGAATTGGATTGGGTCAAAGCAGATTGGTTTGAACTTGGGTTGGTTTAACCGAATCGCTCGAACAGCGTCTAAAAACAGGGTCGGAAACTCGCGATCAGCATTACTCCTTCCGTGATCTCTCCGTTTCTCTCCTCCGCGTCTCTTTTCTTTTCGCCGCGCGATCATTTCGTTCCTCCTCAGCTCGTCAGCGTCTCGGTGAGAGTAGTCAATGGCGCCACCACCATGGCTGATCTCCGACCGAAGATCAGTGGGACTCGCTTAGGGGATCTCGACGATACCTTCGGCGAACGGATGGTGCTGTCGCCGCAGCAACGAGCTGTCGATTGAGGTTTTTCGTTTTGTCTAGGGTTAGGATTCATCGTTGATTTCCCCTGAGTTCTAGCTATGGGTTCTCGTCTAAGGTTGATCTATGGTTTGGGCAGTGTTTTGGAAATGGGATTTTCTCCGGTGAACAGAGGTTAAAGGAAGGGGGATTGCCGGTGGAGAGCTATGCCCGGTAAGCTTCGAGTTCTCTTTGTTTTCCTATAGCAATTGTTGTATTGTTTGTGGTTTTTGTCCGATGGTGATCTGCTCGGTTATCATCGCCGGAGTAGTTTGTTGATCGGGCAATTTTCTTTATCGCTGATTGGTTAGATCCGTGTTGTGGACATGTTGGTTGTCTTTGTTTTCCTTCGATCACGAGCTATTGCTATTTTGGATTCCGACGACAGTCATTTTCGCACCCTCAGATCAAATGAGGGAGGAGCTTGGTTTCACCTTCTGTTGACCTTGATGTGCAAGTGGCAACGCTGGTGTTAGCGATGTTTTAGCCGGTGGATCCATAGCAAGAGCGAAGGGAAAACACAAATTCGACACAGTCCATTTGGGGTGGAGGTATGTGAAGCCACTAATAAATTCCTTATGATTTAATTATCAGATGTACATATTGTGAATTTGGTGGTTGTCTTCAGTTCATTTGGATTGAGCAAGTTAGATTCGTTGGAGGGAATTAAGAAGTTGTGGTTGATTGCAATGGGTAAAGGTAAGCCCTGAATTGTATGCTATACATTGAATGTGTGATTAGAGTAACTAACTCTTGAAAGAGAATGCACAATTGTGTTGCTAGAATTATTGATCAGTGTGTAAATCATGAGTGGATTTTGGTTAATGTCATGGGATTTACTTGCAGTTAATAGTTGGGCAGATCAGATTCCATCAAGTGGATTAAGAGGCTATTGATGATCGAAACGGAGATTAGTTCAGGACTTTGATCTAGTGATGGTATAGTTGGAGAACAATCATGTTTTATTCGTGATCATTAGATATGTGATGGTACTTAATTGTATCCTATTGTTACAGGACTTTGATGGTGATGGATACATGAACGTGGAGATGGATAGCACGGATTATGTATCAGGTGGGTAATATCTACCTGGTCCGGTAGTTTGATCAATTCAAGTGCATGATCTTGGATGTATGTTTATACCTGTTTACCTTAAATCCACTCTTATTTAATCGTATGCTTGTACTGCCTTTGACCTTTGAGATATATACTCTGTTACTTCATTGATTATCTTGCACGGATAGGAACTATAAAACCCTATTATGTGTTAGCTGATAGATGTTTAGTAAGTACATGTGGTTAGGGTTATTTTTATGACCTCAGATTGGGTTACTGGGTTGCATCACTAGGTTAGGTGATGAGTCCAAATTATGAGGTCGGTCGTTGTATCGTATACATATCAGTGTGTTAGTTTGACGGATCTATTTATCTGTACATAGGTAAATAGGTTGTGATTACGGATTTGTCGTCCTTGCATGGTTGACTTTTGGTTGACTAGGTCTCCCTGTGAGTTAGGGAGTGTTGCGAGGATCTGTGTGTGAGCTATGCATCATTACATTTCATGCATGCTGACGACTGGGTCTGCCTTGTGGTTGAGACGAGTCGTCAGTCATCCTGCCTCCCCGGCCACTCGTGGTAGTGGTTGCAGGGTTGAGGGCAGAGCATTGTTGTGCGTGCCGTTCTCGGTCACTATGGATGGTGGTAGCTGGAGATGCGCACTTGGCCACTGTGCGGAGTGGTAGTTAGCGCACTCACCCACTATAGACAGTGGTCGTGTGATGTGCAGTTGTCCTGGGTGCGGTCCTCGTCTACTCATGGGTAGGGACGGAGCAGCTAGCAGCAGGGACCCCCGTGTGGGTAGCATATAGCTCTATGGCGGGCTAGCTACTGTTTCATACTACCCAACTCGGTCACTCGAGAGTGGTGGCGGCTGGAGTCGGGATAGTTGTCATGTCCTGCCACCTAGGCCACACTGGGGTCGTGGTAGCGAGTTGGGTTGTAACGACCTGACCCCTATTGGCGGAATTTGGCGACCCCTATTGGTCGGCGACCATCGCCCCTGTTGGCCCGTCATTACCCACCTGGACTTCCCACCCCTGGAAGTGGGTTTTTGCCTTCCCCAGGATTCGAACTCTAGACCTCCAGGCTAAGTACTAAAGTTTATGAATCCTGGTAACCAAGTGATCAATAGGGGCCAGGTCGTTACAATAAAAAGGCGCCTTTTTATTGTAACGACCTGGCCCCTATTGGCGGAATTCGGCGACCCCTATTGGTCGGCGACCGTCGCACCTGTTGGCCCGTCGTTACCCACCTGGACTTCCCACCCCTGGAAGTGGGTTTTTGCCTTCCCCAGGATTCGAACTCTAGACCTCCAGGCTAAGTACTAAAGTTTATGAATCCTGGTAACCAAGTGATCCTTTGTCACGCCCCGAAAGCATGCCGAACCGAAAATCAAACGGACGGCACCTCCCCTGTACGTGGCAACATTTCGAGTTAATACAAGACCCGTAGGCCCACAATAACAATAATATATATGTATAAAAATACAAAAACTACACAAGACACAGCGGAAACAAACTACAACAATACAACAATCCCACACATGCATACCGGTATGACTAACACACCACAACAACACAAAATCGCGACAAAATCTGAATATACAACACATACATCACGAAAACTCCAACAACTACAAAATACAATGCACAACGGACAGCAGGCCCAAAACAAAATACGGGAGCCTCGTGAGATGAGATGACGTCAGCCGGCGGTGCTCCAAGCTGTCACGAAGTCTTCTACCTGTTACCTGGGCGACAGAAAACCCAGGGTCCGCGGGGGTGGTGAGTAAAACTCAGCAGGTAATAGAAAACATGTATATATGTAATATCACATGTATTTCGACAACATAATCTAGATGTACAACAGGTATATCAGCATAATATATAAATACAAGCATATACCGTCTAATTGAAATGAATAATATAAAATGCAGACACACCCGAAGTCTGCTACGCTACTCTGATCCAACCTGAACATATATCAAACATATATATAACAGGAAGAGTAATACCAACACATAATCTACTCATGCTACAGGCCAAGGTATCTATGGTCTATCCAACCCATACCAATATCCGACACACTGTATAACATATGCAAGAAACATGCATGAATATGATGTACAATCAAATGCAGCAAACATAATACAATCAAATGCAACATCACAATAAGCATATATATATAGACTGTATCTATATATGTATACTAATCACAATCATCCATATATATATATACATGCATATATGTATATATATCATCAACAAAATGTCATGTGCAAGATGCATGGTCATGTCGGCTCACCCTAAAGCTACCACGACCCCAGTGTGGCCTCGGTGGCTCGAGCATGACAACTGTCCCGACTCAACACCAACCACTACTCTCGAGTGGCCGAGTGGGCAGTATGATCGAGTAGCATATAAGCGTAAAGAGCAATCTACACGATGGGGGGTCCCTGCTGTTGGTCACTCCGACAGTCACTACCCATGAGTGGTCGAGTACCACACATGCAGGACTACGACACGCAAATCCAACTACCACCGTCTATAGTGGTAGAGTGCGGCACCTCAATGCTCTGCCCTCACACCGGTTACTCCTCCTATGAGTAACCGTGGAGGCAGGATGACTGGCGACCCTCTCAACCACAAGGGAGACCTCGTCGCCAGCGTGCATGTAAATGCATGAATGCAATGTCTCACATACAGACATCCACCATAGACTCTCTATCCTGTAGAGAGTCATACCAATCTACTCGACGCACTCTCTATCCTGTAGAGAGTCGTACTCAACTGATCATAATTCTCTCTATCCTGTAGAGAGTCATACTAATCTACTCGACGTACTCTCTATCCTGTAGAGAGTCGTACTCATCTGATTATAACAAGCTAGGACCACTGGTCCGTAGCGATATCCTAAGTATCATTCCTCTGACCATTTACACAACACATGTTCGGTGGTAACATACAACCTAAGGGTACTAGAACTAACCCTAGGTTAAAGACAGTATCTACCTACGAATGACATTTTTGCCCAATGTACAATCAGGTTGTCATCCGGACTTTACTATTTGCACTTAACTTAAACAAATTCTAAGTTACTTACATCACCTATATGTATAACTCCTAATCATGATAAAATAAACATGATATCAGCAATAGAGTTAATAGCCAACGGTAAAGGATCAAGCATACGATAAAAAGAACAGGGTCAAGGTAATATGAACACCTAACATGCTCATATCAATGACTAAATCTGAATGAAATACAACTACCCGGACCAGGTAGGAAATTACCCACCTGATATGTAGAGTATCCAATAAATCTCCACGTCCAAGAGTTTCTCACAATTTAAAATCCTGCAAGAAAGAGCAAGGAACATATCTAAGTTCTTCATAAGTTCAACAGTGCTATCAATTCCAATATTAGGATTAAATCTTTATCCTACATCAACTTCGTATCCCCATAAACTAACTGAAAAGTTTCTTCCATTAACTCTTAATCACAGTACCAAACTACCAATTTAATCATAGCTAATTAAGCTAACTAAATAGCATCTTAATCTACAGTCAACATATGTTCATAAGCATTAAGTTCCAGACTCACCTGGTTACGCTTCAATAGCACAACCTCCTTGTCCACCTAATAGCACCCAATCTGAATCAATTAACCTCGTTCATCCATACAAGTGAACTCGATCACATAACAAGCTACACCTATACAATTCATTCACAATTACTTACTGAGCTAACAATTAATTGTAGAACATAGCACACATCCATCATTTATTCGAATCCAAGCTTACCTAACACCACTTCATTCAACCATAGCTCCTTGCTTCAATCATACTGAAGTCCCATCAATCGAATTAAAGACAAACCCCATAATGGCCTGCCTTATCCCTGCTACACGCAAAACAACCCAAATCCCTAACAGCGACAATGTCCAATAGACAACACCACAGCAATTTCTACCAAAAAAGGAATTTACAGACAAAAGGGGTTAATCTTGCTTACCCGGTGTTGAACCTCATCGGCAGCAAAGTCCCCAACAATCAGCAGCCACCCCTTTCACAGATTCCCCCATCCACCGAAACCTACCACTGCCCAATATCCACAATCCATCAGAAACCAACATAACCATCACTGCCGTAGTCCCAAACACGAAGCTCTGGGCTACAATCGGAATAACCATAATCTAAGATGGATCTCACACGAGATCAAGGAAGAAAAGGACTAAGCCTCACCTTGTGCCGATAGAACTCACCGCTCCTGAGATTGAAAACGCGCGTCGACATAGGGCAGTGGAGCTTCAACTGCAACGAGTGACAACTAGATCAAATCCACAGCGGCGGAATAGAAGGCGGTGGAGATCCAGCACTAAAATTGGGACGAGGATGCTCGAGATCTTGATTTGGTGAGGAAACATTCCAAAATTGGAATCGATCAACTGCGAGGCAGAAGAAATAATCGGCAAAGGTTGGCTCACCAGTTAGAGGGCATCGGTTGAGCGATGTGAGGAGGGCGGTGAGGCTGGGCTCGAGCGACAGCGATCGCGTCGGTGGGAGGACTCACGGTGGCTTCGAACCGGGAAGAAAGGCTCCTCTTTGAGAGAGGAAGAGAAAGGGATCAGGTCGCGGGAAATCGTGGATGGTCGCGGGCGACGGTGAGCAGCGCGGAGATGACTGGCGACGGTAGGGCTGTGGCGGAGAAACGAGGAACCGAGAGGGAAGGAGAGTCGGGATCGAGAGAGAAAAAAATTACGACGGTGAAGGAGTGAAAGGAATTTACACGAGTTGGGGAAACGCTCGCGCGGAGAAACCGTCGGAAGGCGAGAACGACTCGGTCTTAATGGAATTAACGGGTTGGGTTTTTAAATCCTATAAGAAACTTAACCCTAAAGACTAAACCTAGGTTCAATTAACCCCTATCTATTAAACCTGGGTCAGATTTTAATTAAAGTCCTAACCATGCATTTTTTTTTCACCATATCTTACAGGGGTGCGCATGCATGACCATGCATATGCATTGCAGATATATATATGTATGCATGTATTTGATATATGTTTTACATATGCCTGTGAGATGCTGCATTTGATTGAGCTATGATTGTTGCACATGTTTGTTTATCATGATACATGTCATTTGCATTTTATTTACTGCTATGTGTTAAGCATGATACATGCGTTGATTCAGACAGTTATATGCATTTGATTAGCATCATGTCATTGTGTGATACGGACCTGGTTGTTAGTACAGGTGATCATATACTGTTCATATGTTGGAGTATTGGTCAGGTATGGGATTGACCTGGTACATTATATGGGTTATGTTATTGTATATCTGTCAGGATGATATAGCTTATGGTGTTGCAGACCGTCAGGTACGTTGGTACATTACTTTATGTTTAGTTGATTAGTTTAGTATATACACTGAGTATGACTTTACTGTAGTTACTTGTTATTAGAGTTGGATAGAACTGTATGTCTATTGGACTCATGCTGTATACCTGTAGATCTTCACATGTATACTTGTAGATCTATCCTTATATGTTGTTCATGCACTTTCTATTTATTACCCCTGAGTTTATACTCACCACCTCGGGACCCTGGGCTTCCTGTCGCCCAGATAACAGGTAGAAGATTCCTTGGACGTTCGGAGCTCCACCAGCTGATCCCATCTCACACTGGACGAATGGATATGTTTTCCGTGTTGTTGTATCCTTACGGATTGTTGGTTTGGGTTTTTAGTCGTATTGTTTGCGTATTTGTGATATACGGACGTGTTGTATATATTTGGCTTTCGATGTGGCTTCTATTATGTTTCTTGTCGTGTCAAGTCACTCCGGAGTGCACAGTTGGGTCATTGTATTTTGTTTTATCTGTTGTATGTTTCCGCTGCATTTGATATGTTGATATCTGTGTATATCATATTGTTGTTGTGGGCCTACGGGCCTTGTATTAATCCGATATGTTGCCACGTACAGGGGAGATGCCGTCCGTTTGCTTTTCGGCACGGCATACTCTCGGGGCGTGACAATTTTATTGGTATCAGAGCCCTAGGTTGCGAAGTCCATTTTCGGATTTGATTTCGTTCGGACATCGAGTTTTGCTTTACTCGGTTTTGTTTCATGAGTTCTAGGATCTGGCTGTTGCGGACATCTCCGAGCTACAAGGTTTAAGGTATGTTAATTGTTATTACATATCCTTCTATTGCCTATGCATTTAGTTGCTTATAACATGGATGACGTGTAGGGTGTTGGTCACTATCCGTAACCGTGATTTGAGATGATCACGGAAATGACATATTGAGATTATTAGACATGTACCTGCTATCAAAAAGGTAATTACCTTTGAGAGCCGATTGATACCGAGTCGGAAGCAGAGGTTAAGTAGTCACATCTCTTGTGGAGATCAAGGATTACAGTCTTAAGATTTTCACTAATTATGTTAGTCAGATCATTACCCATGGGGTAATGGACAAGCGAGTATACTATTGTTGATGCAGATAGTAGAGGATTATTTTGGGTGATATTCATAGGGATTTTGATCCCTGAATTGGTCGTTCTAGGTTGTATAACGTTGAGGGAACTTTTGAGTACTTAACTCGTGTTATACAGAGGAAACTAAGTTAGCTGCATACTATTATCCGGATTTAGCCGGTACTTGGTGTAAGATATAGGAAATAACCTACGAAAAATAATATATCACTTGGTCACAGTTCAGTGATGTTGTGAGATAGTATTTCCCCACGTCATCTTCTTTGACTCATTGTCAGGGAATTCTTGGGCATCGAGTAGGGTGATCGGTTGGTAACGAAGGTACCATGCAGAGTCGCTAGACTTGTGGGTGTTACAACCACCTAATAGCCCAAGAATGTGATTGGGTTAGTTTTGGCCACCCACGGCTTTATTGGTTGATATTTTGATCAGATGATTGGATCTCCTACTAGATCCTACCGGAAGTGCATAGACCGAGTCAGGTGTATAGAAATGACTCTGTAGCTGGTGTTTTAAGAATTTGAGATTTGATAAGCATTTATTGCAAGTCAAATTATTGGAATTAGAAATCTCCGAATGTTGGACAAAAAGGAGCAAGATTTGAGTTATGAGTCATGAGCTACTATTGGAGAGTTTTTCGATCATAGAAGACCGATTGCAGTGTAGTGACTTCTCATGTTTATCAAAACTCAGAGGGAAAGACTCGTAGCGAGGATTATGTGTGTGCAAAGTGTGTTACGACGAGACACAGAGTCGATTATCCGATGGACCATTGTATCTGCTTTCTACTATAAGCAGCCAGATCTACGAGGAGAGTATGTATTTTGAAGACTCAGTTGAAGACTATGGATGATGCTTTCGAGCGGATGATCCGCAACCTCGAAAGCCGAGATCATGACAGAAGAATGGATTATCACATCAGCAGTGATCTACTACCTCAGATATAGTTGGAGCTCTTTGATACTTTCAACCGAGAGAAGCAAGTTACTCAAAGAAGATCACCAAGACATCTCAAGACTCCTTCGTGCATAACAATCAATTACCTTCCGCAGATACAATCTATTTTCCGCATGGTTATGCTTTATATAGAGGAGGGATTTTACGATGATGGTCGATTCACAAGATTCTCGATTGCCATATTATACCTTTCACAGAGACGGAACGTCCTATGTTGTTGACAGTTCTTCAGTATTATACAATCGGATGTGTACCCTTGCCAGTACAATAGTGTTTACCATCTCCATTGTAGTTGTTTCAGTTTGTACCTCAGTTCCAGCAGTTGATTTCAGTTCCTCCATAATAGTCTTTGCATCTACATGAGCTCAGCTGTCCAGAACAGATGTTGGACAAGTTTACATGATTACTCGAGAAAAAGTATAGAAGACCGAAGGATCGGTCCTTCGGGGTATTACTTTAGGTTATCCTATTTGCGGATATATCGAGAGATACTGGTAGTTTATAGGTATCTTTGTCTAGAACATTCTTGATAGGGTTCGAAGGGTTCCTATCGACTTGTGGGTTGGTGATTTTTCTCTACCGTTAGGTGAGATGTTGATCGACAACCAAAAAGTCAAGGGATACCCTTGACCTTTGCTAGACATACCTCTACTATAGACATATCCTTACGGATAGTTGGATTGTTGGAGCGTTGGTATACTAGGACTCTCGGATGTACGTATAATCTGAGAGTATTCGGATATAGTTTCGGATGAACTCCCGGGCTTGCCACTGCATGGGCAAGTAGGAATATGCGATTGGAGGGTGATTTCGAGAATAGTCCTGATAATCGGGACCTCATACCGGGAGATGATTTTATGGGTATCAGTGTTGCTAAACACTATGGGAGATTTATCTGCCTCAGTGTTTCTTCTTGAGAAGACTTGTAACTCTTTGTTAGAAGAGAGTCAGACCTTTGAGGTTATGCATCGATTATCGATGATTGGAATGCAATAATTGTTGAGAATGAATATCCTTCGTTGTGGATAGATGATCTGTTTAGATCAGCTAAATGACACCTGTGTATATCCTAAGGTTGGTCTACGACTGGAGGTTTGATATTGTAGTGACTTAGTGTCATACAATTATCATTGTCAGTGTGATGATTGAGCTATCATTAGCGTGGAGAAAAAGGATTCAGGTGTATAGAGTTGATTGATAATGTTGTTAGACCTATCGACGATTTAGTTGTTCATGGATTAGAGGAATCAAGTACTCTGGGAGTATTTGAGATCGATTGTCATCATATCTGTGGATGATATATTTTTGGGATATATTCACAATCTTAGGGGAAGTTGTGGTTTCCTTAGATTGATTTGGTATTTACCATAGATGAGGATAGGATGTTTTAGCGATACTATATCGTCGACTTGTTGGACCAAGAAGGTGATGGAAATCACCTAGTCGAAAGTTTGTGAAGCTAGGTTTCAAGGCCTAGAAGGTGGCTGACTTTTGTGTCAGTGTTAGTTAATCCGTCCGATATGGATGGAAGGGTATTGTACGTAGATGCATCATTTCAGGGATTAGGAGCGATCCCGATGCAGTTGAATGAGATGTATATTATGTGTATGCTAGTTGAGAAACTAGCGAGATTAGTCATTGTAGTCTTCTAGTTACTTTCAGTTTTGGTGTGACAGAATGAATTTTGGACATTAGATTAATTTCTCTTGCGAGAATAAATCTCCGTCTCTGGTAAGGATAGTGGTTCCCAGAATTGTATTTCGATTTAGGAAGAGTTGTTCAGAAGACTCTTCATTCGAGAGTGATGATTTGTTCGGAGTGTATCCGAAAATAGTGAGTATTGAGACGTTCCGGTTGGTGGAACGATATGTGGGACATGGATGATTCCGTAGTTTGATGTTGGTATGCCCACTAGCAAAGATGGAATATTGTGATCGGTAGGGTTACGTACCGTGATGAAGTGAGAGCCTAGTACATTAGACTGTGTTGGGAGATTATCTAGAATTCGGAAAGGACTTGATCGGATTTGGATAGTCGATGGTCGATTAGCTAGGTCCACTCATTTTCTCCCGGGCCGTAAGATGGACTCCGTTGGATCGCTTGATGGAATTATATCCATGGAGTAAGCTTGAGTATCATTTCTGATAGTGATTCATGATTCACCTTACGATTCTGGCAAAGTTTCCCATCGGTTACGGGTATAGAGCTCCACTCTAGAACAGTAATTGACCTCTTAATAGGTGGGCTGAGAACGTATAAGAGATGGAATATAATATTCGAGCTCAGTACCCCACTTAGTCACTTGAGATGTGTGACTTTCCTCCGGATACTTGAGATGATTATTGTGACATCTCGCTTGTACATGAGTCGGAAATTTGGGGACCAAATTTTTATAAGTGGGGGAGAATGTAAAATACGGGAAAAACAATTATATGGATTAACCCTTTAATTAATTGGATTTAATTAGTGGGTTAATTGAGTTTAATTAGTGGATTAAATTGGGCTTAATAAGTGGGTTAATTGGATTTAATTAGTAATGGGGTTTGAAATTGGGCTAAAACCTGTTGGGCCGAATCCATTGGGCTGGAATTGGGCTTGAATTGGATTGGGTCAAAGCAGATTGGGTTGAACTTGGGTTGGTTTAACCGAATCGCTCGAACAACGTCTAAAAACAGGGTCGGAAACTCGCGATCAGCATTACTCCTTCCGCGATCTCTCCGTTTCTCTCCTCCGCGTCTCTTTTCTTTTCGCCGTGCGATCATTTCGTTCCTCCTCAGCTCGTCGATGTCTCGGTGAGAGTAGTCAATGGCGCCACCACCATGGCTGATCTCCGACCGAAGATCAGTGGGACTCGCTTAGGGGATCTCGGCGATACCTTCGGCGGACGGATGGTGCTGTCGCCGCAGCAACGAGTTGCCGATTGAGGTTTTTCATTTTGTCTAGGGTTAGGATTCATCGTTGATTTCCCCTGAGTTCTAGCTATGGGTTCTCATCTAAGGTTGATCTATGGTTTGGGCAGTGTTTTGGAAATGGGATTTTTCTCCGGTGAACAGAGGTTAAAGGAAGGGGGATTGCCGGTGGAGAGCTATGCCCGGTAAGCTTCGAGTTCTCTTTGTTTTCCTATAGCAATTGTTGTATTGTTTGTGGTTTTTGTCCGATGGTGATCTGCTCGGTTATCATCGCCGGAGTAGTTTATTGATCGGGCAATTTTCTTTATCGCTGATTGGTTAGATCCGTGTTGTGGACATGTTGGTTGTCTTCGTTTTCCTTCGATCACGAGCTGCTGCTATTTTGGATTCCGACGATAGTCATTTTCGCACCCTCAGATCAAATGAGGGAGGAGCTTGGTTTCACCTTCTGTTGACCTTGATGTGCAAGTGGCAACGCTGGTGTTAGCGATGTTTTAGACGGTGGATCCATAGCAAGAGCGAAGGGAAAACACAAATTCGACACAGTCCATTTGGGGTGGAGGTATGTGAAGCCACTAATAAATTTCTTATGATTTAATTATTAGATGTCTGTTATTGTGAATTTGGTGGTTGTCTTCAGTTCATTTGGATTGAGCAAGTTAGATTCGTTGGAGGGAATTAAGAAGTTGTGGTTGATTGCAATGGGTAATGGTAAGCCCTGAATTGTATGCTATACATTGAATGTGTGATTAGAGTAACTAACTCTTGAAAGAGAATGCACAATTGTGTTGCTAGAATTATTGATCAGTGTGTAAATCATGAGTGGATTTTGGTTAATGTCATGGGATTTACTTGCAGTTAATAGTTGGGCAGATCAGATTCCATCAAGTGGATTAAGAGGCTATTGATGATCGAAACGGAGATTAGTTCAGGACTTTGATCTAGTGATGGTATAGTTGGAGAACAATCATGTTTTATTCGTGATCATTAGATATGTGATGGTACTTAATTGTATCCTATTGTTACAGGACTTTGATGGTGATGGATACATGAACGTGGAGATGGATAGCACGGATTATGTATCAGGTGGGTAATATCTACCTGGTCTGGTAGTTTGATCAATTCCAGTGCATGATCTTGGATTTATGTTTATACCTGTTTACCTTAAATCCACTCTTATTTAATCGTATGCTTGTACTTCCTTTGACCTTTGAGATATATACTTTGTTACTTCATTGATTATCTAGCACGGATAGGAACTATAAAACCCTATTATGTGTTAGCTGATAGATGTTTAGTAAGTACATGTGGTTAGGGTTATTTTTATGACCTTAGATTGGGTTACTGGGTTGCATCACTAGGTTAGGTGATGAGTCCAAATTATGAGGTCGGTCGTTGTATCGTATACATATCAGTGTGTTAGTTTGACGGATCTATTTATCTGTACATAGGTAAATAGGTTGTGATTACGGATTTGTCGTCCTTGCATGGTTGACTTTTGGTTGACTAGGTCTCCCTGTGAGTTAGGGAGTGTTGCGAGGATATGTGTGTGAGCTATGCATCATTACATTTCATGCATACTGACGATTGGGTCTGCCTTGTGGTTGAGACGAGTCGTCAGTCATCCTGCCTCCCCGGCCACTCGGGGTAGTGGTTCTGAGGTTGAGGCGAGCATTGTTGTGCGTGCATGCCGTTCTCGCCACTATGGATGGTGGTAGGCTGGAGATCGCACTGCCCTTTATGCGGAGTGGTAGTTAGCGCACTCACCCACTATAGATAGTGGTCGTGTGATGTCTGATTGTCTGGGTGCGGTGCTCGCTCTACTCGGGGTGGGTAGGAACGGAGCATTAGCGGGGACCCGTGTGGGTAGCATATAGCTCTATGGCGGGCTAGCTACTGTTTCATACTACCCAACTCGGTCACTTGAGAGTGGTGGCAGCTGGAGTCGGGATAGTTGTCATGTTTTGCCACCTAGGCCACATCGGGTCGTTTTACATATGCATGAGATCTTTGCATTTGATTGAGCTATGATTGTTGCACATGCTTGTACATCATGATACATGCCATTTGCATTTTATTTCTTGCTATGTGTTGAGCATGATACATCGTTGATTGATTGATTATATGCATTTGATTAGCATCATGTCATTGTGTGAGTACAGGACCTAGTTGTTATACAATTGATCATATCTTTGTTCATATGTTAGAGTATTGGTCAGGTATGGGATTGACCTGGTACATTATATGGGTTATGTTATTGTATATCTGTCAGGATGATATAGCTTATGGTGTTGCAAACCGTCAGGTACGTTGGTACATTACTTTATGTTCAGTTAATTAGTTTAGTATATACACTGAGTATGACTTTACTGTAGTTACTTATTATTAGAGTTGGATAGAACTGAATGTCTATTGGACTCATGCTGTATACCTGTAGATCTTCACATGTATACTTGTAGATCTATCCTTATATGTTGTTCATGCACTTTCTATATATTACCCCTGAGTTTATACTCACCACCCCGGGACCCTGGGCTTCCTGTCGCCCAGATAACAGGTAGAAGATTCCTTGGACGTTCGAAGCTCCGCCAGCTGATCCCATCTCACACCGGACGAATGGATATGTTTTCCGTGTTGTTGTATCCTTACAGATTGTTGGTTTGGGTTTTTAGCCGTATTGTTTCCGTATCTGTGATATACGGACGTGTTGTATATATTTGGCTTTCGATGTGGCTTCTATTATGTTTCTTGTCGTGTCAAGTCACTCCGGAGTGCACAGTTGGGTCATTGTATTTTGTTTTATCTGTTGTATGTTTCCGCTGCGTTTGATATGTTGATATCTGTGTATATCATATTGTTGTTGTGGGCCTACGAGCCTTGTATTAACCCGATATGTTGCCACGTACAGGGGAGATGTCGTCCGTTTGCTTTTTGGCACGGCATACTCTCGGGGTGTGACACCTTTGTAGTTGAGCCCGCCGTCAGTTATATGATCTGCACACACTGCCACTCATGGATTAGTGGTACATCAGGAGGGTGTGTGCAGTAGCTCTGTCAGGCTCTGCTGGTCCGCTCATGGGTAGCAGTGATGTAGCGTGGTAGCGGGCAGAGATCCCTCCTCTGGTCTATGACACTAGGAGATGAGAGTTTTACTCTCCCACTCTGTTTGAGGTAGGAGGATAGATATACTCCGACAGCATCCTATCCACTCGGTGACTCAGGAGCAGTGATGGCAGAGTGCATAGTTGTCATAGCCATACCCACTCGACCTCACCATCGCGTGTGAGGCGGCTGACTGGCGTCAGGGGTGACCATGTCATTTGCATTGCATGCATATTGCATGGATGACATTTGTTTGTGTTTGTTGCATTTTGGTTGTTGCCTTGGTTAATGCATATGATTGACATGCATACATGATACATCATGTATTTGGTCTAATGACCTTGCTTCTGCTAGTATGGCTCATACTCCTATGTCAGGATAGGAGATTCAGGTAAGTATAGTCTTTTCGCATTTCTTCCTTGCATTTCCTATTATTGATCAGGAGACTGTATTGATATGATTATTATTGTAAGATATATCTTACTATACATATCGACTTGATACCCGCTGAGTTCGTTGAACTTACCCCATTGCTTTATGTCTATTTCAGGTTAAAACTTTCAGGAGAGTCCAGCTGCCAATCCCCCTCGTTGTAAGGGTTTTGTTTTTTGTCTTATGGTTTTGGTTATATTGACTAGAAGACATGTGTAAGACTTGTGTTTTGGGTATACTCGTGGATGTTTTGGTGGTATTTGATATGTCCTTATGGCCTTTTATTCGATTCATTTTGGTTGTGTATTCCTGCTCAGATGGCAGAAGAGGTAAGTCTAGATGTTGTAGAATTTTTATTTACTTTGGTTGTTGGCCTGAGGCCCATATATTATATGTATGTGTGTTTTATGTTCCGGTCATGTTGGCCGATATATAGTGGGTCGTGTGTGCATTGTATACAGGATTCGTATTGTCACCTGTACAGGGGAGATGCTGCCAAATTTTCATCTGGCGAGGACTCCCCCGGGGCGTGACAATTTATTTGGTATCAGAGCGCCTAGGTTTTCGAGTTCCTAAGGGTTTTTGGATTTTCGGAGTTCGCTACATTTGATAGGTTTTTGCGAGTCAATCTGAGGATTTTCGGATTTGTACGGATTTCCAACGATTTTTATATTTCAGAAATGTGAGGTATTATTGACGAGGTCGATTTGGGGACTTGGCGGCGACGGGACCTCTCCTGGCGAAAAATAGGTAAGATGATTAATTTTATATATTTTTACTTGTAGTAATATCTGGGTAATAAATTTAGTATATATGAGACGAGGTGGGCGTGATCCTGTGCCAAGATGTGGTGTGAGGCGGCCACGCAAGAGGACATTGAGATCTCTGGCGACGGAGTTGCCAGAAAGATCTACTGAGAATGAGCATGTCGATCAGGGTCAGATTTCACATGGTGCTGCGGGTGTCGTGGGTCCTCAGTCCCCGACGGTTCCTCCTTCAGAGATATCCACTTCTGCGGTATCCGATGTACCACCGGTGGTACCCACTCCATCATATTCCGCAGTACCCCCAGTAGCACCTGCTATTGTATACCGGGAGGTACCACCGGTAGTCCCTGCTGCTATACACCATGCACCCCCACCAGTAGTTCCTGCTACTGCATACTCGACAGGCCCATTGGTGGTGTCGGTCGACCCTTACTTAGTACCTGCCCCTGCTTATGCAGCGACACCACCTACAGTAGTTCCGCTAGATCCTGCAACGACCCCTACTCATCCTACTGATGTGACTGCAGCACGAGCTCGGATCCCCGTTTTAGCAAAGTCGATGAAAAGCCGATTCACACTATTCTACGGAGAGACTGATCTGAGCGTGGCCAGATCGAGACTATGGAGCGTACCTTCCTCTATATGGTTTGCTCCGAGTGGGAGAAGGCAGAGTTGGCGGCCTTCCATTTACGGGATGAGACCAAGATCTGGAGGGACACGTAGTGCTCGATCATCGACAAGCAGCAGATTACCTGGGTGAGTTTCAGGGAGGCCTTGAGTCAGTACTTCCCACGGTCATATCAAGTGACGCGCCGTCAGGATTTTCTGAGTCTTCGACAGAATAATCGCACAGTGATGGAGTACAATGCAAAATTTAATCGGTTAGCTAGATTTTGTCCAGAGTTAGTCGCTGAGGACAGGTCGTGCATGCTTCAATTTGTCTAGGGATTAGATGGGCATCTTCAGGTTAAGATTGCAGGCTTTGGCAATTCTTCCTACCGAGAGACATTGGATAGAGCCCTATTGATTAAGTCGGCTCAACAAAGAGCTAATTCTGACAAGAAGAGGAAACAGACAGAACGAACCTCGGGGCGGACTCGGACCTACGGCTGGATCGCAAAGTGGTCATAGTCGATCGGGTCGGGTAACTCTGGGGCAACTAGCCGCTCAAAAATCGGGATGATCTTGGGCGCTCGGTCTTCTCGGCATAACCTAAGTCGCCACGATGACTTACTGCATCCGAGGTCCAAAGATTATACCATCTCAGCCTGTACCTTGGGACAGTCAGTTTGCTATTATTGCAAACTGCTTGAACACCTGAGACGAGATTGTTTGCTGAAGGCTCAGCATGTGGCTTCTGGGGTTTCTATCCAAGGAGGATAGTTCAGTCAGTCCGGGACTCGGAGAGGGGGGCAAACAACCAAATCTTCACAACGCCAGCAGAGGACAGCTCCCCCTACAGTAGTCGCATATGGCATGCATGGACAAGAGTACTCCAGTGCCCTTACGATGTCACAGGTTACATTTGAGGACCTCGATTATCATGCATCCCTAGCCATTAGTACGATGCGGTCACAACCTCGGCCATCGATTGATGTCGGCTACAACCCACATCGGTTCAAGACTACCGGTAGTGCAGATTTCATATTAGCCTCAGGCCCAATCACAGCCACCTCTAGAAGTGCTATCACTTCTACCCCCGCCGGAGACTGGGCAGATTCATGCGGTTACTAGAGAGGATGCGCAGCGAGCCAACGGATCCATTTTCCACAGTACGGTTTCACTTTATGCATTTTTAGCTTATGTGCTAATTGATACCGGCAGTTCGCATTCATTTATTTCTCGTGCATTTATGAGGGAGGTTGGTAGACTACCTACTCTTAGATTTCAATGACTAACTGTCTCCCTATCGTCCGGTGATACGTTGGACGTTACCCAGGAGGTCCGAGGTTGTCCATTAGATTTCGATAATATTATACTTACTGTAGATTTATTGGTATTGGAAATGGTCGAGTTCGACATTATCCTTGGCATGGATTGGCTGTCAGCATATCATTCCACGGTTGATTTCCAGACGAGGGTGGTCACATTCTGACTTCCGAACCAACCCTCGTGGGATTTCACTGGCATCCGGGACGACGACATATCGACCATTTATGCGATTTAGGCTCAGAAGCTTCTATTACACGGTTGCCAGGGTTTCCTAATATCATTGATCAATTCAGAGGACAGTGGTGACTCTCAGATATCGGACATTTCGATTGTTCGAGAATATCTGGATGTCTTTCCAGAGGAGTTACCGGGCCTACCTCCCAGAAGACAAGTGGAGTTCACAATTGAGTTAATTCTGGAGACGTCACCGACATCGAAAGCTCCTTATCGTATGGCCCCGAGAGAGTTGGACAAGTTAAAGGTCCAGCTCCAGGAGCTTTTGGACAGAGGTTTTATCCACCCTAGCGTATCTCCCTGGGGTTCTCTGGTTCTCTTCGTAAAGAAGAAAGACGGTTCGATGAGATTATGCATCGACTACAGGCAGTTGAACGCCATCACCATCAAGAATAAATATTCCCTGCCATGTATTGAGGACTTATTTGATCATCTCAGAGGCACATCAGTGTATTCTAAGATTGATCTGTAGTCCGAATATCATCAATTAAGGGTTAGAGACTTAGACATTCAGAAGACAGCGTTCCGTACCAGATATGGACACTATGAGTTTTTGATAATGCCATTTGGGCTTACCAATGCTCCGGCAGTATTCATGGATTTCATGAACCGTGAATTTATGGATTTCCTAGATCGTTCGTCATTGTCTTTATTGACGACATTCTGGTCTATTCTCGTTCCGAAGAGAAACACGTGCAGCATCTTCGCCTTGTTTTGGATATGCTCAAACAGAAGCGACTATATGAGAAGTTCAGTAAATGCACATTCTGGTTATCCTCAGTCAGTTTTTTGGGACACGTGGTTTCTAGTAGAGGCATTTTGGTTGACCCCCAGAAGATCGAGGTTGTCACCAGTTGGGAGCAGCTAAAATCAGTTCAGGAGGTTCGTAGTTTCTTGGTCTTGGCCGGTTATTACAGACGGTTCATTGAGGGTTTCTCAAGCATTTCTATGTCGTTGACACGCCTTACCAGGAAGGCGTGAAGTTCACGTGGTCAGAGGAGTTCGAGACCAGCTTCCAGGAGTTGAAGAAGAGACTAGTGTCAGCACCGATTCTGGTATTGCCATCAGGGGACGACGGTTTCATCCTTTATATCGATGTGTCTCTCCAGGGTTTAGGCACAGTACTGATGTAGCACGGAAGGGTGGTCTCTTATGCTTCTCGCCAGTTGAAGGAGCATGAGAAAAACTACCCAGTACTTGATCTAGAGTTAGCTGCTATGATCTTTGCCTTGAATATTTAGAGGTATCATCTGTATGGTATTACATTTGAGATTCTCACTGATCATAAGAGTCTCAAATATCTATTTATGCAAAAGGAACTCAATCTCCGACAGAGGAGATGGATGGAGTTCCTGAAGGATTATGACTGTATCATTAGCTACTACCCAGGGAAAGCCAATGTGGTTGCCGATGCACTTAGCCGAAAGTCTCGAGGGACTTTAGCTTGCTACCGAGTTTTTGTCACATATTTGATTCAGGGATTCTCCGAGTTGGGCCTTGAGGAGCAGGAACCGACAGAGCAAGGCGTTCTTGTTACCATGGTTGCTCAGTCATCTATCAGGATGAGATTCCGAGATACTCACACCGATGATCAACACTTACAGTTCATTGGCAGCTAGATAACCTCTGAACAGCAGACTGAGTTCACCCGAGATGACGAAGGTATTATTTATTTCCGGGGTAGATTATACGTACCTCAGTCTCACCCGGTCATGGAGGAGTTACTTCAGGAGGCTCATCGCTCTCGATTTGCGATCCACCTAGGCAGAACCCGCATGTATCGAGATTTAAGGTGTTTGTATTGGTGGAACGACATGAAGAGAGACATCGTAGATCTTGTAGCTAGATGACTAGTTTGTTAACAGGTGAAGGCTGAGCACCAGAGACCAGTCGAACTACTTCAGAGGATTCCTATTCCTGAGTGGAAGTGGGATCACATTACCATGGATTTTGTGGTGGGTTTGCCTAGGACACGTCAAGGCCATGACACGGTTTGGGTAGTCATTGACCGACTAACCAAATCCGTGCACTTCTTAGCAATTCGGAAGACCGACTCTTTGGATCATTTGGTAGAGTTATATTGTCAGGAGATCATCAGATTGCATGGTGTTCCTTTGAGCATTATATCAGATAGAGATCCCCGGTTCACGTCCCAATTCTGACAGAGTCTGCAGCAGGCCTTAGGTACACAGCTCTGTTTTAGTACAACATTCCATCCTCAGACCGATGGACAGTCTGAGCGAACCATTCAGACTCTAGAAGACTTGTTGAGGTCATGTGTTATGGATTTCGGGGGCAACTTGGAGGACCACTTGCCATTAGTGGAATTCGCTTACAACAACAGCTATCATTCGGCTATCCAAATGGCCCCATTTGAAGCATTATATGGTAGAAAGTGTCGTACACCCACCCTCTGGGAGGAGGTTGGAGAGGCCCAGTTGCTAGGACCCCAGAGAGCTCAGCATGAGGCAGAGTTGGTCCGTATTATTAGACGAAGGATGGCAGAGGTACAGGATCATCAGAAGAGTTATGCAGATCGAAGACGGAGACCTCTAGAGTTCTCTATTGGTGACCATGTATTCCTGCGAGTCTTACCCACGAAAGGGGTGAAGAGATTTGGCCTCCGTGGTAAGCTAGCTCCAAGGTACATTGGTCCGTTTGAGATATTGGAGAGGATCGGAGCAGTCGCTTACCGGCTAGTGCTACCACCATCTTTGACGGGTATTCATGATGTGTTTCATGTGTCAATGCTGAGGAAGTATGTGCCAGACCCTACACATATTCTGTCGGATGTGTCAGGTTCCATTCAACATGATGCTACTTACGAAGAAGTTCCAGTACGGATTTTGGATCACAAAGAATGACAGTTGCAGAACAAGACTGTGCGACTTGTTAAAGTCGGGTGGAGTCACCACACCGATGAGGAGGCTACTTGGGACTTGAGGAAAAGATCAGAGCTCAATACCCCCACCTGTTTACTTAAGGTACGTGAAATATACTTTTTGTACTTGTGCTACTTGAGTGTGATGTCTCTTACTCATGATACATTTGAGTGGGAAATTTAGGGACCAAATTTTTATTAGTGGGGGAGAATGTTAAATACAGAAATTAAAAATACTAAATTAAATGGACAAAATTTAAGAAAAATAATCCTAAAAATTATTTCAGGATTTTTAAAGAATTTTAGGAATTTTTCTAGAATTTTTCTGGAATTAAACGGGGCTTGTACGAGATATTTACGAGGATAAGAAAAACAGGCTTTTGGAGGGCCTATTTGAAATATCTTTATTTTTCCTAACTTAGAGAACTCATATTGGGATAATTAAATTAATGGGAATAGTTAGGGATTAATTAAAACCTAACTTAGGTTAATGTCTTATAAAAAGGGGGTAATCCGGTTTATTTTGGACCGATCTAAGTTTCCTCCGCCGAAGCCAAACCCGCTGCACCCAACTTCTTCTTGCGACCCCAAATCCCTTGCGAGCCTCTTCTTCCTCACATCCGTAGCCACAGGACCGCCACCGCCTCTTCTTCCTCACGTCCGCAGCCACAGGACCACCGCCGTGAGCTCCCTTTGCATCGTCGACCTTCCCGACTTCTACCGTCTCAGATCGCGTCGGCTCCTCTGCGCGAGTGAACGGAGAGGTTGCTGCCACGGCTGAATGCCGACTACAGTAGCCTTGAAGGACCTCTAGAGTTCTGGGAGGAGTGCCGACGGATTTCCCTTATTCCCAGTCGGAACACGAGGTTTCGTCGGCGATCGCGGTAGTTAGGTAAAGGGTCGACTTTCTCCTTGATTCTGGACGGGATCTATACCTAGCTGTGGATTTCTCGTTCTGAGCGTGATTGGTCGATATGGGCAGAGATCCAGAGTGGGGAACAGAGGAATAGGGCAGCGACGTTGGGTAGTGGCCTTTTTCCGACGGACTGAGCAATTGGGGAGGTTCTATTACTGGTATATATCTTGATTCCCTTTGTTTTTCTTACAGTCCATTTCAGTTCTGTGATGGAGTGAAGGGAGGGTTCTGTCGATAGAATTGTCGGATGTGCCAGCTGTGAGTTGGGAGGTGGTGCGGCTGTGAGATTTAAGATGGAAATGGGTAAGTTAGATTTGATTGTTCGTGGGTGTAAAATAATTATATAGCTAGTTCAGGGTAAGTTGATATTTAAGTGATCGATTGAGATGGTTACAAGAGTGATGTAGGATCTGATTTAATCGTTGTTTTGTGTGCTTGAACTCAATGGTAATTATGTTATATGCAGGTTTCGGTCACGAGACTGGTCCATGACCGTAAAGACAGTTGATAGTCTTCATAGCAGGCGGGTACTTTGACTTATCTGTTAGATATTGTCATGTTGATATGCATAGTTGGCTATAGCTCGTAGTAATTTTTATGTCTTATCTGCCCTTGTATGTCACTGTTCCATATCTACTGCAGACATTTTTGTCCTTCTATGTTACCTGTTACGCATCTTAGTATATTATCTTGATACTTGCCATGTGTACTTATTTTAGGAGTTGTGACATACACTTGACTGACTTTTAGATATACTTTCCCTGTATGCCTAGGTCATCGATATGTACTCATTTTTTTGTATATATTATTGGGAGACGTATATTGGTTGAGGTTACATGCTTTAGTGGCATGCACCATCTTGCATGATTGCATGTTGGCGGGCAGCGGCTCCTTTGTAGTTGAGCCCGCCGCCAGTTACATGATCTGCACACACTGCCACTCATGGGTTAGTGGTACATCAGGAGGGTGTGTGTAGTAGCTCTGTCAGGCTCCACTGGTCCACTCATGGATAGCAGTGATGCAGCGTGGTAGCGGGCAGGGATCCCTCCTTTGGTCTATGACACCGGGAAATGAGAGTTTTGCTCCCCCACTCTGTTTGGGGTAGGAGGATAGGTGTACTCTGACAGTATCCTGTCCACTCGGTCACTCATGAGCAGTGATGGCAGAGTGCACAGTTGTCATAGACATACCCACTCGGCCTCACCATCGCGTGTGAGGTGGCTGACTGGCATCAGGGGTGACCATGTCATTTGCATCGCATGCATATTGCATGGATGACATTTGTTTGTGTTTGCTGTATTTTGGTTGTTACCTTGGTTGGTCCATATGATTGACATGCATACAGGATACATCATGTATTTGGTCTGACAACCTTACTTCTGCTAGTATGGCTCACACTCCTATGTCAGGATAGGAGATTCAGGTAAGTACAGTCTTTCCATATTTCTTCCTTGCATTTCCTATTATTGATCAGGAGACTGTTCTGGCATGATTATTATTGTTAGATATATCTTACTATGCATTGTAGGGATCGATTGGCCGGCTAGAGGGGGGTTAATAGCCCTCTTACGATGGATGTCGTAATTCGTTCGTTCTCGTGTGCTTGTCTACAATTGTCGTTACTATACGCAGCGGAATAACAATAGAAATAACAACAATACAAGCACAATCAATACACAAGCATATACGTATTTCGAAACTGAATGGTTCCTACTCCACGGGGTGAGCTCAACGAGCTCGTGTTATGCGCACGACACTAACAACACTCCTTATCGACTACACGTCGGAGGTGGAGAAACCTCTCACAAGCTATTACAATAAGTAATATGAAATACAAGAAGAAATATAAAGACAATACAAAAGAAAACTTTTACACAATTGCTTTGATTGCTTTCTTGTTGCTTGCTTTGATTGGCTCTTGAAGGACTGGAATGCAGCAGCAATTCCCCTCCAATAGTTCCACAAAAACCTTGGCGAAATCCTCCAACTCGTGCTCCATTTATAACCTGCATCAAGCTGTTTTCACGCACATCAGTCGACTGATCATGACCATTAGTCGACTGGTCCCGTAGTCGTTGTCTCACAACGGCCAGATCCACGTTGGTTAAGTTCCAACGGATCACACATCGATTGGTGATGGCACATCGATCGGGCCGATCATCCATCGATCGAGTCTTTGGCGAGATCGACTCCATTCTGCGTGCAGTGTCATCGATCATTGCCATCCCTCGTGATCGATGCTCCCAAGCGATCATTGCCCTCCCTCGATAATCGACTGATCAGCCAGACTTGGTTCAGTCGAACACTGGTCGAACCCATACGACCTATGTCAGTCGACTGACACCTATGCCAGTCGACTGATGTTGGCTAAAACCTCAAACATAACGATGTTTGAGCCTCCGACACTCAGTCTTAGCCACTTGGCCAAGTCCACCTTATCCCTCATGGAGTTCCCCACCGAAACTCTCTTCCCTCGGCCTACGTCCCTCGGATGTGCCAAGCGCACGGCTTCACAACATCATCCTTCGCGTCTCATGCCCTAGAAGTATGCTTCCCTTTGGGCTCACTCCATTCGCTCCCCGTCCGGCGGTCCCTCGGATGCACCAAGCGCACGGCTTCGCAATGCCATCCTTCACCGACTCAAGGACCCGAGCCTAGTGAACTTGCCAAGTTCTCAAGACTTTCCCAATGCACCAAGCGCACGACTTCGCAATGCATTTCTCACCAAGCACCAAGCGCACGGCTTCGCAATGCTTTGGATTTCCCATGCCAAGCACCAAGCGCACGGCTTCGCAATGCTTTGGACTTTCCCATGCCAAGGCTTCCCCCTTGGACTTCCACACCAAGCTCCATGCTTAGATTTTCCATGCCAACCCCATGTTGGACTTTCCCATGACAATCCCATGTCATGAGTTTTGTCTATCATCAAAATACTATCAAGGTACTGCTGGGTCGATTACACCAACAATCTCCCCCCTTTTGATGATTGACAAAACTACCATCTCAAGTCTACCAATTCTCCCATATTGGCAATTCTCATATCCCAATGAGAATTCCAACGAACCCTAATTGGTAACTTGGTAACTTCTCCCCTTTTGACATTTTGACATTACATCAAAAAGGTCCTCCCCAAGGGTATGAATGTCTCATATCCCAATGAGATCTTACAATCTCTCCCTTGGAGGAACACATGCCTACAATCTTTCTAGTGATCCCATATCACTTAAAGAGAGGCAACCCAATTTTCCTCCCATGAGGAAATACACATCCATCTTCCCATGATGGATACCTCCCCCTAGAGGCTTGCTCCCCCTTGACCATTGCACCAACAATGTCCTTGGAGAGTCCCTAAGCCAATAGGAACATTTAACCAAACAAAATTAAGGCAAAGTTTAACAATGAACTCTCATCCACCTTAAAATTGATACTCACCCTCAACCCAACTCCTAATCCATATCCAATGGATTTCCACCCTCTCTAATGCTCTCCCAAGCATATCCTAGGGTTAGAAGTGGTTAGGGGACCAAAACACAGCTGAACATGGGCCTAACCATCAAGTTTACCCGAAATCACTGTGCTCGACCACAAATACAAATACCGATCTTGGACTTACCATCGATCATTACAGTGCCATTCGAGCGATCGTGATCTTTGATTTTGATTTGAAAATGGATTTTCGAAATCCATAAGTAAATATACGTAATTTTAAAAAATCTTAAAAATGCATACGTATAATACTTATCCTAAACACTATGGGTGAAAAATATTGGAAGTTTATTTTACCCATTAAATTAGGATATTGATACAAAGTTCAAAATTTAAGAAAAGCTTCAATAAAGAGTCATCTTTGTATCATCCCATTCAATGGTGATAGCTATCAAAAGATATGCTTCACCAAGGTTTTTTCAAAGTGTTTTTCAAACCTTTATTTTCTTTTTCCTAAACATCTCACCAATATCTAGATGTGTAAAACACATACAAGTCAAAATTTTGTGAGATGTGGGTTTTGTTTTGTTTATGTTCTTGTACATATTTCTAGGCAACATTAATTTGATTCCCTTCAAGTTGTGCCATAGTCCTTAACTCCATTTAAACTATGCATGATATGATTATGGCATAAATATGATTTAGATAAAAACATATGCCAATATCATAATGTCATGGCATGTGAATGAGAACTAAGCATTCATGACATCTAAACATAAATTTAAACATGATCATGACTTTTTTATAGATAAAATGAGAATGATGTCATGACATGGCAAGGAAAATAAAGCATGGCAAGAAAAATATACTAAGGTATAAAATACCTAAGTGTTAAAATCAATTTGCCATTTCTAGGGATTAAATTCATTTTGCCTTAATGTCATTATTTCCTTAGTGTGCCAAAAACCCAAAATAGCACACCACGACCTCTATGACCTAATTGTGCCAATTTAAATCATTTTTAACTTCTCAAAACATATTGGCACACTCTAATGTGTCAACTCACAATGGCTAGGTTAACCACCCATCCACTTAGGGTTGACACACCCTAACCCATTTAGCGTGAATCAATCACGCTTTTAGGAACCCAATATCTATTGGAGCTCCTTGGGTTAACAAGGTATTCCCTAGGGATAACTTCCCTACATACCTTCCTAATGACCCTTTTAGGCTTTGAAGCCATAGTATTTTGGGTCTTTCCTAGGTCAACTCTAGAGGTGACTCCTCCATTGACCTTCTTAGTGGCTACATTTGATTTCTTTGAGGTGTTAGCCACTAAACACATACCATGGCTAGACTTAGGGATAGCTTCCATATTAGCCTTGGTTTGTCTAGACCTAGATGATGTTCCATAATTAAATGGAACATTATGGTAGGACATAGGTTTGTGACCCAAACCCTTCTTGCCCTTAGATGTTTCTTGTTTCCTAGGTCTTGACTTTTGTACATTGGACCCCTTAACCAAATTTGATATTATTGCTAGGGTCTTCTCCAATTTTTCTAGCCTTGACCTCAAGGCTTGGTTTTCTAACTCTAATTTTCCCAATTTTGAATTTTCATTTATCTTTTGGGAAATGTTTTTCTTTTTAGGCATGTGTCTACCCTTCTTAGGGTTAATGCCTAGATGGTTTTCAACTCTCCTAATGGACTCCTTAGGTAAAATAGGTCTAGAATTATGAGTCCTAGGTTTGTCCTTAGAGAAACTAACATGTTTAGCACCTAGACAATACACCTTATTATTTCTCTTAGCATGCTTTTCATTGATAATAGCAAGAGAACTAAAATAATTTTTAGCATGCTTTTTGACTTTAGGAATTAAAAGCGCATTAACTAAATGTACCTTAGGGTTAGCTTTAGGAGCTCCCCCTACATGAATTGCACCTTCTTGCCCTTTCTTCCTTCCCCTAGGGCATTGGCTTCGGTAGTGTCCCTTTTGATTGCATTTGAAGCACACAATGTGTTCTTTGCTCTTGATTTTGGGAACACCGGCATCGTTTGACTTTGGGTTGACTTTTGGTGTCGATGCCTTCTTCTTAGCCAATTTAGGGCATTTGCTCCTGTAATGCCCTTTCTCCCTACACTCAAAGCATGCCCTTTCTCCCTACACTCAAAGCATATTATGTGATTTTAATTTAAAATAATAACACTTGAGTTACCTAGGGAGGTGGTGGAGGCCTCTTCTTGATCTTCACTTCTCCCGGATGTGGATGCTTCTTGTTCTTGCTCCGGGATGGAAGATTGCCTCTCCTCCCCCTCAATGCTAGAGGTGGAGGTCTCCACCAAGTCATCCACATCTTCGAAAGTGGATGGTCTTTCTTCCACGGCATCTTTCTCTACTTGTGCCGATTGAGAATTTTCTTGGAATTTCAGTACTTTATCCCATAATTCTTTTGCATCCCTAAAATTTCCCAACCTAGACCAAATGTTGTTAGGAATCAAATCACTAAGCAATTCGATTACCTTGTGATTTGTCTCAAAGTCTTTGATTTGGTCTTGGGTCCATTTTGACTTCTCAATTGGCTTGTTGTACTTGTCCCTAGGCATTTCAAAACCGTTTTCTATAATAATCATAAAATCAAAATCGGTTTCTAGGTATACCTCCATTTTTCTTATCCACCATAGAAAGTCTCCTTCGAATTTGGGTGGTTGAAGGTTGTAGCTGGCCATCTTGTAGTGCTCTCGCGGCGGTTAGTCCTTGAAGAGCGACCTCGGCTCTGATACCACTTGTAGGGATCGATTGGCCGGCTAGAGGGGGGTGAATAGCCCTCTTACGATGGATGTCATAATTCGTTCGTTCTCGTGTGCTTGTCTACAATTGTCGTTACTATACGCAGCGGAATAACAATAGAAATAACAACAATACAAGCACAATCAATACACAAGCATATACGTGGTTCGGAACCGAATGATTCCTACTCCACGGGGTGAGCTCAACGAGCTCGTGTTATGCGCACGACACTAACAACACTCCTTATCGACTATACGTCGGAGGTGGAGAAACCTCTCACAAGCTATTACAACAAGTAATATGAAATACAAGAAGAAATATAAAGACAATACAAAAGAAAACTTTTACACAATTGCTTTGATTGCTTTCTTGTTGCTTGCTTTGATTGGCTCTTGAAGGACTGGAATGCAGCAGCAATTCCCCTCCAATAGCTCCACAAAAACCTTGGCGAAATCCTCCAACTCGTGCTCCATTTATAACCTGCATCAAGCTATTTTCGCACACATCAGTCGACTGGTCCCGTAGCCGTTGTCTCACAACGGCCAGATCCACGTTGGTTAAGTTCCAACGGATCACATATCGATCGATGGCACACATCGATCGTGATCATCCATCGATCGAGTCTTTGTGGCTTCGACTCCGATACGTGCTCGTGCAGTGTCATCGATCGTGCCATCCCTCGCCGATCGTGATGTCCCAATAGTCGTGCCCTCCCTCGGTGATCGGTGATCGGCCCGAACTTGGTTCGATCGAACCTCGAACCCATCGACCGGCGATCGGCACCTATACCGATCGGAAACCTCAAACATAACGATGTTTGAGCCTCCGACACTCAGTCTTAGCCACTTGGCCAAGTCCACCTTATCCCTCATGGAGTTCCCCACCGAAGCTCTCTTCCCTCGGCCTACGTCCCTCGGATGTGCCAAGCGCACAGCTTCGCAACGTCATCCTTCGCGTCTCATGCCCTAGAAGTATGCTTCCCTTTGGGTTCACTCCATTCGCTCCCCGTTCGGCGGTCCCTCGGATGCACCAAGCGCACAGCTTCGCAATGCCATCCTTCACCGACTCAAGGACCCGAGCCTAGTGAACTTGCCAAGTTCTCAAGACTTTCCAAATGCACCAAGCGCACGGCTTCGCAATGCATTTCTCACCAAGCACCAAGCGCACGGCTTCGCAATGCTTTGGATTTCTCATGCCAAGCACCAAGTGCACGGCTTCGCAATGCTTTGGACTTTCCCATGCCAAGGCTTCCCCCTTGGACTTCCACACCAAGCTCCATGCTTGGATTTTCTATGCCAACCCCATGTTGAACTTTCCCATGATAATCCCATGTCATGAGTTTTGTCTATCATCAAAATACTATCAAGGTACTGCTCGAGTCAAACTCGAGTCAACCTGGGCCGATTGCACCAACATGCATGTCGACTTGATACCCGCTGAGTTCATTGAACTTACCCCATTGCTTTATGTCTATTTCAGGTTGAAACTGTTAGGAGAGTCCAGCTGTCAATCCCCCTCGTCGTAAGGGTTTTGTTTTTGGTCTTATGGTTTTGGTTATATTGACTAGAAGAAATGTGTAAGACTTGTGTTTTGGGTATACTCGTGGATGTTTTAGTGGTATTTCATATGTCCTTATGGACTTTTATTCTATTCGTTTTGGTTGTGTATTCCTGCTCAGATGGCAGAAGAGGTAAGTCTAGATGTTGTAGAATTTTTATTTACTTTGGTTGTTGGCCTAAGGCCCATATATTATATGTATATGTGTTTTATGTTCCGGTCATGTTGGCCGATGTATAGTGGGTCGTGTGTGCATTGTATACAGGATTCGTATTGTCACCCGTATAGGGGAGATGCTGTCAGATTTTCGTCTGGTAGGGACTCCCCCGGGGCGTAACACTTAGAGTTGTTATAGGATTAGGATAATTTCTTATGATTATCATATCATCAATATAAATCAATACAACCGTGAATGAGTCTCCATATGCTCGTGTGAATAGTGTGTGATTTTCCATAGACTGCTTATAACCAACTCTTTGAATGGTTGTAGAACATTTTGAATACGAATTGTGAGAAGCTTGTTTTAATCCATGGAGTGGCTTATTTAGTCGACAAATGATATTCTCCCCCTGTCGACTATAGTCAGGCGGTAGAAGCATGTATACCTATTCATCTAGATCACCATGGAGGAAAACATTTTGAACATCAAGTTGATGAAGAGACCAACCATTCGCAATAGCTATATCTAATATGCAATGGATTATAACTAACTTGGCAACTAGTGCAAAAGTCTCATTATAATTCAACCATTCTATTAGGTCCAATGAAAATCATATATCTCCGCATTGCCTAAATCCTCAAGGATTTATTTTTGGATTTTACCCAAAAGATTTCATACCAATGGAAATAACTTTTCATCTTATAAGTCGATAATGTTTTCCATATTTTTTTAAATGTGGGATTTTTATTATACTCCTAACAATCCCTCACATCGGACACCCCCCCTAAAAAAAACTCATCCATCCTTGAAGGATTTCCTTTTTTGATGTCCAATCCTCAACCCATCAGATTTTCCTGTCAGTTGTCCGATACTTTTAACTCAACTGGAATTTATGTATGGTGTCTGGCCCACTAGGTCTTCCTGTAGTTGTCTGGTCCTCCTGACCCAACTAAACTTCCTGCTTGGTGTTTGACCCACCATATCTTCCTACCAGTTGTCTGGTTCTCTTGACCTAATTGAACTTTCTGTTTGGTGTTTGACTAACTAGGTATTTTGTTTGGTCCTCCTTACTCAATTAGATTTTCTGTATCTAGTTCTCTAAGTCTGAACATGGGAGGTTCTACTTCCTTCATTCGAGGTTACTATTCTACCCACATGACTCGACTTAGACAATGACTCTAATACCACCTATTGGGTCTGATGAAATTCATATATTTGTATAATGATATGATATTGTTCACTTTGTATCTAAACCCTCATGAATTTATTTTTGGATTTTACCCAAAAGATCTCATACGAATGGAGATATATTTTCATTGTATAAGTCCGCAATCTTTTCCATGTCTTTCTAATGTGAGACTTTAATTGTATACTCCCAACACCTTTAACTTATGTAGAACCTTTAGCGACAAGTCTCGCCTTGTAACGTGAATGGATCCATCTGATTTGCACTTGATTTTGTACACTCACTTGTAATCGATTGACTTCTTTCCTTTAGGTAAGAGAGTAAGAGTCCATATGCCATTTTCTTCTAATGCTTGAATTTCCAAACTCATGGCTTCTCTCCACTTAGGTACCACAAGACTAGAGATACAAGTAACTGTTAGTGAAAGCCCTGGAGCCAATCATGTGATGATTGTTGTATGGACTTTATTGTATCATATTCCTATTTATAAAGGCATGGTTATTATATTTACTTGTATTGGTGCCAAATAACTAAATATAATAATGTCCTTGGGTAGTAGGTTCTTATCTATATCAATCGATTGGTTGAATCGATAATGAGATGATATAGAGAACACTACTCTTAATAATTCCTAGTCAAGTATTAACATTCAGGGACAATGTTAATGCATAGAGACTAGCATGTAGGTCAACACGATGACTTGATCTCACAAGTCATAGATATGAGATATCAAGTTGACACATGGGTATACATTGGAGAATGTATACTGAATGACCCACCATGAGAAAGTATCATGGATCATTATATGAGTGTCATATACTTTCTCATGTGGCTATTAGTATGACTATTAATCCTTAGACCTGAAGTCACCATGGTTCCCTACATAAGGAGTTGCATACTTTGGCTTCTCAAACGTCACCCGTAAATGGGTGGACTATAAAGGCGATTACTGGGTATGTAACAAATTATGCGGAGGGATGTGAGTGATATAGATGGGATCTATCCCTCCTATATGACGGGGGTGACATCGATATTCTTGATAGAGTGAGACCACGAAGTGCATGGCCATGCCCAAATGAGTCAATATGAGATATTGAGCTCATTTGATTAGAGTGAGTCTACTTGGAGTTCAAGATATAGATTGTACCGAGGATGACACGGTCTATGCCTCAATTGGTCAATCTAGATGTCAAGGATAGAGGGACATTGTCACATATTGTGAGAGTCACAATTAGTAGTCACAAGGGTGATGTTGGAGCTCAACATTCTTGTAACTTGGGTAGCAATGATGTGTTGCTAGATACCGCTCATTGCTTATGTTTCTAAATTGGTTTAGGGACATTACCAACGTTACAAGAACCTATAGGATCACACACAAAAGGGCAATTAGATGGAGATTAAGTTCATATGATGAACCTTGAGGATTAGATTCATGGGATGAACCAAATTGGATTAAGAGTAATCCTAATTAGACTAATTGAGTTGGACTCAATTTGATTCAAGTGTTGAATGAGTCTAATTTAGATTTGATTCATCAAATCAATTTAAATTAATGAATAGAGATTCATTAAATTAAATTGACTTGAATCAAATGGTTGGATTTGATCAACCATGGGAGATAAGATGTCAAGTTTGACTTGACTTGAGAGGGAAGATGAAAGGTCAAGTTTGACTTGACCAAATGTCATGTCATGATGATGACTTGGCATGGCCGGCCACATCATCATTGACTTATCATATGGTGCCACCTCATGGGGAGACCAAGAGCCATTGGAGTTACATGCATGCATGTAACCCCCCTTCCATGAAGTGGCCGGCCACTTGATTGGCATTAGATGAAATTTTTTTTTTTTGTGTGAGTTACCACAACTTCATCTTCTTCCTTGGATCATCCTCTCAAGCTCTCTCCCTCTTCTTCCTCATCTTGCCATGAGCATCTAAGGAGTGCTAGCACACTCAATATTGCTTTTCTCCACCTATTGCTTGTGTGGATACCAATAGAGGAGTGTGAGCTCTTGAGTTTCGGCGAAGCTTTTGGACGAGATGGATTTGCGAAGGGTGTCGCATCGAGGGTAATGATCTCACCTTCTAGATATAAGGTAGATCTAGAATTTTTAGTAAACAAATACATGTTTTTAGTTTTAATACATCTTCGCAAGGATCCGTGGTCGGACTTCCGGGGTTTTCGCAACGCAAAAAGTGGGTTTTGCGGCTCGGAAAACCCAACAGTAACAAAGGAACGATGAGAAAAGATAAATTTTTACAACATATAAAATTTGTCAATGAGTCTTAGTCATTGAAGATGATGATGAGTTTAGTGAAAGAACCTTGGTTTGGGCACAATGAAAATCACATAACCAAATTGATGGTTGGCGAATGCGTTCTAATTTTTATAATGTAGGTTCATTAAATTGAATGAAGGAAGGTGATATATTAGAAGTGGATCTTTCATCAACAATGTAGCCACTATTTAAATTTTTTGAGTTTCAAATGAATTAGCATGATCATCAATTGCTCAAGCTAGCATGAAAAATATATCTTCATCATTTTCTTTTATAGAGTAAAAAAGAAATATGTGATCATGAAAAATAACATCTTGACTTAAAAAAATATTATTTGATCTCTATATCATAGAATTTATATGCCTTTTGACCAATAGGGTGTCACGCCCCGAGAGCATGCCGAACCAAAAATCAAACGGACGGTACCTCCCCTGTATGTGGCAACATTTCGGGTTAATACAAGGCCCGTAGGCCACAACAATAACAACATATATATATAACAACATAACAACATAACGAAAACACAGCGGAAACAGCACGACAACAATACAATCCCACAGAGTGCATACCGATATGACTAACACCAGAACATAAAGAAGCCTCGTCAAAACCCGCACCAACATGTGCGTACATCACATAACACACAACACCACGATAAACTCAGAATACATAACCAAAACATACGAAGACTCAAAAACTTGGACTCTCGGAGTTGAGATGAGACGATGTCAGCCAGTGGTGCTCCAAGTCCATCACGGTCACCATACAGGCGACATGTAAAACTCAGGTCCGCGGGGGTGGTGAGTAAAACTCAGCAGGTAATAGAAAACATGTATATATGTAATATCACATGTATTTCAATGACATATCTAGATGTACAACAGGTATATCCGTATAGTATACAAATACAAGCATATACCGTCTAACCAAATGAACAACGAAAAATGCAGACATACCTGAAGTCTTCTATGCTACTCTGATCCAACCTGAATATATATCCAACATATATATATAACAAGAAGAATAAATCAACTCACAATATACTCTAGCTACAGGTCAAGGTATCTAATGGTCTGTCCAACCCATACCAGTATCCGACACAATCGTATAACCAATGCAAGAAACATGCATGAATATGATGTACACCCAAATGCAGCAAACATAATACAAGCAAATGCAACATCATAATAAGCATATATATATAGACTGCATCTATATATGTATACTAATCACAATCATCCATATATATATATACATGCATATATGTATATATATGGCAATATGTAAAAATGTCATAAGTCGGCAATGCAGCATGCATGGTCATGTCAGCTCACCCTAAAGCTACCACGACCCCAGTGTGGCCTCGGTGGCTCGAGCATGACAACTGTCCCAACTCAACACCAACCACTACTCTCGAGTGGCCGAGTGGGCAGTATGATCGAGTAGCATATAAGCGTAAAGAGCAAGCTACACGATGGGGGTCCCTGCAGTTGGCCACTCCGACAGTCACTACCCATGATGGTCGAGTGCCACACACGCAGGACTACGACACGCAAATCCAACTACCACCGTCTATAGTGGTAGAGTGGGGCACCAAAATGCTCTGCCCTCACACCGGTTACTCCTCCTATGAGTAACCGTGGAGGCAGGATGACTGGCAACACTCTTAACCACAAGGGAGACCTCGTCGTCAGCATGCATGCAAATGCATGAATGCAATGTCTCACATATAGACATCCACCATAGACTCTCTATTCTACAGAGAATCATACTAACCAGATCAACGCACTCTCTATCCTGCAGAGAGTCGTACTCAACTGATCATAATACTCTCTATCCTGTAGAGAGTCATACCAATCTAATCGACGCACTCTCTATCCTGTAGAGAGTCGTACTCAACTGATGGACACACTCTCTATCCTGTAGAGAGTCGTACTCATCTGATTATAACAAGCTAGGACCACCGGTCCGTAGCGATACCCTGAGTATCATTCCTCTGACCATTTACACAATACATGTTCGGTGGTAACATACAACCTAAGGGTACTAGAACTAACCCTAGGTTAATGACATTATCTACATACGGATGACCTTTTTTGTCAATGTACAATAAGGTTGTCATCCGGACTTTACTATTTGCACTTAACTTAAATAGATTCTAAGTTACTTACATCACCTATATGTATAACTCCTAATCATGATAAAATAAATATGATATCAGCAATGGAGTTAATAGCCAACGGTAAAGGATCAAGCATATGATAAAAACAGCAGGGTCAAGATAATATGAACACCTAACATGCTCATATCTATGACTAAATCTAAATGCAATACATCTACTCGGACCAGGTAGAAAATTACCCACCTGTTGTGTAGGCTATGCCGTTAGTCTCCACGTCCAAAAGACTATTCCGAATCAAGGTCCTGCAGTTACAAAACATAAAGAGTAACTAAATGCTAGCATAACCCTAATGCTAGAATAATTCTCTAAATCACATCCTAACCCTTGATTAGTCAATTTAATCATGTAATAGTGTACTCCTCTACACTTCATTTACTAATCATATTTGATCTATGATTATTTCACAAATAATACTACTGTAACATATCATATTGAATCAACAACCATATCCAAATCCAGGTCAACTTCTAACATCAATTATCACTAGATCAATTAAATCACAAGAATAATGGTATTCATTATAAACTAATCCAACCCAACTTATCTTGCACAATCGCAGTTGCACAACTCCTGGATCTGCTATAGGAAATCTGTTCATCCTATAGAAATATATTAACTCAATTAACATACAAAATCCTTACCTCTCTACATCAATCGACCATAGCTTCTTCTTTAATATCAGAGAAATCTGATCTATATAACATAATGGTCTTGTGGTTAAATCCAATCTCACCCTGATGTGTTTTTGTACCTGCAACAGAAGTCCAACTTATAAGTTGTGATACAGATCTGAACCTTTAGGTCATCAAGAAACAGAGTGATGCCAATATTCCCAATTACAACATCACAATCGAACCCGCCTCAATAACCATATCAACAATAAGCAATCGACATTAGACAGTGGTGACCAACCTCGATCAAAGTAGATGGAACCCAATCTATCCTCAATCGTTCTCAATGGCAGCTGCTCGGAAATGGAAAAACCAGAGCATCGCGTGATCTAGCTCACAAATCTGCCAAAACTTGAGATCTGAACGAGTAAGCTTCAGGGTAAATCCCTAGATCAGAAATCGTTCGAGATACCCAAAATAAGAAAACCTCACATCTACTGAGATCTGGTCGACCGACGATAGGTAGAGTCACGCGATCATCCATTGTTCCGGCTCGAGGTGAGTGATGGTTGTGGCAGAGGAAGGAGAAAGCGACCCATGCTGCTGCAATCGCGATCGAAGAGGTCGACAAGACTCACCCCCATCTAGATCGGCAGAGTATCTCAAGGAGGTGGCAACGCATGGCGATTCACAGCAAGGAAGAGGTTGACACCGATCCGAGTCAGTGATGACGGCTGAAGAATCCGAGGTGCTCAAGGATGGTCGGCCGTCGCGACTGCGATGGAGCGATGCCACCACTCATCGCCTCTCATCGACGAAGCACGCATGATCGGGAGAGGGCAATAGTCGTCGCTGAGCGGAGAGGGCGAGCTGGGCGTGGCCGGCGCGCGGGGAGAAGGTGGCAGCGAGCGGGAAGGGTGCGGCGAGCGACGGAGAGGTAGCCTCGGTGAGGAAATCGCGCGAGAGAGAGGATCGAGAGGGGAAAGAAAAGAATCGCGAGGAAGAAAGGATCGGTAGGAAGAGGAACGGTGCGATGGGAAATAAGGGAAACAGAAAGAATATAGAGGGTTTAAATTAAACCCATTAATTCCTTGCAGATAGTCTAAACAGGCTTTACAAAAGCCTATCCGCTTTATCCCCATAAAATGTCCATAAGACCTCCATTTAATTCTAGAAAAATTTCTAAAAATTTCTGGAAAATTCCACAAGATGTTTTATCAATTATCGAGGAATATTTTTTATTTATTTTTTTTTCTCCGGTATTTTACATTCTCCCCCACTTATAAAAATTTGGTCCCCAAATTTCATACTAACATGTAAAAATTTACTTCAAGCAAGTTTCCGAAAGGACCACATACCTTCCTCAAGTGACCAGATGAGACCATCGAGCTCGGATAGTATCTTCCAGCTCCCACATAGCCTCCTCATCAGTATGGTGTTGTCATCCAACCTTTACGAGTCGGATGATTTTAGTCCCATTACTGTCGCTCCTTGCGACTTAGGCTTCACCCTGGAATCACCTCGTAAGTTGCATTAGACTGAGGTAGAATCGGAACCTCTTACAGAACATGGTCAGATCGTGGCACGTATTTCCTCAGCATATAAACATGAAATACGTTATGAACACCCGCAAGTGTCGGAGGTAAAGCCAGCCGATAAGCTACACCTCCATAATCCACGACACAAGATTTGAATAGAACCTCCAACATCTAAATGATACACTTAGACTGTTCATCAGTCTGCGGATGAAATGTTGCACTAAGCCGAAGCTCTGTGCTCATAGTCTAGTGCAGACTCTGCCAAAATTGCAAGGTAAATCGCGAATCTCTATCCGATATGGTACTTAAAAGTACCCCACGCAATCCGATAATCTTTCGGCAATACAACTCTATTGAACGATCCAATGGGTACGACCCACGAATTGGAAAGAAGTGAGCTGATTTGGTCAGTCGATCCACAATCATTCAAATCGCATCACGTCCTTTATGGGTTCTAAGCAATCCCGTAACGAAATCAATCGTGATATGCTCCCACTTCCATTCCGGAATCGGAATTTTCTAGAGCAATCCATCGAGTTTTTTGATGTTCAGCCTTCACCTACTGGCATACTAAACATCGAGCAACAAAATCTGCTATAACTCTCTTTACACCATTCCACCAGTATAAACGTTCAACTCTCGGTACATCAGAGTACCACCAAGGTATATAACCCATCTCGGATGATGTGCTTTCTGTAGCAACTCCGGAACCCACTATCCTTATTAGAGACGGGGAATTATTTTCTCAAAAGAGGAGTCCATCAACCATTCAAAATCCACTCTACCACACACTCTGTAAGTGCATGGAAGACTATAGCGATTAATCTCCCTTGTTGCCATTGTTGCAACTGTTCGTGCTCCAGCAACTCCATTGTAGCTACCCAGTAGCTTGTTAAATTCAATGAGCACTTCTACTCCACACAACTACAAATCTAGATAATAACTACTAAAGTTACATCATGTATATGACATCCTTTTATCTCGTAGTCTCTTAACTGTCGTAAGTAAAAGATAGGTTTCATTCAACTGCATCGGAATCACTCCGATCCCTAAAATGACACATCCGCATATAACATCCTTTTATCCACTCTGGAAGGATTAACTAATACTCGTGTAAAAGTTAATCACCATCTAGGTCTTGTAACTGGTTTCACCAGCTTCCGACTAAATGATTTCCAATATCACCTTTGTCAAACAAGTCTGTGGTATAGTAATGCTAAGACATTCTATCCACATCTACAGTACTAACCAAACCATGCAAGGAAAACCACCATCTATGGTGGTCGAGTTCGCAACTCCAACAACTACAAAAAGATCCAATCGTGTTCAGGATACACGATTCTCAAGTCCAGTGACGACTAAATCGTTAATTAGTCTAACATCTTAGTCAAAACTCATAAAATTCATACTAAGTATGAAATTGTCGTCCTCCATACACCTGTATCCTGCTTACTCCATGTTGATGATATATCAATCATCACAACGACTATGATAATTGTATGACACCATGTCACTACAATATCAACACTCCAGTCGTAAACCAATCCTAGAGTATATACAGGTGTCTTTAACTGATCTAAATAGATCATTTATCCACAACGAAGGATATTCTTCATAATAACTACTGTATTCCATCATCGATAATCGATGCATACTTTCAAAGGTCCATCTCTCTTTCAACAAAGAGTTTCGGATCTTCTCAAGGAGGAATACTGGGATAAATAAATATCCCCTCCGATATTTCCTATAATCGCAACTCACGTTATTCCGATTCTTCTAATTTCTATAGTGTTTAACAACACTGATACCAACAAAAATATCACTCGATATGTGATCTTCGATACCGAACTATTTTTTGCAATCATTTCGATCGCCTACTCCACTTGCCTATGCAACGGGAAGCCTTGGAGTTCATCCAAAACTACATCTGAATGCTCTCGGATTATACGCACATCCGAGAGCATATCGTACCATACTTCCAACAATTTAACCATCCGTAAGGATATGTCTACAGTAAAGATATGTCTATCAGAGTCTAAGGGCATCCCTTGACTTCTTAATTGTTGATCCTCATCTCACCTGATGGTAGAGATACCATCGACCCACAAGTCGGTGTATAGGAACCCTTCTAATCCAACTAAGAATGTTCTAGACAAAGATACCCGTAAACTACAAGTATCTCTCAATATATTAACATTGAGGGTAAACTAAAGTAATACCCTGAATCATCAAATATCTGTTGATCCGATCCAAAAGGCTCCACATAGGTCTCGGCCTTTCTTCGAAGAGAAAAGATCAGATTCAACAGTCCACAACAAAACGATTGCATTTCTACGATGAATGATCTGAGGATTTTTCCTAGATCATTCCATCCCATCACTAAATCCTACGAGTTGCAACTGTAGAGTACAAATTGGATACAACCATCGTCGTATACTCTCTCCTTTGTACTAAGCAAATCATATTTGGAGGTAACTGTTTGTTGTTGTCTGCTGAGTCTTCTAAGATGTCTTCTGCTGACGCTGCTTCTGTGCTGATCTCTGCTGAAGGGGAGTATCAAGGAACTCCAACCACGCTTGAGGTAGTAGGTTGTTGCTATTGAGATAACCCAATCTTCAGTGCTGATCTCTGCTGTCGAGACGATGCATCTTCCTCTCGGAACAACATCGATAGTCTTCAACTGAATCTTCAAAGTACACCTCCTCCACTGTACTGGTTGCTCAACAATAGCAATAGCTGAACTGCTCCAACGGATAATCTGGATTCGCGTGTCTTCGTGATTTGCACTGTACGCACATAATCCCTTCGAAGTCTTTGTTCTGATTTTGCTAATATCCATGAGAACATCTTGATGATCTGCAGTTGGTCTTCTATAATCGGATAATATCTCAAAGCCTATGATTCCGATCTTGCTCCTTTTTATCCAACAGTCGGAGACTTCTGACTCTATTAAGTTGACCTGTAATATTTGTTTACCGGTCTCCAACTCTTACACCATTGTACGGAGTCATTTCTAAACTCCTATCTCAATCCAACGTCTTCCAGCAGGATCTGGTAGGAGATCCCGACATCCTAATCTAACTATAAGCCAATAACTCTAGGCGGCTTAAATCATCCATTCATCTCCTTGATCTATTAGGTGGTCGTAATCTCTGTAAGTCTCACGACTCTGCACAGTACACTATTGTTGGTGCAGTGAGGCACCGAAATCGAACCTGTGTTTTGATTATAGCAAAGACACAAAAGTTAAGTCTATTTTGTTTTCTCACGAGCTGAATCGAGTGTGCAGAAGATTGATATAGCTGGAGCTGAAGGCTAGCGACACCCGGAGGAAGCCGCGGTGGTCGGGCGATACTCGAGTTACTTCGGAGGGAGCCGAAGGAATCGAGTGGAAGGCCGGAAGCAAAAGCGACACGTAAGTATCGAGGTAAGCTCGTGTGTGCGAGAGTAAGTAAGGTCGTATCCTCTTTACGGGGATGATCTTAAGCGTAGATCCGACCAAAGACATCTTATAGATGGTCTAGGTCGAGATCAGATGGTCGACGACCATCGAAATTATGTTTTTATTGAGCTAACTTTGACTTGCAGCAAGCATCGATCATCGACGGAGGACTCATTGCCGTGTATCGATCGCCGAAGGTTATCAATCGATCGCCATCGATCACGATCGATGATGGCCATCACGATTGATGGTCAATGATCGGTCGAGGAGTCAAGGCTTATCACTCCACCTCAAAGCGGTTTGGTGTCCATTTGTGATTGGTTGAAGACCCACTCGAAAAGGGGCTCAAAGGCTATAAAAGGAGGGCCAAACCTAGGGTTTCATCAACAATTCTAAGTGCTCAAAAGCCTCCGTTACGCTGCAACTCTACGACAATGAAGTCCTTCCATTCCGACGTCTAGGTTTAACTTTCTTTATTATTGTACGTCGGTCTTAGTTTTTGTTATCAGTTTGTCATTTATATTTTCGGAGCTTTTATCGTATACGAGGAGAGGGGGAGTGTCCCTCTACCTCAAGTTTTTTTGTATCGATTAACTCCTACCTCCAACGAGGAGGAGTTTGTTTAGTGATTTGCCCTCCGTGCGTGGTCAAGGACCACTAGGGCCTTGGAGTAGTAGCCTTCGGCTACGAACCAAGTAAATATCTTGTTTCTATTGTCTCCTTTACTTTTTGTTTTGCTTATCTTTCCGCTGCGTATATTTCTTTTGAAACGAATTCGAAAAAGTTTTTTTTTTCTTTCGCTATTCACCCCCCCCTCTAGCGAACCGCATTGATCCAACAACTATTACTAACCGATCACCCCTTTTTTTTTCTTGAAGCTCAAGAATTCCTTACAATGCGTCACTAAAAGTGACACGGAGAAATACTCTCTTTCAACATCACTAAACCATGATCAAGTGATATATTATTTCCCGAAGATTATTTTCTGCATTTATCACCAAATACCGGCTTGTTCCCGATAATGGTATGCAAACAACTCTTCTTTCTCGGTATAACATGAGTTAAGTACTCAAAAGTACTCTCAAAGTTATACAACTCAGTACGAACAACTCAAGGATAAAATCCATATGAAACTCCATAACCTAGCCTTTCGCTATCTGCATCAATAATAGTCTACGACATTATACCCACAGTAATGATCGACTATACGATTAATGGAAATCTCTAAGACTGTAGTCTCTGATTTCCATAATAAATGTGATGTCTTGGCCCCTGTTTTCTGACTCGGTATTAGTCGGCTCTCAGAGATAAATCACCTCCTCGACACAGGTTAAAGACTCACAGACTCAACAGATCATTCCCGTGGTTAACTCATACCACAGTTACGAATAATAACCAACATACTACAGGTTATTCCCTGGTATAAGCATCTAAATGCATAACCAACATAACCGAGAGTATAAACCCTAAAGGTCACTCCGGTTGGTCGCCTCGGTGGGCGACCCCTACTACAAGTCTGCACATGTGTCATAACTCTATTGTATACACCTACTGTTCAAGTTTAGATAAATATCTACTAAACCATAAGTTTTCAGGAATTCTTACCTCGTGCTGCTTGGAGCTCAAGCCGCTGTCCATCTCATCTCAGAAAACCAAAACCGAATAAATCGACTCCCGAGAATCCAAGACTCGACACAAAAACAACATTGTATGACATCGCAGAACCTTGGGCTCTGATACCACTAAAGTTGTCACGCCCCAAGAGCATGTCAAATCGAAAATCAAACGGACGACACCTCCCCTGTACGTGGCAACATTTCGGGTTAATACAAGGCCCGTAGGCCACAACAATAACAACATATATATATAACAACATAACAACATAACGAAAACACAGCGGAAACAACACGACAACAATACAATCCCACAGAGTGCATACCGGTATGACTAACACCAGAACATAAAGAAGCCTCGTCAAAACCCGCACCAACATGTGCGTACATCACATAACACACAACACCACGATAAACTCAGAATACATAACCAAAACATACGAAGACTCAAAAACTCGGACTCTCGGAGTTGAGATGAGACGATGCCAGCCAGCGGTGCTCCAAGTCCATCACGAAGTCAGCTACCTGTTACCTGGGCGACAGAAAAACCCAGGGTCCGCGGGGGTGGTGAGTAAAACTCAGCAGGTAATAGAAAACATGTATATATGTAATATCACATGTATTTCAACGACATATCTAGATGTACAACAGGTATATCAGCATAGTATACAAATACAAGCATATACCGTCTAACCAAATGAACAACGAAAAATGCAGACATACCTGAAGTCTGCTACGCTACTCTGATCCAACCTGAACATATATCCAACATATATATATAACAGGAAGAATAAATCAACTCACAATATACTCTAGCTACAGGTCAAGGTATCTAATGATCTGTCCAACCCATACCAGTATCCGACACAATCGTATAACCAATGCAAGAAACATGCATGAATATGATGTACACCCAAATGCAGCAAATATAATACAAGCAAATGAAACATCACAATAAGCATATATATATAGACTGCATCTATATATGTATACTAATCACAATCATCCATATATATATATACATGCATATATGTATATATATGGCAATATGCAAAAATGTCATAAGTCGGCAATGCAGCATGCATGGTCATGTTGGCTCACCCTAAAGCTATCACAACCCCAGTGTGGCCTCGGTGGCTCAAGCATGACAACTGTCCCAACTCAACACCAACCACTACTCTCGAGTGGCCGAGTGGGCAGTATGATCGAGTAGCATATAAGCGTAAAGAGCAAGCTACACGATGGGGGTCCCTACTGTTGGCCACTCCGACAGTCACTACCCATGAGTGGTCGAGTGCCACACACGCAGGACTACGACACGCAAATCTAACTACCACTGTCTATAGTGGTAGAGTGGGGCACCACAATGCTCTGCCCTCACACCGGTTACTCCTCCTATGAGTAACAGTGGAGGTAGGATGACTGGCGACACTCTCAACCACAAGGGATACCTCGTCGTCAGCGTGCATGCAAATGCATGAATGCAATGTCTCACATACAGACATCCACCATAGACTCTCTATTCTACAGAGAATCATACTAACCAGATCAACGCACTCTCTATCCTGCAGAGAGTCATACTCAACTGATCATAATACTCTCTATCCTGTAGAGAGTCATACCAATCTAATCGACGCACTCTCTATCCTGTAGAGAGTCATACTCAACTGATGGACACACTCTCTATCCTGTAGAGAGTCGTACTCATCTGATTATAACAAGCTAGGACCACCGGTCCGTAGCGATACCCTGAGTATCATTCCTCTGACCATTTACACAATACATGTTCGGTGGTAACATACAACCTAAGGGTACTAGAACTAACCCTAGGTTAATGACATTATCTACCTACGGATGACCTTTTTTGCCAATGTACAATAAGGTTGTCATCCGGACTTTACTATTTGCACTTAACTTAAACAGATTCTAAGTTACTTACATCACCTATATGTATAACTCCTAATCATGATAAAATAAACATGATATCAGCAATGGAGTTAATAGCCAACGGTAAAGGATCAAGCATACGATAAAAAGAGCAGGGTCAAGATAATATGAACACCTAACATGCTCATATCTATGACTAAATCTAAATGCAATACATCTACCCGGACCAGGTAGAAAATTACCCACCTGTTGTGTAGGTTATGCCGTTAGTCTCCACGTCCAAAAGACTATTCCGAATCAAGGTCCTGTAGTTACAAAACATAAAGAGTAACTAAATGCTAGCATAACCCTAATGCTAGAATAGTCAATTTAATCATGTAATAGTGTACTCCTCTACACTTCATTTACTAATCATATTTGATCTATGATTATTTCACAAATAATACTACTGTAACATATCATATTGAATCAACAACCATATCCAAATCCAGGTCAACTTCTAACATCAACTATCACTAGATCAATTAAGTCACAAGGATAATGGTATTCATTATAAACTAATCCAACCCAACTTATCTTACACAATCGCAGTTGCACAACTCCTGGATCTGCTATAGGAAATCTGTTCATCCTATAGAAATATATTAACTAAATTAACATACAAAATCCTTACCTCTCTACATCAATCGACCATAGCTTCTTCTTTAATATCAGAGAAATATGATCTATATAACATAATGGTCTTGTGGTTAAATCCAATCTCACCCTGATGTGTTTTTGTACCTACAACAGAAGTCCAACTTATAAGTTGTGATACAGATCTGAACCTTTAGGTCATCAAGAAACAGAGTGATGCCAATATTCCCAAATTACAACATCACAATCGAACTCGCCTCAATAACCATATCAACAATAAGAAATCGACATTAGACAGTTGTGACCAACCTCGATCAAAGTAGATGGAACCCAATCTACCCTCAACCGTTCTCAATGGCAGCTGCTCGGAAATGGCAAAACCAGAGCATCGCGTGATCCAGCTCACAAATCTGCCAAAACTTGAGATCTGAACGAGTAAGCTTCAGGGTAAATCCCTAGATCAGAAATCGTTCGAGATACCCAAAATAAGAAAACCTCACATCTACTGAGATCTGGTCGACCGGCGATAGGTAGAGTCGCGCGATCATCCATTGTTCCGGCTCGAGGTGAGTGATGGTTGTGGCAGAGGAAGGAGAAAGCGACCCATGCTGCTGCAATCACGATCGAAGAGGTCGGCAAGACTCACCCCCATCTAGATCGGCAGAGTATCTCAAGGAGGTGGCAACGCGTGGCGATTCACAGCAAGGAAGAGGTTGACGCCGATCCGAGTCGATGATGATGGCTGAAGAATCCGAGGTGCTCAAGGATGGTCGGCCGTCGCGACTGTGATGTAGTGATGCCACTTGCTGTCTCCCATCGACAGAAGCGGACGCGGCGATCGGGAGAGGGAAACAGCCGTCGCTGAGCAGAGAGGGTGAGCTGGGCGTGGCCGGCGCGCGGGGAGAAGGCGGCAGCGAGCGGGAAGGGTGCAGCGAGCGACGGAGAGGCATCCTCGGTGAGGAAATCGTGCGAGAGAGAGGATCGGGAGGGGAAAGAAAAGAATCACGAGGAAGAAAGGATCGGTAGGAAGAGGAATGGCGTGATGGGAAATAAGGGAAACGGAAAGAATATAGAGGGTTTAAATTAAACCCATTAATTCCTTGCAGATAGTCTAAACAGGCTTTACAAAAGCCTATCCGCTTTATCCCCATAAAATGTCCATAAGACCTCCGTTTAATTCCAAAAAAATTTCTAAAAATTTCTGAAAAATTCCACAAGATCTTTTATCAATTACCGAGGAATATTTTTTATTTTTTTTTTCTTCGGTATTTTACATAGGGTATCTAACAAAAATACATCTTCAAGCTCGCTGATCAAATTTATGATTTGGCTTAACATTAGTGGCAAAACACAATCGTCCAAATACTCGTAAATGATGATAAATGGATGATTTATTGTAGAGAATCTCATATGGTGTTTTCTTAGAGAGTAGAGGTGTAAGTATGCGATTGATAAGAAAATAAAAGTAAGTATACTTTCCCCTCAAAAGGTTAGTGGTAGGTGAGATTGAAATCTCAAGGCACTAGTCACACTCAAGATATAATGATGTTTTCACTCAACAATATCATTTTGTTTGGGATGTAAAACTAACAATAGTTCAATACATTATCTCATGCTCATCAAAAGAAATTTCACATTGAATAAAATTCACCTTTTCTATCTACTCGAAGTCTTTTAACTTTTCTATTAAATTAAATTTCAACAAATGCAAAGAAAGATTTTAGTAAAAATTTCGACTTATAACACATAATAAAAATCCATGTATGCTTAGAAAAGTCATCCATAATGGTTAAGAAATAATGAGCTCCCGAATGGAGGCAACTCATAAAGCTCCCCAAATGACACAATGTATTAATTCAAAAGGTTTACTAGTGGAAATGAAATTTATACCAAAATATAGTCTTGCTTGCTTGGCTAAAGGATAAATATTACAAACTTTATTTGAATAAATAGAAATTACACTTACCGATACCGATTGTGCAAGATGCTTCATAGGTTGCATAGATGGATGACCTAGTCGCTTATGCCAAAGATCATGTTGTGAAGATGCATTATTAACTTTAGGAATGGATGGATTTGATGGTGTAGAAGAGATGTAACAAATTGCCTCCCCAAATCAATCATCTTCTTCATTGATAAGTCCTATAAAAGAGAAGAATCAGGAGAAAAGGTGATAGAGCAATTTAAAGATTTGGTCATCTTACTAACAGATAATAGGTTGACATAAAAGGATGACACAAAATGAACATTTGTTATAGTTAGATATGAACTAAGTTTTGCATATTCAATTGAAGTAATTTGTGCTTTATTTTCATTGGATAATCCAACAGATGAATATGAAGGTATTCTTGTGTTTAATATAACTTAAATGATGAAATCATATGATAAGTGGCACAAACATCAATAACCAATATCTGTATGTTTTAGAATTAATATAGCATGAAGAGTAAAAGAGAGTGATTAAGTATGTAACATTTGCCTTTGGTTGAGTTTTACCATTGTTCAAGAGAGCCAAGAGATGTTGGTATTGTTCATGTGTGAAGTTTTGAGTTTCTGATCAAGAATTATTTGCTAAAGGCTCTTTTTCTCTTGATTCTTCTTATGTCCAGAAGGAAAACCATGCAAGTGGTAGTATCTATCAATGGTATGATTATTCTCATGGTAGTTGCTATAGTTGTTGGAAATGTGAATGGAAACAAGGAAATGGAAGGATGAAGAAACCCTCTTGTGGAGGAGTTTAGTTCTATATTGGAAGTTGAGGGACAACTTGGTTGGTTTATAATGTATCACAAGCATTGTAGTTGTGAATATATGCAAGGGAAAAGACTCTCTCTCACGCGTGGGTGCGTAGGGGGGTGCGAATCCAGGGCCCGGATTGCACTACCATAAGGCGACTCGTGTGCGAGCGCGACCTGTGCGAGTCGAATGTACGATCGGTCGAGGCATAATTTGCCCAAGTGGATCCAACCAACTTTTCATTTTTTGCAACGTATGCATTGATGCTTAGCGTTACAGATGTTTCAAAAGTGAGTCATTAATCCATTAATTACGTAATTAATTGGAGATATGCTACGAAGTTATAAAAGAGGAAGCGTTGGAGATATGAATTAATTTTTCTCCGACTCTCCTCCCTTTCCCCCTGCGCCGTTGATAGCTTTCTGATGTAGTCAGTTCGCCGAAGATGACCTGTGCTTTCGTCGTTCGCCCGATTTTGTCATTGTATCCTGGGAAACAGTGGACCATCACCCTCGAAGGAACGGAAGAGGGAGCGAATCTATTTTAAGGACACTGTGGAAACCACAGGCCTCAACACTGAGTAGTGCTGCAGAACAACCAAGTGCTTCTCCGACCTGTCCAAGTCTAGCATTCAGCTCTGCGATCCGGCTCTGCGGCTCTGTCATTCGACTCTGCCATTTGCCTCTGCGATCTCGCTCTGCGGCTCTGCCATTCGCCTCTGCCATCCGGCTCTGCGACTCTGTCATTCAGCTCTACCATCCAACTTTGTGGCTCTGTCATTCAGCTCTGCGGCTCTGCGGCTCTGCCGAATCAGCTCTTCCAAATCAGTTACGCCAAATCGGCTCTGCCAAATCGACTCTGCCGAATCAGCTCTTCCGGATCGGCTCTTCTAGATCGACTCTGACAAATCGGCTCTGCTGAATCGACTCCGCCGACGCTGAAAGGACTGTCCGAAGCCAGTGCAGTAGCTCTCCCCTCTGAAGGAGAAATAAGACAATCAAACTTATAACAGATTCTACTTTGTTGCGATGGCAGCGGACCCAGTTGCGATGTCGGCGGACCAAGTGGCGATGGCGACAGACCAAGTTGAGATGATAGTAGAATAGCCTACTACTCAACAAGTGCAGATAAACACTCCTACTGTAATAATTGGGACCGTCCCAATCAATCACGCCGAGAGGCCAGAGAAATTCATTGGATTGAATTTTAAGAGGTGGCAGCAGAAAATGCTTTTCTACCTGACCACTCTTAATCTGGCTAGGTTCTTTACAGAAGAACCACCCAAGGTACCTGAGGGTACTTTAGATACCCAAACCTTCAATGCTGTGGAGGCTTGGAAACACTTAGAGTTTCTTTGTAGAAACTATATCCTCAACTGTTTGGCAGATGCGTTGTATAATATATACTGTACAAAGAAATCGGCTAAGAAATTATGGGAATCCTTAGATCGGAAGTACAGAACAGAGGAGGCGGGGGCCAAGAAATTTGTTGTTGTCCGGTTCTTGGACTTCAAAATGGTGGACTCCAAGATGGTGATCAGCCAAGTCCAGGAGCTTCAAGTGATCCTGCATGAGATCCACTCGGAAGGCATGATGCTGAGTGAGACCTTCCAGGTGGCAACAATCATAGAAAAGCTTCCTCCCGGCTGGAAGGACTTCAAGAATTACTTGAAGCACAAAAGAATGGAGATGAATATCGAGGAGCTAATCATTCGACTCCAGAGCTCGGATAGGCGATCATTCACTCAGGCAGTGGTCAAAGCCAATGTCGTTGAACATGGCGAGGGCTCAAGCCGAAAGAAGTCAAAGTCTTCTAAGACGGAGCCTAAAGGAGGCATTAGCAAGAAAATATTCACAGGAAAATGCTTCAATTGTGACCGTGTTGGTCATAAATCTTCAAACTGTAGAAAGGCAAAGAAGAAGCAGGAGGCTAATGTGAGCGAGGGGCCGGACATAGATTTGTGCATCATCATTTCTGAAGTGAACCTCATCGGTTTGAACCCGCGGAAGTGGTGGATTGATACAGGAGCCACCGAACATGTGTGCTACAACAAGGAGCTGCTCCATGACTTTGAAGAAGTAAAAGATGGAGATAAACTGTATATGGGGAATTCAGCAACCTCGGAGATCAAGGGTCGTGGAAAAGTGGTGTTGAAAATGACTTCGGGCAAGGATCTGACTCTAAACAATATACTATTTGTTCCAGATATTCGCAAGAACTTAGTTTCTGGATCACTGTTGAGCAAGCATGGGTTTAGAATTGTATTTGAGTCGGACAGGGTAGTGTTGTCCAAGAGTGGAATGTTTGTAGGGAAGGGGTATGAAAATGATGGGCTTTTTAAGCTCAGTGTAATGGACATTAGGCCTAAAATGAATAAAATTGAAAGTTCTTCCTCTTATATGCTTGAGTCATCTGTGTTGTGGCATAGTAGACTAGGACATGTTAATTATAATTCATTGCGAAGATTAATTAATATGCAAAGTATTCCGACATTCCTCCTAGACCCGAAACACAAGTGTAAGACTTGTATCGAAGCAAATATGACAAAACCACTCAGCCTAATCCACATAGACATATGCGACCTAAAAGGGGTTCCAATGCGCAGTGGAAATAAATATTTTATTACTTTCATAGATGATAACACAAAATTTTGTTATGTGTATCTTCTGAAAAGTAAGGATGAGACTATAGAGAAATTTATTCTCTATAAAACTGAGGTTGAAAATCATCTTAATAAGAAGATTAAAGTGATTCGAAGTGATCGAGGAGGTGAATATGTTTCACCGTTCGCTGAGTTATGTGCTGAACATGGAATCAGACACAAAACAATTGCTCCATATACTCCTCAGCAAAATGGTGTTGCAGAGAGGAAAAATTATACTTTAAAAGAGATGATGAATGCTCTTTTATTAAGTTCTGGGTTACCAAAAAATTTATGGGGAGAGGTTGTTCTGACAGCGAATTACCTATTAAATAAGGTATCCCAAAAAGATATAGACAAGAGCCCTTATGAATTATGGAATGGTAGAAAGTCATCCTATAAATACTTACGAGTGTGGGGGTGTCTTGCTAAAGTATTGGTGTCTAATCCAAAAAGGATTAAAATAGGACCAAAAATTATTGATTTCATATTTCTAGGATATGCACAGAATAGCAATGCCTATCGATTTCTAGTGAATGAGTCGCTAAGTCCAGAAATACATAAGAACTTGATAATTGAATCGAGAAATGCTTCATTCTTCAAAGATGTGTTTCTGTATAAGTCTAGAGAGGAAGCAAATTCCTCAAAAAGGACCTTTGAAACACAAGAAGAAGAGCATAAGGGTGAACCAGTAGAGGTAGAGCCTAGATGGAGTAAAAGAGCTCGTACGAAAAAATTCTTTGGACCGGATTTTATCACTTTCATGTTGGAAAGTGAACCACAGAGCTATCCAGAAGCTCTAAGATCTTCTGAGGGACCTCACTGGAAAGAAGTGATTGCATCTGAGATCACTTCTATCTTACAAAATCATACTTGGGAGCTTGTGGATCTTCCTCTGGGAAGTAAGCCATTAGGCTGTAAGTGGATTTTTAAGATAAAGAAGAAATCAGATGGAACAATAGATAGATACAAGGCTAGATTGATAATTAAGGGTTACCGACAGCGTGAAGGCCTTGACTATTTTGATACATATACTTCGGTATCAAGAATAACCTCTATTAGAGTGTTATTAGCAATTGCCACATTGTGGAATTTGGAAATACATCAAATGGATGTGAAGATCGCTTTTCTAAATGGAAATTTAGAAGAGGAAATCTATATGAAACAACCTGAAGGTTTTTCTGCTCTTGGACAGAAAAACAAGGTATGTAGATTGGTCAAGTCACTGTATGACTTGAAACAAGCTCCTAAGCAGTGGCATGAAAAATTTGACAATGTCATGCTAAATAATGGATTTAGAATCAATGAGTGTGATAAATGTATCTATAGTAAAAATATAGAAGATGATTTTGTCATCTTATGTCTTTATGGAGATGACATACTTATCATTGGAAATAATGATAAGATAATTAAATCCACTAAGGAAATGTTGAATTCAAGATTCGATATGAACGACATGGGCCTAACTGATATGATTATAGGAATTAAAATTCTTAGAACAGTTGAAGGACTTGTTCTCAGTTAGTTTCACTATGTGGATAAGATTCTTGAGAAGTTCAACAAGAATGATGTTGCATTGGCACGAACTCCGATAGATATGAGTCAACATCTATCGAAAAATCGAGAAAAGAGTAGCTCTCAGATAGAGTACTCCAGAGTGATTGGAAGTTTGATGTACCTAATGAATTGTACATGACTAGACTTAGTCTACGTAGTAAGCAAACTGAGTAGATACACGAGTAATCCCAGTGTTGAGCACTAGAAAGGGATAACAAGAGTACTGAGATACTTGAGATATACTCGTGATTATGAGCTGCACTATACAAGATATCCATCTGTGATCGAGGGATACAACGATACTAATTGGATATCTGAAGTGAAAGATTCTAAGTCTACAAGTGGATATTTGTTCACTTTAGGGGGTGCAGCTGTGTCATGGAAATCTTCTAAACAAACTATAATAACTAGATCCACGATGGAATCTGAGTTTGTGGCTCTTGACAAATGTGGTGAAGAGGTTGAATGGTTACGATAATTTTTAGAAGATATTCCTAAATGGCCAAAATCCATGCCCGCGATATGCATACACTGTGACAGTCAGTCAGTGATTGGATGAGCACAAAGTCATTTGTATAATGAAAAGTCTAGACATATGCGTCGTAGACATAACACTATTAGACAACTACTCTCAACGAGAGTTATCACTATTGACTATGTAAAGTCAAAGGATAACCTTGCGGATCCGCTAACCAAAGGGTTAAATAGAGAGTTAGTTGCGAGCTCATCTCGAAGGATGGGTTTGATGCCGATAATGAATGTTAGTGCAAAGGAAACCCAACCTATGAAGATTGGAGATCCCAAGAACTAGGTTCAAAGGGACAACCTAACTGCATCGACTAAGAAGGATCACTGTGGGGGTTATGAGATAATGAAACAGTGATAAGATGAAGGATAAGCATATGACTTTTAATGATCCAATAGAGCGGTATGGAATACTCTTAAAAGGGTCACCTATGTGAGAAAGAAGTGGGGCCGCTTCGAAGGGATTTGAAAGACACAAATCTTAAATCTTCTTGCAGAATCAGACGTGTTCATGGCCAAAAATGAACACACTCATGAGAACTGAAGGACATCAGGGAAAGTCATGTGTGAAATATGTCAATGCTTATATGAAGGGTCGAATAGTTCAAAGATATCGCGTCTACTAAATCAACTAGTAAGAAAACATATTATCATAAGGGAAGGTTCAAAGGATAAAACCTACCTATCCTATGTCGGACTTTACTGCTGAGAGCTATCACATATCAGTTTCCATTCATGTGGGAGATTGTTGAAAATGTGAATGGAAACAAGGAAATGGAAGGATGGAGAAACCCTCTTGTGGAGAAGTTTAGTCCCACATTGGAAGTTGAGGGACAACTTGGTTGGTCTATAATGTATCACAAGCATTGTAGTTGTGAATATATGCAAGGGAAAAGGCTCTTTCTCACGTGTGGGTGCGCAGGGGGGGTGCGAATCCAGGGCCCAGATTGCACTACCGCAAGGCGACTCGTGTGCGAGCGCGACCTGCGCGCGTCGAATGTACGACCAGGCGATGGAGATATGAATTAATTTTTTCTCCGACTCTCCTCCCTTTCTCCCTGCGTCGTTGATAGCTTTCTGGTGTAGTCAGTCGTCGGAGACGACCTGTGCTTTCGTCGTTAGCCCGATTTTGTCGTTGTATCCTGGGAAACAATCGGTCCATCACTCTCGAAGGCACGAAAGAGGGGGCAAATATGTTTTAAGGACACTGTGGAAACCACAGGCCTCGACACCGAGTAGTGTTGCGAAACAACTGAGCGCTTCTCCGACCTATCCAAGTCTGTCATTCAGCTCTGCGATCCGACTCTTCCATTCGGCTATGTGGCTCTGCCATTCACCTTTGCGGCTCTGCCATTCGCCTCTGTGATCCGGCTCTGCCATTCGCCTCTGTCATCCGGCTCTGCAACTCTGCCATTCAGCTCTGCGACTTTGTCATTCAGCTCTGCGATCCGGCTCTGCCATTCGGCTCTGCGGCTTTGCCGAATCAGCTCTTCCAAATTGGCTCTGCCAAATCGGCTCTACCGAATCGACTCTGCTGAATCAGCTCTTTCGGATCGACTCTTCCGGATCGGCTCTGATAAATCGGCTCTGCTGAATCGACTCCGTCGACGCTGAAAGGACTGTCCGAAACTAGTGCAGCAGCTCTCTCCTCTGAAAGAGAAACAAGACAACAATAGTATAACTTTATTTGATGAAATATTTTCATAATGAGCCTTACATGTGTCTACCAGCATACCTCCTTGGAGACAATCAAGTCTCTTTGCTTCTCTTCATTTAGAACTATGGAATTAGCTCTTTCAATAGTAGGAAGAGATTGCATAAGAGGTATTTGACCATGAATAGCAGAATAAGATTTATTTAGGTCCATAGGAAATTATATTATCTTTTTTCTTTGTTCTCGCTCCTCTACTTTCTTCATGGCACCGCAGTGCAAATTGGAAGATTATTATAAGAAGAGAGTTCATCCCATAAACCCTTTAATTTAGTAAAATAGACTACAATAGACAGAACCTTGTTGTTGTAGTGAGGCAATATCTCTCTCGATATGAAATATTCTAGGTGCATTATTCTGAGAGAATCTTTCCTTCAAGTCAGTCCAAACTTCAGCAACTGACTCAATATAAATTATGAAATTGGTAAGATCAAGTTCAATAGAATTGAGGACCTATGATAAAACTATGTCATTGCACCTTTTCCATGAGAGAAAAGTTTCATTGATATATGCTGGTTTCTTGATGCTTTTGTCGATAAAACTCGTTTTATTTTTGGCACTAAAGGTGTGTTTGGTTGGAGGTCATCTATGATTATCTTAGTCATGTGATTACTAAATAATCATATAATCAAGATTATGAAAAATAAAACATAACCTTGTACTGTTTGGTTTAATTCTAAGTAACGAGACAAAACCTTGTTTATTTGAAGATTTTAATATATTACTTACTGTGACATTTATAATATTATCCCCAACCAAGTACATGGCGGTCGATCGGTGACCGACGGCAATGGTCGATCGGCGATCGGCGGTGGCGGGCGGCGGTGGCCGGCCGACGACTAACGACCGATGGCGGCGGTTGGCCGGCGGCCGACGGCGGCGGCCGACCGACAACGAGACGTGGCGGCGACAATCGACGGCGCATCGGCCGGCATCGACGGTGGCGGCGACGGTCGACGGTCAATCGACAATCAGCTAGATTGTAATTTGATAAATTGATAAGGATAGTTTTGCCCTAAATGGTAAAAATTAGAGGGTATTTTTGAAAAAAAAACCATAACTAAGGGAATCAAGAAAAACAAAGTTTCTTGGAAGTTTTTCAATTTCCTCATCTATAACCCTTTTCCTGACGTGGCATGACGTGTCGGGCATCCATCATGATTTAGTAATCGTTTAAATCCTAAACTAAACAAGATTTTTATTGATAATCTTGGATGAATAATTAAAGTTATCATAGATGACCCCAATCAAACACACCCTAAGTTCATTGGACGACTCAAGTGTCATAATTATCATCATTCAAATGTTTGGTTACCAAAATAATTCTTGGATGATCCGAGTGGCCGTGAAGAAGAAATGGGTAGGAATTTTCCAATAATGACATTTCCTTCAATTTTGTTTAATGAAGAAGTCGAATCCGTCGTATTAGATAAATAAACTTCCCAAAAATAAGCCGCTCTGATATCGTAAAAAAAAAAAAAGAGATATGGAGGAAATGTAAAAAGATATAGAGGAAATAATAAATTTCTTAAAAATATTATTTCTTATTGAATTTTGTGAAAACTATTACATATATACAAGTTGGCCAAAAAAAAAAAAAGATAATAAATATTTGATATTTGTTACAACAAGAAAAATAAGGTAAATAATGAGTGATGCGGTCTAGATTTTTCTTTATTGGTTTTTTGTCACCGAAGGTGAATTCTCTCCGACCATAATAATAAATTTCTAGTCATTTTTTGTCAAAATTAACACAGGTCAGATGACCACTGGTCTCCCAGCTAACGACCTGACGCAGGTGGGTAGTGGGATGAGCGCATCCTTCCACATGTGGCGACATTAGAAGAAAGAGGAGTAGAGAGAATCGAAGGAGAAGAGGAAATTTACAAATAAAAGAGGATCCATCTCTATGTTTAAACGAAATCAAAATAAATTTTATTAATCAAAAAATAATATATGAATTACAAGAGCCTAAGCTTATCTTTAAATAGCCTAGAGAAAGAGAGTTTTTTAATAAGTAAGAAAATTAAAAAAATAAATAAACTTAAATAAACATTTCTTAACAAGAAAGCTAAAAAAAATAAATAAAATTAAATAAAAATTTCTTAATGAAAGTAAACATAAAAATTTTAAAACTAAAAATTAAATTTAAAAAGAAAATTCGAACCAAATAAAATTAATAATAAAATTCTAAATAATGGCGGTAGTGTGCCATGATTGTGGTCTGGTCCACGGTTAGAGCGTGGTGGCAACCACGACAGTGGACTGGTCCACGGCTAGACCGTGGTGAGGACAACGACTATGGTGGGGAACACAAACAGGTCATAGTCCATGTTGGAGGTCCCGTGTCAAGCCATGGAATGATCCACGCTCATGGTGGTGACCATAGGTAAGCCGTAGTAGCCTCTAGGAACTCCTTCTCCAAAATAAAGGATATCCATGTCAGGGGCCATGGAGGCATTGAAATCTTTATTTTGGGACACATTTTACCCTTTTTCATGATTTAGAGGAAAGCGAGATCGTATCTTATAATAAAAGTTGATCAAGCTATTAGATGTGCCTGCATCAGTTACTTGGGGTTGAAAAGAACTTGACCTCGATCTCGAACCAATGCTATCTCCCTTTTTGGCACAAGGAATAATGTTTTCTTGGGTGTATCCTCGATCTCTAGCTTCATCATATGTTGCCTAGACATAGAAAGGAAAGGAGAGGAAGCTAACAAAATAAGAATGAGATTATATTGTTGGGATGCTAATTCAATCTTCTGGCCTTCGACATAAGTGTTCTTTCAACTATCGTGGATAACTTTGCGACGATCATGATGCCAATGTGGGTTCAATAATATGTAATGCACCTATTGCTTCAACCTGGGGGAGGAGAAGATTCTTTTGAGCAGTCCACGTCTCATGGTTTTCTCCATAAAGTACCTCATTATCGTCGTAGACGCCTATGTATTCTTCAACTAATATGTCGCCTTCATCGTAGATCCTATTGTCTCCTTCAAACGATATGCTCATGTCTTCATCAATCATTATATTGTCTTTATTGTAGCCATCCTTGTACATGACCTGTTGGAGCTTCATTATGTCCTATTTTGGTCCAAAATGATGCACACTCATGTTAAGGGGCACGAGCATGTCGTGTTGTGATGGATGCACAGGCATCAGACTCTCAGGGTTGATAAGAACTCGTCCTCGATTTCTAATTAGGTAGACTTGATCCTTGGTGGAGAAATCCAGACTTGAGTTAAAGATTTTGCTCAGATAAAGTGGTAGGGCATATGAGACCAAATTGCCTAGACATAGAAAGAAGAGAAATAGAAAGATATCAAAAAAGAAGTGAAATTCTTTTGCCAAGGTGCTAGTACAATATTTTGTCCTCCAACATGGTTGCTTGTCGTCATCAACCCATCATCCCTCTTTTCTTCCTTGGGAAAGAGATCAAGCAATGTCTCGTGGTCATCTTTGCAAAGTGTCTCATCATTGTTGTACTCGTCATAGATGGGATCACACAAGACCTCATCAATATCATCATCGTCGTAGACAGGATCTTCCATGTATTCTTTAATTTCCTCGTCTATATTATCATCGTCGTAGATGGGGTCTTCCACATTTTCTTTGAACTCGATGGTCTCAATGTCACGCCCTGAGAGCATGCCGAGCCGAAAATCAAATGGACGACATCTCCCCTGTACGTGGCAATATTTCGGGTTAATACAAGGCCCGTAGGCCCACAATGACAACAATATATAAAAATATACCAAACCACAACAGTATATATATATATATATCAAAACAACTATACACAGCGAAAACGATACAACAACTATACAATCCTACACATGCATACCGGTATGACTAACACATCACAACAACACAAAACTTCGACAAAAAAATCCGAATATACAACATGTACATCACGAAAACTCCAAAATACAATACACAACAGACGGAAAGCCCAAATACACACGGGAGCCTCGGAGGTGAGATGAGATGTCAGCCAGCGGTGCTCCAAGCTGTCACAAAGTCTCCTACCTGTTACCTGGGCGACAGAAAACCCAGGGTCCATGGGGGGTGGTGAGTAAAACTCAGCAAGTAATAGAAAAACATGTATATATGTCATATAACATGTATTTTCAACAACATACTCAGAGGTACAACAGGTATATCAGCATAGTATATAAATACGTCTAACCAAATAAACAACATAAAAATGCAGACATACCTGAAGTCTGCCACGCTACTCTGATCCAACCTGAACATATATCAAACATATATATATATATAACAGGAAGAGTATATCAACTCACAATAAACTCTAGCTACAGGTCAAGATATCTAATGGTCTGTCTAACCCATACCAGTATCCGACACAATCGTATAACAAATGCAAGAAACATGCATGAATATGATGTACACCCAAATGCAACAAGCATAGTACAATCAAATGCAATATCATAATAATCATATATATATAGACTGTATCTATATATATATTAATCTCAACCATCCATATATATATATATATATACACATACATATATGTATCTATATATGGTAATATGCAAAGCATCATAAGATACGGCAATGCAGCATGCATGGTCATGCCTGCTCACCCCTACTCGCTACCACGACCCCAGTGTGGCCTAGGTGGTACGACATGACAACTGTCCCAACTCACACCAACCACTGCTATAGAGTGGCCGAGTGGGCAGTATGATCAAGTAGCATATGAGCGTAAAGAGCTCGCTACACAACGGAGTTCCTTGCTGCTGGCCACTCCGACTAACACTACCAATGAGTGGTCAAGTACCACGCACCCAGGACAACTGCACGCAACTCCAACTACCACCGTCTATAGTGGTAGAGTGCGGCACAATAGATGCTCTGCCCTCACACCAGTTACTCCTCGGGGAGTGCTCTGGGAGGCAAGATGACTGACGACTCTCTCAACCCCAAGGGAGACTATGTCGTCAGAATGGATGCAAATGACATGTGTATGCTGTCACACGTACAACCATCTACCACAGACTCGCTCAAAGAAAGAGTCATACCCATCTAATCAATACTCTCTATCCTGTAGAGAGTTGTACTCAACAGATCGACGGACTCTCTATCCTGTAGAGAGTCGTACTCAATTGATCAGAACTCTCTATCCAATAAAGAGTCGTACTCAACTGATCGATACACTCTCTATCCTGTAGAGAGTCGTACCCGACTGATCATAACTCTTTCTCCAATAGAGAGTCATACTCGACTGATCATAACTCTCTCTCCAATAGAGAGTCGTACTCAACTGATCGACGCACTCTCTATCCGATAGAGAGTCATACTCGACTAATCATATCAAGCTGGGACCACCGGTCCACAGCGACACTCTAATCACCCTTCACTTAACCATTACACAACTCATGGTTGGTAACAGTATGCAACGTACGGGTATTGGAAATAAATCCTACATTTAGGGCATTACCTACCAATAGATGACCTTTTTCTAATTTATAAATTGGGTCATCCCCCGTACTAACATTTACACCCTACTAAACATCTAGGCCAATTTACACCACATCTATAACTCCTAAATCATGATAGGGTATATGTGAACAAGTGAGCATAAATATATCCAATGATAAGTTCAAGCATACGATAATAAGAGCAGGGTCAAGGTAATATGAACGCCTAACATGCTCATATCTATGATTAAATCTGAATGCAATACATCTACCTGGACCAGGTAGGAAATTACCCACCTGCTTTGCAGAGTATCCAATAAATCTCCATGTCCAAGAGTTTCTCACAATTTAAAATCCTGCAAGAAAGAGCAAGGAATATATTTAAGTTTTTCACAAGTCCAACAGTGCTATCAATTCCAATATATTAGGATTAAATTTTTATCCTACATCAACTTCGTATCCCGATAAACTAACTGAATAGTTTCTTCCATTAGCTCTTAATCATAGTACCAAACTACCCATTTAATCTTAGCTAATCAAGCTAACTAAATAACATCTCAATCTACAGTCAAAGTATCAATTCCCCCCGGTGGATATACGGAACCAAACCTACTACTGCTCACCCTCAATCACCCGATCATTTGCAAAGTAACATTATCCATAATCTATGATAGAGATATATATATAAATACACTGAAATCCATATCACAATAAATACTACCACCAACAAGATTATTCAAGTCTAATTTCATATTCATAGCATTCAAGCTAAAACTTACCGAATCTTGTTTTGCTTGCCCACAACTCCTTCATAGCCAAGTAAACCCCATCATAGCACACCATCCGGCTTGCTCAACAGAAATTGAAGCTTCACCGGCACTAGTAAATCTCTTGACATCAACCTTCCCTTCTCCTCTGCTCATCGGCTCCGGATCACTGCCCAAACACCCAAAATTCCCCACAAAGATCACATATAGAAATTGACAGATGAACAACACAGGTTAGTTCAAGCTTACCCGGGATTGGAACCTCCCCCTCGATGGTTCTCTTCCCCTACTGCCCAATTCGTTGGAAAGCTCCACTTTTGGCCGGAACGCCCAACCACAGTGATGTCGTGGACGAGCTATTCACGTGAGAAAACATGCTGAGATGGAAAGGATCGACTGAAACCAAACAAGAATCGTGCCCTTACCTTGCTCCGGCGACAACCGTGAAAGCCTACGATCGAAGTGTTGCCGATGCCACCTCACCGCCCTAGCAACTCCACCGACGCAAATCTCCTCCTATCCCCTGTTCCTCGGAGCAAATCCATGCTCCATACCACTTGCTCCGACAATAATCGGGAAGAACAACCCCCTGATCGAAGCGTCGCCTACCCAAACTTCCCGACCATGCGCCCGCCCATCGCTGGCACATCTGTGGGCACCGTAAGGGTGGTCGGTCATCACTTGCAGAGGGGAACTAGCCGTGGTCGGCCTTCGCTTGCGGAGGGAAAGGAGGCGGCTGTGGTCGGCCTTCACTTGCTGAGAAGAGGAGGGAGCGACGGGAGGCAGAGAAATCACGAGAAAAGGAATCGCGGCTGGAAAATAAAGGGCGCAAGGGAGAAACGCTTGGGAGAAGGAAAAGCCGAAGGAAATTAACACTTGGCGTTGATAACTGAGAAGCAGGTCGGGTAAGAAAATACCGGGTCGGATTTAGGGAAAAACAATCGGGTCCGACACTGATCAATCCATTGACCTTAGAGTTTTACCATTAAACTTAAGTCAATTGAACCCTATTAAGCCCCTCATAACCAAATGACCCAAACAGGCTTTCCCAAAGCCTGTTTAATCTTTCCCTGCAATAGCCATAGAAATTTCCATTTAAATCCAGGAAAATTTCTAAAAATCCTTGGAAAATTTCATAGGGTATTTTCCTAATTACCCAACATTTTTTTTCGGTATTTTACACTCAAAGTCATCCTCCTCGTAGACATGATTTTTCATGTCATTATCATTGTAGATGGAATCTCTTGTGTCTTCATCAATCAAGTAATTCTCCTCCATCCTTCGCCCTATTTTGGAAAGAACTCGACCTCGATTTCGAGTTGGGGTCATTATCTGTGCACAACTTCTTTCTTCATTAATCAATCGAGATGACTCCTTGATTGTTCGGGTGCCCTGTCTCAAGATAGGAAGATGAAATAATGAATGTGTATAGCTAAGAGGAACGAAATGACCTTTTATCTTCTTTTCATCTTCTCCCAATCAATAATCTTGGCCTTACCCTATTTTTTATGAGTGCCGCAATAGTAACCACTAAGCGAATGTTTCTCCCTTAAGCGTCATGGCTACCAACTTTCCTTTAGCATGATTGGGAACTTCTTCGAAATAAAAAATATGTTCTACTTTGTCAATCCAATCAATAATATTTTCTATGTGTAATGCGCCGAAAAACTCGGGAAGCTTGATGTGAAAACCAAGATCTTCATACCATTCTTCACGATTGTGGTGATCTCGATGATACAATTGTTCAAAATTCGAAGTAGTGTGTCAATTCAATATCTTATGATCTTTAAGATTTAGACACCGAGATAACTCTGCGACTTATCTCTATAGATCCGAGATGGTTTCTTGGAAAAATTGATCCTGGGGTACGACTTCCTCAATTGGAACCTGTCGATCACGCCCATAACCATGAAGATGGCAAACATTCATGGATCGCTGAGATAACTTCATGATTGGTCTCTGTAGATCAATGAGATCGTGGGTACTTTGATCCTGGGGTGTGGCTTCCTCAATCAAAACTTACCGATCATGACCATAATCATATCCTTGTCGACCTTCCATGGATCTAGGGCTCTGATACCAACTGACGCAAACGGAGTAGCATGGTGAGCACATCCTTCCACATGCGGCGATGTTAGAAGAGAGGTGGGTAGAGAGAATCGAAGGAGAAGGAGGAATTCACAAACAAAAGAGGATCCGCCTCTATGTTTAAATGAAATCAATATAAACTTTGTTAATCAAAAAATAATCTATGAATTACAAGAGCCTAAGTCCATCTTTAAATAGGCTAAGGAAAAAGAAAGTTTCTTAACAAGTAAGAAAGCTAAAAAAACTAAACAAACTTAAATAAAAATTTCTTAACAAGTAAGAAGGCTAAAAAAACTAAACATACTTAAATAAAAATTTCTTAACGAAACAGAAAAGTAAATATAAAAATTTTAAAACTAAAAATTTAAAATTAAATAGAAAATTTGAACTAAATAAAATTAATAATAAAATATTAATAAAATTCTAAATAACGGCGGCAACGTACCATGATCGTGGTCTGGTCCACGGTCAAGCCATGGTGGTAACCACAATCGTGGACTAATCCACGGTTAGATCGTGGTGAGGACAACGATCATGGTGGAGAACACAGACAGGTTGTAGTCCCTACTGGAGGTCCCGTGTCGAGCCATGGAATGATCCATGCTCGTGGTGGTGATCACGGGTAAGCCGTAGTAGCCTCTAGAAACTCCTTTACGTCTTGTTCCAATCCAAAATGAAGGATATTTATGTCAGGGGGCCATGGAGACATTGAAATCTTTATTTTGGGGGCACATTTTCTCCTTTTCATGATTTAGAAGAAAGTGAGATCATATCTTATGATAAAAGTTGATCAAGCTATTGGATGCGCCTGCATCACGACCCATCGATTTCTATGTTAGACAGGGCATTGATGAAAGAAAACATATATTAAATGCAATAAAAGTAATATAGAAGAAGAAGAAAAGGAGTGTTATCTTGTATGTCATCAGAAGAATACTTAGAGAAGAAGAATAAAAAGAACCAACCCCCTTGAAGAGGAAGAAGATACAGGCTCTCTTGTTGAATACAACATAGTAGTTCCCGAAATTACTATAATAAGCCCACAAATCTCTGATGCAACATCACTTGCACTTTGCCCAAACCAATCCTTGAACATAATTGCACTTGCTAAAATAGTAAGAATTGTGAACATGTCATAATAGACCAGAGAAACAATTGCAGTATTAAAAGTGTCTAATGCCTTGTTCAAGTAATTCAACTGAATTATAATGCATGAGATGGCCACCATTGCAAATATCCATGTCTAAAAGTAAACATCTTGATTGATGCCTTCCAATGTGAGTTTGACTGCAATTCCTACAACCTTAATTGTTAAATACTGAAAATTTAAAATATTAAATTAAATGTCCAAAGAATTTAAAAAAATAATCCTGGAAATTTTTTGGGATTTTTAGGAAATTTTAGGAATTTTTCTAGATTTAAACGGAGTCCGTACGAGATTAGTACGGGGATAAAATAAATAGATTTTAGGTGGGGTCTATTTAAGGGGATTAATACGCGATATTAACCTAACTTTTCTATTTCTTTTTCTATTTTTCCCCGCCCGACTCCTTTCCTCCTTCGGTAGTTCCACCCGCCCGTTCCTTCACGTGCCCGACGTCATCCCTTCTTCTCCGTCGGCGATCTATTCTCCGTCGATGACGAGGCCGCCGCCACCGCCACGACGCGCCGCCGCGGCGCTACACGCGATTCTACGTTCCGCCCTCAATCCCCTAGTGCGCGACTATCGCCTTCTCCTCGCGGCGGCGGCGCGGCGCGTGGCGGTCGCCTCGCCGGTGCCACGACCGAGCCAGAGCAGCGCTTTCTCTTCCTCGCGTCGGCAGCCACAGACCACCGCACCTCTTTCTTTTCTCCCACCGTGCCGCAGCCAGCGTCGTCGTTTCCCCTCTTCGCCGCTCGAGCTTATGGTCGTCGACCTCTTCGTGTGGACTCAGCCAGGAGCACAACGACTTCGTTCTGGTCGCTCAGGAGGTCTCTGTCGACATTTTGACCTTGGGAGCCAGGGCTCGGCAGCGGATTCATACGACTGGCCAGGGAGTTTCACTAGCCGATCACTGCTGGAGCGAGCGGTGACCGGTAGTGTGTAGGTTGCTCAGTTTAGTTGTTATCGGAGCGAGGTAAGAACTATTTTCTTCTTAATTTGGACAAATTGTGGTTTGTCTTGGTTGAATCGCTTGATGATTTAGGGCAGCGATAAGTTCTGAATAGAAACGGAGCAATTGGGGGGAAAAGCTGTCGAGGGGAAGTTCTATTGCAGGTATATATATATATCTTAAATTTTCTCTATTTTCTTGCAGTCCGTTTCGATTCTATGTGGTGAGTGTTGTTGTTGGCTGTGAATTTATCATTAGGTGAGTGGTTAACGACTGTAAATGGATTGTGGGTGACAAGTTGTGGGATCCAAGTGTTGGATTGTGTTTGAGGTAAGGATTGGTTGAGTCGTGTGTATGTCACCTAGGGTTAGGTTGGATTCATATTTATGATCGGTTCTGTAATTATGTATGGAGGATTGATTAGGTTGAATAGAATAATTTAAATCAATCTAGTGGATCGGATATGAGGTCGATGTAGGATTCGATTCGATCATTTGTTGTGAGATGGATAATATTTTCATCCGATGAGTATTGATCATGGTGAGATTAATTACAAGGATATGTTCTTGGATTGAGGAGTTAATCACAATTTATGACCTATGGGTTGAGGGTCTACTTGGAGATACATAGTAGTATTTAGCACGTTGTCATGTGATTGGATTAGATGGATTTACTTTGGATTAATTGGTTATGGAAGGAATCGATTAAGTATTCGATTTGTCGGTGAATGGTATTTTGTGCTTAACAATAGTTATGCATTATGCAGGTTTCGGTCACGAGGCAGGATCACGGTTGTGATGATCTGGTTCTCTTTGCGAATATCTGGCAGGCGGATATTTTGACTTATCTTTTAGATATAGTCAAGTTGATATGCTAGTTAGGATAGCTTGCAATAATATTTATGTTTATATGCCTAGTATGTTTTTGGTGCTTACTTGATACATGCATGGGATAGGTTATGATTATATCTTCCCTGTTTTATTTGGATCATAGTTACTTGGATTAGGGATATGTACATATTGATTGTGCATATTATTCGGATAGGTATATTTGGTTGGATTTACATGCTTTAGTATCATGCACCATCTTGCATGATTGCATGATGGCTGGACGGGGTTCCATTATTGTTGAGCCCGCAGCCAGTTACATGGCCTGCACACACTGCCACTCATAGGTTAGTGGTATATCAGGAGGGTGTGTGCAGTTGCTCTGTCAGGCTCCGCTGGTCCGCTCATGGGTAGCGATGAGGCAGCGTGGTAGCGGGCAGGGATCCCTCCTCTGGTCTATGACACCGGGAGATGAGAGCTTAGCTCCCCCACTATGTTTGGGGCAGGAGGATAGGTGTACTCCGACAGCATCCTGTCCACTCGGTCACTCAGGAGCAGTGATGACAGAGTGCACAGTTGTCATAGCCCTACCCACTCGGCTTCACCATCGCGTGTGAGGCGGCTGACTGGTGTCAGGGGTGACCATGTCATTGGCACGGCATGCATTTTTCATGGATAACATTTGTATTGTGTTTGCTGCATTTTTATTGCTGCCTTGGATGTGCATATGATTGTCATGCATACATGATACATATTTATAGATATGGTGAGGACTTTATTACTTCTAGTCAGGCACATGCTCCTATATCAGGGTAGGAGATTCAGGTGAGTACAGTCCTTTTGCATTTATTTCTTGCTTACCCTATATGTGAGACTGTACTGACATGATTTTTATTGTTAGCTATATCTTACTTGCATATCGACTATATCCGCTGAGTTCTTTGAACTTACCCCGTTGATTATATCTATTTCAGGATGAAGCTGTTAGGAGAGTGCAGCTGCCAAACCCCCTCATCGTGGAAGTTTATTTGGTTATTTGTTTTTGGTTTTGGATATCTTGTTTAGAATATATATTTAGGATAGGAAGGTTAATTTATGTATTCGTGGATTTTTGGTGTCCTTATGGACCTCTGTTCGGAGTTTTGTTCTGGATTGGATTTTGGTTGAGTATTCCTGCCAAGATGGCAGAAGGGGTAGGTTTAGTTCTGATATACTTTTGGTTATATCATTTGTTTGTTGGCCTGAGGCCTATTTTATTATCTGCGTGGATTGTTTGGATTCCAGTCATGTTGACTGATGTATAGTGGTCGTGTAGGCTTTGTATGGAAATTGGTATTGTCACCCGTACAGGGGAGATGCTGTCGGATTTTTGTCTGACGGGGACTCCATCGGGGTGTGACATTAATACTCATAACCATCAGTGAACCACTTACAGAGTGTATGTTCAAGTACACCATCATGTTTGTCAAACTGCGGAGAATAGAGCAGCATAAGCACCAGAGCTGAAAGTATATACAGAAGAAAGGTTGGATGTGTTGCAAAACTCTAAATCTATTCAATGGAAGTTGTTGTCTTCTCCTTTGGAGCATGGAGCACGATGACTGTTGAACCCACAATACAAAGCATGCACCCTAGAACACCCATTTTTGGTAGCTTCTCTTTCACTATGAAATGAGTCACAACTGCACTTACAATAATACTCAAAGCATCGAGAGGTGTTATAAGAAGAGCCGGAGAAAAAAATATAACCCTGCGTCCCTTTCCACTTTTGCTCACAAATGGGAAAGAAGTCATTGCTGGGTCACGGAGGCAAGGAGTAAAGGAAGCGACAACCAGCGCACGTGGAGGAGAGAGGAGACCTCAAAGAAGCCTTCGAGGATCGAAGAAGAAGGACGAGGAGGGAGAACGCGAGATCGGGAAGCGAGTTTGCCTTCGCCATTGTGGATCCCCATCTCCCTGAACCCTAGCGACACCTTTTATCCCCTTCAATGGGTCGAACCCTTTCTTCCAATCCATGGATCAATATTCCTAGTATCATAAGTAGCCCCCCTAAATAGTTAGACGAGTCACTCTGATGAGTCTGACATCTGCTTTATCACTCCGTCGGCTAGAGTCAGATCTCTATTCGGGGACATCATATTTATCCATAATGTCCTGCCTTCTAAATAGTAAGAAGGTTGGCTTGAGGTCTTATGAACTACCTCAGTCGATAAAGATGTCAGCACGATGTCTTATGAACTATCTTGACCGAATGAGGAGGTTGGTACGAGGAATTACATTCTACCTCGGTCGAATGAAGAAAATGTTGGTTCGAGGGCTTACGAAATGCCTCAGATGCATAATAAGACGACTAATTCAAGGGATTACGAATGACCTCGATTGGATAAGAGAACCCCCGGAACTAGAACTTACAACCTGCCTAGGATGAATATACTAAGATGACTGACTCGAGGGCTTACGAATGACCTCAGTTGTATAAATAGAAAGTTGGAATGAGGGCTTATGATATGCCTCAGCTGAATAGAGAGAAAGTCAGCATGAGAGCTTACGATCTGCCATGGTCAAATAGAAAGAAGGTCAGCACGAGAGCTTACGATCTGCCTCGGCCGAATAGAGAGAAAGTCGACATGAGGGCTTATGATTTGCCTCGGCCGAATAGAAAGAAGGTCGATACGAGGGCTTACGATCTACCTCAATCGAATAGAAAGAAAGTTGGAACGAGGGCTTATGATTTGCCTCAGTTGAATAGAAATAAGGTCGGCACGAGGGCTCACGATCTGTCTCGACTGAATGGAAAGAAAGTTGGCATGAGAGCTTACGATCTGCCTCAAGTGAATAGAAATAAAGTCGACACGAGGGCTTATGATCTTCCTTGGCTGAATGAAAGAAATGTTAGGGCAATCTCTTGCCATGATAAGGTTTTGATGTGTGTGGTAAAGGGTTTAAGTTAGGTTGGTATTGTTATTTGATATGTGCGTTGGAGTCTTGCAGGACTTAGTAATTCGCACATGGAGCCTTGGCGGGTTCACCCTCACAACCTCGGTCCTTGAGTCGGTGAAGGATGACTTTGCGGAAGCCGTGCGCTTGGGGCATCCGAGGGACCGCCGGACGAGATGACTTGAAGTGAACCCAAGGAAGCAGACTTCGGAGGCAAGAGACGCGAAGGAGCATTGCAGAGTCATGCGCCTGATGCTGCCGAGGGACGTGGCCGCGAACGAAGAGAGCTTCAGCGAGGGACTTCGAGTGAGATGAGAGAATGAGTGAAATGTAAGTAGCTCATTAGGTGAACTTGGCCGAATGACTGAGTGTCGGAGACTTGACCGCAAGGGTTAAGGATCATCGGAAGCTCAAACTTATGTTAAGTTTGAGTTTCACGCACTACCGATCGCTATGTAATGGCAATGATCGCTTCCGAGTTGAGTGGGTTCGATCCGTATCCGATCGATGGGTTTATGCAGCAGCCGACTATCATGGAATGGCAATGACCGCCAGAGGATGTCGCGTACGTAATCGCCAGAATCGATCGGGCAATGACTACGGCAGGCAGCCGATCGGTGAGGTCCATCACCGATCGCCAAGTGTTCCGCTGACTACAATGGTCGGATCCGACGGTTCAAGGTCGTTGAGGTGGGCGGGCACGATCGCTAAGGGCGCAATGATCGGGTGGCGGCCTACGGGAAGAAATCAGCCCTCTCTATAAAAAGAGAGGGTGTGGAGCTTTGGGAGGTTAATGCTCAAGTTCTAAACGACCATCCAAGTGCTCCACAAGATTCAAACTCCTTCTCTTAGCTTTCTTTCACATCTATTGTAAAAGAAGGAGTGTGCTTGATTTGTAAAGGTTACCTCCACCTAGCTTGGTGCAAAGGAGAGACCAATAGTGATTGGCTTTGAAGGAGTGATTCACCTCGGACAAATTGGGATCGTGGATTAGCGGCGTAGCCGTGAACCACGTTACATCTTCTTTGTTAGCGTTTGTATTTTCGTTTATTACTTTGTCTTTATTGTTTATGCTTCCGCTTGCACTAACGATTGAGTAGACGAGCAAACGAACGAGAGAATTCCGACATCCATTGTAAGAGGGCTATTCACCCCCCTCTATCCGGCCAATCGATCCCCTACAAGTGGTATCAAAGCCAAGGAAAGCTTGTCAAGGACTAACCGCCACAACAAGCAACATTCAAAATGGTCGGCTCCAACATCCACCCACCGAAGTTCGACGGCGAATTCTCTTGGTGGAAAAAGAGAATGGAGGTATTTTTCAAAATGGATTTTGATATTATGATTACAATGGAATCCGGTTTCGTTTTGCCTAGGGATGAAGAAGGAAAGCCAATAGAGAAATCTAGGTGGACTAAAAAGCAAAGGGAAGAGCACCTTGCAAATTCAAAGGCCAAGCACCACCTATACAATGTGCTTCCCCAACAAGAGATCAACCGAATTGGAGAATGCCTAAGTGCCAAGGAGATGTGGGAGAAGCTAATTGAGCTTCATGAAGGCACATCCGAGGCGAAGCTAGCAAGGAGAGACCTACTCCGCTCCCAACTCAACAACATTAAACTAGAAAAGGGAGAAAAGGTAATTTCCTTACATTCTCGTTTCAAGGAAATTATAACCGGTTTGTCAAGTGTAGGTGAGAGGCTCTCCAACCGGGATATGGTAATGAAGGCCATAGATGCCTTTCCCAGGTCCTCAAAGTGGAGCTCCATGATGGACTCATTCTACATCTCCAAGAATTTAGAAGTAAGCACCTTGGAGGAATTCTTCTCAACCATGGAGCTTCATGAAACAAGGCTTGAAGGAATACAAGAAGAGCTAAAAATCCAACCTTCAAGAGGAGTAGCATTCTTGGCAAACAAGGGGAAGAAGAAGATAGAGATCCCCTCCTCCTCCGATGATGATGAAGCATCCTCCTCCTCCTCCATGGATAGCACGGAAGAAGCATATATGGTAAGGAGGGTAAGGCGTGCTTTAAAGGGTTTTCATTTTAATAAATCTAATGATAGGAATAGAAGACCAAGGGGGAAGATCATATGCTACAATTGCCAAGGAGAGGGACATATAAGGGATAATTGTCCCCTCCTAAACAAGAGCAAGGAAGAGAAGAAAAAGAAAGAAGAAACGAAGAAGAAAAAGGGGAGCAAGAAAAAGAAGGAAGAGGAGAAGAAGACAAAAGAAAAGGGAAAGACCAAAGCTCTTAAGGCAAGGACTTGGGATGACCCATCCTCATCCTCCTCATCATCATCGGATGAGGAGAATGTCTTTGTCACCAATTTGGCCTTGATGGCCTTTGATGACTTGGATTGCTCTTCCTCTGAAAATGAAGGATCAAGCTCAAGAGGAGAGAGCTCAAGTGAAGGGGGAGCTTCTACATCCTCCTCATCCGAAGAAGAAGAAGAGGATATGGAAACTATGGTAACGAATGTCTCTCCTAAGAAAATAGTTTCCATAATTTCTAGTTTAACTAAGGACTTATTTGGAATGAAAAAGAAAAATAAAAGCATGCTTAATCAAATTAAGGCATTGGAAAATAAGCTAGAAAATGCATGCTTAAATGATAATATTTCTTCTAGCTTAAATGATGCATGCTCACATGATCTTTATGTGCCATTAGATGTTAGTGATGCATGTATAAATGAAAATAGGGCCTTAAGGGAAAAGGTAGACTATTTGACAAAAGCCCTAGAAAAGTTTACTATTGGCTCCAACACCTTGAATATGATAATTGGGAGCCAAAGGGCAAGTTTCAACAAGAAGGACCTAGGTTATAAAGAAAAGAAAAATGAAAAGACCTATAAATGTTTAATAGCTAGGGGACAAGATAAGAAGAAAGTAATAGCTAGGAAATGGATCCCCAAAGAGTATTTAGTGAACTCCATAGGCAAAAATCTATTTTGGGTTCCAAAATCCATCCTTAAGGGTTAGGAAAACCTTAGGATAGTCAACCATATGCAATTAACCTATATCATATTTTGGTTGACTTAGGATGGCGGGACAACATTTTTAGAATAGTGTTGGGTGATGATAACGTGCCCATAAATAGATAATAATGCTTAAATCATGATGATTAATGTAATTGCTATGTATATTTGCAATCATGATTTATGATATTGATATTTGGCACATAATCATGAGAAATAGTCTTAAATCATGCTTTAGGTGATAATTTGTTTATTATCATGACATAATACCTAATGCATGATAACAACTCAATGAATACATGTGTTTCATGATCATAATGTGAAATTAAGTCATATATATCTTTATGATCATGTTGAGTGTTAGGATGATACTTAACCATGATAGAGTTGCATGAATATAATGGTTAAGTATATATAAATACCCCCTAGGATGCATCTCACACTCACCATAGGCTACTTTGATTGAAAACTTAGCATGAGTGAGATGTTAGGATGATACAAATGTCCACTAATGTCTATGACATTTAGATGGTCATTTAAAGTATCAAAATAGCAATAATAGACCAATCATGGGGAAGGCTTATGTTTAATTCATAGACATATTGCCCAAAGATCATGGTTGGATATTTCATATGTTTTCAAAACAATTTCTTAATCTAAAATCTATGTATTCATGTTTTTGAAACAATTGGAACCAAAACTAGGTGTTAAACTTGATACTAGAATGATCAAAAATCTAGTGATTTTTTAAAGTTTTTGGATTTTTGGCAAATATGTGGAAATATAATGATTTTTCATGAAAAATTATTTTTCACTGATAGATATACTTAAAATAAATGTGTTCCTCAAATTTCATGATTTTTCGAATTTTTTGGAATTTTTAATGCATTTCTGAATTTCGTCCAAAATCAGAATTCACGAAATTGTGCTACGACCGGTAGTCCGAACTACGATGATGGCTGAAAACTGAACAGTGAAGGCCGAATTCAGGTTTTTAATCCAATTTTTGGTATTTTCCTTCTATTATACTTGATGCCATGATTTTATAACTTAGAGTTAATCTTTTTGATTGTGTCAAAGGGGGAGAAATAATTGTGTTTAAGTAAATTATGTTAGGGGGAGAAATATGTATGGGGAGTTTCATGGATTAAGGGGGAGTTGCATGTTGCTATATCATGTTTATGTTTACATGCTTTCTTACCTTAGAATTTACATCAAATGTTTTTACCTAACTTAAACGGATTGCCACACATCAAAAAGGGGGAGATTGTTAGGGCAATCTCTTGCCATGATAAGATTTTGATGTGTGTGGCAAAGGGTTTAAATTAGGTTGGTATTGTTATTTGATATGTGCGTTGGAGTCTTGCAGGACTTAGTAATTCGCACATGGAGCCTTGGCGGGTTCACCCTCACAACCTCGGTCCTTGAGTCGGTGAAGGATGACTTTGCGTAAGTCGTGCGCTTGGAGCATACGAGGGACCGCCGGACGAGATGACTTGAAGTGAAGCCAAGGAAGCAGACTTCGGAGGCAAGAGACGCGAAGGAGCATTGCAGAGTCGTGCGCCTGATGCTACCGAGGGACGTGGCCGCGAACGAAGAGAGCTTCGGCGAGGGACTTCGAGTGAGATGAGAGAATGAGTGAAATGTAAGTAGCTCATTAAGTGAACTTGGCCGAATGGCTGAGTGTCAGAGACTTGACCGCAAGGGTTAAGGTTTACCCGACCGCCGGAAGCTCAAACTTACGTTAAGTTTGTGGGTCTGTATCCGATCGATGGGTTTAGGTTTAGCCTAGATCGTATCATGGAATGACAATGACTACCGAGGATGTCGCAGTACAAAATCGCTTTATAGCCGATCGGGCAATCGAAGGCGAAGAATGATCGGTGAGGTCCATCACCGATCGCAAGTGTTCCGTTGGACTACAACGGTCGGGATCTAACGTGTTTGGAGGTCGTTGGAGTGGCGGCAGTCGATTGCCAAGGGCAGCAGTCGACTGGTGGCGGTCAACGGGAAGAAATCAGCTCTCTCTATAAAAAGAGAGGGTGTGGAGCTTTGGGAGGTTAATGCTCAAGTTCTAAACGACCATCCAAGTGCTCCACAAGATTCAAACTCCTTCTCTTAGCTTTCTTTCACATCTATTGTAAAAGAAGGAGTGTGCTTGATTTGTAAAGGTTACCTCCACCTAGCTTGGTGCAAAGGAGAGACCAATAGTGATTGGCTTTGAAGGAGTGATTCACCTCGGACGAATCGGGATCGTGGATTAGCGGCGTAGCCGTGAACCACGTTACATCTTCTTTGTTAGCGTTTGTATTTTCGTTTATTGCTTTGTCTTTATTGTTTATGCTTCCGCTTGCGCTAACGATTGAGTAGACGAGCAAATGAACGAGAGAATTCCGACATCCATCGTAAGAGGGCTATTCACCCCCCTCTAGTCGGCCAATCGATCCCCTACAAGAAAGTCGGCACGAAGGCTTACAATATAGCTGCTCAAATAGAAAGAAGGTCGACACGAGGTCTTATTATCTGTCTCGGATGAATAAATAGAAGGTCGACACGAGGGCTTACGATATGCCTTGGTCGAATAGATAGAAGGTCGACACGATGGCTTACGATCTACCTTGGCCGAATAGAAAGGAGGTTGGCATGAGGGTTTATGATCTGCCTCGATCGAATAGAATAAAGGTCAACACGAAGGCTTACAATCTGCCTCGACCGAATAGATAGAAAGTTGGCACGAGGACTTACGAACTGCCTCGATCGAATAAAAAGAAGGTCAACACAACGGCTTACGATCTGCCTCGGCCGAATAGATAGAAAGTCGGCATGATGACTTATGAATTGCCTCGGCCGAATAATGAGGTTGGCGCGAGGTCTTATAAACTACCTCGCCCGAATAGAAAAAAGGTTAGCATAAGGACTTATGAATGACCTCGGTCGTGCCGAGCTGAATAAGTACCACGACCTATTCAAGGGCATACAAATCGCCTCAGCAGACCGAGTTAAGCTATGTCATACTTCACTTAAAACCCTACTCCTTCGACAATTTCTTCCTTTTTGATCTATGGCAAACTGACACAAAGTTAAGGGAAATTTAAAGCATAAAACAAGTAGATTAAATGATAAATGTCATTTCAAAAACTCCCCCTTAACCCTAGGTGAGTTTTGAAAGAGATACTTTAATTTTTAAAATTAAATTTTGTGTTACTCCCCCTTAACTTTCGCTCTTCTCCCCCTTTTGCCATAAATAAAAAAGTGTGGTTTATATAAAATAGGGTTTTAAAAATAACATGTTATAAGCATGCGTCTAGAATTATTAAGGATAAATCAACTATGAGTTCAAGCATGCGTCTAGCATTAATTAGAGGTATATCCCTCTGAACCAATAATTTAATAAGTTTTTGAAACATAATTTTGATTTTCAAAATACTTATAAGTTTATTTTCAAAAATAACTTCAAAGGTTTGTAATATAACCCTTAGGATTAGCTTGCTCTCCCCCTTAGTCAAATATATGAAGTATAAGAGATTTAGAGGGCGCTAAACTTGGCCTAGAGAGTTATATACATAGTATTATCTGAACAATATTATAATTATTCGTTAAGTGCAAGAAAATAAGTAGCATTTTGAAAAGTTATGTTTTGTGTATATTATAATTATTCCTTAACATCTCACTCATTCTATGTGTCTCAAAAATTCGTTCGCCTTATATGTTTTGTGAGATGATTTTAACTTGATTAAAGTTAGTCAACCTTGGGTTAGATTCGAATTTAACCCTTAGTTCATAAAGTAAACTTTTCAAGAAATTGGCTTCCAGGTCATGGCGAGACACAGGGGCCTTCTTTGATCGGAACAACGACCACTTCCTTAGAAAAAGCCAAATTCAAAAAATTGATCACTTGAGTCACTTAAGATTACTTCATGGTATAACTAGTTTAGGATACGACGAGGTAGCTTCAGCTAGTTCAACTCAGACAAGTGCACCAAGCTGGATACGCCTTATCTAGCTCGAATACACGAGATGTTGTTTTCCTAACGTACTATCATCTCGCTGCGTCCTGATACTATATTATCAAAGTTGACTAACTATTTGTCCTATCTAGATGTTCTAAAAAGTAAAACAAAATAACTAATCATGCAATGATTTTACTAAGGAAGCGGGTATACTATTTTAGTGTTAGCTCCCTCTGGACCATTGGACCAATATTGTCTATCCACAAAGTGGACTTGATCCTGGGGAATCCAATACTTATTGGTCCTTATATGTGAGTTTAACAAAACCTTTGGGACTCATGCTTGGAATCGTTGATGACCATGATTTACGATAGACATATAAGATCTATTCGTAGTCCTTGAACTAAACCCAAGTCTGACTTTGTTGTACACGACTCTTTGGATTCCAAAAAGTCGATTAAGATTCTTAGATCCCAACATGAATCTTTCCAACCTAGCCTCGAGCTCTTGAACTCGTCCTTTCAAGAGAGAATTCTCCTCCTCAAGATTTTCAACTTGAGTTGAGTTTCCCTCTTGAACTTGACTAGTTGAAGAGGTTAGATTAGCCTCTTGCTTGAGGATTTTGACCTCCTCGAGCAACGACTCGACTCTAGACTCAGACTTAGTTAATTTCCTACTTAACATTTTAATTGCATGGTAAAGATTGCTAATTAATGAACGGTTTACCTTAATTTTTTTTTGACCCGGCTTTGAGTCTCTTCTCGAAGTCATCCTCGGAGTCGGAGTTAAAGTTGGATTTGTATTCGGCTTCGAACTCTAACTCGGACTCTACCAGTCTTGCCATGAATGCTATGTCGACGCCTTCTTCTTTGTCGTCCCAAGTTGCATGAAAGGACTTCTTTGATCCCTTTTGCTTTGTCTTCATTTTTTATTTGAAGTGCCCCTTCTTCTTGTTCTTCGACAGCTCCCTTTCTTTCCGGATTATCTTCCGCACCATGTTTACTATCTCGGCCTCTTCTTTCTGATTCAAACTCGGATTCACCCTCGGGTTCGGATTCTTCTTCTTACTCGGGAGGTGGCTTGCTCTTCCCTTTTCTTCTTTGTCCTGCAATCAACGTTGCACCTTTCTCAGCCGGGACCGCGTTAGATTGTTCGTGTAATTCAAATTTTGAAAAAAGTTTGTCTAACCTAACCTTAGATAGATCTCTAGATACCTTGTAGGCATCAATCATGGATGCCCACAAGGTGGTCCTAGGAAAAGCATTAAGAGTGTACCTTATTATATCTCAATTGTCTACCTTTTGTCCGATAGCGTGTAGGCCATTCAAGATGTCTTGGATCCGTGCATGGAGTTGCGAAGTGGTATCGTGACCCTGCATCTTTAGATTATATAATTTATTCAATAGTAAATCTCTTTTGCATACCTCAGCATCAGATGTTCCTTCGTGTAGCTCGACTAACATGGTCCAGAGATCTTTGGCGCTAATGAACGGTCCAATCTCATTGAGATCCTCCTTGAACAAGCTACACTGCAACATTTGTGTTGCTTTTGCATCGGCCTCGATTTGTCTCCTGGTTGCGTTGGTCCATTTCTTGAAATCCAAAGGCTCCCCTTGATCATTGGTGGGTAGAGCAAAGTCGGTTTGGATTATTATCCAAGTCTCGACTTGTGTTTTCAAGAAACACACCATCCAACTTTTCTAATAATGGAAATCATTTCCGTTAAAGAATAAAGGTCGGATGGTGCTATACCCCTCAATGTGGGCCAATAATTATCTTGCAAAATACACAACCAAAAGAAGAGTACCAAGACATTGTCTTGGATTAGCAGTACAGGAGAAATAATAATAAGAAAGCTTAAAATAATTTACGAATCAAAAAATATGAAAAGAAAGCCAAAAAGTGCTAGATTGGTGGTTACACCAAATTTTAGCGCCCCCGCTCTTATACCAATTGCTGGATCGAAAGCATGCTAGAGGGGGGGGGGGTGAATAGCGAGCATGAAATCTTTTTTTATTTTCGTTCGTTCGTTCGATTAAAACTAAGAGTAATGCAGCGAAAAGGAAAATTCACAATTTGTTTTTACTTGGTTCACAACCCAACGGTTGCTACTCCAAGGCCCCGTGATCCTTGACCGCGTACGAATGGGCAATCCACTATAGAGTCTTCTCCTCGTTGGAGGTAGGAGACAATGATCACAAAAACCGAAAGCTTGAGGATGAGGCATCAAACCTACCTCACCTAGTTAAGAATAAAACCACGAATACAAAGAATAAAAATAAACTTACTACTGCCGATGAAGAGGTTGTGAACTTGGCATTGCATCGGCGTTATGACGGCGTTTAGAGCTTTAGCATTGTGGGAGCACTTGAGAACAAGATTGATCATCTTAAGGTTCGAGTCCTCCTCTCCTTTTATATACTTGTGCCTTGGAATAAGTTCATATCCAGATTCTCAACTTATGGATCTTATCACAAGGTGACACCTTATCTTATCACGAAGTGGTGACGTCAATCATTATCTTTTTTGCTGATTCATCGCCATCAGTCAACTGATGCCCTTTGTCAGTCAACTAATGGGCAGTAGTTGACTGCCAATAGCCAGCAGTCGACTGCCAGCTTGGTCACTCCCCTGTAATAAGAGGTTAGCACGGAATATGGTAAATATGACGGTTACTTACTGTCCGATATCGACCTAAACCTTCCACTGGAAGTCTTAGTCGAATCGCCGCCTACAGTCGTCCCCATACGGAGGACATGACCTTACCATCTCTCTTCGCACTCGTACTTACGTCTGACCCTTTCTGACTAGTTTCTTAACTTTAGGTCTCCACCTGGGTTCTTCGACTCTCACGAAGTTCTCTCGGTGTCACCCAACCACCACGGTTTCTCGACTCGAGATTCTCCGGGTGTCACTGACTTTCAGCTCAGCTTAAACACTTCTGCATACTTAAGAGTAGCTTATGAGGTAATAAGACCTTAACTTTGTGCCTTTTCTATAATTAAAATCTAGGTTCGATTATCTGGTGCCCCTGCACCAACAAATAACCATCACTTTTTAAGAATGATGCACAGTTCAAAAGCATTGAAACCTTTAATGTTTTAAGAAACTTTGTTTCAATATCATCAATGGTGATTCTTATCAAAAAATAGACTTCACCAAGATTTTCTAAAATGTTTTTAAAAATGTTTTCAAAATATATTTTCAATCATGATCAATGGGTCAAGTGTAAATGACGTGTACATTAAGTTTTCCTCATGATTTCTCCCTATGATTTGATGAGTTTGAGTTCATTTTGATGTAACATTTAAGCACCTTGAACTTAACTCATTTTTCTAACATCTTACCTGTATCTAAGGTATTTTAATAAACACATATGTCATCTTATAGTTTTTGTGAGATCTAATTTGACTTCCTTATCAAGGGTGTAAGCCATGCCAATTTCCCTTAATTTCAATTTAATAACCAATGCATGAATATGATCATGACATAAATGATTGTATAATTTAAGAGCATTGACAATGATGCATGATGTCATGGCATAACATGGATCAAAACTATGCATTCACATATGTATCAAAATGACATGCCCTAAATAATCATATTGATATGACGTCATGATAATCAAAGCATAGCAAGTGTGTATAAAATTCAAAGGTATAAAGATACCTAAGTCTAAAATCTAATTGTCATTATCTACTGGAATTATATCAAATACTTAATTTGACATAATGACGTATTGACTCCTTCGAGTGTGTCAAAGCTTCCAATTTGGCACACCATTGACTCTAGCCTAATTGTGCCAATTATGAATAATTTTCAACCTTTCTTTAATTCTATTAGCACATCCTAAAAATCTTTTAGGATCAAATTCTAATTTCATTTCCAATGTATACCAATACCTTGAAAATGGTCTAAAGTACCAACTCCACTATGGTTAGGTTACCTACCTTTCCATTTGAGGTTGACACATCCTATACCCATTTAGTGTGAAAGGATCATACTCCAAGGAATCAAATACCTATTTGATCTCCTTGGGTACTCTAGGTATTCACTAGGGATGACTTCCCTTGATACCTTCTTGATGACTCTCTTAGGCTTCTTGGAAGCCTTACTCATTGTGTTTTCCTCAAGGTTAACTCTAGGGATAGCTTCTCTTGTAACCTTCTTAGTGACTTTTCTAGGCTTCTTAAGTCTTCGTCACTTGACCCTTATCAAGGTCAACTCTAGGGATAACTTCCCTTGTAACCTTGATATTCCTAGACCTAGAATTAGTTCCATAGTTATATGGAACATTATGGTAGGATGACATGGATTCCTTCGACATAGGTTTGTACCCCAAACCTTTCTTGTCCCTAGATGGTTCTTGTCTCCTAAAACCTATACCTTGTTCTCTTGACCCTAGATTTTACCCATAAGACCCTTTAATCATATTGTTCATCTTTTCGAGGGTCTTTTCTAATTTTTCAAGTTTTGACCTCAAAACTTGATTCTCTATCTATAATGACTCAAATTTTATTTATCCATTGTTTCTTTGGGCATTCTTCTTCCTAGGAATATGTTTAGTCTTTTTAGGGTTATTACCTAGGGTGTGTTCATTCTTCCGATTTTTATGAAAACTAGGTCTACCCCTAAATGTCCTAATGGTTTCCTTAGGTAGAGTAGTTTTGGAGTTTATGGATCTAAAATAGTCCTTACTCCTATTGTCATAATATTGAGCACCAAAATTATAGAATTTATTTCTAGCATGCTCTTTATCTTGATAAATTGAAATTGCATTAAAAAAAAGATACCTTGGGCCTTACCTTAAGAGCTTCCCCTACAATTGAGGTCTCTTCGTTCTCCTTGATTGGGTGCCTCCCCCTAGGACATTGAGTGCAGTAGTGTCCCTTTGATTATATCAGAAGCACACTATGTGCTCATTTCCTTTACGAATTGAACTTCTGAACTCCTTGCACTTTTCTTTTCCCTTTGGAACCACTTGAACCTTCTTCTTGATTCTACTTGTACACTTACTCTTGTAGTGCCCTTTCTCCCTACACTCAAAGCAAATTATGTGATTTTTATTTTTAATAATTGAATTTGAGTTACCTTCAATGGTGGCATCATTCTCGGATGGAGAGAGTTTCTCTTGTTCTGGTGTTGAAGATCTAATCTCCCCCTCAATCCTAGAAGTAGAGACTTCTTCTACTTCAGATGTTGAGCATCTCTCAACCTCCGAATCGTCAAACTCTTAAGAAGTTGAGCTTTCTTCCTCAGGTTCATCCTCACTTTGGCCATGGAAGGTTCTTCGTGGAGCATTACCAATTTGCTCCACAATTCACTTACATCCCTAAATTTTCCTAAATTATAGAAAACATTGTTAGGTATCAAGTTAATCAAAATGTTGGTTACCTTGTCATTAGCCTCTGATCTTTGACTTTGGTCCTCTATCCACTTGCTTCTTTTTATAATTTTCCCTTTCTTGTCGATAGGAGCTTTGAAGCCCTCTGTTAGGGTGAACCACTCTTCAATGTTCATTTGAAAAAATGTCTCCATTCTTGCCCTCCATTGATCAAAACCCCCGAGTCTGAAAGGTGGTGGAAACCTTGTGTCGAGTCTAAATCCATCTCCAAACTCCATTGCCCTCTATCTCTTGCTCCCTCGGATGTTAGTTCGGTTGAAGAGCGACCTCACTCTGATACCACTTGTTAGGACCTTGACGTGCTAGAGGGAGGAGTGAATAGCTATTTGAACTTCAATGATCTTTGATTGCGTTCGTCGCGCTTGTCTACAATGGATTAACACAACGGAAATAAAACAACATAAACAAAACAAAAACACAAGCACAACTCACAAGATTTTATGTGGTTCGGAATCCTTTATTCCTACTCCATGATCTAGCTCCTAGTTGATAGTCCCACTATCCGATTCCTACTTCATGACCTAGCTCCTAGTCGATGGTCCCATTATCACTTCCTCCTTCTCAAAAACCTTTCGGCATGGAGAAACCTTTTACAACACCTGGAGCTTACAACAAGAACAACCAAATAAGAAATACAAAAGCAAATGAAAGAACAAGTGAAAAACACTTTTACACGAATGCAATCTTACTTGCTTTCTTGTTGGTTGCTTTAGAATTGCTTGAAAGGTCTGGAATGCAGCAACAAATCCCCTTCTAAGTCTCCAAGAATCGACACCTTCAAATCAACTTGAAACCTTCTTTTATAAGGTCTTCATCGGGTTGATTTTTGCCTCCCAGTCGATTTCCAAAACCACTAGTTGACTGGTCAAAGAACCGTTGCACAATCTAATGCTCCAACAACATGATCCACATTGGATTCTACTCCATCAGTTGACTGCCATTACCCATCAATCGACTAATTAGTTGAGTTGCTAATTTCCTGTGCCTAGTCACAGTAGCACCACCCGACTGCTCCTTGAACAACAGTCGACTACCTTTAGCCAATCGAGTTCTGACATCCATGACTACTCAAACAGTGATATCAGTCGACTGCTCATTCCACTAGTCGACTGCCAAGACACCAGTCGACTGATCAACCCCATTAGTCGACTGCTCCACTAATTGAATTGGTAGTTAAGTCCCAAACTCAACACTAGGTTGAATACTGTTACTAGTCAATTGGTAAACCCAACTAGTCGATTGATGCTTTAGTCTCAACCTAGTTTTAAACTAACTCTCACTTCACTTGATATCCGATTGACCTCAACCTACTAGGACTTTCCTCCCTTTCCTAGCATCCGGTCAATCGTGACCTGCTAGAACTTCTCTCCCTTGCCTAACATCTGATCAACCATGACCTACTAGGACTTATCTTGCCAAGCTTGATCTCCCTAATCGGTCGGGCCTTCCCTTGTCAAGCATGATCTCCCAGATTTATCGGGACTTCACTTGCAAAGCACGGTCTCCCATACTTGTCGGGGCTTCACTTGTCAGATACGATCTCCCAGACCTATCGGGACTTCACTTTTTAGACATAGTCACCCCGTGACCTGCCGAGACTTCACTTCACCAAATATTTGGTCCTCCTTGATTTGCTTGGATTTTTCTCTCCTCATGTCAAGTGTCTAATCAACCTTGACCGACATGAACTTCCCTTGCAAAATCCCAGTTGGACTTTCTAACACCAAGTGTTCAGTCAACCTTGACCGACTTGGATTTCCCTTGCCAACTCCTAGTTGGACTTTTTAACACCAAGTGTCCAGTCAACCTTGACTGACTTGGGTTTCTCCACTCATCAAGTATCTTGTCAACCTTGACCTACTTGACTTTCTGCTTATCTCCATATGACTACGGATGTTCCATACCATCCCATAGTTATATTGTTCTCTATACTCAACCCAACTCCAACTCAAGTCCCACTCAAGCTTTGTTAACCTTGCCCTGAAGTTGATTGCACCAACAATCTCCCTTATCCCATCCTTTATCCCTAATCACATTATCTAACATTGAAACTCAATTCAAGCCTAACTAGAGCTCAACCAATCTTGAGTTGAGACCGATTGCACCAACACTTACGAATGACCTCATGTCGAGATGAATAAGTACCACGACCGACTCGAGGGTTGATGAACTGCCTCAGCCGGTTGAGTTGGGGTCCATCATACTTCACTTAAAACCTTACTCCTCCAATTCGCCACCGCATGAGGAATGGCAAGCTATGATTGGTGCCAAGGGCTTACAAATGCCCTCAGTTGTGCCAAGCTGAATAAGTACCATGACCGACTCGAGGGCTTATGAACTGCCTTAACCGACCGAGTTAAGCTCCGTCATACTTCATTTAAAACCCTACTCCTCCGATCCGCCATCGCACGGGGAATGTCAAGCTGCGACTGGAGTCAAGGGCTTATGAATCACCTCAGTCATGTCAAACTGAATAAGTACTACGACCTACTTAACGACTTACGAACTGCCTCGGCCGACCGAATTAAGCTCCGTCATACTTTACTTAAAACCCTACTCCTCCGATCCGTCACCTCACGGGAAATGTCAAGTTGGAATTGGTGTCGAAGCTTTACGAATCGCCTCAGTCATGTCGAATTAAATAAGTACTACGACTGACTCAAGGGCTTACAAATTGTCTCGGTCAATCGAGCTGGAAAACCGCTACAATAATAACATAAAGGCATTGTATATAGCTCCCACATTCATAAAGAAGAACATATTTCCTATATGATAAGCAGGAATAGTCCATAACGCATGGAGCTCGAAATGGCTCAACTGCTCCTCTTCAGAAAATTGTACATAGGCTTGAGCGGATCATTTCAATCTGTTGTTCTTGGGTCGTTTACTCTTCTCCTAATGATTAGATGAGATTCCCAGGTGTCCTACCCCCAATATAATTGGTGACTGTTGTTGAGATCATTGGAGATGAATCCTATATAGGTGAGATGGGAGATAACAACGTCCAAGGAAAAACAAAGGACGCCACGACAAGCACAGGTGCTTTGGTACGCGAAGAGAAGTAGGTACTCAGGTATGCCCCTAATGTCCAGTAGAACTATAGGGCTCTGGAATTTGTGTTCAGGTGAATTGTTAGATATTTCAAATATCATTCGAGCTGATGAAATTGAGCACGCTAGAAATTGGTTTGGGTAATGCTGACTTGGTGGGAAACTTCTGTGGTGAAGGAGGTGTTGGAGCTAGGTTGCCTGATTACTGATCATCATCTCAAGCGGAGTAAATCAATCATCTTCTCACCAGAATTTTTGTAGGTCTCTCAATGAGGACAACATCAACGACCAATTGGTTCAGACCATGACATTTCCCCGGCAATGGGAAGCTATTGTCGACAGCTAGGGTAGATAGATTGGGTCTTGAAGAGTCATTGCACTCGTTATTTTGTTCTATTAGTTCCCTATTTTTCAAGGTTGTTATAGAGGTGGTTGTGATTTCTGTGAGCTGGTAAGTAGCATCCATGGTTGCGGGTTGACATTTGTGATTAATCTCTAGATCTAAGAGGAATTAAGTGTTTTGCTTGGCTGAGTGGCCAAGAGGGATGAAATATGCTCTTGACCGAGCGACTGAGTATAAGAACTAACCTTGGCCGAGTGACTAGAAGGGGTGAAGTATGCTCTCGGACAAGCTACTAAGTGAAACAACTTAACTCGGCCAAGTGGCTGTGAAAGATTATATATGTTCTTGATAGAGTTGCTTGGTCGAATGACTGAAAGGGATGAAATATGCTCTTGAAGTATGTCTCAATAAAGCCACAAACTGGTTATGCGATCGAGTGGCCAACTTGCTATGTAGCCAGATGGTCAACCGATTATGCAGTCTATTGGTCGACTTGTCATGCAACCGAGTGGTCAACTGGCTATGAGGCTAATTGGCCGAATTGCCATGCAACCGAGTGGCCAACTGACTATGTGGTCGAGTGTGTTGGTGCAATATGCCCAGGTCACGATTGACCAGAGTCGAGTTTGACTCTAGTAGTATTTTGATGTTTGATGATGAGTTGACCATTGTTTGACAATGGGTTGACTATATGGCTAACATAGAGTTGACCATATGAAAAGGGAAAGTCCAAGTCTTGAGCACTTGACATGGAAAGTCCAAGCATGGGTCTTGGCAAGGAAAAGTCCAAGCTTGAGTCTTGGCAATTGGAAAGTCCAACATGGAGTTGGCATGAAAAGTCCAAGGGTTGATATTGACGGCGTAAAGTCCAAGGGTGGAGTCATGGCAGCATAAGTCCAATAGTTGACGGCGTAAAGTCCAAGCGTGGGTCTTGGCAGCGTAAGCTCAATGTGTCTTGGCGGTGTAGATCAGCTTAGCACGACAATAGCCGATGAAAGCATCTGAAGGCTAGTGTATGAATGAATAAGTCATGGATGGCTTGGAGGGATCCAATAGGTGTGAGGCTGATGGAGGTGGCTAGAAGGCTTAAGTCTAGGCTAAGGGTGGTCTAGCAAGTATGAAGGCATCATACTTGGGGTAAACCTCATGGTTGAGGTGTAGCAGTCGACTGGAGTTATGGACCAGTCGACTGGTCAAGTGTTTGACACTTGACAGCCGAGTAGACTCTAGGCAGTTGACTGAGATTATGACCAATCGACTAATGGGAGTCGACTGGTGATCGATTGCCACTGAGTGGCCTGGCCAGTGGACTGCCATGTTATGGTAGTCGACTGACCTTAAGCAGTCGACTGACATGGAGGGTAGTCGACTGTTACTGGTTTTGATTGCAAGACAGAATGCTCGGTAGTTGACTAAGCAGTCGGCTACGAGCTTGAGCAGCCGACTGCAAGTGTATCCATTGGTTGGAATGTCGACGTGGATTAAGTCGTTGTGAGACAACGACACTATTGGAAGTCGACTGGGGCCTTATGACAGTCGACTACTAGGTCGAAATCATCCCGAGTTACAACTTTAAAAGGAGCTCGAAGGGGAGTTTTTTGGCTATGGTTCTTGAGGAGATTTGAAGGGGAATTACTGCTACAATATAGACCTTCAAGTCACTTAAAGTGTTTTTCTTTACTTGTATTTCCTTTTATATTTGTAATTGCTTGTATCTTTTGTATTACTTGTGTAATCATTTGTACGAGGTTTTTCCGCCTTTGACTTGTTATCGAGAAGGAGTTATTAGTGGTGTTTGCATCGCTATGGCTCGTTTGAGCTCAACCCGTGGAATAGGAACCCTAAGGTTTCGAACCATATTATATCTTGTCTTATGGATTGTGCTTGTGTATTTGTATTTATTTTCATATTATATTTCTATATTCCACTGTGTACCAACAATCGTAGACAAGCACAATTAAATTCCATCAACGAACGAGAACACGCCATTCACCCCCTCTAGCGCTCACCGAAGTTCCAACAGAGTGATCAACTTATTATTTAACTGGGTGGCCAACTGACTGTGCAGTCGAGTTGTTGACTGGCTATGCAATCGATTGATTGACTTATTATGTGACTAGGTGTCCAACTAGTTGTGAAGCAGAGTTGTCGACTAGCTATGCGGCCTATTGGTCTACTTGCTATGCAACTGGGTGGTCGAGTGAATAAGAGCTTATTTCAGTTGAGCGGCCGGAAGCATATTTCATTATCACTTCTAGAAAAGCGTGTGTCATGGTGATGGAGCCTCCTCCAATGAGGGATTCATTGAAGGAACTCCTTGCAATGCATCTCGACATCTTGCTCAGTGGTCTAGATTTTTCTTCCTCAATCTTCTGTTCCCAAGGGTGGGTTCTCTTCAACCACAATAATAAATCTCTAGTCATTTCCTGTCAAATTAACACAAGTCAGATATCCATCGGTCTCCCTGCTAACAACCCTCCGATGGCTACGTTAGACAGGACACAGAAGTAAGAACATATATTAAATGTAGTAAAAGTAATGTAGAAAAAGAAGAAAAGGAGAATTATCTTGTATGTCGTCGGAAGAATGTTTAGAGAAGAAGAATAGAAATACCCCCCCCCCCCCACCCCGAAGAGGAAGAAGGTACATACTTGTAGGGGACCGTTGGAACGCTAGAGGGGGGGGTGAATAGCGTCATGCTATGAGATGGAACTTGTTCGCGTTCGTCTCTACAAAACTCGTTATGCGCAGCGGAATAATAATAATAAAAGCAATAACGAATTAAAACAAACACGAACAGAAAGGTATAACGTGGTTCGGAACCGAACGGTTCATACTCCACGGATCAAGCTCTAAAGAGCTCTAATGATGCACACGCAATCACTAATCACAAATAACTCCTTCTCGACACAAGTCGGAGGTGGAGAAATCTCTTACAATTGATTACAACAATAATCTAAATGGATACAAGTAATTACAATAATGAAATACAATGCAAGTAAAGAAAACTACTTTACAATTGCTCTTTGAATGCATGATCGCTTGGTTACTTGAAATCAACTTGGAGACCCTGATTTGCAGCAGCAAATCGCCCCAAATGCCCTCAAGAACCGGTTAGCTTTTTTTCCTCCACGAGCTCCATTTATATCTTCTGCCTGTGCTGGAAAAAGTTGATCAGTCGACTGATCACATTATTACTGTGAGACAACGGTGTAATCCACACTGGAAAAGTCCAACGGCTAGGACATCAATCGACTGATAATTACCATCAGTCGACTGTTCAAGCCATCACTCGACTGCTCGTCCTAGCGGTCGAGTGAGACTCCACTCTGTGTCCCAAAATCTGAGCATCAGTCGACTGATCACAAGATCAATCGACTGCTCAGTCCATCAGTCGACTACCCACCTCTGACAGTCGACTGCTGGGACACTTCCCGCAGTCAAACCCTAGTTGACTCACCCCAGTCAACTGTCATATGGCACCAATCGACTGGCACACCTCAAACATGAGGTTTTAGCCCAAGTATGGTTCCCCCATACTTGTTAGACCACCCTTAGCATAGACATAAGCCTTCTAGCCACCTCCATCAACCTCACGCCTCTCGGATCCCTCCAAGTCATCCATGACTTGTTCATCCATTATGCTAGCCTTCAGGTGCTTCCATCGGCTATGTCATACTAACGGTGTCTACACCGCCAAGGCACATTGGACTTACGCTGCCAAGACTCCGCTTGGACTTTACGCCGCCAACCATTGGACTTATATTGCCAAGACTCCCGCTTGGACTTTACGCTGCCAATATCAAACCCCTTGGACTTCTTAAATGCCAAGACTCAAGCTTGGACTTTCCCTTGCCAACCCATGTTGGACTTTCCTTGCCAAGACCCATGCTTGGACTTTCCTTGTCAACCCATGTTGGACTTTCCATTTGCCAAGACCCATGCTTGGACTTTCCCAAATGCCAAGTGTCCCACTTGGACTTTCCATGCCAAGTACCTAAGACTTGGACTTTCCCATGACAATCACATTGTCATGTGTTTTTGTCGAACATCAAAACATCTCTCGAGTCAAGCTCGAGTCCTGGTCAATCGTGACCTGGGCCGATTGCACCAACAATCTCCCCCTTTTTGATGTTTGACAAAAACCAAACAAACCATTGAGTTAGAACACTAACTCAAATCCCTTACCAATTATCCCAAATTGGTAATCTTACCTTTCTTTCAATAAATTCTCCCCCAAAACATTCTCCCCCTTTTTGACTAACATCAAAAAGGTTTTCTCTCTAAGGAGGTCAATGTCTCATATCCTAATGAGATCTTACAATCTCCCCTTGGTCCAAAAATACCTAGGATGCCTACCATCTTCCTAGTGATAAGTCCCATATCACTCAAGAGAGACAATCCTATTCACTCTCCCAATTTCCAAATTGGGTATCAAAAACCCATCAATTTTCCCAATTGATGACACTCTTCCAATAAGTTCTCCCCCTTCAAGAAGAAAAACATATTCATCATCCCATGATGGATACCTCCCCCTAAAAGCTTGCTTCCCCTTGACCATTGCACCAACAATGTCCTTGGGAAGTCCCTAAGTCAATAGGAACTCTAAACCATAATATACATGACTTGTACACAAGCTTTACCAATGTCCTTTGACTTGTAAGAGGTGGAGAAACCTCTTACAATTGATTACAATAATAATCTAAATGGATACAAGTAATTACAATAATGAAATACAATGCAAGTAAAGAAAACTACTTTACAATTGCTCTTTGAATGCATGATCGCTTGGTTACTTGAAATCAACTTGGAGACCCTGATTTGCAGCAGCAAATCGCCTCAAATGCCCTCAAGAACCGGTTAGCTTTTTCTCCTCCACGAGCTCCATTTATATCTTCTGCCTGTGCTGGAAAAAGCTGATCAGTCGACTGATCACATTATTACTGTGAGACAACGGTGTAATCCACACTGGAAAAGTCCAACGACTAGGACATCAATCGACTGATAATTACCATCAGTCGACTGTTCAAGCCATCACTCGACTGCTCATCCTAGCGGTCGAGTGAGACTCCACTCTGTGTCCCAAAATCCGAGCATCAGTCGACTGATCACAAGATCAGTCGACTGCTCAGTCCATCAGTCGACTGCCCACCTCTTACAGTCGACTGCTGGGACACTTCCCGCAGTCAAACCCTAGTTGACTCACCCCAGTCGACTGTCATATGGCACCAGTCGACTGGCACACCTCAAACATGAGGTTTTAGCCCAAGTATGGTTCCCCCATACTTGTTAGACCACCCTTAGCATAGACCTAAGCCTTCTAGCCACCTCCATCAACCTCACACCTCTCGGATCCCTCCAAGTCATCCATGACTTGTTCATCCATTACGCTAGCCTTCAGGTGCTTCCATCGGCTATGTCATGCTAATGGTGTCTACACCGCCAAGGCACATTGGACTTACACTGCCAAGACTCCGCTTGGACTTTACGCTGCCAACCATTGGACTTATGTTGCCAAGACTCCCGCTTGGACTTTACGCCGCCAATATCAAACCCCTTGGACTTCTTAAATGCCAAGACTCAAGCTTGGACTTTCCCTTGCCAACCCATGTTGGACTTTCCTTGCCAAGACCCATGCTTGGACTTTCCTTGTCAACCCATGTTGGACTTTCCATTTGCCAAGACCCATGCTTGGACTTTCCCAAATGCCAAGTGTCCCACTTGGACTTTCCATGCCAAGTACCTAAGACTTGGACTTTCCCATGACAATCACATTGTCATGTGTTTTTGTCGAACATCAAAACATCTCTCGAGTCAAGCTCGAGTCCTGGTCAATCGTGATCTGGGCCGATTGCACCAACAATCTCTCCCTTTTTGATGTTTGACAAAAACCAAACAAACCATTGAGTTAGAACACTAACTCAAATCCCTTGCCAATTATCCCAAATTGGTAATCTTACCTTTCTTTCAATAAATTCTCCCCCAAAACATTCTCCCCCTTTTTGACTAACATCAAAAAGGTTTTCTCTCTAAGGAGGTCAATGTCTCATATCCTAATGAGATCTTACAATCTCCCTTTGGTCCAAAAATACCTAGGATGCCTACCATCTTCCTAGTGATAAGTCCCATATCACTCAAGAGAGACAATCCTATTCACTCTCCCAATTTCCAAATTGGGTATCAAAAACCCATCAATTTTCCCAATTGATGACACTCTTCCAATAAGTTCTCCCCCTTCAAGAAGAAAAACATATTCATCATCCCATGATGGATACCTCCCCCTAAACGCTTGCTTCCCCTTGACCATTGCACCAACAATGTCCTTGGGAAGTCCCTAAGTCAATAGGAACTCTAAACCATAATATACATGACTTGTACACAAGCTTTCCCAATGATCCACCTTTGAATTAAGATGAGTTTTAGTTCATCTAGATGCAAAAACTATGCACCTTGAACTCAACTCATATATCCTAGCATCTCACATGTATCTAGGGTGTATAAATACACATACATGTCAATGTGATGTGAGATGTGAGTTTTGTTCTCCCTAATCTAGGATTTCATACATTTTCTAAGGCAACTCTGCTTAATTCCCTTATAAATAGGACTCCAAGTCATGCCATTGTCCTTAACTTAATTTTAATCAATTTGAATGCATGAAATGATCATGGCATAATGATAGCAATAATTAAACATGGCCAGTGATCATGATGTCATGACATATGATTAAATCTAAAAACACATGACATTAATCCTTAATCCTAAACATGGTCATGACATTTTATATGATAAAAATAAACATGATGTCATGACATGTTATATGGCAAACAAAGCATGACATATAAAAAATATAGGTATAATAATACCTAAATTTTAATATTAGTTTCCATTTGATATAATTAAATATATTTTACCATATTATCACTTTTCTCCCTAGTGTGCCAAAAACCCAAAATGACACACTATGACCTCTAAATCTAAATTGTGCCAATTTAATTAATTTTTCATAATTCTAAAAATGTATTGGCACATCCTAAAATCTTTTAGGATCATAGATCAAATCTATTTTCAAGGTACCCATAGCCTTGAAAATTACCTAAAGTTCCACCTTTATCATGGTTGAGTTAACTACCTATCCAATCAAGGTTGGCACACCCTAAACCCATTTAGCGTGAATCAATCACGCTCTTAGGAACCCAAAACCTATTTGAGCTCCTAGGGTTAATTAGGTATTCCATAGGGATAACCTCCCTAGATACCTTCCTAATGACCCTTCTAGGCTTGTTAGCCTTGGTCATTGTGGTCTTACCTAGGTTGACTCTAGGGGTAACTCCCCTTGCAACCTTCTTAGTGGCCACCCTAGGTTTTCTTGAAACCCTAGCCACTAGGCACACACCATGGTCAACTCTAGGGATGACTTCCCTATTGACCTTGGTCATCCTAGACCTAGATTGTGTTCCATAATCAAATGGAACACTATGATAAGTCACCTTAGGCTTAGGTTTGTGACCAAAACCTTGCTTGCCCTTGATTGACTTTTGTCTCTTAGGTCCTAGATGTTGACTTTGAGATCTTGACCCTTGACTTTGACCATTAAACCCTTGAAATTGATTTTGTATCTTATTTAGGGTCTTTTTTAATTTCTCAAGCCTTGACCTCAAGGCTTGATTTTCAACCTCTAATTGCCCAATTTTAGAATTTTGATTTAATCCTTGGGCATGGTTCTTTCTAGGCATATGCCTAGTCCATTTGGAATTAAGACCTAGGTGCTCTTGTACCTTTCTAATGGTCTCCCTAGGTAAAGTTAGTCTAGAGTTATTTGACCTAGGTTTGTCCTTAGATAAGATATTTTTAGGGACATTAGTCCCAAATTTTTTCTTATTCCTAAGGTTGACTTTCTTAGCTCCTAAGCAATATTCTCTATTTCTAGCATGCTCTTTTTGATAAATAGCAAGATTGCTAAAATTATTTCTAACATGCTTTTGCCCATAATTAAAAGAAAAAGCATTATTTAGATATACCTTAGGGTTTGCCTTAGTGGCTCCCCCTACTTGTGATGCTCCCTTTTGAGTCTTCTTCTCCCCCTTTGGGCATCGATTGCGGTAGTGTCCCGGTTATCGATATTTGAAGCAAATCACTTGCTCCTTGCTCTTGATTGTTGGGGAATCGACATTCTTTGATTTTTCTTGAGGTTTTGGTGTCAGAGGAGATTTTCTTACTCTCTTCGGACACTTACTCTTGTAGTGTCCGAATTCCCTACACTCAAAGTATATTATATGATTTTTATTTACAATTGACATGTTTGAGTTACCTATGGTAGTGGTAGGTGCCGGAGTTGGAGCTTCTTCATCTTGACCGGATGTGGAAGCTTCTTCTTGTTGCTCTGGAGTGGAAATTCTTTCCTCCTCCTCAATCCTAGAGGTGGAGGTTCCTTCTATATTTTGTTCCGGCTTTGATGTGGATGGTCTCTCCCCCTCAATCATATAGGTGGATGCTTCTTCCACCGATTCTACTTCCTCTTCCTCCTGGGATGTTGACAGTCTCTCAACCTCTAAGTCCTCACTTCCTTGTGAGGATGATGCGCTCGCCTCTTTGGTCCCTTCCTCTTTTATCGGTAATGACTCTTCATGGAGCTTTGCCACTTGGCTCCATAGCTCCTTGGCATCTATATAATTACCTAACATACACAAGATATTGTTAGGTATTAAATCAATCAAAAATTTTATTACCTTATTGTTTTTCTCGAAGGCTTGGACTTGCTCTTCAGTCCATCTCTTCTTCTTGAGGAATCCACCTTTTGGTCCTCTTGGATACTCAAATTCATCCATCAAAATGGATCATTCTTCGAAGTCCCTCATCATCAGGAAGTCCTCAATTCTCGCCTTCCAATGTCTAAACCCTTCTTGTCCATAGAAGGTATATGGGATAAGGGTGTTGATATCCCATCCTAGTTGTTCTAAAACTTCCATCTTCACCCTCTAGCGTGCTCCCTTAGTTGTTAAACTTCAAGAGCGGCCTCGCTCACCACTTGTAGGGGACCGTTGGAACACTAGAGGGGGGGTGAATAGCGTCGTGCTATGCGTTGATGGAACTCGTTCGAGTTCGTCTCAACAAAACTTGTTATGCGCAGCGAAATAATAATAATAAAAGCAATAACGAATTAAAATAAACACGAACACAAAGGTATAACGTGGTTCGGAATCAAACGGTTCCTACTCCACGGATCGAGCTCTAAAAATCTCTAGTGATGCACACACAATCACTAATCACAAATAACTCCTTCTCGACACAAGTCGGAGGTCGAGAAACCTCTTACAATTGATTACAACAATAATATAAATGGATACAAGCAATTACAATAATGAAATACAATGCAAGTAAAGAAAACTACTTTACAATTACTCTTTGAATGCTTGATCGCTTGGTTGCTTGAAATCAACTTGGAGACCCTGATTTGCAGTAGCAAATCGCCCCAAATGCCCTCAAGAACCGGTTAGCTTTTTCTCCTCCATGAGCTCCATTTATATCTTCTTCCTGTGCTGGAAAAAGTCGATCAGTCGACTGATCAGGACCATCAGTCGACTGATCACATTGTTGTTGTGAGACAATAGTGTAATCCACGCTAGAAAAGTCCAACGTCTAGGATATCAGTCGACTGATAATTACCATCAGTCGACTGTTCAAGTCATCACTCGACTGCTCGTCCTAGCGGTTGAGTGAGACTCCACTCTGTGTCCCAAAATCCAAGCATCAGTCGACTGATCACAAGATCAGTCGACTGCTCGATCCATTAGTTGACTGCCCACCTCTGACAGTTGACTGCTGGGACACTTCCCGCAGTCAAACCCTAGTTGACTCACCCCAGTCGACTGTCATATAACATCAGTCGATTGGCACACCTCAAACATGAGATTTTAGCCCAAGTATGGTTCCCCCATACTTGCTAGACCACCCTTAGCCTAGACCTAAGCCTTCTAGCCACCTCCATCAGCCTCACGCCTCTCGGATCCCTCCAAGTCATCCATGACTTGTTCATCCATTGCGTTAGCCTTCAGGTGATTCTATTGGCTATGTCATGCTAACGGTGTCTACACCGCTAAGGCACATTGGACTTACGCTACCAAGACTCCGCTTGGACTTTACGCCGCCAACCATTGGACTTATGCTGCCAAGACTCCCGCTTGGACTTTACGTCGCCAATATCAAACCCCTTGGACTTCTCAATGCTAAAACTCAAGCTTGGACTTTCCCTTGTCAACCCATATTGGACTTTCCTTGTAAAGACCCATGCTTGGACTTTCCTTGCCAACCCATGTTGGATTTTCCATTTTCCAAGACCCATGCTTGGACTTTCCTTGCCAACCCATGTTGGACTTTCCATTTGCCAAGACCCATGCTTGGACTTTCCCAAATGCCAAGTGTCCCACTTGGACTTTCCATGCTAAGTACCTAAGACTTGGACTTTCCCATGACAATCACATTGTCATGTATTTTTGTTGAACATCAAAACTTCTCTCGAGTCAAGCTCGAGTCCTAGTCAATCGTGACCTGGGCCGATTGCACAAACACTCTTGTTGAATACAACACAGTAGTTCCCAAACTTACTATACTAAGCCCACAAATCTCTGATGCAACATCACTTGCACTTTGCCCAAACCAATCCTTGAACATAATTCACTACAAAAAAAAACATTAAAATAGTGATAAATTTTAGCAACGAAAAAAGTTTGTTGTAAATCTGCAATGAAATTTATGACGAATTATTAAATCGTCACTAATTAGTAACGAATTTTGCAAAAAAAAAAAAAATTGTCACAAAAATTTCAACATTTGCAATAAATTAAATTTCGTCGCAAATATCGTCGCTATTTTGCAATGAATATAATATTTCATTGAAAATTTACGATGAAAAATCAAATTCGTCGTAAATTTTTGCAACGAATTTAGAATTCGTAGCAAAAATTTTTACAAAATATAGATTCATTGTTAAAATTACAACAAATTCTGAATTCATTATAATTTTTACGATGAATTCTATTTTCGTTGTAGATTTCCAACGAATTCTGAATTCGTTGCAAATTTTATAATAAATTTCGCAACGAAACAAGTTCATTGGAGTTTTAAAATTATTTTGGTAGAAAAATGCACTAATTGCTGAAGTATGAAACACAAAATTTGTGACGAATTGAAGGTTTCTTCGCAGAATTTATGATGAATTTCAAATTCGTCACCAAATTTTACGATGAATATAAAATTCGTCGCCAAATTTTACGACGAATATTAAATTCGTCGTAAACTTTGCAATGAATTTGAAATTCATCGTCAAATTTACGATGAATTTTATCTTTTGTTGCAATTTTATGATGAAATTTATAACGAATATATTTCGTGGTCAATTTACCCTATAATCTTTCCCCCCTTCCTTTCTCCTAATCATTCGGCGATCGCGCTCCAAAGGTACGCCTCTCTCACACTTGATCCATTGTCGGCTCTGGTAGATAGGCATCAGCATCGGCCCCGATGCCCCAACGCCAACCATCGCGGGGTTGACGATTGGTGACGCCCCAGTAGGTGGCATCGTCGCGTGTAGGGGGCGATGCTCCCTGTTGGGGCGTCATCCCCTAGTAGGGGGGCAACACCCCCTGCTGTGGCATTATCCCCCAGTAGGGGGGTGACGCCCCTTGCTTGGGCATCGTTGAATGTAGGGGAACTCTGGGGCCTGCGTCCTGCGTGGGCGGCGCCCTCTTGCGGGCATTGTGCCGATGCTTAGCCGTCCCTTAGTAGGGGGGCAATGCCCTGGGGCGTCGCCCCGATGCCCAGTCGTCCCCTAGTAGAGAGAGGGGGGGTGCGACGCCCTAGTAGGGGCGACACCTCGCCAGGTGTCCCGCATAGGTATGACACCCAAGGCGGCGTCCACGCGGCAGGTGGGGGTGTTTGTTAGGCCCCTTGCTGATCAAAGATGACCTTTGTTGGCCCAGAGCATCCTTTTGCAGGGCCAACACCTCCTGCTGGCCCAAGGACGCCTCGCTGTAGGGCCGACACCCCATGCTGCCCGTCGAGGCCCCCTGTTGGCCCAACAATGCTCAACGCGTGCTTAGTGCGAGAGAGGGCAACGCCCAATGTGTGCTCATGGCCCACGTAGGTTGAGCACGCATTGAGCATCATTGGGCCAGCAGGGGGCCTCGCTGACCATCATGGGGCATCGCCCCTGCAGGGGGCGTCCTTGGGCCAGCAAAAGGCGTTGGCCCCACAAAAGGACGTTGTTGGGCCAACAGAGGTTGTCGCTGATCAACATGGGGCATTGCTAGGGTGGCAAGGGCCCCATCAAACTCCCCCACGCTGGGACGCCATTGGGGGGCATTGCCCTCGCGCGAGCTGAGCGGGAGCAACGCCCAGCGCGTGCCTAGCGACAACCAACGCAGGGGTAGCCAAAGCTACTACCATCATCATTCTGTGGGGTTTCACAATCGTGTTGTCACGGTCATGGTGTCCCCCTTTAGTGGTTTATATAAAGTGTACTGAATCTTATGTGTATTCGATCTTCTATATGTTTAATTTCTCACATGGTTATTCATCTTTGATCAGGTGATCGAGGTGTACACAAAGGATTGTAGTGATCAGCTCATCATACATTGTTTGCCACCAGTGACGGTACTCTTTATTCAAAATTTTTATACTTATCATCTTATAATATATATAATGTCTGTTTTTATATATTTCTTTTACTGTAAAATTTATTATTAGTTGATATGTTATAATTCATTATCATACTAAAAATAGATATAGAATAATTAGAAAAATATGTTTTTGATATAAATTTGGAAACATAAACAATGAATAAAGAAAGAAGTTGGATGTATAAAAAAAATTACCTGAACATCGAGTTTTAACCGATGAATTTATTATTGGAATGGAAATTTTTTTGAATTTTGCTCGTAGTAATATTGAGTTTATGGATGGAAATAAATTAAGGTGTCTGTGCAAGAAGTGTCATAACTATTCTTATTTCTTATCATAACCAACATCAAAATAACATAATGCAACATTAAAATGGACAGACATAATCAATCATCTTATGAACTCAAAACAACATGCATTTTGAAATTTCTTTCCAAGTAGCAAAATTATACGGGGGATGTATTGTTGTTTTTTCACTTTATAATCCTTTCTTTTTAGGCAACTAATTTTATGATACAATAAGCGCCTATGTTTATCCATAAATTTACAGGATGTCACCAGTCTTTGAGAAGATGAGCACTAACTTCCTTATAACTTATCTTTTTTTTCTTCGCTCGATTTGCATCGCTATCTATCCGTGGTATCTTAACTTCTCCGGTCGAACTCTCGCATTCGACTTTCCTTTGGCTAAAACTCGGAATCATGTATAGTAACATAACATTAAGAGGATCAGTCATTTGTTCTAACTTCTTGTGTCATCCTGAATTGACATCCGTGGTTCACGTGTTCATTAACCTTTCTTTGGATTTGTATATTGTCTATCTTGCTCATTGATCGCTTCGAGTCGATATTTGTCGAGCAATCCAATCTGATCTTTAACAATAAGTATACTACCTAAAGAATCACATGCTTTAGTCGTCAACTCCGTGGCTTCTTCCGAGTCACTACTAAGTGATTCATCCTTGTCTATTTTAGCAACAACAATGCATAACTTTTCAGTGACTCACTTAGCAGTGATTATTTATCGGGTTTATTTAAATCATGCTTTGTTGCTGCTAAAATAGCCAAGGATTAATCATTTAGCAGCAGGGGTATCTTTTATCCCTTTCAATGAACTTTTGCTTCCAATCCATGACTAATATTCTCGGTATCAATGAGCTAATCAAATAAAGAAAAATGGGGGAAAAAATGATTGTAATGAGAATCAACACACCATATTTCAATATGTTATCGAAATAGCATATTTCAACAAGTATAAATCGGATCGGGTAAGTATGATTTATGATTAAGCATGGATTTTATCGGTACGTGACACAAATGGTCGAGATTTGTCTCTCGAGATTTGGTGTAATAGTAAGAGATATGATGGTTTATCATGCAATGAGAATTTAAAATTCACGAAGAACATATTATTTGCTAGCGGAACTCAAATTACCCGTGACATTAGGTCATTCGCTAGGATTTAACTGTGTTTTTTGAATTTATTCTGATAGTTGATGAAAAATTTTAATTTCGTGAGATCAGACCAACACAAAAAAAAACACAAGAGGGCTCACTCCTAATATGCCTAGACCATCGTCTATTGGTACCCAATTAGAATCCATGCTTCAGCGGTCCACTTAGAGTTGTACATAGGGGCAGCGATGAGGGATCATTCGAATATGTGTTAGTCATCTGACATCTGATTTATCTTCTTCCATATATAGGAACAGCAATGGGAAGCCATTAATATGACGGTTCTATTTTTTTTTTCAGCGACGCACTTAAATTTCGGAGATCAATCGTATAAAAGGAGTTAAGTTGGCAATTGTACATGGATTTGAACTCCCTTTTTTTCCCCAAAAATTCTGTTTTCTATCAATTTTCATCGTCAAAAATTAACTTAGACAGCGGAGAGCCTTTATCGGACAACCACTACATACCCTCGGAGGAAGCTTCCACGTCAACAGCCAACAAGGTGACAAATTCTCAACGCATCATATTTAATGCGCAAGGTGGATTAACATTTCTCCAATCCAATGAGCAGTTTCACATCCTTCATCTGATCGAATTTTATAGGAGACCACTGATTTGCTCATTGCGTTCTACCTCAAACTCAACAAGTTGGTTTATGTCGTATGTAATCCAGGAATCGACATTGCGTCGTGTGGCGCACGAAGAGACAATACTCGTACCGAGGCTTACGGTGTCGCTGTTCACTTAATATGTATATTTTATCAAATTCCACGACGAGAGACTCGGCGAAAGTCTGCTAAATTGCGAGACAGCTGTATCGATTGAATTTTGGCATGGGCTGAGGAATAATTAATGTGGCCACAGCCGTGCATCCTCTCATCGAGGCGGGAGAAATCTAGTGTACCATGAAAGATTGAAATTCATTAATCTATCAATCTCTACTAATCTATTTCACGATCATTATAAAAAAAATAAATCACGAAAAATTTTATGGGTCTTGATATAGTGATCAAGATACATGGAGATTATTTGAATTCAAAAAAGAATTTTAAACCTCCTCCGAAATCGATTCTTGTCTTGTTCGTAAATTCCGTCGTATCTTAGTCACTACGCCGTCCTCGCGGAGACGGGAGAAATCAAGTCTATACATGGATGGCCAATAGATAAATACTATACAGAATTTGTATAAAAAAATAGATCTTCTATATCAATGGACTATTTAATATCTATATCGAGCTACATTTTTCATCGTACTTATTATTCTATTAAAGTCAATGATCATCTGTGATTAATTCCCTCTCATATTTATAGATCCGAGATGAAAAAATCATTGCCCCCGCGGGAAGGGCCTAGTGGCTAGCGCATGCAGATGTTGCACCAGAGGACAACGGATCAATCCCTCACAAATGGGGACCCCGCATAATATTCGGAAGAGTCTTCGCTCCTCGTATCTATAACAGAATGATTCTCTAGACAAGCAAGGTGGTCACGTGTACGATGGAGGAGGTTCGTGGTGCAACAGTTGGTCAGAGAAAGGGGAGGAAGATAAAAGGGAGAAGAAGGGCAAGAAGAAGAGGATCCATATTTTTTCCAAGAGCAAGAGACAAAGGCACACTCGGAGGGTAGAGCAACCACATCGCCGGAGAAGGAGACAAGGAGAGTAGTGAGCTCCATTCTTTCGATATTTGGTGTACTGAGCTAAATTGTAAGAGGTTTTCTCCTCCACCTCCGGAAGCTTTTTCCGCAAAGGAGGAAGTTTATAGTGAAAGTGCTTTGGCACTGTAGCTCGTGGGAGAGCTCACCCCCGTAGAATAGGAATCCTCATTCCGAACCACGTTACGTCTTGTGTCTCTGTTCTTTATTTGTGTTGCGTGCATTTTTCCTTCTTCACACTTCATTACTGTTGTGGCAGGAGAGAACCCCCAAGCTTCCCCCACGCTCCTCGACGTTGAAAGGAAACTAGAAAATCCTTCTATGACCGCATCAGTTGGCGTCGTCTGTGGGAACTTTCTGAGCAAGACGTGGAGATGCAGCCAGAGGAGATACATTATCTGGCAGCCTCCTCTGCGGAGGAGAACCCCATCACACTACTACCGTCGCAATTAAGAGTCATAGTGGATATAGCCGTGGCCGAGGCCCTCGCTAAAGAGAGGAGAAGGACTGGGTATCTTCATCCTCATTCTAAGGAACCCTCCACCCCCCGTGGACCACAACAAGAGATGCCCCCTCCATTTCGTACAACCACAAATGTCAGAGCATTGCCTGGGGAGGGGCTGGGGGGACGAGCGCATCAGGACCACTATACCGGTAACCCAGACTCGACGAGAAGAGCAGGGCGAAAGCCATTCAACTAGAGCTCTGAAGATTTACGAGCCCAGTCCTTTCACTATAGACATTCTTTCTGAAGTACCACCTTCATACTTCGAAAACCCCCAGGTGGAAAAGTATGATGGTACGACGGATCCTAAGGAGCATCTATCGCAATTCGCAGGAGCTGCCTCGCTTCATTGCTATACTGATGCCCTCAAATGCCGGGTCTTTCATACCACTTTAACCGGCTCAGTGCAAAAATGGTTCAACACCCTTCCCCCCGGGTCTATTACTTGTTTTTCTGATTTCCAAGGGATGTTCCGCCAAGATTTCGCCAGTTGTAAGGCGTACAAGCATGATGCTTCCATCCTGCTACATATTACGCAGGAACCCTCAGAGTTACTCAGAGGATATCTTCATCGATTTACTTCCACGGCCATAAATATCCCCTCAGCGAGATCAGATGCCTTTAGGGTGGTCATTCCGCATGGGCTAAGGGAGGGTCCTTTCCTTAGCTCACTCTTGAGAAAGTCCGCGGCCAGCTACGAAGAATTGCTAAGCCGCACAAAAAAGTACATTAATGAGGAAGAAGGACTGAAGGTTCGAAGGGCCAAATGAGCCTCTGAAATGGCCTCTACAGAAAGAAGTCACCAGGTAGCCTCTCGAGTGCCTCCTCGGTGAGAATATGTGCGACCTTTTCTACCAGAGGCTCCTAGGCCTCGATTATTGATGCAAGGAGTTCGCCCCATGCCTCCATTGCAGATCATGGCTGCCGACGCAGTCCCTCCCCCAAGAACTTGGAAAGAGCGGGAGATGGAGTTTTATGACCAGCAAGGTCTTCTGCAACGACCAATGAGGTATAGGGGGGGTGTCTCGTAACCCTCCCACCCCTTTCCTCTGCCAATATTATGTGGAATATGGCCACACCAGTGCCCGATGTTTCAAATTGCAAGAAGAACTGGAACGTATCCGAGCCGCTTACCCACATGTGCGGCCTCAGATGGGAGGGCCGGCACAACGAGGCCAACGACCCAACATGCTTGTCCAGGGCCCTACAACCAACAATCTCAGGTTACTTTCCCTCCGGATCCACAGACTCCCGCCCAAGAGGGTATTTCTCAAGGAGGGTCGTTAGGGGAAGACCCTTCATCTGATTTGAATGACATCCTCACACGGAGAGTTATTCACGTTATCGCAGGAGGACCTACTGATGGGGACTCCAATAGGGCGCGGAAGTCCTATGCCCGCCTCATGGAGAGCTTGACTATCATTATTGATCAGGCTGTCCAGACCACGCCACAAGTTTTATTCGGGCCAGAAGATCTCCGAGGCATCCTGCTACCCCATACGGACGCTCTGGTAATCTGTATTTCCCTGGCTAATTATGAAGTGACCTGGGTATTAGTCGATTCAGGAAGTTCTGTTAATATCCTCTTCTAAGAGGCTTTCAAACAAATGCAGCTGGGAAATGCACAGTTAGAGGACGTGGCTACTCCTCTCTTTGGATTTGCAGGACATGTGGTGCATCCCATAGGGCAGATCTCGTTGCCCCTCACTCTAGGTAAAAAGCCCAGCCAGAAAACTAACATTGTTCCTTTTCTTATAATGGATTCTCCGTTCACTTATAATGCGATTTTGGGTCGTCCCTTCTTGTCTATTTTTCAGGCGGTGGCTTCCCCTTACCACCAAAAGGTTAAATTTCTGGTCGGACAACTGATTGGGGAGGCCAGAGGCGAACAGAAGGTCGTACGAAGATGCTACATACAAATGGTCAGTGATAACTAAAAGAAAGCCAGAACAGAAGACCCTAAGGGAAAGGTCGTCATGATCTCTGACGTATGCGTGCTGGAAGAGTCTCCCCCCAAGGTAGAAAAAATAGAAGAGGGAGAACAAGTGGAGATAGCTCCGGGAAAGGTTACTCGAGTGGCTCAGTTGCTCGAGGTCAAGGAGGAGCTGGTGGCCTGCTTAAAGAAAAACAAAGATATCTTTGTCGGGGATGTGCACGACCTTATAGGGATAGACCCTCACGTTGTTGAGCATCATCTCAACATTACCAGAGGAGTCTGACCCGTCCAGCAGAAGCGACGACATTTTGGATCTGAAAAAGACAAAGTTATAGCTGAAGAAGTAGATAAGTTGTTGCAAGCCGGTCATGTTAAAGAAATTCAATTTCTTGAGTGGGTATCTAATGTAGTTCTAGTCCCCAAGCCTTCGGGGCAATGGAGGATGTGTATTGACTTTTGTGATTTAAATAAAGCATGCTTTAAAAATTGCTACCCCTTGCCTCGTATTGATTAGTTGGTTGATTCTACTGTGGGATACGAAGTAGTGTCCCTAATGGACGCTTACCAAGGATATCATCAGATACCATTGGCCAAAGAGGATCAGAAGAGAGTCAGTTTTGTGACGGTGGGAGGGTTATATGCCTATGTGGTGATGCCTTTCGGTCTAAAAAATGCGAGGGCCACATACCAGCGGCTCATGAACAAAATCTTTGCAGAACAAAAGGGCAAGAATATGGAGGTTTACATTGACAACATCCTGATTAAATCAAAAATCACTCGGGATCTGGTTACTGACCTGGATGAGACTTTTGCTACTCTGAGGCAATATAACATGAAATTGAACCCCAAAAAATATTTGTTCGGAGTGAAGAACGGGAAGTTTTTGAGGTATATTGTAACTGAGAAGGGACTGCATGTCAATCCGGAGAAAGTGCAGGCGTTATGCAATATGAAGTCGCCTACTAATCTACGAGAAACTCAAAAGCTAGTAGGGAGAATTGTTTCCTTGTCCCGATTTATAGCCAGATCGGCAAACAAGGGACTATCTTTCTTTTGGATTTTGCGTAAGGCTACTAAATTTCAATGGGATGATCAATGTGAGCAGGCTTTCCAAGAGATGAAAAATATTTAGCCGAACTGCCTCTGCTAGCTAAACCAGTAGAAGGAGAGCCCTTGTGGATGTACTTAGTTGTTTTAGAAGGAGCCATCAGTTCAGTATTAATAAAGCAAGAAGGTTCTCAGCAACAACCTATTTATTATACCAGCCATATCTTGAAGGGAGCTGAATCACGATACACTGAGCTGGAGATGTTGGCGTATATTTTAGTTTTGATAGCCCGTAAGTTGAGGTCATATTTCCTAGCTCACCCAATTAATGTTTTAACTCACAGTGAATTAGGCAAGGTGGTGACTAAGCCTAATTTTTCCGGTAGATTGGCTAAGTGGGCAGTGGAGCTAAGTGAGTACGACATTCATTATCATCCCTGAACCGTCATCAAGGCTCAGGTTCTCACTGATTTTCTAGCAGAGATATCTGTTGGTCCAGAGGATGGCTCGGCGGAAAAAGAAGAGGGATCGAAGGCATGGAATGTCTTTGTGGACGGTTCTTCTGGGTCTGCAGGCAGTGGGGTGGGGGTACTGTTAATATCCCCAGAGAAGGAGGAAACTCGCATAGCCGTGGCCTGGGATATCAGGCATCCAACAATGAAGTAGAATATGAGGCTATTCTAGCAGGGTTACAAGCCGCCAGAGCCTTTCACGGTTCAGGAAGAAAGATTGCAAAAATATTTAATGGCTTTTGAGAAAGAAAAGGCTCATTTTTGGCAAGTTCTCCTGAAACAGATTTCGAGAGAGAATAATTGGAAGACGGATGAGTTGGCTCGGCTAGCTAGCGCTATGGAAGGGGTAAAACAACCTGAAGCAGTTTGTGTGGAAGTCCCCACCTCTCTGGTAATATATAATGTGGAGGAGGCCATCTCAGGAGTGGGTCAGATCCCTGATTGGAGGACTGACATCATGTCATACTTGCAGTAAGGAAAGGTTCCAGAAGAAAGAGGAGTGCCATCCGTTTTAATGAGCAGAGCGAAGCGGTTCACCGTCATGAATGGAGTCATATACAAAATGTTTTTTGGGCGGCCCCTGTTAAAGTGTTTGGAAAAGGAAGATGTTGAATGGATACTCCGGGAGATACACGAAGGTTGTTGTAGTAATCATTTGGGAGGAAGAGTCTTGGCGAGGAAAGTCTTGTTAGCAGGGTACTTTTGGCCCACCCTCCAACAAGATGCAGCTCATATTATGCAAATCTATTCGGCCTGTCAGAAGCATAGCAATCGGTCTGAACGACCAACTGAATTGATGAAAGTTGTTGTTGATTCATGTCCCTTCGATCAGTAGGGAATGGATATAGTGGGCCCCATGCCTGTGGCACCTTTGCAGAAGAAATTTTTATTCGTGGCAGTGGACTACTTCTCCAAGTGGGTGGAAGCAGAGCCCCTCGCCAAAATCATTGAGAATGCAGTGATACAGTTCCTATGGAAGAACATCATCTGTCGATATAGAATTCCCAGGAGATTAGATAGTGACAATGGACGGCAATTTCAAGGAAGAAGGATCAGAGAATGGTGTAAAAGTCTCAATATTCAGCAGACTTTCACTTCTATAGCTCACCCTCAGGCTAATGGGCAAGCGGAAGTGACTAATAGAATTATCATTCAGGGATTGAAAACTAAGTTAGGCGCTCATAGAGGAAACTGGGTGGATGAATTGCCAGGGATATTGTGGGCCTATCGAACTACTCCAAAAACTGCAATAGGGGAGACTCCTTTCAGCTTGGTGTATGGAACGGAGGTTTTCATTCCGGTGGAGGCCCTTTTGAATAGTGCTCGCGTGGAAGTTTATGAGACAGAGCAGAATCAAATCATCCGTGGCACGAAGTTGGATTTGCTGGAAGAAAAGAGAGAACAGGCGCGAAGGCGGGCAGAGTTTTATAAGCGAAGGGTACAACAAGCCTTTAATAAAAGGGTAAAGCCTCGGAGATTCCAAGAAGGGGATTTAGTTCTGTACAAAGGCAGTCCTGCCGGAGATCCGAGGAAGTTAGCTCCAAATTGGGAAGGACCCTACGTGGTGACACACCGTGTGGCAGGGTCGGCTTATTATTTGAAGGATGATCAGAGCAAGGAACTCCCTCGACCCTAGAATGTTGTACACTTGAAGCATTTTCATACCGTGTAAGGAGCGAAGTATGAAGAAAAGAATTGAGGGGTTCCTTAGGAAATGTATGTGACAATTCAATATGTCATTAGATGTATGACAAACATGAATACAATTGGTGAATCACTTGCATTAACACTAATTTCTCTCTTGCGGGCTATGAAAAGAATGAAGACAAAAAGGGAACTATGTGTAATGACCTGAATCCCTTAACGGCGACCATTCTAAAGTGATACATAAAGTTACAATTTAAAATGATCTGGAGGGTAGCGCCGGAAGCTAGTTTCCCAATGCAAGAAGAGTCCAGGTTGGTTCCCAGGGGGTAATCTCTGGTCAGCGTATTACTGAATCGCTTCGTTAAATCCGTCCTAGAAGGTGGCCCGCATCAGAGCTATCAGCCATTCTCGTTGGCTCGGGTCGTCAGGACTTTGGTCTTGATGAAGCCTGCGGCAATTCTCTTGATGGTCCCGGAGGGATTGGCGCATTTCACTATAGCGTTGGGATATTTCCATGATAGCGTCAGCCAGGACCGATATGTCATCCGCTCGGGAGGTTTGGTCATGTTGCAGGAGCCACATCATGTCCATCATATTCTGGCGTATGGAGGCTGAGATCCCCTCTACAGCCTCTGTATGGGATCTAGTGCGAATAAGCTCGCTACCCAGTCTCTGGAGGGATGCTTCCTACCTGCGTATAAGGGCGTGAGCATGCGCCCTAGAGGTCATTAAGGAGGAGTTTTCTTGTACCTCCTTGCATAAGCGGGTGCGGAGGTCCGCTATTTTGTCTTCCGCCCTTTAGTGTTGAACTCGCAGATTCGCTATGATTTCATCATCCTTTTGCCTTTCACGGAGGAGTTCAGCTAGCTATTCCTGAAGGTCAGCTAATTCTTGAGGTCGGTAAGTTGTTCTGTCAGTCTGTTCCTGCTGAGCACCCCGCAAAGTAGATAAAAGTTCTGTGTGAGCTTGTTGTTGTGCTTGTAATGCTGCAATAGTCTCGGCATCTTTTTGTCATTGACGGTGAGCCTCTGCTAGCTGGTCCTAGCATTGCGCCAATTTTTGCAATAAAAGATGCTCCCGGCTCTGGGCAGCAATTTAGTCCTCCAGTCGTTGTTGCTCCTACTGTAGAAACTGAGTTAGGTATTACGTGAAGGAGTGCTCCAGTTCTTGATAGTTTGTTATGGCCTGGAGATCATTAATCAAAAAGAGATCGTTAAACGAAGGAAATCAGCGAAGTCAGTTTGGGGAGCATACTAATTCCAGAATGTGGCGCAAACTCTCTATTCGTGGAGTCAATTCTTCCAAGTTTAAGATTCGAAGACCACGGGTGGAAGAAGAAGAAGGGATAGATGACATTAGAGGCGAAGGTTCGCTCATGCTGGGGTGATGAAAGGTGGGAGCAATGGGTTGTGCTGGGGGTTCAAAAGGAGGAGAGGTGGTACCTAAAGGAATGGGAGGCAGCATAGAGGCAGCCAGATGGGTTGGGGAGGCTGTGAAAAGAGCTCTTGTTAAGAGGCTTGAAGAAACTGGAGAAGAAAGAGGGGAGGCAGAAGTGGGTGGTGGAAGACCAGAAATCGCTTGTTGTTTGACGAGAGCGAAAGAATCCGCAGGAAGTAATTGGTCCGGTGAGAAGTTTGGTGAGGAAGATATGGAGAGCACGGGGATTGAAGGTTCTTCGCTGGTGGGAGGAAGAGCAGAGGGATCCTGGTATGTATCCAAATGAGAGGAAAGACCTCCCAAGTTTTGAGCAGCGGGAGAAAGCGATGGGAAGGTGACTAGGAGAGGCGGGAGAGAAGATGGGGGAATCTCAACCATCATGGGTTCTGAGGTTGGAGAATGCTTTGGGGAAGGAGGGGAAGCAGAGATGTCTTCTGCCTATAGACGTTGTCACGCAGCACCTCTTTGTTCAACCTCATATTGCAAGGAAGGAGGGGGTGATTTGCGGATTCCTAGGATGGGAGGTGAAGAGATGGGTGAGTTAGGGTTTTCAAGCGGCATCGAAGATGAGGAGGGACAGGTTGCGCCAAGCGTATTCGGCGTTGTCGGGACGGAGATTTCAGATGAACACGGAGGGGAGGGGGGCACTGGAATAGGAGTAGCAGAAATGGTTGAAGACAAAAGAGGGGATGAAGATGGAGGCGTTGTAGGCTGTTGGCCCTCGCTTAGCCCAGACCCTTGGCGACGCTTTGCCAACGCTTGATGAAAAAGGGAATACATCCTGCTCTTTGAGGAAGAGAAGAAGCGCATGAGCTAGTTGCAAGAACACCAGGGAGTGGTTGTGGAAGAAGAAGAAGAAAAAGAAGAAGAAGAAGATTGAAAGTTCGATAAAGAAGATGAAAATGAAGAAGAGAGAAGACGAAAAGTCCTATATAAAGGGGAGCACTAAATGGGCTTACGATGTCAATTGGGCTTCAAAGTAGCGAGGTGAGCCCCTAGAAATGTGGGAGATAATAATTTATTCTTCCTACTTCCCGTTATCTGCCAGAACCATTGTCTTTGCGTAATAAAAGAATAGAAACATCCAACTTCAGGGCAAAAATATGACCCTCGAAGGTATCCTTCTCATATTTTCTTTTAAGTTTAGCCTTAGCCAAAACTATTATCCCCGTTTAACGGATGAATGAAGAAATAATGGCAGTGTGAAAAAGTTCTTCTGGCCTAAGAGGGCGGAGCCTTGGGTCAGACTATCATATTTTTATGTGGCTCGGCACTAGCTGTCACGTCCCGAGAGGGATACTTATCCGATGAAAATCGGACAGCACCTCCCCTGTACTGCGGACAATTGAAACCAGTATACAAGGCCTACACGGCCCACTATACATCGGCTAACATGGCCGGAACATCAAACACTACAATACATATAACATAAGGCCCTCAGGCCAACTACCAAAATACATACTAAGTCTAAAACTTCTAGACTTACCCCTTCTACCATCTGATCAAGAATACACAATCATACACACATAACCAAAACCAATCGAACAAAGAGACCATACAAAAACATAACCAGGTACCAGCAAAACAATCACGAGTATAAAGTATTACAAGTTTGAAACATAGAATACTCGAGATAATAAAAAAAACATGCGAAAGCCTGAAAACCAAATGACGGAGTCGTCGGATCAGGGGACTGGCAATTGGACCCTTCAGAAGGCTTCATCCTGAAATAAAAGAAATATCAACGGAGTGAGTAAAACTCAGCAGATATCTAATGGTCATGCATAGTAAACTATAAATAGCAATAATAATCATGCTGGTACAGTTTCTCAACAGAAATACATACCTGAAACTGTACATACCAGAATCACCTAAGCTGACATAAAATACATCCACACCCGCAAATGTAGAATCACCAAAACAAACAAACATAATACCTCCTGTATGTAGATGACAATCATATGCAACAATCAAAAGTGCAACAATCAATGCATATAGTAAAAACGTATGCACATGATGCAATCACCTGTGTAACACCTGACGTCGGTCAAGCTACCGACATGTCATGTGTGTCGGCCGAGTGGGTAGGGTTGTGACAACTGTACACTCTGACGTCACCACACCTATGTGACCGAGTGGACAGGATGCTGGCGGAGTATCACCCTCCTACCCCATGTATGTATATGGGGGACAATCACCTCGTCTCATCTCCTCGTCTCACGACAAAGGAGGGATCCTTGTCTGCTACCACGTCTCAATACAAATCACCTGAGCGACCATAGTGGAGCCCTGATAGAGCAACTACACACACACCTGAAATTCCACTAACCCATGAGTGGTTGTGTGTAGATAGTGTGACTGATGATGGGCTAAACTACCAAGTATTATCACCTCTTACCAAGGAGCCGATAATCGTCATTCATGCAATAATGCAAGATGGTGCATGTCACTAATGCATGATACACCTATCAACCCATGGCTACCTATGGTATGTACCAATAGGAGCCCATATCAAATAACCTAAGTACATAAGTCTATGTACACATGCAAGATATATTCATTCTTCATTTAATGCCCAGTAGATAAGGTATGCCACTACTCTGGTGCTAAATAAACAAATAACAAGTATTAAAGTGATAGAGCATAATATAATAAGCAGATGACACGACTACAATACGTACTAGGTAGTGACATACCAGGGCAGTTAACAAGCATAGAAAACTACTACTAGTTATAGTAAAACAATGCATCACAAGATGATAATATCTAAAAGAAAATAAGTCAAAGATACCCGCCTGATATGTAGAATATCAACTGTCTTTACGCCTGTGTACCTGTCTCGTATCCACGTCCTGTAAATATCATCATTTACAATTAAGTGCAAGCATACCACTACTTATGAATTAACTACTATATAGTTTCTATATTCGTATCCCTTTTATCAAATACGAATTAAAAATCCCTACTTATACATCTAACCAAATCCCGTTAGGATTTCCATATGAACTCACCTTCCAGATTTACAGTTCCCTAACTCATGCACCATAATCAACAACCATTATAGCACAATCGTTTACAACCGTTTACAGCCAACAACAACACTCACCACCCATCTACTGCTCACTCACAACCTCGTAGACCTCCAATTTACAGTCGACATTAACACATCCACTAATTCCCAAACAAAACCTCACAATCAAGACCCACAACCTAACAAACCTCCAACCCCCTAGCCGTGCACAGCCGGTGCAGGCGTGCACAGCTGGCACAGTCGAACAAAGCCCTCACAACCAGCACAATCGACAGACAACAAGGGTTATTAACAACAAAGAAAAAGAAATAGATTAGGCTTACTAGCCCTAAGAACCTCCACCGGTAGAGATTTCCCAATTCTACCCTGTTCGTCGGACAATCCAATACCAGTCGTTGCCCTAAACAACAAACCGAGTCAACCAAGGCAAATCACAGCAGGCAGTTGATTTATTCCAAGATAACAAGAAGAAACCGACCCTTACCTAACCCCGACGATGACCAGCCGTAACACCCCCCCTTCGATCTGACAGCTCTGTTCACCATCGGCTCCAGCAGAGATCCCATCTCCCGTTCAGAACGAAGAGAGGACGCTGTCGACGCAAGCTCCCAGCCACCCACACACCCGCTACCCTCTCGTATGTGGAGACCGGTGAGGCTGCTCCTCTCACTGTCCCTCGCAGAGAAGGAGGGACGAGAGGAAGAAGATGCCGAGAGGAAGAAGACGACGAGAGAAGTCTACCACCGCTTGCCGTCGGTGCAAACCCGCCGCCCTTGCTTGACCATGGAGATCGTCCCATCCAATGATCGCCGCCTGCCGCGAGGAAGAAGAACGAGAGGAAGCGCAGGGAGAAGATGCGACGATGGCGAGTGGAGAAGTTACGCGAGTGGAAAGGAGGAACGACCGTGTCGTGCAGAGCGGCGCCGAAGAAATCGAGAGAAGAGGAAATGGAATCGGGAAAATAACCATAGGGTTAACTTATAACCTAGGTTTATAACTTAGGTTAATTATACCTATCAAATAATTAAAACAAGCCCTTTAAAAGCTTGTTTTTCTTATCCCCGTGCATATCCCGTACAAGCCCCATTTAATTCCAGAAAAATTTTGGAAAAATTTCTCCAAAAATCTCGAAAATAATTTCTAAGAATATTTTTTCTAAATTTTGGTCGTTTAATTTAGTATTTCAAATTTCAGTATCAAACACTAGCCGAAGCCGTTATCCTCATGCAGTGGTGGATCGGAAGAGCTAAATTTTTCCACAGCTATATATTATTTTATCCCCGTGCGGTGGTGGATCGAAAGAGCTGAGTTTTTCCTAAGCTATATATATTATTTTATCCCCGTGCAGTGGTGGATCGGAAGAGCTGAATTTTTTCTCAGCTATATATATTATTTTATTCCCGTACGATGGTGGATCGGAAGAGTTGAGTTTTTCCTCAGCTATATATTATTTTATCCCCGTACGGTGGTGGATCGGAAGAGCTGAGTTTTTCCTCAGTTATATATTATTTTATCCTCGTGCGTAGGTGGATCGAAAGAGCTGAGTTTTTTTTCAGCTATATATTATTTTTTCCCCGTGTGGTGGTGGATCGGAAGAGCTGAGTTTTTCCTCAGCTATATATTATTTTATCCCCGTGCGGTGGTGGATCGGAAGAGTTGAGTTTTTCCTCAGCTATATATTATTTTATATTCGTGCGATGGTGGATCGGAAGAGCTAAGTTTTTCCTCAGCTATATATTATATTGTCCCCGTGCGGTTGTGGATCGGAAGAGGTGAGTTTTTCCTCATCTATATATTATTTTATCCTCGTTCGGTGGTGGATCGGAAGAGCTGAGTTTTTCCTCAGCTATATATTATTTTATCCCTGTGTGGTGGTGGATCGGAAGAGCTGAGTTTTTCCTCAGCTATATATTATTTTATCCCCGTGCGGTGGTGGATTGGAAGAGCTGAGTTTTTCCTCAGCTATATATTATTTTATCCTCGTGCGGTGGTGGATCGGAAGAGATGAGTTTTTCCTCATCTATATATTATTTTATCCCCCTGCAGTGGTGGATCTGAAGAGCTAAGTTTTTCCTCAGCTATATGTTATTTTATCCCTGTGCAGTGGTGGATCAGAAGAGCTGAGTTTTTCCTCAGCTATATATTATTTTATCCCCAGTTGGCAAAAGATTAGCAGAACTGAGTTTTACATCAACTATGCATTCTTTCTTTATCCTCGCACAGAGTGAAGTAAAGGAGCTAGAGGAATTGAGGCCTCACATAGCAGGGAGAGGGCTAGAAGGAGAGATAAGTTAGGAAAAATATTGGCGGAAGCTTGCAACGAAGAAGTTCTTTGATGAAGAAAAGCTACATAATACAACTTCCCTAAAAGAAGAAAATAACAGATGAAGCCCCGGTTCAAAGGGGATTCTGATTCTCTCGAGGAGAATCTTGAAGGAGTTTCTTTGCGTGGTGGGGTTGGCGTAACAGCTACGGAGTAAGATTCTTTGTAGGAATGTGCTTGACAAGTTTTTAGAACCTTTGCCAGTTGTTGACGTAGAGCGTAATTACTGGTGGAAGTCACCCTCAAGCGCCGCTGTAGATCCTGAACTCACTCTTCCAGATCTGCAATATAATGTTGCTCTTCAGTTTGCCCCTCCACCGGAGGAGAGATGCTATCCTGTTCAGATACAGGCTCCATGGCGCAAGGGGAAGGAGGAAGAAACGGATGCCAATCAAATGGTAGTTGGGGGTTTTTATAGATGTGGAAGAAGGATATCTATTGGCCCTCGGGGAAGGTAAAAGTAATAAATGCAAATAAAGAAGGGAAAGCATAAAGACAGTAGCTGGGAGTTGTTGAATGCAGTAATTCCGGAGGAATGGTTCGAGTTCCACGAAAGTGGGGAGCTGGCAGAGGACTCCTCTGGAGGGGGAGGCATCAAAATGACTCTGTATAGGTCACCTTGAGCCGGAGGTACAACGGGTGGAGCTTCGGCATAAGGGGGCGGAGGAATCTCAGCTGGAGGGACTGGAATGAAAGCTAAGGTCGTTGGAAGAGGAGGAAGTTCAGCAGAGACTCGGGGATCTCCCACTGTATATTCTCATGTCATGGGGGGGGGGGGGGGGAGGGGGTTCCAAACCCAGTTGCGGAAAGAAGGAAAAGGGGCTCGGAAGGACCTCCCCATATTGGGAGTCTGGGCACTAGTCGATGCCGGAGGAGGAAGAGGACGGAAGGCCGAAGTCGCAGTAGATCGTGTGGCAGATTCTTCGATGGTTTCTATAACTAGGTTGTGTAACTCGAAAGAATCAGAGTCTGAAGATATATCAATGGGATGTTCCGCGGAAGCCATAAAAGTAGGATAGAAGGTAGAGGGCGTTCGCAGTGACCATTTATAATCGAGAGAGGAGGAGTCACGTTTGTCCTTGGGAAGGGAGAGAAGATGAAAGGACAAATGGAATAATGGCATCAGCATGGGAAACCATCGAGATGTCAATTCCCAAGCAGCCAATTATCTCGAGAAGATAAAGGGGCAAAATGGGTTAATTTTTGCCGAGCCAAAAATTGGTTCTAGCAAGAGGAAGATAAAGCCCCAGGATGGCCCGAGCGGATTCCCGGGCGGAAAATATTGTCAGTCAACCAATACCATGGAAGGCAGAGAATATGCAGCAATTTCTAGAAGAAGAATAGTCTTAAGATTTCCAATCCATGCCAATGCGTACACAAGAAGCAATACAAGGCATTGCAATCTCAAGCAGTCTTTAATAGCGGGAAATTAGTTAATACAAATTACAATTCAAAAAGCTCAGGAGGACATCTAGCAAGAGCTACTTCAGGGTCTAAGTAGCTTGTATCAGTGCCTGGAGAAGGGTGATCTTGTTCGGCGTTTAGGGAGGAGGACCCGTCGAAGCCTAGCATAAACAATTCTACGCCCTTTTGTATATATCGTGTCTTCAGATCCGCCTCCTGCTCCTTGGATTGGGCTTGGCAAGCGGCTAATTGGGCTTGACATGCGGCTAATTGGGCAGCCAATGCATCCCTCTCTTGTGCCGCCGTCACCGCCTGATGACCCAGGGAAGATAGGGCCTTAGTATATTCCCTCTGGAGTTCTTGGTGCTGCTGGGTCACCGAAGTCAGTATTTTAGGAAAAGTGGCTACAATTGAAGAGAGCTTTTTACACTTCTCTAGGCATGATTTCTGAGCAGCTTCCCAAGCTTGACGCTCTTGTTGAAGTTGGAGAATAGTGGCCGAGAAGTCAGCAGTCTGAATATATGCATCCGCGAGCTGCCTTTTATACCCGTTCAGTTCATGGGTAAGGAGGTCAACCTGCTGAAGTTGGCTAGATTGCAGAAATAGCTGGTGCTGGAGGTCTTCATTCTTTCTTTGAAGCTCCTCTTTTTCATTCTGCGCTAGTGCCAGTCGAGTCATTGAATTTTCACATTGGGCGATCAGATTAGTTTCCCTCTGCTCACCCTCCTTCAGCTGGTGCGCAAGCTTCTTTTGATGGGCCAGGGAAGCAAAATGACGAGTCTCCATATTGGATTGGTAGTTGGCCAGACGGGGTGTCGTCTTATTATAGGTGACCGATAACAGAGGAGGAGGGCAAATGTTACGAAGAGTAAGCATTGATATGCGCGTACTAAAGATAAAGAAGAAAGGAACTTACATCGGCCAAAAGTTTGCCCATATGATCATAGGGACCTTGTACGCTAGACTGGTTGAAGAATTTCACTTCTCCTAGATGACGAATCTTGAGAGAGGCTTCCAGAGTGACTAGTGAAGGGTTCGAAAGGGGAAGATCTCCCCCCCCCCCCCCCCAAAGGAGGGGAGGTATCCATAATCCGAGAGGGAACAGGAGAAGAAGGTATGTCAGTAGGAATATTCACAGGGAAAGAGTCAGTTGGGGAATAAGTTTGTGGGTTGGGTTGAATAGGGGATGAAATGGGAGAATGAGAAGGAGAAGCTTCCCCTTAAGGGGAAGAGGGTGGGATAGCTAATGTAGTATCTTCCACCCTGGGTTCATAGATGACCAGGCACTGGTGCTTCTTCAATTTTGAGGGGGACGGTAAGGGAGAAGAATGGGAGGAAGAAGATACAGGAATCAAAGAAGAACTAGAGACGCCTTCCTGGGCAGGGCGCAATTTCTTACGAGGCGAAGAAGGAGCTGCTTTAGATTTGCCTTTGCTTCGCTTCTTAGAAGTCTTCTTCTTTGCAGCAGCAATCTCCTCACCTTTTAAGATGGCGTGCTGCATCAGATTATCTACAAAGTCTGTTGTTAGAAGATAGGCTGGCCCAAAAAGTTGGTTGCACCAAAGTATGAACAACATCCTACCTATGGCGTCCGGGTCAGTTAATGGAAAAGGGGACAACCCATGGCGACTGAAGAGGGGAGGTTTCATCAGATGGTCTGAGCTGTAATGAGATTCTCTTAACACTCTATAAACCTCGGAAAAGTGACATTGAGTCCTAATTTTGCGGAAAGGGGGTAACTCCGGAAGATCTAGCTTTCAGGTATCCAAATAGGGGAGGAGCGTTGGAAGTTGAGCAAAGAAATAGAGTGCTTCCCATCCTTTGTAAGAAGATGACATGTTCACTGAAAATTGGCAATCCGAGCGGCTGGAAAGATAGAAAAGACCCTCAGAAGATTTCAATTGGAAGAAACAATGAAATAGTTGGGGAGACAAAGGAAGACCTAAGTGTCGAAATACTATGATGGCCCCTGATAATATGCGGAAGGAATTGGGAGTGAACTGATTGACGGACAATTTATAGAAGTCCAGAATTTCTAGGTAGGAAGGAGGGATGGGCAAATATAAACCATTGAGTAGTTGTTCGGAAAAGAAGCAATGCCAACCCAGAGGAGGAAGATGTGGTCGGTAAGAGGTGGTGTTGAAATGGCAAAGCATGGAGGGGTCTATGTATTGGCGCCTAAGGTTGAAGAAATAGTGCTTGCTATCTAGCTGAGTGATGGTGTGTTCATACCAGGGGGCTCGGGTCAGATCCTTTAGGGTCATAGGTGTGGAAGAAGGAGGAACACTTACTTGAAAATCGAAGAGAGAATGGTTGCAAGAGAAGGGGCTAGGGCGCCTGACCACCGTCGGAAAAATCGCTGGAAGGGGAAGGGGAAAAGACTGGATTGTTGGGCACGTTAAGTTATGTATAAAAGGGGAAGACAGAGATTTATATAGGGTTTTGTGACTTTTCGACTACCTAAGAGAAAAAGAAAAGTGGGGCCCATTAAGCCGCTCCGAGCATATGAGGTAAGGAAATGGGAAAAGGTAAATTTGAATTGGTGAGGAAAGGGTGAATTAGAAGCCTTATATACTTAGAAAGTCAAGCTTATGACTTCGCTTGACTATTTTTAGGGGTTAGCTAATGATACTGCTGTTATCTTTTCTCATAAGTAAGGCGACAAAAGACCCGTGCGTAGAGCACTGTCCGAACCAAATAGCTGGTTCGGCGGAATAAGTCTGAGAAGAACGGTTCGGGCGCATAAGTTGGAGAAAGTGGCTCGGGAGGACGGTTCAAGGGGGTTGGCACGATCGAACAAATTCGGAGATTGGTTTGATACGAGAATGAGAGGAATCGGCTCGGTCGAACGGGCCTGTAGGTGATTCGGTACGGGAAGGATAGAAGTTGGTCCGGGTTATCGAAAAAGTCTAAGAGCTACACTACACGTGAGTGGTAGGTCTAGACTAGCTTTACAGAAGGTAAGTAGGTGAAAAGGATGGGCTAAAATATTTCCCAAAATATAGATAAGAAGTTTATTACACAATAAATGGGGACCCCGCATAATATTCAGAGGAGCCTTCGCTCCTCGTGTCTGTAACAAAATGATTCTCCAGATAAACAAGGTGACCACGTGTACGATGGAGGAGGTTCGTGGTGCAACAGCTAGCCAGAGGAAGGGGAGAAAGATAAAAGGGAGAAGAAGGGCAAGAAGAAGAGGATCCGCACTTTTCCAAGAGCAAGAGACAAAGGCGCACTCGGAGGGGAGAGCAACTACATTGCCGGAGAAGGAGACAAGGAGATTAGTGAGCTCCATTCTTTCGATATTTGGTGTACTAAGCTAAACTGTAAGAGGTTTTCTCCTTCACCTCCGGAAGTTTTTTTCGCAAAGGAGGAAGTTCATAGTGAAAGTGTTTTGGCACTGTAGCTCGTAGGAGAGCTCACCCCCGTGGAGTAGGAATTCTCATTCTGAACCACGTTACGTCTTGTGTCTCTGTTCTTTACTTGTGTTGTGTGCATTTTTTCTTCTTCACACTTCATTACTGTTGTGGCCGGAGAGAACCCCCAAGCTTTCCCCACGCTCCTCGGCGTGGAAAGGAAGCTAGAAAATTCTTCTACGACTGCATCACATACTATCCAATTGAAATTACAAGTACATGGTCATAAAATATACACCCTATAAAAATACAAAATAAATTTCAAAGATTATCATCATCATTTAAACTTATAGAGATTAGGTAAATATCATCATCTCTTTTTTTTTCATGCTTAGATTTTTTTTAGTATAAAAAAAATAAACAGGTTTAATGGATTTAGAAGACGACATTAATTTGACACGAAATTTTCACATGTCTAACAAATAGACACGAAATAAATATGAATCTAAAAATGTAAATTATAATCGATTGGAAGAGTTGGATAAGCAATGCTAACTACATTTAAAAAAAAAAAAAAGTAATGGCATCCAGTGGGGACAGAATCAAACGCGGAAGGAAGAGTAGGAGGGAAGAGAAGAAATCTGGAACTTTAATTCGGTCAAAAAATTTGTAAACAATTCCCGTCAACTATTTATAGTTCCCTGATCCCATTTTTTTATCTTTATATTTTTTTTTCTATAATTTTAAAATATCCATATTAATATCATGCATTTCGCACGAGGATCGGATAAATGTTAATTAATTGATCTCTCGGTCTATAAAATAAGCACTTTGTCCAAGGCAGTGTTTGTGCCTGGTTAAGAGGAAGAAATGGAAGGGAAGGAAGAGGACGTGAGCTTAAGAGACATCAATTTCTCAGAGACGCAGCCTATACGGACGGCCACTCAGGCTGACAAGCACTACGCAGAGCCACCGCCAGCTCCCCTGCTTGGTCCCGCCGAGCTCAGCTCATGGTCGTCCTTCTACAGGGCAAGGATCGCTGAGTTCACGGTCACCTTCCTCTTCCTCTACATCACCATCCTCACTGTCACGGGGGTGGTCAAGTCCAGCTCCAGCTGCTCCAGTGCCAGCTGGGCCCTTGGCGGCATGATTTTTGCCTTGGCCTACTGCACCGACGGCATCTCAAGTGATCACAACACATTTCAACGTAAACAAGCTGCAGTTTGACTATAAAATGTTTTGTCGTTATTGTTATCGTCGTTGTCTTTTTCAGGTGGATACATCAATCCCGCGGCGACCGTAGGGCTGTTCCTAGCGAGGAAACTATCCCTGGCCAGGGCCCTGTTCTACATCGTCATGCAGTGCTTGGGTGTCATCGGCGGTGCAGCCGTTGTGAAGGGGCTCCAGAAGAAGGTGTATGAGAACAATGGAGGTGGCTACACCAAGGGTAATGGCCTGGGCGCAGAGCTTCTCGGCACCTTCGTCCTTGTCTACATTGTCATCTCTGCCACCGATGCCAAGAGGAGTGCCAGGGAGTCTCGTGTTCCTGTAAGCCGATTAATTTCTTCCTTAATCGGTGCACATATTTTGTGTGATCTCGTGGATTTCTAATCCAGAAAAATATGCAGATCCTTGACCACTTGTCGATAGGCTTTACCATCTTCCTGATTCATCTGCCAACCATCCCCATCTCCGGAACTAGCATCAATCCTGCGAGGAGCCTTGGAGCTGCAATTATATATAACATGGAGCATGCCTGGGATGACCATGTAAGCCTAACCACATGAACTAATTTTAGTTTAGCTCGAGTTATGATTAAACACAACTATTTGACTGTTTTCAGTGGATTTTCATGGTTGGACCCTTCATTGGAGCTGCTCTGGCTGCTTTGTGCTACCAGATATTGATCAAGAGCAGAGCCTGAGATTCTCCTACTGACGATGCTGTGACTTCTGCTTGGTCCCTCTCACATGTAGAATTTACTATAATTTACATTATTTATAAGGCTTTAAATAAAAACTACAAAATAAATTTACAGTGAGTTCGAGATTCATCGAATCTTGAAATTGTCAACGATGAATTCTTCGAGAAGAAGATCTTTCAATTTGAAGTTTGTTGATACTGTTGTTACCTCTTCTCTGTGAACTGGATAAGAGAGCTCGCGTACAAGGTACTATCCGAACCAAATAATCGGTTCGGCAAAGAAGGAAAGGGAGAATGGTTCGGGCGCAACCGTATGGGACAGTTGGAATGGGAGGACAAGTCGAGGTAATTGGCACGGCGAAGCGATGGCGGAAATCACTTCGATATGAGATGAACGAGAATCGATTCGGCCTATTAGACCCAGAAATAGATGGGGCAGATGAGAACCGGTTCGGCCTACCCAGCCCGGAAATAGTTTGGTGTGGGAAAAAGAGGAGTTGGTTCGGGCCGCTGGGAAGAGCCTAAGGGTTACGCCACACGTGAGCCATAAGTTTAGGTTAGTTTTGTCGAAGACAAATGGGTGAAAGGGATAGGCTAGCATATTTCCCGAAATGAAGATAAGAAGTTGTTACACAACAGAAGGGGGGCCCCCACATAATATTCCGAGGAGCCTTCGCTCCTCGTGTCTATAACAGAATGATTCTCTAGGTGGGAGTGGTGGCCACGTGTACGATGGGGAAAGCGTGCGATGCAGCAACTGATCAGAGGAGGAGAATAAAAGGGAGAAGCAGGACAAAAGTAGAGGGATCCGCATTATTCCAACTAGCAAGAGACGAAGGCACAGGGAGAAAGAAGAGAGCAACCACTTCACCGGAGAATGAGAGAAGGAGAGTGGTGATCTCTATTTTTCTTGTATTGTTTCTTGTATCTTGACCTAATTTGTAAGAGGTTTTCTCCTCCACCTCCGGAAGTTCTTTCCGTGAAGGAGGACGTTCATAGTGAAAGTGATTTGGCACAGCAGCCGGTGAGAGAGCTCACCTCCGTGGAGTAGGAATCCTTATTCCGAACCACGTTACATTCTATGTCTTGGTTTGCTGCTTGGGCTGGCTTGCGTGTCTTTACTTCACGTTTTCATTTTACTGTTGCGGCCGGAGAAAACCCCCTAAGCTTCCTTCGCGCTCCATCGCGTTGAAAGAAAGTCAACAGATCTTCTTCCCTGTCACCGCATCAGTTGGCGCCGTCTGTGGGAACATACTTGAGCGAGACGTAGAGATACAGCCAGAAGAGATACAACACCCAGTAGCCTCCGCTGCGGAGGAAAATCTCATTACGATACTGCCATTACAACTAAGAGTCATGGTGGACAACGCCGTGGCTGGGGCCCTTACCAGAGAAAGAAGGCGGATAGGGTACCTTTACTCTCATTCTGGAGAACCTTCCTCTCGTGGACCGCCACCAGAAATGCCCCCTCCCCCTCGTACAACTACTAACATTAAAGTATTGCCTGGAGAAGGGCTAGGGGGGCGAGTACATCAGACTACTGCGCCCTTAACTCAAAATTGAAGAGAGGAGCAGGGCGAAAGTCGGTCAACTAGGGCTCCAGAGATCTACGAGCCCAACTCTTTCACCATGGACATTCTTTCTGAAATCCCACCGTCATACTTCAGGAATCCCCAAGTAGACAAGTACGACGACACAACAGATCGGGAAGAACACCTATCGCAATTTGCTGGAGCGACCTTGCTCCACTGCTATACTGACGCCCTCAAGTGCCGAGTCTTCCGGACCACCTTAACCGGTTCGGCACAAAAATAGTTTAATACCCTGTCCCCGGGGTCTGTTACTTGTTTTGCCGATTTTCAGGGGATGTTCCGCCAAGAGTTCGCCAGCTACAAAGCGTACAAGCACGATGCCTCCATCATGCTGCATATTACGCAGGGGACCTCAGAATCACTCAGAGGGTATCTTCATCGGTTCACTTCCACCGCCAGAAGCATCCCTTCAACAAGATCAAATGCTTTTAGAGTAGTCATCCCGCACGGGCTGAGGGAGGGCCCCTTCCTCAGCTCACTTTTGAGGAAGCCCGCTAACAGCTACGAGGAGTTGTTAAGCCGTGCGAAGAAGTATATCAACGAGGAAGAAGGGCTGAAAGTGCAGAGAGCCGAACGAGCCTCCGTGATAGTCCCTGCCGAAAGAAATTGCCCCTCAACCCCTCAAGCACCTCCCAGGCAGGGATATGCACGACCTCTCCTACTGGGGCGCTCGCCCCGCGTAACCATTGCAGATCATGGCTGCCGATGCAGTTCCTCCCCCGAGGACTTGGAAGGAGCAGGAGATGGAATTCTACGACCAGTAAGGCCTATTATAGCGACCCACGGGGTACAGGGGAGTACCTCGCAACTCTCCCGCCCCATTCTTCTGCCAGTACCACATGGATTACGACCATGCTAGCGGCCGATGTTTCAAATTACAAGAGGAACTGGAGCGCCTCCGAGCCGCTTATCCACAACTGCGACCTCAGACTGGAGGACTGGTACGGTGAGGCCAATGACCCAATGTGGCTCATCCAAGGCCATATAACCAACCACCGCAAGTTACTTTCTCTCCGGACCCTCAAACTCCAACCCCGGAGGGTATTTCACAAGGGGGCCTATCAGGTGAGGGCCCATCATCCGATATGAATAACGCCCCCACACGGGGGGTCATTCACGTTATTGTAGGAGGACCCACTGATGGGAATTCCAATCGGGCATGAAAATCATACGCCCGTCTCATGGAGAGCTTGGCTATTGTCACCAATCAGGCTGTCCAAATAGCGCCGCCGGTTTCATTTGGACCGGAAGATCTCCGAGGCATTCTACTGCCTCACACGAATGCCTTGGTGATCCGTATTTCCCTGAGAAACTATGAAGTGGCTAGGGTATTAGTTGATTCGGGGAGTTCTGTCAACATCCTTTTCCAGGAAGCCTATGGACAGATGCAGCTGGGAAATGCCCAGCTAGAAGATGTGGCCACACCCCTCTTCGGATTTGCAGGACATGTGGTCCATCCCACAGGGTAGATTTCATTGCACCTGACTCTGGGCATGAAGCCCAGCCAAAAAACCAGTATAATCCCCTTTCTCATTGTGGACGCTCCGTCAACCTATAATGCAATTCTTGGTCGCCCTTTCCTTTCCATTTTTCAGGCGGTGGCTTCGCCGTATCACCAAAAGGTGAAATTTCCAGTCAGGCAGCTGATTGGGGAAGTCAGAGGCGAGCAGAAGGCTACAAGAAGCTGCTACGTACAAATGGTTCGGGATGACCAGAAAAAATCCCGAACCGATGACCTCAAGGGGAAGGCCATCGTGATCTCTGATGTCTGCATGCTGGAAGAATCTCCTCCCAAGGTGGACAAGATAGAGGAAGGAGAGTTGGTGGAGATAGCTCCCGGAAAGGCCACTCGGGTGGCACAGCAGCTGAAGGCCAAGGAGGAGTTGGTGGCCTGTCTAAAGAAGAACGAAGACATCTTCGCGGGAGATGTGCATGACCTTACGGGAATCGACCCTCGCGTTGTTGAACATCACCTCAACATCACCAGAGGAGTCCGACCCGTCCAACAGAAGCGGTGACATTTTGGACCCGAGAAGGACAAGGTGATAGCCGAAGAAGTAGAAAAATTATTAAAAGTGGGTCATGTGAAAGAAATTCAATTCCCCGAGTGGGTCTCTAATGTAGTATTGGTCCCCAAGCCTTCTGGGCAGTGAAGGATGTGTATTGACTTCCGCAACTTATATAAAGCGTGCCCTAAAGACTGCTACCCCTTGCCTTGTATTGATCAGTTGGTGGATTCTACGGTAGGGTATGAGGTCGTGTCCTTAATGGATGCTTACCAAGGATATCATCAGATACCACTAGCCAAAGAAGATCAAAAGAGGGTTAGTTTTGTAATGGCAGGAGGGTTATATGCTTATGTGGTAATGCCCTTTGGCCTAAAAAATGCGGGGGCTACATACCAGCGGCTCATGGATAAGATATTTGTAGAGCAAAAATGGAAAAATATGGAGATTTATGTGGACGATATCCTGGTCAAATCAAAAACCACTCGGGATTTGGTTAAGGACCTAAACAAAACTTTTGCTACCTTGAGGCGGTATAACATGAAGCTGAATCCTAAAAAATGTCTGTTCGGAGTGAAGAGCGGGAAATTCTTGGGATATATAGTAACTAAGAAGGGACTGTAGGCTAACCCAGAGAAAGTGCAAGCATTATGCAATATGAAGTCCCCCACTAATTTGTGAGAGACTCAAAAACTAGTAGGGAGAATTGTTTCTTTGTCTCGATTTATAGCTCGATCGACGAATAAAGGGCTACCTTTCTTCAAGATTTTGCACAAAGCTACTAAATTTCAATGGGACAATCAATGCAAGTAGGCTTTCCAAGAGTTGAAGAAGTATCTAGCTGGACTTCCGCTATTAGCCAAGCCAGTGGCGGGAGAGCCATTGTGGATGTATTTAGCCTTCTCAGAGGGGGCTATTAGTTCAGTTTTGTTGAAGCAAGAAGGCTCTCATCAACAACCTATTTATTATACCAGTCATATTCTAAAAGGGGTTGAATCACGTTACACAGAGTTGGAGAAGTTAGCATATATTCTAGTCTTGACAGCCCACAAGTTGAGGTCATACTTTCTAACTCACCCTATCACTGTCTTGACTCACAGTGAATTGGGTAAGGTGGTTACTGAGCCTAATTTTTTTGGGAGATTAGTTAAATGGATAGTAGAACTAAGCGAATATGACATTCACTACCAACTCCGAACCGTTATCAAGGCTCAGGCTCTCGCTGATTTTTTGGCTGAAGTACCTGTTGGTTCAGAAAATAGCTCGTCGACAAAAGAAGAAGGATCGGATGCATGGAATATATTTGTGGATGGCTCTTCTGGGTCTGCAGGTAGCGGGGTGAGAGTCCTATTGATATCCCCTGAGAAAGAGGAGACTCGCATATGTTAGGATCTTTGTAATGGCTAGAGGGGGGGGGGGTGATTAGCCTTTCTTCGTTTCTACAAAATATGTTAGCGGAAGCAATACAAATACAAATGTAAATAAGAATACGAAATAAGAAAACAATGCTAACACCCGATGTACGTGGTTCGGAGATGACACTCCTACTCCACGGTAATCCGTAAGGTGGATTAGCCCTAGCCAATCTTCACTAAAACCTCCTTTGGATGAACCAAGGTGGAGAAACCTTGTCTTACAATGCACTCCTCTTCTTTACAATGATGGAAGATTAAGATTAGAGAAGAGGAGGTTTAGAATCATAAAAACACTTGGAGAAAGCTTGGTGAGCACAGGGGTGTAGCTAGGAATGAGAGCACTAGCTTCACCAAGCTCCCCAAGGCCCCTTCTTATAGAAGAGGGGCTGTTTTTCCCGTTGGGCTTTGATCAGTCGACTGATGATTACCATCAGTCGACTGCTGTCAAAGATAACGACTTCTGACAAAGCGAATCCGCGGGGATTCGAAGCCGTCATTTCCAATGGGAGGCCTATCAGTCGACTGATCCCTCTATCAGTCGACTGATGGAGTGATCAAAGTTGCGATCAGTGAGGCGCATCCGTGAAGAATTTTCCTCGATCGGTTGACTCGCGCTTTGGCGATCGGTGATCGCAACATCGATCATCGCCATGACTAAGGCGATCGATCATCGTGGTTTTACGACTCGATCGAAACGCTTGACCTATAACGCCTCGCCTCTTCCGCATCAATGTCCGGAGGGGTGGCGCGTGACGCGACCGTACATACTTACATTACATACAGCGGAAGACTTTATGCATACTTCTTAATTCTTACAGCGGAAGACTTTAGACATTTTTTTCTTTTAAAAAATAAACATGCATTGACATATATATATATATATATATATATATATATACTTCTTCTTCTTCACATAGAGCATGCATCATAGCATATATAAATACTTCTTCTTACTTCTTCTTTACTTCTTCTTATTAGCATAGAACATGCATCATAACATAGATAGGTACTTAGTGCTTAGTTCAAGTTCTTAAACGACACCATCATAAGCAGGCATAATAAGGACATCCATAGACATCATCATCATAGGTAAACACATATATATGTAGACTAACGGATCTTCTCCACCATGCCACTACCACACACATTTGGCCCCTCCTGCTGCTCCCATTAGTTTATCCATCCCTTACCCTTATCTGCAGTACGAGGGAAAGATAAACTATAAGCACATAGGCTTAGTAAGATCCTGTCCTACTCACAAAAACCATACATCGACATTAATCATGACATGTAGCATTCATAACATATAAGCGATATAATGTGTAACATACATGGCATCATCAACTTAACATGTAGCATAAGTAACATAAGTAGATATAACATGTATCATCCATAACTTAGCGGCATAACATGAATATATGCTTAACCAACATAACATGCATCGTATGTAACTTAGTAACATAAACATCATAGCATATCCTCAAACATAACAGGTAACGTATATAACATAAGCATGTAAACATTCCTAACATATCATCAAACATAACATGTAAACATAGCATCATATCATATCATCAAACATAACATGTAACGTATATAACATAAGCATGTAGACATAACAATCAGCAGGTAAACATATGCAGGATGCTTTGAAAATATATATTTTAGGTACGTAAACATAAATCTCAACATATTTGGGCCCGGCATTGTACCACTTCTTCATTATCATAGCGCGCATCCCTAAATAGGCCCGAGGTAGCAAGTCTCGAACCTAATAGGTTTCTAGGCCCGAGTCTTATTCCATCGACCTAGGGGCAATCGTCATAGCGTAGAAGCCCATCCTAGGCCCGAGTCTTATTCCATCGACCTAAGGCATCTTGGAGCCCATCCCGTACTAGGCCCGAATCTTATTCCATCGACCTAGGGGCAATCATACATAGAAGCCCATCCTAGGCCCGAGTCTTATTCCATCGACCTAGGGCATCTTAGGAGCCCATACCTTCTTCGACCTTGTTAAGGTCTTGGTACAAGCCATGCAGAAGGTAAAATACTTATATGCTTATTTGTACAACATAGCTTATTTCATTAACATAGCATGACATACTTCATTTCATAACACATCATGCTTCATTTCATTAACATAGCATAGCATACTTCATTTCATAACGCATCATGCTTCATTGCATTAACATAGCATAGCATACTTCATTTCATAACACATCATGCTTCATTTAATTAACATAGCATAGCATACTTCATTTCATAACACATCATACTTCATTGCATTAACATAGCATAGCATACTTCATTTCATATCACATCTTAGATATCACAATACACATAAGGCATGGCATAAGGCATGGCATCAAAGTAAGTAAATGCTAAACTATAACATGTTATCCTCATTTAGCATCATTTAATATCATAAGTCAACATGGATTCACCCAACATAAAACACATGTTAACCTAATTCATCACAACAACTTCATATGCATATAGAACATGAATTAGACTTCATCTAATCACCTAAAGTTTATGGTGGCCGAATGGTCCATGTAGGCCTTTTAGGGTTAGCCTTTAACCTAATTCATTAAACATAACAACAACATCATAACCCTACAAAACATGGATTGAAACCTCATTGGGTCATCAACATCTAGGGATGGCCGAATGGTCCTTGTTGGCCTTTGGGTTTAACTTTTGACCTAATCCATTTTAAACCTTAACATCATCTTATAGTTACAAAAAAAAACATAGCATATAACTTCATGGAAACCCTAAATCATGGCTTGGCCGAATAGGCTTTAGTGGTTACTAGGGTTAACCTTTAACCTAAACCCTTTTTCCATCCTAACATCATCATCTAGTTACTAAACATAGCATATAACTTCATGGAAACCCTAAATCATGGCTTGGCTTTAGTGGTTACTAGGGTTAACCTTTAACCTAAACCCTTTTTCCATCCTAACATCTTCATCTAGTTACTAGACATAGCATATAACTTCATGGAAACCCTAAATCATAGGTTGGCCGAATGAACCTTAGTGGCTATTAGGGTCAACTTTGGTCCTAATCCATTTTAAACCTTAACATCATCATATAGTTACAAAAAAACATAGCATATAACTTCATGGAAACCCTAAATCATGGCTTGGCCGAATAGGCTTTAGTGGTTATTAGGGTTAGCCTTTAACCCAAACCCTCTTTCCATCCTAACATCATCATCTAGTTACTAAACATACCATATAACTTCATGGAAACCCTAAATCATGGCTTGGCCGATTAGGCTTTAGTGGTTATTAGGGTTAGCCTTTAACCCAAACCCTCTTTCCATCCTAACATCATCATCTAGTCACTAACAACATCTTCTTCTTACAAACATGATATAGACTTTCAATCAAACACCCAAACTTCATTTTGGCCGAATATGTCATATGGGTTTCTTTTACAAAATAGCAATCGAAGCTACTCGTATGCAGGTGAGGGATACTTACATCCTTTGCTTTGCTTGTAGTGTGAAGAAGATAACCTAACACAAAACCTAGCCCTTTCTTCTTGCTTGGAGGAGTTTCGGCCAAGGGGTGGAGAAGGAGCTTGATTTCGGTGAGAAGAAGAAGAAGAAGAGAGGAAGTGGCAAATTAGGACTTTCCCTCTTCTTTATAAAGGGAGGAAGAGAAGTTTCTCTTCTCTTCTTCCATGCCTCTTCATTTACCTTTATCTCACTTATCTATAATCCCCCCCCTTCATCTAATGATAATATCCTATTGGGCTTCTGGTTAGTGGGTGCATCTATAGGGTTTGGTTATCTCTAGAGGTTTGGAGTTCAATTCCTAGGTCTTGCATCCATTTTTGGCTTATTTTCTTTTGTTTTGGAAAAAGGCTCACCCAAGGCCCATGATCATCAAGCCAAAAATTCCTGTAAAATTTCTAGGAATTTTATGGGCGTTACAATCCTTCATACCTTTTAAAAGTTTCGTCCTCGAAACTTAGAACAATTGTGGGTACTTCTGCTTCATGTCCTCCTCGCGTTCCCAGGTAGCTTCCTCGTACCGTTGATTCTGCCACAGGACCTTTACTAAGGGCACCTCTTTGTTCCTTAGCCTCTTGATTTCTCGGTCTAGTATTTGGATAGGCCGACTTTCAATACTCAGGTCCTCTTGAACTTATCATTTGTGGCTCGATCACTTGGTCCGTCTTGGAAATGCATTTCTTGAGCACGAGACATGGAACACGTTGTGAATAAGCGACAGCATCTCTTGAGGCGGCTCTAGCTTGTAAGCTACCTTGCCAATCCTCTGCGCAATATCGGATACGGTCCCACGTAGCGTGGACTCGGTTTACCCTTCCTTCGAATCTCATCACTCCTTCATAGAGCCACTTTGAGGAATACTAGGTCCCCAACTTCAATTCTAACGGTCACGCCAGATATCCGCATAGCTCTTTGTTTGCCTGAGCAGCTTCAATTCTTCCGACGGATGATGTTCAGATAGCTCGTGGTGTCGCCGATGAAATCCGCCGAGTCCCATCCTCTTCTTTTCACCACCCTCGTACTCAAAGATATGGGAGATCTACATTTCCTCCCGTGATAGAGCCTCGAGGGTGCCATTCCAATAGTAGCTGTAGCTATACTCCAAACATAAGTATCGCACTACCTTTGAAATCCAGGGCGCAGACTCGTAACATATCCTCCAGTACTTGATTTACTCTTTCGGTCTGTCCATCCGTCTGGGGATGGAAGGCAGTACTGAACAATAGCTTCGTGCCTAGGGCCTTTTGAACACATTCCCAAATCTCTGTCAGAAATGATGGTCTTAGGAATTCCATGTAGTATGATAATTTCCCTAGCATATAACTGAGCCAGTTGCTCCGTCGAATAGGTCATCTTGATTGCTAAGAAATGGGCGGACTTCGTCAATCTGTCCACAATTACCCATATAGCGTCATAATCGTTTGTCGTCTTGGGCAATCCTGAGATGAAATCCATAGAAATGTCCTCCCATTTCCATTTTGGAATCTGGATCGGCTGCAGTGTTCCTCCAGGTCTCTGGTGTTCTGCCTTAACCCTCTGGGCAGTCAGCAAGACGACATCGAGCCACATCTCTTTTCATTCCGAAACACCAGAACTTTCATTTTAGGTCTTGGTACATCTTGGTGGTTCCAGGATGCATCGCATAAGGAGTTCTGTGAGCTTCCTCAAATATCTCCTTCCGCAATTCTGGATCGTCGGGAATACACAAGCGATCCCGGAGGTCGAGTACTCCACTATCGAGATCCAAAACTCGTCCCTTTCCTTCTAAGACCTCTTGCTTGATCCTCAAGGCTTGGGTCACGGGCTTGCTTTTCCAAGATATCATCGAACAAAGACGGGTGTTATCGCTATGGTTGAGAGCTGTCCGGAGATGATTTCAACCCCGTAACGCATAATCTCTTTTTCTAAGGGTCGAGGTAACACTGATAGAGGCATCAAGGTGGCGCAGGACTTCCTGCTGAGTGCATCCGCCACCTTGTTAGCTTTTCCTGGATGGTAGAGAATCTCGCAGTCATAATCCTGATTTGTGTTCGAGCCATCCGCTACTGCCTCATGTTCAGTCCTTCAGGTGAAGAAATATTTGACTGTGGTCCAGATAGAGATCCTACACTGAGCTCCATAGAGATAATGCCTCCATGTTTTGAGAGCAAAGACCACGGCCGCTAGCTCTAAATCATAGGTGGGATAATTCCTTTCGTGTTCCTTGAGTTGCCTAGAGGCGTAGGCAATGACCTTGCCATTCTGCATAAGTACAGCTCCGAGTCCCAACTTGGAAGTGTCACTGTACATGTCGAAGCCTTCATCACTATCCGGAAGAGCAAGGATTGGAGCGCTGGTCAGTCTCCTTTTTAATTCTGTGAAACTCCTCTCGCAGGCGTCCGTCCACTCATATTTCTTGTTCTTTCTGGTGAGGACTGTCATAGGGGCGGCAATCCCGGAGAAGTTCTCTACAAACTTTCGGTAGTAGCTTGCTAGCCCAAGAAAGCTTCTGATTTCGCTGGCATTCTTCGGTCGGTTCCAGTTACTCACGGCTTCAATCTTTATTGGGTCTACCATCACTCCGTGCTTGGATATCACGTGACCCAAAAATGATACTCGTTCGCCGTAACTCGTGATTTGGAGAACTTTGCGAATAGTCGCTTTTCCCGAAGAATCGAATACCACGCTCAGTGTTCTCGCATGCTCCTCGGGGTTCTCGAATATATTAGTATGTCGTCTATGAAGACGATCACAAACTTGTCGAGGAATGCCGAGAATACCCGATTCATCAAATCCATGAACAGGGCAGGTGCATTCGTCACTCCGAAGGGCATAACTACGAACTCGTAATGCCCATACCTTGTCCGGAAGGCCGTCTTTGGTATATCATCCGGTTTTACTTTTACTTGATGATAGCGGACCTCAGTCAATCTTAGAGAAGACGGGCGGCACCTTTTAGTTGGTCGAACAGTCATCAATCCGCATGTAAAGGATACCGGTTCTTGATCGTCACATTGTTCGGTAGTAGTCTGCACATTCGATAGACCCATCTTTCTTCTTCACCAACAAAGACTGAGCTCCCCATGGAGAGCGACTTGGGCTAATAAGTCCCTTGTCGAGTAACTCCGTAGCGCCCCCGAAGTTCCTTTAATTCAGCCGGCGCCATACGGTAAGGTGCTTTAGAGATCGGGTTAGTACCAGGAATCAACTCGATCTCAAATTCTACCTCTCTATCTGGGTAGTTGCATACAACTCTGACATTCTCTAGCTTCTGGTCCTCATCTTGACTTGTATCAACTACGCAGTGCCGTAAACCCAAGGCACCCATCGCCTAACATCTTACATGCCAGAGGGTCGATAAAATCTTATTGACTCTTCTCCTGGTTCCTCCGATAAATTGAACTTAGGCTCCGCCTCCTACCGAATACCACTTTCCTTTTTCGACTCGATCGAAGCACCGTACTTGCTTAGGAAATCCATGCCCAATATAATGTCATAATCCTGCATGTCGAGCACTATCAGATCGCAGTAGAGTTCTCTGTCTGCAATTCTGATGGGTGCGGCTCGCAGCATATGAGTGGAGGGCATTACCTCTCCCGAGGGTAGTGTGGTTAAGAACTTGTGATCTAGAGCTTGTCGTGGTATGTCTATCTTTCCAGTAAAGTGCGTAGAAACAAACGAATGTGTTGCCCCAGTGTCAAATAATGCAGTAGCATGCTGACAAAAAATAAATATCGACTGTGACAAGCTGTAGAGGCATTTGCCACATCTTCTTGGGTGAGAGAGAATACCTAGCATCTCGCCATAGCCGTGGGGCTTCTAGTCTCCCTTGGTGGATTGGGTTCCTTCGATTGCGGCCTCGATCTGATGTAATTGTGGAGGAGCACTCGGCCGGGCATACTACCGAGGAGGTGCTCGAACTCGATAGGACAGTCCTTGATTCTTTGCCCCGTCCCACACAGCTTGTAACATCGATTTGTGCCTTGCAGCATACTCCAGATGTATCTTCCCGCAGTAGCACACAGAGGGATCCTGGCCGCTTGTCATTGGACCTCCTTTAGGATTCTCCCATTGTCTCTCTGGTTCCTTTGACCTCACTGGGCCGACCCGCCTTCACTCAAGGCTTTCTCGACTAATGTTGTTCGGGTAATGCTCAAGAATTAAGGCACATCAGCCTCCTCTGCGTTCATGCGGTCTATGAACTCCGCGCCACATTCAGAGCTATTTCTAGTGGAGCATCTTGATGAGTCCGACCCTTTCTCTTTCCGTGCTGACCAACTCTGGGCACAGACGTGCGAGTCGGTTGAATCTCTTCACGGCTTCGCTGACCGATAGGTCACCTTGTCGGAACCCGGTGAACTCGTCGTAATGCTTGTTGGTCACCCTCATGTGGAAGAATTCTTCGAAGAACTCGACTAAATCATCCATCTCATCTGATTTACTTGTCTCTTGGTTTTAACCCGTTCCCACCACATCCGAGCATCTCCCGAAAGGCAGAATAATACACACTTAATCTTCTCGCATTCAGGCCAGTCTAGTAGCTCCACGATGCTTTCCACCGTCTTGAACCAGGCTTGGGCATCCCATGGTTCACCAGTACCAGAGAAATTTTCCGGCTTTAGTCTCGCCGGATCGAGTAAGCTTCTGTCGAACCATCGGGGGCCCGTTGGTGGGCGAGGGTTTCCTCACGATTCATTAGGGTAGTTATTACTTGTTGTTGTTCTGTAACTTGTCGTTGGAGTTCTGTGACTACGTGTGTAAGGTCATACGGGGGTGCTAGCTCATCAGCTCTACTACTGCGTCTTCCAGACATGTTTATCTTCATATATTAAGGTAAAACTAGTATAAGTTTTCGTTCGTTGTCCTACGCATACTTAGACCAAAGCTAACATAAAGTCATTTTAAGCCTAAGGCATCATTCATGTTCTCATGCATAGTTTAAGCTTAAGGTATTTCATATCGTAAAAGAACAAGCATAAGGGTATCATACCTATTTTCATGCATATTTAAGCTAGAAGCATTTCCTATCATACATGGAAAACAAATTCACAAAATTAGAGAAGACATAGAATTCTTACTTGGAGCGGCAGGATTTGGAGCTTGATGTGTGTAGTGGTAAGGATCCGCTACCACAACGCCCGCCCTTTTCCGGACCACTGAATGTCCGAGGGGCGCGTGTGACGTGACTGCATACTTACATTACATATACAAATGGAAGACTTTATGCATACTTCTTAATTCTTACAGCGGAAGACTTTAGACATTTTTTTTTTCTTTTTAAAACATAAACATGCATTGACATATATATATATATATATATATACTTCTTCTTCTTCACATAGAGCATGCATCATAGCATATATAAATACTTCTTCTTACTTCTTCTTTACTTCTTCTTATTAGCATAGAACATGCATCATAACATAGATAGGTACTTAGTGCTTAGTTCAAGTTCTTAAACGACACCATCATAAGCAGGCATAATAAGGACATCCATAGACATCATCATCATAGGTAAACACATATATATGTAGACCTAACGGATCTTCTCCACCATGCCACTACCACACACATTTGGCCCCTCCTGCTGCTCCCATTAGTTTATCCATCCCTTACCCTTATCTGCAGTACGAGGGAAAGATAAACTATAAGCACATAGGCTTAGTAAGATCCTGTCCTACTCACAAAAACCATACATCGACATTAATCATGGCATGTAGCATTCATAACATATAAGTTTATATAATGTGTAACATACATGGCATCATCAACTTAACATGTAGCATAAGTAACATAAGTAGATATAACATGTATCATCCATAACTTAGCGGCATAACATGAATATATGCTTAACCAACATAACATGCATCGTATGTAACTTAGTAACATAAACATCATAGCATATCCTCAAACATAATGTAACGATATAACATAAGCATGTAAACATTCCTAACATATCATCAAACATAACATGTAAACATAGCATCATATCATATCATCAAACATAACATGTAACGTATATAACATAAGCATGTAGACATAACAATCAGCAGGTAAACATATGCAGGATGCTTTGAAAACATATATTTTAGGTACGTAAACATAAATCTCAACATATTTGGGCCCGGCATTGTACCACTTCTTCATTATCATAGCGCGCATCCCTAAATAGGCCCGAGGTAGCAAGTCTCGAACCTAATAGGTTTCTAGGCCCGAGTCTTATTCCATCGACCTAGGGGCAATCGTCATAGCGTAGAAGCCCATCCTAGGCCCGAGTCTTATTCCATCGACCTAAGGCATCTTGGAGCCCATCCCGTACTAGGCCCGAATCTTATTCCATCGACCTAGGGGCAATCATACATAGAAGTCCATCCTAGGCCCGAGTCTTATTCCATCGACCTAGGGCATCTTAGGAGCCCATCCCTTCTTGGACCTTGTTAAGGTCTTGGTACAAGCCATACAGAAGGTAAAATACTTATATGCTTATTTGTACAACATAGCTTATTTCATTAACATAGCATGGCATACTTCATTTCATAACACATCATGCTTCATTTCATTAACATAGCATAGCATACTTCATTTCATAACGCATCATGCTTCATTGCATTAACATAGCATAGCATACTTCATTTCATAACACATCATGCTTCATTTAATTAACATAGCATAGCATACTTCATTTCATAACACATCATGCTTCATTGCATTAACATAGCATAGCATACTTCATTTCATAACACATCATGCTTCATTGCATTAACATAGCATAGCATACTTCATTTCATATCACATCTTAGATATCACAATACACATAAGGCATGGCATAAGGCATGACATCAAAGTAAGTAAATGCTAAACTATAACATGTTATCCTCATTTAGCATCATTTAATATCATAAGTCAACATGGATTCACCCAACATAAAACACATGTTAACCTAATTCATCACAACAACTTCATATGCATATAGAACATGAATTAGACTTCATCTAATCACCTAAAGTTTATGGTGGCCGAATGGTCCATGTAGGCCTTTTAGGGTTAGCCTTTAACCTAATTCATTAAACATAACAACAACATCATAACCCTACAAAACATGGATTGAAACCTCATTGGGTCATCAACATCTAGGGATGGCCGAATGGTCCTTGTTGGCCTTAGGGTTTAACTTTTGACCTAATCCATTTAAAACCTTAACATCATCATATAGTTACAAAAAAAACATAGCATATAACTTCATGGAAACCCTAAATCATGGCTTGGCCGAATAGGCTTTAGTGGTTACTAGGGTTAACCTTTAACCTAAACCCTTTTTCCATCCTAACATCATCATCTAGTTACTAAACATAGCATATAACTTCATGGAAACCCTAAATCATGGCTTGGCCGAATAGGCTTTAGTGGTTACTAGGGTTAACCTTTAACCTAAACCCTTTTTCCATCCTAACATCTTCATCTAGTTACTAGACATAGCATATAACTTCATGGAAACCCTAAATCATAGGTTGGCCGAATGAACCTTAGTGGCTATTAGGGTCAACTTTGGTCCTAATCCATTTTAAACCTTAACATCATCATATAGTTACAAAAAAACATAGCATACAACTTCATGGAAACCCTAAATCATGGCTTGGCCGAATAGGCTTTAGTGGTTATTAGGGTTAGCCTTTAACCCAAACCCTCTTTCCATCCTAACATCATCATCTAGTTACTAAACATAGCATATAACTTCATGGAAACCCTAAATCATGGCTTGGCCGAATAGGCTTTAGTGGTTATTGGGGTTAGCCTTTAACCCAAACCCTCTTTCCATCCTAACATCATCATCTAGTCACTAACAACATCTTCTTCTTACAAACATGATATAGACTTTCAATCAAACACCCAAACTTCATTTTGGCCGAATATGTCATATGGGTTTCTTTTACAAAATAGCAATCGAAGCTACTCGTATGCAGGTGAGGGATACTTACATCCTTTGCTTTGCTTGTAGTGTGAAGAAGATAACCTAACACAAAACCTAGCCCTTTCTTCTTGCTTGGAGGAGTTTCGGCCAAGGGGTGGAGAAGGAGCTTGATTTCGGTGAGAAGAAGAAGAAGAAGAGAGGAAGTGGCAAATTAGGACTTTCCCTCTTCTTTATAAAGGGAGGAAGAGAAGTTTCTCTTCTCTTCTTCCATGCCTCTTCATTTACCTTTATCTCACTTATCTATAATCCCCCCCCTTCATCTAATGATAATATCCTATTGGGCTTCTGGTTAGTGGGTGCATCTATAGGGTTTGGCTATCTCTAGAGGTTTGGAGTTCAATTCCTAGGTCTTGCATCCATTTTTGGCTTATTTTCTTTTGTTTTGGAAAAAGGCTCACCCAAGGCCCATGATCATCAAGCCAAAAATTCCTGTAAAATTGTTAGGAATTTTACGGGCGTTACATGACCAGTCGACTGATACATCATATCAGTCGACTGATACTCATCAAGTATGAATATTTCATACTTGATTCCACCTCCTAGACCTAGACTTGACCTTCTAACTCTTCCTTCAGCCTTGCGTCTGCCTTCAAGAGTTTTCTTCGGCCTCGTCATGTCTTGGGTTGCCAAATGCTTGGACTTTACACCGCCAAGACTACAAGCTTGGACTTATGCTGCCAAGACTTTACTTTGTGTGCTTCGTTCAGTTACGTATTGCTGAGCGACTTTCGGACTTCCTTAGTGGAGCTTATAGCTTTTTGCAAGGTGCCCTTGGACTTCTCTTTGCCAAGGTTCACTTGGACTTTACGCTGCCAAGACTACAAGCTTGGTCTTATGCTGCCAAGTCCATCCCTTGGACTTCCCTTGCCAAGATCATACCTGGACTTTTCTTTTACCAAGTCTTCATACTTGGATTTCCCTGTCACTCAAACATATTCACAATTAGATCACAAAGCATTTCCTAACTTAGATGATTATCCAAACATCAAAACATATAAATGCTTGGGGCATTGTTGCACCAACAATCTCCCCCTTTTTTATGTTTGACAATCATATAAGTTAGGTCTTCTCAATATGCACATAATATGAATTTTAACTTAACCATTCCTTCTCCCCCTTTGACATACATTGAAAAGAGAGGAATTCATAGATTTCTTGAAAAATTAAGATAGTTGTATCATGGTATAAGATTGAAATTAAGCTCCCCCTTAATCCAAGATATGCTATGTGATGTGTGACGAACATTTTAAGCAAAGCATAACAAAAGTTTGAAAGTTAAGTCCTAACTTTGCACCAACAATGTAAGTTTGGGGATGAAAAGATATACATTATGAAGACTCCCCCTAGAACATTGCATGAAACAGTTACACAAGTTTTAATATACCCAATATTATTATGCTAGAGTGTTAGGGCATCAAGGATACACTAAATATCACAAAATGAAGCTATTTTTCGGAAAACACAGTGTATCAGTCGACTGGTTTCTGAGCCAGTCGACTGATAAGCCTGAAATCCGAATTTCATCCTTTTCATCCCAAATTCAGAAATGCATTAAAATTTCTAAAAATCTTGAAAAATCACGAAATTTTTCGTACACATTTTTGAAATCATACTTTATCAAGGAAAAATATTTTGAAAAATAATTGGTTTCCAGATTTCGAGATTGATACAAACTTGGAAACTAACAAAAGTTCTAATGTTTTTGCAAACTTTGTATCACTTTAGTCTTCCACTTGAAAACTGTTTTTCCAAATATGATGAACATAGTTTAAAATATGTTGGTGCAGTAGGCACCTAAGTCGAACCTGAGTTTTGATTATAGCAAACGATACAAAGTTAAACTTATGTCGTTATCTCACGAGCTGAATCGAGTGTGCAGAAGATTGCTAAAGCTGGAGCTGAAGGCTAGCGACACCCAGAGGAAGCCGGGTGGTCGGGCGACACTCGAGTGATTTCGGAGGGAGCCGAAGGAATCGAGTGCAAGGCCGGAAGCAAAAGCGACATGGTAAGTATCGAGGTAAGCTCGTGTGTGCGAGCGTAAGTGAGGTCGTATCCTCCTTACGGGGATGGTCTTAAGCATAGATCCGACCAAAGACATGTCATCGATGGTCTAGGTCGAGATCGGACGGTCGAAGGCCGTCGAAATAATGTTTTCTTTGAGCTAACTTTGCCTTGCAGCTAGCATCACGATCGTCACTTGAGGACTCGACGCCCTTCATCGATCGTGACCGTTTATTGTCAAGACCGACTCGATGATGCTACCATCACGATCGATGATGGCCATCACGATCGATGGCCAATGATCACCCCATTTCAAGGAGGTTTTGTGTCCATTTGTGATTGGTTGAAGACCCATTCGATGAGGGGCTCAAAGGCTATAAAAGGAGGGCTTGTCTTAGGGTTTTTCATCAATTAAAAAGGCTTCCAAGTGCTTCGATATATGCTCTCTGACGATATCCCTACGATGAAGCTTTTTGTATTTCAGTTTATTTTTAGTAAAGCTTTCATTATAACGAGGAGAGGGTGTCCTCTACCTCGAGCTTTTGTCATTTTGTGTATCCGTCTAACTCCTACCTCCAACGAGGAGGAGTTCTTTAGTAGTTGCCCTCGTCGTGGTCAAGGACCACTAGGGCCTTGGAGTAGTAGCCTTCGGCTACGAACCAAGTAAAACCCTTGTGTCTATTGTCTCGCTTGTTTTGTTTTTATCTTCTGCTGTGTCTACTCGCATTTTAACGAACGATTTTGAACGAAAAATTTCTAGCGCTATTCACCCCCCCTCTAGCGATCCGCTCGATCCAACAATTGGTATCAGAGCCGGGGGCGCTCAGATTCGGTGCAACCACCAATCGAGCAATTTTCTTTTCGTATTTATTGTTTTAAGATTTCTCCCACACTACTAATCAAAGACCAAGTCTTGGTACATAGTTTTTGGTTGTGTTTTTTGCAAGTACTAATCGCCTTCGGAGTACCTCACAATCAAACGAGAATAACTTTTGCTACAAGGGGACTCACGAAACGATCTACCCACCAAATCGAAGCTCTCTGAGAGATCTACACTTCTTATTGGGTTTACCCCCGTAACAAGCTGTTTTCATCCTCAAAAATCGACGTTTAGTAGCCTTTCGGGGACATCGAAGGTTGTGAGTACTTACTTTTTATTTAGTTTCTTATTTCTTTGCTTAACTTTCTATTTCTCATTTGTTTCTTTTTATTTCCCACACCACTAATCCAAGGTGAAGTCTTGGAACCCTTTTTCATATTTTTTGTATTTTTTTGTGCAAGGTTTTCCTTCCAAATGGCCCATCTCGAGGGTTTTAGCACCGTCCGACCTCCGTTTTACAACGGAGATGACTTCCGTTATTGGAAGGGTCGGATGGAATGCTTTCTTAAAACTCAAATCGAGATGTGGATCATAATCCAAATGGGATTCACACTTCCGACTAACGAAGTGGGTGAATCCTTGGATTATGACCAATGGACCATTGCGACAAAAAGACAAGTCGAAGCCGACGCTAAGGCAACTCAAATCCTTCAATGCGGCCTATCCAAGGAGGAGCTAAATCGCGTCGGCCCCTTCATAAGCGCAAAGGATCTTTGGACAAAACTAGTGGAGCTACATGAAGGGACCGATGAAGCCAAGGTATGTAAGCGTGATCTTCTATTCAATAAACTATATAACCTAAAAATGCAGGAACACGAGTCCGCGATGCAACTCCACGCCCGTGTCCAAGACATAGTCAACAACCTACATGCAATCGGGCAAAAGGTCGAAAACCGCAACCTTATAAGGTATGTCCTAAACTCTTTTCCGAGGACTACCTTGTGGGCATCCATGGTCGATGCCTACAAGGTCTCCAAGGATCTTTCTAAACTTATATTAGATGAACTTTTTTCTGATTTCGAACTTCATGAGCAGTCTAACTCGGAACCCGAGAAGGGTATATCACTTTTTGCAGGTTCGAGGAAGAAAACCGCAAGCAAGCCACCCCCGAAGGAAGAAGAGGATGAGTTGGATTGGGAGGTCGACTCGGAAATGGAAGCCGAACTAGTCAACCTAGTTCGGAGGATAGTCAAGGGCCGAAAACGAGCCGTCACTCGACCCAACGAAGGTAAGCCTAAAAGTTCAAACATAAGATGTTATGAATGCAACAGGTTTGGACACATTAAGTCCGAGTGCCCAAAACTCAAGAGCAAGGCACCAAAACATAAAAAGGCACTCAACGCTACTTGGGAAGAAGCCTCCGAGGAAGAAGACAACGATCGAGTCCTTATGGCTAAACCGGTGGAATTGGAGACGGAGTCGGAACCGGAACCAGAATCAGAAACCGAAGACGAGTCGGACTACGAAACACTATTCAAGACAAGCCACGGATACGCATCCGGTTCAAAAGATACACTCAAGGTAAGTCGGTCTCTTATTACTACTCTTTATAGTGCAATTAAGTTTTTAAATAAAAAGTTAGCTAAGTCCGAGTCCAAGGTCGAGACCCTGGTTGAGGAAGTTAAACTCCTCAAACACGAGGTCTCCCTAACCTCTTCGACTAGTCAAGTTCAAGAGAAGGACTCAACTCGAGTTGAAAAACTCAAAGTTGAGAACTCACTCTTGAAAAGTCAAGTCGAAGATCTTAGGAATACGTTGGAAAGGTTTACTTTGGGATCCAAAGGACTTGACCTCCTACTTGGATCGCAAAGGGCCGTGTACAACAAGGTCGGGCTAGGGTTTAGCTCAAACACGACCAATAAGTCATATATGTCAATCGTAAGTAGACATAGAAAACGTGTCCAAGCATGGGTCCCTAAGACCACCTTTATTTCAAACTTAGGATCAAACCAATACTGGGTTCCCAAGAACCAAATCCACTATGTGGAGAGACCGAATCGATTCAACGGTCCAGGGGGAGCTAGTACGAAATTTGTTTGTGTTTTAACTTAGAAATTGCATGCTTAGGTTTTTATTTAGTTTGATTCTCTTTTTTAGAATGGTTAGATAGGACTATAACTCGTCAATACTTGATAACATAGTACCAGGATGCGGCGAGATGATAGTACGCTAGGAAAGCGGAGTCTTGTGTATTCGGGCTAGATAAGGCGTATCTAGTTCAGTGCACTTGACCGAGCGGAACTAGCTGAAGCTACCTCGCCGTATCCTAGACTAGTTAGACCAGGAAGTGGTCTTAGGTGAGTCAAGTCTCTATTTTCTTGAAAATGGCTTTGTCTAAGGAAGTGGTCGTTGTTCCGATCAAAGAAGGCCTCTGTGCCTCGCCACGACCTGGAAGTCATGATCTTGAAAAGGTGACTTGATGAGCCTAAGGTCAAATCCGAATCTAACGCAAGGTTGACAAGTGTTTAAGTCATTAAACTTAATTCAACTAAAAAATTGGAAGTCATCTCACAAGAACATATAGGATTAACATGTTTGATCATATAGACATGGGTGAGATGATTTAGGTTAATAATCTTCAACCAATTTTTAATAAATCCAATATCCGATCCAACTACCTTGCGTGTAGGATCAATGGATGTTGGACAGTGGTTGCTCCCGACACATGACCGGGGATCAACTCAAGTTTTCGAAGCTTCGATTCAAACGATAAGGATTAGTAGCCTTCGGAAATAACGGCAAGCTCAAAATCATCGGATCAGGTGATATTGAGCTCAATTAAAATTTTGTTATTCAAAATGTTTTATTAGTAGAAAATTTTCAATATAATTTACTTAGTGTAAGCCAATTGTGTGATAATAACTATAAGGTCATATTTCTAGAAAATGAATGCGTAATTAATACAAACGAAACCTCTAAAACAATTCTTAAAGGGACTAGAAATAACAACATTTACACTATCAACTTAACTAACTCCTCAATTAAGTGTCTTATGACACGGCAAGAGGAATCGTGGTTGTGGCACCGACGACTCGGTCACTCACACCCAAGACTCATCCACAAGATGAGTCAGAGTAATTTAGTCAGAGGTTTGCCTAACCTCAACAACTTGGATAATAAAATATGTAATGCTTGTCAACAAGGTAAACAATATAGGACACAACATCAACTAACTAGTCAAGAACGAACCAAAAGTGTGCTTGAGCTCCTACACATGGATCTATTTGATTCACACGGAGCTAAGTCACTTAACGGAAGTAAATTCTGCTTAGTCATAATTGATGATTATTCTAGATTTACTTGGGTTAGGTTCATCAAACACAAAAATGATACCCTAGATCAATTAATCAATCTATTTAAGTTAATAGAAAATCAACAAAGCATTAAAATCAAAAGACTTAGGACTGATCATGGTGGTGAATTCGAAAATCATAGGTTTACAAAATTCTATAACCTAAATGGATACCACCACGAGTTCTCTTGCCCTAGAACTCCACAACAAAATGGCCTAGTAGAACGCAAAAATAGAACCCTACAAGAAGCCGCTAGGACAATGTTAAATGAGTATAACCTACCCGATAGGTTTTGGGCGGAAGCCGTGAGTACGGTATGCTATGTCCAAAATAGAATCCTTATGGTAAAGAGGCACCTTAAGACCTCATACGAGATTTATCACGATAAAATACCTAACATCAAGTACTTTAGGGTATTTGAATGTAAGGTACATATCCTAAACACTAAGGATTACCTAGGGAAATTTACATCCAAAACCATGACCGGAATCTTTCTAGGATACTTGACTACAAGTAGAGCTTATAGAGTATATAACCATGACACCCTTAGAGTCGAGGAGACTATCAATGTAGTATTTGATGAAGGACACGAACCTACAAAACCCCCGGCAACCCCAATTAGCGAGCCGACTCATACTAGACCTAACTCTGATTCGGAGATCAGGTCTAGTGTTAATCCTAACCTAAGTCAACCAAGTCACTCTATCGACCAAGTGATAGATGACTCCAACCAAACTAGAACTCAAACAAGCCATCCTATGGATCAAGTTGTAGACTCAAACCCAAATCCAACTAGGACCCAAACGAATCATCCTATCGACCAAGTGATAGGTGATCCAAGTCTAGGAGTTCGAACTAGAGCCTCATACAGAAACCTTAGTCAAATATCTTTGATTTCTAAAATTGAACCCAAAACTATTGACCAAGCTCTTCTTGATCCCGATTGGATTATTGCAATGCAAGAAGAGTTGACTCAATTCATTAGGAACGAAGTATGAGAATTAGTACCACCACCTAAAGATAAAACAATCATTGGAACAAGGTGGGTGTTTAGAAATAAAATTGATGATAAAGGTGAAGTAGTTAGAAATAAAGCTAGACTAGTTGCTAAAGGGTTTAGTCAAGTCGAAGGTTTAGATTACGACGAGACATATGCCCCAGTAGCTAGATTAGAGTCCATTCGAATGCTATTAGCATATGCAGCACATCGAGGATTTAAATTGTTTCAAATGGATGTGAAATCTGCATTCTTAAATGGATACATTAAAGAAGAAGTTTACGTTAGTCAACCCCCCGGTTTCAAAAGTTTAGACAAACCCGATCATGTCCTTAGGTTAAAGAAAGCTCTTTATGGACTTAAACAAGCTCCGCGAGCTTGGTACGAGAGACTTTCGATTTATCTTAAGTCCAAAGGCTTTAACCAAGGTGTAGTTGACCCAACCCTTTTTGTAAAAACCTTAGGTAAAGACATATTCATAGCCCAAATCTACGTAGATGATATTATTTTCGGAACCACCAACTCAATCCTACTAAATGAGTTCATTTCACTTATGGAAAGTGAATTTGAAATGAATTTAGTAGGCGAGTTAAGTTTCTTCTTAGGTCTACAAATTAAACAAACTAAAGATGGAATATACCTACATCAACGCAAATATACTAGGGAATTAATTAAATGCTTTGGAATGCAAGACGCTAAAATTATTAATACCCCAATGGCAACTAATGTGAATATAGAAGATTTAATCAGAAACTCAATTGATTTAAAATACTATAGGAGCATAATAGGGAGTCTCCTTTACTTAACTGCAAGCCGACCTGATATCCTATTTGCAGTAAGTATGTGCGCAAGGTTCCAAACCGGTGCCAAGGAGTCTCACCTAACTCTAGTCAAGCGTATCCTTAGATATCTAAAGGGTACACTTAATGTCGGTATTTGGTACCCTAGATCTACCGAGTTCGAACTAATCGGCTACTCCGATTCGGACTATGCCGGTAGTAAGCTTGATAGAAAGAGCACGAGTGGTTGTTGTCAACTTCTTGGCTCGAGTCTAGTGAGTTGGTGCAGTAGGAAGCAACACTGTGTTGCCTTATCTACCACCGAAGCCGAATACATCGCGATGGGTGAGTGTGTCACTCAGCTTCTTTGGATGAAGCACACTCTCCGCGATTTCAAGTTAGACTTTATGAACACAAAACTTCACGTAGATAACATTAGTTCAATTAATCTTACTAAGAATCTAATATGTCACTCTATGACCAAACATATAGAGGTCAAACACCATTTCATTCGAGAACATGTGGCCAACGGAGCCATACAACTCGAATACGTCGAATCAAAGTCTAACTTAGCAGACCTATTTACTAAACCCCTACCCGAAGCCGAATTTAGTCTATTAAGACGAAAATTGGGCATGTGCATAGTAGAATAGGAACTTGCAAATTATATTTTTTTACTACTATTTCTTAAATTTTCATTTTTATGGAACTAGTATAGGACATACCTTAGATATCATGCACCTATAGATTTAAGGAGCCAATACATCTCACAACACATAGGACTAATGTGTTTGTGTACTTAGCCACGTAGATGGGCGTGAGATGTTAGGACCTTACTCCTGGTTCCAGATGTAGAGCTAGTGCATCGTTATGAACCACGGAGTATAATCATACATACTAACCGACTCTAACCAGGACTGGTTGATCTTTCATATCAATCAAGCCAAATATGAGTCGAACATTTTATAGATGAACTTATTTTCAGTATATTATTTTCAAAATAATGTGGAACATGCTTGGACTTTATATTTAACACTTATTTTTGTTTTCCACACACACCCTCACTCTTTTCGATATATGGCAAAAGGGGGAGAAAAAGGCCAAAGTTAAGGGGTCAAAATTTTTTTTTATATAACTTAACTCTTACTTTATATTTAAACCAAAAGTTAACTTTAAGTCTTGAAAACTTATTAAGACCAAGTTAAGATAATTCTTAACTTAAACTTATTTGTGCCATCAACGTTTTACTCATTTTTAATGTTTTACTTAAGGGGGAGAAAGGGCCAAGTTAAGAAGAACTCTTAACTTAAACGTTTTACTAAGGCCAACTTTAAGTAATGTTAGGAAACCCTCAAAGGGGGAGGATTAAGATCTTTCCTCAAGACTCACCTTCGGTCAAGGGGGAGGTTTCCTCAAGGGGAAATGCTTGAAGAAAATCCTTACTACTCCAACTTAATCTTCTTTATTTTTTTGTTGTTTGTTTCTAATACACATTATTCTTCATGCTTGCTATTTACTTAACTTTGTATGTGGGTTTGCCATAAATCAAAAAGGGAGAGATTGTTGGTGCAGTAGGCACCTAAGTCGAACCTAAGTTTTGATTATAGCAAACGATACAAAGTTAAACTTATGTCGTTATCTCACGAGCTGAATCGAGTGTGCAGAAGATTGCTAAAGCTGGAGCTGAAGGCTAGCGACACCCGGAGGAAGCCGGGTGGTTGGGCGACACTCGAGTGACTTCGGAGGGAGCCGAAGGAATCGAGTGGAAGGTCGGAAGCAAAAGTGACATGGTAAGTATCGAGGTAAGCTCGTGTGTGCGAGCGTAAGTGAGGTCGTATCCTCCTTACGGGGATGGTCTTAAGCGTAGATCCGACCAAAGACATCCCATCGATGGTTTAGGTCGAGATCGGACGGTCGAAGGCCGTCGAAATAATATTTTCTTTGAGCTAACTTTGCCTTACAGCTAGCATCAATCGACTGCCAGCTTGGAGGACTCGACTGCCCTTCATCAGTCGACTGTCTACTGTCAGCACTCGATTGATGCTACCATCAGTCGACTGATGATGGCCATCAGTCGACTGATGGTCAATGATCAGCTTCGAGGAGTCAAGGCTTATCACCCCATTTCAAGGAGGTTTTGTGTCCATTTGTGATTGGTTGAAGACCCATTTGATGAGGGGCTCAAAGGCTATAAAAGAAGGGCTTGTCTTAGGGTTTTTCATCAATTAAAAAGGCTTCCAAGTGCTTCCGATATGCTCCGACTCTCCGATATCCCTACGACGAAGCGCTGCCGAGACGACGACTAGAGCTTCAACCTCCAACCTTTGAAGTCGTCGGTAACGAAAGTTTAAATTGTATTTCAGTTTATTTTTTAGTAAATCTTTCATTATAACGAGGAGAGGGGGAGTGTCCCTCTACCTCGAGCTTTTGTCATTTTGTGTATCCGTCTAACTTCTACCTCCAACGAGGAGGAGTTCTTTAGTAGTTTGCCCTCCGTACGTGGTCAAGGACCACTAGGGCCTTGGAGTAGTAGCCTTCGGCTACGAACCAAGTAAAACCCTTGTGTCTATTGTCTCGCTTGTTTTGTTTTTATCTTCCGCTGTGTCTACTCGCATTTTAACGAACGATTTTGAACGAAAAATTTCTATCGCTATTCACCCCCCCCCTCTAGCGATCCGCTCGATCCAACAAAATATATATGATTTAGAATTTCCAACCATGTTCTTAGAGCTATGTATTCATTACTTGAATACAAGCCTTCCCAATGATTGGTCCATGAGGTATTCATGTCTCTAGGTGTGTCATTGGCTCATAGTAATGCATCATAACAAGCATGATGAGCCAAGTACACCTTCCCTATCATCTCACATGTTCTTAAGTGTCTCAATACAAAAATCAAGGTTTCTTAAGGCTTTTTGTGAGATGCATCAAGATATAAAGCTAACATATGAATATGGGATCATGCAAACCTAGAAATTTTACTCTACAAAGCACATACCAAGCTCTCTCCTTAAAGATGAAAATTCGGTTTCGGGAAGAGCTTTGGTGAAGATATCGGCAAGGTTGGACTTAGATTCTACATAATTAAGTTCAATGTCCCCTCTTGCCACATGATCTCTTATGAAGTGATGTTTCACTTCAATGTGCTTGGCTCTAGAGTGATGTACCGGATTTTTGGTCAAGTTGATGGTACTCACATTGTCACAATAAACTTTAATGTTAGAGTAGTACTGTAGCTCATAGTCCTCAAGAGTATGTCTCATCCAAAGTAATTGAGCTACACAACCACCCATAGCCACATATTCGGCTTCGGTGGTTGATAAAGCAACACAATGTTGCTTCCTACTACTCCAACTAACTAGGGAGGACCCAAGAAATTGGCATCCACCACTAGTACTCTTCCTATCCAATTTGCAACCGGCATAATCGGAATCGGTATAGCCAAGCAACTCAAAAGACCTAGTCCTAGGATACCAAAGTCCTACATTTAGGGTGCCTTTAACATATCTTAAAATTCTCTTAACCACTACTAAATGTGATTCTTTGGCACAAGATTGGTATCTTACACACATACCTACCGCAAATAAGATATCGGGTCTACTAGCGGTTAGGTATAGTAGGCTACCAATCATACTCCTATAAAGTTTAAGATCAATTGATTTACCATCATGATCACTATCTATTCTAGTTCTAGTGGCCATAGGAGTGGTTACAATTTTGGCATTTTCCAAACCAAATTTCTTGATCATTTCATTTGCATATTTGGTTTGATAAATATGAATCCCTTCATTGGTTTGCTTGACTTGTAACCCTAGGAAAAAGTTAAGCTCTCCAACTAAACTCATTTCAAATTCATTCTCCATGTTTTTTATAAAGTCTTGAAGAAGATCATCATTTGTTGACCCAAAAATAATGTCATCAACATATACTTGGGCTATGAAGATATCCTTTAATGTTGACTTTATGAACAAGGCTTGATCTACTTGGCCTCTTTTAAAATCCTTAGAGATTAAGAAGGATGACAATCTTTCATACCATGCCCGGGGAGCTTGTTTTAACCCATATAATGCTTTCCTAAGCTTATATACGTGGTTTGGATAATCTATGTTCTCAAATCCGGGTGGTTGTTCTACATATACTTCTTCCTTAATATAACCATTTAGAAATGTTGATTTAACATCCATTTGATAAAGTTTAAATCCCATATAGGAAGCATATCCTAAGAGAATTCTAATAGATTCTAACCTAGCAACCGGGGCATAAGTCTCATCATAGTCAAGCCCCTCAACTTGATTGAATCCCCTAGCAACCAACCTAGCCTTATTTCTAGTGATATTTCCTTGGTCATCTAGCTTATTCCTAAAGACCCATCTTGTAGTAATTATGGTGCTATCATTTGGTCTAGGTACTAACTTCCATACTTGACTCCTCTCAAATTGAGCCAATTCATCTTGCATTGCCAAAATCCAATCCGGATCATGTAACGCATCATTGATCGATTTGGGCTCGATTTGTGAAATAAGAGCTACTTGACTAGTAGGAGGTCTATGAAATGACCTAGTTCTTACTCCTTGAGATAGATCTCCTACTACTAGGTCATGTGGATGATCTTGATGAATTCTTAGGGTTCTAGAAGGGGTTTCAAATTGATCATTGTTATCTTCTACCCTCCTTTCATCATCGGAATCTCCTCCTCCTCCCCCTTGATCATTACCCCTTATGGTCAAATTTTGAAGTTTTTGGGTAATGTCTTGATTATTGTCATTAATATCCTTATCAATGGAGGACTTTCTAGGGTAGGTACTAGTGGTTTCATCAAATTGAACATTAGAAGACTCCTCAATCCCTTGAGTTCTCTTATTGTAGACTCTATATCCTCTACTCGTAGATGAGTATCCAACTAGGATCCCCTCATCCGCTTTGGATTCAAATTTTCCTAAGTTATCTTTGGTGTTTAAAATATAAACCTTACATCCAAAGACTTTGAAATAATGAATTGTGGGGATAGTCCCATTCCATAATTCAAATGGTGTCTTTCATAAAAACCTATGGATTTGAACCCTATTTTGGATATAGCAAGCGGTATTAACCGCTTCCGCCCATAAGTAGCTAGGTAGAGAATATGCATTAAGCATAGTCCTAGCCGCCTCTTGTAGGGCACGATTTCTCCTTTCCACCACCCCATTTTGTTGGGGTGTTCTAGGATAAGAGAACTCATGCTTGTACCCTTGCTCTAAACAAAATTGTGAAAATTTAGAATTCTCAAATTCACCACCATCATCACTACGGATCCGGTTGATTTTGAGACTCTTTTCATTTTCAACTCTTTTACTAAATCCTATGAGTATTTTTAAGGTATCATCCTTATGTTTCATAAAATAAACCCAAGTATACCTAGAAAAATCATCTACTATGACTAAACGATATTTGTTACCATTTAAAGAAGGAGTACTATGACAATCAAATAAGTCAAGATGCAATAATTCTAATGGTAAAGAGGTATTAGTTAATGTTTTACCTTTGTGTGATGCCTTTGTTTGTTTTCCTTCTTGGCATGCATCACACATTTTGTTCTTGATATACTTGATCTTTGGTAGCCCTTTGACCAACTCCAACTTGGCTACCTTGACTATGTTTTTCATGTTGATGTGCCCCAATCTCCTATGCCATAGCCAACTTTCTTCTTCTTTTGCAACAAGACACTTAGTAGAAATGTTAGAAGCATATGAAAGATCAACATAATAAATATTTGATTTCCTATATCCAACTAACATACAATCATTTAATTCCTTGTGTCTAATCATGCATTTTGAGGATTCAAAAGAAACATGGTAGTTTGCATCACAAAGTTGACTAACACTTAATAAATTAAATTTCATATTTTCAACTAGTAAAACTTTGTGAATGACAATTTTGGGGGATACCTCAATTGTACCTCTACCTAGTATCTTGAGTTTTCCACTATTTCCAAAAGACACCGCTCCCTTCTTCACATACTTAATTGTGGAGAACTTGCTTACATCCCCGGTCATGTGTGTTGAGCAACCGCTATCCACAATCCACATACCTTGCTCTCCTACCTAAATCACATGAAAAACACAATCTTTTGGTACCCAAACATTTGGACCGGTAACATTAAGTAAGAACTTCTTAGGTACCCATGCTTTCTTAACCTTACCCTTAATGGTTGCTTTTCTATTAATCAATGAGATATAAGCAACTTCTTTTTCTTTTGACTTATATTCTAAACCGGCCTTGTTGTAAACGGCTCTTTGTCGGCTAAGGATCATGTCAAGATATTTTGAGTCATTTGTAAATTTTTCTAAGCATGTATTTAATTCACTAACCTCATCCTTAAGTTTGTCATTCTCTTCCTTAAGTATGCAAGAATCAACATGTGACGGTTTTTCATTCCTAATGGACTTTAGTTCTACCTTCATGCTTCTAACCTTAGATTTAGACTTATCTAAAGCCTCTTTAAGATAAGCAATTGATTTATAAAGAAGCTTAACTTTAGAAGAGTTCATTACCTCATCGTCACTAGATGACGATTCATCACTTGAAGAGTCTTCTTCTTGGCTTGATGTACCGGAGTCGTCTCCTTGGGCCATAAGTGTCACATGGCGTGTGACGTGGCAAAGCTCATCATCGGAGGAGGAATCTTCAACACTTGGTGTGTCCCATGTGGTTTGAGCCATCATGGCCTCCTTCTTCTTCTTCTCCTTCTTTTCCTTCTTTTTCTTTTCTTTCTCTTCCTTCTTTTTTAGCTCCGAGCAATTCGGCTTTATGTGCCCCTTCTTATTGCAAGCATGGCAAATCACATTATTATTAAAATTTGAATTACCACTAATTTTACCTCTTGAAGAATGGGACCGCTTCCTTGCTTCTCTATTCTTGACCTCCTTTGATTTTCTATAGAGTTTGTTAGGGCAATCTCTTGCCATGATAAGGTTTTGATGTGTGTGACAAAGAGTTTAAGTTAGTTTGTTATGTTGATTTGATATGTGCATTAAAATCGTGTAGGGCTTAGTAATTCGCACATGGAGTCGTGGTAAGTTTCACCTCTCATGACTCGGTCCTTGAGTCGGTGAAGGATAGCTTTGCGGAAGCCGTGCGCTTGGAGCATCTGAGGGACCGCCGGACGAGGAGCTTGGAGTGAAGCCGGAGGAAGTAGACTTCAGGGCGAGATGCGAAGGATGGCGCTGCAGAGACGTGCGCTTGGCGCATCCGAGGGACGTGGCCGGACGAAGACAACTTCGAAGGCGAGGGACTCCGAGAGATGAGAGTGAGCGAATGTAACCCGGGAAGGGGTAGTAGCTCGTAGGTAAAACTTGGTCATTTTGCCAAGTGTCGGATGAGTTTTCCCGACACCAGTCGACTGCCATGTCATGGCAGTCGACTGCTCTGAGTCGATATTTCGATCGACTGGTCTAATGTGGCTGGATCAAGTTGATCGATCAAGTCGGCAATAATGATCGATGAGCGGTGATCACCGATCGGCGCTCATGGGGAGCGGATCGATGACACCGCGAGTACAGAATGGAGTCGATCTCGTGGAGCACTCGACTGATTGACATCAGTCGATTGATGGGTGCCATCAGTCGACTGATGCCAATGTCGTTGGATGGAATCCAACGTGGAAAGCGGTCGTTATTGGGCAACGGCTACAGGACCAGTCGACTGATCGAGGGCATCAGTCGACTGCTCTTGTGTCAACGGGAAGAAACCCTCTTCCTCTATAAAAAGGAAGGGGATGGAGCTTTGGGAGGCTAATGCTTGAACTCCAATCTTCTCCCAAAGTGCCATAAATGTTTCCCTACTCTTCTTACTAGCTTTTACTTCAATCTTATTGTAAGAAGAGTGATCTTGATTGTAAAGGTTACCTCCACCTAGCTTGGTGCAAAGGAGAGACCAATAGTGATTGGCTTTGGAGGAGTGATTCACCTCGGATGAATCGGGATCGTGGATTAGCGGCGTAGCCGTGAACCACGTTACGACCTTGTGTTAGCATTGTCTATTTCTTTTGCTTTGTCTTTATTTGTTTAATTTGCTTGTATTGTTGTTTCCGCTTGCGCTAATATAATTGTAGATGAGCGAATTTCGATATCCAACGTTCGAGGGCTATTCACCCCCCTCTAGCCGGCCAATCGATCTCCAACAGAGTTTCTTGACAAAGTTGGCCATCTCGCTAGATGAGTCTCCATCACTACTTGAGTCATGCTCCGATTCGGATGATGATGACACTTCTTTCCTTTCTTTCTTCTTCTTTTCCTTCTTTTCAACAAATAGAGCTAAACCCTTTTCCTTAGAGGACATGTTAGTTTGCTCATGCAATTCAAACTCACAAAATAATTCATCAATTTTAATTTGAGAAAGATCCCTAGTTACTTTAATAGTATCAACTATAGAAGTCCATAGAGAATTTCTAGGAAATGCTTGAAGTATGTACCTTACCAAATCCCGGTTGTCAACTCTCTCACCTATGATGTGGAGTCCATTCACAATCTCCTTGAACCTTCCATGCATTTGGCTTACGGTTTTATGCATCTTCTTTGGAAGACTTGAAGTTGTCCAATTAGCAAGTCCTTCTTGGCCCTCTTTGACTCCTTGGATCCTTCATTTAGCTCAATGAGCTTTTCCCACAACTCCTTGGCGGATTCGAAAGGCTCCACCTTGTTGAGTTGCTCCATTGTAATGCCGCATTGGATGGTGAGTACCGCCTTTGCATTTGATTCGAACCTTCTATTCATTTCTCTTGTCCAATCCTTGCTTGGAATAGGATTTCCATGTTCATCCACCGGTTCCTCAAAGCCATCTACAATGTTATGCCAAATTTCAATATTACTCATTAGATAATATTTCATCCTACCTTTAATATGCAAAGTGACTCCCATCGAAGAGCGGTGGCTTGGCGGTGCTATATCCCTCTTGAAGAGCCATTGATGCCTTGGTTGATGGTGAAATCTTCCAAGCTATCCGGGCTCTGATACCACTTGTTAGAATCTTTATAATGGCTAGAGGGGGGGGGGTGATTAGCCTTTCTTCATTTCTACAAAATATGTTAGTGGAAGCAATACAAATACAAATGTAAATAAGAATACGAAACAAGAAAACAATGCTAACACCCGATGTACGTGGTTCGGAGATGACGCTCCTACTCCACGGTAATCCGTAAGGTGGATTAGCCCTAGCCAATCTTCACTAAAACCTCCTTTGGATGAACCAAGGTGGAGAAACCTTGTCTTACAATGCACTCCTCTTCTTTACAATGATGGAAGATTAAGATTAGAGAAGAGGAGATTTAGAATCATAAAAACACTTGGAGAAAGCTTGGTGAGCACAGGGGTGTAGCTAGGAATGAGAGCACTAGCTTCACCAAGCTCCCCAAGGCCCCTTCTTATAGAAGAGGGGATGTTTTTCCCGTTGGGCTTTGATCAGTCGACTGATGATTACCATCAGTCGACTGCCGTCAAAGATAACGGCTTCTGATAAAGCGGATCCGCGGGGATTCGAAGCCGCCATTTCCAACGGGAGGCCTATCAGTCAACTGATCCCTCCATCAATTGACTGATGGAGTGATCAGTCGAGTGATCAAAGCCGCAGTCGAGTGAGACTGCATTCTGTGGTGAATTTTCCCTTGATCATCATTGATCGCGCTTTGGCAATCGATCGCAACATTAGTCGATCCGCCATGACTAAGGCAATGATCATCGCGTTTTACCCTCGACTCTCGATACATCGATCCAAGTATGAATATTTCATACTTGATTCTACCCCCTAGACCTAGACTTGACCTTCTAACTCTTCCTTCAGCCTTGCGCCTGCCTTCAAGAGTTTCCTTCGGCCTCGTCATGTCTTGGGTTGCCAAATGCTTGGACTTTACGCCGCCAAGACTACAAGCTTGGACTTATGCTGCCAAGACTTTACTTTGGACTTCCTTTACCAAGGTTCACTTGGACTTTACGCTGCCAAGACTACAAGCTTGGTCTTACGCTGCCAAGTCCATCCCTTGGACTTCTCTTTGCCAAGGTTCACTTGGACTTTACGCTGCCAAGACTACAAGCATGGTCTTACGCTGCCAAGTCCATCCCTTGGACTTCCCTTGCCAAGATCATACCTGGACTTTTCTTTTACCAAGTCTTCATACTTGGATTTCCCTGTCACTCAAACATATTCACAATTAGATCACAAAGCATTGCCTAACTTAGATGATTATCTAAACATCAAATCATATAAATGCTTGGGGCATTGTTGCACCAACAACATAGTCGTGCGCCTGGGATATCGGGCATCTAACAATGAAGCAGAATATGAAGCTATTTTAGCAGCGTTACAGGCTGCCAAAGCTGTACGAGCAACCTTTGTTATAATCCACTCGGATTCCTAGTTGGCGGTATCACAACTTCAGGGGTCTTTCATGGTTCGGGAAGAAAGATTGCAAAAGTACTTGAAGGCTTTCGAGAAAGAAAAGGCTCACTTTCATCAAGTCCTCTTGAAGCATATCCCGAGGGAAAACAATGGGAAGGCGGACGAATTGACTCGGTTGGCTAGTGTGATGGAAGGAGTGAAGCCACTTGAAACGATCTGTGTGGAAATCTCTATTTCTCTAGTGATATGCAATGTGGAGGAGGCCGTGCCCGAACCAGATCTGATCCTTGACTGGAGGACTGATATTATAGCTTATCTACAGCATGAAAAAGTTTCGAAAGAAAAAGGGGCGGCATCTGTTTTAATGAACAGAGTCAAACGATTCACCATCTTGAACGGAGACTTGTACAAGACATCTTTTGGACGGCCCCTGCTGAAGTGTTTGGGAAAGGAAGATGCCAAATGGGTACTTTGAGAAATCCATGAAGGTTGTTGCAGCAATCATTTAGGAGGGAGAGCTTTGGCGAGGAAGGCCTTGCTAGTAGGATACTTTTGGCCTACCCTTCAACAAGATGCAGCTCATATAGTGCAAACCTGCTCAGCTTGTCAAAAGCATAGTAATCGGTCTGAACGACCAGCTGAATTAATGAAGGCTATTGTTGCTTCATGACCTTTCGATCAGTGGGGGATGGATATAGTGGGTCACATGCCTGTGGCGCCGTTGCATAATAAATTCTTATTGGTGGTTGTGGATTATTTCTCCAAGTGGGTGGAAGCAGAGCCCCTTGCCAAAATTACTGAAAATGTTGTGATACAATTCCTGTGGAAGAATATTGTTTGTTGGTATGGTATTCCCCGGAGGTTAGTTAGTGATAATGGGCAGTAGTTCTAGGGCAAAAAGATCAAGGAATGGTGTCAGAGTCTTAATATTCAGCAGACATTTACTTCGGTAGCCCATTCTCAAGCTAACGGGCAGGTCGAGGTCACTAATAGAATCCTTATTCAGGGATTGAAGACTAAATTGGAGGCTCAGAGAGGAAATTGAGTGGAAGAATTGCCCAGGATCTTGTGGGCCTACCGAACCTCACAAAAAACTGCAACAGGTGAAACTCCTTTTAGCCTAGTATATGGGATGGAGGTCGTTATTCTGGTGGAGGCCATTTTAAGTAGCGCCCGCGTGGAAGTTTATGAGCCAGAGCAGAACCAAATTATTCGTAGCACTGAGTTGGACTTAGTGGAAGAAAAGAGGGAATCGACGTGGAGGCGAGCGGAATTTTACAAGGGAAGGGTACAACAAGCCTTTAACAAAAGAGTGATGCCCCGAAAATTTCAAGAGGGGGATTTGGTTCTGTGCAAAGTTAATCTCGCGGGAGATCTTGGAAAGTTAGCTCCAAACTGGGAGGGACCCTACGAGGTGACGCGCCGCGTAGCAAGATCAGCGTATTATCTGAAAGATGAGCAGGGCAAGAAACTTCCTCGACCATGGAACGCTGTACACTTGAAATGTTTTTTTACTGTGTAAGGGGTGATGGATGAAACAAAAAGGAATTGAGAGGTTCCCGGAGAAATGTGTTTGATAATTTGCTATATTGATTAGATGTGTGGCAAACCCGAATTTGGTTGATGAATCATTTACATTAATATTATATTCTCTTTGACGGGCTGTGAAAAGAAAAGAAGATGAAAAGGGTGCCATGTCCCGAAGCAATACATTAAGTTATAATCTAAAACGATCTGGAGGGTAGCGTCGGAAGCCGGTTTCCCAGTGCAGGGAGAGAGCCGGATGGTTTGCAGGGGGTAGTCCTTGGTCAGCATACTGCCGAACTGCCTCATTAAATCCATCTTGGAAGGTGGCATGCATCAGAATTATTAACCGTTCTTGTCAGTTCGGATGGTCAGGACTTCGGTTTCGATGAAGCCTATGGCAATTCTCTTGATGCTCCCAGAGGGCTCGGCGCATTTCGCTATAACGCCGGGATATTTCCATAATAGCATCAGCCATGGCCGAGATGTCATCTGCTCGGGAAGTTTGGTCATGCTGGAGGAGGCTCTTCATATCCATCATATTCTGGCATATTGAAGCCGAAATTCCTTCTACCGCCTCTGTATAGGATCTAGTGCGGATAAGCTCATTGCCCAGCCTCTAGAGGGATATTTTTTGCCTGCGTATATGGGCGTGAGCATGTGCCCTAGAAGTTATTAAGGAGGAGTTTTCTTGTACCTTCTTGCATAGGCGGGTGTGGAGATCCCCTATCTTGTCCTCCGCCCTCTGATGTTGAACCCGTAGATTTGCGATGACCTCAGAGTCCCTTTGTTTCTCCTGGAGGAGTTCTGCTACTTTCTCTCGAAGGTCTGTTAATTCTTGAGGAGGGGAAGTCTCTTTCAGGCTGCACTGGCTGAACTTCCTGCCGAATAAGTAGCAATTATGTATGAGCCTGTTGTTGTTCTTGTAATGCCGTTATAGTTTCGGCATCCTTTTGGTGTTGGCGATGAGCCTCTGTCAGTTGCTCGTGGCATTCTTTCAGCTATTGTGACAGGGATTGTTCTCAGTTCTGGGCAGTTGTCTGATCCTTCCGTCGCTGTTGCTCCCATTTTAGAGATTGAGCTTGGTATTGCTGGAAGGAGCGATCCAGTTCTTGATAATTGGTGAAGGCCTGGAGATCATTTATGAAAAAGAAATCGTCAAGTGAAGAAAGCCAGAGAAGTCAGTTTAGGAACATACCAATTCCAGAGCATGGCGCATGCCTTTCATTCAGGGGATTAGTTCCTCTAAATTTAATATTTGCATACCCCGGGTAGAGGAAGAAGAAGGGACGGATGACACCAGGGGCGAAGGCTCACTCATAATGGGAGAAGGAAAGATGGAAGCTGGAGGATGTGTCGGGGGTTCAAGAGGAAAAGAAGAAGGAGCCCTCGTGAGGAGGCTCAAAGAGATAGGGGACAAGAGAGAAGAGGCAGAAGTGTGAGGTGGAAGACTCAATGTGGTTGGTTGTGAAACGGGCACAGAAGAATCTGTAGAAAGAGAGTGGTCTGGTGAGGAAGATATAGAGAGCACGGGGGTGGAAAGCTCTCCACTGGGGAGGGGAAAAGTAGAAGAACCCTGGTTTGTGTCCACAAGAGAAGAAAGGTCCCCCAAGTCCTGGGCATCAGGGGAAAATGATGACGGAGGAATCTCGACTATCATGGGTTCAGGTGCAGGAGAATGCTCCAGGGAAAGAGAAGGAGGGGACATAGAGACATCTGTCGTCGACAGGCGTTGACGCACTGCTTCTATGGGCTCATCCTTAGGTGGCGATAATGAAGGGGGCAATTTCTGGATATCCAAGGCGAAAGGGGAAAAGATGGGAGAGTTAGGGTTTATAAGTAACAGCGGAGATGAGGATGGACTGATTACCCTAATCTCATCTGAGGTGAGGAAGATAGGGGTTTCAGAAGAATGAAGAGGAGAAGGGGGAGAGGAGACAGACGTGGTGGTAATGGGTGAAGGTAAGGGAGAAGGTGAAGGCGAAAGGGCTGCTATCTGTTGGCCTTCAGTCCGCCTGGATTCTTGGAAGTGCTTTGCCATTTCTCGTTGGAAAAAGGAATACATCCTACCTACCGGAGAAAGAAAAGAGGTACTGGAGTTAATGGCTGAAACGCCGAAAGATGGCGGAGGCAAGAAATAGGGACGAAGAAGAAGGAAAAGACGAAAAGGCAAATAGAAAAGATGAAAGCGAAGAAGAAGGTTGAAGCGTCTTATAGGGAAGGGGTGTTAAATGGGCTTGCAATGTTAATTAGGCTACTAGGTGGTAAAAAGGACCCCGGGGAAAAAGGGAAGTGATGATTTATTCCTTTAATGGCTTGATGTCCGCTAAAACCCTTGTCTTAATATGATGAAGTGAGCAAGGGTACCCAACTTCAAGATGAATGAAGAGATGATGCTAGTATGAAGGCAGATCCTGGGGTCAGGATTAGCGCATTCTTTATGCAGAAGGGCATTGATCGCTATTATTTTATCCCCGTGTGATGGCGGAATGGAAGAGTTGAGTTCATTCCTCAACTGTATATTATTTTATCCCCATGTGATGGCGGAACGAAAGAGTTGAGTTCATTCCTCAACTGTATATTATTTTATCCCCGTGTGATGGCGGAACGAAAGAGTTGAGTTCATTCATCAACTATATATTATTTTGTCCCCGTGTGATGGCAGAATAGAAGAGTTGAGTTCATTCCTCAACTGTATATTATTTTATCCCCGTGTGGTGGCGGAACAGAAGAGTTGAGTTAATTTCTCAACTGTATATTATTTTATCCCCGTGTGGTGGCGGAATGAAAGAGTTGAGTTCTTTCCTCAACTGTATATTATTTTATCCCCATATGATGGTGGAACGGAAGAGTTGAGTTCATTCCTCAACTATATATTATTTTATCCCCGTGTGATGGCGGAATGGAAGGGTTGAGTTCATTCCTCAACTGTATATTATTTTATCCCCGTGTGGTGGCGTAACGGAAGAGTTGAGTTCATTTCTCAACTGTATATTATTTTATCCCCGTGCGATGGCAGAACGGAAGAGTTGAGTGTATTCCTCAACTGTATATTATTTTATCCCCGTGTGGTGGCGGAACAGAAGAGTTGAGTTCATTTCTCAACTGTATATTATTTTATCCCCGTGCGGTGGCAGAACGGAAGAGTTGAGTGTATTCCTCAATTGTATATTATTTTATCCCTGTGTGGTGACGGAACGGAAGAGTTGAGTTCATTCCTCAACTGTATATTATTTTATCCCCGTGCGGTGGTGGGACGGAAGCGCTGAGTATTTCCTCAGTTGTATGTTATTTTATTCTCGTACGGGGGAGGTGTATACGCGATCCCTGCGTAATGAAAGGGTGAAGAGGCGGTACGTCTATTTGATTTTCATAGAGAAGTGTAAAATTTGACACAGTCGGAAGAAGGACGGAAGAAGAGGATAAGCGGGGAAGGACATAAGCGAAGACTTATATGGCAGAAAGTTCATTACTTCAAAAAGGCTACATATTACAACTTCCTTCAAAAGAAGAAAATAACGAAAGAAGCCCTTATTCGTAGGGTATTACAATTCTTTATTGGGAGGTACGGAAGAAGCCTCTTTGCGGGGCTGGGGTTGGCGCCATAGCTGCCGAAGGTAAGACTATTGTATGAAGATGTGCTTGGACAAATCCTTCTGGGACACAGCTAGTTGTTGGCGCAGGGAGTAGTTACTAGTGGAAGCCTCCCTCAAGCGCCGCTGCAGATGTCCCACTTGCTCTTCCAGATTAGCGATGTAGCGTTGTTCTTCAGTCTTTTCTTCAGAAGGAAAAGAGCTGCTACCTTGTTCAGAGGTTTGTTCCATGGTGAAGAGAAGATGAATGCTAACCAAATGATGGCTGGGGGTCCTTATAACGGCGAAGGAAGAAGGTGCATTGACTCATGGAAAAGGTAAAAATAATAAATGCTAGTAAAGAAGGAGAAACGTAAAGACAGTGGGTGGAAGTTATTCGCGCAATAACTTTGGGAAGGACGACTTAAATTCCACGAAAGCAGTAAGGGAAATATTTTCAGATGGGATGGCAGTCTTTTCTGGTGGCAGTTGTTGTACATTTATAGGAAAACGACAAAGAGAAGTCTCAGTACCCTCTCTTGTTTCTTTTTATTAATATTTTCGATCATAGTTACATCATTTAGGTTAACCATTATACAAGTTTTTTAGGGTTATCACTAATAGGAGGATCGTCGGAGGGGTCCTCCGGAGGAGAAGGCGCCAAGACGACTCTGTAAAGATCGCCTTGAATTGGAGGTGCCGTTGGTGGAGATCCATCAAAAGAAGGTGGATGAGTCCTTGCTGAGGGGACTGGAACGAAAGCTAGGGCCGACGGAAGTGGAGGAAGTTCAGCAGAGGCCCGAGGATCTCCTATTGTGGATTCCCACGTCAGGGGAGGGTTCCAGACCCGATTGCGGAAGGAAGGGAAGGGTGCTTGGAAGGACCTTCCTATGGTAGGAGTTGGAACAGTAGTTAAGGGTGGAGAAGGAAAGAGGCGAAAGGTCGAAGTTGCAGTCGAACGTGTCTCAGACTCTTTAGTGTCTTCAGTGGACCAGTCATGTAACTCAAGTGAGTCAGAATCTGAAGAGATCTCGATGGGATATTCCGCCGAAGCCATGAGAGTGAGATGGGAGGCCGAAGACATTTGGGAAGACAATTTATAATCAAGGGAGGAAGAACTGCATTTGTCCTCAGGAGGGAGAAGAAGAGGAAGAGACTAATATCATAATGGCGTCAGCATAGGAAATCGTCGAGATATCATTTCCGGAGTGGCCAGGTAACTTGAGAAGATCAAGAGACCGAAGTAACTTAATTGTTGGCTGAGCCAAAATTGGTTCGGGTTGGAAAAAGATCACCTGGGATATTCCGAATGGACTCCCGAGCGAAGAATGTCATTATTTCATACAAGACAGAAAATGGGCAGTAATGGAAAAAAGAAGGAAGCACGAAACCAACCTAAAATTCCCGACCCATACCAAGATATACATGATGAACAACAAAAAGCCGTGTCAATACAAACATTTTTCAATAGTGAAAGAGTAGTCATTACAAGGAGCGAAATGTGACGAATTATAATTCAAAGAGCTTTGGGGGGCATTTGGACAAAGCTGCTATGGGGTTCAAATAGTTGGTGTCCGTGCCGTAGGGAGGATACCCTCGTTCGGCATTTAAAGTCGAGGACCCATCGAAGACAAGTATGAACAAATCTACCCCCTTTTTGACATAACACACCTTCAAATCGGCCTCTTGTTCCTTTAGTTGGGACTGGCAGGCGGCGAGTTGGGCCTGACATTCAGCTAGTTGGGCTGCCAGGCCATCTCTTTCTATTGCTACCGTCATGGCTTGCCGACTCAAAGCAAAAAAAGCCTCAGTATATTCACGATGAAGTTCTTGTTGCTGTTGAGCCACAGATGACAGGGCTTCAGGGAAGGTCGCCACTAGGATAGAGAGTTCTTCACACCTCTCCAAACAAGATTTTTGGGTGGCTTCCCATTCTTGGCGTTCCCGCCGTAGCTGCTGAATAATAGTTGAAGAATCAGCAGCTTGAATAATTGGGTCCCCAAGCTGTCTTTTGTACCCGGTTAGCTTGTGGGTAAGAAGGTCCACCTGCTGAAGCTGGCTGGACTACAGGAAGATTTGTTGCTCGAGGTCTTTATTCTTTCGCTGAAGTTCCTCCTTCTCGCTTTGAGTCAGGGCCAGTTGGGTCATGGAATCTTCGCATTGTCCGATTAGATCAGACTCCTTCTGCTCTTTTTCGCTCAACCGCTGGGTGAGTTGTTTCTGGTGCGCTAGGGAAGCAAAATGGCGCGTCTCCACATTGGACTAAAATTGGGCTATGCGGGACATCATCTTATTATGCGTGGCCGATACCTGAAGGAAAAAGAGGCAAATGTTAAGCGTTGGCACACAAATGTATATATATATGCTAAAGGTAAAGAGGGAAAGCAATTACCTCGGCCAACAGTTTGCTCATCTGATCACAGGGGCCCTGTATACCTGATTGGTTAAAAATTTTCACCTCTGAGAGGTGATGGATCTTTAGGAGGGACCCCAGTGTAACCGGTGAAGGGTTCGGAAGGGGAAGATCTCCCCCCTCCGAAGGAAGAGGGGGACCTACACGCTGAAGGGGCATGGGAGAAGGGTGTGTTTCTGGATTAGCAGTGGCAAGGATAGATTCGGTCGGGGAATATGTGGGAGAGTCAAGGGGAATGGGGGATGAAACGGGAGAATGGGAACGAGAGTTTCCCCCTTGGGGGGAAGAGGATGGGGTGGCCAGGGTAGTATCCCTCATCCTCGATTCACAAATGGCTAGGGGATGAGATTCCTCCTGATTGGAAGAGGATGTGGGAAGATATGAGGAATTGGGGGCTCCTTCCTTAACCGAACGCAATTTCTTCCGAGGGGAAGAAGGGACATCCACAGATTTACCTCGCTTGGTGGAGGTCTTCTTCTTCTTGGTTGCTTCGATCTCTTCGCCTTTTACCAAAGCGCTCTGCATTAGGTTATCTACGAAAACCATTGGTAAGAAGGATAAGTTGATCCAGATACTAAGCTATATCAAAATACGAACACCTTCCTACCTATGGCGGCCGGAGTCGTTAGAGGGAAAGGGGATAGCCTGAAGTGACTGAGGAGGGGGGGTTTCATTAGATGTTCCGAGCAGTAGTGGGATTCTCTCAACACTTTATAAACCTTCGAGAAAGAACATTGGGTCCTCATTTCGCGAAAGGGAGGCAGCTCAGGAAGATCTAGCTTTCAGGTATCCGAGTGGGATAAGGGTTTTGGAAGCTGAGCAAAGAAATATAATTCTTCCCATCTTTTGTGGGAAGAAGGCATATTTACTAAGAATTGGCAGTTCGTGCGACTGGAGATGTAAAAAAGGTCTGCCTTAGAAGATTTCAGTTGGAAGAAGCAATGGAATAGTTGGGAAGATAATGGGAGGTTCAGGTGTTGGAATACTATGATGGCTCCCGACAAGAGGCGGAAGGAATTGAGGGTAAATTTATTCAGGGGCAGACCATAAAAATCTAGGATTTCCAAATAAGAGGAGGGCACGGGTAAAAACAAGCCGTTAAGAAATTGTTCAGAGAAGAAGCAGGTTAGGCCAGGGGGAGGACGATGTGGTCGGTACGTTTTAGTATTGAAATGACATTGAATGGAAGGGTCTATGAATTGGTTTATCATGTTAAAGGAGTAATGGTCGCCGTTTAGTTGGGTGATGGTATGTTCGTACCAAGGAGGTGAAAGTAAGGTCTTAGGGTCCATAGGTACATAACAGGGAAGAGCACTTACTTGAAGGGTGAAGGAGGAACGTTTGCAAAAGAGGGGGCTAGGTCGCTGAAACGCTGCCGAAGAAAATCGCTAGGAAGAAGAAGTGGAAAAGACTAGATTGTTAGGCACGCTAATTTATGCCTAAAAGGAAAGGGCAAAGATTTATATAGGGTTTTGTGTGGTCGTTCGACTATCTAAGAGAAAAGGAGAAGCGAGTGTTGGATCAAGAAGCGTCGCTAAAGGGGGGGGTGAATAGCGATCGTAAATCTTTTTGATGTTTCATTCGAGTAGATAATTAAATGAGTAAGAGCAGCAAAAAATAAAGAGACACATTTATTTTTACTTGGTTCACAACCCAGCGGTTGCTACTCCAAGGCCCTATCGGTCCTAGACCGCGTACGGAGGGCAAAGCACTATAACGTCTCCTCCTCGTTGGAGGTAGGAGACAACGATCACAAAACTGAAAGTACGAGGATGAGGCAACAAGCCTACCTCACCTCGTTACGATTAAAACAAAGAATACAATAAAAACAATTACTTGCTACTGCTGTCGACGAAGGAGATTTAAACTTGTCGTCGCGTCGGCGTTATGACAGTGTTGGAGCGTTGGCGTTGTAGGGCACTTGAGAATAAACTTGATGTGATTTGGAGTTGGAATCCTCTCCTCCTTTTATAGATTTTGGCCTCTGAATATGTCTCCTCTTTTTTTGGAATAGATCACGAAGTTATATAATTTTTATCGCGAAGTGGCCACGTCAAACCTTATCCGTTTTGACCTAGCGCAAAGGCTGATTCGTCGCCATCAGTCGACTGATGACTCTCATCAGTCGACTGATGACTCTCATCAGTCGACTACCCAATGTCTAGCAGTCGACTGTCAGCCTGGCCACTTCCCTGCAGTAAGAGGTTAGCTCGGAAAATGATAAATGTGATGGTTTCTAACCGTCCGATCTCGACCTAGACCTTCCACAGGAAGTCTTAGTCGGATCGCCGCCTACGGTCATCCCCGTAAAGAGGACACGACCTTACAATCTCTCACTCACACGAGCTTTCCTCGATACTTACCTTGTAGCTCTTGCTTCCGGCCTTCCACTCGATTCCTTCGGCTCCCTCCGAAGTCACTCGAGTGTCGCCCGACCACCGCGGCTTCCTCTGGGTGTCGCTAGCCTTCAGCTCCAGCTTTAGTACTTTTCTGCACACTCGATTTAGCTCGTGAGATAACGATGTAAACTTAACTTTGTGTCTTTGCCATAATCAAAATACAGGTTCGATTATCTGGTGCCTCTGCACCAACAATCTCTCCCTTTTTGATCTATGACAAACCAACACAAAGTTAAGGGAAATTAAAGCATAAAACAAGTATAGTAAATGATGAATTTCATTTTCAAAAACTCCCCCTTAACCAAAATTCCCCCTTAACCCTAGTTGAGTTTTGAAAGAGATACTTTAGTTTTCAAAATTCAATAAATTTTGTGTTACTCCCCCTTAACTTTCGCTCTTCTCCTCCTTTTGCCATAAATCAACAAATGTTGGGGTTTGTTATGTAAAATTGAAGTTTGTTATATAAAATAGGGGTTTAAAAATAATATGGTATATGCATGCATCAAGATAAATCAACTATGAGTCCAAATATGCGTCTAACAGTAATTAGATAGATTGGTTCGAGGTGTGTCCCTCTGCACCAATAATCTAAAGGTTTGTAATATAACCCTTAGGGTTAGTTTGCTTTCCCCCTTAGTCAAATATATGAAGTATAAGAGATGTAGGGGCGCTAAACTTTGGCCTAAGAGTTGTTAAGTACAATAGTTGGGAAAATAAGTAGTATTTTGAAGAGGTTATATTTCAATTATCCTTAACATCTCACCCATTCTATGTGTCTCAGAATTTGTTCACCTTATATGATTTGTGAGATGATTTTAAATTGATTAAAGATAGTCAACCTTGGGTTAGATTCGGATTTAACCTTTAGATCGTTAAGTAACTTTTCGAGAAATTGGCTTCAGTCGTAAGGGCCTTCTTTGATCGGAACAATGACCACTTCCTTTTACCAAGCCAAATTAAAGAATATATTACTTATGTCACTTAGGGTTACTTCACAGTCCTAACTAGTTTAGGATCTGGCGAGAGGTAAGCTTGACTAGTTCCACTCGGTCAAGTGCACCAAGTTAGATACACCTTATCTAGCTCGAATACACGAGACTTTGTTTCCCTAACGTACTATCATCTCACCGCGTCCTGATACTATGTTGTCAAGAGTTGACTAACTTTTTTTCCTATCTAGCTGTTCTACAAATTAAAGTAACATATTCAATGGTTTTGCTAAGTAAGCGGGTATACTATTTTAGTGTTAGCTCCCCCTGACCATTGAACCAATATGGTCTATTCAAATAATAAATTTGATCCTGGGGAATCCAAAACTTATTAGTCCTTATATGTGAATTCAATAAAACCTTTGAGACCCATGCTTGGACTCTTTGATGACTACGATTTACGATAGACATATATGACCTATTCGTAGTCGTTGACCTAAATCCGAGTCCAGCTTTGTTGTACACGGCTCTTTGGGTTCAAAGTAGTCTGTTAAGATTCTTAGATCCCAACGTGAACCTTTCCAACGTAGCCTCAACCTCTTGAACTCGGTCTTTCAAGAGTGAATTCTCTTCCTCGAGTTTTTCAATTTGGGTTGAGTTTCCCTCTTGAACTTGACTAGTTGAAGAGGTTAGAGTAGCCTCTTGCTTGAGGGTTTCAACCTCCTCAAGTAACGACTCAACCCTACACTCGGATTTAGTTAATTTCCTATTAAGCATTTTAATTGTATTGTAAAGCGTATGAATTAGTGAGTGGCTAACCTTAATTTTCTCTTTTGGTCTGGCTTTGAGTTGCTTCTCGAAGTAGTCCTCGAGTTCAGAGTCGGTGTTGTAATTGGATTTGGATTCGGACTCTGAATCGGACTCTTCGGGTCTTGCCATGCATGCTATGCCACTGCCTTCTTCGTTGTCCCATGTTGTATGAAAAGCCTTCTTTTGATTTGATTTGAATTGTGCCCTCTTTTGATTCTTTAGTAGCCTCCTTTCCCTCCGAATGATCTTCCGCACTACGTTCACTATTGCTTCCACCTTTTCGGATTCGGACTCTAATTCATCGTCGGGTTCGAGTCCATCTTCTTGCCTGGTAGGTGGCTTGCTTCTTTGTCCTGCAAGTAGAGCAATACCTCTCTCAGCCCAGACCACATTAGTTTGCTCGTGAAGTTCAAACTCGGAAAATAATTCATCTAACCTAAGCTTCGAAAGGTCCTTAGAGACCTTATAGGCATCGACCATGGATACCCACAAGGTAGTCCTAGGAAATGAATTAAGAACGTACCTTAGTAGGTTACGGTTTTCGACCTTGTGTCCGATGGTGTGCAGGCCGTTGACAATGTCCTGGATGCGGGCGTGTAGTTGCGTCGCCGTCTCATGTTTCTGCATCTTAAGGTTATACAACTTATTAAATAAAAGATCACGCTTATATACCTTGGCTTCATCGGTCCCTTCGTGTAGCTCGATTAATTTTTTCCATAGGTCCTTGGCGCTAATGAATGGTCTGATGCGGTTGAGTTCCTCCTTGGACAAGCCGCATTGCAATATTTGGGTTGCTCTTGCATCGACTTCGATTTGCCTCTTGGTTTCATTTGTCCACTTGTTGAAATCCAAGGGCTCTCCTTGATCATTGGTGGGTAGAGCAAAACCGGTTTGGATTATTATCCAAGTCTCGACTTGTGTTTTCAAGAAACACTCCATCCGACCTTTCCAATAACGGAAATCATCTCCGTTAAAGAACGGAGGTCGGGTGGTGCTATACCCCTCAATGTGAGCCATTAAGTATCTTGCAAAACACGAATAAAAACCAAAGGGAATTCCAAGACTTGGTCTTGGATTAGTAATGCAGGAAATAAATAGGAAATAAACAGAATTAAATGAGAAAAATAAGAAACTAACAAAAACTAACAACTTACGACCTTCGATGTCCCCGAAAGGGTACTAGACGTTGGATTTTGGGGATGGAAATAGCTTGTTACGAGGGTAAACCCTCATAAGAAATGTAGATCTCTCAGAGAGCTTCGATTTTGTAGGTAGATCGTTATGTGAGTCCACTTGTACGAAATGTTATGGCCCTTTTACCGTCGGCTACTCCAAGAGAGAAAACTTGCAAGCACACAACCAAAAGAAACGTACCAAAACTTCATCTTGGATTAGTAGTGCGGGAGGAAAAAGACCTAAAAAAAATACGAATCAAAAAATACGAACAAAAAACCAAAACGTGCTAGATCGGTGGTTTCACCAAATGTTAGCGCCCCCGCTCTGATACCAATTGTTGGATCGAGAAGCGTCGCTAGAGGGGGGGTGAATAGCGATCGTAAATCTTTTCGACGTTTCGTTCGAGTAGATAATTAAATGAGTAAGAGCAGCGGAAAATAAAGAGACACGTTTATTTTTACTTGGTTCACAACCCAGCGGTTGCTACTCCAAGTACCTATCGGTCCTAGACCGCGTACGAAGGGCAAAGCACTATAACGTCTCCTCCTCGTTGGAGGTAGGAGACAACGATCACAAAACCGAAAGTATGAGGATGAGGCAACAAGCCTACCTCACCTCGTTACAATTAAAACAAAGAATACAATAAAAACAATTACTTGCTACTGCTGCCGACGAAGGAGATTTGAACTTGTCGTCGCGTCGGCGTTATGACGGCGTTGGAGCGTTGGCGTTGTAGGGCACTTGAGAATAAACTTGATGTGATTTGGAGTTGGAATCCTCCCCTCCTTTTATATATTTTGGCCTCTGAATATGTCTCCTCTTTTTTTGGAACAGATCACGAAGTTGTATAATTTTTATCGCGAAGTGGCCGCGTCAAACCTTATCCGTTTTGACCTAGCGCAAAGGTTGATTCGTCGCCATCAGTAGACTGATGACTCCCATCAGTCGACTGCCAGTCTGGCCACTTCCCTGCAGTAAGAGGTTAGCTCGAAAAATGATAAATGCGACGGTTTCTAACCATCCGATCTCGACCTAGACCTTCCACAGAAAGTCTTAGTCGGATCGCCGCCTACGGTCATCCCCGTAAAGAGGACACAGCCTTACAATCTCTCACTCACACGAGCTTTCCTCAATACTTACCTTGTAGCTCTCGCTTCCGGCCTTCCACTCGATTCTTTCGACTCCCTCCGAAGTCACTCGAGTGTCGCCCGACCACCGCGGCTTCCTCCAGGTGTCGCTAGCCTTCAGCTCCAGCTTTAGTACTTTTCTGCACACTCGATTTAGCTCGTGAGATAACGATGTAAACTTAACTTTGTGTCTTTGCCATAATCAAAATACAGGTTCGATTATCTGGTGCCCCTACACCAACAGCGAGGCCCATGGGCCCATTAAGCCGCTTCGAATATATGAAGTAGGGCAACTAGAAAAGGGTGAATTTGAATTAGCGAACGAAGGGTGAAGTAGAGGCTTTATACATTTAGAAAGTCAAGCTTATAACTTCGCTTGACTATTTTTGGGGGTTGACTAATGATATTGCCGTTACCTCTTCTCTCTGAACCGGGTAAGAGGGATCACGTGTAAGGCACTATTCAAACCAAATAATCGGTTCGGCAAAGAAGGCAAGGGAGAATGGTTCGGGCGCGACCGTCTGGGACAATTGGAACGGGAGGACAAGTCGAGGTAATTGGCACAACGAAGCGATGGAGGAAATCACTTCGATATGAGATGAACGAGAATCGGTTCGGCCTAGTAGGCCCAGAAATAGATGGGGCGGATGAGAACCGGTTCGGCCTAGCCAGCCCAAAAATAGTTTGGTGCAGGAAAAAGAGGAGTTGGTTTGGGTCACTGGGAAGAGCCTAAGGGCTACGCCACACGTGAGCCATAGGTTTAGGTTAGTTTCGTCGAAGATAAATGGGTGAAAGGGACAAGCTAGCATATTTCCCGAAATAAAGATAAGAAGTTGTTACACAACAGAAGGGGGGCCCCCACATAATATTCCGAGGAGCCTTCGCTCCTCGTGTCTATAAGAGAATGATTCTCTAGGTGGGAGTGGTGGCCACGTGTATGACGGGGAAAGCTTACGATGCAACAACTGATCAAAGGAGTAGAATAAAAGGGAGAAGCAGGACAGAAGTAGAGGGATCCATATTATTCCAACCAGCAAGAGACGAAGGCACAGAGAGAAAGAAGAGAGCAACCACTTCACCGGAGAAAGAGAGAAGGAGAGTGGTGATCTTTATTTTTCTTGCATTGTTTCTTGTATCTTGACCTAATTTGTAAGAGGTTTTCTCCTCCACTTCCGGAAGTTCTTTCCATGAAGGAGGACGTTCATAGTGAAAGTGCTTTGGCACAGCAGCCGGTGAGAGAGCTCACCTCCATGGAGTAGGAATCCTTATTCCGAACTACGTTACATCCTGTGTCTTGGTTTGTTGCTTGGGTTGGCTTGCGTGTCTTTGCTTCACGTTTTCATTTTACTGTTGTGGCCGGAGAGAACCCCCTAAGCTTCCTTTGCGTTCCATCGCATTGAAAGGAAGTCAACAGATCTTCTTCCCCGTCACCACATCACTTGTTATCTGAAAAACAATTACAAAATTGAACTGTTCTTACTCTTCTACAAATCAAATCCTTACGATTTAGATGTTTTTCTCACGATCACAAGACATATAACCTTGGAATGCTTCCACAGTGACTCCATAGATTGATAGTCTCTTAACACTCACTCACCTTCATCGACCTCTCGCTTTTCCCTATTATAAACCCCTAGATGCTCCCTTTTAGATTGTGCACAACGTGAACTCTTCGTGGGTGGTTACTACTCACGTAGCAGTAGTAACCGCAGGCACAAATGTCAATATCTCCTACTCATTCAAGATATGTCACAAAGGCACATGGTCACAAAAAATCATTTATAAGAATAGAGGTCATTAATAACAAAGACTAGATAGTCATAAAGACTAAGAGAATAGAGATTAATAGTCACAAAGACTAAGAGAACAACATCCGATTCATACTTAGAGAAAATGATTCGTGCGACAGCAAGTACATTGAGTATTTAATACTAAAAAAATTATTATACCTTACATAGTTATTCATTGAGCGATCAATGACAAAAAATTATTACACCTTACTTAGTCGCTCATCGAATTGTACACAATCACTTTATAAGTGGCACACAACTATTATACTGGTGACACACAATCATTCTCCAAGTGACACACAACTATTCTCTTGAAGATATATATGTCTTACTATTTACTCAGATTAAAATATTTATATCAATATGAACATCTTTAATCCCTCATAATGACTATTATGCCAAGAGTATATCCCATATCTTCAATATTCATAATTCATTTCTGTACATAACAAAAATGGATCAACTAGTGTAGGGATATACTCAAGAATCGCCTTCTTCTTAGCTATAATATCCTTAACAAAATTATACTTTATAGTTATGTGCTCATCCTTGATGTGATATTTGAGATCCTTTAAAAAAACTATAGCAACTTGACTGTCACAATAGATAGTAATCGGACTCCCACTGTCCTCAACAATCTTCATATGAGGAACCTTCTTAACTAGACTGCTTCTTGCACAGCTGCTGAACATGCCACATATTTATCTTCCATAGTCGACAAGGCTACACAAGCATGTTTCTTATTGTTCCAGGAGATAACGCCAGCATTCAACAACAACACATAGCCTGATATAGATTTCCTATAATATAGGTCTCCATCCCAATCTGCATCTGAATAGTCATTCAGGCTCATATCTGATTCTTAAAAATAGAGATAATAATATGTTGTTACTTTCAAATATCTGAATATCCTTTTCACTGTTTTCTAGTGTCTCGGTTTTGGATTTGACTGGAATCGACTGACTAAGCCAACAACATAGCTGATATCGGGATGAGTACACAATATAGTGTATATCAAACTACCAATAACACTGACATATGATCTTTTATACATCTCAACTATTTCATCAGGAGTCTTGGGACTTATACTCTTGCTCAAAATAGTACCTTTCACAATATGTGTTTGTTTACTATTGCAATCAAACATGCTAAAATGTTGTAACATCTTATTTATATAAGACTCTTGAGATAAACCCAAAAGTCTTTTAGATCGATCTCTCATGATCTTTACTTCTAAGATGTACTCAGTTTTTCTCATATCTATTATGTCAAACTATGATAAAATTCACTCTTTGACATCTATCATAAATCCCGTGTCATTTCCTGTTATTAGCATATCAACAATATATAATGATAAAATGATAGACTTTTCTTTTTTCCTTTTTTAGAAAAACACAATGCCCCTCATTGTTCATTTCTAAACCATATGATAAAACGATTTCGTTAAATCTTATGTTCCATTATCTTGATATTTGCTTTAGCCCATATATGTATTAGGGACGGTGATGTCGCTAGAGGGGGTGAATATCATTCGTTCGATTTTGAGCTTCGATCACATTATTGTGCTTGTCTACAAGATATTAGTACACAACGGAATACAAAATACGAAACAACACAAAACAAGTACAAACACTACACAATATATTTACATGGTTAAGAACCTACAGTTCTTACTCCACAACCCAGCATAGTGATCCACACCCACTAACTCTTCTCCTTCTCAAAAACAATCCAGAGATGGAGAAACCTCTTATAATGAAGTTTATACAAGAGTATTACCAAATACAAAAAGAAAATTAAAGAAATGCAAAGAACACTTTATAAGAGAATGTTTTTTTATTGCTTGATGGTTTGGTTTCTTTGAACGACTTTGAAGGTCTGAAAAGCAACAATTATTCCCTTCAAAAGCTTAAAGAGTCGGCTACTTCATCTTCCACCGAAGTCTCCTTATAAAGCCTCCACTTGAGCTAGTTTTTCGCCTAGCAGTCGACTGGCCTTACCCCCAGTCGACTGTTTGCTTAATCGTTGTCTCACAATGGACTAATCCATGTCAAAAAGTAGTCGACTGCCCCAACACAATAGTCAACTGCCAAGCCATCAGTCGACTGTCATAAGCTAGCAGTCAACTCAGGAACCTTCTATGTCATGTCGACTTGAGGCCAACCAACTGCTCAACCCTAACAATCGGCTAATATAAGCTACCAGTCGACTGTCAGATCACCAATCAATGGTCGAGTTATAGTTGACTACTTCACCACTCGACTAAGTCATAACCCTAGTCGACTGCTCGAGTCAAATTGAGCTCTCGAGTGTCGAGCACTCAATCAGTCAACTGGTACATCTCAAATCTGAGGTTTCCCCAAGTATGATCCCCTTATACCTGACACTCACCCTTAGCCTAGACATAAGCCTTCTAACCACTTTCATCAGCGCTCCCAGGTTCGAGTCCACGACTTCTCTCCCTTTGTGCTAGCCTTCAAGTGCTTTCATTAGCTATCTCATATTATTGGATACCCTTAGCCTAGACCTAAGCCTTCAAGCTACTTCCCTCAACCTCACACCTTCAGGTTCGAGTCCACGACTTCTCACCCTTTGTGCCAGCCTTCAAGTGCTTCCATCGACTTCATCATTCCATCGAGTCTATCTTTGCCAAGAGGTCATGCCTCCGGGACTTCCATTGCCAAGTCTCAATACTTGAACTTTCATCACCGAGACTACACCCTTGGACTTACACGGCCAATACTACACACTTGGCCTTTTTTCCTTTTCCAAGTATCCATATTTGGACTTTCCATTTGTCAAGACTTTACCCTTGGACTTTTCCTTGCCAAGTCTCCAAACTTGGACTTCCACTTGAGTCTCACTCAAGCTTGGTCAACCTTTGACCTGAGGTCGATTGCTCCAACAATCTCCTCCTAACAATTTCCCTCATGTAACCTTGGATATTTCAATCATCCACTAGTCATATGATCAATATATGGTCAAACCATATTTTTCAAACAATTGTCAAACATCAAAATCCTACTCGAGTCTTACTCGAGTCTGGTCAATCGTGACCTGGGTCGATTGCACCAACAATCTCTCCTTTTTTGATGTTTGATAATACCTTTAAGTTAGGCTAACCTATAAGCCCAACTTGACTCTTCTTATGTCAAAGCATAATAAAGGTTTATCTAACTTAAACCATTCATTTCTCCTCCTTTGTCATACATCAAAAAGACTACCAAGGTTTTCCATGTCTCATCTTCCAATGAGATCCTTCATTCTCCCCCTTGGTCCAAGATTCATCATAAATATCTTCATTCTAATGAAAGGCAACTCTTCATTCTCCCCCTTTTTATCAAATTTTATCCATCATACCTTGATGGATGATCTCTCCCTAAAGGCTTGTTTTCTCTTGATCATTGCACCAACAATGTCCTTGGAGATTTCCTAAGTCTATATGCAATCTAAACAATAAAAAATAAGGGTAAAAGTTCAAACTTGAACTTTAATCTCCCTTAAATTTTGATTCTTCACCCTACTTAACTCTTCTAATCATTTTCAATGATAATCTCACTCTTTTAATGCTTCTCTAAGCATATTATAGGGTTAGGAGTGATTAGGGTACCTAGGGATGCTAATAAATAGCTAAACAAATCTTGTTCAGCTAAAATCAGACCAACGATCATTCTTGCTACTACGATGATTGCTCATAAACGATCGGTTTCTCTGATTGCATAAAATAGTTTTTCAGATTGGTTTTTTAAAAATCATAAGTAATTAAATGATTTTCAAAAAAATCTTGAAATTTCATACGTGCATTACTTATGTCAAATATAATGGATTAAAAATAGTTTTATATTAAAATATCCATTAATTTAAAAGATTGATACAAAGTTCAAAACCATTGAAAACTTTAATATTGTTGGCTAACTTTGTGTCAATATTGTGAATGGTGGTTTATATCAAAAGATGGACTTCGCCAAGGTTTTTTAAAATGATTTTAAAATGGTTTTCAAAACCTATTTTCAATCATGGTCTATGAGCTAGATGTGCATTACTTGTATATTAATTTTCCTCATGATTTATTCTTATGATTGAATGAATTTGAGTTCAATTGATGTACCATATAAGCACATTGAAGTTAACTCATATTCCTAACATCTCACATGTGTCTAGGGTGTATCAATACACACATGTCATCCTTAATGTTTTGATGAGATGTGGATTTGATTCTTCCCTAATCTAAGGGTTCATTCATTACTATCTAGTCATATCCATTTGATTCCTGTATCTAGGACATCAAATAATGTCATTTGTCCTTAAATTCAATTTTATAAATATTAATGCATGAATTATGATCATGACATATTAGATATGCATTAATTAAAAGCATGCCATGATGCATGATATCATAATATTATAAAATAAATCTAAGCATTATCATGACATTTTCAATAATCATATGATCATGATGTCATGACATGGTTATAACAAACAAAGCATGACAACTTTATAATATAAGGTATAGAAATACTTAAGTTTAAACCTATTTTGCCATTTTATAAAATTATACCCAATTTTCCATAATGAATCAATCTCCCAAGTGTGTCAAAACCCCAAAATGACACACTTTTGGCTCTAAACCTACTTGTGTCAATTTTGATCAATTTTTTAAACTTTCATAATTTCTATTGGCACATCCTAAAATCTTTTAGTATCATAATTCTTATCTCATTTCCAAGGTATCACATTACCTTGAAAATGCTCTAAAGTATCAACTCTATCATGGTTAAGTTAACTACTCATCCATTTAAGATTGACACACTCTAAACTCATCTAGCGTGAAGGAATCACACTCCTAGGGACCAAATACCTACTAGAGCTTCTTGGGTAAACTAGGTACTTACTAGGGATAACCGCCCTTAATACTTTTTTAATGACCCTCATAAGCTTGAAAGCCTTGGTCATTGTGGTCTTATCTAGGTCAACTCTAGGGATGACTTCCATTATGACCTTCTTAGAGACTTTGTTAGGCTTTTTTGAAGCCTTAGTCACTTGACTCTTGTCAAGATGAACTCTAGATATGACTTCCCTTGTGGCCTTGCCTTTCTTAGACCTAGGATTGGTTCCATAACTATATGGAATACTATGGTAGGTTTGCACCAACACCTAAATTTTGACTACTAGACCCATTAAGCATCTTTTCCATCTTTCTAATGGTCTTTTCTAGATTCTAAAGCTTTGACTTAAAGCTTGATTTTCTACCTAAGGTGCCCAAGTTTTGATTTTTCATCATTTCTTTGAGCATTCCTCTTCCTAGGCATGTGTCTACCCTTTTTAGGATTATTGCCTAGATTGTTCTTCTCTTTTCTAATGGTTTCTTAGGTAGTGTAGATTTTAAGGTAGTTGATCTAGAATTGTTCTTAATCATATTTTCATGATGTTGAGCATGTAATTGGTAAAATTTATTTGTATCATGCTTTTTATAATGAACAATTGCAAGTAAATTTTGACATGATACCTTAGGCCTTACCATAGAAGTGCCCCATATTTGAACTCTCTCCTTTGTCCTTCCTAGGATGGCTTCCCCTCGGACATTGGCTCCGATAGTGGTTTTTTTTGTTGCACCGGAAGCATACTATGTGCTCCTTGTCTTTCCGTATCGGGGCTTCGGTATCTTTGGACTTCACTTTGGCCTTAGGTGTCACTTGAGTCATCTTCTTGACTCTTTTTGGGTATTTTCTCTTATAATGTGCTATTTTCCTACACTCAAAGCATGTTATATGATTTTTATTTTTAATGATTGCATTTGAGTTACCTATAGAGGAATCTTGAGCTTGTTCTTCATTTTGTTTGGATGTAGAGGGTTCCTCCTCTTGCTCCGGCATTGAAGGTCAATCCTCCCCCTCAATCCTAGAGGTGGAGACTTCTTCCATTTCGGATGTTGAACATTTATCAACGTTCGAATCTTCGAACTCTTGAGAGGATGCACATTCCTCATCGACTTGAGCCACGGATGGTTCTTCATGAAGCTTGGCTAGCTTGCCCCAAAAAACTTTGGCATCTTGATATTCATATATTCTACACAATAGGTTATTAGGAATTAAATTTATCAAAAAATTTATTACCTTCTTATTGGTTTTGGGATTTTGGACTTGCTCCTCGGTCAATTTTCTTCTTTTTAGAACCTTTTCCTTCTTATTCGTCAGAGCTTTAAATCCAACTTTCAAGACGATCCAATCTTCACTCTCCATTTGAAGGAACGTCTCAATCCTTGCCGCCCATAGATCAAATCCCCCTAGTCAATAGAATCCATAAGGTGGAGGAGTGTTGATGTCATATCCGAGTCCATCATTAGGCAACTCCATTGTCCTCTAGCTATTACTCCCTTGGTGGTTAGTCTGTAGAAGAGTAACCTTACTCTGATACCAATTGTTAGGACCAGTGGCGTCGCTAGAGGGGAGGGAATAACATTCGTTCGATTTCGAGCTTCGATCGCTTCGTTGTGCTTGTCTACAAGATGTTAGTACACAACAAAAATAAAAAAAATGAAACAACACAAAACAAGTACAAGCACTACATAATATTTTTACGTGGTTAAGAACCTACGATTTCTATTCCACAACCGAGCTTAGTGATCCACTCCCACTAACTCTTATCCTTCTCGGAAACAATCCGGAGGTGGAGAAACCTCTTACAATGAAGTTTATACAAGAGTACAATCAAATACAAGAAGCAAATGAAAGAAATGCAAAGAACACTCTACAAGAGAATGCTTTTTGATTGCTTGTTGGTTTGGTTGCTTTGAACGACTTTGAAGGTCTGGAAAGCAGCAACTATTCCCCTTCAAAAGCTTCAAGAACCGACTACTTCATCTTCCACCAAGTCTCCTTATAAGGCCTCCACTCGAGCTGATTTTTCGCCTAGTAGTCGACTGACCTTACCCTCAGTCGGTTGTTCGCTTGATAGTTGTCTCACAATGGACTAATCCACATCGAAAAGTAGTCGATCAGTCGACTGCCATAGTCATTAGTTGACTGCCATAAGCCAGTAGTTGACTCAGAAACCTTCCGTGCCCTGTCCACTTAAGGCTAGTCGACTACTAAACCCTAGCAGTCGACTGTTAGTGTCCAATCGACTAGTATAAGCCACCAGTTGACTGCTAGAGCACCTATCAATAGTCGATCCGTAGTCGACTACAAGACCAGTTGACTAGGTCATGACTCCAATCGACTGCCCGAGTCAAACTAAGCTCCCGAATGTTGAGTACTTAAGATTTACCCCAAGTATGATCCCCTCATACTTGACACTCACCTTTAGTCTAGACTTAAGCCTTCTAGTCACTTCCATTAGTCTTATGCTCCTAGATTCGAGTCCATGATTCCTCACCCTTTCCACTAACCTTCAAGCCACTTCCATCATCTTTATGCCCCCAGGTTCGAGTCCACGACTCCTCACCCTTTGTGCTAGCCTTCAAATGCTTCCATCATCTTCGTCATGCCATCGAGTCTACCTCTGCAAAGAGGTCATACCTCCAGGACTTCCATTGCCAAGTCTCAATACTTGGACTTTCGCCACCAAGACTACACCCTTGGACTTACACGGGCAAGACTACACACTTGGTTTTTTCCTTTTGTCAAATATCCATACTTGGACTTTCCATTTGCCAAGACTCCACCCTTGGACTTTTCCTTGCCAACTCTCCAAACTTGGACTCTACTTAAGTCCTACTCGAGCTTGGTCAACCTTTGACCAAAGGTTGATTGCTCTAACAATCTCCTCCTAATAATTTTCCTCATTTGACCTTGGATATTCCAATCATCCACTAGTCATATAATCAACATATGGTCAAATCAAATTAAAAATTTCCTATCCCCACAAGGATGGTGTGGTGGCTAAGGCACAACGGTACTTGCATAAGTGGCATGGGTCAATTCTGGAGGAAGTCTAAAATTCTTTCCTGGATTCAGATGACTCCCACGTATCTCGGCTACTACGTCAAGGTCCATAGGGCCCTCCGTGATTTACCTGTTGGCAATGTGCTATTCCTCGGAATGCTCATCGGCTCCCATGTCCCCGTCGTAAAATTTTCACTAATGAAAACTAATCCGGATGGGATGAGTTTCCAAAGCACAACCAATTCGTCGTCATGCTAACGACTCGAGCGATCGCTTGAACAAACTAGTTGTTCGAGCAACACAACTCTTCTAGTCGGTTAGCCGTAGAAGAGACGACGGACGAATCGCCGGTTTTTGTGTTTCTTATCGGGGTCCATGATTATACAAATACATGAAAATGTAAACTAGTATAATCAACATATACTAACATAAAGAACATAAGCTAGCATATCAAATAAGAACATGCAAAGAACAATAATAAAAGTTATAAAACTTTTATACCTCTTGATCTTCTATCGTATGTCCTAACCTCCTTGTAAACTTCGTGTGGGCGAAGATCCTCCACAAGTTGAAGCATCCTAGATCTTCTTCAATCCAAAGAAAGAAGAACTCTCTTTCCCTTCTTGCTTGAGCCAACCACCAATCCACAAAAGGGTTGATGCCGCCGGCCTCAAGAATAGAGAGAACATAATGGAAACAACCAAAGAACCGAACTAGGGACAAACCCTAGTTTTGGTGCCGCCGGCCAAGATGGAATGAAGAGGAGAAAGGGAATTCGGTTGAGCCCCGACCAAGGTAGAAGGAATAGAGATAGGCCCCGGCAACACCTTAGGAAAAAGAATAGAACTTTTCCTATAGTTGCCGCCCACTCCAACTTCCAAACCCTAGCCGCCCAACCAAACCCTAATCTCATTGAAAACCATCTTCTATGTGCCGGCCATGGAAGAGGGGAAGAAGGATAGAGTATGGACCGACCAAGGTAGAGGGTAGAAGGAAGGGACCGGCCATGCCTTAGGAAAAAGAAGAAACTCATCTTCCACTTGTTGCCGCCCATCTTCTTTCCCGAACCTTGGCCGCCCATGCAAAGGAACCAAACCCTAATCAAATTAGGGTTTCTTCCTTAGGGTTTCTTGCCGCCCAACCATAGTGGAGAGAAGAGATCTAGGAGCTAGCCACCTTCAAGGAAGAAGAAGAGATCTACCTCAAGTTGCCGCCCACCCTTCTTTCCTCACCTTGGCCGCCCAACCCAAGGAGCCAAAACCCTAATTAGGGTTTCCTCCTTAGGGTTACTTGCCGCCCAAGCAAAGAGAGGCTAAACCCTAATTTCCATCATCCATTCAAAACTTAGTTGCCGCCCAACCCATGCTCCCTTATATATAGAGTTAGGTTTAGGCCTTGGTTTAATCTCCACCGTCGGTTCTAGGGTTTTAATCTCAACCGTCGGATTTAGAGATTTAATCTCAACCGTCGGTTCTAGGGTTTTAATCCCAACCGTCGGATTTAGAGATTTGTTTGCTATCATTTGATCTAGACTTCATGAGGTTTATATTAGGCTACGATAGGAACCATGAGGAGGAGTTGGGTCTTGGCCACCCGATGGATCGGAACCACACAAACTTGATCCATCAATGATGTTCCATTCCACTAGAGGATCATCATCGAACTACCTCACCAACCCCCATAAATTAATATGGGCTCCATATATTATTTGTACATCCATCTCCCCGTGTTTAAGATATCGAATGTCTGTCAATTAATTGATTTACTGACCATCAATTAATTAACATCTAATTCCTCGAGTAGTACCACTCAACCTTATCATCATGTTGACTAAGTCAACATGCAGGGTTTACATGATGAACCTTATGAGCTCCTCAAGGGGACATCATCAACCTAATACATAGGACACGGTTTCCTCCTATAATCAACGGCACACTATGTAAATAATATCATTTTCCAACTTACCGGGCATATTGATTTAATCCATAGAAATCTCACCCTCTGGTAAATCAAAGAAATAAATATTAAGTACATGTGCCCGTTATTATATCGGGATTAAGAGCATGTACAACATAATATCCGAGGTCCGTTTCAATTATGCAGTCAGCAATAAATTGAATCACCTCTATGTCGGTCCTGCTCAATACACCGAGGTGTACTAGTGTAACTCTATGTTCAAGATAAAACAATACCAAGCTACACTACAACCATGCCAATGGTTTTTCTAAAACCATCTTGGTTGTAAGCCTCTACTTATATTCTACAAGGAACTGATAACATGATCTTCTGTGCCACACCAAGCACCATGTTATCTACAATGTAAAATATTAGACAATATGCACATATAGAAATAAAGTGCAAACAATGATCATGTGATTCTTATGTCAAAATAAAATGTTCATACCAAAGAGCTAGGCTTTCAGTATACATCCCAACAATCTCCCAGTTATACTAAAAGACTATGCTATCATCATACTGCCATACATCTGATTCCCCTTCCCTCCACATGTCTATCAAAGCTCTCGCTAGAAGGGCCTTAGTGAAAGGGTCTACCAGGTCATCCTCTGATGCATGCTAGGCGACAGCAACTTCTACCTCCTTTACAATTTCTCGTATCAGGTGGTACTTGCACTCTATGTGTTTACTAGCCTTATGGGCTCGTGGTTCCTTCGAGTTTGCAACTGCACCATTATTATCATAATTAATTGTGATAGTTCTGGGAAAACCAGGAATCACATCCAAGTCCATGAGAAAGTTCCTGAGTCACACAGCTTCTTTGGCCGCCTCATAGGCTGCCACATACTCAGCTTCCATGGTGGAGTCCGCCACGCATTTATGTTGGGTACTCCTCCATACAATGGCTCCACCTCCTAAAGTAAACACAAAACCTGAGGTAGATTTACTATTATCCCTATCTGATTGGAAATCGCAATCCATGCAACCCACAGGGAGTAATTTGTCTGCCCGGTAAACTAGCATATAATCCCTAGTCCTTCTCAGGCACTACAATATATGCTTTTACCGCAGTCCAATGTCCCTGTCCTGGATTACTCTGATATCTGCTAACCATGCCCACGGCAAAGCAGATATCTTGTCTCGTACATAACATACATTAGGCTTCCTACCGCCGAAGCATAAGGAACTGCCTATATCTCCTCTATCTCCTCAGATGATCTAGGACACATCTGCTTAGATAAAGGAACTCCATGCCTGAAGGGTAGAAAACCCTTCTTGGAGTTTTGTATGCTAAAACGATCCAAAACCATGTATATGTATGAAGCTTGGGATAAGCACAACAACCTTGATCCCCAAGGTTGTGACCCACTTCTCCCAAGTCCTTCATATCATACTGTTTGGATGACCATACCCTTACGTCTGATAACACTTCGATGTTGTCGCCAACCACCAAAATGTCATCTACGTATAGTACAAAAATACCACTACATTTCCGTCACATCTCTGATATACACAAGACCCATCCGAACTTTGAATAAATCCATAAGACTGGATTTACTTCCTCAAAGCGGATGTCCCAAGACTTCAAAGCTTGCTTCAGTCCATTAACGGACCGATTAAGCTTATATACAATACGCTCTTTGCCCTTAGCAATGAATCCCTCTGGTCGCTTCATGTAGATGGATTCCTCAAGACTTCCACTAAGGAATGTTGTCTTGACATCCATCTGTCACGCCTCATAATCCATATGAGTTGCTATGCATAAGAGATCCCAGACCTGTCTTGAATTCATAGATTCAATCTCAGTATTCATTGCACTTTGCAAAGATGTTGTATTTATATCTTGGATTGCCTCGTCGTATGTCTAGGGATCAGGTTCATGTTTGCTAGGGACCAAATCAGAAGATTTGTCCAAAAACATGAATCTGAGAGGTCATCTCACAACCCTCCCACTATGACGAGGTATCATCTGTATCCTCCGTGACACGCAGGTGCGATGACATGTGGTATATCCTCTTATGCAAGTGGTACTAAAGAAGTGACTTCCCTTTTAACTCCTCCAGAATAATTTTACTCTTGGGCTTGTGGCTTATCACATAGTCTTCCTCTAGAAATCTGGCATTCATGTTAACGATCACCCTCTGATCTCTAGGACTACAAAACAAGTCAGAATAACTCATCATCGATCTAACCATCTCCATAAGAGTCCTACATTAATCGCTCACTGGGGTGTGCCGGGTGCAGTCAATTGGGATTGAATCCCAACCTCTGATAAGTAGTTCCTAAACTCTCCCAAGAGGTTGTCACCACCACGATCAGATCGTAGTGTCATCCATATCTTGAATAATCGTCTATGAAAGAGACGAAATATTCAAGATTACCTCTTGCCTAGATAGTCATAGGACCTCACAAATCAGAATGAACCATTTCTAACAAATCTTTGGCTCTATACCCCTTGGCCTTAAAAAGGCCTCTTGGTCATCTTACCCTCCAAGCAAGATTCGTAGGTTGGGAGATCCTCCACCACTAATGAACCCAAAGGTCGATCAGCTATCAACCTTTGAATTTTGCTTAGGTTAATGTGACCAAGCCTAAGAAGCCAAAGATATGTTTGGTTCATCTTCGAAGGTTCTTTTCTCTTATTGGAATTAGAAGATGAGTTATTAACTTCTATTTGCATCGTGGGAGCTTGTGGTTCAAGTTATAAATTTCCTATCTATGTACCTGAATAGATAATGTCCCTATTCCTTTTATAACAAATCTGTCATGAAAAGAAATAGATTATCCATCCAAAAACTATTTAGAAACCGAAATCAATTCTTTCTAAATAAGGGTACATAAAGGAAATTCTTAAGAACCAAAAACCTTTATTTTTCTAAAAAGATAAATAAAACATCTCCCACTGCAATAGCCACCATCTTCATGGCATTGCCCAAGTAAATGGTAATATCCCTTTTAGCTAGTCATCGGGTTTCCTGGAACCCCTGCAAATTGTTGTAGACATGATTAGTGGCTCCCGTATCTACTTACCGGTAGATATCATCGCTAATCATGTTTCAATGACTAGTCCAAAAGATATACCTTTGTTCTGTTTTGAATTGGGACAGTCCTCCTTCCAATGTCCATCCTGCTTGTAAGTGAAGTACTTGCCTTTCGGCTTCTTCACTCTTCCCTGAGATCCTCCCACCATCTTTGCTTCACCTTGTTTCTTCTTCTTCTTGCCTTTCGTCTTAAAAGTAGAAACCCTTTTGAGCAATGATGGCTTGAGGACACTCTTTGAAGAGTGCATACTTGTACACCTTAGCAGATAAGACAATATCTAGAATCTTTTCCAATCAACATTATTTAGGTACAGTAAGCTTATTTCCTTTAGTATCACAGTAAGTGGACTGAAAGTCAATTTTGAAAATCCTAAGAATCACATAGATCATTACTTTAGATTTCAAAAAATTATTGATTCCTCTAACAATAAAATTTCGAAATCAACCAACACCTCAAAGCACCGAGAATATCGCATGCCACGCAGTGTGGACGTATACGAATTCTACATTTGTAAGAGGAGGTTTTACCCATTAATTTTATTATCTTGTCAACCTTACTTTTTGACAAATAAAATTAATAGTTGGTTCCTCTTTGGCCCTACAAATAAAAGCAGTGACTCCTATGGGGAGGATACTTTTATTTGCATCTAAGTGTGCACCATTACACGATACTAAGAGAATTATTTTGGATTATGTGTCTTACCTCTGTGGAAGTACACATGCTCCTAGATAATTTCCTATAACCATTATTTGACCTAGTGATCCGCAAACAAACCCGTCCTCAGGGAGGAAGGCACTCAGAGCCGACACACAAGTTCGTTGCATCACACGTCAAATTGTAATGGAGGCCGCGGGAATTAATTAAAATGTCCCTCTCCCACTTAGTAAATTGCAAATGAGGAATTTTCAAGCACACACAACATGCATATAAAACAAATCAGCAATAAATATGGAAAAATCAGAATTTTTCCAACTATTATGGCATTGTTCGTCGCCACCTCGTCCGCTCCTCCTGCGCCATGTACGAGCCAACCGGAGATCCGAGCCGAGAATAAAACCTATTTTATTTTACATCCATCGATCCTATACTCCACAAGGGAATGTACATGAAATCTAGATCGAAAGTAAAATAAAATAAAGAGTGGCTAAACAATGTCGTATTCAATTACAAAAATTAAATACTAATTTAGCCTCGTCAACCCCGAGGATTCAAATAATATACAATCACACACACATGCAATCACATACACACATATATAGCCATAATAGTTGGATCTTATGCCTGCAACCAAAAAGTTAGCCTACGCACATCCTACTATTATCCGGCATACACAATATATGATAAGTGCGTGAAAGTAACCGAATCCAAAACACACAAAACCGAAAACCGTGGCTCTGATACCATTTGTTGGCAATGTGCTATTCCTCGGAATGCTCATCGGCTCCCATGTCCCCGTCGTAAAATTTTCACTAATGAAAACTAATCCGGATGGGATGAGTTTCCAAAGCACAACCAATTCGTCGTCGTGCTAACGACTCGAGCGATCGCTTGAACAAACTAGTTGTTCAAGCAACACAACTCTTCTAGTCGGTTAGCCACGGAAGAGACGACGGACGGATCGCCGGTTTTTGTGTTTCTTATCGGGGTCCATGATTATACAAATACATGCAAATGTAAACTAGTATAATCAACATATACTAACATAAAGAACATAAGCTAGCATATCAAATAAGAACATGCAAAGAACAATAATAAAAGTTATAAAACTTTTATACCTCTTGATCTTCTATCGTATGTCCTAACCTCCTTGTAGACTTCGTGTGGGCGAAGATCCTCCACAAGTTGAAGCATCCTAGATCTTCTTCAATCCAAAGAAAGAAGAACTCTCTTTCCCTTCTTGCTTGAGCCAACCACCAATCAACAAAAGGGTTGATGCTGCCGGCCCCAAGAATAGAGAGAACATAATGGAAACAACCAAGGAACCGAACTAGGGACAAACCCTAGTTTTGGTGCCACCGGCCAAGATGGAATGAAGAGGAGAAAGGGAATTCGGTTGAGCCCCGACCAAGGTAGAAGGAATAGAGATAGGCCCCGGCAACACCTTAGGAAAAAGAATAGAACTTTTCCTATAGTTGCCGCCCACTCCAACTTCCAAACCCTAGCCGCCCAACCAAACCCTAATCTCATTGAAAACCATCTTCTATGTGCCGGCCATGGAAGAGGGGAAGAAGGATAGAGTATGGACCGACCAAGGTAGAGGGTAGAAGGAAGGGACCGGCCATGCCTTAGGAAGAAGAAGAAACTCATCTTCCACTTGTTGCCGCCCATCTTCTTTCCCAAACCTTGGCCGCCCATGCAAAGGAACCAAACCCTAATCAAATTAGGGTTTCTTCCTTAGGGTTTCTTTCCGCCCAACCATAGTGGAGAGAAGAGATCTAGGAGCTAGCCACCTTCAAGGAAGAAGAAGAGATCTACCTCAAGTTAACATCTAATTGATGGTCAGTTAATTAATCTCAACCGTCGGATTTAGAGATTTAATCTCAACCGTCGGTTCTAGGATTTTAATCCCAACCGTCGGATTTAGAGATTTGTTTGCTATCATTTGATCTAGACTTCATGAGGTTTATATTAGGCTACGATAGGGACCATGAGGAGGAGTTGGGTCTTGGCCACCCGATGGATCGGAACCACACAAACTTGATCCATCAATGATGTTCCATTCCACTAGAGGATCATCATCGAACTACCTCACCAACCCCCATAAATTAATATGGGCTCCATATATTATTTGTACATCCATCTCCCCGTGTTTAAGATATCGAATGTCCGTCAATTAATTGATTTACTGACCATCAATTAATTAACATCTAATTCCTCGAGTAGTACCACTCAACCTTATCATCACGTTGACTAAGTCAACCTGCAGGGTTTACATGATGAACCTTATGAGCTCCTCAAGGGGACATCATCAACCTAATACATAGGACACGGTTTCCTCCTATAATCAATAGCACACCATGTAAATAATATCATTTCCCAACTTACCGGGCATATTGATTTAATCCATAGAAATCTCACCCTCTGGTAAATCAAAGAAATAAATATTAAGTACATGTGCCCGTTATTATATCGGGATTAAGAGCATGTACAACATAATATCCGAGGTCCGATTCAATTATGCAGTCAGCAATAAATTGAATCACCTCTATGTCGATCCTGCTCAATACACCGAGGTGTACTAGTGTAACTCTATGTTCAAGACAAAACAATACTAAGCTACACTACAACCATGCCAATGGTTTGTCCAAAACCATCTTGGTTGTAAGCCTCTACTTATATTCTACAAGGGACTGATAACATGATCTTCTGTGCCACACCAAGCACCATGTTATCTACAATGTAAAATATTAGACAATATGCACATATAGAAATAAAGTGCAAACAATGATCATGTGATTCTTATGTCAAAATAAAATGTTCATACCAAAGAGCTAGGCTTTCAGTATACATCCCAACAATACCTCTCTCACAATGGTCGTGGGACAGGCCGGTGGGGGCCGCTAGGTTGGTAGTTCTAACCTTTTACAGAATATATGGTCAAATCATATTGTTAAACACATTGTCAAACATCAAAACTCTACTCGATTCACACTTGAATCTGGTTAATTGTGACCTGGGTCGATTGCACCAACAATATAGACTTTTTAAGTCAATATACTTTTTCCTCTTAGCCTTCATCAATGAAACCTTCTGGCCGAACCATATAAATTTCCTCATCAAACTCACCATTTAGGAAAGCGATTTTTTGCATCCATTTGATGTAATTCCAAGTTATAGTGTGCTACTAAAGCCAAAATGACTCGTATTGATACAAATTTCACTACAAGAGAAAATGTCTCTTCATAGTCAATGCCCTCTAATTTGCTAAAATCTTTTACAACCAAATGAGCTAGCTTTGTATCTATTAATCGTCCATATGCTTTTCTCTTTATTTTGAGAATCCATTTATTCCTAATAACCCTTCGGCTAGGAGGAAGATCAAATAAATCCCAAATATTATTTATTTTCATAGACTCCATCTCTTCTACCATTGTAACTTTTCACTTTTCTCTAACTCTACATCCCAAAACTTTCTCAACGGATTGAGGTTCATCATCGTCAACTAAGAGTGTCATCATTGTCTCATTCGCAATATCAAATCTCTTCTTAGGTTTGATCTTACGAATATTTCTTCGTAAGTTGGGTTGTTGAGAAGTTAACTCATGACTTGGCAAAGTACTCTAATTGGTTGACTAGCTCCAAACATCCCTTGTGACATCTCTCTTGTTGATAATGTCTCATCCTCCTCAAATAGAGTAATTGTCTTATCAACTTATCCTCTAGATGGGAACTCAGTTTCAAGAAAAGTAGAATCTCTTTATCATTATATATTATTCTGAATAGATCAGATAAATATTTCCTTCCATGATCAGTACGTAAGGTCTTAACCTTATGTTCCAATTGATTCTCAACTTCGTTCATATAACGAATGAAGCAATCTAATACTTCAAATTTCTAAGAAATCAAATACATATGACTGAACCGAGTGAAATCATCTATAAATGTAATGAAATAGGAACCTCCATGCCTAACCTTCACATTAATTGGATCAAAAATATCCAAATAAATTAAATGCAATGGAGAATCATCCCTAATAGCCTTACCAAATGGTTTCCTAGTTATTTTTTCAGCAAGACAATGCTCACATATAGACAAGTTGATCTTAGTACGAGTGCCCAATAGGCGCTCTCTAGCTAATCGATTTATTCGTTCTTGTCCTATATGTTCTAATCTAGCATGTCAAACCTCATCAGTTATATCTGCATCACTAGTAAGAGCAGTGTTTGAAAAATAACCATCAATTGCACAATTGACATCTGATTCTACATCAAGAATCATAAAACGATTTGTTAAAAAATCATATCCAATTGACACTGAGTCAATCTTATATTTAGCACACTGACTATAAAAATTAATATAATATCCTAAATCAAGAAGATACATAATAGAAACTGTAGGGACCGTTGATGACCGCTAGAGGGGGGTGAATTGCGCGTTCTTTGCCGAAGATGAAAATTGATCGCGTGCTTGCAACAAACATTAGTGTACGTAGCATAAATAATAATGATAAAATAAATACACAAGCACAAGCACAAATACAAGCGATATAACATGGTTCGGAATCTTAGGGTTCCTACTCCATGGATTGAGCTCAACGAGCTCGAGTGATGAACACGCCACTACTAAAACTCCTTCTCGATAACAAGTCGGAGGTGGAGAAACCTCATACAAGCGATTACAAAAGTAATACAATGAAATACAACAAATACACTAAGCAATACACAAAAATAAATAAAGAACACTTTACATAAGAACTTTGGATTGCTTGTTTGTTTCTTGCTTTGGATTAGTCTTGAAGGTCTGGAATGCAGCAGCAATTCCACTCCAAAATCACCCCAAAAATCGCTGGCCAAATCCTCCATTCGTGTTCCTTTTAAACCTACAATCAGGTTGGATTCGCACCTGGTAATCGACTTCCATAAGTCCCCAGTCGACTGCCAATAGTACCGTTGTGAGACAACGGCTTAATCCACGTCGGCATTCAAGCTAACAGTTACACTGACAGTCGACTTCCATTACCCAACAGTCGACTGCCAAGGCCATAGCTGACTAACCAGTCATCTACCGAGTATTCTGCTCTCACAATCCCGACCAGCAGTCGACTACGGTCGATGGCAGTCGACTACCCAATGCTGGCAGTTGACTGCCAGGTCATTTCCTGCAATCGAACACTAGTCGACTCTGATCAGTCTGACTGGCCATAATCCCAATCAACTGACAAGAGTCAACTCGGCTGCCAAGTGTCAAAACACTTGATTAATCGACTGGTTCAAACCCCCAGTCGACTGATAACCTCAAACATGAGGTTTAACCTCAAGTATGATGCTCTCATACTTGTTAGACCACCCTTAGCCTAGACCTAAGCCTTCTAGTCACCTCCATCAGCCTCATGCCTATCGGATCTCTCCAAGTCATCCATGACTTGTTCATCCATATGCTAACATTTTGGTGCTTCCATCAGCTATTGTCGTGCTAAGCTGATTTATACCACCAAGGCATATTGGGCTTACACTGTCAAGACTACCGCTTGGACTTTACGCCGCCAACCATTGGACTTATGTTGCCAAGACTCCCACTTGGACTTTACGCCGCCAATATCAACACTTGGATTTCCCTTGCCAACCCATGTTGGACTTTCCATTTCCCAAGACTCAAGCTTGCACTTTCCTTTGCCAAGACCCATGCTTGGACTTTTCATGCCAAGTACCCATGACTTGGACTTTCCATGCCAAGTACCCATGACTTGTACTTTCCCATGACAATCACATTGTCATAAATTTTGTCGAACATTAAAATACCGCTCGAGTCATACTCGAATCTGGTCAATCGTGACCTAGGCCGATTGCACCAACAATCTCCCCCTTTTTGATATTTGATAAAAACCATAAACACCTTTGAGTTAAGCCACCTAACTCAAATCTCCTTACCAATTCTCCCAAATTGGTAATTCTAAATTCATCCATCAATTCTCCCATAACTTCTCCCGTTAATTCTCCCCCTTTTTGACATACATCAAAAAGGTTCTCCCCAAGGGTGTCAATGTCTCATATCCCAATGAGATCTTATAATCTCCCCCTTGGTTCAAAAACACCTAAGATGCCTTCACTTTTCTTAGTGATAAGTCTCATATCACTCAAGGGAGGCAATCCTACAAACTCTCCCAATTTCCAAATTGGGCATCCCACATTCTCAAAATTCTCCCCCTCATGAGGAAGAACACATCCATCATCCCATGATGGATAACCTCCCCTTAAAGGCTTGCTCTTCCTTGAGCATTGCACCAACAATGCCCTTGGAGAGTCTCTAAGCCTATAGGAACACTAAACCATCAAAATTAAGGTTAAAAGTTCAACCTTGAACTTTCACACACCTTAAAATTGATACATACCCTAAATAAATCTCCTAATCCATATCCAATGGATTTTCACCCTTTCCAATGCTTTGTAAAGCATATCTTAGGGTTAGGAGCAGTTAGGGTAGTCTAACATAGTTGAAATCAGGCTAAACAAACTTTATTTACCCGAAATCAGGCCTAACAGTCAACTCTTACAGTCATTAGTCAACTGATTTCTACAAATGCATAATTTCATAAATAAGAAATGAATTTTCAAAAATCATAAGTAATTATACGTAATTTGAAAAATCTTGAAACTTCATATGTATAATACTTAAGTCAATTATTACGGATGAAAAATATTTAAAAAATAAATTACTCATAAAATAATGAGATTGACACAAAGTTCAAAACTATTGAAAAGTTTAATGTTTTGGCCCTACTTTGTATCAACTCCACCAATGGTGATTACTATCAAAATATAGACTTCACCAAGATTTTCTAAAATGATTTTAAAATATTTTTGAAAACATATATTGGATCATGATTAATGAGCTCAATGCACATGACTTGCACATTAGCTTTCCCATTATCCACCCATGATATAAGATGAGTTTGAGTTCATCTAGATGCAAGAACTATGCACCTTGAACTTAACTCCTTTCCTAGCATCTCACATGTGTCTAGGATATATCAATACACACACATGTCAATGTAATGCAAGATGTGAGTTTTTTTCATCCTAAACTAAAGTCTCATGCATTTTCTAAGGCAACACTACTTGATTCTCTTATACATGAGACTTCAAGTCATGTCATAGTCCTTAAATCAATTTTAATTAATGCATGAATGATCATGACATAAATGATAACATAAATAAGTATTGCTAATAATCATGATGTCATGACATATGATTAAAATTTAAGCATAACATGACATAAAATATAAGCGCTAAACATAATCATGACATTTATATGATAGAGAATAAGAATGATGTCACGACATGTTATATGACAATCAATGCATGACAAATAAAATATAAGGCATAAGAATACCTAAATTTTAATATTTGTTGTCATTTGTTAGGATTAAGTTTATTTTTCCATAATACCACTTATCCTCCAAGTGTGCCAAAAACCCAAAATGACACGCCAAGACCTCTAAACCTAAGTTGTGCCAATTTGATTGATTTATCAAACTTCTTAAATAATATTGGCACATCCTAAAATCTTTTAGGATTTTAAATTCAAACCTATTTCCAAGGTATCCGTAACCTTGAAAATGACCTAAAATGCCACCTTTACCATGGTTAGGTTAACTACCCATCCATTTAAAGTTGGCATAACCTAACCTATTTTAGCGTGAATCGATCACGCTCCTAGGAACTCAATACCTATTGGAGCTCCTTGGGTTTACTAGGTATTCCTTAAGGATGACCTCCCTAGATACCCTCCTAATGACCCTCCTAGGCTTGGTAGCCTTGGTCATTTGGGTCTTGTCATGGTTAACCTTAGGGATTGCCTCCCTAGTAACCTTCTTAGTGGTCTTCCTAGGTTTCATGGAAACCTTGGCCATTAGACACTTGCCTTGGTTAACCTTAGGGATGACTTCCCTATTAATCTTGGCTTTCCTAGACCTAGGTTGAGTTCCATAATCAAATGGAACATTATGATATATCTTCTTAGGGTTGGGTTTGTGACCTAAACCTTTCTTGCCCCTTGAAGATTCTTGCTTCCTAGGACCTAGATTTTGATCATTTGACCATTGTATTTGATTTTGCATTTTCCTAAGGGTCTTCTCTAATTTTTTAAGTTTTGACCTCAAAACTTGATTTTCTAGCTCTAATTGCCCAATTTTTGAATTTTGATTTAGTCTTTGGCCTTTACCATTTCCTCTAGGCATATGCCTACCCTTCTTAGGGTTAATGTCTAAATGGTTCTCTACCTTCTTAATGGACTCCCTAGATAGAATAGGTCTAGAGTTATTGTTCCTAGGTTTATTCTTAGATAAATTAACATGCTTAGCACCTAAACAATAAAATTAATTATTCCTAGCATGCTTTTGTTCATGAGTAATAGCAATAGCATTAAAAGTGTTCCTTGCATGCTTTTGACTATTAATTGAAGAGGGAGCATACTTAAAGGTTACCTTGGGGTTTGCCTTAGCTCCCCCTACATTTGATGCTTCTTCTTTTCTCCTAGGGCATTGGCTCCTATAATGCCCCGGTTGATTGCATTTGAAGCCACCACGTACTCCTTGCTCTTGTGTGTTGGGGTACTGGTATCCTTGACCTTTGGCACCGGTTGAACCTTCTTGACCTTCTTAGGGCACTTGCTCTTATAGTGCCCATATTCCCTACACTCAAAACACATAATATGATTTTTATTATTAATTAAAGTGTTTAAGTTACCTAGGTTAATGGTGGTGGCCGGAGTGAGTTCTTCATCTCTCCTGGAGGTAGAAGCTACTCCTTGATTTTGCTCCGGCTCCGGAGTGGATGGTCTCTCCTCCCCCTCAATCCTAGAGGTGGAGGCCTCTTCTACCACTTTCACCTCTTCTGATCCAGATGTTGATTCCCTATCAACTTTCGAATCCTCAGTTTCTTGTGAGGAAAAGCTTTCTTCTTCTTCGGGCTCTCTCTCTACTTGAGCCATGGATGGTTCTTCATGGAACTTGGCTAATTTTTCCCATAGTTCCTTGGCATATAAAAATTCACCTAACCTAAACACAATATCATTTGGTAATGAATTTAATATCAATTGTATTACCTTATCGTTTCTTTCGAAGGCTTGGACTTGCTTTTCGGTCCATTTCTTCTTCTTGAGGTATCCACCTTTTGGACTCCTTGGGACTTTGAATCCCTTCATTAGGATGATTCAATCTTCGAAGTCCATCATGAAGAAATTCTCCATCCGTGTCTTCCATTGCTCGAACCCTTCTTGTCCATAGAAGGTGTATGGAATTGGGGTATTGATGTCTCATCCTAATTTCTCTTCAAACTCCAACTTCTTCCCTTTAGCATGCTCCCTTAGTTGTTAAACCTTGAAGAGCGGCCTCGCTCTGATACCAATTGTAGGGACCATTGATGACCGCTAGAGGGGGGGTGAATAGTGCATTCGTTGTCGAAGATAGAAATTGATCGTGTGCTTGCTACAAATGTTAGTGTACGCAGCGGAAATAATAATGATAAAACAAATACACAAGCACAAGCACAAATATAAATGATATAACGTGGTTCGGAACCTTAGGGTTCCTACTCCACGGGTTGAGATCAACGAACCCGAGTGATGAACACACCACTACTAAAACTTCTTCTCGACAACAAGTCGAAGGTGGAGAAACCTCGTACAACGATTACAAAAGTAATACAATGAAATACAACAAATACACTAAGCAATACACAAAAACAAGTAAAGAACACTTTACACAAGAACTTTGGATTGCTTGCTCGTTGCTTGCTTTGGATTGGTCTTGAAGGTTTGGAATGAAGCAGCAATTCCCCTCCAAAATTGCCCCAAAAATCGCTGGCCAAATCCTCCCTTCGTGCTCCTTTTAAACCTGCAATCGGGATGGATTCGCGCCTGATAGTTGACTACCATAAGTCTCCAGTCGACTGCCAACAGTACCGTTGTGAGACAACGACTTAATCCACGTTGGCATTCAAGCCAACGGGTTACCGGCGATCGCCAAGGTCGTAGCCGATCGACCAATTCGCAGGCATTCGCTCCGTAACCTCGACCGATCATCGGAACATTTCCTACAGTCGAACACTAGTCGACTCTGATCAGTTCGACTGACCATAATCCAGTCGATTGTCAAGAGTCAACTCGACTGCCAAGTGTCATAACATTTGACCAATCGACTGGTCTAAAGCCTCAGTCGACTGATAACCTCAAACATGAGGTTTAATCTCAAGAATGATGCTCTCATACTTGCTAGACCACCCTTAGCCTAGACCTAAGCCTTCTAGCCACCTCCATCAGCCTTATGCCTATCAGATCGCTCCAAGTCATCCATGACTTGTTCATCCATATGCTAGCATTTTGATGCTTCCATCAGCTATTATCATACTAAGCTGGTCTATACCGCCAAGGCACATTGGGCTTACGCTGCCAAGACTACCGCTTGGACTTTATGCTGTCAACCATTGAACTTATGTTGCCAAGACTCCCGCTTGGACTTTACGCCACCAATATCAACCCTTGGACTTCCCTTGCCAACCCATGTTGGACTTTCCAATTGTCAAGACTCAAGCTTGGACTTTTCTTTGCCAAGACCCATTCTTGGACTTTTCATGCCAAGTACCCATGACTTAGACTTTCCATTGCCAGGTGTCTCACTTGGACTTTCCATGCCAAGTACCCATGACTTGGACTTCCCATGACAATCACATTGTCATAAATTTTGTCGAACATCAAAATACTGCTCGAGTCAAACTCGAGTCTGGTCAATCGTGACCTGGGCCGATTGTACCAACAGAAATAAGATTCCATCGAATTTCAAGAGCATACAAGATATCATCTAGAAATCAAATACTGCATGAGCCGAAGTTAAATTGAGTTTGTAAGTGTCGACTCCTTTTACTTCAACTCTTGAATTATTTTCTACATAGATCCATTTGTTGTCAGCTGGTACCCAACGATACTCCACGAATGTAATCTGCTCCTAAGCCACATGGTTGGTTGCTCCCGAATCTATAATCCGCAAAGGATAAGAATCAGCTAACAATACTGAACTAGCAATAAAATTCTCAAGAAAAGAAGACAGACTCAGATTTATCTTTTTCGGCTCAGTACACCCTCGAGCGAAGTGGTCCTTCTTGCCACAGTTAAACCAAGTCATCTTGCTTTTAGATTTCTTTGCAATCTTCTTTCCCTTCTTCTTAATTGAGCCTTTCCTAGCAGTAGCAATAGCTTCCTTCTTCTTTCTCTTACCCTTCTTAAAACATTTCTTTTTCTTGGATCCAAATGATCTAGCAGAATCGACAACCACATAAACTAGTCCAAAAATTTTCATGGATTCCACTCTCTCCGCCTCCAATTCAATATAGCGTGAGACATTAGTGAAAGTTTCAATACTCTCACTATGAGTTAAGGTCTGCTTCATGGTCTCCCAAGAATCTAGAAGAGAACGGATAACTGCTTGAACCTGTTGTTCATCGATCAACTCATGAATAACAGTTTTAATCTCTTGAATCATATTAGATATCTCTCTAAGGTACTGAACCATGGAGACATTCGGGTATGTCTTTGTTGGGATGTATACTAAAAGCCTAGCCTTTGTATGGACATCTTCATTTTGAAATAAGAATCACATGATCATTGTTTGCATTTTATATTTATGCATATTGTTTGATACTTTATATTATAGATAACATGGTGTGTGGTGTCGCACAGAAGATCATGTTATCAGTTCCTTGTAGAGTATAAGTAGAGGCTCACAGCCAAGATGGTTTTGGACAAACCATTGGCATGGTTGTAGTATAATTTGATATTGGTTTATCTTGACCATAGAATTACACTAGTACACTTTATGTGTATTGAGCAGGACTGACTTAGAAGTGATTCAATTTATACTGACTATATAATTGAATTGGACCTTAGATATTACGGTGTACATGCTCTTAATCCCGATACAATAACGAGCACATGTACTTAGTATTTATTTCTTTGATTTGCCAATGGACGAGATTTATGTGTTAAATCGATAGGCCTAGTAAGTTGAGAAATAATATTATTTACATGGTGCACCGTTGATTATAGGAGGAAACTGTGACCTATATATTAGGATGATGATGTCCCCTTGAGGAGCTCATAAAATTCATCATGTAAATCTTGTATGTGAACTTGGTCCAACATGATGATAAGGATGAGTGGTACTTATCACTCATTCTTAAACATGGGGAGATATTTTATACAAATAATATGTGGAGCCCATATTTATTTATGGGGGTTGGTGAGGTAGATCAATGATGATCCTCTAGTGGAATGAATCATCATTAATGGATCAGATTTGTGTGGTTCGGATCCATTGGGTGGCTAAGATCCAACTCCTCCTCATGGTCCCTATTGTAGCCTATTATAAATACCTCATGAAGCCTAGATCTATAAAAGGTGGCGGAGAGGCTTGGGCGAGATACACAATTGGTTGTGCTAGGGTTGGCGTTGGAGAGGTTGGGCGGCAACAAGTTGGAGGCTAGGGTTTTGGTTTGTCCAATGCCTTAGGGCCGACAGCAACACAAGTGAATGAGGCTAGGGTTTTGCTCTTCCTCTCCCTCTCTTGGTCGGCGCCACCCTCATCTTCTCTATCTCCTATAACCAGCGCTTCCTCCACCTCTCCTAGGGCTGGTGGCAACAAAGGATAGGGTGCCTTTTTCCTTTGTCTTGGACGACACACCCTCTCCCTCTCCTTAGGGCTGACGGACACCAATCTTGGTGGTTGGTGGTCGGCGCAAGTAAGGAGAAGAAGGAGATTTTTTTCTTCCCTTGTTCGGAGCGAGAAAGGAAGGGAAGATGCGATCCAGGAGGCTTCGACTCTTGGAAGATCATTGCTCACACGACGTCCAAGAGGAGAATAGAAATACAATAGAAGATCAAGAGGTAAACAAGAGGTATAATCTTGTTTAGTTTTGATTCTAGTTCTTTTGTATTTTGTATGTTATTTATTAACATGGACCCCGATGATAAACACAAAAATTGGCGATCCGTTCATCATCTATTTCACGGCTAATCGAGGAATAGAGTAAGGTTGCTTGAACAACAAGTTTGTTCAAGCGACTACTCAAATCGAATAGCACGATGATGGATCGGTTTCTTGGGTAATCTATCTCCGTCCGGATTAGTTTTAGTTGATAAAATTTTAAACCGGGGACATGTGACAGGATCGCCATGCACAAGCGACCGAAGCGGGAAGCAATTTCCCATCAAGTGGTATCAGAGCCATGGTTTCTGGTTTTGTGTATTTTGGATTCAGTTACTTTCATGTATTTATCATATATTTTATGTCAGATAATAGTAGGATGTGCGTAGGCTAACTTTTTGCTTGCAGGCATAAGATCCAACTATTATGGCTATATGGATGTATGTGATTGTATGTGTGTGATTGTAATTATTTATTTGAATCCTCGGGGTTGACGAGGTTAATTAGTATTTAATTTTTTGTAATTAAATACAATACTGTTTAGCCACTCATTTTAATTTACTTTCTATCTAGATATGTTGTACACTCCTTCGTAGATTATAGGATCGATAGATGTAAATTAAAATAATTTATCTCGGCTCGGATCCCCTTATGGCTAGAGCATGGTAAAGGGAGGAGCAGACGAGTTGGCGACACAACGGGAAGCATATTAGAAAACAAAAGCCATAATAGTTGGAAAATATGTTTTCATATTTATTGCTTATTGTTTGATATGCATGTTGTGTGTTTGTGAAAATTCCTCGATTTTAAATTACTAAGTGGGAGAGAGATATTTTTTTAATTCCCGCGGCCTCCATTACAATTTAACATGTGATGCGAACAAACTTGCGCGTTGGCTCTGAGTGTCTTCCTCCATATCGGATGAGTTTGTTTTGCGAATCACTAGGTCAAATATGGTTATAGGAAATTATTTAGGAGCGTGTGTACTTCCCCATCGGAAGGCACATAATCCGAGGTAATTACCTTAGTATCGGGTAATGGTAAATACTTAGATGCAAATAAAAGTATCCTCTCCATCGGAGTCACTGCTTTTATTTGTAGGGTCGAAGAGGAACCAACTATTAATTTTATTTGTCAAAAAGTAAGGTTGATAGGATATTAAAATTAATAGGTAAAACCTCCTCTTACAAATGTAGAATTCATATACGTTCATACTATCGTGGCATACGATATTCTCGGTGTTTTGAGGTGTTGGTTGATTTTAAAATTTTATTGTTTGAGGAATCAATAAATTTTGAAATCTAATGTTTTGATCACTGTGATTCTTAGGTTTTTCAAAATGACTTTCAACCCACTTGTTATGATTCTGAAAGAAAATAAACTTACTAGACCTAACTATGTTGATTGTAAAAGGAATCCGGACATTGTCTTAACTACTGAGGAGTACAAATATGTACTCTTCGAAGAGTGTCCTCCTAATCCTGTGGATAATTCTGGTGAAAAGGAGAAAGAGATTATAAGAAGTGGATCAAGGTTGATGAGATGGCGAGGTGTTACATTTTGGCTTCTATGTCAAATGTATTACAACGTCAGCATTAGGCCATGACTACTGCCTATGACATGATGCCCAATCTCAAGGAACTTTTTGAACACCAGAATCGGGTTGCTAGGCAAGAAGCTATGAGGAACTTGATGACGACCACCATGGTTGAGAGAACACCCATGAGGGATCATGTTCTCAAGATGATGGCTCATTTGAATGAGTTGGAGGTCCTTGGAACAGAGATCGATGGGGAAACCCAGGTCGATATCATTCTCCAATCTCTACCTAGGAGTTTTGAGCAGTTTCGCTTGAACTACAACATGAATAAGAGGTTGTATTCGTTGGCAGAGCTTCTGACAGAACTCCAGGCGGCAGAGGGATTTTTTTGTTAGAGTTCTCAGACTTTGGTTGCTCAAAAGGTTTCTACTTCTAAGTCGAAAGACAAGAAGAAGAAGAAACAAGGTGTAGCAAAGATGGCGGCAAGACCTCAGGCTGGAGTGAAGAAGCCGAAAGGCAAGTGCTTTACTTGCAAGCAGACTGGACATTGGAAGGTGGACTGTCCCAACCGAAAATAAAACAAAGGTATATCTTTTAGTTTAGTCGTTGAAATATGTTTAGCGGTGTTATCTACCGGTACCTGGTGTGTAGATATGGGAGCCACTGATCATGTCTGCAACTCTTTACAGGGGTTCCAAAAAACCAAATGACTAGCTAAGGGAGAGATTACCGTCTACATGGGCAATCCTACGAAGGTGACGTCTATTGCAGTGGGAGATGTTTATTTATCTTTTGATAGAAATAAAACTTTGGTTCTGAGAAATTGCCTTTATGTCCCTTCATTTAGAAAGAATTTGATTTTAGTTTCTAAATTATTTTTGGATGGATATTCTATTTTTTTTAATGACAGAGTTGTTATAAAAAGGAATAGGGAGATTATCTGTTCTGGTGCATTGGTAGGAAATTTATACACTCTTGAACCAAAAACTCCCACGATGCAAATAGAAATAAGTAACTCATCTTCTAAATCTAATAAGAGAAAAGAACCTTCGAAAATGAATCAAATATATCTTTGGCATCTAAAGTTAGGTCATATTAACCTGAGTAGAATTCAAAGGTTGATTGCTGATGGACCTTTGGGTTCATTAATGGTGAAAGATTTCCCAACCTGCGAATCTTGCTTAGAAGGTAAAATGACCAAGAGGACTTTTAAGGCCAAGGGGTATAGAGCCAAAGATGTATTGGAATTGGTTCATTCTGATTTATGCGGCCCTATGTCTATTCAGGCTAGAGGTGGTTTTGAATATTTCGTCTCTTTTATAGACGATTATTCAAGATATGGATACATTTACTTGATGCGCCGCAAGTTTGAATGCTTTGATAGGTTCAAAGAATTCAAGGATGATGTGGAGAAACGTCGAGGTAAAAGTATCAAGACACTACGATATGATCGTGGTGGTGAGTACCTCTTGGGAGAGTTTAGGAGTTACTTATCAAAGATGGGGATTCAATACCAACTGTCTGCACTTGGTACACCCCATCAGAATGGTGTGGCGGAGCGAAGGAATAAGACTCTTATGGAGATGGTTAGATCGATGATGAGTTATTCTGAGTTACCAGATTCGTTCTGGGGATATTCTCTGGATACGGTAGTGTATATTCTGAACTTAGTACCATCTAAATCAGTACCTTCTACTCCCATAGAATTATGGACTGGGCGAAAGCCTAGTCTGAGACATATTCAGATTTGGGGTAGTCCAGCACATGTGCTGAAGGGAGATGCTGGTAAGTTGGAATCTTGTATAGAAGTGTGTCTGTTCGTAGGCTATCCTAGAGGAACAAAAGGTGGTTTGTTTTATAGTCCTAGAGATCAGAGGGTGATCGTTAGCACGAACACTCGGTTTTTAGAGGAAGACTACGTGATGAACCACAAGCCCATGAGCAAGATTATTCTAGAGAAATATAGAGGGGAATTCACTACTTCAGTACCAACGGTACAAGAGGACATACCACAAGTGACTGCACCGCGTGTCACAGAGAATACACATGTGATACCTCGTCATAGTAGGAGGGTTGTTAGACCTCGTCATAGTAGGAGGGTTGTTAGACAACCTGATAGATTTATGTTCTTGGGAGAATCTTTTGATTTGGTCCCTGGCGAACATGAAACTGATCCCTGGACATATGACGAGGCAATCCAAGATAAAGATGCGGTATCTTGGCAAAGGGCAATGAATTCTGAGATAGAATCTATGGATTCAAATCAGATCTGGGAGCTAGTAGAACCACCCAAAGGTGTAAAAGCCATTGGATGCAAGTGGATCTACAAAAGAAAGAGTGGATCAGACAGGAAGGTAAAGACCTTCAAAGCAATGCTTGTTGCGAAAGGGTATACTCAGAAAGAGGGTATCGATTATGAGGAGACTTTTTTGCCGGTAGCCATGCTTAAGTATATCTGGATTCTCTTGTTTATTACTGCTCATATGGATTATGAGATTTGGAAAATGGATGTCAAGACATCTTTCCTTAATGGAAGTCTTGAAGAAAATATTTATATGGAGCAACCAGAGGGATTCATTGCAAAGGGCAAAGAGCATCTTATGTGCAAGCTTAATCGGTCCATTTATGGATTGAAGCAACCTTCGAGATCTTGGAACATCCGCTTTGATAAGGTAATCTAGTCATATGGATTTATTCAAAGTCTAGATGAGTCTTGTGTATACAAGAGATGTGACGGAAACGTAGTGATATTTCTTGTACTATACGTAGATGACATTTTACTCATTGGCAATAATGTCAAAGTGTTATCAGACGTAAGGGTATGGTTGTCCAAACAATTTGATATGAAAGACTTGGGAGAAGTGGGACACATCCTTGGGATCAAGGTTATAAGGGATCGCAAGAAAAGGATGTTGTGCTTATCTCAAGCTTCATACATAGACATTATTTTATCTCGTTTTAGCATACAGAACTCCAAGAAAAGTTTTCTACCTTTTCGGTATGGAGTACTTTTATCTAAAGAGATGTGTCATAGAACATCAAAGGAGATAGAAGAGATGAAGGTCGTTCCTTATGCTTCAGCTGTAGGAAGCCTCATGTATGTTGTGTTATGTACAAGACCAGATATCTACTTTGTCATGGGCATGGTTAGCAGATATCAGAGTAATCCAGGACAAGGACATTGGACTGCGGTAAAGCATATATCGAAGTACCTGAGAAGGACTAGGGATTATATGCTGATACATCAGGCAGATCAATTACTCCCTGTGGGTTACACAGATTCTGACTTCCAATCATATAGGGATAACAGTAAGTCTACCTCAGGTTTTGTGTTTACTTTGGGAGGTGGAGCCATTGTATGGAGGAGTGTCGAGCATAAATGCGTGGCAGACTCCACCATGAAAGCTGAGTATATGGCAGCCTCTGAGGTAGTCAAAGAAGTTGTATGGCTCGGGAACTTCTTGATGGACTTGGATGTGATTCCTGATTTGCCAAGAACTATCACAATTTATTGTGATAACAGTGGTGCAGTTGCAAACTCGAAGGAACCACGAGCCCATAAGGCAAGTAAACAAATAGAGCGCAAGTACCACCTGATACGAGAGATCGTAAAGCGAGGAGAAGTTGATGTCGCCAAGATTGCATCAGAGGATAACCTGGCAGATCCTTTCACTAAGGCCCTTCCAGCGAGAGCTTTTGATAGGCATGTGGAGAGAATGAGAATCAGATGTATGACAGTTTGATGACAGCATAGTCTTTTAGTATAAGTGGGAGATTATTGGGATGTATACTGAAAGTCTAGCCTTTGTATGAATATCTTCATTTTGAAATAAGAATCACATGATCATTATTTGTATTTTATATTTATGCATATTTTTTGATACTTTACATTGTAGATAACATGGTGTGTGGTGTCGTACAAAAGATCATGTTTTCAGTTCCTTGTAGAGTATAAGTAGAGGCTCACAACCAAGATGGTTTTGGACAAACCATTAGCATGGTTGTAGTGTAATTTGGTATTGATTTATCTTGACCATAGAATTATACTAGTATAGTTTGTGTGTATTAAGCAAGACCGACTTAGAGGTGATTCAATTTATACTGACTATATAATTGAATCGGACCTCAGATATTATGGTGTACATGCTCTTAATCCCGATATAATAACGGGCACATGTACTTAGTATTTATTTCTTTGATTTACCAATGGGCAAGATTTATGTGTTAAATCGATAGGCCTGGTAAGTTGGAAAATAATATTATTTACATGGTGTGTCGTTGATTATAGGAGAAAATTATGTCTTATATATTAGAATGATGATGTCCCCTTGAGAAGCTCATAAAATTCATCATATAAATCCTGTAGGTGGACTTGGTCCAACATGATGATAAAGATGAGTGGTACTACTCATGGAGTTAGATATTAATTAATTAAATTGTCAGTAATTTAATTAATTAATGGACATTCGATATCTTAAACATGGAGAGATATTTTGTACAAATAATATGTGGAGCCCATATTTATTTATGGGGGTTGGTGAGGTAGATCAATGATGATCCTCTAGTGGAATGGATCATCATTAATGGATCAGGTTTGTATGGTTCGGATCCATTGGGTGGCCAAGATCCAACTCCTTCTTATGGTCCCTATTGTATCCTATTATAAATACCTCATGAAGCCTAGATCTATAAAAGGTGGTGGAGAGGCTTGGGCGAGATACACAATTGGTTGTGCTAGGGTTGGTATTGGAGAGGTTGGGCGGCAACAAGTTGAAGGCTAGGGTTTTGGTTTGTCCATTTCCTTAGGGTTGGTGGCAACACAAGTGAAGGAGGCTAGGGTTTTGTTCTTCCTCTCCTATAGCCGACGCTTTCTCCACCTCTCCTAGGGCCAGTGGCAACAAAGGATAGGATGCCTTCTTCCTTTGTCTTGGCCGACACACCCTCTCCCTCTCCTTAGGGCCAGTGGACACCAAGCTTGGTGGTTGGTGGTCGGCGCAAGCAAGGAGAAGAAGGGAGCTTTTGTTCTTCCCTTGTTCGGACCGAGCAAGGAAGGGAAGACGTGATCTAGGAGGCTTCGACTCTTGGAAGATCATCGCTCACACGACGTCCAAGAGGACAATAGGAATACAATAGAAGATCAAGAGGTAAAATAAGAGGTATAATCTTGTTTAGTTTTTATTCTAGTTCTTTTGTATTTTGTATGTTATTGATTAACATGGACCCCGATGATAAACACAAAAATCGGTAATTCGTTCATCATCTATTCTCGCGGCTAATCGAGAAATAGAGTTAGGTTGCTTGAACAACAAGTTTGTTCAAGCGACTACTCAAATCAAATAGCACGATGATGGATCGGTTGCTTGGGTAATCCATCTTCGTCCGGATTAGTTTTAGTTGATAAAATTTTAATCCGGAGACGTGTGACAGGATCGCCATGCACAAGCGACCGAAGCGGGAAGCAATTTTCCATTAGTGTTGGAGATGTCAAACTTGATTGGCAACTATCGAAGCTTGCTCAGACTGATTCCACTGTATTTCTCCCTAAGGGCTACCCAAACTGCATGAGCCGAAGGTTATGACTCATACTAAAAAATTAGGTCATCTATCATTGAACTAATCAATATGTCTTTAACAGTGGAGTCCTTTTTTCCATGCCTTATAGGCATCAAGGTCTCATCTGTGCTGTGCAGTGGAACCCTCAACATGTTCTACCATAACCTAATGTACAACCTCTAGAACTTTTTATTCCATAAGAACATACTATATCTTGAGGTGTCAGATCTTATAGTTTTCCCTATTTAACTTTTCACCTTTGTTAAGTTCAGCTATGATGTTCTTATTTGTCATAATCTACCATAAATAAATAAATTATTTAAATATTCAGTGTATGTTGTATGTATGTAATCTCTAATCGACTCAATATAAGTCAGAATTGATTTACAAAATCAAGTGACAACTTTTTTTCGCTCATCATTTATATTTACAAATCTGACCGACATTGATCAATTATATTACATCCACTCAGCTAATGAAATAATCATTAACATATCATGATACAATATAAAATGAACTTATCATTTAATGAACTAATCATGATATAACATAAATGAACTAATCATTTACATGTAGAAGTTTTGTTAACATATAACAAACTACATAAAAATTGTCAATACATAACATTCTTTACTACTCATAACCTAAAAAACCCTAATAAACTAGATAGAAAATTACTACTCCCACTAGGTAAATACTAGCACAGTAGTAATTATTACATGCCCTATCTTTTTAGGCACTCTCAGCTAGGACATTTTGAGGTGGACCAGTGACAAAATCTTGTTTAGAACCCACATGAAGGTCCTCTTCGGGTTCTTCTTCTGAATCCTCTTCACTCTTAGCATGATCGTCCTGATATGCAAAGTGAAGCAGCTCTGTGTATAACTCTGCATATGTGATGCACCCCTTGTAGCACCCCCATATATGATGTACAACTTCACTCAGATTTGCCGACATTGAACAAACCATTGCCCAAATCTGGTAGTTATCAAGAATGGAAAACTCCTATATCTCGAGTCTCTAGAATAGATGATCAAGTCTCCCCATGTGCCCATCGACTCCATAAGTAAGGTCGTACTCTATCCCTTGGATAGCTTTCCTCGGTTTATTTCACAACAGATCGCAACGAGTCATGGTAGTAATCATCTGTGCCATCTGAAAATTGAAATTAATTAAGTCAGTACAAAACTGGATTAATTCAATTTATACATGCATAGGAAATCAAGAAAAATTAAATCTTCTTGATGTTCAGGAGTTTTAGTCGATTGTCCTATTTACCAGTCGATTAACACCTTTCCTAGTCGACTAACACTCTTATCAGTCGAGTGGTGCCACTCAATTGTCTATCAGTAGACTAGTACCATGGAAACTCGACCCGATAGCATTCTTTTAGAACTCAAACACCACACATTCTGCTCCGAGCACCCAAGCACCCGAGCACTACGCGTGATATTCTATCTTCTCAACATCCCAAGCCACCAACCCTAGTTAACTAAGCCTATTTTGAATTGTTGTTTCTGAGTCCAAGTTGTTTTCACAATAACTTAGCATTTTAGTTATGAGACTAGTTAACCATTGTCAACCTTAGCAAGTCAGCCAATGTCGATTTAGTTACTCTTCCTTGTGGCTTTCATATACCACAAAACTCGAGCATTGTGCTCTGAGCACCAAGCACCACGGGCCTGAGCACTAAGTAAATGGGTTCACGACACTCGGTTGTGAAACACACAATGCTCAGGTTTCCCAATCGTGATAGTGCTCGGGCACCACATGCCCGAGCACTGAGTGCTCGGGTACAGCATGGTGGTCGCGGTGTCGAGCATTGTGTGTTGTACAATCGAGTGCCCAAGCACCTCTCTTCTCGCTGAAAGTTTCTCAACCTGAGCACTGAGCACATAACCCGAGTGCCGAGTGAAACACTTGAACACTATGCATTTCTTTGTCGAGTGTCAAGTTCTTTGATGACTCAATCCGAGCACCATATGTACAGTTCGAACACTGTCCATTTCTCAGCCAAGTGCCACACTACTACGTCCAATGCAGAGCCACACATGAACACCTCTTCCGAGCATCAAGTACATTGTGCCCAAGCACCCTGTGCCAGAGCAGTGTGCCTTTATTAGCCGAGCCGAGTGCCCATCACTTTTGATGATTCAGTCCAAGCACCATATGCACAATTCGAACACTGTGCATTTCTAAACCCAAGTACCCTGTACTTGGTGCCCGAGTACCCTGTGCTCGAGTGGGTGCTCAGCGCCCGAGCACCCTGTGCTCAGTGCCTGAGCATCCATGTGCCGAGCATTGCACCCTATCTCTTGAGCACCCAACGTTCTCGAGCAAGAAGCACGAGCTGTCATTCCCCGAGGGAGTCTCCGCCAGATGAAAATCCGACAACATCTCCTCTGTACGGGTGACAATACCAATTTTTAATACAAGGCCTACACGGCCACTATACATCGGTCAACACGACCGGAACATACCACAACATAATATGCGCCCTCAGGCCATCAACCAAAATAAGTAAAAGATCTAAAACATCAAGACCTACTCCTTCTGCTATCTGAGCAGGAACATACAACCAAAACGAACCGAATATAAGTCCACAAGGACATAACAAATATAACCAAAACATCCACCGGTATACAATCCACACATAAATCTTAAACATATCCTCTAATAAAATCCCAATCCATAAAACTAATAACCAAAACCATAAGACCAATAAAACCTATCCACTTCGACGAGGGGGTTTGGCAACTGGACTCTCCTGACAGCTTCATCCTGAAATAAATATAAAACCACGGGGTAAGTTTAAAGAACTTAGCGGATATTAGTCGATATGAATAGCAAGATATAGCTAACAATACTAATCATGCCAGTACAGTCTCATATATATGGTAAGCAAGAAATAAATGTAAAAGGATTGTACTCACTTGAATCTCCTACCCTGATATAGGAGCAAGTGCCCTACAATAAGAGTCATCACCATATACAAACATGTATCCTGTATGCATGACAATCATATGCAACATCCAAGGCATCAATACAATAAATGCAAAGAAACACAATACAAATGCAATCAGTGCAAAGTGCATGTCGTACCAATGACATGGTCAACCACCGACGATCCCACCTCACGCTGTGATGGTGAAGCCGAGTGGGTAGGGCTATGACAATGTGCACTCGCCATCATGCTCGAGTGGCCGAGTGGGCGGGATGTCGGAGTACACCTATCCTCCTGCCCCAAATAGAGTGGGGGAGCTAAGCTTTCATCCCCCGGTGTCATAGACCAGAGGAGGGATCCCTGCCCGCTACCACGCTGCCTCATCGTTACCCATGAGCGGACCAGCGGAGCCTGATAGAGCAACTGCACACACCCTTCTGATGTACCACTAACCCATGAGTGGCAGTGTGTGCAGGCCATGTAACTGGCTGCGGGCTCAACAATAATGGAACCCCGTCCAGCCAGCATGCAATCATGCAAAAATGGTGCATGATACTAAAGCATGTAAATCCTACTCAAAATACCTATCCGAATAATATGTACAATCAATATGTACATATCCAAAATCCAAGTAACTATGATCCAAATAAAACAGGGAATATATAATCATAACCTATCACATGCATGTATCTAGTAGGCACAGAATACATACTAGGCATATAAACATGAAAATTATTGCAAGCTATCTTAACTAGCATATCAACATTTTACTATATCTAGGAGATAAGTCAAAATACCCGCCTGATCTGTAGAATGTCGATTATCTTTGCATCAGAGAATCTACCTCTATCAAAGACCTATAGGAAAAATATAATTATTACCAAGTTCTATGATAAGTCCAACAAGGGTAATAAATCGAACTTACATCCATATCTTGAATCTCCTAATCGAACAATCTAACCCAATTCATTAATTACCGATTAATTTCACATGATTAATCAGATTCGATCCACTATATAATCCATAAATAACCTTGTTGCAACAACCTACTGCATAGTTAACACATATCCAAGTTGAAGCTTACCCAATCGAGCTTCTTGATCCCAAATCTGTTGGGAACCTCGGCTAGGTTTGAACGTAGCAATCGATCATCTGCTGCTCACGACCGTCGAGATCAAGGAATGGTAGAGGTCCACACCGAGTAATGCTCACCAACAGAGTAACAGAAACACTTTGACCCAAAAGGCACAATCATCGACTCTGTCCCCGATCTGCTCAGTGGAGCAGCAATGGGCGATGGTGCCACTCGTTCTGTCGCCGAAGCTCGTTGAGAACAACCACTTGGTCTGCCTTGAAAAACCTCCCAAATCGAGCATCGATCACTTGTCTACTCGATGTGGGGAGGAGGAGGTGGTGTCGCCGCGATGGCAGCGAAGCAGGAGCAACGGGTGATGGCCCGGCAGTGGGAGTCGACTGTGCTGTTGGTCGGCGACGCGAGAGAGAGGAATCGGGGAGGTCGACATCGCAAGGCCCGGGCACAGGAAGGGCAGTGTTGCTACCGGGTCAGATACGGCGGTGAGGAGACGAGGAGGGCGACGCCTGTCGTCTAGGGCAGAGGAGGCCGGCGCGAGGAATAAGGGCTCGGTGGTCCGTTGGCTGTGGCTGTGGTCGGCGAGCCCGTAGAGGATCGACGGAGATGCGGCCGCGGAGGGTGGTTGTGGCGTCGGACGGCGAAGGGGAGCACGCGATGCGCGGGGACGGCGACGGCGGTGGACGGCAAGCTCGTGTCGCGTCGAGCGACGGTGCTCGCGGGAGCACAAGTGAGTGTTGCGGTGCGGTGGGGGAAAACGCAGTGGCTTCGGGCGCGATCAAGAAGTTGCTCGGGAAAAAGGCGCTGCGGCGAGGAGGGGATCGCGAGAGAAAAACCGTAGCGAAGAGGGGGGATCGGCGCAACGGGGAAAAGAGGAAAAAGGGGGAAATAGAAAACCTAGGTTTTAGGTTAATAAAATTTATTAACCCCTCAAAATTGACATTTCAAATAGGCCCTCCAAAAGCCTATTTATTTTATCCCCGTAAATATCTCGTATAAGTCCCGTTTAAATCCAAAAAAATTCCGAAAAAATTCCTAAAAATCCCGAAAAATTTTCAGGATTATTTTCCTTAAATTCCTTGGCCATTTAATTTAATATTTTAAATTTTCAGTATTTGACATTCTCCCCCACTAATAAAAATTTGGTCCCCAAATTTCCTGCTCATGTACGAGTATGAGATGTCACAACTACCATCTCAAATATCTGGAGACAAGTCACACACCTCAAGTGACTAAGTGGGGTATTGAGCTATGATCTTTTCCTCAAGCTCCCAAGTAGCCTCCTCATTTGTGAGGTGACTCTACCCGACCTTGACAAATCGCACAATCTTGTTCCACAATTATCATTTCTGGTGATCCAGAATCCGTGCCGGAACCTCTGCGTAAGTAGCATCAGGTTGAATGGAACCTGACACATCTGACAGAATATGCGTAAAGTCTGGCACATACTTCCTTAGCATGGACACATGCAACACATCCTGGATACTAGCCAAAAATGGTGGTAGCCCTAGACGGTAAGTGACTGCTCCGATCCTCTCCAAAATCTCGAAAGGCCCAATGTACCTTGGAGCTAACTTACCACGGAGGTCAAATATCTTCACCCCTTTCGTGGGTGAGACTCGCAGGAATACCTGGTCACCAATAGAGAACTCCCGAGGTCTCCTTCTCCGATCTGCATAACTCTTCTGACGATCTTGCGCCTCTACCATCCTACGTCTGATAGTACGGACCAACCCTGTCTTATACTGAGCTCTATGGGTCCTAGCAACTGGTCCTCCCAGTTGCCTCCGAAATCCATTACACAGGACCTTAGCAAGTCCTCGAGTGTCTAAATGGCCCGCTCAGACTGTCCATCTGTCTATAGATGGAATGTAGTACTAAAACGAGAATCTGTGTGCCTAAGGCCTGCTGCAGACTTTGCCAGAACCGGGACGTGAATCGGAGATCTCTATCTGATATAATGCTCAAGGAACACCATGCAATCTGATGATATCCCAACAATATAACTCTGTCAAACGATCCAGAGAGTCGGTCTTCCGACTCGCTAAGAAGTGCGCGGATTTGGTTAGTCGCTCAACGACTACCCAAATCGCGTCATGGCCTTAATGTGTCCTAGGCAAACCCACCACAAAATCCATAATAATACACTTCCACTTCCATTCCAGAATCGAAATTTTCTAAAGCATCTGTTCCTTAAACTAAAGCAACTCCAGAAACCATTATCCTCAACGGAGTCAGAGACGATAATCCATCTACCATCCAAAATCCACTCCACCATACACTCTGTAAATGCATAGGAGACTATCGCGACCAAACTTCCTTGTTACAACCGTTCGTATTCCAGCTACTCTATAGTAGCTATCCAGTAGCTAGCTAAAACTCCATGAGAATTATTGCTCCTCACCTTGATAATACAACATAATCACTGCGAAGTCCACGTCATATATATGACTTATCTCGCAGTTTTTTTTTAACTGTCGTAAGTTTAGGATACGTCTTATTCTATAGCATCGGAATCGCTACGATCCCCGAAATGATGCATCCATGTATACTACACTGTCATTCACACCAGAATGATTAATTCAACACTGATGCAAAAGTCAACCATCGTTTGAGCCCTGAAACTAGTTTTACAAGCTTCAGACCAAGTAAATTCCATCACCTTCCTGGTCCAACCAGTCAGCGATGTAGTACCGCTAGAGCATCCTATCCATATCTAAATACTACCAGAAAACCACCACCTACGGTGGCCGAGTTACGTAACTCCGACGACCACAACTGATCCAATCGTGTCCAAAATACATGACTTCCCAAATCCCTGGACGATTAAGTCGTCAATAAGTCTAATAAGTTAATCATAAACTCATACAATTCATACCAAGTATGAAATTGTCGTCGTTACACAACTGCATTCTCTTTACTCTAGGCTGATGATATAACAATCATCACAACGACAATGATAATTGTATGACACTATGTCACTACAATATCAACAAGCCAGTCATAAATCAATCCTAAAGTACACATAGGTGTCCTAAGCTGATCTAAACAGATCCTCTATCCACAATGAAGGATATTCATTTCCTTCTACAACTACCGTATTCTATCATCGATAATTGATGCATAACCTCAAAGGTCCATCTCTCTTTTAACAAAGAGTTCCAGATCTTCTCTGGAAGAAATACTGGGACAAATAAATATCCCATCCAACACCTCCTATAATAAGGTAAAACAATCTTTCATCGTCTTGACCAGTGTAGACATACACGCCTTATCCATAACCAAATCACTATTAGTAGGGACTGATATTTTCTGAGGGTTTACTCCTTGTCCTTCATATTAGTGGCTAGCAGGCCAAATCCCTAGCTTCCTAATTCGACATCAGTCGTCACCTCTAAAGAGTCCATACTTCTGAAATCATCGTTAGGTTCCGCAAGGTCAATACGTCATCATCGACCCGTAAAATGTAGGGAGCAATTTCACTAATTCAATACTTTTCCTAACCACTAAAGTACAGTAACCACTAAAGACAATACTTTTCCTATAGCTCAGAGATATCCTTCAGCTCGCCTGGTCCCAAAACACGAGAACTCCCAAAAATCCAAGGAAAAGAAAATCCTCGAAACACAAAACCCACAAATCAAAACCGCAAACCAATAAAATTGTCACGTCCTGGGGGCATATTAGTCATCCAAATGACGAAGGAGCCCCTTAGTGACAATATTCCGAAATATGGACCAGATCTGGTAAAAACCTCGAAATATTAATAGATATACAAATATTTTAATTAACTGCATACATGCACGACTAAACATGTATCAATCAAAGTAAAATAGTTTTATGACCCCAAATCAAATTGCGACTAAAATCCAAAGTGCATAAACAAAATGCAATACCGATAAAGTAAATAAAGTGGCATCTCGACGATGCAGTAGAACAAGCACGGCAAGGAACTCTCTGAGCGACTCGAAGGTAGGTCAACAAGACTCGTCCTCCATCAGTTAACCTAAAGGATAAGTGAGGAGGAGGTAAGTACAACCACTCAGTGGATAGATAGACAATAGTGCATAATCATAATGCACATAATGGAAGTCACAGGGAACAAGCTAGAGTAACCCAACCCTCAGAGTAACAATATCATCAGAACTATCCCGATCGCAAGATAATGTATATACCGCCACATACACAACCACTGCAACAAGCAGTGCACATCCGGATACCATGACAAAGTCTCATGTCTCTCGCACAAAAAGGGAACTATCTATGAGCTACCACGAACGTAACCCATGGGCCGACAATCAATAGCACGGTCTACCCGCAACTATATGCTACCACGAATGAGACTCGTGGATAGACAGGCAGTAGAAAGACTCATTGTCTGTGGTAACGACATGCTACCACGAATGGGTCTCATGGGCAGACCGCGTATATAGATATCTAGTATTTGACTGCTCACAACCCGCGTATATAGATATCTAGTATTTGACTACTCACAACCACATGCTACCTCTAATGGGTTGCGGGGGCAGTCGATTATCCTAGGTTGTTAAGCCTGGGGTTATCCAATACATCCAGCATAAATCGACTTTCAACGTCGACAAAGATCATAGATCTACAATTAAACCCATTGAGGCGGTCAAGCGAGGGTTTCAACACCTCTAATACGAAAGTTCTACCAAAGCCGGTAAAGATCATCGACTTATAAATAAATAAGTCGAGATGGTTAAGTCTAGAGTTCCAACCCTTCTAACATGAACGGTTATCAAGATCGATAAAAATCATAAGTCCCCTAATAATCACGTCGAGACGATTATCATAGGGTTTCGTCCCAGCTAACAGGAAACGCCTTTCAAGGCCAATAAAGACCACAAATCTACTATCAAGCCCGTCAAGAGGGTTAAGCCTAAATTATATCATCCTACCAGTTCAATCATGCATGCTACAACATGCTACCATGAACAGATCTCGTGGGTACTTAACATGTAAAGTAGCTATCTAGCTACAGGCGTCATACGAATCCGATTATCACCAACTCCAAACGAATAACGCAAAAATATAACCTTACAGTAGGTCATCTCAACCATGATTGGGAGGCATGATTGACCACATATATACAAAGCACCTACCTATAGAGAGACTCTACTGCAAACTCTCTCTCTCAACCAAGAATGGGAGATATAGTAAGAATTAATCGCATCCTAACCATACGAACTCTACTAGTTCGATCACCATATCACTGAAACAGTAAATGGACAAACATATCTCATTAAACACATCCGGGTTATTATGTCTAGGGTTCCCACACCTAGGGTTCCACTAATGTTGTTTCATTCCTGAGATCCGCTCCTACAGAATAACCTCATCTAAGTTATTCTACCTCTACTAATCTCCGTCATGGTATCCACCTCAATAACACATAACCCTATAAACATGTAACACGCTGTCTAATAAACGACAACATAGTCATACCAATGGCAATCAATAGCCGAAATTAATTTAGGTATAGCTAAAGGGTCATGCCAGACAAAGTCAAGGCAATACTAAATAAAGCATCAGATGCTTATATATACTCTAAACTACATAAGCTGTAATCATGTCATCATGCCTTCTACGAATTTATCCATCTTAGTCATATCATTCAACTAGTCTAATCCTAATACCAGTCCAATCCTAATACTAGTCCAAAAAGTAAGAGGTACACATCTACCAATAATATCTAATCATTTTTATCACAATGATAACAAGCTACGTATAGCAGTAATAGCAATTTATAACCAAATGCTATCTATAAACCAGCAACCTAAAAATCTAACAGTCCAACGGATATCAGGTTAAAATAATACTAGATAAAATATGATATCACCGCATAACCAAATATAACCAATATAAATATGCACTAAATCTAGAAAATTTTCTAGAATTTATTTACCTGTTAGCCGTCTGGAGATGTCCTGTCGCCGCCAAATCCCCCATATTGACCTCGTCAATAATACCTCGAATTTCCGAAACATAAAAATCGTCGAAAATCTGTACAACTCTGAAAATACCTAGTTAATCTGCCAAACTTGGCGAACTCCAAAAACCCAAAGACCCTAAGGAACTCAAAAACCTACACTCTGATACCAAATAAATTGTCACGCCCCGAGGGAGTCTCCGTCAGACGAAAATCCGACAGCATCTCCCCTGTACGAGTGACAATACCAATTTTTAATACAAGGCCTACACGGCCACTATACATCGGTCAACACGATCAGAACATACCACAACACAATATATATAATATGCGCCCTCAGGCCATCAACCAAAATAAGTAAAAGATCTAAAACATCAAGACCTACCCCTTCTGCTATCTGAGCAGGAACATACAACCAAAACAAACCGAATATAAGTCCACAAGAACATAACAAATATAACCAAAACATCCACCGGTATACAATCCACACATAAATCTTAAACATATCCTCTAATAAAATCCCAATCCATAAAACTAATAACCAAAACCATAAGACCAATAAAACCTATCCACTTCGACGAGGGGGGTTGGCAACTGGACTCTCCTGACAGTTTCATCCTGAAATAAATATAAAACCACGGGGTAAGTTCAAAGAACTTAGCGGATATTAGTCAATATGAATAGCAAGATATAGATAACAATACTAATCATGCCAGTACAGTCTCATATATATGGTAAGCAAGAAATAAATGCAAAAGGATTGTACTCACTTGAATCTCCTACCCTGATATAGGAGCAAGTGCCCTACAATAAGAGTCATCACCATATACAAACATGTATCCTGTATGCATAGCAATCATATGCAACATCCAAGGCATCAATACAATAATGCAGCAAACACAATACAAATGCAATCCATACAAAGTGCATGTCGTGCCAATGACATGGTCACCCCTGACGTCAGTCAGCCGCCTCACACGCGATGGTGAAGCCGAGTGGGTAGGGCTATGACAACTGTGCACTCTGCCATCACTGCTCCTGAGTGACCGAGTGGACAGGATGCTGTCGGAGTACACCTATCCTCCTGCCCCAAATAGAGTGGGGGAGCTAAGCTCTCATCCCCCGGTGTCATAGACCAGAGGAGGGATCCCTGTCCGCTACCACGCTGCCTCATCGCTACCCATGAGCGGACCAGCGGAGCCTGACAGAGCAATTGCACACACCCTCCTGATGTACCACTAACCCATGAGTGGCAGTGTGTGCAGGCCATGTAACTGGCTGTAGGCCATGTAACTGGCTACGGGCTCAACAATAATGGAACCCCGTCCAGCCAGCATGCAATCATGCAGAAATGGTGCATGATACTAAAGCATGTAAATCCTACTCAAAATACCTATCCGAATAATATGTACAATCAATATGTACATATCCAAAATCCAAGTAACTATGATCCAAATAAAACAGGGAATATATAATCATAACCTATCACATGCATGTATCTAGTAGGCACAGAATACATACTAGGCATATAAACATGAAAATTATTGCAAGCTATCCTAACTAGCATATCAACATTTGACTATATCTAGGAGATAAGTCAAAATACCCGCCTGATTTGTAGAATGTCGATTATCTTTGCATCAGAGAATCTACCTCCATCAAAGACCTATAGGAAAAATATAATTATTACCAAGTTCTATGATAAGTCCAACAAGGGTAATAAATCGAACTTACATCCATATCTTGAATCTCCTAATCGAACAATCTAACCCTATTCATTAATTACCAATTAATTTCACATGATTAATCAGATTCGATCCACTATATAATCCATAAATAACCTTGTTGCAACAACCTACTGCATAGTTAACACATATCCAAGTTGAAGCTTACCCAATCGAGCTTCTTGATCCCAAATCTGTTGGGAACCTCAGCTAGGTTTGAACGTAGCAATCGATCATCTGCTGCTCACGACCGTCGAGATCAGGGAATGGTAGAGGTCCACACCGAGTAATGCTCACCAACGGAGTAACAGAAACACTTTGACCCAAAAGGCACAATCATCGACTCTGTCCCCGATCTGCTCAGTGGGGCAGCAATGGGCGATGGTGCCACTTGTTCTATCGTCGAAGCTCGTTGAGAACAGCCACTTGGTCTACCTTGAAAAACCTCCCAAATCGAGCATCGATCACTTGTCTACCCGATGCGGGGAGGAGGAGGTGGTGTCGCCGCGATGGCAGCGAAGCAAGAGCAACGGGCGATGGCCCGGCAGTGGGAGCCGACTGTGTTGTTGGTCGGCGATGCGAGAGAGAGGAATCGGGGAGGTCGACATCACACGGCCAGTGAGAGACGAGGAGGGTGACGCCCGTCGTCTAGGGCAGAGGAGGTCGGCACAAGGAAGAAGGGCTCGGTGGTCTGTTGGCTGCGACTGTGGTTGGCGAGCCCGCAGAGGATCGACGGAGATGCGGCCGCGGAGGGTGGTTGCGGCGTCGGACGGCGAAGGGGAGCACACAATGCGCCGGGGCGGCGGCGGCGGTGGACGGCAAGCTCGCGTCGCGCGGGGCGACGGTGCTCGCGGGAGCACAAGTGAGTGTTGCGGCGCGGTGGGGGGAAACGCAGTGGCTTCGGGCGCGATCAAGAAGCTGCTCGGGAAAAAGGCGCTGCAGCGAGGAGGGGATCGCGAGAGAAAAACCGTAGCGAAGAGGGGGGATCGGCGCAACGGGAAAAAGAGGAAAATGGGGAAAAATAGAAAACCTAGGTTTTAGGTTAATAAAATTTATTAACCCCTCAAAATTGACATTTCAAATAGGCCCTCCAAAAGCCTATTTATTTTATCCCCGTAAATATCTCGTATAAGTCCCGTTTAAATCCAGAAAAATTCCTAAAATTCCCTAAAAATCTCGAAAAATTTTCAGGATTATTTTCCTTAAATTCCTTGGCCATTTAATTTAATATTTTAAAATTTCAGTATTTGACACGAGCACCTACGTGGTATGTCGAGCATTGCACCCTATCTCTCGAGAACAGAGCGCTCCCTAGCATGAAGCCCAAGCACTTGCGTGGTTTGCCGAGCACTTTGTGCCCAACTACCTATGCTCAACCACCACGCCCGAGCGGATCTACCGAGCATGCACAGTACTACGTGCAGCTCATTCCTCAATGCCGAGCACCCTAAGTGCTCAGCCAAGACATTCCTTTGTCGGGCCCCACTCGATAGCTCGATTTCCCACTCAGAAATGCCGCAATAGTAAGTTTTCCACTAAGGCATCACTTGACAGTGGGTTTTTCACTCGGGAATGTCACGACAATCAATTTTCCACTCGGGAATTACTCAACAATGGGTTTCCCACTTGGGAAACACTCAATGATTGATTTCCCACTTGGAAAACTTTGGAGAAAAGCCAAGTGCTTTGCGTTCCTTTGTCCCGAGCATGTAAAGTGCTCAGGTGACATCTTTCTCACTCGAGAATCACTGGCAAATTTACTATTCATTGTCTTCTTCGATGAACTTGTGAAATCTATAGACCTAAAGAAAATTCATGCAAACAATGCAAATCTACATTTGCTCTAATGTCAATGTAGGATTTACAATAATTTTCATAATTTATAAGGTTGTAAATAAAAAACGTAAAAAAAAACTTACAGTGAGTTTGTGATTCACCGAATCCTAAAGTTGTCGATGATCAATCCTTCGAGAAGATCTTTTGATATGAATCTTGTCATCTGAAGAACGATTACAAAAATCAAACTGTCTTTATTTTTTCACAAATCAAATCCTTACGACTTGGAAGTTCTTCTCACAATCGCAAGATACACCATCTTGGAATGCTTCTGCAGTGACTCTATAGTTTGGCAATCTCTTGACACTCACTCATCTTTATCGACCTCTCTCTTTTCCCTTTTATAAACTCTTGGGCGCTCCCTTTTGGATCGTGCACAATAAACATTCTTCGTGGGCGATTACTGCTCACGTTGAAGTACTCGTAGGCACAAATGCCAACATCACAGAATCCAGAGATCAACACTGTGATGTGCTTGTCTTAAGTTGTGCTACTATAATCTTTTCAATCTCATCAGTTTCTTCCACTTCCCTATGCTTAAAGCTTGTTCTCTTGTATTCTTCGAAATTTTCTAGTGAAAGTATACCAACCATGGAGGTTGGGTGAAAACCTAGAAAAAGAGAGTTCTAAACCAAAAATTATTCAATTCATGAGATAAAAAACAATACTGATCACATCCATTGTGCATTCCAACTCTATGCTTGTCTTAACTGTGCTAATTGAAAGCATTTTTTTGGATAATGATAAATTGTACGTATTATTCAAGTAAGCTCAATCAAATTCATACAACCCACACAACAGACCCCACAACTAATGAGTTTCTAGTATATCCATCGTTTAGCATTATATTAAGAGGGATGGATACATATTTTGAAACTCATTAACCTACAACTATGCCCTGCTCAGGAGGAATGGATATCTCTTCAAGTTATACACGAACTATTGAATCCATGCTATGTTTGGTGAATCAATCAAGTGTTGGATCGAGCAGATCGCTAGATGGGGGGGGGGGGAGGGGGTGAATAGCAATAGAAACTTTTTCGTTCGAATTCGTTTAAAGACACAAGTAAATGCAACGGAAAACATAATATAAAAATAAAGACATGAGAGTTTTTTACTTGGTTCATAGCCAACGGCTACTACTCCAAAGCCCTAGTAGTCCTTGACCACACACGGAGGGCAAAACACTAACGAACTCCTCCTCGTTGAAGGTAGGAGTTAATCGAATACAAAAAACCACAAAAGCTTGAGGTAGAGGGACACTCCCCCTTTCCTCGTTACGATAAAAAGCTCTGAGATAATAATATGAAAGAGACAAGCTAAATTAAAATTATACCGACGAATAAGAAATGAAAACTCAAGCTTAGATCGCCGAAGTAGTAGCACTTCGTCGTCGGAGAGTTGCGGCATTGCGGAGGTTTTAGGGAACTTAGAATTAATGAGAAAACCCTAGGAGAGACCCTCCTTTTATAGTCTTTGAGTCCCTTCTCGAGAGGATCTTCAGCCAATCAGATTTGGGCATCAATCTCTTTGAAATGAGGTGATAAGGCTTGACTCCTCAAAGCTGATCCTTGACCATCAGTCGACTAATGGCCATCATCACGATCGATGGCGATCGATCAGTCTTGGCCGTGGCGTCGGTGATGGATGATGATCGAGTGCTCCAAGTCGGCAATGATCGATGCTAAATCAAAAGTTAGCTTAACAAAAATATTATTTTGATGGTCGTCGACCGTCCAATCTCGACCTAGACCATCCATGGGATGTCTTTGATTTGATCTACGCTTAAGACCATCCCCGTAAGGAGGATACGACCTCACTTACGCTCACACACACGAACTTACCTCGATACTTACTCTGTAGCTCTCGCTTCCGGCCTTCCACTCGATTCCTTTGGTTCCCTCCGAAGTCACTCGAGTGTCGCCCGACTACCGCGGCTTCCTCCGGGTGTCGCCAGCCTTCAGCTCCTACTTTAGCACTTTTCTACACACTCGATTAAGCTCGTGAGATAACGATGTAATCTTAACTTTGCGTCTTTTTCCATAATCAAAACACAGGTTTGATCATCTGGTGCCCCTGCACCAACAATCTCCCCCTTTTTTATCTATGGCAAACTTACGCAAAGTTAAGGAAAAATATAATGTGGAAAATGAGTAAATGTAAACGATGTGCTCATTATAAACAATTCCCCCTTAACCTTAGGTGAGGTTAATCTTAAAACAAAGTTAAAAAGAAGTTAATCTTAAAAATTTTAAATTTTTGTTCTCCCCCTTAACTTGTGCTCTTCTCCCCCTTTTGCCATAAATCAAAAAAGATTTGGGTTTGTATATAAAAAGTAGGGGTTTTTAACAAAAAGTAGCATGCATAAAGATTATCTAACATAAGTCCAAGCATGTGTCTCGATTTACTTTGGTTCGAGGTATAACCCTCTGCATCAACAATATAAGTCTTGAGACTAATTTGATTTTCAAAAATACTTATAAAATTAGCTTTGAGTTTCAAAATACTTATATGCTAATAACTTTTAAAAATATATAACCCTTAGGATTAGTTTGCTCTCCCCCTTAATCAAGTATATAAGGTATAGAAGAGTTAGGGGGCGCTAAACATTGACCTAGAAGGTTGTATATTTAAAGTTTTATCCGAGTATAGGTAAACGTTTAAGCTCAATAGTTTGAAAAATAGATAACATTTTTGAAAGGATTATGTAAATTGAAATTGTTCCTTATTCATCTCACCCATTCTAAGTGTCTTAGAATTGGTTCACCTTATATGTTGTGTGAGATGATTCCAATTTTATCTTGATTAAATTTAATAATTTGAAACTGGTCAACCTTGCATTAGATTCAGATTTGACTCTAAGCTCATCAAGTCACCTTTTCAAGATCTTGGCTTCCAGGATGTGGCGAGGCACAAGGGTCTTCTTTGATCGGAAAAATGATCACTTCCTTAGACAAAGTCAATTTCGAGAAAATAGTAACTTGACTCACCTAAGACCACTTCCTGGTCTAACTAGTCTAGGATACAGCGAGGTAGCTTCAGCTAGTTCCACTCGGTCAAGTGAACCAAACTAGATACGTCTTATCTAACCCGAATACACAAGACTTCATTTTTCTAGCATACTATCATCTCGCCGCGCCCTGGTACTATGTTATCAAGCATTGACGAGTTATAGTCCTATCTAACCATAAAAAAAAAGTTTAGGTTACCGGATATACTATTTAGGTATTAGCTCCCCCTGGATTATTGAACCAATATGTTCTGGTCAAGTAATGAACTTGATCCTGGGGAATCCAAAACCTATTGGTCCTTATATGTGAGTTTAATAAAGTTTTCGGGACTCACGCCTGGACTCGATGATGACTATGATTTACGATAGACATGTAAGATCTATTCATAGTCTTTGAGCTATATCCGAGTCCGGCTCTGTTGTACACGACTCTCTGAGTTCCAAGAAGTCGGTTAAGATTCTTGGACCCCGTCGAGAACTTGTTCAACTGAGCTTCGAGCTCTTGGACTCGTCCTTTCAAAAGAGAGTTCTCTTCTTCAAAATTTTCAACTCGAGTTGAGTCCTCCTCTTGAATTCGACTAGTCGAAGAGTTTAGGGGTGTCTCTTGTTTGAGGATTTCAATCTCCTCAACCAAGGACTCGACCCTAGACTCGGATTTAGCTAATTTCCTAGTTAGCAATTTAATTGTATTGCAAAGCGTATGAATTAGTGAGCGGCTAACCTTAATTTTCCCTTCCGATCTGGCTTTGAGTTGCTTCTCGAAGTAGTCCTCGAGTTCGGAGTCGGTGTTGTAGTTGGATTCGGATTTGGACTCTGACTCGGACTCTTCGGGTCTTGCCATACACGCTATGCCGACGCCTTCTTCATTGTCCCATGTTGCATGAAAAGTCTTCTTTTGATTTGATTTGAATTGTGCCCTCTTTTTGTTCTTTAGTAGCCTCCTTTCCCTCCGAACGATCTTCCGCACTACGTTCACTATTGCTTCCACCTCTTCGGATTCAGACTCTGATTTGTCTTCGGGTTCGAGTCCATCTTCTTGCCTGGTAGATGGCTTTCTTCTTTGTCCTGCAAGTAGAACAATACCTCTCTCGGCCCGAACCACATTAGTCTGCTCGTGAAGTTCAAACTCGAAAAATAATTCATCTAACCTAAGCTTCGAAAGGTCCTTAGAGACCTTGTAGACATCGACCATGGATGCCCACAAGATAGTCCTAGGAAATGAATTAAGAATGTACCTTAGGAGGTCGCGGTTTTCGACCTTGTGTCCGATGGTGTTCAAGCCGTTGACAATGTCCTGAACGTGGGCGTGTAGTTGTGTCGCCGTCTCGTGTTCCTACATCTTAAGGTTATACAACTTATTGAAAAGAAGGTCACGTTTACATACCTTAGCATCGGACGTTCCTTCGTGTAGCTCGATTAATTTGTTCCACAGGTCCTTTGTGCTAATGAAGGGTCCAATGCGGTTGAGCTCCTCTTTGAACAGACCACACTGCAACATTTGGGTCGCCTTTGCATCGGCTTCGATTTGCCTCTTGGTTGCATTGGTGCCCAAATCTAATTGGTAGCATCATCAAGTCGATCACGGGTAGTCGATCGATGGGCCAGCGTCGAGTGCTCCAAGTGCAATGATCATGCTAAATCAAAAGTTAGCTTAACAAAAACATTATTTCGACGGTCGTCGACCGTCCGATCTCAACCTAGACCATCCATGAGATGTCTTTGGTCGGATCTACGCTTAAAACCATCCCTGTAAGAAGGATACGACCTCACTTATGCTCACACACACGAGTTTATCTCGATACTTACTCTGTAGCTCTCGCTTCTGGCCTTCCACTCGATTCCTTCGGTTCCCTCCGAAGTCACTCGAGTGTCGCCCGACTACCGCAGCTTCTTTCGGGTGTCGCCAGCCTTTAGCTCCTGCTTTAGCACTTTTCTGCACACTCGATTAACCTCGTGAGATAACGATGTAATCTTAACTTTGCGTCTTTTGCCATAATCAAAACACAGGTTCAATCATCTGGTGCCCCTGCACCAACATCAAGAGATTTTGAATAGTCTAGATTATCTAGTAGCTTTGAATGATCCTAGAGATTCTAACAATTAGATTAACCCTAAAAATATAGAACCGTCACATTAGCAGTCCCCTCAGCTGTCCCTAATCGAAGAGAGAGATAAATTGAGAAGGTATGAGCATGAGCTGCCTCAACATACTTGATCATCCCAATGAAACGACCTCCATTTAGAGAAAAGTTCACAAATACATTGCAGCTAGGGATTTATTCAGAAATTCCTACTTATTTGTGTAAATGTCCTACCACTACGCCATAGTTCGAGGGCTAACAATTAGATTGGCCCTAGCTAGTGGATCAGATGGTCTAGATGGGCATATGTTTGAAGAGTTTGAACAATTTTATCTATTTGATAGAGATGATAAGACTATTCGAGGTGATTAAATTAGTTGGTTCGATTCACTTAATTGATTTGATGAAATTGTTAATTTAGTTGGTATTATTAATTTGATCAAGTCGAATGATGCCCGCAAATCTAGTGTGTTTAGCTAAGTTGGTTAATCAGTATGATCAAGTCAGGTAAGTTAGCCGATCTAGTTATTGAATTTCAGGTCAATTATACAAGCAAGGTCAATTAAATTAATTGAAGTATAATTCCTAAGGCATGCTAAAAAAATTATTTAATTAAAAATATTTTTCATTATAATAATTTAAACCCTCACCTATTATATTTTAATAATTATTTTTTTATATTTCTCATCCACGGTATTATCTAGAAGTAACTATCTTATTCGTTATCTTTTCTATTTAAAAATCCACAAAAATACCATTCTTTAACAAATAAAGCTTTTAATTTATTTTTTTCTCTCTTTCATTTCCTTTTAATGAAAAATATTATATATTTATAAACTTTTAGTTTACCTTCTTATTTTTCTCAATTTTTTTTTAGCAAATAGGATGGTGAAAGAAACATTACTATCAATTTTATTAGTTCAAATGAAATAATAATCGGCAATTTACCAAACACAGTTGCTAAAGTTTCGAAATGCCCAAAACGCGTAGCATGGTTTCAGATTTATCAAATCGCGCACCTAATTCCACTTTTACCCCTCCCATCAAACAGATCTGCAATTTAATGATGAGAGAGAATTTTCATGCATCCGAGCCACTATTGGAAATTCTGAACCATCTAAACGTGGTGCTGGGAATTCAAATCCCAGCACCACCTTTTTTTTTATCTGATTTCTAATTTATATCGGTCTGATTTCTGAAATATTACTGCGAATACCTAATAAAATCTCGAATATCAGAAATTTTGGTCACGGATACACAGAGGGACACTACTCAAACTTAATGGACTTGGATTGGATCGAAAAAGAAGTGAATAAGACCATCAATGGGTTTTGACCGAAACCCATTGATGGACTTAGAAAAGTCCAAATTTCGAAATCTTGACATAGACTGAAAGATCTTACAACATGAATTTTTGATATGTCGAGGAAACTTAGTTTTAATCCTCCTATCTCCCAATTTTAACTTGTGTCGAAAAAAAATAGTACTGAAAATTAAGAAACTGATGGAAGATAGTGATAGTGGTGCTGAAATTCGCAATTCGGCACCGTGTGAATTGGAATTTCGGCCACGTGGTCTTTGGGATTGGAATTCCACCACAATGATAATGTTGCAGGATTCCAACACCATTGTGGTCTTTGAAAATTCCAATTCGGCGGTGGTCTTTGGAAATTCCAATTCTCCACTACTCATCCCTTATGATTGAAATTTCAGCACGGCACAATTTTGTCTAAAGTCTCAGAAAAGGAATCAGCAAAAAGGGAGCATGAACAAAACCAGGCAGCAACTACTCATCCCTTATGATTGAAATAAGCACGACCAGATGTTGAATGGCAAAAACATGAACCCAGTACTGAGCAACTAGATGAAGTGATGTTTGATACTCCTGTAGTTGCTGTTCATTTTTCTTTAGCTTGTATCAGGGCTGCAAGGGCTAAACTGACTGGCTAAACAAAAGCAAAAAAAAAAAGAGGGAGAAAATATAGTGACAAGAAAGAGGAAGTAACTTTCCTCAAAAAGGCTTAATTTATTGACATTGTTTAAATGATCAGCTGTGCATTATGTTCCTGCTATCCTATTCTTTGAATGATTTCATGCTTGCACTCTGGATTGTGTTTTTCTGGAAATTTCAATTCCAACACCACAGTGGTGTTGGAATTATAAATTTCAGTATCACGATAGAAAATCCACTACTCATCCTTTATGATTGAAATTACAGACAAATATACACCTCGTACTTGCAAAATTTATCTTTATGAAGTGGTTTTCATCTATTGTTTGAGTGTACTGATTATGTTTAAAACAGATTCTTATTATTGTGTAAAACCCTGCGTTCATCGCATGCAGTGGATTTTTTATCATGGTGCTGAAATTTACAATTTCAAAGACCACCGCGTGTCGAATTGAAATTTTCAGACCACCGCGTGTGCCGAGATCGAATTCCCAGCATCATCAGAGTCTTGGATTGGAATTCCCAGCACCACAATGGTGTTGGAATCCTCGAACATTGTGGTGTGAATTCCAATTCAAGACTACGCCGAAATTAATTGCTAATTTCAAAGACCACTATCACTATCTTCCATCGTTAATTTTCAGTTATTTCGACACAAGTTAAAATTGGGAGATAGGAGGATTAAAACTAAGTTTCCTCGACATATCAAAAATTCATGTTGTAAGATCTTTCAGTCTATGTCAAGATTTCGAAATTTGGACTTCTCTAAGTCCATCAATGGGTTTCGGTCAAAACCCATTGATGGTCTTATTCACTTCTTTTTCGATCCAATCCAAGTCCATTAAGTTTGAGTAGTGTCCCTCTGTGTATCCGTGGCCAAAATTTCTGATATTCGAGGTTTTATTAGGTATTCACAGTAATATTTCAGAAATCAGACCGATATAAATTAGAAATCAGATAAAAAAAAAGGTGGTGCTGGGATTTGAATTCCCAGCACCACGTTTAGATGGTTCGAAATTTCCAGTAGTGGCTCGGATGCATGAAAATTCTCTCTCATCATTAAATTGCAGATCTGTTTGACGGGAGGGGTAAAAGTGGAATTAGGTGCGCGATTTGGTAAATCTGAAACCATGCTACGTGTTTTGGGCATTTCGAAACTTTAGCAACTGTGTTTGGTAAATTGCTGAATAATAATTTCTAGGATATAAGTGACTTTGATCCTATATATTAATTGCTATTTTCTCATCCACTTCTCTAGTTGTTGCTTACATTCTTGATATAATTTTCTTTTAATTAATAACATTAAGTAATGACATGCATTGGAAAAATGATACCGAATAAGATGGATAAGTGAAAAGAGTCAAATTAATTTGATCAAGTGAATCTAGACGGGCAAATCATACGTACTAAACGACTCAAGCAAGTGAATCTAAAGCGGGTGAATCATACAAACTAGGCAAGCAATTTGAATGAATCAACCTTGGCAAAGAGGCTAGTTTCAGGCATTTAGAATGTGAACCTGATAGACCAAGAATTTTTAAGTAGCTGAAAAGATTAGATTTGTCAAGCAAGTTGAGTGAACTAAATGATGCTCGCAAAATGCCTCTTATGGAAATACTTTAGCACCATAGAAACTAGTTTTATTTATTACTTGTAACATTCTTGCATATCAAATATTTTTGTGTTTTTTTACTTCACTTTAATTTAGCAAATTCATAAAGTAGATAGATCTTTTTTTTACTAACAATTGTTTGAGTTTGAATACATTGAATTGAGCAACAATATTAAACATTATTTTTTTATTCGATTAGAAAAACAATTGTTTTTTTACTAGCAATTGTTTGAGTTTTTTTACTAACAATTGTTCTATTAACTTTGCCCTTCACTTTATTTAAATCCTCTTTATTTCTCTCCTTCTCGATAAGAAAATAAGATCTTTAAACAACAAAGAGAAAAAAAAAAGTACAATAACTATGTTTGGATTTTAAAAATTGCAAATGGGATAAATATTTTAGAGGTCGATTTTTGAGTGTATATAAATTATGTTTTGATTTTATCCAATGGATAAACTAGAGAAAAAGATTATTTATTTTCAAAATTAATTGGACCAAATGTGGATATCAAGATTATAAAATAAAAATAGTGTATTTTTTCATCCATCTATTTATTTATGATGAAAGGGATAGTGCATTTGCCTCTCAATTGTATACCTTGTTCAATATCGATATCATTTGTTTGATTTGCTTCTACTTTTGGATGACCTTTGGGCTTTAGATGATTAATCGAAGAGAAAGATTAATGGTGGAAAATAAAAGAAAAAAAAGTGAGAAAAAGAGAGAAAAGAAAAGTAGAGGGATTAGGAACTTAATTAATCACGACAAACTTTAGCTTGTGGGACAAATTAAAATAGGAGGATGTTTACTTGAAAGCAAAAAAAAATAATTCATCAAAATTAAGCTATCATCTTTATTTTAAAAGAAAATTGTCGTTTTCTTAATCCATCTTTGAGGGTAAACAAAAGGGATAAATCTCATTTTCAATTGATTCTAAGCTAATGTGGACAAGTTTCAAGCCTTGTATTTTTTTTATTTGAAAATTTTCTTTATCTGAATATATGAATAAATAAATAGATTGATATAAATTAATTTATTAATAAATATATTTAAATAATTATAATTTTTATAACATATAACTTAATTTTTAAAGAGTTTAATTAATTAACATTTTCTCTATAAAATTATATAAAATATTTATATTTTTATATCATCTACCTTAATTTTTTTAAGGACTTTAATTAATTTGACACTTAAAAATTATTTTATATATATATATATATATATACACACACACACACATAAGTTTTTCTTTTCAAAAAGATATATTCTCATTAGATCACTCCAAATCAAGTGAATCTCTTGAAGAGCAATTGTATAGATTGGTTAAGATTTAATGTTAAAAATTGATTTTCTAAATTAATTATTGAATACGATGATAATTTACAAGTAATTTTTAGTCGAATAAAAAAATAATGTTTAATATTATTTGAGTGATAAAAGTTAATTCAATTTGATGATAAATGATGAGGCAGATGATGTCACGATAACCTCTGCTTCAAATCAATATAATAATGTGGTGGTAATTCACGAGGCTCTCCTCTGTGTGTTTAGGGATCGATTCCGTCCTGATTGTATGCGTTGCGTGGATGGTGGTGCATGATGCCTCCGTCCCAACATGGTCGTTCTTTCTAATATAGCATGGATTCAACGTACTCTGATCATCCGTCATCTTGATTTATCTACGTCAGTCGTTGAAAAATTTTCGTAAGACCAGGGCGGCTGGTCATCAGGACTAATAAGAAAGAAAAAGCGCACTTAATACCTGATGTAAATTAAAAAAAACATAATAATGTGGCATTAGAGTCATTGGCTTTATTTGTTATAATTTAAATGTTCTGACTTTATCCGATTAATTCCGGAGGAAAATGATCTTCACTTAATTTGCCTATTGAGTAAATCCAAAGTATAGCTTATAGATACTTGGTTGATAATATTCGTTCCATTAGGAATTTGAATGAAGTCTTTTTATTGCTCCTATGAGATTTTTACCATCCTACCGTACCCATAGGAGCATCATTGACCTTTCTTGCTCATTAAGAAGAAGCAAAAGAATATCACACTTCGACATGACAGAGATTAAAAAAGAAGAAGGAAGAATAATAGAAGGTAGAGAGTTTCGTTGATAACCAAGTAGCCTATTTATACACTATTTACATAAGCATTGACTCTATAATTGTAGTCTTCAAGGGGATGACGTGGTGGTTAAGACATGACGATACTTATAGATATGACATGGGTTGATTCAGGAGGAGGTCTAAAGTCCTTTTCTGTATTCAGATGACTCTTACGTGTCTTGGTCATCACGTCAAGACTCATAAGACTCTCCATGATTTACCTCCCTCACAATCGCCATGGGACAGGCCGGTGAGAGCCGCTAGGTTGACGGTTCAAACCTTTACAGACTCTACAATTGTACCCCACTAAGTCTACATCTATTAACAACTAACTCTACTACTTTAAATACATTGAATATAGATGCTCAATATTGTTAAGACCTTGGTGTCTTTTGGGGGGAGGGGGTGAATACCGATTTGCGATTTGATCGTCGATTGAATGGTCTTACTTGTCTATAACAAGTTAATGCATAGTGGAAAAAAAAACATAAACAATACAAACAACACAAGCACACGATACCTCAATTTTTATATGGTTTAGAACCCTCAGTTCCTACTCTACGGTCTAGCTTCTAGTGGTATCACCACTATCACTTTCTCCTCGAAAATCTTCTAGAGGTGAAGAAACCTCTTACACCTGTTCCTTTACAAGAAGAACAACCAAATACGAAATATACAAGTGAAATGAGAAAATAAGAATCAAAATACTTTACACAATACAATCTTCCTTGGTTTTAGTTTGGTTGTGTTTGAATACCTTTGGAAGGTCTGGAATGCAGTAACATTTTTCCATTAAAGTCATCAAGAATCGACGTCTTCAAATCACCATGAAACTCTCTTTTATAGGATCACCATCTGGCTGATTTATGCTTATCACTTAACTAGCCTTACCCTCCAGTCGACTGGTCTTCTACCGTTACTCGAGCTGACACTCCAACGGCTCAATCCACGTTAGATTATGGTATATCAATCTACTTCCTTTGACCATTAGTCGACTGTCAACCCTTCTATGCCTTGTTATAGTGACACCAGTCGACTGACCAACCTTCTGTGTCTGGCTACAATGTCACTAGTAGAATGATCAAAACCATCAGTCAACTGTCCAACATTCTGTACTGACCTGAGTTTAGGATTTGGCTCATCAATCGATTGTAGTATCCTAGCAATCAATTTCTGGACCCCTAAGCATCAAGACCTCGTTCTCGAGCACCGTCCCCTCATTCTCGAGCACCCAAGCCTCATTCCCAACTTGTCCTGAGCACTCGAGTTCTCAAGCATCCATTTCCTGAACACCAATTAACTTTCCCAAGCACCCCCTGAGCACCAAAACCTCATTCTCGAGCATCGCCCCCTCGTTCTTGAGCACCCAAGCCTCATTACCGACTTGTCCTGAGCACTTGAGTTCTCGATCATCCTTTTCCCGAGCACCTGTTGAAGTTTCTCAAGCACCCAAGCCTCGCTCCTGACTTGCCTCGAGCACCTGATTTCTTAGCAACCATTTCCTAAGCACATGTCAGAGCTTCCCAAGCACCGTCCCCTTGTTCTCGAACACCCAAGCCTCGTTCCGAGTACTATCCCTTCATTCCCAATCACCAAAGCCTCATTGTAACGACCTAGCCCCTATTGGCGGAATTCGGCGACCCCTATTGGCCCGTCGCCCCTGGAAGTGGGTTTTCGCCTTCCCCAAGATTCGAACTCTAGACCTCCAGACTAAGTACTAAAGTTTATGAATCCTGGTAACCAAGTGATCCTTTATCCTTACAATCAAATCACTATAAAGCTCTCTGTCTGAAATTCTGACCGGCACGGCATGCAACCAGTGTGTAGATGTCATTGTTTCACCCGAAGGTAAGGGCGTTAAAAACTGAATATCTAAGATATCCGGAGTTATATCTATCTTCTTAACAAATGCCATAGACATGAAAGAATGGTTTGCCCCAATATCAAATAGTACGGCAGCATGCTGACTAAGGATAGGTATCTGACATGTAACCACCGTAGAAGCATTTGCTACCTCTTCCTTGGTGAGGGAGAAGATCCGGGCATTAGGTGTAACTGATGGAGTCTCCAATCTTCCTTGGTTGATGTGAGGACCCTCCAGTGCTCTTTGCATCTGATGTAGCTAAGCTGGTCTACCTCCATACTGACTAGACTATGGCGGAGGTAGATTGGTCTTGGTGGGGCACTGTTTGGCGAAGTGTCCCTCAACACCACATATATAACACCCGCTCATGCCCTGGCAGCAAACTCCTGGATGCTTCCTCCCACACTTAGAACATGTTGGATACGTAGGCTGCTTACTGGCTGAACCTCCCTTTGCATTATTCCATTGTTTCCTCTTGCCATTGTTGTTTCACTTCTAGTTCGAATTACCGCTCTGAGGTTTCTGACCCCCTGAACTTCCCTGGCTTTTGTTTTCTATCGAGGCTAGCTTCTGGTGCTTGATACTATTCATGTAATGCTCCGTGATTAGCACACTACTGACTAGCTCTTCAGTGGTCTGTGGTCTATTAATTCTACCAGCTACATTCAGAGCTATCTCCGGTCTCAACATCTTTAGCATCAACCTAACTCTTTCCTTCTCAAGATCTTGACCGATTAGGACATAGCGTTGAATCTCTTTACCACTTTGTCTACTGATAAATTCCCTTGTCGAAACTCCGTGAACTCATTATAAGATGATCAAGTGAAACCACTATAAGGCTATTATCACTATTTTTTATCATCTTTACATACATATCTAGATATGCTCTATTACTTACTGTCTATCATGTTCATATATATATATGCAAGCATGTTTAACTCAAAGAGAACATTCTAAGTGAGCATGTTTAACTTAAAAGAAACATTCCTTGCTACTCATAAAATAAATAAAGCAGATAAATACTTGCTTACTTGGAGGCGGCAGGACTGATGCTCGATGTGTGTGTGACGGAAGGGCGAAACCCGCTCTGATACCATCTTGTAACACCCCCTAGTCTTTCTACTCTCTACCAGGGGAGATGTCACTACTTTACTGTCTCTATCTTTAATTCATGCAATATACTAACGCAATATGACTCTAGCATTCTTTGGTCTCAACCATAAGTAATCTAGTTGAACTTCAACAATATCAAAAGAAAACAATTAGAAACTAAAAATATGGTTTAGACATCTGCACTTAGGATCTTTTACTTCCACTGTTCCGTCGCCACATATACCCAGCACTTCATCCGCCATGGCACCTTACTGAAACTTTTCTTTACCTTTATCTGCAGTATAAGGAAATACAAACTATAAGCAATAACGCTTAGTAAGTACTTTCTATGCTCACAGAAACATGCATCGTATGAAATCATGCAACTAGTTCTCTTGCCCTGGATACATTGATACATATGCAAACATAATTGGAAATCATAACTCTGATTACATGTCTCTTATATAAATCATGCTCCTAAGTATTTTAAAACTTGTAAACAGTGTATCTGAACTGGAATGATTAACTTTGAAAACTTTTACTTATACTTATACTGATACTTCAAAATAATAATCATCCTGGATATGGGCCCGGCATAGTACCAATGCGCACATTCCTAATAGGCCGGGGTGGCCAACCACCGAACCTACTAGGGTAACTGAAACTAAGGGCCTTGACCCATGGGCGAAACTGATGTCCGGTACATGCCCTGTCAAAAAGTAAAATACTTCCTTTATACTTATATTCTTATACATACTGAAGGAAATGCTCTTAATCCCCTAAATCACGAATGGGGAGCACCATAAAGATCATTATGCTCTTGACCCCCAAAACTGAAATGAGGAGCATACTGAAGATCGTTGTGCTCTTAATCCTCAATTCGAACGGGGAGCATCTTTAAATTTTCTTTATAAAGGAAATATTTTTACATCTTACTCTATATCATGCATATAATTGTAAGCTACAACTCATCTACAACATGCATGATCATGAATCACATTCTTAGCATGGATCTAAATATGATGTTGAATTACCTATAACATAACGGTAAAATCACATAACTGAAAACATCATGCATAACTAAAAATAACATGCGCATAAAAACATATCAATAATATACGATAACTACTTATACTGCAGGTGAGCAATACTTACCTCCTACGCTTTTTCATCAATTTATACCGTTAGATTTCGTAAAGAAAAGACCTCCTACGTGTTTCCTTCCATGATTGGTACAATCTCAACCTATCCCTTCTCTTTGCTGTGGTACCGTCATGCATGTAGTCCTTTGCACCGAACTTAAACCTCAACACCAAATCACTGTATGTGATATACAAAGCGAATCCAAGATGTATCGGTCATCAAAAGGATTCCTTCTTCATGAACCAGCCCTCTAGGAGGAGATCTGGAGGATTAAAAGAAGGAAGAAGATAGGAAAGGATTGCTCCGTTGCTCTCCGTGTTGAGATCCAACGCATGCAGAAGCTAGACGATCAATCCATCCGTGCAACGTTCTCCGTCGAAAGAACGTCGCGCGGCTTTTCTTCATCTTTCGCTCCCAAATCTAGAAGACGATCAAGAAGGGAGAGAAGCTGCTGGAAAAAAAACGAGAGGGAGAGAGAGAGGCGGCGTGAGGGAGAGAGAGAGACGGCTTGGAATATAGAAAACTAGAGGAGCGTGAGATTTTATAGAGAGATAAGAAAAATATATATATATAAAAATTAGAATTTTTCTTAACCTAATTACCCCTTTAAATAATTAGTCAAATTAACTAATCTTTCCTTTTTTTCGCCTATAGATATATTTTGTTATATCCTATCCATTGGTAATCTTATGACTTAGTGGTGGGAAGCTTATTCCCCCAAACCAACGGTTCATGGTTCGAGCCTCGGCTAACGAACCATTTTTTTTTCCTATTCTTAATTATTTCTATTTTATTATTATTATTATTCTATTCCTATTTTTATTATTTCTATTCTTATTCTTATTTCTATTTTTCTCTAATAAAAATATAGAAATTAAAATTTGGGGTGTTACATTAACATTCTCCCCCTTAGACACTAGCAAAAAGATCATACAAATCTTATACAAGATGGTATCAAGATTTAAGAGAATATGAAGCACCTAAGACAGATTTGAAAAGCTTACAGTTCGGGTTTTACAGATATTAGTCAACTAGGATCAAGTTGCAATCGATTGGCATATTCATCAGTCGACTGGTATATCCATCAGTCGACTAGTTTCTAATAGTGCAGAAACCTTGATTTTTGAAGCCAACATCAGAAATGCACAAAAAATTCAAAAAAATCATGAAATTTTGGGAACACATTTATTATGAGTTCCTCTATCATGAAAAAATAAGTTTTCATGAAAATACATAAAATTTTCAAAAGTTAGGCAAAAGTTCAAAAGTTTTAAAGCTGTCTAATGTTGTATCAACTTTGAAATCTAGTTTTTACTTTAAATGTTTCAAAACATTAACTCAAGGTTTTCAAAACATAAAATGTTTTCAAATTATCAAGAATATCCAACTATGATATTTGGACAAGATGTTCATGAGTTAAACATTTGCTTTCCCCATAGTTGATCAATGATTGCTATATCATGATACATTTAATGACTTATCAAAATGTCATAAGAATTAGTGAATAATTTGTATCAATCTAACATCTCACCCATGGCTATGTTTATCAATCAAATTATCCTTATAGTGGGTTGTGAGATGTAACTAAGGGAATTCTACTTAACCAAAAATTTTCATGCAATGCTACCCAAGTTAAGTATTATCCAATATCACCCATCATGATCATAAGTCAATCATTTAGCAAGATATGAAATAAATTCAATTATGGTTGACTATCCTAGGTTTTTCTATCATTTAAGAATTGACTTGGGTACCCAATATAGATTCTTTCTAATAGGGTTTACCAAGTATTCTTTGGGCATCCACTTTCTAGCTACAATTGTTATTTTTTATTGCCCCTAGCAATTAAGCAATGATATGACTTTTCATTCTTATATCCTAAGCCTTTCTTATTGAAACTTGCTCTTTGGCTCCTTATGATTATTTTCAAGGTATTAGAGCCTATGGTAAATATTTCAAAGGCTTTGCTAAGATATTCTACCTTTTTCCCTTAAAATCCTATTTTCCTCTAAACATGCATTATTTGTACTAGAAGAAGCAACATTATCATGTGAACATGCATTCTTTAGCTTTTCTTCTAGAGTTCTAATCTTATTTTGCATGTATTTATTTTTTTTTTTCTTTGTTCTGAATAAATCTCTAGTTAAATTTGAAATCATATAAATGACATCTTGAGTAGGGAGATTCTTTACCTCACTTACCCAATCTTCTTCCGATTCTGAAGGTTGTGCTCCCCCTATACTTGAGCTCTCCTCCTCACTTGTACTTCCTTCTTCTTGTTCGGATGAGGTGGAGGCTACATCATCTACTCCCATGAGTGCAAAATGTGAGATGACCTCCTCTTCTTTCGATGGGGATAAGTCATCCCATGTAGCTTTTAAGTTTCGGGATTTTGATTTCTTCTCCTTTTCCTTTGACTTCTTCTCTTCTTTCTTCTTGCCTTCTTTCTTCTTATCATCCTTCTTCTTTTCTTCATTCTTCTTGTTCAATAGAGGACACTCATCCCTCATGTGTCCTTCTCCTTAGCAATTGTAGCATATAATCTTCCTTGTTCTTCTTCTATCATTGGTTTTGTTAAATTTAAAACCTTTTAATGCACGTCTTACCCTTCTTACCATATATGCCTCTTAATCGCTATCCATTGAAGAGTGTGAATCATCATCCGATGAGGAGGGTGAGATCTTCTTCTTCTTTCCTTTGCTTGCAACAAGTGCTACTCCCCTTGATTGATTGATTAGTTCTTCAACTATTCCTTCAAGGCAAGTTTCGTGAAGTTCCATAGTAGAGAAAAATTCTTCTAAAGTACTAACCTCTAGATTCCTTGAGATATAGAAGGAATCAACCATGGAGCTCCATTTTGAGGATCGGGGGAATGCGTCAATGGCTTTCATAATCATGTCCCAATTTGATAGATTTTCCCCTACACTTGACAAGCCATTGATTATCTCTTTAAATCTAGAATGCAATGATAATACCTTTTCTTCTTTGTCCAATTTGATATTGTTGAGTTGTGACTGGAGAAGATCTCGTCGTGCTAATTTGGCTTCGGATGTACCCTCATGAAGCTCAATTAACTTCTCCCACATCTCCTTTGCACTTGAACACTCTCCAATTCGATTTATTTCTTGTTGAGGAAGCACATTGAAAAGGTGATGCTTGGCCTTTGAATTTGCTAGATGTTCCTCCCTTTGCTTCTTTGTCCATCTCAATTTTTCTATCGTCTTGTTGTCTTTATCCTTAGGCACCTCGAAACCATTTTTCATTATTAGCATAATATCAAAATCGATTTCAAAGAATACCTCCATTCTTTTCTTCTACCAAGAAAAGTCTCCTTCGAACTTTGATGGGTGAATTTTCATGCCGACCATTTGATGTGCTTATTGCAGCGATGAGTCCGATGATAAGGACCTTGCTTTGATACCACTTGTTAGGACTGATGCTCTGGCTAGAAGGGGGAGATGAATAGCCTTTCTTGATTAACTACAAGATTTGTTAGTGGAAGCACAAATAAAATGAAGACTAAAATAAAATTAAACAAGACAATGCTAACACAAGCCTTTAATGTGGTTCACGACCTCTTGCCGCTAATCCACGACAATCCTTTAGGTGGATCACTCCTTCAACCTTACACTATTTTCTCCTTTAGATGAACACAAGGTGGAGAAGAACCTTCTTACAATAAACTCTTATTCTCACAAGATAATAGAAGTATAATTAGAGAAGAATAGAGTAAAAAACACTTAGAAAACTTAGAAGGCTTGAGACAAGGATTTGGAATATCAGCACTAGCCTCCTCAAGCTTCCCAAGACCTCCTTTTATAGAGAGGAGGCAGATTTTCTCGTTAAGTTTACAGTAGTCGACTACCACTGTAGTTGACCGACTCCAACGGCTTTTGACCAAGCCTGATCCATGGTCGTCACAACTCACGGTATACTAATCGATCCGGTGATCACCGACAATTGGTGATCCAACTATTAGTTCAAGATCGGCTCTGAGGTTTTGTACTGTGTCCACTGCGATCTGCCAGGATATGACAGTCGACTAATGGTGGACCAGTCGACTGCTAAACCCTCGTAGTCGACTGATGGGCCAAAACACCTCAGTTGACAGCAATCAACTGCTTGACTAGTCGGCTGATACCTATATCAGTCGACTGACGTCGGGTAAAACCTCAAACAAAGATGTTTGAGCATCCGACACTTGATCTTAGTCATTTGACCAAGTTCACCTAAGTTGAACTAACCACCCCGGGTTACAATCGCTCAACTCTCAACCTCTCATGGAGTATACCATCGAAGCTCTCTTCCTTCAGCCTGCATCCCTCAGATGCACTAAACTCACAACTTCTCCCTGTGCCATCCTTTGCGTCTTGCCATGAAGTCTGGGTCCTTTGTCTTAACTCCATTGCTCCTTGTCTGGTGATCTCTCGGATGCACTAAGCTCACAGCTTCTCCCCATGTCATCCTTCACCGACTCAAGGACTCGAGCCATGAGATGAGTGAACTTGCCAATGCTTGACCATATCAAGCTACTTATGTGTGATTCACCAAGTCTTTCACAACTAGAAAACACACATTAAAAGCATAAACATACTAACTTAAACTCTTTGACACACACATCAAAACCATGATGATACTTGGGTTGATTGCCCTAACAGTAGGAACCTCGCTTGCCTAGTATCTGGTCACCTTGACCTGTTGATACTTTACCTACCTAGCATCCGATCATCTTAACCTATTGAGACTTTGCTTGTCTAGCATCCTCACCTTAACCTATCGGGACTTTCCATCACCAACCATATGATCCTCTTTAACCTATTTGGACTTTTCATCTCATGTCAAGTGTTCGATCAATCGTGACCACTTGGTCTTCACACTTTCCAACTCCTTGTTGGACTTTCGACCACCAAGTGTCCGATTCTCTCTGATCCACTTGGATTTCTCACTTGTCAATTGCTTGCTGAACTTCTGACCACTAAGTGTCCAGTCCTTTTTGACCCACTCGACTTTCACAACTTGTCAAGTATCCAGTTAACTTTGACTTACTTGACTTCATGCGCAACCTTGACACTACATGGATCATCAATCGACCTGATCCAATGATGACTACACTAACAATCTCCTTCTTCATCACACAACCTCGAATGTCCCATACTATCCTTCACTCATCACCAACTTATTTTTATATTGTCAAACATTGAAACTCAACTTGAGCTTACTCGAGCTTGGTCAACCTTAACTTGAGGTCGATTACACAAATAATCTCTCCCTTTTTTATGCTTGACAATATCTTTAAGTTAGGAGATCTAAACTCCAAACATGAAGGCAAAAGTTCAACCTTGAATTTTAACATCCCTTTAAAGTAAACTGCCTAATGTTATTATTAGAGATGTCAACTAAAAACAGTGCTAATAGTCAACTAAGAGATGTCAATAGTCAATTGATACTAGTCCCAGTTGACTGGTTGTCTAAGAAATTCAAAAACTATTTTTTTCAGATGAACTTCAAAAATGCATAAGTAATTATGTTTTTTTTTGAAAAATCTTGAAACTTCATACATATATTATTTATGTTAAATACTATAGAAGAAAAATAATTTTTTATGAAAATATCTATTATTTTCAAAGAATGATACAAAGTTGAAAACTATTGAAAACTTCAATGTTTCAACCTAACTTTGTATCAATACCATCAATAGTAATTCCTATCAACAAATAGACTTCACCAAGATTTTCTAAAATAATTTTAAAAATATTTTCAATCCTTATTTTCAATCATGAACAATGGGCCAAGTATAGATGACCTGTACATTACCTTTTCTCATAATTTATTCATATCATTTGATAAATTTTAGGTCATTTTGGTGCACTATATAAGCACCTTGAACTTGACTCATCATCCTTGTTAGTGTAAATAAGATTCACATATCTTCATAATAGTATGATATTGTCCACTTTGAGCCTGAGCCCTCATGATTTTGTTTTTAAATTTTACCCAAAATGTCTCAAATCAATGAAGATATCTTTTTATCTTTTAAGCCCATGATCTTTTCTATGTTTTTCCAATGTGGGACTTTGATTGTTTTTCCAATAATCCCAACAATCCTAACATCTCACTTGTGTCTAGAGTGTCTCAAAACACACACATAAGTCATCCTATGGTCTTTGTGAGATGTGAATTAATTCTTCCCTAGATTAAGGAATTATGCATTTCTATATACCCAGTTCTAATTTGATCATCCTACTTAGGATATCAAATAATGCCAATTTCATTAATTTCAAGTGAATAAATACATGAATATGATTATGACATATTAGTTGCATAGCTTTCAAAAGAAAATCTATCATTCTTAAATGATTCATGATATCATGACAAGCTAAAAATCAATATAAGTATCAAAATAACATGTTCTAACCAATCATGTGATACATGATGTCACAACATAGAGTATGATATACAAAGCATGACAAGTATATAAAATAATAAGGTATGATAATACCTAAGTCTTCAATGTATCATCATTATCTACAATTATATTAAATATCAAATTTGACATAATGACGGACTAACTCCCTTGAGTGTGCAAAAAACCCAAACTTGGCACACTATTGACTTTAACCTAATGTGTCAATCATGATCAACTTTTAAACTTTTATTTTCATTGACATATCCTAAAATCTTTTAGGATCAAATTCTAATTCTCTTTTCAATGTATCATAATACCTTGAAAATGTCCTAAAATGTCAACTTTACTATGGTTAGATTAACTACCTTTCCACTCTAAGTTGACATGCCCTATATCCATTTAGTGTGAAAGAATCACATTCTTAGAAATCCAATACCTATTGGAGCTTCTTGAATTTTTTAGGTATTCATTAGGGATAACCTCCCTTGATACCTTCCTAATGACTCTCTTAGGCTTTTAGAAGCCTTAGTCATTATAGTCTCATCATGGTCAACTCTAAGGATAGTCTCCCTTGTAACCTTGACATTCTTAGATCTACGATTAGTTCCATAATTATATGGAACTCTATTGTAAGATGACATGATTTTCTTGGACTTAAATTTGTATTTCAAACCCTTCTTGTCTTTAGATGATTTCTGCCCATCAAATTCTAGATTTTATACTTTTGACCCCTTAAACATATTTTTCATCTTTTTAAGGGTTTTCTCTAATTTATTAATTCTTGACCTCAAGACTTGATTTTTTTTTTCTAATATCTCAACTTTTGATTTTCCATGCTTTACTCGATTATTTTTCTTCTTAGTCATATGACTATATATTTTTCTTTGGGTTATTACCTAGATTTTTCTCATCCCTTCTATCCTTATATAAAATGGGTCTACCTTTAAAAATTATAAAATTTTCCTTAGGTGAAGTAATTCTTGATCTAATAATTCTAGAATTGTCCTTAGGCTTAATATTATAATATTGAGCACCTAAATGATAATATTTAGTTCTAACATGTTTTCTTTTTATGATATATTGAAATTGCATTATAACATGATACCTTAGGCATTGCCTTAGGAGCTTCCCCTAAACTTGAGCTTCCTCCTTTGTCCTTGGTTGGGTGTCTCCCCCTTGTACATTGATTCCGGTAGTATCCGTTTTGGTTGTATAAGAAGCATATTATGTTCTCATTTCCTTTGCGTATTGGGGTTCCGATCTCCTTTGAATTTTCCTTTGCCTTTCGTGTCACTAGAACATTCTTCTTGATCGTTCTGGGCACTTACTCTTATAATGCTCATTTTTCCTACACTCAAAGTAAATAATCTGACCTTTATTTTTACATATTAAGCTTGTGTTACCTTCCTTGGTGGTAGAGGAGGCATGGACTTGTTCTTCATCGGTCCTGAATGTCGAAGGATCCTCTTGCACCAGTGTTGATTGTCTATCTTTCCCCTCAATCCTTGAGGTAGAGGCTTCTATAACCTCTTCCTACTTGAAAGTTGAGCACCTCTCAACCTCTGAATCTTCATAAGCTTGAGCCGATGAATTTTCTTCTTCGAACTTATCCTCATTTTGTGCAAGTGAGGGATTCTCATGGAGCTTAACCAATTTGCTACATAGTTTACATGCATCCTTGATTTTTTCTAATTTACACAAAATATCATTAGGTATCAAATTAACTAAAATTTTAATTACCTTGTCATTTGCCTTGGATCTCAAAATTTGTTCATTGGTCCACTTGCTCCTTTTGAGAGGTATTTCCTTCTTGTCTGTTGGAGCTTTAAATCCCTCCATTAAAGAAAATCATTTTTTGATGTCCATTTGAAAGAACATCTTGATTCTAGCCTTCCATTGGGAAAATCCCCCTAGTCCATAAGGAATTGGTACTCGGGTGGCGTATCCGAATCCATCATCAAACTCCATTTTATTGATGAATCCTCTATTCCTCTAGCTTGTGCTCCCTTGGCGATTAGTCCGGTGAAGAGTGACCTCACTCTAATACCACATTTTAGGACCTTGGTGTCGCTAGAGGGGGCTGAATAGTGATTCGTAACTTGATCATCGATTGTGCGAGGTGCTCATCTACAACATGTTAATGTGTAGCGGAAAATAAAACATAAATAATACAAGTAACACAAGCACACGACACCTTTATTTTTAGATGGTTCAGAATCCTTGGTTCCTACTCCACGACCTATCTCCTAGCGATATCATCACTATAACTTACTCCTTGAAAATCTTCCGGAGGTGGAGATATCTCTTACACTTGTTCTTTTACAAGAAGAGTTACCAAATACGAAATATACAAGTGAAATGAGAAAATAAGAATCAAATCACTTTACACAATGCAATCTTACTCGCTTGTAGTTTGGTTATATTGGAATGTCTAAAATGCAGTAACACTTTCCCTTCAAAGTCGCCAAGAATTGATGTCTTCAAATCACTACGAAACTCTCTTTTATAGGGTCACTATTGGACTGATTTTCGCATACCAGTCGATTGATCTTACCCCTCTCCTCACCTCAGTTGATTGGTCTTCGACTGTTGCTTGAGCTGGGACACCAACGACCGAATCCATGTTAGATTATGGTCTATCAGTCGACTGCCCTTGACAATTAGTTGACTGCCAACCCTTCTGTGCCTTGCTAAAGTGACACTAATCGACTGATTAATTCCATCAGTCAACTGACCAACCTTTTATGCCTGGCTATAGTGTCACCAATCAACTGATCAAAATCATCAGTCGACTATCCAACATTCTTTCCCAACCTGAGTTCGGGATTTGGCTCATCAATCAATTGCAGTATCCCAACAATTGATTGTTGGACCCCCGACCATCGGGGCCTCATTCTCAAGCACCGTCCCCTCGTTCTCGAGCACCCAAGCCTCGTTCCCGACTTATCTCGAGCATTCAAGTTCTCAAGCATCCATTTCCCAAGCATTTGTTGGAGCTTCCCGAGGACTCAAGTCTCTTTTCTGAGCATCACCCCCTCATTTCTGAGTACTGACCCTTTGTTCCCGAGCACCCAAGCCTCGTTCCTGACTTGTCCTGAGTGCCCAAGTTCACAATGCATACTCAAACAGTGACTCTAGTTGATTGACATTAACCAGTCGAGTTGGCAGTTGAGTTCTGAAGTCAACGCCTGCTCAAATATTGACACTAATCGACTAGTAAACCCAACCAGTTGATTGATATCTCAATCTCAGCCTAGTTTTAAGCTAATTCTTGCTTGTCCTGGTATCCGATTGTCCTCAACCTACCAGAACTTTTCTCATCTAGTATCTAATCACTCTTGACCTATCGAAACCTCACTTGCCTAGCATCTGATCATCTTGATCTGTCGGGACTTCGCCTGCCTAGCATCTAGTCACCTTGACCTACCGAGATTTTGCTTGCCTAACATCCAGTTACTTTGACCTATTAGGACTTTTCATCACCAAACATCCCATCCTCCTTGACCTGTTTAGATTTTCCATCAATGTCAAGTATCTGATCCTCCCTAATCCACTTAGATTTCTTATTTGCCAATTTCCTGTTGGACTTTTGACCATTAAGTGTCCGGTCCTCCCTGACCCACTCGACTTTCCCAACTTGTCAAGTATTTGGTCAACCTTGATATACTTAACTTTATGCTCAACCTTGACACTACATGCATCATCGATCAACCTAATTCAATGATGACTACAACAACAATCTCCTTCTTTATCACACAATCTCGGATGCCCCATACTATTCTTCACTCATCATCAACCTATTTTTATATTTTCAAACATCGAAACTCAACTTGAGCTTACTCGAGCTTAGTCAACCTTGACCTAAGGTCAATTATACCAATAATTATCACCACTAATTAACAATTTATCAATTTACTAATTATCAACTCATCAATCTACTAATTAGTCATTAATTTTGAATCATTATCATTACTCCCCCTTGATTTAAAATTGCAAGCACTAAGGCGTCATCTAAAGTAAATAAATTTATCTTTTGGAAGTGACTTTATCAAAATATCTGCCACTTGCTCATATGTGCTGCAATACTTCAACTCAATTTCTTTATTTGTAACTAAGTATCGAATGAAGTATATGTGAATATCGATATGCTTAGTTCTCCCATGAAAAGCTAATTTTTTGTCATTGCAACAGTTGCCTTATTATCATAAAAAATATCATATGCATCTTTTTATTATTGGTGAAATCTACAAGAATTCTTCTAATCCAAACTGCTTGACATGCTACTGAAGTGGTTGTTACATATTCTGCTTCTGAAAAAGATAGTGTTGTAGTAGTTTGCTTCTTTGGACTCCATGAAATTGTCTTGACCCAAGATTGAAAACACGACCTAAAGTGCTCTTTTGATCATCCATTGAATTTGTCCAATCACTATCAGTGAATCTATAAAGATTGAATTTTAAAACTTTTGTATACCAAATTTTGTAATCTATGATTCTAGCTATATAGCAATATAGCATAAAATTATTTTTGTTGTTCCAAGATATGCTTTGTGGGATTTTGTATGAACCTAAAAATTACACTAACAGAGAAAGAAATATCCAGACTTATATGAGTTAAATAAATCAAACATCCAATCAAGCTTCTAAAATTTTTTGTGTTAGCCTTCTCTGAACCATCTTTCAATTACAACTTCTCACTTATATTCATGAGTGTAGTAGCTAGATTGCAGCTAAGTAAGCTAAATCTTAAAACTAATTATATTCTTGCCTTCAGGTATATCCATCATCTCTCATGTTTCATTTTTATTGATTATTATTATCTCTTCTTTTATTGTATTTCACCATTTTTTCCTTTGTTACCACTTTTTAAAAGTTGTAGGATCTGTAACAAAGAGAGCAAATTGACCTAATTTATAAATTTCTCTTAAATATCTAACCTTTATTGAAGGTGATTCATGAAGATTCTTATGAGGAAGAAATGCTATTTCTTAAATTTAATAGTGAGGAAAATGATGATCCCAAAAGAGATGATACAACTCTTCAACTGTTGGAGATATGTTATCCATTGGAATATAAACTTGAGTCTCTTCATCTTATTTATTCCAATTCCAACTTGAATCTTTATTAAAAATAACATCTCTCATTATAATTAATTTGCTACTAAAAGGATTATACAACCGATATGCTTTGGATTGATTATAATATCCAACAAAAATGTATTTTTTTTTCAGATTTTTCTTCCAATTTATGATGAAATTGAGAATTTATCAAAGTATAGAAAATATAACTAAATATTTTCAAGTGATTTACTAATGATTTTCTATCTTGTCATGCTTCATATGATATTTGATTTAAGACCATCCTTGTTGGATAAATATTTAATAGGTAGACAGATGTTGTCAATGCTTCAACTTAGAAAATATTTAGAAGTCCTCTTATATGTAGCAAGCTTCTAGTCATTTCTACAATCGTTCGATTTTTTCCTTTTAGCTACACTATTTTGCTTTGATGTATAAAGTGTTGTCAACTCCTTGTGGATATCATGTTTTTCACAAAAATAATTAAAATTTTTAGATAAAAACTCACATTCTTGATTTGGGTTTTTATTAATGTACCCTTTTAATTTTGTACAAGTACCTTGAATTTTCTGAAATTCTCAAAAGTTTTTGACTTGTCTATTAGAAAGCAAACCCAACTCATTCAATTAAAATCGTCAGTAAATAATAAAAAAATATTTATTCCACTAAGTGATGTGGTTCTCATAGGTCCATTTAAATCATCATAAATTAGCTTAAAACATTCTGAATCTCTTTATGATTATCCATTTAGAAAGGACATCCTGATTTGTTTTCCATAAATGCACCCTTCACATAAACCAAGAGAATTAATTTGAGATAATCCAAAGACTATACCTTTCTCACTTAAAAATTGCATGCCATTATTATTGAGATGCCCATATCTCAAGTGCTATATCTTGGATTTATTATCTTAATTGGCAATAAGAGCTTGATTTCTCATGTTAGAGATCTTAAGTAGAAACATCTTATTTTCTATCATATGCATGCTAACAATACATTGGCCAAAGTTATTGTCAATAATAATACAAGTTCTATTATTAAATAAAATTATATAGTTACTCATCATCAATTGTCTAACACTTAACAAACTACATGTCAAACTAGGAACAAAATAAATATTATAATGTAATATCACTTTACTATCATCGGTCTCTGTGGCAATAGTGTCTTTGCCACTAACTTGTATTTGCTTAATATCTCCAAGTCTTAATAGAATCTTTTCTTACTCATCAAGCTCTTTAGAAAATGACTTATTGCTAATTATGTGGTTTGAACATCTAACATCCAAAAATTAAATATCATCTTGAATGAAAATGAACCATAAACAACTTACTTTTCTTATTTTTCTTGTTATCCGTGAGTGCTACACGGGGTGGGGGGGTGAATGGCGCGTCTTCGTCGACTTGACGAAATTCGTTTATGCTTGCTACAAAACTTGTTATGAGCAACGAAAATACAAAATAATAAAGCAATAACAAAAATACAAGTACACAAACACAACGATATAATGTGGTTGGGAACCTTAGGATTTTTACTTCACAGATTGAGCTCAAATGAGCTCTAGCGATGCAAACACCACCACTAATCAAATACACTCATTCTTGACAATAAGTCGGAGGCGGAGAAACCTCTTACAACATATTACAAAAGTAATATAAGATAAAACAAGCAAATACAAATGAAATACACAAAATAACATAAAAGAAACTTTACAACTATTGCTTTGGATGTTTGCTTGTTGATCGCCTTGGACTAGCCTTGAAGGACTGGAAAGCACCAACTATTCCCCTTCAAATTGCCCAAGAAAATTGCTAGGAACCCAATACCTATTAGAGCGTGAATCGATCACGCTCCTAGGAACCCAATACCTATTGGAGCTCCTTAGATTTATTGGGTATTCCTTAGGGATAACTTTCCTAGATACTCTCTTAATGACCCTCCTAGGCTTAGAAGTCTTGGTCATTTTGGTCTTGTTATGGTTAACCTTAGAGATTGCGTCCCCAGTAACCTTCTAAGTGGTCTTCCTAAGTTTCATGGAAACCTTGACCATTAGACACTTACCATGGCCAACTCTAGGGATGACTTCCCTTGTGACCTTGGTTTTCCTAGACATAGATTTAGTTCCATAATCAAATAGAACATTGTAATAAGTAGACATTACCTTCTTGAACATAGGCTTTGTTGGAGTATTGAGGATACAATCAAAGTCTCACATTGGTAAGATATGGAAAGGATCATGTGCTTATAAGATGAAAAGATATTTCCATTGGTATGAGGCCTTTTGGGTAATGTCCAAAAATAAAACCATGAGAGCTTAGGCCCAAAGTGGACAATATCATGTCATTGTGAAGATATGTAGATCTTATAGACACTAATATTTGATATCAGAGTCATGGTTCATGTCAAGCCATGAACCTCGAACGAAGGAAGTTGAGCTCTCATGTCTAGATCAAGAGAACCAGACACCAGACAGGAAGTCCAGTTGGGTCGGGAGGACCGAACAACTGGCAGGAAGTCCAGTTGGGCCAGAAGGGCCGAACAACTGGCAGGAAGTCCAGCTGGATCAGGAGGACCAGGCAGTTGGCAGGAAGTCTTGGTGGGTTGAGGATCAAACATTAAGCAGAGGATGTCCTTCGAGGACGGATAGGCTTGAGGGGGTCAATGTGATCCTTCGTTTGAGGGGGGGTTGTTGGAGTATTGAGGATACAATCAAAGTCCCACATTGGTAAGACATGGAAAAGATCATGTGCTTATAAGATGAAAAAATATTTCCATTAGTATGAGGCCTTTTGGGTAAAATCCAAAAATAAAATCATGAGGGCTTAGGTCTAAAGTGGACAATATCATGTCATTGTGGAGATATGTGGATCTTATAGGCACTAATAGGCTTGTGACCCAAACCTTGCCTCCTAGGTGGTTCTTGCCTCTTACACCCTTGACTTTGACTCCTAGACCCTTGAATTTGATTTTGCATATTTCTAAGGGTATTTTCTAATTTCTCAAGTCTTGATCTCAAGACTTGATTCTCCAACTCTAATTGCTCAATCTTTGATTTTTGATTGAGTCTTTAGGCATTACCATTTCCTCTAAGCATATATCTACCCTTCTTAGGATTAATGCATAAATGGTCCTCTACTTTCTTAATAGTTTCTCTAGGTAGGATTGTTTTAGGGATATTAGTCTCAAATTTCTCCTTAGTTCTAAAATTGAGACTCTTAGCACCTAGACAATAATATTTGTTATTCCTAGCATGCTTTTGTTCATGAGTAATAGCAATAGCATTAAAATTGTTCCCAACATTCTTTTGACTATTAATTGAAGAGGAGGCATACTTAAAGGTTACCTTAGGGTTTGCCTTAGCTCCCTCTATATTTGATGCTCCTTCTTGGGTCTTCTTTCTCCCCCTAGGGCATTCACTCCTATAATGCCCCGATTGTTGGCACTTGAAGCACACCACGTGCTTCTTGCTCTTCTTAATTGGGGCACCGATATCCTTTGAATTCTTGTTGACTTTTGGTGTCAGAGGAGTCTTCTTGACTCTTTTCGGATACTTGCTCTTGTAGTGTCCTTGTTCCTTACACTTAAAATACATTATATGAATTTTATTATTGACACATGTGTTTGAATTACCTAGGTCAATGGTGATGGAATTTTGGGCTTCTTCATCTTCTTGACCAGAGATAGATGATTCATGTTCTTCTTGCTCCGACATTGAGGATGATCTAATGTCCTCCCCCTCAATCCTATAAGTGGAGGATTCTCCTAATTCTTCCACATCTTCTTTGGACATTGATGGCCTCTCAACCTCCAATTCTTCACACTCTTCTATCGACCCGGATGTTGACTCCTTCTCAACTTCCGAATCCTCACTTTCTTGTGAGGAAGAGCTTTCTTCCTTCTCCTCTTCTTCTTCTTGTGCCGAGTGAGGCTCCTCATGGAATCTTGCCAACTTGCTCCATAACTCTTTGGCATCCATGTAATCCCCTACACTATACAAAATATCATTAGGAATTAAATCAACTAAGAATTTTATTACCTTCTTATTTTTCTCGAATTCTTGGAGTTGTTCCCCAGTCCACTTATTCATTTTGAGGAATCCTCCTTTTGGCCCTTTTGAATATTCAAATCCTTCCATCAATACAGACCAATCTTCGAAGTCCCTCATCAAAATGAATTCTTCAATTCTTGTCTTCCATTGATTGAAGTCTTCTCGTCCATAGAGCGCATATGGAACCGACGTGTTGATGTCTCATCCCAACTTTTCTTCAAATTCAATCTTCTTTCCTCTAGCGCTTAGTTCCCGGTTGTTAATCCATAGAAGAGCCCCGGGCTCTGATACCAACTGTAGGAACGTCCATGAGCGCTAGAGGGGGGGGGTGAATGGCACGTCTTCGTCGACTTGACGGAATTCGTTCGTGCTTGCTACAAAACTTATTATGCGCAATGGAAATACAAAATAATAAAGCAATAACAAAAATACAAGCACACAAACACAACGATATAACGTGGTTCAGAACCTTAGGGTTCTTACTCCATGGATTGAGCTCAAATGATCTCTAGCGATGCAAACACCACCACTAATCAAATACACTCCTTATCGACAAGTCGGAGGTGGAGAAATCTCTTACAGCAGATTACAAAAGTAATACAAGATAAAACAAGCAAATACAAATGAAATAAACAAAACAACGTAAAGAAAACTTTATAACTATTGCTTTAGATGCTTGCTTGTTGATCGCCTTGGACTAGTCTTGAAGGACTGGAAAGCACCAACTATTCCCCTTCAAATCACCCAAAAAATTCGCTAGGAAATCCTCCACTTCGAGCTGCATTTATAACCTACATCGGACTAAATTTCCGCCTAGCAGTCGACTGCCATAAGGCCCCAGTCGACTGCTCCTATAGCCGTTGTCTCACAACGACTTAATTCACATTGGCAAAACTCCAATGGATACACTGACAGATGACTTCCATTACCCATCAATCGACTACCAAGGTCGTAGCTGACTAACCAGTCGACTACCGAGTGTTTTGCTCTCGCAACCTCAACGCGATTGGTGTCATCTATGGCGATCGCTGCTCATCGATCGATCGCTCGAGCCATCGATCGACTACCCAATCTTCGACGATTGATCGCCAAGGCTATTTGCCACAGTTGAACCCTAGTTGACTCATAATAGTCGACTGATCATAATCCCAATCGACTAACCATAGTCAACTCGGCTGCCAAGTGTCAAAACACTTGACCAATCGATCGATCTAAAGCCCCAGTCGATTGATAACCTCAACCATGAGGTTTAACCCCAAGTATGATGCCCTCATACTTGCTAAACCACCCTTAGCTTAGACTTAAACCCTCTAACCACCTCTGTCAACCTCACGCCTATTGGATCCCTCCAAGTCATCCATGACTTGTTCATCCATACGCTAGCCTTCAGGTGCTTCCATCGGCTATTGTCATGCTAAGTTGGTCTACACTGCCAAGACACATTGAGCTTATGCTGCCAAGACTACCGCTTGGACTTTACACCGTCAAACCATTGAACTTATGCTGTCAAGACTCCCGCTTGGACTTTACGCCACCAATATCAACCCTTGGACTTTCCTTGCCAACCCATGTTGGACTTTCCATTTGCCAAGACTTAAGCTTAGACTTCCCTTGCCAAGACCCAAGCTTGGACTTTTCTTGCCAAGATCCATGCTTGGACTTTCCATGCCAACCCATGTTGGATTTTCCAATTGCCAAAACTCAAGCTTAGATTTTCCCTTGCCAAGTGTCCCACTTGGACTTATCCATTATTGGCAACCCCAAGTCAACCATCTAGTCAATCCATTTTCAAACAATGGTCAACTCCTTTGTCAAACATCAATGTCAAATATCAAAACACTACTCGAATCAAACTCGAGTCTAGTCAATTGTGACCTGGGTCGATTGCACCAATATTTTCTTATGAGCCACTTCTGTAAATTACTTTTATATACCTAAATATTTTACAACTATAACATTAAATAGGATTTTTATCCCATTTTTTATCCCCGGATATTGCTTCTCTTGTCCTTCGAAATGACCTCTTCCCCTACCTTTGTCATGTCTTTTACAATGAAAATCTCTTCTTCCATGTTCTCTTCCAATGGAGTCGTCTTTTTTCACTGTCTCCTTCACTTGAGAAGCTTGAAATGTTTTTTTTTTTCAATTGATCTATCTCGTTTTTCCACATGAGTTTGCAAAGAACTCGTTAGTTCATCAAAGGGGAAAATAGATAGATCATTATCTCGTTAATTACAGTTACTATGTAATCATATTTTGGAGTCAAACTTTATAAAATTTTAGAAACAATAACTGCATCTATAATATCTTCTCCATAATATCTCATTTGACTGATATTTGAGATTACTTTAGATAAAAAAAATCTTGCAAAATTGTATTACCTTTTGTGAGCAAGATCTCAAACTCATTTCGAAGAGTCTGAAATTTCACTACTATTATCTTAGAAGAACTTTAGAATTCTTTCTGTAATATTTTTCATGCCTTTTGAAGTTGTGATAGTTGAAATTTTTGAGAGAATCGTATCATGTATTGCCTGTTGAAGGATGAACAGTGCCTTTGAATCTTTCTTTCTATTTCCCTTTCATCGACTTTAATCGGTATCTTTGTCATCAAAGTCTCTCTCTATTAAATCTCAAAGAACTTGAGATCTAAAAAGAGTCTTCGTATTGATACTTCAAAACTCGTAGCACTCTTCTTTGAAAATAGGAAGGAAAGGTTGAGAGATTCCATTAATTGTCATTGAGAACTCATGATATTTTGAATTTATACTCTAATACCATTGTTAGGAAAAAATATGATAGAAGGTGAAGAATAAATAAAAGGATCAAAATTTTTCAATATTTTATTGATAACCAAGTAGCCTATTTACATAACCACTAACTCCATAATTATACTCTGCTAACTCCAAATCTATTAACCATTAACTCTACTACTTTAAATATATTGAATATAAATAACTTTTTATATTCACTATCACCACTCATTAACAACTCATTGATCTATTCTTTGTCATCTCATCAATCTACTAATTAATCATTATTTTTGAATTATTATTTTTTTATTTACATTAAATATCATGTACGATTTCTCTTCCCTATTAGTCCTGATGGTCAGCCGACCCAGTCCCACGGCGAGTACAACCGACTGACGAGGTTGAATTAGGGTAACGCAGGGCCAGTGTACGTTGAAAATATGTGCTACATCAGAAGGCCGATCACGCTGTGATGGAGGGAGGGGCATCGAGCACTACCATTCGTGCAGTGCGCGCTGTTGATGGATAAAATTGACTCCTGAAAATGCAGAGGAGAGTCTCGTGATTAATTGCTGCGGCATACCCCTGGGGACATTTTGAATCATTATTAATATTATTAACAGAGAGTAAGTTCCCATCCGTTGCCGTGGTCTGCTCGGAGGCACCCGGAAGACCGAGACAGTGAAGGTGAAGCAGAGGCCACGGAGGCTGCAACACTGCAGGAGAAAGCTGTGGGCTAGAGTTTTATTTGCACTGGACTTTCCTTATTCAACTAAAACCAAAAAAATCAAGCTCGCCCACAAGGATGTAAATGACTTAGATTTTTTTTCCTTTTTTTCTGAGCATTAAAATGATTCAGGTTCATCGTGAGAAGCATTTCAAGGATTAATTAAATGCATCCATGACTAAATAATATTTTTTGCATTCAGTATTTTGGTTTGGATCTTGGATAATCTAGCTTTGCTAGCGACAGTGGCTAAATAACTATCTTAGTTATCTTAAATTTTGAAACCTAGAGTTTGGTGACTTTAATTCACCTTTTTTCTAGGTTGCTGACGATCCATAAGGTAAGATAAGATAACAATGTAGACCCATATATTAGGTTTATGGTTGACCAAGTTAGTTAGGCTAGTTAGGCTTTCGGTTTGAGCAAAGTAGGTCGAGTGTTGTGCATGCAACTCTAAGGAGTCAATTTTAGTATATGAGTTACTTGAACTTGAATTTGACGGTAGTTGTAAAATATCGGAGAAGAAAAAAAAAATATTCCTCTGTAATTGATAAAACATCTTGTGGAATTTTTCAGAAAATTTTTAGAAATTTTTCTGGATTTAAATGGAGGTCTTATGGACATTTTATGGGGATAAAACGGATAGGCTTTTGTAAAGCCTGTTTAGACTATCTGTTAGGAATTAATAGGTTTAATTAAAAACCTATTATATTCTTCCGTTTTCCCGATCGTCCGTTTCTTCTCCTCATTTCCCTGACTCCTTTTTCTTCCCTTCTTGCCGATCATTCGCAATTTCCCTTCTCTTCTTCTTCGCCCCTTAGATCGTCGATTCCTCTGCTCCACTCGTCGCCGCCGGACTAGCCTTCCCACTCGCCGCCGGACTAGCCTTCCCACTTGCCGCCGGACGCCTTGAGTTGTCGACTAGTCGTGGCACTATGGCAAGCCACGCGAGCACCACCGTCGTGTTTCGTTCGCTGTCGCCGCCCTTCTCTGAGTCGGCATGTCATCACGCCGGAGATATGCACTGGTGCTGCCGCCTGCCATTTCGTGTCATCGCCAGATCTGGATCTTTTCTCCTCTGTTTTTTCTTCGCCGACTCATCTTCCTCGATCCCTGCCCTTTTCTGCAGCTTGGTCGTCGGAGGTCACCTCGAGCAGAAGACCCCCGATTGTTGGCCATCAACGAGCTCGATCTCTGCTGCAGTCAGTTCTAGCGTCCGATCCGTCAGCAGCAGCCACCTTTTTCCTCTGCAAGCGGCAGCTTCTCCATGCCCTCATCGGAGCCCACGGACTCAGCAGCAGCATCACCGTGTATTGATCGGAAGTTGGCCTTCGCGATTTCTGCCGGAGCTAGGGCAGCAACAGTAGTGTTATCTTAGGGCTGTTTCTTCCCGATCAAAGCTGGAGCAAGGGAAGGTTTCTGTCGAGGGATTGTCTAGTGCCGGTGAAGCTTCAATTTCTGGTAAGAAAGATCAATTCCCCTGTTGTCCTGTGAATTCCATACGGTGGTGATCTTTGAGCCGACGAATGCGAGGCTTAGATATGTGGGTATGGTTAATATAACATCTCTTATTTCCAGTAAGATTATTGTTGTTAATCTGTCTATTGGGTTAAGGAAGTGGAGATTTTGTAGGCTGAGGAGGTAAACTTATATGCCTTGTGATTTCAGGTGATTGAGAATCAATTAATGTGTAAATTTGGGAAATCAACAGGTGAGCTGTGACAATTCAGTTGGAATAGGTGATGAAGCGGGCTGAATGGAGTCTTATTCGAAAAGAGGTTTTATCTAAATCCGTTGTGGACCATGGAAACGAGACAAGGTAAGCTTGAATCTAAGTGTTATGGAAACAACATTTGAGATACGATTGGTTAAAATGTATAGAATGAAATCGAAGCAATCAGTAGTTAACGAATAGTGATATGATTGTATCTTTGTAGGATTGGTAGATCATAGTTGGAATTTATTTCCAATTTCATTGTTGGAGTCAGATCTGATGAAGATCAAGAAGTCGAGCAAATGAAAGCTAGGCTTGGTAAGTGAGATTTGGTTCTTCATATTTATGTATCAGATTAATTTAGTAAACTGATCTGAATGTGTTATTATTGGATTATATTGATGGTTAGTGGAGACTAGAGTTATTTTGATTATATTGATACTCTACGGTTTCAGGACTTTGATACAAGGAAGGTTCGCGGATGTGAATACAATCAGCACGAACTACATATCAGGTAGGTAATTTTCTACCGGTCGGGTAGATGTAATGATTTCCAGATTTAGATATAGATATGAACATGTTAGGTGTTCATATTACCTTGATCATGCTCTGTTTATCGTATGCTTGAACTTACCGTTGATATATATATGTGTGCTCGATTATTGATAACACATATTCCCTAGCATGATCTAGAAGTTACAGATGTGATGTAAGTTAGTCTAACTGTTTAGTAGGGTGTAGATGTTAGAGTACGGAGGTTGACCTAAATTGTAAATTTGGCAAAAAGGTCCTTTGTGGATAAGTATGACCCTAGATGTAGGACTTATTCCATATCTGTATGTTGCACATTTATTCACCAATCACGGGTTGTGTGAATGGTCATGTGAGTCGCAGACAGTGTGTCGCTACGGACCGATGGTCCTAGCTTGTCATGATCAGATGAGTGACTCTCTACAGGGTAGAGAGTGTACTGATCAATTGGGTGTGACTCTTTGTTGAACAGAGAGTCTAGGGTAGATGTTCTGTATGTGAGACAGTACCCTCATGTCATTGCATGCATCGACGACATCGCTCGTCTCCCTTGCGGTTGAGAGAGTCGTCGGTCATCCCGCCTCCCGTGTTACTTCCGAGGAGTAATCGCGAGGGCATAGCATTTGTTGTGCCGCACTCTACCATTATCGCGATGGTTGTTGGAGTCGCGTCATTGTCCTGGTGCGTGACACTCGACCGCTCATTGGCAGTGTCAGTCGGAGTGGCCAGTAGCAGGGACCCCCGTTGCGTAGCGAGCTCTTTACGCTCATATGCTACTTGATCATACTACCCAACTCGGTCACTCGAGAGTGGTGGCGGCTAGAGTCGGGATAGTTGTCATATCGTGCCACCTAGGTCACACTGGGGTCGTGGTAGCGAGTAGGGGTGAGCAGGCATGACCATGCATGCTGCATTGCCGTATCATACGGTGTTTTGCATATGATTATATATATATACATACCTGCTTGTATATATATATATATGGATGATGGTGATTAGTATACATACAGATACAGTCTATATGTATACTCACTTTGATGATGCATTTGTATATACTATGCTTGTTGCATTTGTTTGTACATATTCATATATGATACTGCATTTCCTGTATGGTAGTAGGTTGATATTTGTATACCTATCGGATATTCACAGTGATACCCTTGACTCAGGTTAGGATATTGTGTAAGTACTATACTGTTATACCCTATGATGTGATTATATGCCCAGGTTGGATCAGGATAGAGTAGCTGACTGCCAGGTATGTCAGCATCGTTGATGTTCAGTTTATTTAGTATATGCATGCATATCTATTGTTATGCTGATGTATACTTGTTGTACTAGTAGATTAAACTGTTGAATGACATGTAATATTGATACATATATTTACATGTTTTCTCTGATTACCTGCTGAGTTTTACTCACCACCTCCGACCTTGGGTTTTTCTATCGCCCAGGTAACAGGTAGACGCCTTTGTGACGACTTGGAGCTGCGCCGACCGATCCATCCCATCTCCATTTTCCGATGTCTCCCGAGGAGTTCATTTTGTTTTTCTCTCTTATGGGTTGGACTTGTTTATGAGTTATGGATTTTGGTCCTATGTCATGGACCCTTGTTTTTTTATGGACTTGTCGTGATGTCGTTGTTTTATTTACGGTTTTTGACTGTGGACTTGTCAGGTGGTGTACACTTGTATATTTTTGTTATGTATGTTGTGGGTATGCGCTCTTTATTTCCGCTGCGGTTATTTATGTTATATTATGTTGTTGTGGACCTACGGGCCTTGTATTAACCCGAAATGTTGCCACGTACAGGGGAGATGTCGTCCGTTTGATTTTCGGCTCGGCATGCTCTCGGGGCGTGACATCTTTAGTGGTATCAGAGCCCAAGGTTCTGCGATGCCATATTATGTTGTTTTTGAGTCGAGTCTTGGATTCTCGAGAGTCGATTTATTCGGTTTTGGTTTTCTGAGATGAGATGGACAGCGGCATGAGCTCCAAGCAGCACGAGGTAAGAATTCCTGATAACTTATGGTTTAGTAGATATTTATCTAAACTTGATCAGTAGGTGTATACCGTAGAGTTATGACACCTGTACAGACTTGTATTAGGGGTCGTCCACCGAGGCGACCAACCGGAGTGACCTTTAGGGTTTATACTCTCGGTTATGTTGGCTATGCATTTAGATGCTTATACCAGGGAGTAACCTGTAGTGTGTTGGTTATTGTTCGGAACCGTGGTATGGGTTGACCACGGGATTGACCTGTTGAGTCTGTGAGTCTTGAACTTGTGTCGAGAAGGTAATTTACCTTTGAGAGTCGACTGATACCGAGTCGGAAAACATGGGTCAAGTCATCACATTTCTGGTTGAAATAAGAGATTTCAACCTTAGAGATTTTCATTAACGGTACTAGTCAGATCATTACCTGTGGGTAATGAACAAACTTGTAGACTATTTGTGATGCAGATAGCGGAAGGCTAGGTTACGGTGTTTCATAGGGATTTTATCCCGAGTTGTTCGTACTGAGTTGTATAACTTTGAGAGTACTTTTAAGTACTTAACTCATGTTATACCGAGAAAGAAGAATTGTTTGCATACCATTATCGGGATCAAGCCGGTATTTGGTGATAAATACAGAAAACAATTTTCGGGAAATAATATATCACTTGATCATGGATTAGTGATGTTGAAAGAGTGTATTTCCCCGTGTCACTTTTAGTGACACACTGTAAGGAATTCTTGAGCTTCAAAAAAAAAAGGGGTGCTCGGTTAGTAACAGTGTACTGAGCAGAGTCGTGAGACTTGCAGAGGTTACGACCACCTAATAGCTCAAGAAGATGAATGAATATTTTAAGCCACCTACGATTGTTGGCTTACTGTTGGATTAAGATGACGGGATCTTCTACCAGATCTTGCCGGAAGACGTTGGATTGAGACAGGAGTTTAGGAATGACTCCGTATAAGTGTTTAGGAGATGAAGATCGATAAACAAATATTGCAAGTCAGATATTGGAGAAAGAAACCTCCGAATGTTGGACAAAAGGAGCAAGATCGGAGTCAGAGGCCTTGGGGCTACTTTCCGATTATAGAAGACCAATCGCAGATCATCAGAAGGTTCTTGTGGATATCAACAAAATCAGAACAAAGACTCCGAAGGAATTGTATGCGTGCAGTGCAGATCACGAAGACACGCGAAGTCAGATATCCGTTGGGGCAGTTCAGCTGTTGCTATTGTGAGCAACCAGTACAGTGGAGGAGGTGTACTTTGAAGACTCAGTTGAAGACTATCCGAGATATTCTGGGAAGGTGATGCACTATCTCGACAGCAGAGATCAGCACAGAGGATTGAGTTATCTCATCAGCATCAACCTACTACCTCAGGCGTGGTTGGAGTTCCTTGATACTCCCCTTCAGCGGAGATCAGCACAGAAGCAGCATCAGCAGAAGACATTGTAGAAGACTCAGCAGACAACAACAAGTAGTTACCTCCAGATGTGTTTTGCTTAGTGCAGAAGAGAGAGTATACGACGAAGGTCGTATCTAGTCGGTATTCTACCGTTGTAGCTCATAGATTTAAGTGATAGGATCAGATGATCTAGGAAAAATCCTTGGATCATTCATCGCAGAAATGCGACCGTTTTATCGCGGACTGTTGAATCTGATATTTTCTCTTCAGAGAAAGGCCGAGACCTGTGTGGAGCCTTTTGGATCGGATCAACAGATATTTGATCGTTCAGGGTATTACTCTAGTTTACCCTCTAGATTAATATATTGAGAGATACTTGTAGTTTACAGGTATCTGTGTCTAGAACATTATTAGTTCGGATTGGATGGGTTCTTATACATCGACTTGTGGGTCGGTGGTATCTTTACCGTCAGGTGAAATGTGGACCAACAATTAAGAAATTAAGGGATGCCCTTAGACTCTGATAGACATATCTTTACTGTAGACATCCTTACGGATGGTCAAATTATTGAGATTATGGTATGATATGTATCTCGGATGTGCGTATAATCCGAGAGCATTCGGATGAAGTTTCGGATGAACTCCTAGCTTTGCCGTTGCTTAGGCAAGTGGAGTAGGCGATCGAAATGATTACGGAAATAGTTCTGATATCGAAGATCCTATACCGGGTGATAATTTGATTGGTATAAGTGTTACTAAACACTATGGAAATTGGAAGAACGTAAGTTGTGATTATAGTAGATGTTGGAGGGGATATTTATCTATCCCAGTATTTCTCCTTGTGAAGATCCAGAACTCTTTGTCGAAAGAGAGATGGACATTTGAGATTATACATCGATTGTCGATGATGGAATGCGATGATTGTTGAAAGTAAATATCCTACGTTGAGGATAAATGAGTTGTCTAGATCAGCAAAGGACACCTGCGTATCCTCTAGGGTTGATTTACGACTGGAGTGTTGATATTGTAGTGACATGATGTCATACAATTATCATTGTCGTTGAGATGATTATTATATCGTCAGCTTAGAGTAAAGGAGATGCAAGCGTGTAGAGACGACAATTTCATACTTGGTATGAATTGTATGGATTTTGATTAAGTTGCTAGACTAATTAACGATTTAGTCATCACAGGATTGGAGAATCGTGTATCCTGAACACGATAGGATCCTTTTGTAGTTGTTGGAGTTGCATAACTTGGCCACTGTTGATTGTGGTAGTTGGAGTTGTGCACTCGACCACCGTAGATGGTGGTTTTCCTTGTATGTTTTGGTTAGTACTGTAAATGTGGATGAGATGCTTTTAAGCATTAGTATACCACGGACTTGTTTGACAAAGGTGATGATAGAAATCATTTAGTCGGAAGCTGGTGAAACTAGTTTATAGGACCTTGGTGGCGGTTAACTTTTACGCGAGTATTGGTTAATCCTTTCGGAGTGAAAAAAAAGAAGGTTGTATGCGAATGCATCGTTTCAAGGATTGAAACGATTCCGATGCGGTTGAATGAGGCATGTCTTATGTCTACGTCAGTTAAGAAACTACGAGATAGTCTGTCATATGTATGACGTGACTTTAGTAGTTATTATCTGGATTTGTAGTTGTATGGAGCAGAAGTGCTCATTGAATTTAACTAGCTACTCGGTAGCTACTAGAGAGTTGCTGGTACGCAAACAGTTGTAACAAGTGAGATTGATCGCTATAGTCTTCCATGCACTTACAGAGTGTGTGGTAGAGTGGATTTTGAATGGTTGATGGATTTCTCTTTTGAGAAAATAATTCCCCGTCTCTAATATGGATATGTGTTCTGGACATGCATCCACTTAAGAAAGAGTTGCTACAGGAAGCACATCATTTGAGATGGGTTATATACCTTGGCGGTACTCAGATGTACCGAGATTGGAGACGTTTATACTAGTGGAACGGTATAAAGAGAGATATAGCAGATTTTACTGCTCGGTGTTTAGTATGCCAGTAGGTGAAAGCTGAATATCAGAAACTCGCTGGATTGTTCCAGGACATTCCAATTTCGGAATGGAAGTGGGAGCATATCACTATGAATTTCGTTACAGGATTTTCTAGAACCCGTAAAGGACATGATGCGATTTGGGTGATCGACTAACCAAATCAGCTCACTTCCTGCCTATGCGTAGAATGGACTTGTTGGATCGTCTGGCAGAGTTGTACTGCCGAGGAATTATCAGATTGTATGGGGTACTTTTGAGTACCATATCTGATAGAGATCCGTGATTTATCCCACTGCACTACGTGCACAGAGCTTCGGCTTAGTGCAACGTTTCATCCGCAGACAGATGAACAACCTGAGTGTATCATTTAGATGTTGGAGGATCTATTCAGATCTTGTGTCGTGGATTATAGAGGTGTAGCTTATCGGTTGGCTTTATCTCCGACACTTACGGGTGCTCACAACGTATTTCCTATTTTTATACTGAGGAAATACATGTCGCATGTTGATCATGCTCTGAAAGAGGTTCCGAATTCTACCTCAGTATAATGCGACTTACGAGGTGATTCCAGGGTGGAGCCTGGGTCGCAAGGAGCGACAGTAGTGGGACGAAAACCATCCAACTCATAAAAGTTGGATGACAGCATCATACCGATGAGGAGGCTACGTGAGAGCTGGAAGATACTATCCGAACTCGATACCCTCATCTGTTCACTTGAGGAATGTATGTGGTTCTTTCGGAAACTTGCTTAAAGTAATTTTTGCATGTTAGTACGAAATTTGGGGACCAAATTTTTAATAAGTGGGGGAGAATGTAAAATATCGGAGAAGAAAAAAAAATATTCCTCTGTAATTGATAAAACATCTTGTGGAATTTTTCAAAAATTTTTTAGAAATTTTTCAGAAAATTTTTAGAAATTTTTCAGAAAATTTTTAGAAATTTTTCAGAAAATTTTTAGAAATTTTTCTGGATTTAAACGGAGGTCTTATGGACATTTTATGGGGATAAAACGGATAGACTTTTGTAAAGCCTGTTTAGACTATCTGTTAGGAATTAATAGGTTTAATTAAAAACCTATTATATTCTTCCATTTTCCCGATCGCCCGTTTCTTCTCCTCATTTCCCCGACTCCTTTTTCTTCCCTTCTTGCCGATCATTCGCAATTTCCCTTCTCTTCTTCTTCGCCCCTTAGATCATCGATTCCTCTGCTCCACTCGTCGCTGCCGGACTAGCCTTCCCACTCGCTGCCGGACTAGCCTTCCCACTCACCGCCGGACGCCTTGAGTTGTTGACTAGTCGTGGCACTGTGGCAAGCCACGCGAGCACCACCGTCGCGTTTCGTTCGCTGTCGCCGCCCTTCTCTTCCCTTCTCTGAGTCGGCATGTCATCACGCTGGAGATATGCATTGGTGTTGCCGCCTGCCATTTCGTGTCATCGCCAGATCTGGATCTTTTCTCCTCTGTTTTTTCTTCGCCGACTCATCTTCCTCGATCCCTGCCCTTTTCTGCAGCTTGGTCGCCGGAGGTCACCTCGAGCAGAAGACCCCCGATTGTTGGCCATCAACGAGCTCAATCTCTGCTGCAGTCAGTTCTGGCATCCGATCCGTCAGCAGCAGCCACCTCTTTTCCTCTGCAAGCGGCAGCTTCTCCGTGCCCTCATCGGAGCCCACGGACTCAGCAGCAGTGTCACCGTGTATTGATCGGAAGTTGGCCTTCGCGATTTTTGCCGGAGCTAGGGCAGCAACAGTAGTGTTATCTTAGGGCTGTTTCTTCCCGATCAAAGCTAGAGCAAGGGAAGGTTTCTGTCGAGGGATTGTCTAGTGCCGGTGAAGCTTCAATTTCTGGTAAGAAAGATCAATTCCCCTGTTGTCCTGTGAATTCCATACGGCGGTGATCTTTGAGCCGACGAATGCGAGGCTTAGATATGTGGGTATGGTTAATATAATATCTCTTATTTCCAGTAAGATTATTGTTGTTAATCTGTCTATTGGGTTAAGGAAGTGGAGATTTTGTAGGCTGAGGAGGTAAACTTATATGCCTTGTGATTTCAGGTGATTGAGAATCAATTAATGTGTAAATTTGGGAAATCAACAGGTGAGCTGTGACAATTCAGTTGGAATAGGTGATGAAGCGGGCTGAATGGAGTCCTATTCGAAAAGAGGTTTTATCTAAATCCGTTGTGGACCATGGAAACGAGACAAGGTAAGCTTGAATCTAAGTGTTATGGAAACAACATTTGAGATACGATTGGTTAAAATGTATAGAATGAAATCGAAGCAATCAGTAGTTAACGAATAGTGATATGATTGTATCTTTGTAGGATTGGTAGATCATAGTTGGAATTTATTTCCAATTTCATTGTTGGAGTCAGATCTGATGAAGATCAAGAAGTCGAGCAAATGAAAGCTAGGCTTGGTAAGTGAGATTTGGTTCTTCATATTTATGTATCAGATTAATTTAGTAAACTGATCTGAATGTGTTATTATTGGATTATATTGATGGTTAGTGGAGACTAGAGTTATTTTGATTATATTGATACTCTACGGTTTCAGGACTTTGATACAAGGAAGGTTCGCGGATGTGAATACAATCAGCACGAACTACATATCAGGTAGGTAATTTTCTACCGGTCGGGTAGATGTAATGATTTCCAGATTTAGATATAGATATGAACATGTTAGGTGTTCATATTACCTTGATCATGCTCTGTTTATCGTATGCTTGAACTTACCGTTGATATATATATGTGTGCTCGATTATTGATAACACATATTCCCTAGCATTATCTAGAAGTTACAGATGTGATGTAAGTAAGTCTAACTGTTTAGTAGGGTGTAGATGTTAGAGTACGGAGGTTGACCTAAATTGTAAATTTGGCAAAAAGGTCCTTTGTGGATAAGTATGGCCCTAGATATAAGACTTATTCCATACCTGTATGTTGCACATTTATTCACCAATCACGGGTTGTATGAATGGTCATGTGAGTCGCGGACAGTGTGTCACTACGGACCGATGGTCCTAGCTTGTCATGATCAGATGAGTGACTCTCTACAGGGTAGAGAGTGTACTGATCAATTGGGTGTGACTCTTTGTTGAACAGAGAGTCTAGGGTAGATGTTACGTAGATGAGACGACTCATGTCATCAGATTGCATGCGACGACATCGTCTCGCGGTTGAGAGAGAGTCGGTCATCCCGCCTCCCAGTTACTTCTAGAGGAGTATGCGAGGAGCATAGCATTTGTGCCGCGCACTCTACCATTATTGTGATGGTTGTTGGAGTCGCGTCTGCGATTGTCTGGTGCGTGACACTCGACCGCTCATCGCGTGGTCGGAGTGGCGATGGCGAGGACCCCGTTGCGTAGCGAGCTCTTTACGCTCATATGCTACTTGATCATACTACCCAACTCGGTCACTCGAGAGTGGTGGCGGCTAGAGTCGGGATAGTTGTCATATCGTGCCACCTAGGCCACACTGGGGTCGTGGTAGCGAGTAGGGGTGAGCAGGCATGACCATGCATGCTGCATTCTTAGTATCATCTGTTTTGCATATGGTTATATATATATACATACCTGCTTGTATATATATATATATGGATGATGGTGATTAGTATACATACAGATACAATTTATATGTATACTCACTTTGATGATGCATTTGTATATACTATGCTTGTTGCATTTGTTTGTACATATTCATATATGATACTGCATTTCCTGTATGGTAGTAGGTTGATATTTGTATACATATCGGATATTCGCATTGATACCCTTGACTCGAGTTAGGATATTGTGTAAGTACTATCTTTGTTATACCCTATGATGTGATTATATGCCCGAGTTGGATCAGATAGAGTGGTATTTGCCAGTATGTCAGCATCGTTGATGTTCAGTTTATTTAGTATATGCATGCATATCTATTGTTATGCTGATGTATACTTGTTGTACTAGTAGATTAAACTGTTGAATGACATGTAATATTGATACATATATTTACATATTTTCTCTGATTACCTGCTGAGTTTTACTCACCACCTCCGACCCTGGGTTTTTCTGTCGCCCAAGTAACAGGTAGACGCCTTTGTGACGACTTGGAGCTGCGCCGACCGATCCATCCCATCTCCATTTTTCGATGTCTCCCGAGGAGTTCATTTTGTTTTTCTCTCTTATGGGTTGGACTTGTTTATGAGTTATGGATTTTGGTCCTATGTCATGGACCCTTGTTTTGTTATGGACTTGTCGTAATGTCGTTGTTTTATTTACGGTTTTTGACTGTGGACTTGTCAGGTGGTGTACACCTGTATATTTTTGTTATGTATGTTGTGGGTATGCGCTCTTTATTTCCGCTGCGATTATTTATGTTATATTATGTTGTTGTGGACTTACGAGCCTTGTATTAACCCGAAATGTTGCCACGTACAAGGGAGATGTCGTCCGTTTGATTTTCGGCTCGGCATGCTCTCGGGGCGTGACAGTAATTTAGTCAAAATCTGAACAAGTCGACATAGTGACTAGAGATATATAAATTTTAAGCAATTTTTATATTTAGCATAAAAAGAAAAAAAAAAGAATAATTTTCTCGGTTCAAACAAGTTGGGTAAATTAGGTTGGGTGGAATAGTTTGGGTAAGCGAGGTGATAGTGCAAGTGAGTTAATTGATCCAAATAACTTAAGCAATGTAATATAGGTTATAAATTTGTTGGTTTGAGTGAGCGATTGATCTAGTTTGTTATATTAGGTCCGTCGAGCCAATTGATCTAAATAACTTAAGTGTTGGTTGGTTCGAACAAGATAAATGTGTTGGCCAATTTAAACAGGTTGGACGTTTAAGCAAAATTAATTAGTTAATTTAACTGTGTGTTTCATGTACTTAACATATTCTTCTTCTTTTTTTACTAGCACTAGATATTTAAGTTTTAGACCTGACTAATTCTGAAGATGACCGGTCTTGTCTCATGAAAATTTTTCATCGGTCATCAAAATACAACAGAAAGTATTTGCGTGGACAAAGTCAGCAGCTGCAACGTCTTTGATTACGTCTTTGATTTGTCATCCCCATTTAAATGAAAATATTGTAAATCCGCAACTAACACATTGTTCACTCTTAGTGAATTTTATAGTCTTTTCTTGAATTCAGATGATTCTTACGTATCTTTACCATCATGTCAAGATCCATAAGCTTCTCTGTGATTTCTCTTCCTCACAATAATCGTGGGACAGACTGATAAGGACCATTAGATTAACAGATTCCAACTTTTTGCGAACTCTTAGTGAATTTGATGATCTACGTCAACTATTAATGTTTAATTAAGTTAGCCTAAGTAGGTGAATTAAATTCTAACATGGCAAGTAAATTGGGTGGTTTAGGTGAGATTGATCATTCAATCAATTCATGCGGTCTAATTATAAGTGTGTGGACAGCGTCAATGAAATTGAGGATGAGACTCTAGCCCCTGTGGATAACATAATAGATGCACAGAGAAATCTTTAATTAGGCTAAAAGTTTAAAAGGAAAATTACTTTCCTTAAAAATATGTATTTTCTTTAATTGTCAGAAACATTTTATTTGTCACACTAAATGCTAAAAACTCAAGATATACATTCCAAAAAGATTTATTTTACAGGAAATCAAGTGAGAATTAGAGTGCTAGCTAGGTCTTGCATGCTAGCAGTGGTTCAGATGGCAACAGCTCTGAAGGATGAGAAACTTGGCAGCTTCTCATACCTTAACATCCAGCCATGATCGAGGAGATAAGCATGAGGTTAGCAGATACGTTTACTTGCATTTCTTCCACACACTTGTATTTCTAGTACAAGTGTGTGCTGGATTTCTTGACAGAGAGGGTTACCTATCCATCTATCTATCTATCTACTTGCCTTTTGCTCGACTCTTCTTTTATTCGATCGGCAATTAGTGCGAGGGGGAGATTAGATTGCAGACAAATCAAGCTCGTGGGGTGAGAACCTGATCCATAACTTTTCCTTGGTGGTGGAGAAGCCAAAAGCTTTCAGGGACAAAGCCAACTGAACTTTGCCGCTTCCTACTGATGGACCAGTCTTGCAATCTTTCTCACCTCGAGCAGAAGAGCAAGAGTTTGGCACTATTATAATAATAATAATAATAATAATAATAAAAATAAAAATAAAAATAATAATAATAATAATAAAACACTCGATTGCATTTCCAGTTTGTGCTAAGAACATAGAGAACATCAATGAATTGAAAGAATCACTCGTGTTGTGTGGATATTCATATCGAATTCACAAGTTTTTTTTTTATTTTTTTTTATTTTTACAGATATATGCTACCAGATAAAGAAACGAGACAGGAAATGATTCCATGACGAGTGTTGCTTGATTAGTAATGGCAGCGCACCAGAGACGACGCCGAGAAAACAAGGGGTCGCCGGGTCTCGAAGGGGAAGGACACGGCCGGCGAATTTGTTATCTCGGCTTCACACTCCTCGTCGGCCGGCGCTGGGAGATTGAGATCAAGGGAGAAGACGGTCTTGTCTTTCTTGATGATTTGCTCCGGCCCTGCCGGCGCCGTCAACGGGCGGTGCCGCCGCATGTGGCCGCCAAGAGCCTGGCCGGACGAGAACTCTGCTCCGCATATCGAGCACTCGTGAACTCTCGGCTTGTTGCCGGCAGCAGCGTCGTCGTTGCTCGATGCAGTCGCGGCCGGCCTCGCGATCAAGGCACCGACGGCTGCCACCTGATGGACCTGTGTTTCATCGGCGGCTTCGAGGAGGGCCACCGTCTTGGGCTTCTTGTGGCTGGTGCGGTGGCCGCCGAGGGCTTGGAAGGAGGGGAAGCACTTGCTGCACGTCTTGCACCGGTAGGCATCGGAAGCAGTTCGCGTCGCGGGTCCCTGTGCGAGGAGGATCAGACAATTGGCCATGTTCTCATCCTCCTCGGTGACGGCGGTGCTACTCGAAATCTCCGCCGACGAGATGGAAGAGTCAGGCCCGACGGTGGCCGGCGCCTGCCGCTTCGTCCTCCTGCGCTTGACGAGCTGAGGGGTAACGAACCGGTCGTCGTCGCTGCTGCTGCTGCTGCTGCGGCCCAAGGCATCTGCCACAGAATCCATGTAGTTGGCAAGGAACAGAGGAAAGGGGGCCGAGGTATAAATACCGAAAGGAGAAGGAGAAGGCGCGACCCCAATTAAAGCAGCCCGAAAACTCATCCACCCACAACAGTAACTGCGAACGAGGTTTTTTTTTACCTGCCAAATCCTTCAGTTTTCCAACATCGCAATTGGACACATCCAAACTTAAATAAAGGCACAGGAGAAACGCCACAGAGAGAGAGAGAGAGAGAGAGAGAGAGAGAGGAAAGAGTAGTTATAATTGAAAAAGCTTGGAGTGGAGAGGTGAAACTCCCTGCACACGCAGAGTGCAGTTGACACTTCGCTTTACGGGAAGTGAGAGAAGAGCATTAAATTACAAGGTGGAGTGGCTCATCAACATGCCGTAGTGGACCACGACAAAGGCATGAGGGGCAGAAAAAAATGTTATTAGATGGGTGCGAGTGAGCGAGCGACTTGCTGAAGAGATTCTCTTCCGCTGGCCTCGGAGCAACCCCATTGCTTTCGATTTGAGCAACAACACTCTGCTTCTCTCCGCCACTTTTTTTTTTTTTTCCTTTCTTTAAATTTTTTTAGCGATTGCTGTTGGGATATCCACGGTTTGTCTTGATTGCCGTTGTGCACTCTCGGTGTAAAAAAATTATGAGACAGACGATCTGAGGTGGAATTAGCGAATCATTAGCAGTATATCTAGCTTATGGAGAAAGTCAACGAGTAGGTTAGTGCAAGGCACGAAAGGTGAGGTGGGGGAGTGGAGCTGGTCACTTGTTATTTGGTGGAGCAAGTAAGGCATATGAGTTGAAGGGAAGGTTGACACTATAAAAAAATAAAAATAAAAATAATAAATTTTTCAATGAATTTTAAATAAAAATTTCTTATAAAATATTTTTGCAACAAAATTATTTTCGTTATAAATAAGTGTCCATTATTTTGGACACTTATTTACACGAAAATTTTACACGAAAAAAATAAATTTGTCACAATTTTTATTACGAATAATTATTTCGTTGCAAAATTTATTATAAATTAGCAACAAAATTTACAATAAATAAATATTTATCACAGATATTTACGACAAAAATAAATTTTTGTCGCCAATAGTTGCGACGAAATTATTTTTCGTTGTAAATATTTGTGATCAAAATATTTTTCAGTATAAATATTGCCGACGAAAACTTATTTTAATCGCAAATATTGGTCATGAAATATAATTTTGTTTCAAAATCCCGTGTGTGTATATATATATATATATATATATATATATGACAGTCACTGATACAGTACACCAATCGACTGTCGTGGCACACCAGTCGACTGATTGTCTAGAATTTGGCGACGAAAATATTATTCGTCGCAGTTTTTGTGACGAAATATAATTTCATTGCAAAATCCCATAAATATGTATACATTAGCAGTTAGTGATACAATACACCAATCGACTGACATGGCACACCAATCGACTGGTGTAGCACACCAGTTGACTGATTGTCTAGAATTTGGCGATAAAAATATTTTTCGTCATAGTTTTTATGACGAAATAATATTTTCGTTGCCAAATTTTGGACCATCAGTCGATTGTCTATAGCCATTAGTCGACTGAAAATGGACCAGTCGATTGGCCAATCGACCAAAAAATATTCTGTGCTTTGCTACGATCGACGATAATCTAACGTCTTGCGTGATCGATTAAAAGTTTTATGGTATGCCACAATATTACCAAATGACTCTTGCGATGAGTCGACTCTTGCGAGTAGATCGCTGACTAGCCTCTGACCAAACAACTGAGTATCAGTTGACTGATATTTGTTGCCAATTGACTACTACTCAGTTGTTTGGACGAAGCCGAGCCAACAGTTGATTGTTGTAAGACGTTAATCGACTGGTGATACTGTAGCAGGTCACAGGAAGTTTTTTAGTCGACTGGTCAGTCAACTGGTCCTTGGTCAGTCGACTGATGACATAGGAAGTTGACTGAAGTCTAGAATTTGGCCATAAAAATATTTTTTCATCGCAAAAATTGCGATGAAAACATATTTTCGTTGCTAAATCTATGACGAAACTTGTTTTCGTCGCAAATCTGGAAAAAAAAGGAAAAAAATCCTATGATAGAACAAACTATGTCTACCTGTTTTTACAACCAAAACACATATAAAATGATTCAATAAAAATTTAACACCTAACAATATAAAATAATTCACATATCAAATTCCATAAACATTAATCACTGTATAGATAAAAATCATTCATTGTATTAAACTTAATATAAGCATATCGAATGTGATAAGTCAAATAACATTTAACAATTCAAACATCACCAGCATCATCACCACAATCATCATTATCATCAAATTCATCTTCATTGTCATTATTACAGGCATCACCAGGAGGAGATCGAGGAGGAGGAAATTGACTTGAACCAGAGGAAAATTGAAGATATTGCATGATGAACATATATTGTATGCGAAATTCGTTCATCTATTTATTTAAATCCTTCACTTCCTGGTCCGTTTGTCTTTGTAAAGTGCAGACATCTTCAAGTTCATTACCCTTTTGCACTAGTAACTCCTTCAAATGGGTAACCTCTTCAGTCAATTGATTTATTTCTGCTCTTACTGTCGGTGAGGCTGAAGAAGATGTACCGAGAACTTTATAAGTTCGACTCAAAGAATCCAGTCCAATTATTCTTCCACCTTCGATCCGCCAATCGCTTCCGGCCATAGATTCATATTTTCAACAGATAGCTCAGATTCGACTACATCATCACTTGCATCCGAATTTGTTTGTGCAAGTTTATCATATTTCTCCTGTATTAAAAGGGAAAAGGTTAAATCATATCAAAAGAGTATAAATTTTTGAAATTATAAACCCTCATTATTCTATCTCTCTCTCCACTCCACGTCTTATCTTTCTTTTGAAATGCACAGGTGAAAATGTCTATGAACAATAGCTCAGTCCCTATTTCCATGGCCTAAACAACATTGTTATAAATAATAAAATAGTGTGCATTAGATTAAAAAATTATGACTTGAAAAAACTTACCAATCGATGTCAATGTTTATCAATATTGATCGAGTCTGATCCTACACACGTCGTAGACATAACTCTAGAATTATAAGCTTGATTTCTTTTATTCTGTTCACTTCTTCATTTGCTATCCTTAGATTCCCAATATTAAACAATCTTAGTCTAATTATCCTCGGTTATGCAGTGTGACTTTTTATCGCTCGTCTTTGCATGATTTAGTATGTTCCGGATGTGATCGCCAAACTTTTTCTTAAAAATCCTCCTTATCTTCAGTGTTTCACTCTACTCCCAAGTAAATACCCGCTACAATGGATAAAATTTTAATTGATTATATTAACTGTAATTTTATATATAAATTGACTGAAATAAATTATCTTGAACTCATTCCACCATAGATTTTTTGTTTCTTCTGGCGTACTCGTATAAATCATTAAAGCTCCGCCCCAATGGTTATTTACTATTTTATTAACCTCATAAATAACATGTACAAAATTTATAAATCTATTATAAAGTAAAAAAAAGCATGTTAAATATTTATGAAAAATACATCTCTTATTAAAAACATAGGTAATTTAAAAAATAGAATACTTATGAATCTCTGTGAGGAGATATTAGCTCTCACATATCTTCCCTCTCAACAATTGATTGTTGCACTAGGGAAGGTATATTAGCAGGTATATGTTGAGAATCAGAAGATTCTGCAACTGAAGAAGGATTCGAAGGCATATGTTCTACAAGAGAATCTGACTGTAAAGGGGTTGAAGCAGGGTAAGAGTGTGATCTTTCATCAGTACTTCGTCTATGACCGCCACGGCGAAACTATTAATCATAATTATTAGAATAATATACTAAAAAAGAATTGCATATTCATCATATGTATAATGAAGAATATAAAAAAAATTACCATATTTAATTTGAAGTAGCAAATCACCTAAATAATATACTTCACAAATAATAACATGTAGAAAAAGGACAGTTCATTAATATATCAAATATTAAAATTAAGAATGAGACAGTATATAGAAAAATATTTGATACTGAATAAAATTTATCCATAATCAAAAATCAAAGTCCTCATTGTCATTTTCATCCTCATCATATGTCTCTTGAATATCATTCTCATCCTCATTCTCATTCTCATTCTCATCCTGATCCTCATCATGTATCTCAAAAATGAAATTTCTCAGCTTCATTAATTTCACTTGTATCAACGTCTATCACAACGCCGCTCGGATCTCATAACATTAAAATATTATATTCTTCGATCTGAAGTGTATTGGCAACTTCATCTTGCTGATATGCTATGTCTTCCCAACGTTCCTCAATTTTTTCCTTGTTTTTGTTTTACAAATAGCTCACCAATCAATTTTGTTATGTTTCAAACTAGGATATGAAGCATAAAATACTTGAATCACTTGTATGTTGTGCTAACACAAATGGTTCATATCTCTTATACAATTTCTTATGATTTATTTCAATCAAATTAAACTGTGGATGCACCTTCATTCCTTTGATAGGGTCAAATCAATAATACATAAATAAAACAACTCAAAAATCTGAGTCAGGGTACTCTATCTCTAAAATTTCATCCAGCAAATCATAAAAATCATTCCCTGCCCCTCCATCATTAGATGACTTAACACAAACCTGATGTGAGCAAAACATATAGGGTTTTAGGAGTAGTTTTCGCTCACATCTCATCTCATTTTATGTTGGTTTCATGCATATTTTACTTTGTTTTTCATGCATTTCCTATTCTCTGGTTCGGAGATCTGCTCTGTATGCTTTTGTGTGTAGGATAGCATTTTGTGGGGATAATGATGCACTTTCGGAGTAAAAAGAAGACATTTGGCGGGATCACGAGAAGGAACACGACAGGCATGTGCCTACACACATTTGTATTCTAAGTAGCAGCGCCTGACGACACAGCCAAAGCTGTGTGTTTCACACTGACGTATGTGGCGGCTAAGTGATTTGACGCAACTAGGGTTTTTTCCAGATTTTATAATGATCCGGCGTGATGTCTATATAAGGAAAGCTACGCCCCAAACCCTAGAGGAGACACGCCGCCCGGGACGACACTCCGAAGCCCTAAAAAGCTTTGGGAACTCACATCGGGGAAGGAGAGAGCCGCTCGAGAATCAAGATCTGCACCACAATGCCAGAGGGAAGAGCTGCAATTACATTGTAATTCATATTTCTTGCACATTTATCTTTATACTCATGAATTCTATAATGTATTGTGACTCTCTTCTCATATTCATGGAGTAGATTCTCCAATTCTAGGATTAGGGAGTAGTTTGTGTTGAGTAGAACATTGCTATTTCAAATATGTTTCCATCCTTGAAATCGTATTTGCAGTTGAATGATTGTTTAGATCTATAGCTTTGTGTTTTGGTTTTCTATCTTCTGTGCATAGACGATACGAGGAGTGACAATCTTCGTATCTAAGATTTAGGGGATATTAGGAAGAACCTAGAGGTTGGCCTCATTGCCTACAACTGTGGATAGAAGGATGCGATAGAGTCAGTAACGTGTCTCGTTTCTGGCTCGTCATAGGGATCGATTCGGCATCTTTCGTACCATAGTGTATGATGTCCTTTCCACAAAACCCTAGCTAGAAAATCTGGATACATTCGATTGATAACATGTTTTGCGACACACAAACGAAACCGAAGTCCTAGAATCCCATTCAAATCCTCGTAGCAACCTTTTCTCTTCTTCCGTGTGACACCGTACTGAGTTTGGACCACCGATGACCTCTCATTCGTGAACCCTCAGATTACCAATCCGAACAACAACATATCCACTGGACAAACTGATACTCGAAATCTCAGTCCCTGTGGGATCGATATTTTTATTACTTGACGATATCCGTGCATTTGTGGGCATTGAGAGCGAGCGCGCACTTCGAGTTCTCGACGGTCTCCATCGTGAGATTTGAGGTCGCGTTCACATGCATCAAGTTTTTGGCGCCGTTGTCGGGGACTGATTGATTCGATATCAAATCAAGAAAGTGAATAGTTGGATCGGACTTAGGTTAGATTTATTTACTTATTTATTTTTATTTTATTTGAATTTTTCAATTTTCCAAATCTAGATTTAGTTTTTATTATATTTTAGCAGTGATTCTCTATTTCTTATTTGCTCTTTGATTAATTAGCTAGATTAGTTTATTTTCTGTTTCTAAACCTTAGGTAAATACTCCTAATTTTGTGGCTCGGTTCTTCGTATGCTTAGACGCTTAGGATCAGAAGGTCTGATTTCGATCGATTTAGAAATCAAACGAACCTATCACCGCCGGAAAGCCAAACAGAAGAGGATGGAGGACCAAGATGCATCCGAAGTGAATATAGGTAGTCGACCCTTGCGTGATTACGCAACCCCTAATGCTAGAGGATTTAGGCCGAGTATAGCTGGACCATCCATTTCGGCAAACAACTTTGAACAGGAACCTGGAGTCAATTCGGAGGAGATGCGACTGAAGACCTGAACAGGAACCTGGAGTCATTCTTGGAAATCTGCTCGACGATGAAGATAAATGGAGTCCCTGCAGATGCGATCCACCTGAGCTTATTCCCGTTCTCATTGCGGGATAAGGCTAAGGCATGACTTCACTCCCTACCTTCGGGAAGCATTACGACATGGGAGCAATGTGAGCAGCAGTTCTTGAACAAATACTTTCCACCAAGCAAAACTGCTCACATGCGCCATTTGATCACAAGCTTCCGTCAGAAGGAGGAGTCCCTATTTGAAGCTTGGGATCGCTACAAGGGGCTACTTTACCAATGCCCCCACCTTGGACTGGAAAGGTGGCTGGTGATCCACATCTTCTACAATGGGATCACGTATGCCACAAAGGTGTCCCTCGATTCTGCCGCAGGAGGAGCACTTATGAACAAGACTATCGAGGAAGCAGAGGAGCTTACAGAAGAGGTGGCCTAGAATCACCATCAATGGGCTTCCGAATGTAGTCACCCAGCTCATGCAGTGGGACGGTATGTTGTCAACTCCGTGGACCACCTAGCAGTGAGAATGGATGCCCTTAGCAGATAATTCGACCCTATAAATTCTGCATCTGCATGTGTGACCATTGACTTTGGGGAAGGAGCAGCAACGTATCGGGAGGACTACTATGGAGGGCATGGTGCTTTAGAAGAGCAGATTAAGCATTGCGTTGCGGTTGGGGACTACAATCAAAGGCCCAACAACCCATTCTCCAGTACTTACAACCCCGGATGGAAGAACCACCCGAACTTTTCCTATCGAAATAACTCGGGAAACTTCCAACCATCAGGAGAGTATGGGCAGCAACAGGGCAATGGGCAGTAGCAACAACAAAAGTCTAGGTTAGAATTGATGATGAAAGACTTTATTGCTACCCAAACAAAGGCCAATGAAGAGTTCCATCGCCAACATCAGAAAATAGAGGAGTCACTCAGATACTTGAAGGCTACTGTTGACGATCTTGCAAGTCACATAAGGATGCTAGAGACATAGGTGACCCAGATAGCCCAAACCGTGTCGCAACCTATGGATAATTCTCCATCATTACTCGAGCCGAGTCAAGCTAAGGAGGAAGGAGTGTGCAACGAGAGAGTAGCATAGCGAAGCAGATTCACCAAGGGGTGTGCAGCATGATTTCCACCCTACCAGGCCAAGATGAAATTGAAGATAAAATTCCACCCCAGCTTGAGGACCTTGGTGAATTTGTTATCCCCTGCTCGATTTATGGGGAAAGCTTCGATGAATCGCTGTGCGACTTAGGGTCATCAGTAAGTGTGATTCCCTACGCATACTACTTGAAGATGGGACTGAATGGGCTCCAACCAGTAAACCTTGGTATTCGTATGGGGGATGACTCAGTCAAGGAACTCGTTGACATGCTAACACATGTGCCTGTGGTTGTCGAGAACTTCGTGATACATACAGATTTTATTATTCTCGACACAAGACCAGACCCCCAGAATCCCATCATCTTAGGAAGGCCCTTTCTGGCAACTACGGGGGCGTGCATAGATGTAAAGGCACACTGGATATCCTTAGAGGTAGATGGGGAGATCATCCTCTTCAGCCTATCAGAGTGTAGAGCTCCCTACCTAGACGACTTTACTTTCAGTAGGATAAAGCTGAGCCCATCGAATGTAGACACCGAGACGGATGAATGGAGGTTCATAGAACCTCCAGAGCCAAGTTGATAATGGAGTGTGGTCAAACTAAACGACCTTAAACAAAGTGCTTCTTGGGAGGCAACCTAAGTTTAGTTTTTAGGTTTTCTTTTGATTGTATTGCATTCATTTGGTTAATTTGAACTTTGATTTCCATTTCGGTTAGCATTAGGAATAGAAAGAACTTGCTAGGTAAAAATAAAATCAATTTTTAGCTTACACGACGAAGTGTGTGAGAAAATTCGTACCATTGTGCACAAAAGGAGGGAAATAGGGGACACACGGCCTTGTCGTGTGTTTTCCCACGGTCGTGCCCAACCAACCCGAGGCGCACACGGCCTGGTTGTGTGTTTTCACACGGCCGTGTCGCGTGAGATTAAAAAGGGTACGTCGTGCGTTCTCGCCTCAAATGCATCGTGTGTTTCAATTTTTCTTGCCCTAGTCATGTGGATCCTTCGTCCCTACCACCTAGAAGCTTTTCCCACCTTCAAAAAGCCAAAAGAAGCAAGGATGAGGAGGACCAAGCAAGTGGTATCTCGATCCGGTGCTTCAGAGCGACGAGCAAGGAGAACCGACGCCCCTCAAGCTTCGGAGGAGGGTAACGCTCTTCCAACCCTTCTTTTTCGCAACAATGAGCATAGAGATAGATATAACATACTTTCTACTCATAAAATCACTGCAACTAGGTATCTTGATGAAGATTTACTAGAGTCCTTAGGGTTGTTGGATGACATTCAAGACCTATTTACAAAAATAGGGTGTGGAGAGATAATGGGGATAAAATACTCAACCTACCCTAGGATAGTTTTGGAATTTTTAAGTTCTTTAGAAGCTGAAGTTTTAACCGGTAGAGAGAGCAAAGAGGGTAGGATTACCTTTAGGATATTTAACATTGAGCATGAATGAACACTACATCAATGGAACTCATGCTTTGTCTTGCCGAGTGGGGGAGAGAAAAGAACTTCTATAGGGTTCAAATATCGAATCTTTTGGACTGAATTGACAGGAGGGCATGCTTACGACCCTTCAGGGCCAAAGCATCACGCCTCAAAAATCCCATTTTTCGATACCTCCACCGAATCATAGCAAGCACTATTTTTGGTCGTGGAGAGAGTGACAGTGTAGTGAGAGCTAGCGAGCTACTTTGCCTATGGGACATGCTACAAGAAAGGAGTAGCATCGATGTAGGGTCCCATTTCATTAGAAACTTAGTGAAAATGGGCAAAGCAGTGAGAGGAGTGATTAATGTGGGGGGCCTGTTTACCCACATTTGCCATAGGATGGGGTACGACTACACTGCACTAGATAGTATAAAGGGGAGCCCTAGGATCGACCTGGGAGTATGTATAGACATGAAGATGATTGTAAGAGAGGGACACTCCTTATGCTCTGTAAGGAAAAACTTGATGACCCTTAGGCTCCCCAACCCTGATCGTACCACCATCACCTGCTTAGACCTGATAGTGGAGTCCCCGCCATATGAGGGACCATTCACATCGGCGGCCATCTCTCCCCCTTTGCATCACGCTCCCTCCAGTCCACACATGCATAGGAGCCCACCTAGTCCACGTCAACATGAGCCTGCACCTGAACCACCACCTTTTTCTACTTTTGAGTAGGATGCAGGTACATCTGCCTATGATTTTTTAGAGTTCTGATCACGCCTCGACGACATATATGCCGAGAAGCGGAACCTGAGTAGCGATGGGAGGCGAGCACCTACGCGGCGGAGTTTGAGGATTTGGGAGCACTTCCGGTCGCCCGAGAGTTTCTGATGAGGCCCGCATCTACCTCCAGGAGGAGGCTACCCGTCGCCAGGCAGAGGCCGCCTACCACCAGGAGATGCGGCAGCATATGCGAGCCTAGCAGACACAGTGGGCTAAGGAGGAGGAGCACCGAGCAGCTGCTGCATCCACCAACTCTTAGATCGATCACATGTACATGTGACATCAGCGGCTCAACAGCAGATTCTCCTAGGATCCCGAGATGTCGAAACTACCAGACTTTCCACCTCGTCCACTATACTAGAGGTATGCTTCACTTAAGTCTGGGGGGACCCCAAGTTTTGTTTTGTTTCTAGAAGTGATTTCTTTCCTAATGTTTGTATTTTAGTTAGCATTCATTTATTCATGCATAGTGTGTTTAGTTTCTTCCTGCACTTAGTCTTGGCTATTTTTAAGTTACCTCAGTAGTATTTTTAAAGTTACTTTCATGAGTTGTTCCCATAGGTAGCTTAACTTTATTTATCTCATGGTATTTTATTTTATTTTCTCTAATGAATGTTCTATACTTACATTAGTTAGCTTTTATTTTTACACCTACACATGTTGAACATTCTGAAAGGGAGAGTCTAGTACATACCTAGTTATGATTCATCTCAGTAGTCTAGTACTTTGGAATCCACAGGTGACCCTAAGTTTATCATTTTAGTTATTGGAGATGCTCAGATTGTGTAAGTCCATTCGGAAAAATCAAAATCCTAGTGAGCCGAGAAATAAAAGAGAGAAAAGAAAAGAAAAGAAAAGAGAGAGAGAGAGAGAGAGAGAGAGAGAGAGAGAGAGAGAGAGAAATGAAAAAGAAAAGAAAGAAGAAAAAGAAATTATGAGGGATAAAAAAATAGTTGTCGTGGGTGGAAATAGTTAGGTGCCCCTTTGAGACCGAGTTAGGTTACTGGGGAAACACCTACCAATTTCTCTCAATACCGAGCACACCTTTGAGACTTTGTGCTAGATCTAGGGAACGACCCTCACTTTGGGCAAGTAAGTGCCTAAGAGCCGGAGACCTTAGGAAAGCTATAGGATGATAACTTAACTTACCATGGAACGAGTATCCCCTAAGAAGATTCTCTTATCACGAGCACGAGGAGCTAACTTAGTGAATTTTTAGAACATATCTATTTTGCTTTGATTGCAAATACCACTTGATAAATCTAGTTAACATGTTAAGTATGGAGCAATACCTTTTAAAATTTCATGGCACTGAGATTTGCTTGAGGACAAGCAAAGACTTAAGTTTGGGGGAATTGATGTGAGCAAAACATATAGGATTTTAGGAGTAGTTTTCGCTCACATCTCATCTCATTTTATGTTGGTTTCATGCATATTTTACTTTGTTTTCCATGCATTTCCTATTTTCTGGTTCGGAGATCTGCTCTGTATACTTTTGTGTGCAGGATAACATTTTGTGGGGATACTGACACACTTTCGGAGCAAAAAGAAGACATTTGGCAGCTGAACGCAGAAGGGAACACGGCTAGAGTGTGTGCCTACACACGACCATGTTCAGAAGGCGAAAATGGTCACCACAGCCTGACACACGATCATACCGTGTGTTTTCACATGGCCAGGCCATGTGTTTTCACACGACCGTGTGGCAACCAAGCGATTTGATTCAACCAGGGTTTTTTTCTAGATTTTGCAGTGATCTGGCGTGATGTCTATATAAGGAAAGCTACGCCTCAAATCCTAGAGGAGGCACGCCGGCCAGGATGACACTTCGAAGCCCTAAAAAGCTTCAGGAACTCGTATCGGGGAAGGAGAGTGCCACTCGAGGATCAAGATATGCACCATAACGTCAGAGGGAAGAGCTGCAATTACATTGTAATTCATATTTCTTGCACGTTTATATTTATACTCATGAATTCTATAATATATTGTGACTCTCTTCTCGTATTCATGGAGTAGAATCTCCAATTCTAGGATTAGGGAGTAGTTTGTGTTGAGTAGAACATTGCTATTTCAAATATGTTTCCGTTCTTGAAATCGTATTTGCAGTTGAATGATTGTTTAGACCTATAGCTTTGTGTTTTGATTTTCTATCTTCTATGTGTAGATGATACGAGGAGTGACAGTCATCGTATCTAAGATTTAGGTGATATTAGGAGGAACCTAGAGGTTGGCCTCATCGCCTGCAATTGTGGATAGAAGGATGTGATAGAGTCGGTAACGTGTCTCGTTTTCGGCTCGTCGCAGGGATCGATTCGGCATCCTCGTACCATAGTGTATGATGTCCTTTCCACAAAACCCTATCTAGAAAATCTGGATACATTCGATTGATAGCATGTTATGCGACACACAAACGAAACCGAAGTCCTAGAATCCCATTCAAATCCTCGTAGCAACCTTTTCTCTTCTTCTGTGTGACATCATACTGAGTTCGGACCACTGACGACTTCTCATTCGTGAACCCTCAGATTACCAATCTGAACAACAACACATCCATTGGATAAACCGATACTCGAAATCTCAGTCCCTATGGGATCAATATTTTTATTACTTGATGACATCCGTGCACTTGCAGGCGTTGAGCACGAGTGTGCACTTCGAGTCCTCGACGGTCTCCGTCGCGAGATTTGAGGTCGTGTTCGCATGCTTCAAAACCCCACTATTCATTGTAGTTTTTTCCATTCCATATTCTTGAGTATAAAAATTATATTTGTTTATGAAATATACCAGCTAAATTTTCACCATTGCTTTTGGACCCCATGACAGATGGATTAACAATTCTTGTTGAATGTGAGCTTGATTATCATGAACCTAAAGTCAAAAAAATATATGTTATAAGTCAAGATTTAAACAATTAATTATTATAGACTACTTACATATTTTTTGAACCATGGTATAAATTTTTCATCATAGAAACGATCAAACTCATGCGCCAGAAGCTCAGAGTATAAGTTTGGAAAAGCCTACCATAAAATAGTTATATATATATATATATATATATATATATATATACACACACACAAACTCAAAATATGACATTACTTCTGGACAATTCATTAAAATATATATGTGGGCTGCTCGTCATTCTTGACCAATTAAGTATCTACATATACAAGATCCACTCGGTTGACCAATGTAGTTAAATATTGAGAAGGACTTCAAATTTGGGTCAACATGACCCTCATCATTTCTTCTCACTCTTCACCTTTTGCACTGAACGTGAGGTTCAAAATAATATGATGTAAAAGTTGTAACTTCCTCCACAATATATGCATTAACAATAGAAGCCTCAACACGTGCCTTATTTTTTACTTTTTTCTTCAAATGATAGAGGAATCTAATAGTAATAAAATAAAATATATTAGAAAATAATATATACTAAAATTAGTGCACCAATGAAATATAGAAAATGAAAAGTTCATCTTTCAAATGGATACATCCATCGAAATTGAACATGACCTCCAAATTTGGCCTCATATGACAAGTGAATCAAAAGATGTTCCATAGAATTAAAAAATGATGGTGGAAATATTCTTTCTAAATTACATAAAATGATTGGAATGTCTCTCTCTAATGTCTCCATGTGTGAATGACTCAACACTATCGAATAAATATCATGAAGGAAAATGCTCAACTCCGTAATGACATTGTATATAAAATTTAGTAATATTAACTTAAAAGAAATAAGAATTAGTCTTTCTATGAATATGTGACAGTCATGACTTTTCAAACCAATCAATTTACATTCCTTCAAATTCACACATCTTCTAAGATTTGAGACATAGCTCTCAATGATTTTAACCATTCACAAATAATCCGTCTCTAATCCTTATTCAATATATAAACTACTTCTTGCTTTGATCCCCTATTATTTTCATCGACATCAAGAGGGGTCGTTTACAGATGAGACACATATCTTTTCTTGTATTCAGATTGTCTTTTATTTTTCAGTAATATCCATCACTGTATTTATCAGATTATCAAAAATATTCTTCTCAATATTCATTACATAAAGATTATGATGAATCAAATGACTTTGCCAATACGATAAATCTCAAAATATACGCTGTTTAGTCCATTTATGTGTACTTCCATAGTCATATATTATAACATTTAGTTCTTCAATAACAGATGAAAAGTTAAGGACTCTATGTCATATGTATTCACCGATTAATCTCTGGAGGTGTTCTTTCAATTCTATTTGTAGTGAATTCTTCTTGATTCCTTCTGAATTTATGAATTGTTGGTAAAAATTATCTATGACAATCAAAATAACTCACCTTTTTTTTCCATGTTTCAATCTAAATGCCTTTGATCTCTCCATACAAATTGGACATCCTAAAATCCCAGTAGTACTCCAATCCGATAACATACCATAAGCTGAAAAATTATTTACGACCCAAAGAAGCGCAACTTTCATTATAAATATCTGATTAGTATGAACATTATATGTAGAAACACCCTTATCCAATAGTTGTTTCATCTTCGTAATCAGTTGTTGGTGCAATAGGCCCCGAGTCAATGTTGACCAAACTCGAGTGGGACTCGAGTAGTGTTTAGATGTTTGACAATATGGTTTCACCATATATTAACCATATGACAAGTGAATGTTTGGGATATCCAAAGTCATATGGGGAAGATTATTTAGGGGAGATTGTTGGAGCAATTAACCTCAGAAGTCCAAGTTTGGATACTTGACAAGGAAAGTCCAAATATAAATATTTAGCAAGGGAAGTCCAAACGTGAAGTCTTGGCAGCATAAGTCCAAGTGTGTAGTCTTAGTGGCGTAAAGTCCAAGTGTACTTTGGCAATTGGAATGTCCAACATGGAGTTTGCAAGGAAAGTCCAAAAATCGTCTTGGCAAGGGAAAGACCAAGCATGGTCTTGGCATAGAAAGTCCAAGCATGGTCTTGGAAATTGGAGAGTCCAAGTCATGAGTACTTGGCAATTGAAAGTCCAAGTTTGTAGGTTTGGTAGTGTAAAGTCCAAGCATGTGGTTTTGGCAGTGTAAGTTGAAAGGGTGAGGTTTTGGCAATGTAAAGTCTAAGCATGTGGTCTTGGAAGTATAAGTTCAAATGAACCTTGGTAAAATACCCAGTTAGCATGACATAGCTAATAGAAGCACCTGAAGGCTAACGCGAAGGATGAAGAGTTACGGACTTGAGGGATCCGAGAGGCGTGAGGCTGATGGAGGTGGATAGAAGGCTTTGATCTAGGTTAAGGGTGGTCGATCAAGTATGAAGGGATCATACTTGGGTTAAATCTCATGTTTGAGATTTATCAGTCGACTAACTGAGTGTTTAACACTCGGGAGCTCAGTTGACTTGTAGCAGTCAATTGGGATTATGACTAGTCTATTGGTAAGTAGTTGACTATAGCTCATCTGCTGTGTATCCGGCGATTGATCGCCAAGTATAAAATGATCGCCTTAAGCAGTCAATTGCCATGGATGGACAGTCAACTGATGACACTATAGCAGTGCAAAGATTGTTGCATAGTCAACTACGAGGGCAACAATCGACTATTGGTAAGGGTAGTCTACTGCTGATATATTTGTTGGGCAAATTCTAGCGTTGATGGAGTCATTATGAGATAACGGATAGGCTAGCAATCGACTGGTGCTTTTTGCCAGTCGACTACTGGGCGTAAAATCAACCAACTGCAGGTTATAAAAGGAGCATCTCATGGAAGATTTTAGCTAATGTTCTTGGGCGATTTTGAAGCGAAGTGCTGGTGCATTTTAGGGTCTTCAAAGGCTTCCAAAGCAACCAAAAGAGTTCTCAAGAAAAAATTATTGTGTAAAGTTTTCTTTATTTGTATTCCATTTTTTCTTTGTAATACTTATTGTATTTTCATTATAGATCTTTGTAAGGGGTTTCTCCACCTCCGACGTGTTACCGAGAAGGAGGAAGAGTATAGTGGGTGTCGATCACTAGCTCATCGTGGAGTATGAACCGTAGGTTCCAAATCACGTAAATCTTGTGTCTTTGTGGTGTGTGCTTGTATTTGTTGTTTTACTTTACTTTATTATTTTGCTGTGTATCACTAACATATTATAGAAAAGCATAATCAAAGCAAAGCGAAAAATGTTATTAACCCCCCTTTAGCATGACACCGATTCCTCTACAATTGGTATCAGAGCACGGTTGCTCTTCTATGGACCCTTCGCCAAGAGAGCACGCAATAGAAGAAATGGAATTGACAAATAATGGATTGGGGTACGATTTCAACACTCCCATTCCCTATGAATTCTATGGATGAGAAAGCTTTGGTCAATAGAAGGCGAGGATAGAGACCTTCTTCATGATGGACATTAAAAATTGGAATGCCTTGATGGGCGACTTTAAAATTCTAAGAGGCAAGAAGGGTGGAATCCTCAAGGTTGAGAAATGGACCAAGGAACAACTCAAAGAATTCAAGACAAACCTTATGGTAATCCAAATACTAAGTAATTTAATTCCTAATGACGTCTTATCTAAATTAGGTGACTATAAGGATGCCAAGGAGTTTTGGAGTGAATTGGCAAAGTTCCATGAGAAATCCTCACCGGTTCAAATGGCTGAAGAAGAAGCTGAGGAAGAAATATCATCTTCCAAAAGACGTGAAGTATCAAAAATTGAGGGATGCTCAACTTCCCAAGAAGAAGAGGTTGAGGAGGTTAAAGAAGCTTCCATCTCTAGGATTGAGGGGGAGAAGAGATCATCCACTCCGGAGCAAAAACAAGAGGAAACATCTACCTTCGGAAGAAATAAAGAATTAGACCATCATTCTCCTACCACCAAGCTAGATAACTCAAGCAATGTTTATAAAAATAAAAATCATATAACGTGCTTTGAGTATAGAGAACAAGGTCACTACAAAGCAAGTGTCCAAAAAGAGTCAAGAAGACTCAATCGACACCCAAGGCTAAGGAAAAGATCAAGGAGGTCAGAGCCCCAATTCAAAAGAGCAAGGAGAACATTGTGTGCTTCAAGTGCCAATAAAGGGGACACTATAGAAGCCAATGCCCAAGGGGAAGACATTCCAAGAAGGACAAAGTAGGGAGCTCAAATGCAGGGGGAGCTAAGGTAAACCCTAAGGTATACTTTAATAATGCTCTTTCTTTATGTAAGGATAAAAAGCATGCTAGGGATACTTTTAATGCACTTGCTATTGTTCATGATAAAAGCATGCTAATAGTAAGCCTAAGGATCAATCCAGAAACAAATATTTTTGTCTAGGTGTTAAACATGTCAATTTACCTAAGGACAATACTAGATCAACCTTACCTAAAAACAATCTAGGGGTTAACTCCAAGAAATCTAAACACATGCCTAGGAAGAAGAATATATCAAGAAATAATGGAAATTCAAAAATTGAGATATTAAAAAAATAAACCAAGTCTTGAGGTCAAGGCTTGAAAAATTGGAGAAAACCCTTAGGAAAATTGAAAACTCAACTTTAGGATCTAATGGGCAAACCTTAGGTGTTGGAGGCAAGAATCAACTAAGGACAAGAAATGCTTGGGTCACAAGTCTAAGTCCAAGGTAGTCACGCCTGCCTACCACAATATTCCATTTGACTATGGAACTAAGTACAGGTCTAGGAAAGTCAAGGTTATAAGGGAGGCAATCCCTAAAGTTCACCTTAGGATGATCGAAGTGACTAAGGCCTCTAAAAGGCCTAAGAAAGCAACTAGCAAGGTTACAAGGGGAGTTACTCCTAAGGTTAACCTAGATAAGACTCAAATGACCATGACTTCAAAGCCTAGGAGGGTCATTAGAAAGGTATTAAGGGAGGTTATCCCTAGTGAGTACCTTGTGAATCCAATAAACTCAAATAGATTTTGGGTTCCTAGGAGCGTGATTCCATCACGCTGGATGGGTTAGAGTGTGCCAACCTTAAATGAATAGGTAATTAACCTAATTATGATAAAGGTGACACTTTAGGACATTTTCAAAGTATTGTAATACTTTGAGAATGAATTTAGATTTTAATCCTAAAATATTTTAGAATGTGCCAATAGAATTTAAGAAGTTTGAAAAGTCAATCATAATTGACACAATTAGATTTAGATTCAATGGTGTGTCATTTTGGATTTTTGAAACACTTGGAAAATTGATTTATTTTGGAAAATGGTATAATCCTAGTAAATGACAATTAGGCTTGAAATCTAGATATTCTTATACCTTTATATTTTATTTGTCATGCTTTATTTGCCTTTCCATGTCATGACATCATGTCAAATTATTATTTATAATTTCATGATAATGCTTAGGTTAATATATATCATGCTTATACTTAGGATTAGTTTTATGCCATGACATAATGCATCATTGGCACATGTTTTAATTTATATAATAATTTATTCCATGATCATATATCATGCATTTAGGATAATTAAAATGAAATTAAGGACAATGACATGATTTGAAGTCCCATGATAAGAGAATCAAATAGAGTTGCCTAGATAAAATGCATGAGACCTTAGATATGAAAGAAAAAAAAATACACATCTCACAAAAATATTAAATTGATATGTGTGTGTATTGATACACCCTAGATACATGTGAGGTGTTAGGAAAATGAGTTAAGTTCAAGGTGTATAGTTCTTGCATCTAGATAAACTCAAACTCATAATATGACATTGATGAATCATGAGGAAAGCTAATGTATAAGTCATGTACATTTAGCCCATAGACTATGGTTCAAAATAAGGTTTTGAAAATATTTTTAAATCATTTTAAAAAACCTTGATAAAGTCTATCTTTTGATAACAATCATCATTGAACAGTTTGACACAAAGTTAGACAAAAATATTAAAGTTTTCAATGGTTTTGAATTTTGTATAAATCTTGCAATTTAATGGGTATTTTTATATAAAATTATTTTCCACCCATTAAATTTCATATAAGTAATGTATGTATGAACTTTCATGATTTTTCAAGATACATATATTTACTTATGATTTAAGAAAATTTGATTTCTGAAACTATTTTCTACATATTGCAGAAACCAGTCGACTAGTGATAATACATTCGACTAGTTTTTGATTTCAGTCAGTTGCTGAAGCTGATTTTAGCTGAACAAGGTTTATTTAGCCATGTATTAGCTATTTTATGGTACCCTAACATCTCCTAACCCTAGGATATGCCTTGTAAAGCATTGGAAGGGTGAAATTATCATCGTAAATGATTAGGAGAGTTTTTAGGATAAAGTATTGAATTTTAAGGGAGGTTAAAGTTCAAGGTTGAATTTTTACCCTTATTTTTGATGTATTAAGTTTTCTATAGGCTTAGGAACTCTCCAAGGACATTGTTGGTGCAATGATCAAGGGAGAGCAAGCCTTTAGGAGTAATGTGTCCATCTTGGGATGTTGGATGCAATTTTGACTAAAGGGGGAGAAATGAGGGTTTAGGTACTTTCATTGTGGATTATCTCTCATTTAGTGATATGAAACTTACCACTAAGAAGAGTGAAGGTATCCAAGATGTTTTTGAACCGAGGGGAAGAATGTAGAATCTCTTTGGGAGATGAGGCATTGTAAATCTTGGTAGTCTTTTTGATTTATGCCAAAGGGGGAGAAGTGAGGTTTAAGTTAGGAAAACCTTCACTATGCTTTGGCATTGGAAGAATTAAGTTTAGGTTATTATTAGCCTAACTTAATGGTATTGTCAAACATCAAAAAGGGGGAGATTGTTGGTGCAATAGGCCCCGGATCAATGTCGACCAAACTTGAGTGGGACTCGAGTAGTGTTTTGATGTTTGACAATGGGGTGACAATGGGTTGACCATTGTTTGACAATATGGTTTGACAATATGTTAACCATATGACAAATGGATGTTTGGAATATCAAAAGTCATATGGGGGAGATTATTTGGGGGAGATTGTTGGATTAATCAACCTCGGAAGTCCAAGTTTGGATACTTAGCAAGGAAAGTCCAAATATAGATATTTGGCAAGGAAAGTCCAAAGGTAAAGTCTTGGAAGCATAAGTCTAAGTGTGTAGTCTTGGCAGCGTAAAGCCCAAGTAAACTTTGGCAATTGGAAAATCCAACATAGAGTTGGCAAGGAAAGTCCAAGAATCGTCTTGGCAAGGGAAAGTCCAAGCAAGGTATTGGCATGAAAAGTCCAAGCATGGTATTGACAATTGGAAAGTCCAAGCATTGGTACTTGGCAATTGAAAGTTCAAGTTTGTAGGTTTGGCAACGTAAAGTCTAATCATGTAATCTTGACAGCGCAAGTCCAAATGGAACTTGGCAAGAAAGTCTAAGGGTGAGGTTTTCACAGTGTAAAGTCCAAGCATGTGGTCTTGACAGCATAAGTCCAAATGGACCTTGGCAAAGGATCCGGTTAGCATGATATAGTCAATGGAAGCACCTGAAGGCTAACGCGAAGGAGAAGAGTCACGAACTTGAGGGATCCGAGAGACGTGAGACTGATGGAGGTGGCTAAAAAGCTTAGGTTTAGGCTAAGAGTGGTCGATCAAGTATGACGGGATCATACTTGGGTTAAACATCATGTTTGAGGTTTATCAGTCGATTGAGGATATGGACTAGTCGACTAGGGCTATGGACTAGTCGACTAGAGCTATGGACAAGTCGACTGACTGAGTGTTTAACACTCGAGAGCTTAATTGACTTGTAGCAGTCGATTGAGATTATGACCAGTAAACTGACAAGTAGTCGACTGCAGCTCGACTACTGTTGTGTGTCACTGGAAGTTGACTGTCATGTATGGGAAGTCGACTGGCCTTGAGTAGTCGACTGCTATGGATGGACAGTCGATTGATGACACTGTAGCAGTGAACAGATTGTTAGGTAGTCGATTGGTCAGTCGACTACTAGTAAGGGTAGTTGACTGCTGATGTATCTATTGGGAAGATTTCAGCATGGATGGAGTCGTTGTGAGACAACTAATAGGCTAGCAGTCGACTTGTGCCTTTTGGTAGTCGATTACTGGGTGTGAAATCAGCCAACTATTGGTCATTAAAGGAGCAACTCATGGAGGATTTCGACTAAGGTTCTGGCAATTTTGAAGCGAAGTGTTCGTGCATTTCAAGGTCTTCAAAGGCATCCAAAGAAACTAAAAGAGCTCTCAAGCAAAGATTATTGTGTAAAGTTTTCTTTTCTTGTATTGTTAGAGCAATCAACCCTTGATATGATTTTGATGTGTGTGGCAAAGGGTTTAAGTTAGGATGTGTGGATTTGATATGTGCGTTGGAGTCTTGTAGGACTTAGTAATTCACACATGGAGCCTTGGCGAGTTTTACATCTCATGACTCGGTCTTAGAGTCGGTGAAGGATGGCTTTGCGGAAGCCGTGCGCTTGGAGCATCCGAGGGACTGTCGGACGAGGAACTTGGAGTGAAGCCGGAGGAAGTAGACTTCAGGGCGAGACGCGAAGGATGGCGCTGCAGAGCCTTGCGCTTGGTGCATCCGAGGGACGTGGCCGGACGAAGATAACTTCGAAGGCGAGGGACTCCAAGGGATGAGAGTGAGCGAATGTAACCCGAGAAGGGGTAGTGCTCTTAGGTGAAACTTGGTCATTTGGCTAAGTGTCGGATGGGATTTCCCGACATCAGTTGACTACCATGTTATGGTAGTCGACTACTCTAAGTCGACTGTGAGTCAACTAGTGTTCGAGTTCGGTTCAGTAATTGACCGCGCCATGGAATGACAATGATTGCGAGACCACCGATTGATGTGCTGAAGGCATCGATCGACCGTGGCAAGGGTTTCGGGCACAGAAGCGAGTCGAGCTCGCGAGCACTCGACTGATAGGTCCATCAGTCGACTGATGGTAAGATCAGTCGACTGATGATGGTGCCGTTGGATGCAATCCAACGTGGAAAGCAGTCGTTATTAGGCAACGGCTACGGGACCAGTCGACTGATAGGGACATCAGTCGATTGCTCCTGTGTCAACGGGAAGAAACCCTCTTCCTCTATAAAGAGGAAGGGTGTGGGGCTTTGGGAACCTAATGTTCATGCTCTAAAGTCTCCCAAAGTGCCCTAAAGCTTTTCCATCCTCTTACTTGGTTTTATTTACATCATATTTGTAAGAGGAGTGAATTCTTGTAAAGAGGTTACCTCCACCTAGCTTGGTGCAAAGGAGAGAATAGTGGAAGCTTGCGGAGTGATTCATCGTAGACGAATCGGACCGTGGATTAGCGGCGTAGCCGTGAACCATGTTACATCCTTTGTTAGCATTTGTATTCTTGTTATTGCTTTGTCTTTATTGTTTATACTTTCTGCTTGCGCTAACGAATTTGTAGACGAGCAATCGACGAGAAAATTCCACCGTCTACATATTAGGCTATTCACCCCCCTCTAGCCGACCAACACAACCACATCGATCCCCTACAAGTGGTATCAGAGCCAAGGAAGCTTGTCAACGGACTAACCGTCGCTACAAGCACAATCAAGGATGGCCGGCTCGAACATTCATCCGTCGAAGTTTGAAGGAGAATTCTCTTGGTGGAAAAAGAGAATGGAGGTATTTTTCGAAACCGATTTCGAAATTCTTTTAATTATGGAAAACAGTTTCGAAATGCCTAGGGATGAAGAAGGAAAGCCATTGGAAAAATTAAGGTGGAGCAAGAGGCAAAGGGAAGAGTACTTGGCAAACTTAAAAGCCAAACATCACCTCTATAATGTACTCCCCCAACAAGAAGTAAACCGGATTGGGGAATGCTCTAGTGCCAAGGAGATGTGAGAGAAGCTAGTAGAGCTTCATGAAGGTACCTCGGAGGCCAAGCTTACAAGGAGAGACCTTCTCCGCTCCCAACTATCAAACATCAAATTAGAAAAGAGAGAAAAGGTAACATCATTACATTCTAGGTTTAAAGAAATCTTAATTGGACTAACAAGTGTAGGAGAAAGACTTTCGAACCGGGATATGCTCATGAAAGCAATCAATGCTTTTCCCCGGTCATCGAAATGGAGCTCAATGGTGGACTCCTTCTACATGTCCAAGAATTTAGAAGTGAGCACCTTGGAGGAGTTCTTCTCAACCATGGAGCTCCACGAAACAAGGCTCGAAGGAGTAGTAGAAGAGCCAAGATTTCAATCTTCAAAAGGAGTAGCCTTGATGGCCAACAAAGGGAAGAAGAAGATGGAGACTCCCTCCTCCTCCGATGAAGCATCCTCCTTCTCCTCCATGGATAGCACGGAAGAAGCCTACATGGTAAGGAAGGTAAGGCGTGCTTTGAAAATTTTTAAATTTAATAAATCTAATGATAGGAGGAGAAGACCAAGGGGGAAGGTGATTTGCTATAATTGCCAAGGAGAGGGACATATAAGGGATAGTTGTCCCCTCTTGAACAAGAGCAAAGAGGAGAAGAGAAAGAAGGAAGAAAAGAAGAAGAAAAAGGGGAGCAAGAAGAAGGAAGAAGAGAAGAAAGCCAAAGAAAAGGGAAAGGCAAAGGCACTAAAAGCAAGGACTTGGGATGACCCTTCTTCCTCATCATCATCATCATCCGAGGAAGAAAATGCCTTTGTCACAAATTTGGCATTAATGGCTTTTGACGACTTAGACTCCTCCTCCTCCGAACATGAAGAAGCAAACTCAAGTGAGGAGAGCTTGAGTGAAGGGGGAGCTTCTTCTACATCCTCATCATCGGAAGAGGATTTGGTAAGTGAGGTAACAAATCTTTCCCCCAAGAAAGTTATGTCAATTATTTCTAGCCTCACTAAGGACTTGTTTAGGGTAAAAAAAAAGAACAAATGCATGCTAGATCAAATTAAGGACTTAGAAGAAAAACTAGAAAAAGCATGCTTAAATGTTAATGAAAATATTTCCTCTAGTCTTAATGATGCATGCTCACATGAATATATGCCCTTTGATGTCAATGATGCATGCATTGAAAAAAATAGGGCCTTAAGGGAAAAGGTAGACCACTTGACCAAAGCTCTAGAAAAATTCACAATTGGCTCCAATACCCTTAACATGATAATTGGGAGCCAAAGAGCAAGCTTCAATAAGAAAGGCCTAGGATATAAAGAGAATAAAAATGAAAAGGCCTATAAATGTTTGATTGCTAGGGGTCAAGATAAAAAGAAGACAATTGCTAGAAAATGGATCCATAAGGAATTTTTAGTGAACCCCATAGGCAAGAATTTGTATTGGGTTCTAAAATCCATCCTTAAGGGTTAGGAAAACCCTAGGATAGTCAACCATATGGAATTTATCTATATCATATTTTGGTTGACTTAGGATGGCGGGACAAATTTTTAAAATAGTATTGGGTGATGATAATGTGCCCATAAATTGATAATAATGCTTAAATCATGATGATTAATGTAATTGTTATACATGTTTGCAATCATGATTTATGACCTTGATATTTGGCACATAATCATGGGAATAGTTTTTAAATCATGCTTTGGGTGATACTTTATTTATTATCATGATGTAATACCTAATGCATGATCACAAATTGATGAATAAATTTGTTTCATGGTCATAATATGAAATTCATCCATATATGTTTTTATGATCATGTGGAATGATAGGATGATACTTAACCATGTATAGAATTTCATGAAATTAAATGGTTAAGTATATACAAATACCTTTAGGATACATCTCACACTTACCATAGACTACCTTGATTGAAAACTTAGCATGAGTGAGATGTTAGGATGATACAAATGTCCACTAATACCTATGACATTTAAATGATCATTTAAGGTATCAAAATAGCAATAACAGATCAATCATGGGGAAGACTTATGTTTAATTCATAGACATATTGCCCAAAGATCATGGTTGGATATTTAATATGTTTTCAAAACAATTTCTTACTTTAAAATCTGTGTGTTCATGTTTTGAAATAATTTAAAGCAAAACTAGGTGTTAAACTTGATACTAACTTGATCAAAAACCTAGTTACTTTTGAAACTTTTGGATTTTTAGAAAATACTTGAAAATATAATGATTTTTCATGGACAACTATTTTTCATTGATAAATATACTTACGAGAAATATGTTCTCCAAATTTCATAATTTTTTGAATTTTATAGATTTTCTAATGCATTTCTGAAATCCACCTTGAAAATCTGAAAAACTCAAAATTAGTGTGCCAGTCGACTGATTGTCTGATAACATGCCCAATAACCTTTCGTATCCAATTTTAAGGCATGTTTTGGGTTTTGTTTCCCTCTAAACTTGATATCATGCTTAGATAAACTTTGTTTAATATTTTTGATGGTGTCAAAGGGGGAGAAATATATTTGTTTAAGTAAGGGGGAATTACATTTAGGGGGAGTTTCATGTATTAAGGGGGAGAGTTGCTAATCATGTTATTTACATGCTTTCTTACCTTAATATTTTTATCAAATGTTTTACCTAACTTAAACGGATTGCCACACATCAAAAAAGGGAAGATTGTTAGAGCAATCAACCCTTGATATGGTTTTAATGTGTGTGGAAAAGGGTTTAAGTTAGGATGTGTGGATTTGATATGTGCGTTGAAGTCTTGCAAGACTTAGTAATTCACACATAGAGCCTTGGCGAGTTTCACATCTCATGACTCGGTCTTAGAGTCGGTGAAGGATGGCTTTGCGAAAGCCGTGCGCTTGGAGCATCCGAGGGACCGCCGGACGAGGAGCTTGGAGTGAAGCCGGAGGAAGTAGACTTCAGGGCGAGACGCGAAGGATGGCGCTGCAGAGCTGTGCACTTGGCGCATCCGAGGGACGTGGCCGGACGAAGATAACTTCGAAGGAGAGGGACTCCAAGGGATGAGAATGAGTGAATGTAACCCAGGAAGGGGTAGTGCTCTTAGGTGAAACTTGGCCATTTGGCTAAGTGTCGGATGGGATTTCCCGACATCAGTTGACTACCATGTTATGGTAGTCGACTACTCTAAGTTGACTGTGACTCGACTAGTGTTCGAAGTCCGTTCATGCCCACGATCATTATGGAATAACAATCATTGCGAGACCACCGATCAACCGATGAAGGCATCACCGATCGGTAGTCAGGGTTTCGGGCACGAGCGAGTCACCGCGAGCACTTGGATCGATAGGTCCATCGATCGATGGTAAGATCAGTCGATTGATGATGGTGCCGTTGGATGGAATCCAACGTGGAAAGCAGCCGTTATTAGGCAATGACTACGGGACCAGTCGACTGATAGGGACATCAGTCGACTGCTCCTGTGTCAACGGGAAGAAACCCTCTTCCTTTATAAAGAGGAAGGGTGTGGGGCTTTGGGAACCTAATGTTCATGCTCTAAAGTCTCCCAAAGTGCCCTAAAGCTTTTCCATCCTCTTACTTGGTTTTATTTACATCATATTTGTAAGAGGAGTGAATTCTTGTAAAGAGGTTACCTCCACCTAGCTTGGTGCAAAGGAGAGAATAGTGGAAGCTTGCGGAGTGATTCACCGTGGACGAATCGGACCGTGGATTAGCGGCGTAACCGTGAACCACATTACATCCTTTGTTAGCGTTTGTATTCTTGTTATTGCTTTGTCTTTATTGTTTATACTTTTCGCTTGCGCTAACGAATTTGTAGACGAGCAATCAACGAGAAAATTCCACCGTCTATGTATTAGGCTATTCACCCCCTCTAGCCGGCCAACACAACCACATCGATCCCCTACATGTATTTCATTTCTTATTTGTAATACTTGTTGTATTTTCATTGTAGCTCTTTGTAAGGGGTTTCTTCACCTCCGGTGTGTTGCCGAGAAGGAGGAAGAGTATAGTGGGTGTAGATCACTAGCTCGTCGTGGAGTAGGAACCGTAGGTTTCGAATGTTGGATCGAGAAGCGTCGCTAGAGGGGGGGGGTGAATAGCGATCGTAAATCTTTTCTTTTTCGTTCGTTCAATACGCAAAGTAAGCACAGCGGAAAATAAATGAACACGTTTATTTTACTTGGTTCACAACCCAGCGGTTGCTACTCCAAGGCCCTATCGGTCCTAGACCGCGTACGGAGGGCAAAGCACTAAAACGTCTCCTCCTCGTTGGAAGTAGGAGACAACGATTACAAAAACCGAATATACGAGGATGAGGCAACAAGCCTACCTCACCTCGTTATGAAGATAAAAATACAAAATATAATATCAAAAATATTACTTGAATCTGCTGCCGACGAAGAAGATCAAAACTTGGCGTCGCGTCGGCGTTATGACGGTGTTGAAGCGTTGGCGTTGTAGGAGCACTTGATGAATAATTGATGTGATTTGGAGATGAATCCTCCCCTCCTTTTATAGACTTTAGCCTCTGAATTTGTCTCCTATTTCTTTGGAACGGATCATGGATTTTTCCAAATTTTATCGCGAAGTGGCGCGTCAACGTTATCCGCTTTTGACCTAGCGCAAAGGTCGTCGCCATCGATCGTGATGCCTCATCATCGATCGATGATACGATCGATGATGCATCTCATCGATCGTGATAACGATCGCCGCCAATGTCCAGGATCATTGCCGGCTGGCCACTTCCTGCATAAGAGATTAGCTCGGAAAATGATAAATCACGACGGTTTCTAACCGTCCGATCTCGACCTAGACCTTCCACAGGAAGTCTTAGTCGAATCGTCGCCTACGGTCGTCCCCGTAAAGAGGACACGACCTTACAATCTCTCACTCACACGAGCTTACCTCGATAGTAGCTCTTGCTTCCGGCCTTCCACTCGATTCCTTCGGCTCCCTCCGAATTCACTCAAGTGTCGCCCGACCACCACGGCTTCCTCCGGGTGTCGCTAGCCTTCAGCTCCAGCTTTAGTACTTTTCTGCACACTTGATTTAGCTCGTGAGATAACAATATAAACTTAACTTTGTGTCTTTGCCATAATCAAAACACAGGTTCGATTATCTAGTGCCCCTGCACCAACATCGAACCACGTAAATCTTGTGTCTTGTGGTGGGTGCTTGTATTTGTTATTTTTACTTTACTTTATTATTCCGCTGCGTTTCACTAACGTATTGTAAATGAGCACGATTAAAGCGAAGTAAAAGATGTTATTCACCCCCTTTCTACCGTGACATCGATTCCTCTACATCAGTGATTGCATGTAAACATCTATTAACTTCTTCGGATTTTACGGGATAGGAACAATCAATGTTAAAAACATATACGGTGTTTTCATGCACATATTGGGTGAAAGATTATATGGAGTTAAGATAACTGGCCAACAAGAATAAGTTCTTCATGATTTGCCAAATGGAGCAAATCCATCAGCACAAAGACCTAACCTAATATTTCGAGTCTCATTCGCAAACTCAAGATATGTTCTATCAAAAATTTTCTATGCCTCTGCATCTGATAGATGACATATTAGTCCTTCCTCTGTTTCATGATTTACATGTCAGGTCATGTGTTCAGTAGTGACCTTTGATGCATAAAGCCTCTGCCATCTATGAGTTAATGGCAAATAGAACATTTGTTTATATGATTTATGTCGCTTATTACAACCTAATCTCATGGTACTCTTGTACCTACATTGATTACAGAATTTATAAATCTCTGCATCTATATTATCTCCCCAATATAGCATACAACCATCTCTGCAAATATCAATTCTTTCCACCAGAAGATCTAATTCTTTCACAAGTTTTTTTTTCATACTGTAAAAATCATTGAGTATTATGTGATCACGTGACAATACTTCTCCAATAACTTGAACAGAATTATTAAAACAATCTTCAGATACATTATACTAAGATTTAATATTCAACAGTCTTGCGGTTAGAGATAATTTAGTGTGACTATCACACTCAGACCATATATGTTCATCTATAGCTCTCAACACTTCTTGAAATTGGAGATATGATTCATTATTTACATTTTCATTAACACCTATTACTTCTACATCATCCAATGGTGATGAATAACTGGTATACATTTGTTCAAATATTTGAAAAAAACTAGAACTTGCAGCTCTCGGTCCGACAATCAAATTATGACCCACTACATCAACTATTATCCTCTAATATGGATTGAATTGATCATAATATTTTTGATCCCCACTAACTGACATTTGTATATTTTTTCTAACATCTTCATCAGATATGAACGGTTCACCATGACATTTCCAATTATAATAATCTGGAGTAAAACTAAATCTACAAAGATGTTCTCAAACTTTATTACATTGAAAAAATTTACCATTAAAACACTTTTTGTATGGACACTGGCTCACCTTTCATTTAGTGATAAGGGTTTTATCACTAAGGAGAATGAAGGCATCCAAGATGAATTTGGATAAAGGAAGAGAATGGAGGATCTCATTGGAAGATGAGAGACTTTTTGATGTATGTCAAAGGGGGAGAAATGAAGGAGGTTTATAGGATAGCCTAACTTAAAGGTATTGTCAAACAACAAAAAGGAAGAGATTGTTGGTGCAATCGGGCTTAGGTTAATATTGACCAAGTTCGAGTAGGACTCGAGTAGTGTTTTGACGTTTGACAATACACTTGATAATATGAATGATTATATGACTAATGAATGGTTTAGAACATCCAAGGTCATATGAGGGGGATTATTAGGAGGAGATTGCTAGAGCAATCAACCTCGTATCAAGGTTTACCAAGCTCGAGTAAGACTCAAGGGAAAGTCCAAGTATGGAAACTTGGCAATAGAGAAGTCCAAGAATAGATACTTGGCAAGGAGATGTCCAAGTTTAGAGACTTGGCAAGGGAAGTCCAAGTATGGATATTTGGTAATGGAGAAGTCCAAGAATGGATTCTTAGCAAGGGAAGTCCAAGTTTGAAACTTGACAAGGGGAAGTCCTAGTATGGATACTTGGCAATGGAAAAGTCTAAGGGTGCGTTTGGTTGGGAGTTTTTGTTGATAACTTTATTAGGTTATCAACAAAAATCTTGTTTGGTTTAGGTTATAAACAATTACCTGGTAATTATTCATTACCTGGTTATGAACAAAAACCTTTTTAGGGGGAATCGGAAAACCTTGGAGAACCAAGGTTTTTGTTGATTCCCGAGGTTAAGGAAACTTTTTTCCAATATTACCCCTAGCAATATATTAAATGTCAATTTGTCAAAACTCAATCGATCGATTTGTCGTGATCGCCGCCAAATCACGCCGCCGCGCCTGCCGCTTCGTCGTTAACGCCGCGCCGCCACCGCTCGCGCCGGCCGCCGCCGCGCCGCCCGTCGCCGGCCGCCGCCGCCGCCCGTCGCCGGCCGCCGCCGCCGCCGTCGCCGCCGCCGCCGCCGCCCGTCGCCGGCCGCCGCCGCCGCCGCCCGTCGCCGCCGGCCAGCCGTTGCCGTCGTCATCCGTCGTCGCTGTCGCCGCCCATCAGCCGTGCCGCCGCCGTATGTCGCCGCCATATTGTCGCGGCCGTCAGCGCTAAATCCGTAAATCACGGTAATTTAGTAAAATATTAAACTAAGTTATATATTAAAACCTCCAACCAAACAAGGTTTTTATCTAAGGTTATATTTTATTCCAAGGTTATGTTTTATTCTCTGGTAATCACATAACCAAGGTTATGTATGATTACTTGAACCAAACGCACCCTAAGAGTGTAGTCTTGGTCATGTAAGTCCAAGTGTGTAGTCTTGGCGGTGAAAGTCCAAGTATGGATACTTATCAAAGGAAAGTCCAAGGGTGTAATCTTGGTCGTGTAAGTCCAAGTGTGTAGTCTTAGCAGCGTAAGTCCCGAAGGCACGACCTCTTGGCAAAGGTAGAGTCATTAGCATGACAAAGTTGATGGAAGCACTTGAAGGCTAGCGCAAGAGTGAGGAGTCATGGACTCAAACCAAAGGTGTTAGACTGATGAAAGTGGCTTAAATGCTTATGTCTAGGCTAAGGGTACCCGGTAGCATGACAAAGTTGATGGAAGCACTTAAAGGTTAGAATAAAGGGTGAAGGAGTCGTGGAGGACTCGGATGAACTTTGAGGGTGCGAGGCTGATGGAAGTGGCTTGAAGGCTTAAGTCTAGGTTAAGGGTAAGTGTCAAGTATGAGGGGGATCATATTTGGGTGTTAAACCTTAGTTTTGAGGTTTACCCGTCGACTGGGACTTGGTCCAGTTGACTAGTGAGCTAAAATAATTGGGCAGATTATTTGGCAGTTGACTAGGGTTATGGACTAGTCGACTGGTCGAGTGCTCGGCACTTGGAGGGCTTAGAAGACTCAAGCAGTCAACTAGGGTTATGACCTAATCGACTGCTTGAGTAGTCGAATGTGGCTCGACTGCTGACTAGTGCTCTACAGTCGACTGGTGGCTTGCACCAGTCAACTGGACACTGCAGTTGACTGATAAGATTGAGTAGTCGACTGGCCTTAAGTGGATAGAGCATAGAATGTTTTTGAGTTGACTGTTGGCTCATAGCAGTCGACTGTTGGCTCATAGCAGTCGACTGATGGCTATGGCAGTCGACTAATGACTATAAACAGTCGACTGATGACTATGAACAATCGACTAATCGACTATTTTTGATGTAGATTAGTCCGTTGTGAGACAACGATCAAACAAGTAGTAAACGATGGGTAAAGACAATTGACTGGACGACGGAAAATCAGCCCGAGTGGAGTTATAAAAAGTGAACTTCGGTGGAGAAGGAAGCTGTTTCTTGGAGTTCTTGAAGGGGATTTATTGTTGCATTCCAAACTTTCAAAGTCATTCCAAAGCAACCAAAAGCAAAACAATCAAAAGCTCTTCTCTATAAAATGTTCCTTGCATTTGTATTTCATTTTTATTTGTATTTAGTTGTGTTCTTCTTGTAAACTCCATTGCAAGAGATTTCTCTACCTTCGGATTGTTTCAGAGAAGGAGAATATTTAGTGGTGGTGTGAATTACTAGAGCTCACTCTAGAGCTCGGTCGTGGAGTAGGGACTAGAATTCTGAACTATGTAAAAATCCTTGTGTTGTATTTTGTGTTTCATTTGTGTTTATATTTGTATTTCCACTGTGCACTAATATTTGTAGACAAGCAAGACACGAAATCGAGAGTTAGAATCGAAGAATCGCTATTTATCCCCCTCCCCCCTAGCGTGGTCACAAGATCCTCAACAATTATGAACTTCTATACTTGCATTATTAGACCAAAGACTATGGAGTAGTCACTACAAGAATAATTGTCTTTAAAGAGACTCATAAATGGATGAAAAATGCCTTATAAAATGATGTCATCTTAAACCCTCCTCACATTTCTAATACTTTATAATATCATTATACAAAATCAATGTTAACATCAAAAGTGTCTCAATTTATAGATTATAATGACACTTATAAAAAAAAATAAATCATATTTTAAGTACATTTATGCATGCCTTATTATCATCATAATAAGGACAAAACTAAAATGTCACCTAAACTTATTTATTTTGACATTTATAAATGCCTTATATTTTTTTCATAAGGATAATAAAAATTATTAGTAAAGATAATTTATAAGATCATTTTAAAATATCACCTTAACTAATCTATAATGACATTAATAAATCTCATTATAATAATTTATAAAGACATTAAAAATGATCATTCATATTTATTTAGAATATATAACCTAAATTCAATATTTACACATCATCACAATTCATCCACCATTTAGAATAAAAAAATATAAAATATAATTTAAAGTGATATTAGAAAATATAATTTCATCTAACAATCATTTGGGTCAAAGTTATAAATACAATACTATTAATGAGTATTTTACATTCAAAACTAACTATACATAGTGGCGAATCTAGATTAAAATTTGAACGGGTGCTCAATGAAATTCGACGGCGACTGACAGAGGTACGGGGCAAATGGTCGACGACCAGTAGGAGAGGACTACCTTTAGCTCCTGGAGAAAGGGGGTGCTTCCGCACACCCTCACCGCCCCCCCTCAAAATATTAAGTTTTAGAACTAATAAAGTCTTGTAAAATAAAAGCTCAATTAGGCAAACTCTCTTATAATATTGATTCACAAAATTTCATGTACATGTCACCTGCAAATGCAATGGATATATTTGAATTAGTGAAATAAAATAATAAACACACAAAGTTAATAGAAATAATGATAAAGATTGGATATCATACCAAGTAAGAACATGTAAGGTACCATTCCATATGCACCTAATAGTAATCTTCATTTACTGTTAACTGCAAATATATTTCATATTTATTTAAAATTATAATAACATAATAAATATACAAAATTAATAATATTTCAATGAAAGGTTAAAATTACACTAGATGATAAGGCCAAAGTATCATTCCTCCAAGTGTATCCTTAAACATCTACAACTGTCACGCCCCGAGAGTATGCCGTGTCGAAAAGCAAACGGACGGCATCTCCCCTGTACGTGGCAACATATCGGGTTAATACAAGGCCCGTAGGCCCACAACAATAATATGATATACGCAGATATCAACATATCAAAACACACTAAACACAGCGGAAACATACAACAGATAAAACAATATACAATGACTCAACTGTGCACTCCGGAGTGACTTGACACGACAAGAATCATAATAGAAATCAAATCGAAGACCAAATATATACAACACATCCGTATATCGCAAATACGGAAACAATACAGGCTAAAACCCAAAACAACAATATGGAATACACCAATCCACAAGAATACAACAACGCATAAATACACCTTCATCCATTCGTCCGGTGCGAGATGGGATCAGCTGGCAGAGCTCCGAACGTCCAAGGAATCTTCTACCTGTTATCTGGGCGACAGGAAGCCCAGGGTCCAGGGGTGGTGAGTATAAACTCAGGGGTAATATATAGAAAGTGCATGAACAACATATAAGGATAGATCTACAAGTATACATGTGAAGATCTACAGGTATACAACATGAGTCCAATAGACATACAGTCATATCCCAATTTAATAACAAGTAACTACAGTAAAGTCATACTCAAGGTATATACTAAAGCGATCAACGAACATAAAGTAATGTACCAGCGTACTGATGCCGCAACACCATAAGCTATATCATCACAGGCGACTACAATAACATAACCATATAACATACTAAGTCAATCCCATACCGACTAATACGCCAACATACGAATAAGATATGATCACCTGTAATAACAACCCAGTCCATACCACACTATGACATGACACTAATCAAATGCATACATCGGTCTGGACCAACACATATATCATGCTCAACACATAACAGTATATAAAATGCAAATGACATGTATCATGATGAACAAACATGTGCAACAATCATAGCTCAATCAAATGCAGCATCTCACAGGCATATGTAAAACATATATCAAATACATGCATACATATATATCAGCAATGCATATGCATGGTCATGTCTGCGTACTAACTCGCTACCACGACCCGGTGTGGCCTAGGTGGCCGCGACATGGCGACTATCCCGACTCGGCCGCCACCACTCTCGGTGGCCGAGTTGGGTAGTATGAAGCGATGCTAGCCCGCTATAGAGCTATATGCTACCCACACGCGGGGGTCCTCGCTAGCCGCTCCGTCCCTACCCATGAGTAGGCAGACGCACGCACCGGGACAAGCGCACATCACACGACCACCGTCGATAGTGGGTGAGTCGCTAACTACCACTCCGCGCGGTGGTCAAGTCGCATCTCGGCTACCACCATCCATAGTGGCCGAGAAGCGGCACATAACAATGCTCGCCCTCAACCTGTGACCACTACCCGAGTGGCGGGAGGCGGGATGGTGACGACACGTCTCCACCATAAGGGAGACTCAGTCAACAGCATGCATGTAGTGTAATGATGCATAGATCCATACATGTATCCTCGCCACACTCCCTATCCCACGGGGAGGCCTGGTCAACAAAAGTCAACTATGCGAGGACTACAATCCACAAGACTCTCTCTATCGCACAAAGAGTCATACTCATCTGACAGTCAACCCCACTAAGACCTCTAGTCCATAACGATATACAATCGACCGTCCGTATAACCATACACAGGCACACAATCCATAATGGATATACCATCACGCTAAGACCTCCAGTCCATGGTCACATACTGACAACCATACACTTATCTATACACAGACAACTAGATCCATCATAAATGCACTACCAATACAGATATGATATAACCATTGACTCCATAATCCAAACCATCACCTAACCCTAGTGATGTAATACAGTAACCCAATCTGAAATCTCAAAGATAACCCTAACCCTATGTACTTACTGAACATCTATCAGTTAATACATAATAGGGTTTATAGTTCCTATCCATGCTAGATAATCAATGAGTAATAGAGTATATATCTCAAAGGTCAAGGCAGTACAAGCATGTGATGAATTAAGAGTGGATCTAAGGTAAACAAGAATAACATATATCCAATATCATGCACTGGAATTGATCAAAACTACCGGACCAGGTAGATATTACCCACCTGATACATAATCCGTGCTATCCATCTCCATGTTCATGTATCCATCACCATCAACGTCCTGTAACAATAGGATACAATTAAGTATTATCACATATCTAATGATCGAATCAACTCCCACATCAACCATATATCTTGATCCATTAATCGAACAATCTAATACTACAGGATGAATGAATTCATATTAACCAATCAGTCTACAATATTAACTATAAATATACCAATCGGACATACCTTGCTTTTCCAAATTAGATCCACAAGGAAATCTCTGCTCAACTTCATCAATTGTCAATTCAACAGTGAGCTCTCAAACCCACAGCTCATCTACACAATAGAACACACCTCAGCAACACCATCCAATCCACATCAAAACTCATCTCGTATACTGATTCACTTTTCCACTACGAATCTTATACTGCCAATACAAATCCAGCATTCCTTAGCTCCACCTCGATCACACATACAAGGAAACCGAATCAAAAATCCTAGCTGCTGGTCGGAATGTCCTCCACCTGCTTGCAACGTAGCTCACACCAATTCCCCTTCCAATATACTCTCCTAGCTACTTAAAGAAGCGACGTGAGCGGTAGCTATCTGACCGACGGTGGCGTTTTGGGGCCGGAGAAAGGAAGAAATCTGGAGAGGCATCCACGCATCCAATTTGCCTGCGATCGGCGGAGAAGGAAGAACGCGTAAAAGAAAAATCGGAGATAGAGAAATAGGGATCTGGTAGCGATGAAGTGGCAACGACGAGCAGCTCCGACAAAGTCGACGATGGACTGAGCAGAGGCGGCGGCGATCGAGCGACTGCTCAAATAGCGATCTCCGACGACGGAGAAGGCGGCGATCGAGAAAAAGGCCTCGCGGCGGAGAAAGAATCGGCGACGCCGAATCGGCGGGCATCGGCGGTATGGCTATCGATATCTCGGACGAAGTGGTGGAAGGAGAGAGCGACGCTGAGCTGAGAAAACCTCATGCAGGAGCTCGACACTGGAGAGAAGAAGAGGTGCCACCGTCGAGATCGAGAGGGAGCCGTCGGCGATGGTGAGGAAGAAGAGATGCGATCGGGAAATCGGGAAATAGGAAAACGGGATTGGGGATTTGATTAAAAGCCAAAACTATTTATATATGTAATTAAACCTTAGGTTTAATTAATTAAATCCCAATCAATCCCATTAATCCAATGATTCCAAATAAATTTTCAAGCCCAATCATTTGGCCCAATTGGCTCAGCCCAACAAGCTAATCAACCCAATTAGCCCACTAATTAAGCCCAATTAATCCCCTAATTAATCCCAATTAATTAAAGGGTTTAATCCATATATAATTTTTTTTTTTTTTTTTTCGTATTTTACATTCTCCCCCACTTATAAAAATTTGGTCCCCAAATTTCCGACTTATATACTTGTACGAGATGTCACAATAACCATCTCAAGTATCCGGAGCAAAGTCACACTTCAAGTGACCAAGTGGAGTACTGAGCTCGAATATTATATTTCCAGCTCTTATATACTCTCTCAACACATCGCCCACCTATCAAAGATACATAATTGTACCAGAGTGGAGCTCTATACTCGTAATCGGTGGGAGACTTTGCCAGAATCGTAAAGTGAATCATGAATCACTATTAGAAATGATATTCAAGGATACTCCATGGATATAATTCCATCAAGCGATCCAACGAAATCCATCTTACGACTCGGAAGAAAATGAGCAGACCTAGCTAATCGATCAACGATTATCCAAATCCGATCAAGTCCTTTCCGAATTCTAGATAATCTCCCAACACAATCTAACGTACTAGGCTCCCACTTCATCACGGTACGTAATCCTACCGATCACAATATTTCACCTTTGCTTGTTGGCACTACCCAACATCAACCTATGGAATCAATCGTGTCTCATATATCGTTCCACCAACCGGAACGTCTCAATACTCACTATTTTCGGATACACTCCGAATAAATCATCACTCTCGAATGAAGAGTCTCCTGAAACAACTCTTCCTAAATCGAAATACAACTCTGTAACCCACTATTCTCCTCGGAAACGGAGAATTACTTTCTCACAAGAGAAACCAATCTACTATTCCAAAATTCATTATATCACCCAGAACTGAAAGTAACTGGAAGACTATAATGACTAATCTCGCTAGTTTCTCAACCAACATACACATAATATACGTCTCATTCAACTGCATCAGGATCGCTCCTAATCTTTGACATGATGCATCTACGTACAATACCCTTCCATCCATATCGAACAGATTAACTAACACTGACCCAAAAGTCAATCACCTTCTAGGCCTTGAAACCTAGCTTCCCAACTTCCGACCAGGTGATTTCCATCACCTTCTTGGTCCAACAAATCAGCGGTATAGTATCGCTAGAACATCCTATCCTCATCTATAGTAAATACCAAATCAATCTAGGGAAACCATAACTTCCCTCAAGATCATGAATATATCCTCCACAGATATGATGACAATCGATCTCAAATACTCCAAGAGTACTTGATTCCTCAAATCCATGAATGACTAAATCGTCGATAAGTCTAACAACATTATCAATCAGCTCTATACACCTGCATCCTTTTACTTTATGCTAACGATAGCTCAACCATCACACCGACAATGATAATTGTATGACACTAAGTCACTACAATATCAAACCTCTAGTCGTAGGCCAACCCTAGGATATACACAGGTGTCATTTAGCTGATCTAACAGATCCTCTATCCATAACGAAGGATACTCATTCTCAACTATTGCGTTCAAATCATCGATAATCGATGCATAACCTCAAAGGTCTGTCTCTCTTTTAACAAGAGTTACGAGTCTTCTCAAGAAGAAACACTAGGAAAGATAAATCTCCCATGGTGTTTAGCAACATCGTTACCCATAAAATCATCTCCCGGTATGAGGTCCCCAATATCAGGACTATTCCCGAAATCACCTCAATCGCATATTCCACTTGCTCATGCAGTGGCAAGCTCGAGAGTTCATCCGTAACTACATCCGCATACTCTCGGATTATACGTACATCCGAGAGTCCTAGTATACCAACGCTCCAACAATCCAACTATCCGTAAGGATATGTCTATAGTGGAGGTATGTCTAGCAAAGGCTAAGGGTATCCCTTGACTTCTTGATTGTTGATCAACATCTCACCTGACGGTAGAGAAAATTACCAACGCACAAGTCAATAGAAACCCTTCGAACCCTATCCAAGAATGTTCTAGACAAAGATACCTGTAAACTACCAGTATCTCTCGATATATCCGCAAATAGGATAACCTAAAGTAATACCCCGAAGGACCGATCCTTCGGTCTTCTATACTTCTTCTCGAGTAATCATGTAAACTTGTCTGACATACATTGCGGGCCAATTTGAGCTCATGTAGGTTCAAAGATCATCATGGAGGAACCAAATCAATCACGAATCGAGATACAAACTGAAACAACCGCAATGGAGATGGTAAACACTATTGTACTAGCAAAAGATACACATCCGGCTGTAAAATACTGAAGAACTGCCAACATCGTAGCACGATCCAACTCTGTGAAAGGTATAGCTGCAACTGGGGAATACTGTGTAGATACGACCATCATCGTAAATCTCTCCTTTGTATAAGGCATAACCACGTCTGGGAAGGTAACAGTTGTCGTCTGGGAAGGTAACAATTGTTGTCTGAACGTCTGAGTCTTCTAAGATGTCTTCGGCTGATACTGCTGAGTAACTTACTTCTTCCGGATGAAAGTATCAAAGAGCTTCAACTATATCTGAGGGTGTAGATCGCTGCTGATGTGATAATCCATTCTTCTGTAATGATCTCAACTTTCGAGGTTGTGGATCGTCCGCTCGAAAGTATCATCCATAGTCTTCAACTGAGTCTTCAAAGTACTTATTCTCCTCGTAAATACCGGCTGCTGATAGTAGAAACAGATACAATAGTCCATCGGATAATCTGACTCTGTGTCTCGTCGTAACCCGCACTGCAGACACATAATCTCCCTTCGGAGTCTTTCCTCTGAGTTCGCTGATAAACATGAGAAGCTGCTGACAATCTGCAAACGATCTTCTATGATCGGAAAACTCTCCAATAGTCACTCGTGACTCATTACTTTAATCTTGCTCCTTTTACCCAACATCCGGAGACTTCTGATTCCAATAATTTGACTTGCAATATATGCTTATCAAATCTTTAACTCTTAAAACACTTGCTACGGAGTCATTCCTATACACATGACTCAGTCTAAGGACTTCCGGTAGGATCTAGTAGGAGATCCAAACATCCTGATCAAGATGTCAACCGATAATCTGTGGGTGGCTAAAACCAACCCAATCACATTCTTGGGCTATTAAATGGTCGTAACTTTCGCAAGTCTAACGACTCTGCATGGTACTTCCATTACCAACGATCACTCGACCTAAAGCCCAAGAATTCCTTGACAATGAGTCAAAGAAAATGATGTGGGAAAATACTCTCTCACAACATCACTGCACTGTGACTAAGTGATACATTATTTCCCGTAGGTTACTTTCTATCTCTTCCACCAAGTACCGGCAAAAATCCGGATAATGGTATTACACTAACACTACTATCTTCGTATAACCCGAGTCAAGTACTCCTAAATGTTATACAACCTAGAATAACCAACTCAGGGATCAAAATCCCTATGAATATCTCCAAACTAATCCTCTACTATCTGCATCAGCAATAGTATACTCGCTTAGTCCATTACCCCTCAGGTAATGATCTGACTAACATAATTAGTGAAAATCTTAGGACCGTAATCCTTGATCTCCACAAGAGATGTGACTACTAACCCCTGCTATCCGACTCAGGTAATTCACCTTTTCGACAGCAGGTACATATCTAATAACCTCCACATGTCGTTCCCGTGGTCAACTCACCATGGTTACTAATACTGATTAACATACTACAAGTCATGCACTGTTATAAGCAACTAAATGCATAGCCAACAGAAGGATATGTAATAACAGTTAACATACCTTAATCCTTGTAGCTCGGAGATGTCCGCAACAGCCAGATCCCAGAACTCACAAAACCAAGACCGAGTAAAGCAAAACTCGCTGTCCGAACGAAATAAAAATCCGAAAGTAGACTTCGCAACCTAGGGCTCTGATACCAATAAAATTGTCACGCCCCGAGAGTATGCCGTGCCGAAAAGCAAACGGACGGCATCTCCCCTGTACGTGGCAACATATCGGGTTAATACAAGGCCCGTAGGCCCACAACAATAATATGATATACGCAGATATCAACATATCAAAACACACTAAACACAGCGGAAACATACAACAGATAAAACAATATACAATGACTCAACTGTGCACTCCGGAGTGACTTGACACGACAAGAATCATAATAGAAATCAAATCGAAGACCAAATATATACAACACATCCGTATATCGCAAATACGGAAACAATACAGGCTAAAACCCAAAACAACAATATGGAATACACCAATCCACAAGAATACAACAACGCATAAATACACCTTCATCCATTCGTCCGGTGCGAGATGGGATCAGCTGGCAGAGCTCCGAACGTCCAAGGAATCTTCTACCTGTTATCTGGGCGACAGGAAGCCCAGGGTCCAGGGGTGGTGAGTATAAACTCAGGGGTAATATATAGAAAGTGCATGAACAACATATAAGGATAGATCTACAAGTATACATGTGAAGATCTACAGGTATACAACATGAGTCCAATAGACATACAGTCATATCCCAATTTAATAACAAGTAACTACAGTAAAGTCATACTCAAGGTATATACTAAACTGATCAACTGAACATAAAGTAATGTACCAACGTACCTGGCGGTCTGCAACACCATAAGCTATATCATCCTGAACAGCTTACAATAACATAACCATATAACATACTAAGTCAATCCCATACCTGACCAATACGCCAACATATGAACAGTATATGATCACCTGTAATAACAACCCAGTCCATACCACACTATGACATGACACTAATCAAATGCATACATCGGTCTGGACCAACACATATATCATGCTCAACACATAACAGTATATAAAATGCAAATGACATGTATCATGATGAACAAACATGTGCAACAATCATAGCTCAATCAAATGCAGCATCTCACAGGCATATGTAAAACATATATCAAATACATGCATACATATATATCAGCAATGCATATGCATGGTCATGTCTGCGTACCCAACTCGCTACCACGACCCCAGTGTGGCCTAGGTGGCACGACATGACGACTATCCCGACTCCAGCCGCCACCACTCTCGAGTGACCGAGTTGGGTAGTATGAAACAGTAGCTAGCCCGCTATAGAGCTATATGCTACCCACACGGGGTCCTCGCTAGCCGCTCTGTCCCTACCCATGAGTAGACGGGCACGCAGACAACTGCACATCACACGACCACCGTCAATAGTGGGTGAGTGCGCTAACTACCACTCCGCACAGTGGTCAAGTGCGCATCTCCAGCTACCACCATCCATAGTGGCCGAGAACGGCACGTACAACAATGCTCTGCCCTCAACCCTGCAACCACTACCCCGAGTGGCCGGGGAGGCAGGATGACTGACGACACGTCTCCACCATAAGGGAGACTCAGTCAACAGCATGCATGTAGTGTAATGATGCATAGATCCATACATGTATCCTCGCCACACTCCCTATCCCACGGGGAGGCCTGGTCAACAAAAGTCAACTATGCGAGGACTACAATCCACAAGACTCTCTCTATCGCACAAAGAGTCATACTCATCTGACAGTCAACCCCACTAAGACCTCTAGTCCATAACGATATACAATCGACCGTCCGTATAACCATACACAGGCACACAATCCATAATGGATATACCATCACGCTAAGACCTCCAGTCCATGGTCACATACTGACAACCATACACTTATCTATACACAGACAACTAGATCCATCATAAATGCACTACCAATACAGATATGATATAACCATTGACTCCATAATCCAAACCATCACCTAACCCTAGTGATGTAATACAGTAACCCAATCTGAAATCTCAAAGATAACCCTAACCCTATGTACTTACTGAACATCTATCAGTTAATACATAATAGGGTTTATAGTTCCTATCCATGCTAGATAATCAATGAGTAATAGAGTATATATCTCAAAGGTCAAGGCAGTACAAGCATGTGATTAAATAAGAGTGGATCTAAGGTAAACAAGAATAACATATATCCAATATCATGCACTGGAATTGATCAAAACTACCGGACCAGGTAGATATTACCCACCTGATACATAATCCGTGCTATCCATCTCCATGTTCATGTATCCATCACCATCAACGTCCTGTAACAATAGGATACAATTAAGTATTATCACATATCTAATGATCGAATCAACTCCCACATCAACCATATATCTTGATCCATTAATCGAACAATCTAATACTACAGGATGAATGAATTCATATTAACCAATCAGTCTACAATATTAACTATAAATATACCAATCGGACATACCTTGCTTTTCCAAATTAGATCCACAAGGAAATCTCTGCTCAACTTCATCAATTGTCAATTCAACAGTGAGCTCTCAAACCCACAGCTCATCTACACAATAGAACACACCTCAGCAACACCATCCAATCCACATCAAAACTCATCTCGTATACTGATTCACTTTTCCACTACGAATCTTATACTGCCAATACAAATCCAGCATTCCTTAGCTCCACCTCGATCACACATACAAGGAAACCGAATCAAAAATCCTAGCTGCTGGTCGGAATGTCCTCCACCTGCTTGCAACGTAGCTCACACCAATTCCCCTTCCAATATACTCTCCTAGCTACGCGGCAAGAAGAGAGCGACCGTGAGCGGTAGCTATGCGACCGACAGCTGACGTTTTGGACCGGAGAAAGGAAGAAACTGCTGGAGAGACGCCGACGCATCCAGCTGCTGCAGTGCTCGACGGAGAGAAGGAAACGGCAGAAAAGAAAAATCGGAGATAGAGAAATAGGGATCTGGTAGCGATGAAGTGGCAACGACGAGCAGCTCCGACAAAGTCGGCGATGGACTGAGCAGAGGCGGCGGCGATCGAGCGACTGCTCAAATAGCGATCTCCGACGACGGAGAAGGCGGCGATCGAGAAAAAGGCCTCGCGGCGGAGAAAGAATCGGCGACGTCGAACTGGGCATCGAAGGCGGTAACGGCAGCGCGACTGATATCTCTGACGACGAAGTGGTGGAAGGAGAGAGCGACGCTGAGCTGAGAAAACCTCATGCAGGAGCTCGACACTGGAGAGAAGAAGAGGTGCCGCCGTCGAGATCGAGAGGGAGCCGTCGGCGATGGTGAGGAAGAAGAGATGCGATCGGGAAATCGGGAAATAGGAAAACGGGATTGGGGATTTGATTAAAAGCCAAAACTATTTATATATGTAATTAAACCTTAGGTTTAATTAATTAAATCCCAATCAATCCCATTAATCCAATGATTCCAAATAAATTTTCAAGCCCAATCATTTGGCCCAATTGGCTCAGCCCAACAAGCTAATCAACCCAATTAGCCCACTAATTAAGCCCAATTAATCCCCTAATTAATCCCAATTAATTAAAGGGTTTAATCCATATATAATTTTTTTTTTTTTTTTTTCGTATTTTACAACAACATATCATAAGGTTAAATTAAATTTTCTTCTAGTTCTAAGACAATTTGTATTCGTACTTCAAGCCAATTTGGTCCTAGTGTTTGTCCCCCTACTATAGTATTTGAATATATACTATGGAGCACTCCTTTTGCCATAATTTTCATTGAATCAAATAAACTTTTGAAAAAACAAAGCATCCAATCTACATAAAAGTATAAAAGAGATAAAAGTTTGAAGAAGTGTGAAATGGATAATAAAAAAGAAATTAAATAAACCTTACCCGTCAAGATGGTTGATCATGAACTTAAATTTGTGGATTACTACATGATGATGTGTGTTGATTACTATTGCAATTTGAAATAGAATTTTGGTTTGATTGATTAGAAATCTTTGCTTCTAACATTGCAATATGTTGGCCTTTCTTTTTTAACTTGTTCATCTATTTTTTTTTTAATTTTGTCTATTGTTCCATCACTAGTTGATTGCATGTGCCATAACTAAGAACTTCTTCTCAAATAAAATGGACTAACTCTATCACCAAGCATACATACTCTACCAGGTCTATCTGGTTCCATGATTTGAGCAAATATATCATTCTAACTCATTGGATCATCAAAATCTTTAGTAAATAGATTTGTTAATTCATTCATTGTAGTCTTTATCAAAACATGAGATGTTGATCCTCATTAAATACATAATGATAATTAAAAAAAAATTATTTTTAAATTGATATAGTTGAAGTGTATAAAACATCTTACCAATCTTTCAGCTATAACATTGCTTGAGGGACTTCCATTGACATGAGTAAAGTAAACCTGAAATAATTCAACTCGTGTTGGAGAGTGTTTCTTTTCTTTTTCTTGAAAATATATTTGGTTACTAAACTAGGGGAATTGTAATAAAAACCAATAAATTGTAAATGTAAATTTTGAACCAATATGTGTGCTTCTATTCAATACAATTATTTTTTGTCCAACTAAGGTCATATTTACATATAGCTTATACTCAGTCAATAAAACTCAAAATTCTCTTGAAATTAATTTGGAAAAGATAAACTCTACCATTTAGAAATTTTGGGGATACTAAAACTTGCATAGAATTATAACATAAATATGACGAATTACCAATCTATGTTGCACTTGAGCAAAAGATGTCCTTCCAATGGTTTGATGCATTATCTTGTGCTTTCTAACAACATTATTTTTTTTACCACTTTCCTATATTAAAATACACTTAATACACAAAATAAAAGCATGCATTCCATTTGGATCAAATTATATTCTAACTAAAAAAAATATTGTCTACCTATGTTTTTCCATATTCTAACAAGTAATTAGTCACATATATTATTCTGCATGAGCTCTTTCATCTCTCTGTTGTAAAAGAACTTGAATTGACAACTAAGGATCATAGTACTTTTTTTTTAGTTTAGACTTCTAATTTTTCCATTTTTTTGCTATTGAGCGTAGCATCCAATTTTCTATCTCAGAAGAAAGATCATACTTTTCCTACAAAAAATATTTAGACAAATTATCATTACATAAATTAAAAATCTTAAACACTAAAATTATGTAAATACAATTTATTTACCTTTTATAATATTTAATATATATTTCTTTTTATCCGTTGGCATTTTATACAAATCTTTCATATCAATTGGACAATACTTACCATTTCTTGCCTAAGAATCTAAGAAATCAATAAATTTATTTCCTTTTGTTCCTATAGGACGTTGCTAGGACCTCTTGGTGGCACTAGAGGTGGTGAATAGTGATTTCTTAATTCATCATTCATTCGCATTCGTGCTTGTCTACAAGTGTTAGTACGCAGCAAAAATAAAAATAGCAAACAAAATAAAACAAACACAAAGCACAACACAAACACGACACGAGGATTTTGTGGTTCGAAATCCAAGTTTTCCTACTTCATGGTCGAGCTTTAGAGTGAGCTCTAGTGATGCACGCCGCCACTAAATCTTCTCCTTCTCAGAAATAATCTAGAGATGGAGAAACCTCTTACAATGAGATTATAAGAAGAATATGCAAATCAAATGCAAAACAAATGAAATAATACAAAACAAAACACTTTACAAGTGCGCTTTTGATTGCTTGTTGATTTGGTAGCTTTGGAGTGCCTTGAAGATTTGGAATCACAGTAGCATTTCCCTTTCAAAATCCCAAGAACTGACAGTGGAAGAACTCCTTGCGTCCTCCCTTTGAAGGTCCAACTTGGGTTGATTTCTGCCTAGTAGTTGACTGCTCTTACCCACTAGTTGACTACTCACATATTCATTGTCTCACAACGGACTAATCCACGTCAAAAAGTGCCCGATCAGTTGATTGTTCTGACCCAACAGTCGACTGCCATAGCCATCAGTCAACTGTCATAAGCCAATAGTCGACTATGAGACATGCTATGCCCTGTCCACTTAAGGTCAGTCGATTGCTCACTCCTAGCAATTGACTGCCAGTGGCCAGTCGATTGGTCTTACTCACCAGTCGATTGCAGAGTCACAATCTAACAGTCGAGCCTCAGTCAACTACTCGACTAGTCGACTAGGTCATAACTCTAGTTTACTGCTCGAGCCTCCTAAGCCCTCCGAGTGTCGAGCACTCGACTAGTCAACTAGTTGATACCATCAGTCGACTGGTAAACCTCAAAAGTGAGGTTTAACCCTAAGTATGACCCTCTCATACTTGACACTCACCCTTACCCTAGACCTAAGTCTTCAATCCACTTCCATCAACCTCACACCCTCAGGGTCCATCAGAGTACTCCATGACTCCTTCACCCTTCGCGCTAACCTTCAAGTGCTTCCATCAGCCTCGTCATGCCATCAGGTACCCTTACCCTAAATCTAAACCTTCAAGCCACTTCCATCAGCCTCATGCCCTTGGTTCGAGTCCATGACTCCTCACTCTTGGCGCCATCCTTCAAGTGTTTCCGTTAGCTTTGTCATGCTAATGGGTCTACCTTTGCCAAGTCTCCAAACTTGGACTTCGTCCCCAAGACTACACACTTGGACTTACACGACTAAGACTATACCCTTGTACTTTATCTTTGTCAAGTCTCCATACTTGGACTTTCGCTGTCAAGACTACACACTTGGATTTACACGATCAAGACTACACATTTAGACTTTTTCCATTTGCCAAATATCCATATTTAGACTTTCCATTGCCAAGACTCTACCCTTGGACTTTTTCCTTGCCAAGTATTCATACTTAAACTTCTCCATTGCTAAGAATCCAATCTTGAACTTCCACTCGAGTCTCACTGGAGCTTGATCAACCTTGATATGAGGTTGAGCCCCTCTCTATTCATTCAAACTAAGCTTGACTTTTGTGCCTTCACAAGGGGCAAGTGAGAATGACGTGAAGCATTCTCACCTCATGGCTTTCCCGTGGTCTCTCTATAGGTGGTCCCACACAAAAAGGCTTTCAAGTTTAATTTTGGCTTAGACACAAGGCGACAATGTGATCTCTACAATGCATTTGAGTTGTCTTACTTGAGCGCTTACTCGGCCCACCATTTACCGTGATTGAAGCAATCCATCTGAAGCAAAAGACAACTTCAAGACTCAAGACGAAAGCGAGGGAGACTTAAACTAAACCCACTACGAGGTGCGAAGACTAGAAGAAAGCCAGAGAGCTAAAGTAGAGGCCGGTGCTACAATGATAGCTTAGGCGAGTGCTACGATGATGGTTTAGAGGGATGAGCAATACCTAATAGTGCATGAAATTAGATTCAATTAGTTTAATTAAAGATGCACTCAAGGGATTCAAAGATACCTCATTTGTTGAGCATGAAATTAGCTCAACCTTGATTGACTTTGCCATTAGGGTTAGGAATTGATTTCGCAATTAATTTCATTAATGTTCTTGTTATGCATTTGTGGAGCATGAAATTAGTTGACATACGTATTGTTAAACACATGACAAACACATTGTCAAACATTAAAACCCTACTTGAGTCCCACTCGAATCTGGTCAACATTGATCTGGGATTGATTGCACCAACAATCTTCCCCTTTTTGATATTTGACAATACCTTTAAGTTAGGCTAACTCATAAGCCCAACTATGACTTTTCTTATGCCAAGGCATAATGAAGGTTTCCTAACTTAAACCCTTCATTTCTCCCCCTTTGACATACATCAAAAAGTCTATCAAGATTTTCCTTATCTCATCTTCCAATGAGATCCTTCATTCTCCCCCTTGGTCCAAGACTCATCATAAATGCCTTCATTCCAATGAAAGGCAATTCTCACTCTCCCTTTCTAACCTTCATCCATCATCTCTTGATGGGCAAACTCCCCCTAAAGGCTTACTCCCCCTTGACCATTGCACCAACAATGCCCTTAGAAAGTTTCTAAGTCTATAGGAAATCTAAACAATCAAAAATAAGGGTAAAAGTTCAAACTTGAACTTTAACCTCCCTTAAAATTTGATCTTCACCTTAATCAACTCTTTAATTCATTTTTAATGAACATTTCACCCTTCCAATGCTTCTCTAAGCATATCATAGGGTTAGGAGCAGTTAGGGTACCTAGGGGTGCTGATAACTAGCTAAACAAATCTTGTTCAGCCAAAAAAATATAGCATTCAACTCTATCAATGACCAGTCGACTGCCACTACCACTAATCGACTGGAGTCTGATTCCCCAGAAATAAAACTTTCAGTTCGGAATTTGAAAAATCATAAGTAGTTATATGATTTTCGAGAAATCTTGAAATTGCATACATACATTACTTATGTCAAGTAAAATGTGTGAAAAATAATTTTATATTAAAATATCCATTATTTTGAAGAATTGTTACAAAGTTTAAAACCATTGAAACTTCAATATTTTTTTGCCTACATTGTATTAACATTCTCAATGGTGATTGCTATCAAAAGATAGACTTCGCTAAGATTTTCCAAAATAATTTCAAAATAATTTTCAAAACCTATTTTCAATCATGGTTCATGGGCTAAGTGTACATGACTTGTACATTAGTTTTTCTCATGATTTAATCATATGATTGAAAGAGTTTAAGTTCATTTTGATGTACCAAATAAGCACATTGAATTTAACTCAATTTTCAAACATCTTACATGTGTCTATGATATATCAATACACACACATGTCTTCCTAAAGTCTTTGTGGGATGTGGGTTTGATTTTTTTTAAACTAAGGGTCATGCATTATTACCTAGGCATATCCATTTGATTCCTTTATCTAGGGCATCAAATAATGTCATTTGTCCTTAAATTCAATTTGATTGATCTTAATGCATGAATTATGATCATGACATATTAGATTTGCATAAATTAAAAGCATTTGCCAATGATTCATGGTGTCATGACATAATATAGATAAACCTAAGTATTAACATGATATTTATCAATCTAAGTGCTATCATGACATTTTAAATGATCATATGAAGCATGATGTCATAACATGATATAGCAATCAAGGCATGACAAATATATCATATAAAGGTATGGTGATATCTAAATTTTAAGTCTAATTGCCATTATCAAATACAACCATTGTCATAATAATACCTAAATCCCTTAAGTGTGCCAAAACTCCCAAACTTGACATACTATTGGCTCTAACCTAATTGTGCAAAATATGATCAATTTTCAAACTTCATAATTTCTATTGGCACATCCTAAATTCTTTTAGGATATACTTCTTATCTCATTTTCGAGATATAACATTACCTTGAAAATGCCCTAAAATGTCAACTCTACCCTAGTTAGGTTAACTACCATCCATTCAAGGTTGACACACCCTAAATCCATTTAGCATGAAGGGATCACACTTCTAGGAACCCAATACCTATTTGAGCTCCTTGGGTTTACAAGGTACTCACTAGGGATAACCTCCCTTAGTCCCTTTCTAATAACCCTCTTAGGCTTGGAAGCCTTGGTCATTGTGGTCTCATTAAGGTCAACCCTAGGGATATCTTCCCTTGTGACCTTCTTGGAGACTTTTTTAGGTTTCTTTGAAACCTTAGTCACTTGGCTCTTACCATGGTCAACTCTAGGGATGGCTTCCCTTGTGACCTTGGCTTTCCAAGACCTAGGACTAGTTCCATAACTATATGGAACACTATGGTAAGAAGGCTTGATTTCTTTGGACTGAGGCTTGTAACTCAAACTCTTCTTGTCCTTAAATTATTCCTGCCTCCTACAACTTGATTTTTGTCCATTTGACCCATTAAACATAGCTTCCATCCTCTTTAGGGTCTTTTCCAAATTTTCAAGTTTTTACCTCGAAGATTGATTTCCGACTTTTAGTTCCCAAGTTTTGAACCTCCATTATACATTTGCACATTCTTTGTCCTCCTAGGCATATGTCTATTTTTCTTAGGGTTTTTGCCTAGGTTGTTTTCATCCTTTAGATAAACTTGGTCTACCTCTAATATTTTCCTTAGGTAGAGTGATTCTAGAATTATCCTTAATCCTATTTTCATAATGTTGAGCATGTAATTGATAAAATTTATTTATATCATGCCTTTTATAATAAACAATTGCAAGTAAATTTTGACATGATACCTTAGGCTATACCATAGAAGCTCCCCCTACATTTGAGCTCTTTCCTTTATCCTTGGTTGGGTGCCTCCCCCTAGGGCATTGGCTCCAGTAATGCCCATTTTGATTGTACCGAAAGCATATTATATGATCCTTGCCTTTGCGAATTGGGGCTTCGGTATCCTTGGTCTTCACCTTGGCCTTGGATGCTAATTGAGCTTTCTTCTTGACTAATTTTGGCCATTTACTCTTGTAGTGCCCTTTCTCCTTATACTCAAATCATATGATATGGTCTTTATTTTTATAAGTTATGTTTGAGTTACCTAGCTCGGTAGTAGGAGAATTTTTTCTGGAAGTAGAGGTTTCCTCTTCTTATTTCAGCATTGAATCTCTAACCTCCCTCGCAAACCTTGAGGTGTATACTTCTTCAACTTCATCTTTTGACTCGGATGTTAAACACCTTTCAACCTCCAAATCTACAAGCTCTTGAGGATATGAGCTTGCTTCCTTGGACTCCTCCTTATCTTGGGCCGGTGAGGAATTCTCATGGTGCTCTACCAATTTGCTCCATAACCCCCTTGCATCCTTAACTTCTCCTATCTTGCACAAAATATCATTAAGTATTAAATTTATCAATATTTTTGTTACCATATCATTTCTTTCAGATTTTTTAAGTTGTTGCTTCATCCATTTCTTCTTCTTGAGTGTTCTACCCTTCTTATCTGTGGGCACTTTGAACCCTAGCATCAAGACAATCCAATCTTCTATATCACACATAATAAAGTACTTCATCCTACCTTTCCAATACCCGAAAGCTTTGTGGTCGAAGGAAGGCGGAGCTAGAATGTTGTAGCCCAATACATTATTGAACTCTATTTCTCTTCTACTCCTCTAGTGCTTACTTTCACGACAATTAGTCCTTGAAGAGTGGTCTGGCTCTGATACAACTTGTTAGGATCTATTGGTGGTGCTAAAGGAGGGGTCAATATCGATTTCTTGATTTGTCATTCATTCACGTTCGTGCTTGTCTACAAGTGTTAGTACGCAGTAGAAATACAAATAGCAAACAAAACAAGACAAACACAAAGCACAACACAAACACGACACAAGGATTTTATGTGGTTCGGAATCCTAGTTCCTACTCTATGACAAAGCTCAAGAGTGAGCTCTAATGATGCACACCACTACTAAACCTTCTACTTCTCGAAAACAATCCAGAGGTAGAGAAATCTCTTATAATGAGATTACAAGAAGAATAAGCAAACCAAATACAAAGCAAATGAAATAATACAAAACAAAACACTTTACAAGTGCACTTTGATTGCTTGTTGATTTTGTAGCTTTGGAGTGCCTTTAAGGTATGGAATCATAGTAGCATTTCCCCTTCAAACTCCCAAGAATTGGCAGTGGAAAAACTCCTCGCATCCTCCCTTTAAAGCTCAGGCTGATTTCCGCTTAATAGTCGACTGCTCTTACTCACCAGTCGACTATCCACTTATTCGTTGTCTCATAATGGATTAATCCATGTCAGAAAGTGTCTGATCAGTCAACTGCCCTAACCCAACAGTCGACTGTCATAAGTCAGCAGTCGACTACGAGATATTCTGTGCCCTGTCTACTAAAGGTCAATCGACTACTCACTCCTAGTAGTCAATTGCTAGTAGCCAATCGATTGGTCTTAACCATCAGTCGACTATCAAAGCCACAATTCAATAGTCGTACCTCAGTCAACTGGGATTATGACCTAGTCGATTGCTCGAGCTAGCTGAGCCCTCCGAGTGCCGAGCACTCAACCAGGTGACTGGTCAATACCACCAGTTGACTGGTAAATCTCAAAAGTGAGATTTAACCCCAAGTATGATTGTCATGCCCTGAGAGTATAATTGTCCATCGACTGGACGGTACCCTCTAGTGACAATATAAGATAGAACACTGATACAAGGCCAACATAGTTGCTGATACACACAAATCATAAATCATAGTGAAATAACACCGACAAATAATAGAAATACAAGGACACAAAGATGCACTCTAGAGTGACTTTGACACAACAAGAAAACATAATCGATACCAACATCCAAACCAAAACCATAATAAAGGCTAAGTACATAACAACACCATCATATACCAAAATGTGGAACAGATACAAAATAAAATCCAAAACATACAATCATCAGGGATTCAAACCCAAAATGCACCAAGTGAGATCGAATCGGTAGATAGGACTGTTGGATCAAAAAAGAGCACTAGAGGGGGGGGGAGGGTGATTAGAGCACGACAAATCTTTTCGTTGATTCGATTAAAACACACGTATAAGTAAATGCACAATGGAAAATAAATGAACACAACTTGGTTTTACTTGGTTCACAGCTTACCGACTGCTAATCCAAGGCCCTTACAATCCGAGATCGCGTACGGAGGAAAATTCACTAATAATCTTCTCTTTGTTGGAGATAGGAGATGACGATTACAAACCAACGAAAAACTTGAGGTAGAGGGACGATCCCACCTCTCCTCATTACAATCAAAATCTCGATAAAAATAACTTTAATACACTGAATAGAAATGAAAACTTTAAACACTTATACCGACAACGAGTAGATGTTTAGCTTGCAGTCGTGTCATCGGCATTCCGACAGTGTTTCAACATCGTAGAGTAGCGGCGTTATGAGATCACTTTGTAAGCACTTAGATGACCTAAAGGGGTGAAACCCTCCCTTTTTTATAGCCTTGGAAGCTCCCCCAACATTCAGTTCCAGCTCATGGTCAAAGAACCTCATCTCTCCTAGATAAGTGGAGCTTATCTTGACTCTCCTCGAGGCTGGAAATTCGAATGGTAGTCGACTACTGCTTTTATCAGTTCGACTGATGACCAGCAGTCAATTGGTGACTAGGCTTCTCGACTGTACTAAAGAGTTAGCTCGAAATAAAAATAATATAAGTGAATTCGACGACCACTTACTGTCTGATCTCGACTTAGACCTTCCATGGGAAGTCTTAGTCAGATCGCTGCCTAAGGATGTCCTCGTACGGAGGACCCGACCTTACATTCACTCACACATGAGCTTACCTTAGGTCTTTTTGTGACTCGCAGCTTTGCTTCAGATCTCCACTTGGGTTCTTCGGCTCCATTCAAAGTTCTCCCGGTGTCGCCCGACCACCACAGTTTCTCGACTCGGGATTCTCCGGGTGTCGCCGAACTTCAGCTCAGCTTAACCATTCCTGCACACTTGGATCAGCTCGTTAGACAACAATATGACCTTAGCTTTGGGTCTTTGCCATAATCAAATCCTAGGTTCGATTATTTGGTGCCTACTGCACCAATAATCTCCGCTTTTTTTATCTATGGCAAACTGACACAGAGTTAAGGGAAAAAATAAACGTGCATTAATGAAATGATTATGAAATAAGCATAAATATAAAAGAGGCATAAATGCATAACTTAGTAAGTTAGTGTGATTAACTTGGTAAGTTAGCATAAGTAGGAGTATGATTAAAACTTCTTTTCAAGTCCTCCCCCTTGAGGTAACCTCCCCCTTGACCTTAGGTGAGTACTTGAAGAAGAATCTTAGCTCTCCCCCTTAACGGTTGCAACTTAAGTAATCACGATTACTTAACATTGGCCTAAATGTATAAGTTAAGTTTAAGTTAAGTTATCAAAAATTAATTTTTGATCCCTTAACTTTGGCCTTTTTCTCCCCCTTTTGCCATAAATCGAAAAGTGTGCGGGTTTATAGAAAAAACCTTTCGAAACATAGTGATTATGTTTTATAAGTCCAAGCATGTTCCTATTAGGTTTTGAAAATAATACTTTAAACATAAGCTCAACTAATAGAATTTTCAACTCTATTTGACTTGATTGATATAAAATGATCAATAAGTCCTAATTAGAGTTGGTTAATTTAGATAATTATACTCCATGGTTCATGTCGATGCACTAGATCTACATCTGGAACCAGGAGTGAGGTCCTAACATCTCACGCCCATCTACGTGGCTAAGTACACAAACACATTAGTCCTATGTATTGTGAGATGTATTGGCTCCTTAAATCTATAGGTGCATGCTTTCTAGGGTAAGCCCTAGGTTAGTTCCATTTTGCATGAAAAGTAAACAGAGTATAGAAAAAATATAAGTTTTATGTCCTACTCTATTACGCACATACCTAATTTATGTCTAAGCAGACTAAATTCTGCTTCGGGTAAAGGTTTTGTAAATAAGTCTACCAGGTTTGACTTGGATTCCACGTATTCGAGTTGTATGGTCCTATTAGCTACATGTTCTCGAAAGAAGTGGTGTTTGACCTCTATATGTTTGGTCCTAGAGTGGCATATAGGATTTTTGGTTAAATTAATTGAACTAATGTTATCGATGTAAATTTTAGTGTTTTTAAAATTTAAGTTAAAGTCATGGAGAGTGTGCTTCATCCAATGAAGCTGAGCTACACACTCACCCATCAAGACGTATTCGGCTTCGGTTGTAGATAAAACAATACAGTGTTGCATTCTACTACACTAACTCACTAGACTCGAGTCGAGGAGTTAACAACAACCACTCGTGCTCTTTATATCGATTTTACTACCAACATAATCCGAGTCAGAGTAGCCGATTAGTTTGAACTCAGTAGATCTAGGGTACCAAATTCCTACGTTTAGTGTACCCTTTAGGTATCTAAGGATATGTTTAACTAACGTTAGGTGCGACTCCTTAGCACAAGTTTGGAACCTTGTGCACATACTTACTGCGAATAATATATCGAGTCGACTCACAGTTAAGTACATGAGACTACCTATTGCGCTCCTATAGTATTTAAGGTCTATTGGTTTGCCTTCTAAGTCTTCTCCTATATTAACATTTGTGGCCATCGGTGTATTTATTACCTTAGCATTTTGCATTCCGAATCGATTAATTAATTCCTTAGCGTATTTATGTTGGTGTAAGTAAATTCCCTCCTTAGTTTGTTTAATTTGTAATCCTAGGAAAGAAGTTAATTCTCCTACTAAATTCATTTCAAATTCACTTTTCATTAGTGAAATGAACTCCTTTAGTAGGATTGAGTTGGTTGTTCCAAAAATTATATCGTCTACATAAATTTGGACAATAAAGATTTCTTTGCCTACGGATTTTATGAAAAGGGTTGGGTCGACTAGGCCTTGGCTAAACCCTTTAGACTTGAGATAAATAGAAAGCCTTTCATACCAAGCTCTAGGAGCTTGTTTTAGTTCATATAAGACTTTCTTAAGTTTAAAAATATGGTCAGGTTTGTCTAAGCTTTCGAATCCTGGGGGTTGGCTAACATAAATTTCTTCCTTAATAATTCCATTTAGGAATGCTGACTTCACATCCATTTGAAATAGTTTAAATTTTCAATGTGCAGCGTAGGCTAATAACATTCTGATTGATTCTAGTCTAGTTACAGGGGCATAGGTTTCGTCATAATCTAACCCCTCTACTTGACTAAATCCTTTTGTGACCAATCTCGCTTTATTTCTAACTACTTCACCTTTGTCATCGAGTTTGTTCCGGAATACCCACCTTGTTCCAATAATCGATTTATCTTTAGGTGGTTGTACTAATTCCCAAACTTTGCTCCTAGTGAATTGAGCTATCTCTTTTTGCATAGCAATAATCCAATCGGGATCAAGAAGAGCTTATTCAATTGATTTGTGTTCGATTTTCGAGATTAAAGAGATTTGACTAAGGTTTCTATATGATGCTCTAGTTCAAACCCCTAGGTTGGGATCACCTATCACTTGATCAATAGGATGATTCAATTGTAACCTAGACTGACTCGGGTTAGGATTTATACTAGAATCATTTTCATGGTCAAACTCGGGTCTAGTATTAATCGGTTCATCAATTATTTCTACTACTGGTTTTGTGGTTTTATCTCCTTCGTCTAATACAACATTAATGGTTTCTGCTTCATTATTGTAGACTCTATAGGCTCTACTTGTGGTTGAATATCCTAAGAATATTCCAGTATTTGTTTTAGAGGTGAATTTGCCTAAGTAGTCCTTAGTATTTAGAATATGTACCCTATATCCAAATACCCTAAAGTATATAATGTTAGGTACTTTATCATGGTAGATTTCATATGAGGTCTTAAGGTGCTTCTTGACTAGTAAGCTTCTATTTTGAATATAACATGTCGTACTAACAGCTTCTGCCCAAAACCTATCGGGTAGGTTGTACTCGTTTAATATGGTTCTAGCATCTTCTTGTAGGGTTCTATTCTTTTGCTCAACTAGATCATTTTGTTGTGGGGTTCTAGAATAGGAGAACTCATGGTGGTATCCGTTTAGGTTACAGAAGTCGGCGAACCTATGGTTTTTGAATTCACCACCATGATCGCTTCTAAGTATTTTAATCTTAAGGTTCTTTTCATTTTCTATTAATTTACATAATTTGGTAAGTTGATCTAAGGTACCACTTTTGTGTTTAAAGAACCTAACCCAGGTAAACCTAGAGTAGTCGTCAATTATGACTAAGCAAAATTGACTTCCGTTTAGTGACTTGGCTCCATGAGAATCGAATAGATCCAAATGTAGGAGCTCAAGCACACTTTTGGTTCGTTCTTGGTTAGTTAGTTATGAAGGTCGAAGCTTCGCTTCTCGCTTCGCTTCGGTCACTTGTGCATGGCGATCCTATCTATGTCCCCGGATTAAAAAAATTAATCCAAGATGAAGATGGATTACCCAAGCAATTGATCCATCATCGTGCTATTCGATTAGAGTGGTTTCTTGAACAAATTTGTTGTTCAAGCAACCTAACTCTTTTCCTCGATTAGCCGTAGAATAGATGATGTACAGATCGCCGGTTTTTGTGTTTATCTTCGGGGTCCAAGTAAATTATCCACATGCAATTACATACATAATACAAAGAAACAAAAGAAAACCAAAATAAGAATTATACCTCTTGTTTACCTCTTGGTCTTCTATCGTATGTCTTATCCTCCTCTTGGACGTTGTGTGGGCAACGATCCTCCAAGAGATGAAGCCTCCTAGATCACATATCTTCCTTTCCTAGTTTACTCCGAACAAAGGAAGATAATAAGCTCCCTTCTTCTCCTATCTAGTTCCAGACACAAACCCTTTGGAGGAAGATCAAACCTCTTCCTCCTCTTTGTTGTTGCCGCCGGCCACCAAGGAGAGGGAGATGGAGATGATGATGGGCGCCGACCAAGAGCTCCAAGGGAAGAAAGCCTAACTCTTACCGCCGGCCAAGGGAGAGGATGAAGGTTGTGCGCCGACAATGAGATGGGAGAAGGTGTGCCACCCAAACCAAGGAAGCAAAACCCTAGGTAGGTTGCCGCCCAAACCAAGGAAGCAAAACCCTAGAACCACCTCTAGCCTCCCAAGCCTCTCACGCCAAAAACCAAAAACCCTTGAACCAAAAATCTGATCCCATGCCCAAGCCTAGGCCCTCCTTTTATAGAGTTAGGCTTAAACCTCCTTTGAATATCCACCGTCGGATTTAGGCTTTCATTCTCCATCGTCGGATCTAGACTTTCATGAGGTTTTTAATAGGCTATAATAGAGACCATGAGGAGGAGTTGGATCTTGGCCACCCAATGGATCTAGCCCATATAAAGTCCGATCCATTAATGATAATTCATTCCACTAGAGGTTTATCATTGATCTACCTCACCAACTCCCATAAATAAATATGGGCTCCATATATTAATTGTATAAATATCTTCTCGTGTTTAAGATCTCGAATGTCCATCAATTAATTAATTTACTGACGATTAATTAATCAACATCTGACTCCATGAGTAGTACCACTCAACCTTATCATCATGTCAGACCAAGTCCACCTGCAGGGTTTACATGATGATCCTTATGAGCTCCTCAAGGGGACATCATCATCCTAATATATAGGACACGGTTTCCTCCTATAATCAATGACACACCATGTAAATAATATCATTTCCCAACTTACCGAGCCTATCGATTTAATCTATAAATCTCGCCCATTGATAAATCAAAGAAATAAATACTATGTACATATGCCCATTATTATATCGGGATTAAGAGCATGTACACCATAATATCCGAGGTCCGATTCAATTATGTAGTCAACAATAAATCGAATCACCTCTAAGTCGGTCCTGCTCAATACACATAAAGTGTACTAGTGTAATTCTATGGTCAAGACAAACCAATACCAAATTACACTACAACCGTACCAATGGTTTATCCAAAACCATCTCAGTTGTGAGCATTTACTTATACTCTACAAGGAACTGATAACATGATCTCCCGTGTGACACTACACACTATGTTATCTATAATGTAATGTATCAGACAATATGCATAAGCATAAATATACAAACAATGATCATGTGATTGTTATTTCAAAAATAAAGATGTTCATATAAAAGATAGACTTTTCAGTATACATCCCAACAATCTCCCACTTATACTAAAAGACTATGTTGTCCTCATACTGCCATACATCTGATTCCCATTCCCTCCACATGCCTATCAAAAGCTCTCGCTGGAAGGGCCTTAGTGAAAGGATCTACTAGGTTATCCTCTGATGCAATCTTGGCTACAACAACTTCTCCTCGCTTTACGATTTCTTGTATCAGGTGGTACTTGCGCTCTATGTGTTTACTTGCCTTATGGACTCATGGTTCCTTCGAGTTTGCAACTGCACCACTGTTATCACAATAAATTGTGATAGTTCTAGGCAAATCAGGAATCACATCCAAGTCCATCAAGAAGTTCCTGAGCCATACAACTTCTTTGGATGCCTCAGAGGCTGTCATATACTCAGCTTCCATGGTAGAGTCCGCCACACATTTCTGCTTGACACTCTTCCATACAATGGCTCCACCTCCCAAAGTAAACACAAAATCTGAGGTAGACTTACTGTTATCCCTATCTGATTAGAAGCCGAAATCTGTGTAACCCACAGGGAGTAATTGATCTGCTTGGTATACCAACATATAATCCCTAGTCCTTCTCAGGCACTTCAATATATGCTTTACCGCAGTCCAATGTCCCTGTCCTGGATTACTCTGATATATGCTAATAATGCTCATGGCAAAGCAGATATCCGACCTCGTACTTAACATAGCATACATGAGGCTTCCTACTGCCGAAGCATAAGGAACTGCCTTCATCTCCTCTATCTCCTTTGATGTTCTAGGACACATCTCTTTAGATAAAGGTACTCCATGCCTAAAATGTAGAAAACCTTTCTTGGAGTTCTGCATGCTAAAATGAGCCAAAATAGTGTCTATGTATGAAGCTTGGGAGAAGCACAACATCCTTTTCCTGCGATCCCTTATAACCTTGATCCCAAGGATGTGTCCCACTTCTCTCAAGTCCTTCATGTCAAACTGTTTGGATAACCATACCCTTACGTCTGATAACACCTTAACATTGTTGCAAATTAACAAAATGTCATCTACGTATAGTACAAGAAATGTCACTACGTTTCCGTCACATCTCTTGTACAAACAAGACTCATTCGGACTTTGAATAAATCCATAAGACTGGATTACCTCATCAAAGCGGATGTTCTAAGATCTCGAAGCTTGTTTCAATCCATAAATGGACCGATTAAGCTTGCACACAAGATGCTCTTTTTCCTTTGCAATGAATCCCTCTGGTTGCTTCATATAGATGTTTTCCTCAATACTTCCATTAAGGAAAGCTGTCTTGACATCCATCTGACACACCTCATAATCCATATGAGCAGCAATACATAAGAGAATCCGGATAGACTTAAGCATGACTACCGGCGAAAAAGTCTCCTCATAATCGATACCCTCTTTCTGAGTATACCCTTTCGCAACAAGCCTTGCTTTGAAGGTCTCAACCTTCCCGTCTATTCCTCTCTTTCTTTTGTAGATCCACTTGCATCTAATGGTTTTTACACCATTGGGTGATTCTACTAGCTCCCAGACCTGATTTGAATCCATAGATTCTATCTCAGAATTCATCCCACTTTGCCAAGATACCGCATCTTTATCTTGGATTGCCTCGTCATAAGTCTAGGGATCAGGTTCATGTTCACAAGGGGACAAATCAGAAGATTCTCCTAAGAACATAAATCTATCAGGCTGTCAAACAATCCTCCCACTACGACGAGGTATCACCTGTGTATCCTCTGTGACATGCGGTGCAGTCACTTGTGGTATATCCTCTTGTACCAGTGGTACTGAAGTAGTGACTTCCCCTCTCAATTCCTCCAGAACAATCTTACTCATGGGCTTGTGGTTCATCACATAGTCTTCCTCTAAAAATCTGGTGTTCGTGCTAATGATCACCCTCTGATCTCTAGAACTATAGAACAAACCTCCTTTCATTCCTCTAGGATAGCCTACGAACATGTGCACTTCTGTACGAGGTTCCAACTTACCAGTATCTGCCTTCAGCACATATGTTGGACTCCCTCAAATCCGAATATGTCTCAAACTAGGCTTTCACCCAGTCTACAATTCTGTGGGAGTAGAAGGCACTGGTTTAGATGGTACCAAGTTCAGAATATACACTGCCGTATCCAGAGCATACCCCCAGAACGAATCTGACAACTCAGAATAACTCATCATCGATCTAATCATCTCCATAAGAGTCCTATTCCTTCGCTCCGCTACATCATTATGTTGGGGTGTGCCAGGTGCAGACAATTGGGATTGAATCCCAGCCTCTGATAAGTAATTCCTAGACTCTCCCAAGAGGTACTCACCACCACAATCATATCGTAGTGTCTTGATACTTTTACCTTGACGTTTCTCCACATCAGCCTTGAATTCTTTGAACCTGTCAAAGCATTCAGACTTGCGGCGCATCAAGTAAATGTATCCATATCTTGAATAATCATCTATAAAAGAGACGAAATATTCAAAACCACCTCTAGCCTGGATAGACATAGGACCACACAAATCAGAATGAACCAATTCCAACACATCTTTGGCTCTATACCTCTTGGCCTTAAAAGGCCTCTTGGTCATTTTACCTTCCAAGCAAGATTCATAGGTTGGGAAATCTTCCACCACTAATGAACCCAAAGGTCCATCAGCTATCAACCTTTGAATTCTACTTAGGTTAATATGACCTAACCTTAGATGCCAAAGATATGTTTGGTTCATTTTTGAAAGTTCTTTTCTCTTATTAGATTTAGAAGATGAGTTATTTACTTCTATTTGCATCGTGGGAGCTTTTGGTTCAAGGGTATATAAATTTTCTATCAATGCACCAGAACAGATAATCTCCCTATTCCTTTTTATAACAACTCTGTTATTAAAAGAAATAGAATATCCATCCAAAAACAATTTAGAAACCGAAATCAAATTCTTTCTAAATAAAGGTACATAAAAGTAATTTTTTAGAACCAAAGTTTTATTCCTATCAAAAGATAAATAAACATCTCCCACTGCAACAGCCGCCGCCTTTGTAGCATCGTCCAAGTAAATGGTAATCTCCCCCTCAGTTAGTCGTCTGGTTTCCTAGAACCTCTGCAAAGTATTGCAGACATGATTAGTGTCTCCCGTATCTACACACTAGGTGCCGGTAGATAACACCGCTAAATATGTTTCAACGACTAGACCAAAAGATATACCTTTGTTCTGCTTCCGGTTGGGGCAGTCTTTCTTCCAATGTCCAGTCTGCTTGCAAGTGAAGCACTTGCCTTTCGGCTTCTTCACTTTTCCCTGAGATCCTCCCACCACCTTTGCTCCACCTTGTTTCTTCTTCTTCTTGCCTTTCGACTTAGAAGTAGAAACCTTCTGGGCAACCATGGCCCGAGCCTGAGCACTTTGACGAAAAACCCCCTCTACCACCTGGAGTTCTGTCAGAAGCTCTGCCAACAAATACAACCTCTTATTCATATTGTAGTTCAGGCGAAACTGCTCAAAACTCCTAGGTAGAGACTGGAGAATGATATCGACCTAGGTTTCCCCATCGATCTCAGCTCTAAGGACTTCCAGCTCATTCAAATGAGCCATCATCTTGAGAACATGATCCCTCACGGGTGTTCCCTCGATCATGGTGGTCGTCATCAAGTTATTCATGGCTTCTTGCCTTGTAGCCCGATTCTGGTGTCCGAAAAGTTTCTTGAGATTGAGCATCATGTCATAAGCAGTGGGCATGGTTTGATGCTGATGTTGCAATACATTTGACATAGAAGCCAAAATGTAACACCACACCATCTCATCAGCCTTAATCCACTTTTTATAAATCTCTTTATCTTTTTCCCCAGAATCATCCGTAGGCTTAGGAGGACACTCTTCGAAGAGTACATACTTGTACTCCTCAACAGTCAAGACAATATCAAGATTCCTTTTCCAATCAACATAATTGGGTCCAATAAGTTTATTCTCTTTTAGTATCACAACAAGCGGGTTGAAAGTCATTTTTGAAAAACCTAAGAATCACATAGATCAAAAACATTAGATTTCAAAAAATTATTGATTCCTCAAGCAATAAAATTTTAAAATCAACCAACACCTCAAAACACCGAGAATACCATATGCCACGATAGTGTGGATGTATATGAATTCTGCATTTATAAGAGGAGGTTTTACCCATTAATTTTATTATTCTGTCAACCTAACTTTTTGACAAATAAAATTAATAGTTGGTTCCTCTTCGGCCCTACAAATAAAAGCAGTGACTCCGATGGGGAGGATACTCTTATTTGCATCTAAGTGTGCACCATTACTCGATACCAAGGCAATTATCTCGGATTATGTGCCTTCTGATGGGAAAGTACACACGCTCCTAAATAATTTCCTATAACTATATTTGACCCTGTGATCCACAAAACAAACTCATCCGATGGAGAGGAAGTCACTCAGAGCCGACGCGCAAGTTTGTTTGCATCACATGTCAAATCGTAATGGAGGTCGTGGGAATTTTAAAAAATATCCCTCTCCCACTTAGTAATTTAAAATGAGGAATTTTCCTAGCACACGACATGCATATCAAACAAGAAGCAATAAATATGAAAAACAATATTTTCCAACTATTATGGCTTTTGTTCTCCAATATGCCTCCCGTCATGTAGTCATCTCGTCCGCTCCTCCATGCACCATGTACAAGCCATCCAGAGATCCGAGCCGAGAACATTTATTTTAATTTACATCCATCGATCCTATACTCCACTTAGAAGTGTACATGAAATCTAGATCAAAAGTAAACTAAAATAAAAGAGTGGCTAAACAATGTCGTACTTAATTACAAAAATTAAATACTAGCCTCGTCAACCCCGAGGATTCAAATAATATTACAATTACACACATCCAATCACATACACACACTTATGGCCATAATAGTTGGATCTTATGCCTGCAACCGAAAAGTTAGCCTACGCACATTCTACTATCATCCGACACATACAATATATGATAAGTGCATAAAAGTAACCGTATCCTAAACACACAAAATCGAAAACCGTGGCTCTGATACCACTTGAAGGTCTAAGCTTCGCTTCGGTCGCTTGTGCATGGCAATCCCATCTACATCCTCGGATTAAAAAAATTAATCCAAGATGAAGACAGATTACCCAAGCAATCGATCCATCATCGTGCTATTCGATTAGAGTGGTTTCTTGAACAAACTTGTTGTTCAAGCAACCTAACTCTTTTCCTCGATTAGCCGCGGAATAGATGATGTACGGATCGCCGGTTCTTGTATTTATCTTCGGGGTCTAAGTAAATTAGCCACATGCAATTACATACATAATATAAAGAAACAAAAGGAAACCAAAACAAGAATTATACCTCTTGGACGTTGTGTGGGCAACGATCCTCCAAGAGATGAAGCCTCCTAGATCACGTATCTTTCTTTCCTAGTTCGCTTCGAACAAAGGAAGATAATAAGCTCCCTTCTTCTCCTATCTAGTTCCGGACACAAACCCTTTGGAGGAAGATCAAACCTCTTCCTCCTTTTTGTTGTTGCCGCCGGCCACCAAGGAGAGGGAGATGGAGATGATGATGGGCGCCGGCCAAGAGCTCCAAGGGAAGAAAGCCTAACTCTTGCCGCCGGCCAAGGGAGAGGATGAAGGTGGTGCACCGACAATGAGATGGGAGAAGGTGTGCCGCCCAAACCAAGGAAGCAAAACCCTAGGTAGGTTGCCACTCAAACCAAGGAAGAAAAACCCTAGAACCACCTCTAGCCTCCCAAGCCTCTCACGCAAAAAACCAAAAACCCTTGAACCAAAAATCTGATCCCACGCCCAAGCCTAGGCCCTCCTTTTATAGAGTTAGGCTTAAGCCTCCTTTCATTCTCCACCGTCGGATCTAAGCTTTCATGAGGTTTTTAATAGGCTACAATAGGGACCATGAGGAGGAGTTGGATCTTGGCCACCCAATGGATCTAGCCCACATAAAGTCCGATCCATTAATGATAATCCATTCCACTAGAGGTTTATTATTGATCTACCTCACCAGCTCCCATAAATAAATATGGGCTCCATATATTAATTGTACAAATATCTTCCCATGTTTAAGATCTCGAATGTCCGTCAATTAATTAATTTATTGACGATTAATTAATCAACATCTAACTCCATGAGTAGTACCACTCAACCTTATCATCATGTCGGACCAAGTCCACCTACAGGGTTTACATGATGATCCTTATGAGCTCCTTAAGGGGACATCATCATCCTAATTTATAGGACACGGTTTCCTCCTATAATCAACGACACGCCATGTAAATAACATCATTTCTCAACTTACCGAGCCTATCGATTTAATCTATAAATCTTGCCCATTGGTAAATCAAAGAAATAAATACTAAGTACATGTGCCTGTTATTATATCGGAATTAAAAGTATGTACAACATAATATCCGAGGTCCGATTCAATTATGTAGTCAATAAATCGAATCACCTCTAAATCGGTCCTGCTTAATACACACAAAGTGTACTAGTGTAATTCTATGGTCAAGACAAACCAATACCAAATTACACTACAACCATACCAATGGTTTGTCCAAAACCATCTCGGTTGTGAGCCTTTACTTATACTCTACAAGGAACTGATAACATGATCTCCCATGTGACACTACACACCATGTTATCTACAATGTAATGTATCAGACAATATGCATAACCATAAATATGCAAACAATGATCATGTGATTGTTATTTCAAAAATAAAGATGTTCATACAAAAGATAGACTTTACAGTATACATCCCAACAAGTTAATGTTGTGCCCTAGTTTATTTACCTTGTTGACAAGCATTACAGATTTTATTATCCAAGTTGTAAAGGTTGGGCAAGCCTCTAACTAAGCCACTCTGACTCACCTTGTGAATGAGTCTTTGTTGCGAGTGGCTGAGTCGTCGGTGCCATAACCAAGATTTCTCTTGTTGTGTCATAAGACACTTGGTTGAGGAGTTGGGTAAATTAATTGTGTAGATATTGCTATTCCTAGTTCCTTTAAGTATTGTTTTAGAAGTTTCATTAGATTTGATTAAGCATTCATTTTCTAAGAATATAACCTTATAGTTGTTGTCACACAATTGGCTTACCCTAAGTAAATTATACTCAAAATTTTCAACTAATAAAACATTTTGAATTGTAAAGTTGGAGTTTAGCTCAATATCACTTGATCCGATGATTTTGAGCTTGTCGTTGTTTCCGAAAGCTACCGATCCTTGACTTTTGAATCTAAGCTTCAAAAATTTCAATCAGTCTCCGGTCATGTGTCGAGAGCACCCACTGTCCAACATCCATTGATCCTACACATATAGTAGTTGGATCGGATATTAGAATTTGAGAATTGGTTGAAGTTTATTAGTCCTAGAGTCATCTCACCCTTTCTACATGATCAAATATGTTATCCTTATGTGTTATGTGATATGACTTCAATTTTACTTGATTAAATTTAATGAATTGAAACTAATCAACCTTGGGTTAGATTCGGATTTAACCCTTAGCTCGTCAAGTAACTTTTTCGAGAAATTGACTTCGAGGTCATGGCGAGGCACAAAGGCTTTCTTTGATTGGAACAACGATCACTTCCTTAGACAAAGACAAATTCAAGAAATCGATTACTTGAGTCACTTAAAATTACTTTCTGGTCTAACTAGTTAAGGATACGGCGAGGTAGCTTCATTTAGTTCAACTTAGTTGAGTGCACCAAGCTAGATATGTCTTATCTAGTTCGAACGCACAAGACTTCGTTTCCCTGATGTACTATCATCTCGCCGTGTCCTAGTACTATGTTGTCAAGATTGATGAGTTATTGACATCTAGCCGTTCTAAAAATTAAAACAAAATAACTAAGCATGCAAAGACTAATTTCATGTAATGGAACAAACAAATTTAGTACTAGCTCCCCCTGGACCATTGAATCGATTCGGTCTATCCACGTAGTGGATTTAGTCCTTTAGAACCTAGTACTTATTAGATCCTAATTGTGAAATTAAAGCGGTCTTAGGAACCCATGCTTGGACTTGTTTTCTATTACGATTTACAATTGACATATACGACTTGTTAGTCATATTTGATCTAAATCCTAGTCCAGCCTTGTTGTACACGACCCTTTGCGATCCAAGTAGTAGGTCAAGTCCCTTGGATCCCAAAATAAACTTTTCCAACGTTTGCCTAAGATCTTTGACTTGTCCTTTCAAGAGTGAGTTCTCAACTTCGAGTTTTTCAACTCGAGTTGAGTCCTCCTCTTGAACTTGACTAGTCGAAGAGGTTAGGGAGGCCTCATGTTTAAGGAGTTTAACCTCCTCAACTAAGGTCTCGACCTTGGACTCGGACTTAGTAAACTTTCTAGTTAAAAACTTAATTGCATTATATAACATATCATTTAAAGACTGACTTACCTTGAGTGAACCTTTTGAACTGGATATAGATCCGTGGCTTGTCTTGAATAGAGACTCATCGTCAGATCCAAAGTCGAACTCTTCCTCAGGTTCGGTCGGCTTGGCCATGAAGACGAGGTTGTTGAGCTCGTCTTCCTCCTCCGACAATTCCTCCCATGTAGCGTTGAGTGCTTTCTTAGACTTTTTTGCCTTGTTCTTGAGCTTTGGACATTCCGACTTGATGTGACCCAACCTGTTACACTCATAGCATCTATTGTTGAAATTTGATTTAGACTTACCTTCCTTGGATTGATTGATGTGTCATTTTTCTCTTTTGATCATCTTCCGAACTAGATTCACTAGGTTGGTTTTCGTCTAATCGTCAATCTCCGACTCATACTCGTCTTCTTCCTCCGGAGGTGGTTTGCTTTTGGGCTTCTTCTTCGGTCCTGCAAATAAGGGAATACTTTTCTCTGGGGGGGCCGAATTAGATTGCTCATGTAATTCAAATTCAAGAAACATTTTATCTAATCTAATCTTAGAAAGGTCCTTAGAAACCTTGTAGGCATCAACCATGGATGCCCACAAGGTATGTTGGTGCAATCGGCCCAGGTCACGATTGACCAGGACTCGAGTTTGGCTCGAGTGATGTTTTGATGTGTTTTGATGTTTCGACAAAAACATAAGTCCAAGTCGGACACTTGGCAATGTAAAGTCCAACATGGGTTGGCAAGGAAAGTCCAAGCGGGAGTCTTGGCAGCATAAGTCCAATGGTTGGCGGCGTAAAGTCCAAGCGGGAGTCTTGGCAGCATAAGTCCAATGGTTGGCGGCGTAAAGTCCAAGCGGAGTCTTGGCGGCGTAAGTCCAATGTGCCTTGGTGGTGTAGACACCGTTAGCATGACATAGCCGACGGAAGCACCTGAAGGCTAGCGCGATGGATGAACAAGTCATGGATGACTTGGAGGGATCCGAGAGGCGTGAGGCTGATGGAGGTGACTAGAAGGCTTAGGTCTAGGCTAAGGGTGGTCTAGCAAGTATGGGGGAACCATATTTGAGTTAAAACCTCATGTTTGAGGTGTGCCAGTCGACTGGTGCCATGTGGCAGTCGACTGGACCGAGTCAACTAGGGTTTGATTTAGGTAGCCTAGCGATCATCGCCATAGGTTGGCAGCGATCGATGAGCTCGAGCGATCGATCGTCGATCGACGGTCGGTGCTCGAGAATTCGGCCCGTATCGAGAATGGAGTCGAGACTCGACTGGTCGAGTGAGGACTTCATCAGTCGACTGATGGTCACAATCAGTCGACTGATAGTAGTTCCGTTGGACTTATCCAACGTGGAACTAGCCGTTGTCTCACGACAACAGTTGCATCAGTCGATTGATGGTCTCGATCAGTCGACTGATAGACTTTTTCCAGCACAGGTTGAAGCTATATATGGAGCTCGTGATGGAGGAAAAAGCAACCGGTTCTTGAGGGCTATTGGGGCGATTTGTTGGTGCAAATCAGGTCTCCAAGTGCAAGCAAGCAACCAAGCATTCAAGCAATCAAAACAAGTGTTGTAAAGTCTTTTCTTTACTTGTATTTCATATTTACATTGTATATTGCTTGTATTTCATTCTTATTGTTGTAAGACTTATTGTAAGGGGTTTCTCCGCCTCCGACTTGTGTCGAGAAGGAGTGTTTATCATTAGTGAGTGCGTGTGCATCACTAGGGCTCTTTAGAGCTCGATCCGTGGAGTAGGAACCGTGCAGTTCCGAACCACGTTATATCATTGTTGTCTATTTCGTTATCGCTTTTATTATTTCTATTTCCGCAAGACTAACGAAATTGTAGACACAAGCAGCGAATTTCATCTACGCTATTCACCCCCCCTCTAGCTATTCCAACGATTCCTAACAAGTGGTATCAGAGCCCGGGGCTCTTCTACGGATTAACAACCGGGAGCTAAGGTGAAAGGCTAGAGGGTGAAGATGGAATTCCAAGACAAGCTTGGATGGGAAATCAACACTCCACCTCCATATGATCCAGAAGATTTTCCGGCATGGAGAGCAAGAATGGAAACATTCTTGATGATGAACATAGAGGATTGGTTTATCCTCATTGAAGGTCTTGAACCCCCTAGGGATAAGAAGGGGAATGTCCTAAAATTGAAAAAGTGGACCCAAGAGCAACGCAAAAAGCTCAAGACCGAAGTTAAGGTAACGAAACTTTTGGAAGATTTAATCCCTAATGATGTTTTGTGCAAGTTAGGGGATTACATGTATGCCAAGGAGCTATGGAGAAAATTGGCAAGATACCATGAGGAGAGTTCATCCTCAAGTGAAAGTGAGGAATCGGAAGTTGAGATGGAGTCAACTTCCGAATCGGAGAAAGAAAAAGTAGAAGAGGTGGAAGAAGCATCTACTTCTAGGATTGAGGAGGATAGACCATCCTCTACACCGGAGCAACCTCAAGAAGAGCTCTCAACATCCGATCAAGATGAGGAAGCTCAAAATTCAACTCCGACACCTACCACCACCCTAGGTAACTCAAACACTTTATTTTTAAACAAAAATCATATTATGTGCTTTGAGTGTAGGGAGTATGGGCATTACAAGAGCAAATGTCCAAAGAGAATCAAGAAAACTCCTCCGGCGCCTAAAAGTCAACAAAAGTCAACGGACGCCGGTTCTCCAAGACAAAAGAGCAAGGAGCATGTCATTTGCTTCAAATGTCGACTACCGGGTCATTACCGGAGTCAATGCCCAAAGAAGAAAAAGAAGGGGCAAAGGGGAGCATCACAAGTAGGGGGAGTCGCTAAGGCAAACCCTAAGGTATATTTAAATAATGCTCCATCTAATTTAAAGCATGCTAGAACTAATTTTAGCAATTGTGGTATGTATCATAAAGAGCATGCTAGAAATAACAAACATATGTGTTTAGGAGCTAAGAATGTTCACCTTAAGAATAAGGAGAAATTTGGGACTAATGTCCTTAGAAAAACAATACCTAAGAAATCTATTAAGAAAATCCAAGAACATCTAGGTTTTAATCCAAAATGGACTAGGCATTCGCCAAGAAAGTCCAATGCCCAAGAGTTAAATAAAAATTCTAAAATTGGGCAATTAGAATTAGAAAACCAAGCCTTGAGGTCAAGGCTTGAGAAATTGGAAAAGACCCTAAACAAAATACAAAATCAATCTCAAGGGTTAAATTGTCAAACTCTAAGACCTAAGAGTCAAAAGTCAACCAAGGGCAAGAATGGTTTGGGTCACAAACCTAAGTCCAAGGTGACTTACCATAGTGTTCCGTTTGACTATGGGACACTAACTAGGTCTAGGAAGACCAAGGTCAATGGGGAAGTCATTCCTAGAGTTGACCAAGGTTTGTGCCTATTGGCCATGGTTTCGAAGAAACCTAGGATGGTCATTGAGAAGGTTGTTAGGGAGGCAATCCCTAAGGTTAACCTAGGCAAGACCAAAATGACCAAGGCTAATAAGCCTAGGAGGGTCATGAGGAAGGTATCTAGGGAGGTTATCCCTAAGGAATATCTAATTAACCCTAGGAGCTCAAATCGATTTTGGGTTCCTAAGAGCGTGATTGATTCACGCTAAGATGGGTTTAGGGTGTGCCAACCTTGATTGGATGGGTAGTTAACTCAACCATAATAAAGGTGACACCTTAAGGTTACTCTCAAGGTTATGGTTACTTTGGAAATACCCTTGAGTCTTAATCTCAAAATTTTAGGTTGCGTCAATATATATATATTGAAAACATGAAAATCAATAAAATTGACACGATCTAGATTTAGAGGTCATAGTGTGTACCTTTGATTATTGGCACACTTGGGAAGGTCATGTATCAAGAAATGTGTGGTTAAGATGTAAAGGTAATATCTAGAGTGATACTCAAGTGCCACACAACTTGGTGTCTTGTATTCACCATGCTTCATATGTTTTACCATATGTTTGCATGGAATGAATGTCTAGGATAAATTACATCTCACAAAACAAGTCTTTTAACTTGATTGTGTATTTCAACACTTAGAAAGGGTGAGATGTTAGGTTTTGGAAATCATTGAATGTTAATGTTTGCAAAAATGAATTAAAACATTAAAATACATTAACAAATACATAAATAAAGGTATAACATCAATACATTCAAAATACAAGATCTAACGTGATAAAATGGAACAATTAAGATGATAAAATCAAGATTTTCTGATTTTCAGAGCTGGAAATCAGACATCAGTCGACTGATAACACTGTAGCACGTTACGATACGGCCATCAGTCGAGTGCTAGCTCCATGACTCGACTGATCGAACATCAGTCGACTGATGAGGTCCATCAGTCGATGATGTATTCACCGAGAAGGCCATCGATCAGTGCTCGGCGAGTAGTCGAGTGATATGCACATCGATCGGTGATGAGCAACATCGATCGGCCCGATGCTCTGTAACATCCGCAGAGAGTTCAGCGGTCGATTCTTTGAGCGGAGCGATCGGTATCGGTTGAAAACTTCGATAATGACGCGTCGATCGGTCGATGCTCATCGATCGGCCCGAATCGTGATTTTATAATGCCGAACCGCTAGGGTTCGGCATCTTCACACGACGAGTTCTCCTTCTTCTTTCCCTCTCCGATCGTCGTCTTCCTCTCCGATCGACTCCTCCGGCCGTCCCAATCGTCCAAGATATTAGGTTTGATAGATAAGCCCTTCCTCTTCCATTTTTCACTTGTTTCGAGCCTAGTTCACGCGGTTTAGGTTTTTGTTCCCTTGCTCCAGTTAGGGTTCCGGCGGCTGACGGTCTCCGGCGACGTTTTCGGCAATCCTCAGCAACTTTTGAGTTTTCCCTCCGGCACACACATGGCACCTAAGTAACGATTTATCTTTCCGAGCCTTAATTTTCATTTCCATTACAATGTAGGTTTATCTAATCGCGTATTGTTGCCATTGCATTGCATATCATCACATTACATTCATAATAGGAGAGCCCGTAGGAATGATCCATCCGAGAGTGACTCTCGGTTGTACCAACCTATGTTGGTTCGGTACATAGATAGAGATTTCTTCAATAGGCATTGTAGTGACGTCATGGAACTAATTGCATACTACAATTTGATGAAGATTGTCTTGTGCACACATCCAATCAATGATGACCTCATTAAGGAATTATACCAAAACCTTAAAAAGGTAGATGACGGCCCTACATACACTACTCGCGTTGCAAAACGCGACTTAGAGTTCACTCCTGCGATACTGCAAGAGTTTCTCGAGTGTAGGCCTTCAGATGACACCTTCATCTTTTACCCTACCATGGACTTTCCTCTACCTGAGCCTTTTACCCATATCTCTATGGAGTCCATGCATGAGCATATTTTTGGTTATCCTCGTCCACTGGCCCAGAATTTATTTCCTATCACCGAAGATTTGACGACAATGTCCTTTATAAGGTCATTGTTGGGTGTTTTTCGCCATTGTCACTCGGGTCCGCCAAGATTCGGCCTCCCCATCTCTTTCTTCTATATGCCATGCGTCATCAGTTAGACATAAACTTTGCATTGAACATCTTCCATTGCATTGTGCACTTCACTTCCCCTGTACAAGGGAAAGTGCATATGCCTTTTGGACATATCATCACAGCATGGCTCGACTCCGTAGGCATTAACATCCATAGGGGCTCTCTGCGATAGCTATCGAAAGTATACGACTGTATATCAGTTCGTAACTTCTCCTTAGCGAAGCTGCGGATGGGCGCTGGACAGATGGAGTTGGCGCCTCGACCACCCAGGGCGCACAGACAGCCTCCTCCTCCACCCAGAGATGCAGCAGAGGACGACGAGGATGCGGACACCTCTGATGAGGATGACTAGATGCAGATCTTGCAGACACATGGTAGTCCATCGATTCGTCGTGGCCTGGAGTCAGATTGAGGATTATCGTGATCGGTTGACTCAGTGTGAGTTATTGGCGAGCCGAGCCGATAGGATGGAGGAGACCCAGGGCCGTATAGAGCAGCATCAGCGCGATATGCTAGAGATGATGCGGGCCTGGACTCTGAGTCAGCAGCCACCTCCACCGCCACCTCCTGCGGACGATTAGAGGATTTTTTTTTGGTTGTCATTTTTGTAGTGAGATTGAGCATAGCCAATCTCCATTTTGATTGCAAAAGACAAATTTAAGTTAAATGAAATCCTTATTTTTGAAAAATCTTATGTGTATGAATGAATATTTGTATATTTGTATTGCTATCATATGACATGTCATGACATCATGTTTATTCTTAATCATCTTATATGTCATGATTATGCTTAGGGATTAAGGACCAATGTCATGTGTTTTTAGATTTTATCATATGCCGTGACATCATGATCATTGGCCATGCTTAATTATTGCTATCTTTATACCATGATCATTTCATGCATTTAATTGATTAAAATTGATTTAAGGACTATGGCATGACTTGGAGTCCCATTTATAAGGGAATCAAGTAGAGTTGTCTTAGAAAAATGCTTGAAACCCTAGATTAGGGAGAACAAAACCCACATCTCACATCTAATTGACATGTATGTGTATGTATACACCCTAGATACATGTGAGATGCTAGGATATGAGTTAAGTTCAAGGTGCATAGTTTTTGCATCTAGATGAACTAAAACTCATCTAATTTTAGTAGTGGATCATTAGGAGAGCTCGTGTACAAGTCACACACATAGAGCCCAAGGAATATGATCCAAGATAAGGTCTTGAAAACATTTTAAAATCATTTTAGAAAACCTTGGTGAAGTCTATCTTTTGATAGCAATCACCATTGATGAAGTTGATACAAAATAGGGCCAAAACATTGAAAATTTCAATGGTTTTGAGTTTTGTATCAAATTCACTATTTTATGGGTAAAATAATTTTCAAACATTTTTCACCCATTGTATTGGTCATAGGTATTATACGTATCAAATTTCGTGATTTTTCGATATACGTATAATTAGTTATGATTTTCTGAAACTCGATTCTGATAACTGAAATTCGGAAATTTCAGTTATCGCGATCATCCTGAGTGGCGATCGATGAGTGTGGCAATGATGGTAGTGTGAGTCGACTGCCAAGGCTGATTTCGGAAAACTAAGTTTGGTTAGTCCGTGTTCAGCCATGGCAAAGGTCCCTAACCACTCCTAACCCTAGGATATGCTTTGGGAAGCATTATAAAGGGTGAAAAGCTATTGGATATGGATTAGGAGAGTTGTTTAGGGTTTGTATCAATTTTAAGGTGTGGAAAGTTCAATGTTGAATTTCTAACCTTAATTTTGATGGTTTAGAGTTCCTATTGACTTAGAGACTTCCCAAGGACATTGTTGGTGCAATGGTCAAGGGGGAGCAAGCCTTTAGGGGGAGATATCCATCTTGGGATGATGGATGTGTTTTTCTCCTTGAAGGGGAGAATGTTGTCAATTTGGGAAATTTATGGATTTTTAGAAACCCAATTTGGAAATTGGGAGAGTGAATAGGATTGCCTCTCTTGAGTGATATGGGACTTATCACTAGGAAGATGGTAGGCATCCTAGGTATTCTTGGATCAAGGGGGAGATTGTAAGATCTCATTGGGACATGAGACATTGACCTCCTTGGAGAGAAAACCTTTTTGATGTTAGTCAAAAAGGGGGAGAATGTTTGGGGGAGAACATTTGGGATAATTGGTAAAGGATTTGAGTTAGTATTCTAACTCAATTATTTGTTTGGTTTTTGTCAAACATCAAAAAGGGGGAGATTGTTGGTGCAATCGGCCAGTCCGATTGACGGGACTCGAGTTTGGCTCGAGTGATGTTTTGATGTTTCGACAAAAACATAAGTCCAAGTCGGACACTTGGCAATGTAAAGTCCAACATGGGTTGGCAAGGAAAGTCCAAGCGGGAGTCTTGGCAGCATAAGTCCAATGGTTGGCGGCGTAAAGTCCAAGCGGGAGTCTTGGCAGCATAAGTCCAATGGTTGGCGGCGTAAAGTCCAAGCGGAGTCTTGGCGGCGTAAGTCCAATGTGCCTTGGTGGTGTAGACACCGTTAGCATGACATAGCCGACGGAAGCACCTGAAGGCTAGCGCGATGGATGAACAAGTCATGGATGACTTGGAGGGATCCGAGAGGCGTGAGGTCATGGAGGTGACTAGAAGGCTTAGGTCTAGGATAAGGGTGGTCTAGCAAGTATGGGGGAACCATACTTGAGTTAAAACCTCATGTTTGAGGTGTGCCAATGACCGATGCCATGTGGCGACCGACCGAGTCAACTAGGGTTTGACCGCGGGTTACGGTTTAGCGCCGATCGCTATAGGTTGGCGGGCCGATCGATGAGCCGAGCGCCGACCGATCAGGTGATCACGACCGGGTGCTCGAGAATTCTACCACGTATCGGAGTCGAGACTCGACCGTCGAGTGAGATTTCCATCACGATCGATGGTCACAATCACCGATCGATAGTAGTTCCGTTGGACTTATCCAACGTGGAACTAGCCGTTGTCTCACGACAACAGTGGCATCAGTCGACTGATGGTCTCGATCAGTCGACTGATAGACTTTTTCCAGCACAGGTTGAAGCTATATATGGAGCTCGTGATGGAGGAAAAAGCAACCGGTTCTTGAGGGCTATTGGGGCAATTTGTTGGTGCAAATCAGGTCTCCAAGTGCAAGCAAACAACCAAGCATTCAAGCAATCAAAACAAGTGTTGTAAAGTCTTTTCTTTACTTGTATTTCATATTTACATTGTATATTGCTTGTATTTCATTCTTATTGTTGTAAGACTTATTGTAAGGGGTTTCTCCGCCTCCGACTTGTGTCGAGAAGGAGTGTTTATCATTAGTGAGTGCGTGTGCATCACTAGGGCTCTTTAGAGCTCGATCCGTGGAGTAGGAACCGTGCGGTTCCGAACCACGTTATATCATTGTTGTCTATTTCGTTATCGCTTTTATTATTTCTATTTCCGCTGCGCATTAACGAAATTATAGACACAAACGAGAGCGAATTTCATCTACGCTATTCACCCCCCTCTAGCTATTCCAACGATTCCTAACAAGAAATAATTGAGTTAGAATACTAACTCAAATCCTTTACCAATTATCCCAAATGTTCTCCCCCAAACATTTTACCTAATCTAATCTTAGAAAGGTCCTTAGAAACCTTGTAGGCATCAACCATGGATGCCCACAAGGTATTCCTAGCGAAAGCATTAAGCGCGTACTTTATTAAGTCTTGGTTTTCGACCTTCTGTCTTATCGAATGTAGACTATTGACGATATCATGAATACATGCATGTAATTGGGTGGTGGTCTCGTGAACCTGCATTTTTAGATTGTATAATTTATTTAAAAATAGATCCCTCTTACATACCTTAGCATCGTCGGTTCCTTCGTGTAGCTCGACGAGATTGTTCCACAAATCCTTCACACTGATGAAGGGGCCGACGCAGTTGAGCTCTTCTTTGGACAAGCCACACTGTAGGATTTGCATAGCCTTGGCATCAGCTTCCACTTGGCATTTTATGGAATTTGTCTATTGATCAAAATACAACGATTCACCATCTTCTTTAGTAGGAAGCGTGAACCCGGTTTGGATTATGATCTACATCTCTACTTGGATTTTTAAATAGCACTCCATCCGACCCTTCCAGTAACGGAAGTCATCTCCGTTGTAAAATGGAGGTTGGGCGGTGCTAAACCCTTCGAGATGGTCCATTTAGAGAGAAAAGAGAACCTTGCAAAAACAAAAACGAAAAAAGGTATCAAGACTCTTGTCTTGGATTAGTAGTGCGGGAGAAGGAAATTAAATGAAACGAAAAGACTTAACTTACGAATTGCAAAACCAAAAATGAAAAGAAAACATAAAGCCAAGTGCTAGATTGGTGGTTGCACCAAATCATAGTGCCCCTACTCTGATACCAATTGTTGAATCGAAAAAGAGCGCTAGAGGGGGGGGGGGGGTGAATAGCGCACGACAAATCTTTTCATTGATTCGATTAAAACACACGTATAAGTAAATGCACAATGGAAAATAAATGAACACAACTTGGTTTTACTTGGTTCACAACCTACCGGCTGCTAATCCAAGGCCCTTACGATTCGAGATCGTGTATGGAGGGCAATTCACTAATAATCTCCTCCTCGTTGGAGGTAGGAGATGATGATTACAAACCAACGAAAAACTTGAGGTAGAGGGACAATCCCACCTCTCCTCGTTACGATAAAAAACTTGATAAAAACAACTTCAATACACTGAATAGAAATGGAAACTTTAAACACTTATATCAACGATGAGCAGATGTTTAACTTGCGGTCGTGTCGTCGGTGTTCCGACAACGTTTCGGCATCGTAGAGTAGCGGCGTTGCGGGATTATTTTGTAAGCACTTAGATGACCTAAAGGGGTGAAACCCCCCTTCTTTTATAGCCTTGGAAGCTCCCCCAATGTTCAGTTCTAGCTCATAGTCAAAGAACCTCATCTGCCCAAGATAAGTGGAGCTTATCTTGACTCTCCTCGAGGCTGGAAATTCGAATGGCGATCACGCCTCTTATCGCTCAATCGATGATTGAATGATCGCTATAAGCTAGCAGTCGACTAGTGGCTAGGGTTCTTGACTACAAAAAAGAGTTAGTTTGAAATAAAAATAATATAAATGAATTCGACGACCACTTACTGTTCGATCTCAACTTAGACCTTCCACAGGAAGTCTTAGTTGGATCGTCGCCTAAGGATGTCCCCGTACGGAGGACCCGACCTTACATTCACTCACACACGAGCTTATCTTAGGTCCTTTTGTGACTCACATCTTTGCTTCAGGTCTCCACCTTGGTTCTTCGGCTCCATTTGAAGTTCTCCCGGCGTCGCCCGACCACCACGATTTCCCGACTCGGGATTCTCTGGGTGTCGCCGACCTTCAGCTCAGCTTAACCATTCCTACACACTTGGATTAGCTCGTTAGACAACAATATGACCTTAGCTTTGGGTCTTTGCCATAATCAAATCCTAGGTTTGATTATCTGGTGCCTATTGCACCAACAAGGACCTCCAAGCTCCTTACGACATCCTCTTCCTGCTACCTGGGCGACAGGAAAACCCAGATTTTGTGATAGTGAGTATAAGACTCAGTGGTATATGAAAGATAGTGCATAAACTATATAAACATATAGAGATCAACAAGTATAAAGTCTTAAAGATAATAACAAATAACCATCAGTATAAATCTAATCAATGCATATACCAACCTGACCCATCAGATATAACATAATGTACTGACATATCTGAAGGTCTGTAATGACACAACTCATAATAACCTGATAAGTATACAACAACGTAACACATACGAATAATATACATGAACAATATCACACCTATGATCAATACATAATCATATGAACAAAGTATAATCAAATGCATAAACAAACCTAGTCCATCCTACGCAATAACATAATACTGATCACATGCATATATCAGTCTGGTCAATCAGGTACACTATACATATCTAAACAACGATCCACTCTGATCCTACTCATAGCCAAATACACCACATACAATAGTATAGGACATGCAAATGGTAGGCATCATGATATAAAAATATATGCAGCAATCATAGCTCAACCAAATGCAACATCTCACGACATATGCAATATGTATCACACGTATATATATATATATATATATATATATATATATATATATATATATATATATATATGCCACCACACATGGAAATGCAGATGCAATATGAATTATATACATATACACCATCACACATGGCTATGCCACCGCACATTGCAATGCATGAGTAATCTGTATCTCACACATATACACTACCACACATGGTGATGCATGAGCAATCTGTATCTTACACATATATGCCACCACACATGGCAATGCATAAGCAATAAAACAATCAAGCCTACAATTATATTCATCACTCACACTAGTGGTATAACATGATGATCCGATCAAAAACTACAACTGCACTCAACAACATGTACTTATGCAATATCTATATATATCAATCAAACATAATATATATATAAACAATAACAGAGATGAAACGAGACTGTATAGATAACGAATGGAGTATCTCAAAGATCAACGACTAAGTATCAAGCACAAGAATAATAAGAGTGGAGTCAAGGTAATGATACTATCATCATAATAAAGTTCATGCACTAAGATCATCGTTCTACTGAACCAAAGGAAGGAATTACTCACTTGATATGTAGATCGTGCTAATAATCTTCACATCTATGTATCCATCTCAAATCAAAATCCTACAACACAGAACATATATAACTACGTTCTACCATTATCCATTAATAGAATCAAATCGATTCATTAACCCATTAACTGGTCCATCAATCCACTAACAATGGATTATGATCTATCTCCCTAACCTAATCATTCATTCACATAAATCGTTACTCCAAAATTCAACCAAAGGATTAACCCTTTTTCGTGGACTCTTAATAATCACATCTACAACAAAGCTAACGGTAAGAATATTACACAACCATATGATATGAAATATGAACTTACCAAACTTGTATCATCCACACCACTTTCTACATCAAGTATAGGATATTAGATTTGCATTTACCCAAGCCGTATATGGAAGTCACCTCCTCAGATCACCCTCTTTTCCTAATTGCATCTGTACAACACCAGATTCTTTCAACAACTCCTTAATGTATATAAAATCAATCAATAAATGATAAAGAGACAACCAACTAATACCTAACAAGAATTCTCTGCCCCAATGTTTCCACTCTCCACTTAGGATTTCAGAAGAATAGGGATAGCTGCCAATGATGGAAGAAGAGAATGACCTTTATTGCTCGAGATGCAGGCCACTATCCACAAGGCCAAATCCACTATGGTGGTCGAGGGTTGATCTCAACTGCTGCAAGATGAGGCAATGGCCACTACATCGCCAATCTGGACTCGCAAGTACAAATTGGCAATTCTGGTGGCAAAAACATGACATGGAGAGGTCGTTAGAGCCTACTACCAGCGGGATTGACGATGCACATCTAGGGAGAGTCGGGGACTGCAGTGATTGGGTGTAGTGATAGCATCACTAGGCTGAGCTCACACTAAGAGGGGTCAACGACCGATTTGAGCTGCAACGGTGTCGAAATATTGTCAGTGAGGGCAACACTACAAAGGGAAATAATAGCAGAGCCGATCGAGCTATGTGGGAGAAGGAATGGCCGGCGGAGGCTAGCGCTTGCAGCGTCCAACTGTGAGGTTGGGAGAAATAAGGAGAGTGATGAAGATCGGGAGAAAATGTAGAGGTTGACGATGATGAGGAAGGGAAAAGAGGGATCGCAGGTTGCGATCAGAGAAATCGGGGTATGTTGCGAAGAGAAGTGGTTGATCGAGAGAAATAGGGAGGGGTGGTAATGTAAACTTAGGTTTTAATAATCAAGCTTATGTTGATGAAATCAATCAACTCTTCAATTAGGCTGATAATCTAAACAGACTCTATAAAAGTCTATTGGCTTTATCCCTATGAAATGCCATAGAAATTCCATTTAAATCCAGAAAAATTCCATAATACAATTTTATTAATTAACTAGGGGTATTTTATTATCCGATATCTCACAATGATCCCCTCATACTTGACACTCACCCTTAGCCTAGATCTAAGCCTTCAAGCCACTTTCATCAGCCTCACACCCTCAGGGTCCATCCAAGTCCTCCATGACTCCTTCACCCTTTGCACTAGCCTTCAAGTGCTTCCATTGGCTTCATCATTCCATCGAGTACCCTTAGCCTTGACCTAAGCCTTCAAGCCACCTCTATCAGTCTCACGCCCTTGGTTTGATTCCATGACTCCTCACCCTTGGCACTAGCCTTCAAGTGCTAATGGGTCTACCTTTGCCAAGCCTCTACACTTGGACTTTTGTCGCCAAGACTACACCCTTAGACTCACACAACCAAGACTACACCCTTGGACTTTTCCTTTGCCAAGTTTCCATACTTGGACTTTCACCGCCAAGACTACACACTTGGACTTACACGGCCAAGACTACATACTTGAACTTTTTTCCTTTGCCAAATATCCATATTTTGACTTTCCATTGCCAAGACTCCACCCTTGGGCTTTTCCCTTGCTAAGTATTCATACTTAGAATTCTCCATTGGCAATAATCCAATCTTGGACTTCCACTCGAGTCTCGCTCAAGCTTAGTCAACCTTGACTTGAGCTTGATTGCTCTAACAACCTCCCTCATGATAATCTCCCTAAATATGTATGTCAAACATATTGTTAAACACATGACAAACACAGTGTTAAATATCAAAACCCTACTCAAGTCCAACTCGAGTATAGTCAACATTGACCTAAGGTTGATTGTACTAATAGATGTCTCATATCATCACATTAAATCTTAATGTGTGGTAATGTGCTAGATTGACCCCAAACTTTTTTCATAAATGTAGGACCTCTTTTTTTCCTCTTAGTATTATGAAGTTCATCTGTACACATATAAAAAATATAAGATAGAATATAAATAATAAAAAAAAATTATAATGTTAATATATGTTACCTTCATTAAATTTTTTGTTCATATCTTCATTTTGGTTTGGAATTGAAGAATTGTTTTCAACACATGGGACATTATCTTGCACATTAACCTGGAATTGATTTGAAGCTACATCTCTTTGGTCATTCAAGGTACCTTGCATATTTTGACTATCTATATAAGTATTAATTCAAGTAAAAAAATGCAAATAAGAATTAGACACACGGGAAGAAAATTATATAAAATTTTACTTTAATTTAACACACATGATGGATTAAAAGTTTACATTTCTTTACGACAAACAATAAATTTGTGATGCATAAAATTAGATAATACCTTGTTTAATTGGTTTTCGATCTATGTGATTTGTACTCATAACTAATGGTTGCATATCTATCTCAAGTTGAAGTTTAAAACGTGATTTCCTATATTAGTTTGACGCTTAGGAGACATTCGTACTACAAACAATAGTAAGTTACAAATTATAGATAATACAAAATCATAAGCCTTCTCATATCAAATATAAAAAGTCAAAAGTTAAACATGAAAAAGGGATACATATCACCATATATAATTCAATCATCATATAAAAAATCCATTATATTGTTATTACAATGCTAATTAACTAAACATAAATGCATAGACTAAATAAAATTTCATCAAAAATCAGTATCAATTTCCACTCCAGCAACATCATCACGAATCCAAACCACTTCTTCATGTTCACCATGTCTTAAGAATTAAAAATATAAGTTTGAAGCTATGTATCAACATCTATCATAGGCTATATTTTATAATTTTCTTGTGCATTAGTGGTGATAATGGCATGTCAATCACAATCAATTGGATATTCCATATAAAATACTTGCATAACTTGAGATGCTAAAATATAAGGCTCGTTATGACGCATACTATTTTTAAAATTGACTAACACAAAATCATCCTCATCCAATTTTAGTCGTTTGCCTTTGGAGGCCCACTCACATTAAAATAAAACAACTTTTCAACCTCCTCCATAGTCTAACTTGTTGGTGCAACCATGCCTTGGATATGAGTTTTAATGTTTGATGTCCTGGATAACTTGGTTGGATTCGCGCCTTCATTTCGTTGTGTTTTGGTATTTTCGGCCGGTTTGTGTCGGTCCAGCGATACGAAATAAAGCCCGTTGGACCGTCGACAAGTTGCGCGATGATCGCGCCCAGTCCGGCGGCCGACGATGGTCGGCGGTGGCCGGACGGTGCGGCGGCAATGAGCGTGAGTCGGCGTGGAGCGCACGGGTATATATATATATATATATATGTATATATATATATATATATATATATATATATATATATATATATATATATATATATATATATATATATATATATATATATATATATATATATATATATATATATAATGAAAATAAAAACAAATAAACAAAACTAATCTATGTTCGATCTAATCGTCCACTTTCGATTCACAATCGAATCAACAGTCCCTGGCAACGACGCCAAAAACATGATGCATGCGAATGCAACCTCAAATCTCGTGACGGACACCGTTGAGGACTCGAAGTGTCCCTTGTGCTCAATGCCCACAAGTGCATGGTTGTCGTTAAGTAATAAATAGATTATCGATCCCACAGGGACTGAGATTCGAGTATCGATCTGTTCAGTGGACGTTATTGGTCGGAGTTCAGTTCAAATGGTTGCGATTAAGAGGGTTGTCGGCGATCCTAACTCTAGTACGGTGTCACACAGAGGAAGTGAAGGATTGCTATGAGTCTTTTAAGGGAATTATAGGATTTCAGTTTTGCTTGTGCATCGCAGAACACACTACCAATTGGGTATTATCTAGACATCTAACTACGACCTTATGGAAGGGGCATCATACACTCCCCCGATGAGCTTTCGCATCTATCAAAAGCTACCTCTGTCATACCAGGTCGACCCCTGGCATTAGGATGGGGTAGGAAGTACGAGGATGCCGAATCAATCCCTACAGTGAGACAGAATGTATCTCGTTTCTGACTCTATCGCATCTTTCTATCCATGAATACCGAAGATGAGGCAACCCCTAAGCTTCTTCTTAATTCTCCTAAATCTTAGATATGAGGGTTGTCACCCTTCATATTGTCTACGCACAGTAGAGAGAAAACCAAAACACGTAACTATCAATCTAAACCAATACCAATTGCAAATATAAACTCAAGAATTAGAAATATATTTGGAATAACATGTTCTACGTACACAAACTACTCCATAGTCCTAGAATCGGAAAATCTACTCCATGAATACGAGAAGAGAAACACAAGGCATGACCGAATTCATAAATACAAAATAAATCATGTAGAGAATGCAAATTACGGTGCAATGTGGCTCTTCTCTCTGGCGTTGAGGTGCAGAACTTGGATCTCGAGCGGCTTCCTTCCTCCCCATTGTGAGTTCCCGGTGCTTTTTAAGGCACCGGTATGCCATCCTAGCCGAAATGGTCCTCCCCTAGGGTTTGGGCATAGCTTTCTTTATATAAACATGAGACTGACTCTTCATGAAATCCGAAAAAAGACTTAATTGCATAAAAATTATGGGCCGCCACACAGTCGTGTGTTTCCACACGGCCAGGCTGTGTGTGGCCCTATGGTGGCCAATCTCGAGCTTCGGACACAGTCGTGTGTAGCCACATGGCCTGACCGTGTCCCCTACTACATCCAGCTATCAAATGCCCTTTTTTCGCTTCGAAAGTGCGTCGTTTTCCCCATGAAATGCTATCTTGCACACAAAAGTACAAAGAGCAGATCTCCGAACTAGAAAATAGGAAATGCATGCAAAACAAAGTATGATATGCATGAAACAAGTATAAAATGTAGCAAGATGTGAGCAAAAACCACTCCTAAAACCCTATATGTTTTGCTCACATCATTCATCTAGCATGAGGTACTCATGGGATGAGAGTAGTGAAGTGAGACGTGTGTCAACCACTAGAATGACTGAAAATAATATATCAATTGATTGTTTGACTCTACCAATCCACTGATATATTACAAAGGTAAAACCAAGTTTTATGATTGAGGTTTGAGGCTGAAAACTCTGATTTAAGGTTTACCAGTTAATTATTGTAACCAAGCATCGACTGGTAACTAAACCTCAAATATGTTTGGATGATTTAGGACTTAAGCCCTGAAATAAGGTTTCACAGTTGATTGTTGAGACCTAGCAATTGACCAATAAGTAATTTGGAGAAAACAAAATGCTTCCAACTCAACCAGCCAGTTCAACCGAATGACCACCAGTTGACTCTTTAGCTCGACCATACTCATGTGCTCAACTAGGCGCCGGTGGTTCTGTGAATCTCCACTCATTGACATCAGAATTTTTATCCTCCCCCAAATATTTCGTTAATATTTGTCCATTCACCTTAAACTCCCCCGATTCTTTACTCCATATATCCATAACCCTGTATGGATATACCTTTTTGATTCGAAATGGTCCTGACCATCTTGACTTCAACTTCCTCGGGAAAAGTTTTAATCTTGAGTTATATAGGAGAACTAAGTCTCCTTATTTAAACTCTCTTCTCAAGATGTGATGGTCGTGCCATTTTTTTGTTCGCTCTTTGTATGCTTTCGTATGTTCATACGCATCTTGTCGTATCTTGTCCAGCTCACTTAACTGTAGCTTCCACTTTTCCCTTGCTGCATGTAAATCTAAGTTTAGTTTCCTAATAACCCAATAAGCTTTGTGCTCTAATTCGATAGGAAGATGGCACAGTTTCCTATAAACCAAGCGAAATGGGGTCATACTGATAGGAGTCCAATCTTTTCTGACCAAAGAGCATCATCCAACTTTTGTGACCAATATTTTCAAGATGCCATGACTATTTTTTCCAAAATACTTTTAATCTCTCTATTTGAAATCTCCACCTGCACGCTCATTTGAGGATGGTAAGCTGTCGAGACCTTATGGATTACCCCATACTTGTGCAGCGACTTTTCGAATTGCTTCTCAATGAAATGAGATCCCCCATCACTAATTACAGCTCGGGGAACTCCAAATATGGGAAAGGTAATCTTTTTAAACATCCTGATGACTGTTTTAGCATCGCAGTGGGGTGATGTTACAACTTCTACCCACTTCGAGACGTAATCTACAGCTACTAGAATATATCTTTGTGCTTGAGGTGGTAAAAGGTCCCATGAAGTCCACTCCCCATACGTCAAAGAGTTCTACTTCGAGGATAGTACTTGACGGCATTTCATGTCTCCTTCTTATATTACTTGTCCATTGACAGTGATCACAGGAGACCACATAGTTACGCATATCCTTAAACAAACTGGGCCAGTAGAACCCTGCCTGGAGTACCTTCACGACCATTTTTGAGACTCCAACATACCCCCCCCCCCCCATATGCGGAGGAATGGCAATGAAAAAGAATATTACCAACTTCCTCTTCTGGTATGCATCTTCAATAAATGTTATCCGCACATCTCCTAAATAGAAAAGGATCATCCCAGACATATTGCTTAACATCTACAAAGAATCTTTTCCTTTGTTAGGTCGTGAATTCTAGTGGAATTATTCTTCTTGCTAAAAAGTTTACCAGATTTGTGTACCAAGGGTGGTGGCTTTATTAAAACCATGAATGTATCATTCTATAGTGTTAGGATCTTTGTAATGGCTAGAGGGGGGGTGATTAGCCTTTCTTTGTTTCTACAAGAATGTTAGCGGAAGCAATACAAATACAAATAAGAAAACAATGAAAGCATTGCTAACACCCGATGTACGTGGTTCGGAGATGACGCTCCTACTCCATGGCAATCCGTAAGGTGGATTAGCCCTAGCCAAGCTTCACTAAATCTCCTTTGGATGAACCAAGGTGGAGAAACCTTGTTTTACAATGCACTCCTCTTCTTTACAATGATGGAAGATTAAGACTCTAGAAGAGGAGGTTTAGAATCACACAAATACTTGGAGAAAGCTTGGTGAGCACAAGAGTATAGTTAGGAATGAGAGCACTAGCTTCACTAAGGCCCCTTCTTATAGAAGAAGGGCTATTTTTCCCGTTGGGCTTCGATCAGTCGACTGATGCTCACCATCAGTCGACTGCCGCCGAAGCCAATGACTTCTGAACAAGCAGATCTGCGGAGATACGTAGCCGCAATTTCCAATGGCCAAGTGATCAGTCGACTGATCCCTCCATCAGTCGACTGATGGAGTGATCAGTCGAGTGATCGTAGGCCGTAGTCGAGTGCGACTACACTCTGTGCTCGTATTTGCGTTGATCAGTCGACTGCAACATCGATCATTGCCACTAAAGCAAGCGATCGATGATGTCGGTTTCACCGACTTAGTCGAGCACTACGACGATCGATACTCATCAAGTATGAGTAATTCACACTTGATTTTACACCCTAGACCTAGACTCAACCTTCTAGCTCCTCATTAAGCCTTGCGCCTCCAGGATCCCTCCGAGTCCGCGACTTGTTCATCCTTTGCGCTTTGCTTCCAAGAGCTTCCTTCGGTTTCGTCATGTCTTGGGTTGCCAAATGCTTGGACTTTACGCCGCCAAGACTACAAGCTTGGACTTATGCTGCCAAGACCTTACTTTGGACTTCCTTTGCCAAGGTTCACTTGGACTTTACGCTGCCAAGACTACAAGCTTGGTCTTACGCTGCCAAGTCCATCTCTTGGACTTCTTTTGCCAAGATCATACTTGGTCTTCCTTTGCCTAGGTTCACTTGGACTTTACGCTGCCAAGACTACAAGCTTGGTCTTATGCTGCCAAGTCCGTCCCTTGGACTTTCCTTGCCAAGATCATACTTGGACTTCTCTTTTACCAAGTCTTCATCCTTGGATTTTCCTGTCACTTAAACATGTTCGTAATTAGATCACAAAACATTGCCTAACTTAGATGATTTATCCAAACATCAAAACATATAAATGCTTGGGGCATTGTTGCACCAACAATCTCCCCCTTTTTGATGTTTGACAATCACTTAAGTTAGGTCTTTTAAAGATACGCACATAATCATATTTTCAATATGAATTCTAACTTAAACATTCCTTCTCCCCCTTTGACATATATCAAAAAGAGAAGGATTCATAACTAAAAGAATTTAAAGGTGTTGTATCTTGGACTAAGGTATAATATTGATATTAAGCTCCCCCTTAATCCAAGATATGCTTCATGATGTATAAAAAATATTTGAAGTAGAGCATAACAAAAATTCAAAAATTAAGTCCTAGCTTTGCACCAACAATGGAAGTTTGGGGATGAAAAGATACATTTTATAAAACTCCCCCTAAAACACTGCATAAAACAGTCCTAAAAATTTGTTTATACTCAATATTATCATGCTATAGTTTTAGGACATCAAAGATACACTAAATATCAGAAAATGCAGCTATTTATCAAAAAACACAGTGTATCAGTCGACTGATTTTTGAACGATTATACTACGCACAAATCGAAATTTCCTTTTTCAAATTAACTTCAAAAATACGGTAGAAATTCCAAAAATCTCGAAAAATCACGAAACTTTGCGTACACATTTCTGAAATCATACTTTATCAAGGAAAAATATTTTGAAAAATATATGTTTTCCATATTTTAAGATTGATACAAATTTGGAAACTAACAAAAGTTCTAAAAATTTTGCAAACTTTGTATCACTTTTGTGTTTCACTTGAAAACTGTTTTTCAAAATATGATGAACATAGTTTAAAATATATATGATTTGAAATTTCCAACAATGTTCTTAGAGCTATGTATTAATTACTTGAATACAAGCCTTCCCAATGATTGGTCCATAAGGTATTCATGTCTCTAAGTGTGTCATTGGCTCATAGTAATGCATCATAATAAGCATGATGAGCCAAATACACCTTCCCTATCATCTCACATGTTCCTAAATGTCTCAATACAAAAATCAAGGTTACTTAAGGCTTTTGTGAGATGCATCAAGGTATAAGACTAACATATGAATATGGGATCATGCAAACCTAGAATTTTACTCTACAAAGCACATACCAAGCTCTCTCCTTAATGATGAAAATTCGGTTTCGGGAAGAGCTTTGGTGAAGATATCGGCAAGGTTAGACTTAGATTCTACATAATTAAGTTCAATGTCCCCTCTTGCCACATGATCTCTTATGAAGTGATGTTTCACTTCAATGTGCTTGGTCCTAGAGTGATGTACCGGATTTTTGGTCAAGTTGATGGTACTCACATTGTCACAATAAACTTTAATGTTAGAGTAGTGTAACTCATAGTCCACAAGAGTATGTCTCATCCAAAGTAATTGAGCTACACAACCACCCATAGCCACATATTCGGCTTCGGTGGTTGATAAAGCAACACAATGTTGCTTCCTACTACTCCAACTAACTAGGGAAGACCCAAGAAATTGGCATCCACCACTAGTACTTTTCCTATCCAATTTGTAACCAGCATAATCGGAATCGGTATAACCAAGCAACTCAAAGGACCTAGTCCTAGGATACCAAAGTCCTACATTTATGGTGCCTTTAATATATCTTAAAATTCTCTTAACGGCTACTAAATGTGATTCTTTGGCACAAGATTGGTATCTTGCACATATACCTACCGCAAATAAGATATCGAGTCTACTAGCGGTTAGATATAGTAGGCTACCAATCATACTCCTATAAAGTTTAAGATCAATTGATTTACCATCATGATCACTATCTATTCTAGTGCTAGTGGCCATAGGAGTGGTTACAATTTTGGCATTTTCCAAACCAAATTTCTTGATCATTTCATTTGCATATTTGGTTTGATAAATATGAATATCTTCATTGGTTTGTTTGACTTGTAACCCTAGGAAAAAGTTGAGCTCTCCAACTAAACTCATTTTAAATTCATTTTCCATGTTTTTTATAAAGTCTTGAAGAAGATCATCATTTGTTGACCCAAAAATAATGTCATCAACATATATTTGGGCTATAAAGATATCCTTTAATGTTGACTTTATAAACAAGGTTTGATCTACTTGGCCTCTCCTAAAATCCTTAGAAATTAAGAAAGATGACAATCTTTCATACCATGCCCGGGGAGCTTGTTTTAACCCATATAATGCTTTCCTAAGCTTATATACGTGATTTGGATAATCTATGTTCTCAAACCCGGGTGGTTGCTCTACATATACTTCCTCCTTAATATAACCATTTAAGAATGATGATTTAACATCCATTTGGAAAAGTTTAAATCCCATATAGGAAGCATACCCTAAGAGAATTCTAATAGATTCTAATCTAGCAACCGGGGCATAAGTCTCATCATAGTCAAGCCCCTCAACTTGATTGAATCCCCTAGCAACCAACCTAGCCTTATTTCTAGTGATATTTCCTTGGTCATCTAGCTTATTCCTAAAGACCCATCTTGTAGTAATTATGGTGCAATCATTGGGTCTAGGTACTAACTTCCATACTTGACTCCTTTCAAATTGAGCCAATTCATCTTGCATTGCCAAGATCCAATCCGGATCATGTAATGCATCATTGATCGATTTGGGCTCAATTTGTTAAATAAGAGCAACTTGACTAGTAGGAGGTCTATGAAATGACCTAGTTCTTACTCCTTGAGATATATCTCCTATTACTTGGTCAAGTGGATGATCTTGATGAATTCTTAGGGTTCTAGAAGGGGTTTCAAATTGATCATTGTTATCTTTCACCCTTCTTTCATCATCGAAATCTCCTCTTCCTCCCCCTTGATCATTACCCCTTATGGTCAAATTTTGAAGTTTTTGGGTAATGTCTTGATTATTGTCATTAATATCCTTATTAATGGAGGACTTTCTAGGGTAGGTACTAGTGGTTTCATCAAATTGAACATTGGAGGACTCCTCAATCCCTTGGGTTATCTTATTGTAGACTCTATATCCTCTACTTGTGGATGAGTATCCAACTAGGATTCCCTCATCCGCTTTGGATTCAAATTTTCCTAAGTTATCTTTGGTGTTTAAAATATAAACTTTATATCCAAAGACTTTGAAATAATGAATTGTGGGAATAGTCCCATTCCATAATTCAAATGGTGTCTTTCCTAAAAACCTATGGATTTGAACCCTATTTTGGATATAGCAAGCGGTATTAACCGCTTCCGCCCACAAGTAGCTAGGTAGAGAATATGCATTAAGCATAGTCCTAGCCGCCTCTTGTAGGGCACGATTTCTCCTTTCCACTACCCCATTTTGTTGGGGTGTTCTAGGACAAGAGAACTCATGCTTGTACCCTTGCTCTAAACAAAATTGTGAAAATTTAGAATTCTCAAATTCACCACCATGATCACTACGGATCCGGTTGATTTTGAGACTCTTTTCATTTTCAACCCTTTTACTAAATCCTATGATTATTTCTAAGGTATCATCCTTATGTTTCATAAAGTAGACCCAAGTATACCTAGAAAAATCATCTACTATAACTAAACAATATTTGCTACCATTTAAAGAAGGAGTACTATGGCAATCAAATAAGTCAAGATGCAATAGTTCTAATGGTAAGGAAGTATTAGTTAAGGTTTTACCTTTGTGTGATGCTTTTGTTTGTTTTCCTTCTTGGCATGCATCACACATTTTGTTCTTGACATACTTGATCTTTGGTAGCCCTTTGACCAACTCCATCTTGGCTACCTTGGCTATGTTTTTCATGTTGATGTGCCCCAATCTCTTATGCCATAGCCAACTTTCTTCTTCTTTTGCAACAAGACACTTAGTAGAAATGTTAGAAGCATATGAAAGATCAACATAATAGATATTTGACTTTCTATATCCAACTAACATACAATCATTTAATTCCTTGTGTCTAATCATGCATTTAGAGGATTCAAAAGAAACATGATAGTTTGCATCACAAAGTTGACTAACATTTAATAAATTAAATTTCATATTTTCAACTAGTAAAACTTTGTGAATGACAATTTTGGGGGATACCTCAATTGTACCTCTACCTAATATCTTGAGTTTTCCACTATTTCCAAAAGACACTGCTCCCTTATTCATATACTTAATTGTGGAGAACTTGCTCACATCCCCGGTCATGTGTGTTGAGCAACCGCTATCCATAATCCACAAACCTTGCTCACCTACCTAAATCACATGAAAAACACAAGCTTTTGGTACCCAAACATTTGGACCAGTAGCATTAAGTAAAAACTTCTTAGGTACCCATGCTTTCTTGACCTTACCCTTAATGGTTGCTTTCCTATTAATCAATGAAATATAGGCAACTTCTTTTTCTTTTGGCTTATATCCTATACCGACCTTATTGTAAACGACTCTTTGTTGGCTAAGGATCATGTCAAGATATTTTGAGCCATTTGTAAATTTCTCTAGACATGCCTTTAACTCACTAACCTCATCCTTAAGTTTGTCATTCTGTTCCTTAAGTATGCAAGAGTCAACATGTGAAGGTTTTTCATTCCTAATGGCCTTTAGTTCTACCTTCATACTTTTAACCTTAGATTTAGACTTATCTAGAGCCTCTTTAAGATAAGCAATTGATTTATAAAGAAGCTTAACTTTGGGAGAGTTCATTACCTCATCGTCACTAGATGACGATTCATCACTTGAAGAGTCTTCTTCTTGGCTTGATGTACCGGAGTCATCTCCTAGGGCCATGAGTGCCACATGGCGTGTGATGTGGCAAAGATCATCATTGAAGGAAGAATCTTCAACACTTGGTGTGTCCCATGTGGTTTGAGCCACCATGGCCTCCTTCTTCTTCTTCTCCTTCTTGTCCTTCTTTTTCTTTTCTTTTTCCTCCTTCTTCTTTAGCTCCGGGCAATTTGGTTTTATGTGCCCCTTCTTATTGCAAGCATGGCAAATCACATTATTATTAAAATTTGAATTACCACTAATTTTACCTCTTGAAGAATGAGACCCCTTCCTTGCTTCTCTATTCTTGAACTCCTTTGATTTTCTATAGAGTTTCTTGACAAAGTTGGCCATCTCGCTAGACGAGTCTCCATCACTACTTGAGGCATGCTCCAATTTGGATGATGATGATACTTCTTTCCTTTCTTTCTTCTTCTTTTCCTTCTTTTAAACAAATAGAGCTAAACCCTTTTCCTTAGAAGACATGTTAGTTTGCTCATGCAATTCAAACTCACAAAATAATTCATCAATTTTAATTTGAGAGAGATCCCTAGTTATTTTAATAGCATCAACTATAGAAGTCCATAGAGAATTTCTAGGAAATGCTTGAAGTATGTATCTTACCAAATCTCGGTTGTCAACTCGCTCACCTATGATATGGAGTCCATTCACAATCTCCTTGAACCTTCCATGCATTTGGCTTACGGTTTCATGCATCTTCATTTGGAAGGCTTGAAGTTGTCCAATTAGCAAGTCCTTCTTGGCCCTCTTTGACTCCTTGGATCCTTCATTTAGCTCAATGAGATTTTCCCATAACTCCTTGGTGGATTCGAAAGGACCCACCTTGTTGAGTTGCTCCATTGTAATGCCGCATTGGATGGTGAGTATCGCCTTTGCATTTGATTCGAACCGCCTATTCATTTCCCTTGTCCAATCCTTGCTTGGAATAGGGTCTCCATGTTCATCCACCGGTTCTTCGAAGCCATCTACAATGCTATGCCAAATTTCAATATTACTCATTAGATAATATTTCATCCTACCTTTCCAATACGCAAAATGACTCCCATCGAAGAGCGGTGGCTTGGCGGTGCTATATCCCTCTTGAAGAGCCATTGATGCCTTGGTTGATGGTGAAATCTTCCAAGCTATCCGGGCTCTGATACCACTTGTTAGGATCTTTGTAATGGCTAGAGGGGGGGGGGTGATTAGCCTTTCTTTGTTTCTACAAGAATGTTAGCGGAAGCAATACAAATACAAATAAGAATACAAATAAGAAAACAATGAAAGCAATGCTAACACCCGATGTACGTGGTTCGGAGATGACGCTCCTACTCCACGGCAATCCGTAAGGTGGATTAGCCCTAGCCAAGCTTCACTAAATCTCCTTTGGATGAACCAAGGTGGAGAAACCTTGTTTTACAATGCACTCCTCTTCTTTACAATGATGGAAGATTAAGACTCTAGAAGTGGAGGTTTAGAATCACACAAATACTTGGAGAAAGCTTGGTGAGCACAAGAGTATAGTTAGGAATGAGAGCACTAGCTTCACCAAGCTCCCCAAGGCCCCTTCTTATAGAAGAAGGGCTATTTTTCTTGTTGGGCTTCGATCAGTCGACTGATGCTCACCATCAGTCGACTACCGCCGAAGCCAACGTCTTTTGAACAAGCAGATCTGTGGAGATACGTAGCCGTAATTTCCAACGGCCAAGTGATCAGTCGACTGATCCCTCCATCAGTCGACTGATGGAGTGATCAGTCGAGTGATCGTAGGTCGTAGTCGAGTGTGACTACACTCTATGCTCATATTTGCATTGATCAGTCGACTGCCACTGTTGGCAGTCGACTGATGGTCAGGGTTTCACCCTGACTTAGTCGAGCACCTGACTAGTCGACTGATACTCATCAAGTATGAGTAATTCACACTTGATTTTACACCCTAGACCTAGACTCAACCTTCTAGCTCCTCATTAAGCCTTGCGCCTCCAGGATCCCTCCGAGTCCGCGACTTGTTCATCCTTTGCGCTTTGCTTCTAAGAGCTTCCTTCGGTTTCGTCATGTCTTGGGTTGCCAAATGCTTGGACTTTACGCCGCCAAGACTACAAGCTTGGACTTATGCTGCCAAGACCTTACTTTGGACTTCCTTTGCCAAGGTTCACTTGAACTTTATGCTGCCAAGACTACAAGCTTGCTCTTACACTGCCAAGTCCATCCCTTGGACTTCCTTTTCCAAGATCATACTTGGTCTTCCTTTGCCAAGGTTCACTTGGACTTTACGCTGCCAAGACTACAAGCTTGATCTTATGCTGCCAAGTCCGTCCCTTGGACTTTCCTTGCCAAGATCATACTTGAACTTCTCTTTTACCAAATCTTCATCCTTGGATTTTCCTGTCACTTAAACATGTTCATAATTAGATCACAAAACATTGCCTAACTTAGATGATTTATTCAAACATCAAAACATATAAATGCTTGGGGCATTGTTGCACCAACATGTAGAGTGTCATTTATTGGTGAATTGTCTTTCTCATCTAGCTGCTTATCTAAGGACATACGTGATAAATGGTCCTCAACAATATTCTATAAACCCTTCTTATCCCTAATTTCTATATCAAATTCTTGCAAAACTAAGATCCAGCGAATGAGGTTGGGTTTAGCCTCCTTTTTACTAAGTAAGTAACGAACTGCTGCATGGTCAGTGTAAACTATGAATTTTGACCCCACTAGATATGATCTGAACTTGTCGAAAGCAAACACCACTGCTACTAATTCTTTTTCTGTCTTGGCATAATTAATTTGTGCTTTGTCCAATGTCTTGTTTTCATAGTGGATCGCATGCAATTTTTTGTCCTTCCGCTTCCCTAATACCGCCCCTACTGCATAATTACTAGCATCACACATAATCTCGAATGGCAAGTTCCAATTAGAGGATTGTATTATTGGGGCAATCACTAGAGCCTTTTTAATTTTTTCAAATTCTTCTAAACATTGTTGATCAAAAATAAAAATCTGCATCCTTAGCCAGTAGGTTTGTCAGGGGCTTAGTTATTTAGGAGAAATCTTTTATGAACCTCCGGTAAAAATTTGCATGACCAAGGAAACTCCTTATTCCCTTAACGTCCCTAGGTGGTGATTTCTCAATAACTTCAATCTTTACTCTATCTACTTAAATGCCTTTTTTTGATTTCTTATGGCCTAACACTATTCCTTTGGTAACCATGAAGTGACATTTTTCCTAATTCAAGGCTAAGTTATTTTCCTCACATCTTTGCAAGAACTTTGACAAGTTTTTCAAACAAAAATCGAAACTTGTTCCATAAACCGAAAAGTCATCCATGAATACTTCCATAGTTTTTTCGATCAGGTATGAAAAAATGGTTGTCATGATAAAAGGTAGCAGGAGCGTTGCATAGTCCAAAAGGCATCCTTCTATATGCAAAAGTCCTATATGAGCAGGTGAAGGTAATCTTTTCCTGATCATTAGAATGAATAGGGATTTGGAAGAACCTGGAGTATCCGTCAAGGTAGCAGAAATGAGAGTGCTTAGCTAGACGTTATAACATTTGATCAATAAAGGGGTGTGGGAAGTGATCTTTCCTTCTTGCTTTGTTTAGCTTACGGTAATCTATACACATCCTTCATCCCATTACTGTTTGGGTGGGAATCAACTCATTCTCTCCATTCTTGACTACTGTAGTCCTACCCTTTTTTGGGACTATGTGTACATGACTGACCCATTCCCTGTCTGAAATAGGGTAAATTATTCTTGCATATAATAGCTTTAGCACTTCCTTCTTCATAACCTCTTGCAAGTTCGGGTTAATTCTTCTATGATGCTCCACTGTTGACTTACACCCATCCTCGATTACTATTCTGTGCATATAAAGGGATGGACTTATTCCCTTAATGTCATCGATGGTATATGTTAGTGCAATCGATCCAAGTCACGATTGACCAGATTCGAGTTTATCTCGAGCAGTATTTTTATGTTTGACAAAATGATTGACAATGTGATTGTCATGGGAAGTCCAAGAATGGTCTTGGTATTTGAGAAGTCCAAGTCATGTGTACTTGACAACGTAAAGTCCGAGTCATGGGTACTCGGAAATGGAAAGTCCAAGTCATGGGTACTTGGCAATTGAGAAGTTCAAGCATGGGTCTTGGCAAAGGAAAATTCCAAGCATGGGTCTTGGCAATGGTAAAGTCCAAGTCATGGGTACTTAGAAATTGGTAAAGTTCAAGTCATGGGTACTTGGCAAGGAAAGTCCAAAGTTATAGACTTGGCGGCATAAGTCCAAGTGTGTAGTCTTGGTGGCGTAAAGTCCAAGTGAACTTTGGCGGTGAAAGTCCAAGTATGGATACTTGGCATTTGGGAAGTCCAAGGGTGTGATATTGGCAGCGTAAAGTTCAAGTTGTAGTCTTGGCGGCACAAGTCCAATGTTTGGCAGCATAAAGTCCAAGCGTTTGTCTTGGCAGCATAAGTCCAAATGTATCTTGGCAAAGTAGACCTGGTTAGCATGACAATAGCCGATGTAAGCACCTGAAGGCTAGCGCATGGATGAACAAATTATGAATGACTTGGAGGGATCCGATAGGCGTGAGGTTGATGGAGGTGGCTAGAAGGCTTAGGTCTAGGCTAAGGGTGGTATATCAAGTATGAGGGGATCATACTTGAGCTAAACCTCATGGTTGAGGTTTATCAGTCGACTGGAGTTATGGATTAGTTGATTGGAGTTATGGATTAGTCGACTGGATGAGTGTTTGACACTTGGCAGCCTAGTCAACTTGGATCAGACGATTGGTCAAGGAGTCGACTAAGGCTCGATTGTTGATCTATGGCCTTGGCAGTCAACTAGTCCACAAGCAATCAACTACTAGGGTTTGGCAGTCGACTGATTTAAGTGGACACGAGCACAGAAGCTTTGGTAGTCGACTGACCAATCTATTATCGGGCATCAATCAACTGTTGGTGAGGGCAGTCGACTACTATGGTATATGTTGGAGTTTTTTTAGCATGGATTGAGTCGTTGTGAGACAACGACACTATGAACAGTCAACTGATGCCTTTTGGCAGTCGACTGCTAGGTGCAAAATCAGTTCGATGCAGGTTATAAAAGGAGCTCGAGATGGAGGATTTGCATTAGTTTTGGGGAGATTTTGAAGGGGAATTGCTGCTGCATTCCAAACCTTCAAGAGCAATCAAAAGCAAGCAACAAGCAAGGAAATCAAAGCACTCTCTTATAAAGTTTTTATTTGCATTTTATTTGTATTCTTGTATTTAATTGTATCTTGTAGTTATATTATTTTTGTAATCACTTATAAGAGGTTTCTCCACCTCCTGAGTGTTTTTCGAGAAGGGAAGGTTTATTAGTGGTGGTGTGTATCACTAGAGCTCACTTGAGCTCGACCCGTGGAGTAAGAACCCTAGGTTCCGAACCACATTATATTCTTATTGTGCATTTGCATTTGTTGTATATTTTGTTGCATACTAACATCATTGTAGACAAGCAATCGAACGAACGAGATCGAATTCCAAGCGACAAAGCAAAAATGTTATTCACCCCCCCCTCTAGCAATGCAATCGTTCCTAACAAGTGATATCAGAGCGACGATGCTCTTCAAGGCATAACAACCAAGGGAGCATGCTAGAGGCAAGATGGAATTGTCAAATGATAGATTGGAGGATGACACAATCCTTCCATTTTTCTTCGACGGTGAAGATTTTATGATTTGGAAAGGTAAAATGGAATTTTTTTAAAATAAAGATAAAGATTATTATTGTAGTGTTGTAGATGGTTTCGATCCTCCCAAGGACAATAAAGGAAGAGTCCTTAAGAATAAAAAGTGGACCGAGGAGAAAAGTAAAATATACGAAATTAATAAAAAGGTAATGTTAATTTTGACTAACTTTATGTCTAGTAATATCTTGCATAAGGTAGGAGAATGTAAGGATGCTAAAGAATTATGGAGTAAGTTGATCAAGCTTCATGAAAATTCATCATCGGCTCAATTAGAGAAGGAGCCCAAAGAGGAAGACACCCATCACCGTCTCAAGAGCGTGAAGAATCGGAAGTTAAGAGATGCTTAACATTCGATGATGAGGTAGAAGAAATTGTGGAAGTCTCCACCTCTAGGATTGAGGGCGAGGAGAGACCTTCCACGCGCGGAGGAAGAGCAAGAAGAAGCTTCAACATCCGGGAGAGATGAAGACCAAAGCCAAAATTCTGGCCTAGGTAACTCAAGCACAATAAATAAAGTTAAAAATCATATTATGTATTTTTGAGTGTAGGGAAAATGGGCATTACAAGAGTAAGTGTCCTAAACAAGTTAAGAAGATGACACAAGTTATGCCAAAGACCAAGGAGGTCGGAGCCCCAACAATTAAGAGCAAAGAGCACATTGTGTGCTTGAAGTGCAATCAAAGGGCCACTATAGAAGCCAATGCCCTAGGGCCAAGACGCAAAGCAAGGGAAAGGGAGGAGCTACGTATGTAGGGGGAGCTAAGGCAAACTCTAAGGTAAATTTAAATAATGCTCCTACTTTATGTAATGATAGGAACAATGCTAGAAATTTTCTTGCTATTACTTATGAAAAGCATGCTAGAAATAATAAATATTATTGCTTAGGTGTCAGACATGTCAATGTACCTAAGGACCAATCTAGAGCCAATTACCCAAGAACTTTCATACCTAAGGAAGCTATTAGGAAGATAGAGAACCATTTAGGCATTAACCCTAAGAAGGGTAGGCATATGCCTAGGAGGAAGAAAAATATCCCAATAGCATATGAAAAATCAAAAATTGGGAAATTGGAATTAGAAATCAAGTTTTGAGGTCAAAACATGAGAAATTGGAAAAGACCCTAAGAAAGATGGAAAAATCAATTATGGGGTCTAATGATAAAAAATTAGGATCTAGGAGGCAAGAGTCTTCCAAGGATAGGAAAGGATTGTGTCACAAGCCTAAGTCCAAGGAGGTTATGCCAACCTACCATAGTGTTCCATTTTACTATGGAACCACCCATAGGTCTAGAAAAACCAAGGTTACTAGGGAAGTCATCCCTAAGGCTAACCATGACAAGAGTCAAGTGACTAAGGCTTTGAAGAAGTCTAGGAAAGTCACTAGCAAGGTTACAAGGGGAGTTACCCCTAGAATTCACCTTGACAAGATCCAAATGACCAAGGCTTCGAAGCCTAGAAGGGTCATTAGGAAGGTACTAAGGGAGGATATCCCTAGTGAGTACCTAGTAAACCCAAGGAGCTCAAATAAGTTTTGGGTTCCTAGGACCGTGATTCCCTCACGCTAAATGGGTTAGGGTATGTCAACTTGAATTGGTAAGGTAGTTAACCTTACCATAGCAAAGTTGCCACTTTATGACATTTTCAAGGTTATTGGATACCTTGTCAATAAGATTGGATTTATATCCTAAAGATTTTAGGATGTGCCAATAGAATTTGAGAAGTATGGAAAATTGATCAAAATTGTCACAATTAAGTTTAGAGGTCATGGTGTATCTTTTTGATTTTTTGCACACATGCGAGATTGATCCATTATGGCAAATTTGGGTTTAATCCTAGGAAATGGAAATTAGGTTTAAACTTTAGGTATTTTTATACTTTTATATTGTAAAATTACCATGTTTTGTTTGCCTTGCCATGTCATGACATCGTATTTAATTTTATTATTTAAAATGTCATGATAGTGTTTAGGTTTAATTTTAATGTCATGCTTATACTTAGGTTATATCTTTATGCATTGACATTATGTATCATTGGCATATGCTTAATCATGCTATCTTATATGCCACGATCATCATTCATGCATTTAGGTTAATTAAAATTGATTTAAGGAAAATGACATGATAAGAAGCCCCATGTATAAGGGAATCAAATAGAGTTGCCTAGAAAAATACATTAAAACCCTAAGAACCTAAACCCACATCTCACAAGAATACTAGATTGACATGTGTGTGTCTTCATATACCCTATACACATATGAGATGCTAGGAAATAAGTTAAGTTCATATGGCTATTTAGTACATCAAAAAGAACTTAGAACTCATTAAATGATAATGATGAATCATGAGGAAAGCTTATGTACAAGTCTTGTATATTGAGCCCATAGACCATGGTTTAAAAAAGGTTTTCAAAAATGTTTCAAATTCATTTTGAAAAACCTTGGTGAAGCCTATCTTTTGATAGCAATCACCATTCATGAAGTTAATACAAAGTAGACTTAAAATATTAAAGTTATCAATTGTTTTGAACATTGTATCAATCTCACAATTAAATGGGTATTTTCATATAAAACTTTTTTTTCTCCCATTATATCTAACACAAGTACTATACGTATGAATTTTCGTGATTTTTCAAATTATGTATAATTACTTATGGTTTTCCAAATCTCGTTTCTGATTTTTGATTTATGCATTTGCATATATCAGTCGACTGCTACTTGAGGGCAGTCGACTGATGTTGATGGCAGTCGACTAATTGCTGATTAAGTCGACTGTTGGGTTGATTTCAGGTAAATAAGATTTGTTTAGCCCATTTTCAGCCATCTCTAAGTACCCTAACTTCTCCTAACCTTAGGATATGCATTGAAAAGCATTAGAAGGGTGAAAATTCATTGGAAATGAATTAGGAGACTTGTTTTGGGTGATGTATCAAATTTAAGGTGTGTGAAAGTTCAAGTTTGAACTTTTGCCCTTAATTTTGATGGTATAGTGTTCCTATAGGCTTTGGAACTCTCCAAGGGCATTATTGGTTCAATGGTCAAGGGGGAGAAAGCCTTTAGTGGGAGGTTATCCATCAAGGGATGATGAATGAGTTTCTCCTCAAAGGGGGAGAGTTGAAGAATAGTAAGGATTGTCTCTCATTTAGTGATATGTGATTTGTCACTAGGAAGAGTGAAGGCATCCAATGTGATTTTTGACCAAGGGGTAGATTGAATTATCTCATTGGGATATGAGATATGTATACCCTTAGAGGATACTTTTTGATGTATATCAAAAAGGGGGAGAATTGATCGCTTAAGTTAGGTTACCTAACTTAACGGTTTTGTCAAATATCAAAAAAGGAAGATTGTTGGTGCAATAGGCCCAGGTTACGATAGACCAAACTCGAGTTTGACTCGAGTAGTATTTTGATATTTGACAATGTGATTGTCATGGGAAGTACAAGAATGGTCTTGGCATTTGAGAAGTCCAAGTCATTTGCACTTGGTAATGTAAAGTCCAAGTCATGGGTACTTGGCAATGAAAAGTCCAAGTCATGGGTACATGGAAATTGAGAAGTCCAAGCATGGGTCTTTACAAAGGAAAAGTCCAAACATGGGTCTTGGCAATGGTAAAGTCCAAGTCATGGGTACTTGCCAATCGGTAAAGTCCAAGTCATGGGTACTTGGCAAGGAAAGTCAAAAGGTATAGTCTTGGCGGCATAAGACCAAGTGTGTAGTCTTGGCGTCGTAAAGTCCAAGTGAACTTTGGTGGTGAAAGTCCAAGTATGGATACTTGGCATTTGGGAAGTCCAAGGGTGTGATATTGGTGGCTTAAAGTCCAAGATATAGTCTCGGCGGCATAAGTTCAATGTTTAGCGGTGTAAAGTCCAAGCATTTATCTTGGAGATTTAAGTCCAAATGTATCTTGGCAAAGTAGACCTGATAAGTATGACAATAACCGATGGAAGATCCTGAAGGCAAGCGTATGAATGAACAAGTCATAAATGACTTGGAGGGATCTGATAGGCGTGAGGCTGATGGAGGTAGCTAGAAGGCTTAGGTCTAGGCTAATAGTGGTCTATCAAGTATAAGGGGATCATACTTGAATTAAACCTCATGGTTGAGGTTTATCTGCCGACTGGGGCTATGGATCAGTTGACTGACTGAGTGTTTGACACTTGGCAGCCTAGTCAACTTGGATCAGTCGACTTGGACTATGACCAGTTGACTGGTCAAGGAGTCAACTGAGGCTCGATTGCTGATCTATGGCCTTGGTGGTCGACTGCTAGGGTTTAGTAGTCGACTGGTCCACAAGTAATCGACTGTTAGGGTTTGGCAGTTGACTAATTTGAGTGGACACAAGCACAGAAGCTTTGGTAGTCGATTGGCCAGTCGATTGCCTAGCAATAATCGACTATAGTGGTATCCGTTGTAGTTTTTCTAGCATTTATTGAGCCATTGTGAGACAACGATACTATGAGAAGTCGACTGATGTCATTTGACTTTTGACGGCTAGTCGCAAAATCAACTCGATGCAAGTTATAAAAGGATCTCAAGATGGAGGATTTTGCATCTATTTTTGGAGAGATTTTGAAGGGGAATTGATGCTGCATTCCAAACCTTCAAGAGCAATCCAAAGTAAGCAACAAGCAAGGCAATCAAAGCACTTTCTTGTAATGTTTTTCTTTACATTTCATTTGTATTCTTGTATTTGATTGTATCTTGTTGTTATATTACTGTTGTAATCACTTGTAAGAGGTTTCTCCACATCTAGAGTGTTTTTTGAGAAGGAGAGCTTCATTAGTGGTGGTGTGCATTACTAAAGCTCACTTGAGCTCGACCCATGGAGTAAGAACCATAGGTTCCGAACCACGTTATATGCTTGTGTATTCTTGTAGTGCATTTGTATTTGATATATATTCCGTTGCTCACTAACATCATTGTAGATGAGCAATCGAACGAACGCGATCGAATTCTAAGCGATGGAGCAAAAATGTTATTCACCCTCCTCTAGTGATGCCATCGTTCCTAACAAATGGTATTAGAGCGACAACGCTCTTCAAGGCTTAGCAACCAAGGGAGCATGCTAGATGCAAGATGGAATTATGAAATGATAGATTGGGGGATGACACCACCGCTCCATTTTTCTTCGACGGCAAAGATTTTACAATTTATAAAGGTAAAATGGAATGTTTTTTAAATAAAGATAAAGATTATTGTTGTAGTGTTGTAGATGGTTTCGATCCTCCCAAGGACAAGAAAGGAAGAGTCCTCGAGAAGAAAAAGTGGACCGAGGAGCAAAGTAAAAAATACGAAATTAATAAAAAGGTAATGTTAATTTTGACTAACTTTATGCAAAGTAATATCTTGCATAAGGTAGGAGATTATAAGGATGATAAAGAATTATGGAGTGAGTTGATCAAGCTTCATGAAGATCCATCATCAACACAATTTGAGAAGGAGCCCGAAGAGGAAGAACACCCATCACCGTCTCAAGAGCATGAAGAATCGAAAGTTGAGAGATACTCAACATCCGATGAAGAGGTAGAAGAAATTGAGGAAGTCTCCACCTCTAGGACAGAGGTGGATGAGAGAGCTTCCACGCCGGAGGAAGAGAAAGAAGAAGCTTCAACATCCGGGAGGAATGAAGAACAAAGTTAAAATTTCAGCATAGGTAACTCAAGCACAATAAATAAAGTTAAAAATCATATTATGTATTTTGAGTGTAGGAAAAATGGACATTACAAGAGTAAGTGTCCGAAATAGGTCAAGAAGACGGCACAAGGTGTGCTAAAGACCAAGGAGGTCGGAGCCCCAACAATTAATAGCAAAGAGCACATTGTGTGCTTCAAGTGCAATCATAGGGGCCACTATAGAAGCCAATGCCGAAGGGGAAAGAAGAAAACAAAGGGAAAGGGAGCATCTACGTATGTAGGGGGATCTAATTCAAACCCTAAGGTAAATTTAAATAATGCTCCTACTTTATGTAATGATAGGAACAATGCTAGAAATTTTCTTGATATTACTCATGAAAAGCATGCTAGAAAAAACAATTATTATTTCTCAAGTGTCAAACATGTCAATGTACCTAAGGACAAATCTAGAACCAATTATCCAAGAACTTTCATACCTAAGGAAGCTATTAGGAAGATAGAGAACCATTTAAGCATTAACCCTAAGAAGGGTAGGCATATGCCTGGGAGGAAGAAAAATATCCCAATAGTTTATGAAAAATCAAAAGTTGGGAAATTTGAATTAGAAAATCAAGTTTTGAGGTCAAACCTTGAGAAATTGAAAAAGACCCTAAGAAAGATGGAGAAATCAATTATGGGGTCTAATGATAAAAAATTAGGATCTAGGAGGAAAGAGTCTTCCAAGGATAGGAAAGGATTGGGTCACAAGCCTAAGTCCAAAGAGGTTATGCCAACCTACAATAGTGTACCATTTTACCATGGAACCACCCATAGGTCTAGGAAAACCAAGGTTACTAGGGAAGTCATCCCTAAGGCTAACCATGACAAGTGTCAAGTGACTAAGGCTTCGAAGAAGTCTAGGAAAGTCACTAGCAATGTTACAAGGGGATTTACCTCTAGAATTCACCTTAACAAGACCCAAATGATCAAGGCTTCGAAGCCTAGAAGGGTCATTAGGAAGGTACTAAGAGAGGATATCCCTAGTGAGTACCTAGTAAACCCAAGGAGCTCAAATAGGTTTTGGGTTCCTAAGAGCGTGATTCCCTCACGCTAAATGGGTTAGGATTTGTCAACTTGAATTGGTAAGGTAGTTAACCTTACCAAGCAAAGTTGGCACTTTAGGACATTTTCAAGCTTATGGGATACCATGGAAATAAGTTTAGATTTATATCCTAAAGATTTAAAGTTGTCCTTAAAATGTCATGATAGTGTTTAGGTTTAATTTTAATGTAATGCTTATACTTAGGTTATATCTTTATGCAATGACATCATGTATCATTGGCACATGCTTAATTATGTTATCTTATATGTCATGATCATAATTCATGCATTTAGGTTAATTAAAATTGATTTAAGGACAATGACATGATAAGAAGTCCCATGTATAAAGGAATCAAATAGAGTTGTCTAGAAAAATACATTAAAACCCTAAGAACCTAAACCCACATCTCACAAGAACACTAGATTGACATGTTTGTGTCTTCATACACCCTATACACATATGAGATGCTAGGAAATGAGTTAAGTTTACATGACTATTTAGTACATCAAAAAGAACATAGAACTCATTAAATGATAATGATGAATCATGAGGAAACTTATGTACAAGTCTTGTACATTGAGTCCATAGAACATGGTTCAAAAAAGGTTTTCAAAAACATTTCAAAATCATTTTGAAAAACTTTGGTGAAGTCTATCTTTTGATAGCAATCACTATTAATGAAGTTAATACAAAGTAAGCTTAAAACATTGAAATTATCAATTGTTTTAAACTTTGCATCAATCTCACAATTAAATGGGTGTTTTAATATAAAACTTTTTTTCTCCCATTGTATCTTACATAAGGATTTTTGTCATTTTTTAAATTATGTATAATTACTTATGGTTTTCCAAATCTCATTTTTGATTTTTGATTTCTGCGTTTCCAGATATCAATCGATTGCCGCTTGAGGGCAGTCGACTGATTGCTGATTAAGTAGACTGCTGGGCTGATTTCGAGTAAACAAGTTTTCTTTAGCCCTTTTTCAGTCATCTCTAGGTACCCTAACGTCTCTTAACCCTCGAATATGCTTTGAAAAGAATTGGAAGGGTGAAAATTCCTTGAAAATGAATTAGGAGACTTGTTTTTGGTGATGTATCAAATTTTAAGGTGTGTGAAAGTTCAAGTTTAAACTTTTTCCCTTAATTTTGATGGTCTAGTGTTCCTATTGGCTTTGGAACTCTCCAAGGACATTGTAGGTGCAATGGTCAAGGGAGAGAAAGCCTTTTGGGGGAGGTTATCCATCAAGGGATGTTTGATGAATTTCTCCTCAAAGGGGGAGAGTTTGATAATAGTAAGGATTGCCTCTCATTTAGTGATATGTGATTTATCAATAGGAAGAGTGAAGACATCTAAGATGATGGACCAATGGGAAGATTGAATTATCCCATTGGGATATGAGATATGGATACCCTTGGGGGAGACTTTTTGATGTATATCAAAAAGGGAGAGAATTGATGGCTTAAGTTAGGTTACCTAAGTTAACGATTTTGTCGAACACTAAAAAGGAAGAGATTGTTGGTGCAATCAGCCAAGGTCATGATAGACTAAACTCGAGTTTGACTCGAGTAGTATTTTGATGTTTGATAGAACGATTGACAATGTGAATGTCATGGGAAGTCAAAGATTGATCTTGGCATTGAGAAGTCCAAGTCATGTGTACTTGGTAATGTAAAGTCCAAGTCATGGGTACTTGGCAATGGAAAGTCTAAGTCATGGGTACATGGAAATTGAGAAGTCTAAGAATGGGTTTTGGTAAAGGAAAAGTCCAAGCATGGGTCTTGGCTATGGTAAAGTTCAAGTCATGGGTACTTGGAAATGGGTAAAGTCCAAGTCATAGGTACTTGGCAAGGAAAGTCCAAAGGTATAGTCTTAGTGGCATAAGTCAGAGTGTGTAGTCTTGACGGCGTAAAGTCCACGTGAACTTTAGGGGTGAAAGTACAAGTATGGATTGTAGTATACGAAACAAAAAAAAATATTTGTATTAACCCTTTAATTAATTGGGTTTAATTAGTAGATTAATTGGGGTTAATTAGTGGGCTAATTGGGTTGATTAGCTAGTTGGGCTGAGTCCATTGGGTTGGCTTTGTTGGGCTGGAATTGGGCTTGGGTAGAATTGGGCTTGGGCTGATTGGGCTTGAATCGGATTAGGCTAAATCAGATTGGATTAGAACTTGGGTTGGTCTAACCGAATCGCTCGAATGATTTTTAAAAGCTGTCGAATGAACCGATTAGCCATTTCCATCGCGATCTCCGTTTCTTCTCTTCTCCGCGTCGTTTCTCTGCTCCGCGCGATTTCCATCACCGATCTCCGCTCGTCCGTGTCCGGTGAGAGCCGCTCGACAGTGCCGCCTCAGTAGTTGATCTCCGATCGGAGGTCGGTAGGTGTTTTGCCTTGGGGGTGTCAGCGTTTCCTTCGCTCGATGGGTCGGCAGTGCTATCGCCACGGCAGCGAGCTGCTGATCAAGGTACGTCGGGGGTTTTCATTTTAGATGGGTTTCCTTTGTCGTTTCCATAGATTTAGCTGTAGTTGATCGGAGTTTGGCTGAGAAACTCGGTTGTCACGGCAGATTGAGTTCTTCTGTCGATCTGCACTTGCTGAGGTTAACTGTAGCTGGCTGTCTTCGGGAGTGCTGAGCTCGGTGAGTAGGCAATTTTCCTTTCTTTGATTTGGATTGAATCTATCTGGTTGTGAGTCTTACCGTCGGTAGCTTGAATCAGTGATTGGAGCTTGGATTGGTTCGGTGAGCAGGGGAATAGGGGAGGAGCAGCGTCGGAGGATCTACAGTGTTGGTAAGTCGATCCGTTCTTTCTTTCCGCTGTGCTATATTGAAATTTCTAGGTAGTTATAGTGATTTCTATGTGTTTTTGATGTTGGTAATCGTTGTGAACTGGTGGGTTTGTCGATTGATGCGATGGAGTTGAGAATTGAAACTGTGGTGTTTGGATTGTTAGGAATTGCAGTTGTGATTTGGAAGTTAATCCGTGATTTGAGTGGTATTGTTGATTTGGTGTAGATCAATGTTTGTTATTTCGAATTTGTTCTGTCGATGGGTTGGTTGGGTGTATGGATTGATCGGTGGAGCAAGCGGCTGGGGTTGTTTGGGAAGATTGGCAGCTGTAATCATGTATGTGTAATTGTGATGGTGATGGAAGTGGATTTGAGGTTGTGAGGAGCTATTGTCGGAAGAGATTTAAGCTTGGGAAGTTGTAATTAGGTTTTCCTGTGGTTGATCTGTGTAGTGTATCGGATTGGGATAATCGGGGTTCTTACTCGTAGACGAGGAAAGAATGTGAATATAGAAATGATATAATAATTAGCTCGTATAATTATCGGAGATTTGTACTTAACCATAATTTGTTACTATTGTGCAGGTTTGGGATACGAAGCAGGTCCGCGGCCGTGAGGATTATTCAAGCTTCGTATTAGGTGGGTAATATCTACCTGGTCCGGTAGTTTTGATCAAATTCCAGTGCATGAATTTGGATATATGTTTATACCTATTTACCTTAAATCCACTTATGTTTAATCATGTGCTTGTACTTAGTCTTTGATCTTTGAGATATTGCTGTTAATTCATCATTCCTTTTATCTTGGATATGAATTACAACCCTTTTTTGTGTGTTAGCTGATAGGTGTTCAGTTAATTACATGTGGGTATGGTTATTAGTGTGAACTTAGACTGGGTTACCGGGTTGTATCACTAGGTTAGGTGATGGGTCCAATATATGGGGTCGGTTGTTATACCGTACGCATATTAGTGGGTTACCTTGATGGATCTATTATCTGTACATAGATAAATAGATTGTGATTACAAATTAGTAGTCCTTGCATGGTTGACTTTTGGTTGACTAGGACTCCCCGTGAGTTAGGGAGTGTTGCGAGTGTTTGTGTGTGAGCTATGCATTATTACATTGCATGCATGCTAACGACTGGGTCTCCCTTGTGGTTGAGATGGGTCGTCAATCATTCTGCCTCCCCGGCCACTCGGGGTAGTGGTAGCAGGGTTGAGGGCAGAGCATTGATTGTGTCGTGCTCGACCACTATAGACGGTGGTAGCTGGAGATGCGCACCTGACCACTGTGCAAAGGGGTGTTAGCACTCGCCCCCTCTAGATGGTGGTTGTGTGATGTACAGTTGTCCTATGTGTAGAGCTCGTCTACTCATGGGTAGTGACAGAGCGACCAGCAGCATGGACCCCCGGAGAGTAGTTAGCTCTTTACGCTTATATGCTACTCATTCATACTACCCAACTCGGCCACTCGAGAGTAGTGATAGCTGGAGTCGAGCTAGTCGTCATGTCGTGCCACCCGAGCCATACTGGGGTCGTGGTTGGACGGGTCGGTAGACATGGCCATGCATATGCATTGCTGATATATATGTATGCATGTATTCGATATATGTTTTACATATGCCTGTGAGATGCTGCATATGGTTGTTGCATATGATTGTACATCATGCTACATGCCTTTTGCATATTTTATATACCGTTGTGTATGTGTTGAGCATGAGTATGTATTGGTTTAGATTATTGCATGCTATTTGGATTATGCGATGGTATACCTGTTCAGGATGTTATAGGTCATGTGGAGGGCATAACGTCAGGTATGTACATTATTTTATGTCAGTTGATCAGTTTAGTATATGCTGTGAGTATGACATATCTGTGGTTACTGGTTACTACGTTTAGTATTGTATGTCTATTGGACTCATGCTGCATACCTGTAGATCTTCACATGTATACTTGTAGATCTCTATACCCTGTATGTTATTTATGCACTTTCTATATATTACCCCTGAGTTTTATACTCACCACCTTGGACCCTGGGTTTCCTGTCGCCCAGATAGTAGATAGAAGACTTCGGCATGGACTTGGAGCATCGCCACTTGATCCCATCCCGCTGCTTTTCCGAGGGTTTTGTTTCCTATATCGCATGTATCTTCTTATGGACTTCTGTTGTTATTGGAGATCGTGCTGTGTTTTTCTTTTATGATATCAGTATGGGATTTTGTTTTAGTATGGACGGATATACCGATATACGTATGTTGTTGAGTTTGTATTTTCCATTGTGTTGGCTTCCGCTATCGATGTTATACATTATCCATATGTGTTATTCTGGCTGCGACTATTTGTACCGTATTGGAATTGTCATAAGGGGGTGTCGTCCGTTGGCCGGACAAAGTTTACCTTGGGGCATGACAATTTTATTGGTATCAGAGCTCTAGGTTGCGATGCCATGCAATAATGATTTTTGTCGGATTTTTGAACCTCGGAAATTGTTTTGGTTTGATTTGATTTCGATTTTAGTGAGATGGGATTGACAGCGGCGTGAGCTCCAAGTTGTACGAAGTAAGAAATCTTGACACTTTATATTTCTGGCTAGATATTTATGTAAATTGTTCAGCAGGTGTGGATAGACGGTATTATGGCACCTGTTCGGACTTGTAAGAGAGGTCGTCCATCTAAGCAACCTACTATCGGTGGACCTGTTGATCAGGAAGAGCCACGACAGTCTCCTACCATAGGTTCGGAACCTCAAGAGCCAGATGTACCCCCGACTATGCCAACTTCTACAGATTCTAGTTGGGTCAGAGTCAAGGCAGGTATACCTGTGTTAGCGCGTTCAGCCAAGGACTGATTTACATTGTTCCAAGGCGAGTCGGATCCCTAGATTGCCCAGACCTGGTTAGACAATCTAGAGGATACTTTCGAGTTCATGAGTTGTACCGATGAGGAGAAGGTGGGTCTAGCAGCTTATCACCTTCGGGAGTAGGCGGTTACGTGGTGGAAAATGCAGAAGTCTTTGATGGGAGAGCAGAACATCACCTGGGCAGTCTTCCGAGATATCTTCTGGAGGTAGTATTTTCCTGCTGCATTTTCTACAGCATGCCGTCAGGAGTTCTTAAGTCTTAAGCAGGGAGATCGTTCAGTTATGGAATACAATGCAGAGTTTACTCGACTAGCAAAATTTTGTCCGCATCTGGTAGTACAGGATGGGGACCGAATGTTCCAGTTCACACAGGGTTTAGCAGCTTATATTCGAGTAAGAATGTCTGGATCCTCCATTAACTCATACCGAGAGGCACTGGATAGGGCGCTGTCTATTGAGATGACTTCTCAGCAAATTGCAAAGGAGAAGGAGGTAGAGAAGCAGATGTCCTAGGGAAAGCAACGAAAGCAGGATACGACCACTGAGACCCAGAAGAAGCAGAATTAGAGTGGAGCTTCTCGAGGTACTACAGAAGGTTCATCGAGAGCGCAGAAAGGGAAGCGGCCAGCTTCGAGACAGTTTGGAGGTTTTCAGAAGAACCGTAAGAGCAGGCACATGACTGGATGCCGGAGATGTGGGTCTGAGAGCCATAGTGTTTCTGAGTGTCCCTTAGATCGCGATGTTTGCTTTTATTGCAAGCACCCAGAACATACGAGTCGAGAGTGTACTCTGAAGGCATAGTTGGAGTTTTCAGGTAACTCCAGCAAGGGAAAGAAGCCTGGCCAGTACCATCAGCAGAGGTCAACACCTAGGATGCAGATACATGGTCAGAGGCAGCCACCCCCTCCTATAGCCCAGATATATCATATACATGGGAGTGACTCTTCAGGGATGCCAGCGGCGATTCATTATACTCCAGCTCTAGAGAGTTATTATTCCGGGCCACCTACTCAGCGATACCTACCGGCCAGCTCTCAGGGATATATTATGCCTGCGCAGCAAAGTCAGCCTCTAGCAGCAGCATCATAGAGCCAAATTCATCCTGAGTGGAGGCATTCTACTATTATATTTGGAGTGCAGCCGCCGCATGTGGAGACTGGACGAGTTTATGCCATTACCAAAGAGGATGCTCAGCGGGCCGAGGGATCGATCATTCGGGGTATGATTTCGGTTTATTCTATACCTGCAGATACTTTGATTGATACTGGTAGCTCGCATTCCTTTATATCTAGTATATTTCTGAGAAAAATTGGAAGGATTCCTATAATTCATTCTTGTGGGTTAGCGGTATCATTACCATCGGGCGAGGTTATGACTAGTCATCAAGTAATCAAAGGTTGTCCGTTGGACTTCGATGGGCATATACTTACGGTGGACCTTCAGGTGTTAGAGATGGTGGAATTTGATATTATACTCGAAATGGATTGGTTGGCTACATATTGTGCTACAGTGAATTGTAGAGCGAGAGTAGTGACCTTCCGACCACCAGATCAGCCTACATGGGAATTCATGGGTACCCGAGATGATGGAGTGTCCATTATATCTGCACTTTAGGCTCGAAGATTATTGACTCATGGATGTCATGGATACTTATTGTCTTTGGTCGAAGTGGAGAGTGAGGAAATACCACCCCTCTCTAGTGTGCGGGTAGTTCGTGAGTATCCGGATGTATTTCCAGATGAACTTCCGGGCTTTCCACCTCCTAGGCAAGTGGAATTCGCGATAGAGGTAATGTCAGGAACCGCACCGGTATCGAAGGCTCCTTACCGGATGGCATCAAAAGAGATGAGTGAGCTAAAGATACAACTGCAGGAGTTGTTGGATAAGAGATTTGTCCGTCCTAGTGTTTCACCTTGGGGAGCTCTAGTACTGTTCGTTAAAAAGAAAGATGGATCTTTGTGGTTATGTATCGACTACTGACAACTAAATGCAGTGACCATGAAGAACAAATATCCACTGCCGAGGAAAGAGGATTTATTTAATCAACTCAAGGATACTTGTGTGTATTCCAAGATTGATCTGCGTTCAGGTTATCATCAGCTAAGAGTAAGAGACGAGGATGTTCAGAAAATAACATTCCGCACGCGTTATGAACATTACGAGTTTCTAGTGATGCCATTTGGTCTTACCAATGCTCCAGCTGCATTTATGGATTTGATGAACCGGGTATTCTTGAGGTACTTGGATCAGTTTATCATCGTATTCATAGATGATATCTTGATATATTCTCATTCTGAGGAGGAGCATGAGCACCATCTTCGGATTGTGTTGGAGACATTGTGACGAGAGCATTTATATGCCAAGTTCAGTAGGTGTGCTTTCTGGCTATCTTCCGTGGGTTTTCTTGGACATGTGGTATCCAACAGGGGTATTTCAGTTGATACCCAGAAAATCGAAGTGATTACCAGTTGGGAGCAGCCAAAGTCAGTTCAGAAAGTCCGTAGTTTTCTTGGATTGACCGGGTATTATCGTAGATTTGTGGAGGGATTTTCCCATATAGCCACACCACTCACTCGCTTGACCAGGAAAGGGATCAAGTTTACTTGGTCAGAGGCTTGTGAGTCTAGTTTTCAGGAGCTTAAGCAGTGACTAGTTTCTGCACCTGTATTAGTGATTCCTTCTGGTTGCGATGGGATGGTACTATATATTGATGCTTCTTTCCAAGGATTGGGAGCAGTTCTGATGCAGTTCGATCGTGTAGTATCTTATGCTTCCCGTCAGCTTAAGGATCATGAAAGAAATTATCCAGTGCACGATTTGGAGTTAGCAGCCATTATTTTTGCGCTAAAGATATGGAGACATTATCTGTATGGGATTACTTTTGAGATCTATACGGACCATAAGAGCTTGAAATATCTTTTCACTCAGAAGGAATTGAATCTTAGACAGAGATGATAGATGGAATACCTAAAGGATTATGATTGCACCATTCAGTATCATCCAGGTAAAGCTAACATAGTAGCGGATGCACTGAGCAGGAAGTCCCGTGGGATTCTGGCCAGTCATTTGACAACAGTGACGGATCTAGTTCGACAGTTTTCAGAGCTGGGGTTGTCTGAACAAGGTCAAACATCCCAGGGGATACTCGTATCCATGGTTGCCCAGTCCACCATTATTGAGAGGATCAAAGAGGCACAAGCTAGTGATCAGCATCTGCAGTTCTTATGCAACACTCTGGACTCAGGACGATAGACAGATTTCTCGTGTGACGAGATTGGAGTCCTTCATTTCCGAGGAAGATTATGTGTTCCGGACATGCATCCGATTAAGGAGGAGTTATTACGAGAGGCACATCATTCGAGATTTTCTATACATCCTAGCGGTACTCGGATGTATCAGGATTTGCACCGTTCATACTGGTGGGACGGTATGAAGAGGGATATTGCAAATTTCGTCGCTCGATGTTTGGTCTGCCAGCAGGTAAAGGCTGAACATCAGAAATCCACTGGATTGCTATAGAGAATCCCAATTCCAGAATGGAAGTGGGAACATATCACGATGGATTTTATTACGGGATTGCCCAGAACTCGTAAGGGACATGATGCGATTTGGGTGATTGTGGACAGGTTGACCAAATCCGCTCATTTCCTTCCGATTCGTGAGACACATCCATTGGATCGACTGGCAGAGCTATACTGTAGAGAGATTGTCAGGTTGCATGGAGTGCCCTTGAGTATCATATCTGATAGAGATCCGCGTTTTACTTCACAATTCTGGCAGAGTCTTCAGCATGCTATGGGCACCGAGCTTCGTCTCAGTACAACATTTCATCCGCAGACAGATGGGCAGTCTGAGCGTACCATTCAGACTCTGGAGGACTTATTGAGATCTTGTGTCATGGATTTCGGAGGTAGCTAAGAGGATCATGTCCACTTGGTGGAATTCGCGTATAATAATAGTTATCATTCTTCCATTCAGATGGCTCCCTTTGAGGCTTTGTACGGCTGACCCTGCAGATCTCCAGTATTGTGGGAGGATGTTGGGGAGCGGCAGCTATTGGGCCCTCAGAGTATTCAGCACGATGCAGAGTTAGTTCGTGTTATCAGACGACGATTGTCAGAGGCTCAGGATAGACAGAAAAGTTATGCGGATCGGAGGCGAAGACCTCTGGAGTTTTCCATAGGGGATCATGTGTTTCTGCGTGTATCACCTACAAAAAGAGTCAAGAGATTCGGAATTAAAGGAAAGTTAGCACCACGCTACATTGGACCATTCGAGATATTGGAGCGAATTGGGGGTGTAGCATACCGGTTGGCTCTACCTCCGACGCTTGCGAGCATCCATAACGTATTCCATGTGTCTATGCTGAGGAAATACATACCGCATCCGGATCATGTTCTGATGGAGGTGTCGATTCCACTCCAGCCTAATGCGACATATGAGGAGATTCCAGTACGAATTCTTGGTTGCAAAGAGCGTCAGCTATGGAACAAAACCATCCGACTAGTAAAGGTTGGATGACAACATCACACTGATGAGGAGGCTACGTGGGAGCTGGAGGATACCATCCGAGCTCGATACCCTCACCTATTCATGTGAGGTATGTAGTAGTTCAAGAAATTTCTTAAGTTGATTACTGCATATAAGTACGAAAATTTGGGGACCAAATTTTATTAAGTGGGGGAGAATGTAGTATACGGAAAAAAATTATTTGTATTAACCCTTTAATTAATTGGGTTTAATTAGTAGATTAATTAGGGTTAATTAGTGGGCTAATTGGGTTGATTAGCTAGTTGGGCTGAGTCCATTGGGCTGGCTTTGTTGGGCTGGAATTGGGCTTGGGCTGGAATTGGGCTTGGGCTGATTGGGCTTGAACCAGATTTTGCTAAATCAGATTGGATTAGAACTTGGGTTGGTCTAACCGAATCACTCGAACGACTTTTAAAAGCTACCGAACGAACCGATCAGCCATTTCCATCGCGATCTCCATTTCTTCTCTTCTCCGCATCGTTTCTCTGCTCCGCGCAATTTCCATCACCGATCTTCGCTCATCAGCGTCCGGTGAGAGCCGCTCGACAGTGTCGCCTCAGTGATCTCCCAAATGAGGCCTGTAGGTGTTTCTCCTTAGGGTGTCGGCTTCTTCGCCGATGGGTCGGCGGGTGCTCGCAAAGAACGAGCCGCCATCAAGGTACATCGGGGGTTTTCATTTTAGCTGGGTTTCCTTTGTCGTTTCCATAGATCTGGCTGTAGTTGATCGGAGTTTGGCTGAGAAACTCGGTTGTCACGGCAGATTGAGTTCTTCTGTCAATCTGCGCTTGCTGAGGTTAACTGCAGCCGGCTGTCTTCGGGAGTGTTGAGCTCGATGAGTAGGCAATTTTCCTTTCTTTGATTTGGATTGAATCTATCTAGTTGTGAGTCTTACCGTCGGTAGCTCGAATCAGTGATTGGAGCTTAGATTGGTTCGATGAGCAGGGGAATAGGGGAGGAGCAGCGTCGGGGGATCTACAGTGTTGGTAAGTCGATCCGTTCTTTCTTTCCGCTGTGCTATATTGAAATTTCTAGGTAGTTGTAGTGATTTCTATGTGTTTGTGATGTTGGTAACCGCTGTGAACTGGTGGGTTTGTCGATTGATGCGATGGAGTTGAGAATCAGAACTGTGGTGTTTGGATTGTTAGGAATTGCAGCTGTGATTTGGAAGTTAATCCGTGATTTGAGTGGTATTGTTGATTTGGTGTAGATCTATGTTTGTTATTTCGAATTTGTTCTGCCGATGGGTTGGTTGGGTGTATGGATTGATCGGTGGAGCAAGCGGCTGGGGTTGTTTGGGAAGATTGGCGGCTGTAATCATGTATATGTAATTGTGATGGTGATGGAAGTGGATTTGAGGTTGTGAGGAGCTATTGTCGGAAGAGATTTAAGCTCGGGAAGTTGTAATTAGGTTTTCCTGTGGTTGATCTGTGTAGTGTATCGGATTGGGATAATCGGGGTTCTTACTCGTAGACGAGGAAAGAATGTGAATATAGAAATGATATAATAATTAGCTCGTATAATTATCAAAGATTTGTACTTAACCATAATTTGTTACTATTGTGTAGGTTTGGGATACGAAGCAGGTCCGTGGCCGTGAGGATTATTCGAGCTTCGTATCAGGTGGGTAATATCTACCTGGTCCGATAGTTTTGATCAAATTCAGTGCATGAATTTGGATATATGTTTATACCTGTTTACCTTAAATCTACTCATGTTTAATCATGTGCTTGTACTTAGTCTTTGATCTTTGAGATATTACTGTTAATTCATCATTCCTTTTATCTTGGATATGAATTACAACCCTTTCTTGTGGGTTAGATGATAGGTGTTCAGTTAATTGCATGTGGGTATGGTTATTAGTGTGAACTTAGACTGGGATACCGGGTTGCATCACTTGGTTAGGTGATGGGTCCAATATATGGGGTCGGTTGTTATACCGTACGCATATTAGTGGGTTACCTTGTTGGATCTATTATCTGTACATAGATAAATAGGTTGTGATTACAGATTAGTAGTCCTTGCATGGTTGACTTTTGATTAACTAGGACTCTCCATGAGTTAGGGAGTGTTGCGAGGGTTTGTGTGTCAGTTATGCATCATTACATTGCATGCATGCTGACGACTGGGTCTCCCTTGTGGCTGAGACGGGTCGTCATTCATCCTGCCTCCCTGACCACTCGGGGTAGTGGTAGAAGAGTTGAGGGCAGAGCATTGGTTGTGCCATGCTCGGCCACTATAGACGGTGGTAGCTGGAGATGCGCACCTAGCCACTGTGCATAGTGGTGCTAGCACTCGCCCACTATAGATGGTGGTTGTGTGATGTGCAGTTGTCATGTGTGCGGAGCTCGTCTACTCATGGGTAGTGACAGAGCGACCAGCAAAAGGGACCCTCGGGGAGTAGTTAGTTCTTTACGCTTATATGCTACTCATTCATACTATCCAACTCGGCCACTCGAGAGTAGTGGTAGCTGGAGTCAGGCTAGTCGTCATGTCGTGCCACCCGGGCCATACTGGGGTCGTGGTTGGACGGGTCGGTAGACATGGCCATGCATATGCATTGCTGATATATATGTATGCATGTATTCGATATATGTTTTACATATGCCTGTGAGATGCTGCATATGGTTGCTGCATATGATTGTACATCATGCTACAAGCCTTTTGCATATTTTATATACCGCTGTATATGTGTTGAGCATAAGTGTGTATTGGTTTAGATTATTGCATGTTATTTGGATTATGCGATGGTATACCTGTTCAGAATGTTATAGGTCATGTGGAGGGCAGACCGTCAGGTATGTACATTATTTTATGTCAGTTGATCAGTTTAGTATATGCTGTGAGTATGACATATCTGTGGTTACTGGTTACCATGTTTAGTATTGTATGTTTGTTGAACTCATGCTGCATACCTGTAGATCTTCACATGTATACTTGTATATCTCTATACCCTGTATGTTGTTTATGCACTTTCTATATATTACCCCTGATTTTTATACTCACCACCCTGGACCCTGGGTTTCATGTTGCCCAGGTAGTAGATAGAAGACTTCGGCATGGACTTGGAGCATCGCCACTTGATCTCATCCCGCTGCTTTTCTGAGGGTTTTGTTTCCTATATCGCATGTATCTTTTTATGGACTTCTATTGTTATTGGAGATCGTGCTGTGTTTTTCCTTTTATGATATCAGTATGGGATTTTGTTTTAGTATGGATGGATATACCGATATACGTATGTTGTTGAGTTTGTATTTTCCATTGTGTTGGCTTTCGCTATCGATGTTATACATTATCCATATGTGTTATTCTGGCTGCGACTATTTGTACCGTATTGGAATTGTCATAAGGGGGTGTCGTCCGTTGGCCGGACAGAGTTTACCTCGCGGCATGACATGGATACTTGGCATTTGGGAAGTCTAAGGGTCTGATATTGGCAGCATAAATTCCTAGCTTAAGTCTTGGTGACATAATTCCAATGTTTAGTGGTGTAAAGTCCAAGCGTTTGTCTTGGCGGTGTAAGTTCAAATGTATTTTGGCAAAGTAGACCTGGTTAGCATGACAATAGTCGATGGAAGAACTTGAAGGCTAGCGTATGAATGAACAAGTCATGAATGACTTGGTGGGATCTAATAAGCATGAGGCTAATGGAGGTAGATAGAAAGTTTAGGTCTAGGCTAAAGGTGGTCTATCAATTATGAGGGGATCATACTTGAGTTAAATATCATGGTTAAATTTTATCAGTCGACTGGAGTTATGGATCAGTCGACTGGCTGAGTGTTTGACACTTGGCAGTCTAGTAAACTTGGATCAGTCGACTGGGATTATGACCAGTCGTCTGATCAAGGAGTCGATTGAGGCTCGATTGTTGATTTGTGGCCTTGGCGGTCGACTGCTAGGGTTAAGCATTCGGCTGGTCCACAAGCAATCGACTACTATGGTTTGGCAATTGACTAATTTAAGTGGACACGAGCATAGAAGATTTTGTAGTCGATTAGCCAGTGAATTGTTGTGGTATCCATTAGAGTTTTTCCATCATTGATTGAGCCATTGTGAGACAACACTATGAGCAGTCGACTGATGCCATTTGGTTGTTGACTACTGTACGTGAAATCATCTCGATGTAGATTATAAAAGGAGCTCGAGATGGAGGATCTTGCATCTATTTTTGGAGAGATTTTGAAGGGGAATTGTTGTTGAATACCAAACCTTCAAGAGTAATCCAAAGCAAGCAACAAGAAAGACAATAAAAATATTTTCTTGTAAAGTTTTTCTTTGCATTTCATTTTTATTCTTGTATTTGATTGTATCTTGTTGTTATATTACTATTGTAATCACTTGTAAGAGGTTCCTTTACATCCAGAGTATTTTTCAAGAAGAAGAGCTTCATTAGTGGTGGTGTGCATCACTAGAGCTCACTTGAGTTCGACCCATGGAGTAAGAACCCTAGGTTCCGAACCACATTATATGCTTGTGTATTCTTGTTGTGCATTTGTATTTGTTGTATATTCTGTTGCTCACTAACATCATTGTAGACAAGCAATCGAACGAACGCGATCAAATTCTAAGCGATGGAGCAAAAATGTTATTCACCCCCCCCCCTCTAGCGACACCATCGTTCCTAACAAATGGTATCAGAGCGATGACGCTCTTCAAGACTTAACAACTAAGGGAGCATGCTAGAGGCAAGATGGAATTGACAAATCATAGATTGGGGGATGGCACCACCATTCCATTTTTCTTTGACAACGAAGATTTTGCGATTTAGAAAGGAAAAATGGAATGTTTATTAAATAAAGATAAAGATTATTGTTATAGTGTTGTAGATGGTTTCGATCCTCCCAAGGACAAGAAAGGAAGAGTCCTCAAGAAGAAAAAGTGGACCAAGGAGCAAAGAAAAAAAATACAAAATTAATAAAAAGGTAATATTAATTTTGATTAACTTAATGCCTAGTAATATTTTGCATAAGGTAGGAGATTGTAAGGATGCTAAAGAATTATGGAGTAAGTTGATCAAGCTTCATGAAGATCCATCATCGACTCAATTTGAGAAGGATCCCGAAGAGGAAGAACACCCATCATCGTCTCAAGAGCGTGAAGAATCGGAAGTTGAGAGATGCTCAACATCCAAGGAAGCGGTAGAAGAAATTGTGGAAGTCTCCACCTTTAGGATTGAAGGGGAGGAGAGACCTTCCACGTTGGAGGAAGAGCAAGAAAAGCATCACCATCCGAGAGAGATGAAGACCAAAGTCAAAATTCTGGCGTAGGTAACTCAAGCACAATAAATAAAGTTAAAAATCATATTATGTATTTTGAGTGTAGGGAAAATGGACATTACAAGAGTAAGTGTCCGAAATAGGTCAAGAAGACGGCACAAGGTGTGTCAAAGACCAAAAAGGTCGGAGCCCCAACAATTAAGAGCAAAGAGCACATTATGTGCTTCAAGTGCAATTAAAGGGGTCACTATAGAAGCCAATGCTCTAGGGGGAGGAAGCAAACCAAGGGCAAGGGAGGAGATACGTATATAGGGGGAGCTAAAGCAAACTCTAAGGTAAATTTAAATAATGCTCCAACTTTCTGTAATGATAGGACATGTCAGAAATAACAAAGCCATGCTTGAAATTTTCTTGCTATTACTCATGAAAAACATGCCAGAAATAACAAATATTATTGCTTAGGTGTCAAACATGTCAATGTACCTAAGGACAAATCTTGAACCAATTACCCAAGAACTTTCATACCTAAGGAAGCTATTAGGGAGATAGAGAACCATTTAGGCATTAACCCTAAGAAGGGTAGACATATGCCTAGGAGGAAAAAAAAATATCCCAATAGCTTATGAAAAATCAAAAATTGGAAAATTGGAATTAGAAAATCAAGTTTTGAGGCCAAAACTTGAGAAATTGGAAAAAACCCTAAGAAATATGGAAAAATCAATTATGGGGTCTAATGATAAAAAATTAGGATCTAGGAGGCAAGAGTCTTCCAAGGATAGAAAAGGATTGGGTCATAAGCCAAAGTTCAAGGAGGTTATGCCAACCTACCATAGTGTTCCATTTTACTATGGAATCATGAATAGGTCTAGGAAAACCAAGGTTACTAGGGAAGTCATCCCTAAGGCTAACCATGATAAGTGTTAAGTGACTAAGGCTTCAAAGAAGTCTAAGAAAGTCACTAGCAAGGTTGTAAGGGGAGTTACCCTAGAATTGAACTTGACAAGATCCAAATGACCAAGGCTTCGAAGCCTAGAAGGTTCATTAGGAAGGTACTAAGGGAGGATATCACTAGTAAGTTTCTAGTAAACCCAAGGAGCTCAAATAAGTTTTGGGTTCCTAGGAGCGTGATTCCCTCACGCTAAATGGGTTAGGGTGTGTCAACTTGAATTGGTAAGGTAGTTAACCTTACCATAGCAAAGTTGGCACTTTAGGACATTTTCAAGGTTATGGGATACCTTGGAAATAAGTTTGGATTTATATCCTAAAGATTTTAGGATGTGTCAATAGAATTTGAGAAGTATGAAAATTTGATCAAAATTGACACAATTAGGTTTAGAGGTCATGGTGTGTCATTTTGAATTTTTAGCTCACTTGGGAGATTGATCCATTATGGCAAATTTGGGTTTAATCCTAGGAAATGGAAATTAGGTTTAAACTTTAGGTATTTTTATACTTTGATATTATAAAATTGTCATTCTTTGTTTGTCTTGTTATGTCATGAAATCATATTTAATTTTATTTTTTAAAATGTCATGATAATATTTAGGTTTAATTTTAATGTCATGCTTATACTTAGGTTATATCTTTATGCAATGACATCATGTATCATTGACTTATGCTTAATCATGCTATCTTATATGTCATGATCATCATTAATGCATTTAGTTTAATTAAAATTGATTTATGGACAATGACATGATAAGAAGTCCCATTTTTAAGGGAATCAAATAGAGTTGCCTAGAAAAATACATTAAAACCCTAAGAACCTAAACCCACATCTTACAAGAACACTAGATGGACATGTGTGTGCCTTCATATACCCTATACACATATGAGATGTTAGAAAATGAGTTAAGCTCATGTGCCTATTTAGTACATTAAAATGAGCTTAGATCTCATTAAATGATAATGATGAATCATGAGGAAAGCTTATGTACAAGTCTTGTACATTGGACCCATAGACTATGGTTCAAAAAAGGTTTTCAAAAACGTTTCAAAATCATTTTGAAAAACCTTGGTGAAGCCTATCTTTCGATAGCAATCACCATTGATGAAGTTGATACAAAGTAGGCTTAAAACATTGAAGTTATCAATTGTTTTGAACATTGTATAAATCTCACAATTAAATGGGTATTTTCATATAAAACTTTTTTTCTCCCATTGTATCTGACATAAGGATTATACATATGAATATTCATGATTTTTCAAATTATGTATAATTATTTATGGTTTTCCAAATCTCGTTTCTGATTTTTGATTTCTGTGTTTGCAGATATCTATCGACTGATGCTGATGGCAGTCTACTGATTGCTGATTAAGTCGATTGCTTGGCTGATTTCGGGTGAATAACTTTTTTTTAGCCTATTTTCAGCCATCTCTTGGTACCCTAACGTCTCCTAACCCTAGGATATGCTTTGAAAAGCATTGGAAGAGTTAAAATTCATTGGAAATGAATTAGGAGACTTGTTTTGGGTGATGTATCAAATTTTAAGGTGTGAGAAAGTTCAAGTTTAAACTTTTGCCCTTAATTTTGATGGTCTAGTGTTCCTATTGGCTTTGGAACTCTCCAAGGATATTGTTGGTGCAATGGTCAAGGGGGAGAAAACCTTTAGGGGGAGGTTATCCATCAAGGGATGATGGATGAGTTTCTCTTCAAAGGGGGAGAGTTAGAGAATAGTAAGGATTACCTCTCATTTAGTGATATGTGATTTATCATTAGGAAGAGTGAAAGCATCCAAGATGATTTTGGACCAAGGGTGAGATTGAATTATCTCAATGGAATATGAGATATGGATCCCCTTGGGGGAGACTTTTTGATGTATGTCAAAAAGGGTGAGAATTGATGGCTTAAGTTGGGTTACCTAACTTAACGGATTTATCAAACATCAAAAAGGGAAAGATTGTTGGTGCAATAGACCCAGGTCACGATAGACCAAACTCGAGTTTGACTTGAGTAGTATTTTGATGTTTGACAGAATTGTAGAATCGTATTTTTCTGAGAGAGGGGGGTGAATCTCGGAGGTTTTAAAAATTTATTTTAATTTTAAAACTATTTAGAATAATTAAAATTATACGAGTATGCAGCGGAAATGAAAGTAACGACAATCTTTGTTTTACTTGGTTCACAACCCTAACCAGGTTACTAGTCCAAGGCCCGTAGCTCTTCCGAGAGCTACCTCATTGGGCAATTCCCTAAATGCCCTCCGACTCGAGAACTCTCGACTTCGGAGGGTTTCGCTTTTTACAAATGTTAGAGATGGATAAAACACTACCCACTCTATGAAATTAAGTATAGAAGCGAAAAAGAAAGTAAACAATAGCTTATACCGACACTAAGTAGATGGTTGAAGTTTGCTTTGAATGTCGAAAGATCGCCTTAGCTTTAGTGGATGAGAGTTGATTTCGACAACACTTCGACGTAGATTGGATGTGTTTCTCGGATCTGGTCGAGCTCATATTTTATAAACCTTTTTCAGTCGACTGGAATGCCTTCCAATCGACTCCACATCAGTCTGTCGATATGGAATTCATGGTCTTCCAGTCGACTGAAACCTCCCTAGTCGACTCCACGTCACTCGGCTCCGTATCGAGAAATTTGCCTCTTCAGTCGACTAAAACCTTTCCATTTGCGTTGCACGATCTCCGATCGATTACCAGTTGATCCTACCAAATAGGTATCCAGTCGACTTGAATCCATCCAGACGACTGATCCCTGCAAAACAGGATTGGCATAAATAGATAATAAGAAATGCGATAACAGTAGTAATACTGCTCGATCTCGACTACTAAGTCTCACACGGACTTTTCGTCGGATCGACGCCTAGCTTTGTCACCCTACAAAGGACTCGGCCTTACCTCTTCACTCGAGGCTTATCTTCCAGCTACCTGCCGGACTTGCCACTCTTAACATCCGATCTGATCCACCAAGGCTTCCACCAGTTGTCCGGTCTGCCTGACCCAGATGGACTTTTTGTCGATTGTCCGGTTTCCTGACCCAACCAATCTTCATGCCAAATGTCCAGTCCACGCGACCCATCTGGACTTCATGCCTGGTGTCCGGTCCTCCTGATCTATCAAGATACGTGCCTAGTATCTGGTCAACATGACCTACTAGGACTTCCTGTTAAGCCTGCACACTTAACACTGATATTAGAACACAAGTGAATCCTAACATTTAACTGTGGTTCATACATCAAAACTAAGGAGTGATACTCACTGCATCAACAATCTCCCCCTTTTGATGTATGATAATACACCAGTTAAAGTTAGGAGAATCAAATACCAATATCCAAATATTGACACGTACAATAGATGCATAAATGAAACCATGTATGAGATGCATAAGTCCTTATCAAATTTTTGTATCTTTCTTTCAATAAATAATTTTTTCTTTAAATCTCTAACTTTATATCTCTTTCTCCCCCTTTGGCATACATCAAAATAAGGATTAAATTTAAAATGCCAACAAAATACAATGAAGAATTGAAATAAGAAGTTTTCAAGCTCAAAAATTAAGTTTTAAAATTTTTCAACCACTTAATTTTAAGCTTTACAATATTTCTAACTTTTCAAAAAAATTCAAACTTTTTAACACTCCCCCTGAATAAAAACTCATTTTCAAAATTTTTCAAAGCTCCTCCTAAATAAAAACTTGTTTTTAAAATTTTCAAGCTCCCCCTGAATAAAAACTTATTTTCAAGATTTTTAAAAAATTTCAAATTTTCCAAAGCTCCCCTTGAATAATAACTTATTTTCAAAAATTTTAAATTTTCCAAAGCTCCCCCTGAATAATAATTTATTTTCAAAAATTTTCAAAATTTTCAAATTTTCCAAAGCTTTTAATTTAATGCGAAAGTAATAGGGAATAAGTCCAAGCATGAATTCCTAAATATTAAATTTATATTTTGAAAATACACATCTAAAAATTGTCCTTAAAGCAAATATCCAACTCTTTACTAGCTCAAATGATATAGAATTAATCATCAAGATTTGAATTAGAGTTAGTCACTGAAGTGATCAATTTTCTCTTATAAATCCCATGTTGGTTAATGTCGATGCACTGAATCTACATCTAGAACTAGGGGTGCAGTCCTAACATCTCACGCCCATCTACGTGGCTCAATACACAAACAGGTAATCCTAGGTGTTTATGAGATGCAAAGGCTAACTAAAATCTATAGGATCATGAAATCTAGATTGGTATAATCTAGATTTTTATTTTCCTTTAAAAATAATATAATATTATTTTTCAAAATAATTTTGAATATTAAGCATGAAAATTTCCTAATCTACCAAGCATAACACAATTCACACACAAGATTTGAAAATTATTGAATTTATTAAGTTCAAGTGTCATAACAATCCTAGTCAGTAGATGGAGGATGAGAAGAACCCATGCCCCAAGACCAAAGAAGCTCCTGTTAGTGAAAGCCCTAGAGCCAATCATATGATGATTGTTGTATGGACTTTATTGTATCATATTCCTATTAATTAAGGCATGGTTATTATATTTACTTGTATTGGTGCCAAATAACTAAATATAATAATGTCCTTGAGTAGTAGGTTCTTATCTATATCAATCGATTGGTTGAATCGATAATGAGATGATATAGAGAACACTACTCTTAATCATTCCTAGTCGAGTATTAACATTCAGGGACAATGTTAATGCGTATAGACTAGCATGTAGGTCAACAAGATGACTTGATCTCACAAGTCATGGATATGAGATATCAAGTTGACACATGGGTATGCATTGGAGAATGTATACTGAATGACCCGCCATGAGAAAGTATCATGGATCGTTATATGAGTGTCATATACTTTCTCATGTGGCTATTAGTATGACTATTAGTCCTTAGACCTGAAGTCACCATGGTTCCCTACATAATGAATTGCATACTTTGGCTTCGTCAAACGTCACCCGTAAATGGGTGGACTATAAAGGCGACATCGGGTATGTAACGAATTATGCGAGGGATGTGAGTGATGTAGATGGGATCTATCCCTCCTATATGACGGGGTGACATCGATATTCTTGATAGAGTGAGACCACGGTGCATGGCCATGCCCAAATGAGTCAATATGAGATATTGAGCTCATTTGATTAGAGTGAGTCTACTTGAGTTCAAGATTTAGATTGTACCGAGGATGACACGGTCTATGCCTCGATTGGTCAATCTAGATGTCAAGGATAGAGGGACATTGTCACATATTGTGAGAGTCACAATTAGTAGTCACAAAGGTGATGGAGCTCAACATTCTTGTAACTTGGGTAGCAATGATGTGTTGCTAGATACCGCTCATTGCTTATGTTCCTAAATCGGTTTAGGGACATTGCCAACGTTACAAGAACCTATAGGGTCACACACATGAGAGCAATTAGATGGAGATTAGGTTCATATGATGAACCATGAGGATTAGGTTCATGGGATGAACCAAATTGGATTAAGAGTAATCCAAATTAGACTAATTGAGTTAGACTCAAGTTGATTCAAGTGTTGAATGAGTCTAATTGAGATTTGATTCATCAAATCAATTTAAATTAATGAATAGAGATTCATTATATTAAATTGACTTGAGTCAAGTGGTTAGATTTGATCAACCATGGGAGATTAGAGGTCAAGTTTGACTTGACTTGAGAGGAAGTTGAAAGGTCAAGTTTGACTTGACTAAATGCCATGTCATGAGGATGGCATGGCATGGACGGTCACGGATGATGCTCCACATCATCATTGACTTGGTCAATTAGTGCCACATCATGAGGGAGACCAAGGGTCATGGGAGTTACATGCATGCATGTAACTCCCCCTCCATGAAGTGGCCGGCCACCATTTGGGGGTTATGTGAGTGAAAATTCATTTTGTGAGTAATCACTCATTACTTCATCTTCTTCCTTGGGAATTTTCCTCTCAAGCTCTCCCTCTCCTTCCTCTCTTTGGCCGAACCAACCAAGGAGTGCTAGCACACTCAAGGTTGAGTTTTCTTCCACCTATTGATTGTGTGGATACCATAGAGGAGTGTGCACTTGACACTCTCGAGTTCCGGCGGACTTTGGACGAGCGGGATTTGCGAAGGGCATCGCATCAAGGGTAACATCCTTATCTCTTAGTTCTAAGGTAGATCTAGAGGATTTTGTAAGCACATACATGTAATTAGTTTTAATACTTCTTCGCACGGATCCGTGGCCGGGACTTCCGGGGTTTCCGCAACGCAAAAAGCGGTTTTTGCGGCCCGGAAAAGCCCAACAGCTCCATCATCTCTCTATGATCCTCTCTCTACGCCTGCAAAATTTGCATCATCTCAAGATGTTGCTGCTCCTAGCGCTTCATCACATCCTCCAACCTAGATAATCTCTTTTCTACGGTAGGAGGTGCTAGAATCCCAAGAAATGGTGATAAACTATCAAATCCTGGGGCTTCCTGATGCTCGGACTCGGAGTGGTGGTCGGGGTCGATCTCTGGCTCATGCTCTTGCTCCGGATCAGGCTGAGGCTGGGGTTGAGGGTCATCTCTCTTCCATCCAAGGATATTATTGTCATCTAAACCTATTTTTGCTGAACCAAACTGCCTAGACCCTATCATGTCGTACTCAGTGAGCTGTTTGATGTTACTTGTGGTAAATCAAACCCTAATGCAGCTAAGAGGGATGTGATGACATGGCAGTAAGGCAAATGTGCCTTCCTACTAGTGACTGACCTAGAATGATAAATGATGGAATGAAACATCTATAAACTAATGTTTATATCTAATCTATGACTAAGTGCATAAAGTAAAAATGAATGATAAGGGTGCATCATAGCGATGTCCCTAGTGGTGAGTGAAAGAATACAGTTCACTATGACTCGGTACAGGGCATAGTCATGTACTCTGAGTCTAGTAGAACTAAAGATACTTACAGACAGAGTTCTTTTCTCACCAAAAAGATGCATATGTATCCTATCTAATGTAATATGAGAGTAGGGGTCACCATACGGTTAGAGTTGTCAAGTTGGGTTAGGTCCGTTGGGTTGGCCCGTCCCGCCAAATAATTTAGGCGGGTTGGGTTGAAATTTTATCAACCCGCTATTTTGGCGGGCCTAAACGGATCGACCCGCACGGGTTGCAGGTCTAGACAGGTCGGTCCATCGTGGGCACGGGTTGGCCCGCGGGTTGAGAAATGCCAAAAGATGAAACATGTGAAAATAAAATTATATAAGTTTTTTTTACCAATATTCTAATATTAATTAATAAGAGAAGTTTTTCATCATCACAATCTTCTTCTATCATATATACACCTCAACAAAATATAAGAGAAATTAAGAGGAAAGAACAAAATAATATTTGATGTACTCTAATACTTTTTTTTCTTGTATACTTTAATTATTTTATATTATCTTATCATTACTATTCCAATCGATGTAGGAAATGATGACATATCAAATTTAAATAATTATAAGAGCTAAAAAATCTCAATTGGATCTCAATTTAGAGGAGTAAAAATTTAAATTTATATATTATCAAGATTTGGATATTTTGGATCATTGGAAGAATAAAAAACATCGGTACTAAACTTTGTCGGTCGATAATTAAATCTCAATTATAGATTTTAGTTACTTCAAATGTTTATTTTTTTAATCATGGTACTCCATTTATCTTACCGATCATCGTCACAAACTCTCAACACCTTAGTAATTTTAGATATAGTTTTTTAATTTTTTGGCCCGCGGGTTGGCCTGCCTAACCCACAACCTGCCTTGGGTTGGGTTGGGTTGGAGATTTCTCAACCCGCCAAGATGGAGGGTCGGCCCGCCCCTCTCCGCTAAATGTTGGGTTAATGACGGGTTGGCCCGCCCCGCCATGGGTCGGCCCGTTTGACAGCTCTATATACGGTAACTCCGTGGATGGAAAACATGCAACAGGGCATGTCGAATGTATAAGTCCTAAATGCTCTCTCAACATGGTGGGGGTAAAAATAAAGTCCTTACCCTGTACTCTAGTCGAATATGAAATGTCATCAATCTTGCTAAAGCTATTGAAAAACTCCGCACATATGTCTATGTTAATGGAGTTTTTGCAATAAACTAGTTTTTCTAATCCATAGTGTGCGATGACCTCCATACTAAGCATGCACGCATTACTAAAGTATGATCTACTAATGTACCTAGTGGGCATAGGAATGTAAGTGGTGCTCTCAAACCTAATCCTATGTGTTGGGGATCGAAACGGCCGGCTAGAGGGGGGTGAATAGCCCTCGTTCGTTGGTTTATGGATTTTGCTCATCTACACAAAGATTAGCGCAAGCGGAATATGCAAATACAAATAAATAAAGACAAGTAAATAAACAATGAGAATAAACAATACAAACACCGAGATGTAACGTGGTTCACGGCTAGGCCGCTAATCCACGGTCCGATTCGTCCACGGTGAATCACTCCGCAATCTATCCACTAGATCTCTCCTTTGCACAAAGCTAGGTGAAGGTAACCTCTTTACAATCTCTCTTCTTACAATAGAATGGAATTAAAACAAGTAAGAAGAGTGGAAATCGTGTATGGCACTTTGGGAGAAGTTTAGAGCTCAAGCATTAGCCTCCCAAAGCCTCATCCCCTTCCTTTTTATAGAGGAAGAGGGTTTCTTCCCGTTGACACAGGATCAGTCGACTGATGCCCTCGATCAGTCGACTGGTCCTGTAGCCGTTGCCCAATAACGACCACTTTCCACGTTGGATTCTATCCAACGGTATTGGCATCAGTCGACTGATGGCACCCATCAGTCGACTGATGTCAATCAGTCGAGTGCTCCGCGAGATCGACTCCATTCTGCGCGGCGCAGTGCTACCAATCGATCTGCCGCCATGAGCGTCGGTCGATCAAGCCATCGATCGGTGATCAACTTGATTCAGACTTAAACGGTCGATCGAACCATCGATTCGGAAGCGATCCGCCATGACATGGCTGATCGGTGTGTCGAAAACTCATCCGACACTTGGCCAAATGGCTAAGTTTCACCTAAGAGCTACCCTTCCCGGGTTACAATCGCTCACTCTCATCCCTCGGAGTCCCTCGCCTTCGAAGTTCTCTTCGTTCGCGGCCACGTCCCTCGGCAGCATCAGGTGCACGGCTCTGCAATGCTCCTTCACGTCTCTTGCCTCGAAGTCTACTTCCTCCGGCTTCACTCCAAGCTTCTCGTCTGGCGGTCCCTCGGATGCTCCAAGCGCACGGCTTCCGCAAGGTAATCCTTCACCGACTCAAGGACCGAGTCATGAGATGTGAAACTTGCCACGGCTCCATGTGCGAATTACTAAGTCCTGCACGACTTCAACGCACATATTAAATCAACATAACAAACTAACTTAAAACCTTTGCCACACACATCAAAACCTAATCATGGCAAGAGATTGCCCTAACAATCTCCCCCTTTTTGATGTGTGGCAATCCGTTTAAGTTAGGTAAAAACATTTGATATAAATTTTTAAGGTAAGAAAGCATGTAAACATAAACATGATATAGCAACATGCAACTCCCCCTTAATCCATGAAACTCTTTCTACAAATTCTCCCCCTATCATAATTAACTTAAACATAATTATTTCTCCCCCTTTGACACCATCAAAATGATTAACATTAAGTTATAAACTCATGGCATCAAGTGTAATAAAAGGAAAATACCAAACATTAGTCTAAAACCTGAATTCGGTCTTCACTGTTCTGATTTTCAAGCCATCAGTCGACTGGTTCAGACTACCAGTCGACTGGCACGCGAATTTCAGAACTTTCTGATTTTCGGACCGAAATTCAGAAATGCATTAAAAATTCCAAATAATTCGAAAAATCATGAAATTTGGGGAACATATTTTTGGTAAGATTATTTATCAGTGAAAAATAGGTCGTCATGAAAAATCATTATATTTTCACGTATTTTCTAAAAATCCAAAAGGTTTAAAAACCACTAGGTTTTTGATCATGTGAGTATCAAGTTTAACACCTAGTTTTGGTTCCAATTGTTTCAAAACATGAATACAAAGATTTTAGATTAAGAAATTGTTTTGAAAATATATGAAATATCCAACCATGATCTTTGGGCAATATGTCTATGAATTAAACATAAGTCTTCCCCATGATTGGTCTATTATTGCTATTTTGATACTTTAAATGACCATCTAAATGCCATAGGCATTAGTGGACATTTGTATCATCCTAACATCTCACCCATGCTAAGTTTTCAATTAAAGTAGCCTATGATGAGTGTGAGATGCATCATAGAGGGTATTTGTATACACTTAACCATTATATTCATACAATTCTATCAAGGTTAAGTATCCACCTAACAATCCTCATGATCATTAAGGCATATATCAATTAATTCTACATTATGATCATGAACCTAAAGTATTCATCAATTAATGATCATGCATTAGGTATTATGTCATGATAATAAACAAAGTATCACCTAAAGCATGATTTAACCCGATTTCTCATTATTATGTGCCAAATATCAAAATCATAAATCATGATTGCAAGCATACATAGCAATTACATTAATTATCATGATTTAAGCATTATTAACTATTTATAGGCACGTTATCATCACCTAACACTATTTAAAAATGTTATCCCGCCATCCTAAGTCAACCAAAATATGATATAGGTCAATTGCATATGGTTGACTACCCTAGGGGTTTTCTAATCCTTAAGGATGGATTTTGGAACCCAAAATAGGTTCTTTCCTACGGGGTTCACAAGATACTCCTTGGGAATCCATTTCCTAGCAATTACTTTCTTCTTATCTTGTCCCCTAGCAATTAGGCATTTGTAGGCCTTTTCATTTTTCTTTTCTTTATAACCTAGGCCCTTTTTGTTGAAGCTAGCTCTTTGGCTCCCTATGATCATGTTCAAGGTGTTTGAGCCAATTGTGAATTTTTCTAGGGCTTTTGTCAAATAGTCTACCTTTTCCCTTAAAGCCCTATTTTCATCCATACATGCATCACTAACATTAAATGACATATAGTTATCATGTGAGCATGCATCATCATTACAAGAAGAAATATTTTCATTTTCATTTAAGCATGCTTTTTCTAGTTTACTTTCTAAGTCCTTAATTTGATCTAGCATGCTCTTATTTTTCTTCTTTGCTCTAAATAAGTCCTTAGTGAGGTTAGAAATCATAGACATAATTTGCTTAGGGGGTAGATTTGTTACCTCACTTACCAAATCCTCTTCTTCGGCTGAGGATGATGTAGAGCCTCCCCCTTCACTTGAGCTCTCTCCACTTGAGCTTGATTCTTCATTTTCGATGGAGGAGCAATCCAAGTCGTCGAAGGCCATTAAGGCCAAATTGGTGACATAGGCATTTTCCTCTTCTGATGAGGAAGAGGAAGAAGAGTCATCCCATGTCTTGGCCTTGAATGCCTTGGCCTTCCCCTTTTCCTTGGCCTTCTTTTCTTCTTCCTTTTTCTTGTTCCCCTTTTTCTTCTTCTTTTCTTCTTTCTTCTTCCTCTCTTCCTTGCTCTTGTTTAGGAAGGGACAATTGTCCCTTATGTGTCCCTCTCCTTGGCAATTGTAGCATATGACCTTCCCCCTTGGTCTTCTATTCCTATCATTAGACTTATTAAATCTAAAACCTTTTAATGCACGCCTTACCCTCCTTACCATATAGGCTTCTTTCGTGCTATCCATGGAGGAGGAGGAGGAGGAAGCTTCGTCATCGGAGGAGGAGGGAATCTCTATCTTCTTCTTCCCCTTGTTTGCTATCAAAGCTACTCCTCTTGAAGGTTGGATTCTTGGCTCTTCTTGTATTCCTTCAAGCCTTGTTTCGTGGAGCTCCATTGTTGAGAAAAACTCCTCCAAGGTACTTACTTCCAAGTTCTTGGAGATGTAAAACGAATCCACCATGGAGCTCCATCTTGAGGACCGGGGAAAGGCATCTATGGCCTTCATGACCATATCCCGGTTTGATAGCTTCTCTCCTACACTTGTTAGCCCAATTAATATTTCTTTAAACCTAGAATGTAATGAAGTTACCTTTTCTCCCTTTTCTAATTTTATGTTGGATAATTGGGAGCGGAGGAGATCTCTCCTTGCAAGTTTAGCTTCCGAAGTGCCTTCATGAAGCTCTACTAGCTTCTTCCACATCTCCTTGGCACTTAGGCAATCTCCAATTCTATTTATTTCTTGTTGAGGAAGCACATTGTATAGATGGTGTTTGGCTTTTGAGTTTGCAAGGTGCTCCTCTCTTTGCCTCTTGGTCCACCTTGACTTCTCTATTGGCTTCCCCTCTTCATCCCTAGGCAAAACAAAACCGGATTCCATAGTAATCATAATATCAAAATCCGTTTCAAAAAATACCTCCATTCACTTCTTCCACCAAGCGAATTCTCCTTCAAACTTCGGTGGATGAATGTTTGAGCCGGCCATTTTGATGTAGAGCTTGTTGCGGCGGTTAGTCCGATGACAAGCAACCTTGCTCTGATACCACTTGTTGGGGATCGAAACGGCCGGCTAGAGGGGGGTGAATAGCCCTCGTTAGTTGGTTTACGAATTTTGCTCGTCTACACAAAGATTAGCGCAAGCGGAATATGCAAATACAAATAAATAAAGACAAGCAAATAAACAATGAGAATAAACAATACAAACACCGAGATGTAACATGGTTCACGGCTACGCCGCTAATCCACGGTTCGATTCATCCACGGTGAATCACTCCGCAATCTATCCACTAGATCTCTCCTTTGCACAAAGCTAGGTGGAGGTAACCTCTCTACAATCTCTCTTCTTACAATAGAATGGAATTAAAACAAGTAAGAAGAGTGGAAATCGTGTATGGCACTTTGGGAGAAGTTTAGAGCTCAAGCATTAGCCTCCCAAAGCCCCATCCCCTTCCTTTTTATAGAGGAAGAGGGTTTCTTCCTGTTGACACAGGATCAGTCGACTGATGCCCTCGACCAGTCGACTGGTCCTGTAGTCGTTGCTCAATAACGACCGCTTTCCATGTTGGATTCTATCCAACGGTATTGGCATCAGTCGACTGATGGCACCCATCAGTCGACTGATATCAATCAGTCGAGTGCTCCGTGAGATCGACTCCATTCGTGCGTCTGCGCAGTGCTACCGATCGGCTATGAGCGAAGCGATCGGATCGATCTCATCACCGATCGCCCATGTCCGCAATCGATTGATCAACTTGATCGGTGACTTAAACCCGGTCGATCGAACCATCGACTAGCGATCATTGCCATGACATGGCGATCGGTGTCGAAAAACTCATCCGACACTTGGCCAAATGACCAAGTTTCACCTAAGAGCTACCCTTTTCGGGTTACAATCGCTCACATCCCTCGAGTCCTCGCCCAGTTCTTCTTCGTCGCGCCATGTCCTCTCAGATCGGCGCCGCGGCTCTGCAATGCTCCTTCGTGTCTCTTGCCTCGAAGTCTACTTCCTCCGGCTTCACTCCAAGCTTCTCGTCTGGTGGTCCCTCGGATGCTCCAAGCGCACGGCTTCCGCAAGGCAATCCTTCACCGACTCAAGGACCGAGTCATGAGATGTGAAACTTGCCACAGCTCCATGTGCGAATTACTAAGTCCTGCACGACTTCAACGCACATATTAAATCAACATAACAAACTAACTTAAAACCTTTGCCACACACATCAAAACTTAATCATGGCAAGAGATTGCCCTAACACTATGCCCCTTAGTGGGAAACCTAATATCCAAGCATGGAGTCAAGGACTCAATCTCAATAGCTCTTCTTTTACCCCTAATTGAATTGCAAATATTCAATATTAATTGAAAATATTTGAAACTAAAGTTTTAGAGTTATTACCTCAGTATTTTGGATGATATTAAACGAATATGATGACCTAAACGCTTCGGAAGTCTGGAATTAGGATTTTTGTGGTGGATTGGTGGATGTTGTGAATGATTTTGGCATGGCTCGGCGGTGGTCTTATAGACAGGATTTAGTCGACTGGAAACATTTCAGTCACATAAATTGGAGTCGACTGTAATAAATTTTATCATTTACTTCGCTGCCTAAACTTTATCCACCGGCGGTTCATTTCAGTCGACTGAATTGACTTCAGTCGACTAAAGTCGCATTTTATCTTCCGATACTCGGAGGCAACTGAAACTGATTCAGTCGACTCTTGTTGAGTCGACTGAAAACAATTCAGTCGACTGAATTCGAGTATTTTTAATTTTGTTTTTTTTTATGTTTGACTCGATTTACTCATTTTTATTAGGTTAAATTTATTTATTTACTTAATTGTTTTTATTTGATAAAGTTAGTTATATTGATTTAGATGATTAAATTTAGTAGATTAACTAGTTTGGTGATTAAGTTTGTTTATTTAGATATGTTTGTTTAGTTTAATAAATTAAGTGTAAGTATAGTAAATTAAGTTGAGTTGAATTAAGTTAAGTTTAATTACACTCATTAAGCTTAATTAGGATCTAAATCATCTCACCGAAGCTAGGTTTTCAATACACTTATTCCTATGAGTTTTATGAGATGAGGATTTCTTTTATCTTAATTAAATTTAATGAGCAATTTCAAAGTGTTTAAACTTGTGTTAGATTCAAGCTTGGTTTGAGCTAGTCAAGTAGGTTTTTTTAGTATTGACTTCCAGGTCGTGGCGAGGCACATGACCTTCTTGGTTATTGGAGCAACGACCACTTCCTAGACAAAGTCAATAAAGGAATCAAGTACTTGATTCACTTTAAACTAAGCCTTGGTCTAACTAGTTAAAGACTCAGTGAGTTAGCTTTGGTCAGTTCCACTCGACTTAGTGCACTAGGTCATGGCGAGACACATGGCCTTCTTGGTTATCGGAGCAACGACCACATCCTAGACATGCACTTCGAAGAGCTTCTCTAACTTACTATCAGTTCACTTGTCTTAGTACTAGGTTGTTTAAGTTTAAACTACTTTGTTTCGTATCTAGTCTGTTCTAAATTAAGCAAGTAAAGTAAACTAAAGCATGCAAGTGTTTGACTAAACAAGGAAACAAGCAAAGTGTTAGCTCCTCCTAAATGGTAGCTAGATTTAGTTTTGTTCACTAAGTGAACTTGACTCTTGGGAATCCAAAATTGATTTGGTCCAACTTGGTTGACTAAGCTAGACTTAGGAATCCATGCTTGGACTCGATTCTTAGCGTTTTGGCTAAGTAATGATATGTATGATTTATAGGTGAATTTAGCCTTGTATCCAAGTCCGGATCTGTTGTATATGGCTCGCTGAGATCCAAGCATCATATTGAGATACTTGGAATCCGAAGTGAACTTTTTCAAAGATCTAGGTAGATCTTCTACTTGCCTTTTTAGGACCGAGTTTTCTTCCTCAAGCTTTGCAACTTGAGTTGAGTCTCTATCCTTAATTTGGCAAGTCAAAGTCTTCGAGTTGACTTGCTCTTTAAGTACTTGTACTTCCTTAAGTAGCGAGTCGACTCGATTTTCGGACTTAGCTAATTTCCTACCTAGGCATGCAATTATATTATACAACTTATCTTCTAAGGGAGAAGTTACCACATTTGAGCCTTCGGAAATGGATACGGATCCGTGGCTTCTCTCGGACTCGTACTCGAAACTTGACTCGACTCCGGATCTCGATTCAGCCATAAATGTGACGAAACTCCTCTTCGTCTCATCCGCGTCTGACTCTTCCTTTTTAAATAAATCTAATGTGCAAAAAATGATTTTTAAATGTAGAAAATTATTTTTAATACAGAAAACATTTTTTTAAATGCAGAAAATTATTTTTAATGTAGAAAATTATTTTTAAATGCAGAAAAAGATTTTTAAATGTAGAAATTTTTTTTAAATGCAGAAAATTATTTTTAAATGCAAAATATTATTTTTAAATGCAGAAAATTATTTTTAAATGTACAAAATTATTTTTAAATGTACAAAATTATTTTTAAATGTAGAAAATTATTTTTAATGCATAAAATTATTTTTAAATGTAGAAAATTATTTTTAATGCAGAAAATGTTTTTTTTAATACAAAAAAATAATTTTAATGCAAAAAAAATATTTTTAAATGCAAAAAATTATTTTTAAATAAAATTATTTTTAAACGTAGAAAATTATTTTTAAATGAAGAAAAAATTAATCAAAAGGAATAAAAATTAATCTAAGTTAATCTAAAGAAATAAAAATTAATCTAAATTAATTTAAAGCAATAAAAATTAATCTAAAGCAATATAAATTAATCTAAAGCAACAAAAATTAATCTAAACCAATAAAAATTATTCTAAATTAATTTAAAACAATAAAAATTAATCTAAATTAATCTAAAGCTCACGATGGTGGTTTCACGATTCGGAGCGCCCCCGCTCTAATACCAATTGTAGGATCGTATTTTTCCGAGAGAGGAGGTGAATCTTGGAGGTTTTAAAATTTATTTTAATTTTAAAATTATTTAGAATAATTAAAACTATACGAGTATGCAGAAGAAATGAAAGTAACAACACTCTTTGTTTTAATTGGTTCACAACCCTAATCGGGTTGCTAGTCCAAGGCTCATAACTCTTCCGATAGCTACCTCATTGGGAATTCACTAAATGCCCTCCGACTTGAGAACTCTCGACTTCGGAGGCTTTCGCTTTTTACAAATGTTAGAGATGAGTAACACACTACCCACTCTATGAAATTAAGTACAGAAGTAAAAAAGAAAATAAACAATAGCTTATACCGACACTAAGTAGATGGTTGAAGTTTGCTCTGAGTGTCGGAAGATCACCTTAGCTTTAGTGGATGAGAGTTGATTTCGACAGCACTTCGACGTAGATTGGATGTGTTTCTCGGATCTGGTCAAGCTCATATTTTATAAACCTTTTTTAGTCGACTCCACATCAGCCCGTCGATATGGAATTCGTGGTCTTCCAGTCGACTGAAACTTTCCCAGTCGACTCCACATCACTCGGCTCCGCATAGGAAAATTTTCCTTTTCAGTCGACTTAAACCCTTCAGTAGACTGAAACCCTTTCCATCTGCATTGCACGATCTCCGATCGATCACCAGCTGATCCTACCAAATAGGTATCCAGTCGACTAGACTTCAGTCGACTTGAATCCATCCAGTCGACTGATCCCTACAAAATAGGATTAGCACAAATAGATAATATGAAATGCGACAACAGTAGTAATACTGCTCGATCTCGACTACTAAGTCTCACACGGATTTTTCATCGGATCGATGCCTAGCTTTGTCCCCCTACAGAGGACTCGGCATCACCTCTTCACTCGAGGCTTACCTACCAGCTATCTGTCGGACTTACCACTCTTGACATCCGATCTGACCCACCGAGGCTTCCATCAGTTGTCCGGTCTGCCTGACCCAGCTGGACTTTTTACCGATTGTCCGATCTCTTGACCCAACTGGTCTTCAAGTCAAATGTCCGATCCACGACACCCATCTGGACTTCATGCCTGGTGTCCGATCCTCCTGATCTGTCAATATATGTGTCTAGTATCCAGTCAACACGACCTACTAGGACTTCCTATTAAGCCTGCACACTTAACACTAATATTAGAACACAAGTGAATCCTAACATTTAACTGTGGTTCATACATCAAAACTAAGGAGTGATGTTCATTGTATCAAAAGAACGATTGATAATGTGATTGTCATGGGAAGTCAAAGATTGGTCTTGGCATTTGAGAAGTCCAAGTCATGGGTACTTGGTAATCGAAAGTCCAAGTTATTGGTACATAGAAATTGAGAAGTCCAAACATGGGTCTTGGCAAAGGAAAAGTCCACACATGGGTCTTAGCAATGGTAAAGTCCAAGTCATGAGTACTTGACAATTGGTAAAGTCCAAGTCATGAGTATTTGACAATTGGTAAAGTCCAAGTCATGGGTACTTGGCAAGGAAAGTCGAAAGGTATAGTCTTGGCGGCATAAGTTCAGGTGAACTTTAGCGGTGAAAGTCCAAGTATGGATACATGACATTTGGGAAGTCCAAGGGTGTGATATTGGTGGTGTAAAGTCCAAGCTGTAGTCTTGGTGGCATAAGTCCAATGTTTGGTGGGGTAAAGTCCAAATGTATCTTGGCAAAGTAGACTCGGTTAGCTTGACAATAGCTGATGGAAGAACATGAAGGCTAGGGTATGGATGAATAAGTCATGAATGGCTTGGAGAGATCTGATAGGTGTAAGGATGAGCGAGGCAGCTAGAAGGCTTAGGTCTAGGCTAAGGGTGGTCTATCAAGTGTGAGGGTATCATACTTGAGTTAAATCTCATGGTTAAGGTTTATCAGTCGAATGATTGAGTGTTGGACTATTGACAGCTTAGTCAACTTGGATCAGTCGACTTGGATTATGACCAGTCGACGAGTCAAGGAGTTGACTGAGGCGCGATTTCTAATCTGTGGCCTTAGCGATCGATTACTAGGGTTTAACAGTCGACTGGCCCACAAGCAATCGACTGCTAGGGTTTGACAGTTGATTGATTTAAGTGGACACAAGCACAGAAGCTTTGGTAGTCGACTGACCAGTCGATTCCCTAGCAACAATAGACTATTGTGATATTCGTTGGAGTTTTTCCAACATTGATTGATTCATTGTGAGACACTATGAGCAGTCGACTGATGTCATTTTTCTATTGACGGCTAGGCGTGAAATCAACTCGATGCATATTATAAAAGGAGCTCGAGATGGAGGATTTTGCATCAGTTTTTGGAGAGATTTTTAAAAAGAATTGTTGCTGCATTTCAGACTTTCAAGAGAAATCCAAAGCATGCAACAAGCAAGGCAATCAAAGCACTCTCTTGTAATGTTTTTCTTTGCATTTCATTTTTATTATTATATTTGATTGTATCTTGTTGTTATATTACTGTTGTAATCACTTGTAAGAGGTTTCTCCACATCTAGAGTGTTTTCCGAGAAGGAGAGGTTCATTAGTGGTGGTGTGCATCACTTGAGCTCGATTCATGGAGTAAGAACCCTAGGTTTTGAACCACTTTATATGCTTGTGTATTCCTTTTGTGCATTTGTATTTGTTGTATATTCTGTTGCTCACTAACATCATTGTAGACAAGAAATTGAACGAACACAATCGAATTCCAAGCGACGAAGCAAAAAATGCTATTCACCCCCCCTCTAGCGACGCCATCGTTCCTAACAAATAGTACCAGAGCGATGATGCTCTTCAAGGCTTAACAACCAAGGGAGCATGCTAGAGGCAAGATGGAATTGTGAAATGATAGATTGGGGGATGACACCACCATTCCATTTTTCTTTGACGATGATGATTTTGTGATTTGGAAAGGTAAAATGGAATGTTTTTTAAATAAAGATAAAGATTGTTGTAGTATTGTAGATGGTTTCAATCCTCCCAAGGACAAGAAATGAAGAGTCCTCAAGAAGAAAATGTGGACCGAGGAGCAAAGCAAAAAAATACAAAATTAATAAAAAGGTAATGTTAATTTTGACTAACTTTATGCCTAATAATATCTTGCATAAGGTAGGAGATTATAAGGATGCTAAATAATTATGGAGTAAGTTGATCAAACTTCATGAAGATCCATCATCAGCTCAATTTGAGAAGGAGCCCGAAGAGGAAGAACACCCATCACCATCTCAAGAGCGTGAAAAATTGGAAATTGAGAGATGCTCAACATCCAAGGAAGAGGTAGAAGAAATTGTGGAAGTCTCCACCTCTATGATTGAGGAGGAGAGACCTTTCACGCCGGAGGAAGAGCAAGAAGAAGCTTCAACATCCGGGAGAGATGAAGACCAAAGTCAAAATTCCAGCCTAGGTAACTCAAGCATAATAAATAAAGTTAAAAATCATATTATCTATTTTGAGTGTATGGAAAATGGACATTACAATAGTAAATGTCTGAAACGGGTCAAGAAGACAATATAAGTTGTGCCAAAGATCAAGGAGGCCAAAACCCCAACAATTAAGAGCAAAGAGCACATTTTGGGATGTGCCAATAGAATTTGAGAAGTATGAAAAATTAATCAAAATTGATACAATTAGATTTAGAGGTCATGGTGTGCCATTTTGGATTTTTATCACACTTGGGAGATTGATCTATTTTGGCAAATTTGGGTTTAATCCTAGGAAATGGCAATTAGGTTTAAACTTTAGGTATTTTTATACTTTGATATTGTAAAATTGTCAGACTTTGTTTGTCTTGTCATGTCATGACATCATATTTCATTTTATTATTTAAAATGACATGATAATGTTTAGGTTTAATTTTAATGTCAAGCTTATACTTAGGTTATATTTTTATGCCATGACATCTTATATCATTGGCACATGCTTAATTATGTTATCTTCCTGATCTTCATTCCTGCATTTAGGTTAATTAAAATTGATTTAACGACAATGACATGATTTGAAGTCCCATGTATAAAGGAATCAAATAGAGTTGCCTAGAAAAATGCATGAAACCCTAAGAATCTAAACTCACATCATACAAGAACACTAGATTGATATGTGTGTGTGTTTTCATACACCCTAGACACATGTGAGATGCTAGGAAAAGATTTAAGTTCATGTGCCTATTTAGTACATCAAAATCAACATAGAACTCATTAAATGATAATGATAAATCATGAGGAAAACTTTTGTACATGTCTTGTGCATCGAGCCTATAGACCATGGTTCAAAATAGATTTTCAAAAATATTTCAAAATCATTTTGAAAAACCTTGGTGAAGCCTATCTTTTGATAGCAATCATCATTGATGATGTTGATACAAAGTAAGCTTAAAACATTGAAGTTATCAATTGTTTTGAACTTTGTATCAATCTCACAATTAAACGGGTATTTTCATATAAAATTTTTTTTTTACCCATTGTATCTGACATAAGTACTATACGTATCAATTTTCATGATTTTTCAAATTATTTATAATTACTTATGATTTTCCAAATCTCATTTTTGATTTTTGATTTCTATGTTTGTAGATATCAGTCGACTGCCTCTTGAGGGTAGTCAACTGATGCTAATGGCAGTCTACTGATTGCTGATTAAGTTGATTGATGGGCTGATTTCGAGTAAACAAATTTTGTTTTGCCCATTTTCAACCATCTCTAGGTACCCTAATGTCTCCTAACCCTAGGATATGCTTTAAAAAGCATTGGAATTGTGATAATTCATTGGAAATGAATTATGAGACTTGTTTTGGGTGATGTATTAAATTTTAAGGTGTGTAAGTTTAAGTTTAAACTTTTGCTCTTTATTTTGATGGTCTAGTGTTCCTATTGGCTTAGGAACTCTCCAAGGACATTGTTGGTGCAATGGTTAAGGGGGAGCAAGCTTTTAGGGGGAGGTTATCCATCAAGAGATGATGGATCAGTTTCTTCTCAAAGGGGGAGAGTTTGAGAATAGTAAGGATTGCCTCTCATTTAGTGATATGTGATTTAGCACTAGGAATAGTGTATTGGTTCAATCGACCCAGGTCACGATTGATCGGACTCGAGTTTGACTCAAGAAGTATTTTGATGTTAGACAAAACATATTGTAAGATACGGAAAAAAAAATTTAATTAATATGGATTAACCCTTTAATTAATTGGGTTTAATTAGTGGGATAATGGGGTTTAATTAGTTTATTGGGTTGAATCTATTGGGTTGAGCCCATTGGGCTGAGTTCAATTGGTATTATTGGATTTAATAAGGGATGGATTAAATGTTAATTAGGTTAGATCTAGGTCAAACCTAAGCTAGCTCAACCAAACCGGCCTTTAAATCCAAATAGCTCAGCGATTCTCTTCCCCTGTTTCGATGCTGCGCCGCGATCCCCAAATCCCAATCGCGCCATTCTTCCCCGCCTCGTAAATAGATCTCCTCCGCCGACCGATCGGATGCGCTTGGATCTCGAAGCTTGGTTCGTCGGCGTCTCTTCTTCCTTGTCATTTCGTCGCCGTTTTATATCGTGTCGAGCTGAGCTCTGGTCGACCTTTGTTGTCTTTCGTCGGCCGACACTGCAGCTGCTCGAGTTGATTATTTCAAGAGGAGAAGCTGGTGGCTTAGGGTTCTTGATGATGACCCGATCCGGTGCGCCCCTCCTATAAGTTTTTCCTGTTTTCTCTTTTTCTCCATTGTCTGCTTGGTGGAGATTTTTCTGACTTGGATTATTGTTATCCCGCGAGCTGATGTTGGCGCTTTTGGTAGGAGATCCAGTCGGCGGGAGGGACTCCGGTCGAACTCCGTCGGGTGAGACTTTCTCCGATCGTGAGTGGGTTCACGTTAGCTGTGTGGGGAAGGGGAAGCAACAATATTCCAGTGAACAAAGTAATTAAAGATGTGATTCACCGATGGAGTAGAAATTTTAGGTATAATCCTTGTTTTTCCTTTTCTCTGTTGTTCATTGTGTGTGTTTTCTATAGATCAATGTTGTGCGTGAATGGTGGTGGTAAGGATTTTTGGCTTACTGTTGGTTATGCTGTGGGTTTACTGGATTCGTTTCAGAGTTATGCTCAATTGTTCCTAATGATCTATTTGATCGGGATTAATGTTGATTAGATGGTAGTGTCGGCTGTATAGTTGAAGTAGCAAGGTGTAAGCCGTGTTCTTCCTTCAACGTTGTGGAGTTGTTGATCTGTGCCAGGTGTGTGTGGAAGAAGAAGTTGTAGATTGGTGTTTGGCGGCTGAGATTAGAGTGTGTCCGATTGTGATTTGGGGAGTAATTGTGTTGTTGTTGATTGATTTCAGTATTTGAGGTTTAGTGTTATTGATTCAGGAATGAGGAGCTATAATAGATGTTGATTATGTGTGTAAATTTAGTTGTTTTGTGGATTGAGTGGTGTGCCAAGGTTGTTGAGATTCAGTAGGTTCTGCCCGTGGATCATTGTATTGTGGCTGATTGGAGTGGTATCCGATTGTGATTTAGATGTTGTTTAGACTTTCAATTATGATGTCGGTGAGTTATTAGAAGTTGGATCTGAATTTGGATTTAGTGAGGTAGGTGAATTTGGATTTGATATGGATGCTTATAGTATTTATAGTTGATGTTGTAATCGATTGTTGATTATTAGTTGTGAACGTAGTAGATGTATGTACTTGCTAATTAAATTTGGTGAGTATGTTCATGATGTTTTGGGTATCAAATTGGGTTAATCGGAGTTTCTACCTCGTAGACGAGGAAAGGATGTGAGTATAGGAACGATGTAGTGTTTAGTCCCTATGTTTGTTGGATACTTGTACTTAATCATTATTGCTATTATTGTACAGGTTTGGGATACGAAGCGGATCCGCGGCCGTGAGGATTATTCAAGCTTCGTATCAGGTGGGTAATATCTACCTGGTCCGGTAGTTTTGATCAATTCCAGTGCATGATCTTGGATATATGTATATACCTGTTTACCTTAGATCCACTCATATTTAATCATATGCTTGTACTGTCTTGACCTTTGAGATATATACTCTGTTACTTCATTGATTATCTAGCACGGATAGGAACTATAAACCCTATTATGTGTTAGCTGATAGATGTTTAGTAAGTACATGTGGTTAGGGTTATTTTTATGACCTCAGATTGGGTTACTGGGTTGCATCACTAGGTTAGGTGATGAGTCCAAATTATGAGGTCGGTCGTTGTATCGTATACATATCAGTGTGTTAGTTTGACGGATCTATTTATCATGCATAGGTAAATAGGTTGTGATTCTGGTTTATCGTCCTTGCATGGTTGACTTTTGGTTGACTAGGTCTCCCTGTGAGTTAGGGAGTGTTGCGAGGATTTGTGTGTGAGCTATGCATCATTACATTTCATGCATCTTGATGGTGAGTCGCCTTGTGGTTGAAGCAGTCGTCGGTCATCATCCTGCCTCCCGCCACTCGGGCGTAGTGGTTGCGAGGTTGAGGCGAGAGCATTGTTGTGCGTGTCGTTCTCGGCCACTATATGGATGGTGGTAGGCTGGAGATCGCGCCAGCCCTTTGTGCGGAGTGGTAGTTAAGCGCACTCACCCACTATAGGCAGTGGTCGTGTGATGTGCGATTGTCTGGAGTGCGGTGCTCGTCTACTCATGGGTAGGGACGGGCGGCTAGCGATGAGGACCCCCGTGTGGGTAGCATATAGCTCTATAGCGGGCTAGCTACTGTTTCATACTACCCAACTCGGTCACTCGAGAGTGGTGGCGGCTGGAGTCGGGATAGTTGTCATGTCGTGCCACCTAGGCCACACTAGGGTCGTGGTAGCGAGTTGGGTGCGCAGACATGACCATGCATATGCATTGCTGATATATATGTATGCATGTATTTGATATATGTTTTACATATGCCTGTGAGATGCTGCATTTGATTGAGCTATGATTGTTGCACATGCTTGTACATCATGATACATGCCATTTGCATTTTATTTACTGCTATGTGTTGAGCATGATACATGCGTTGATTCAGACTGTTATATGCATTTGATTAGCATCATGTCATTGTGTGGTATGGACCGGGTTATTATACAGGTGATCATATACTGTTCATATGTCTGAGTATTTGTCAGGTATGGGATTGATCTGGTACGTTATATGGTTATGTTATAGTATACCTGTTCAGGATGATCTAGCATATGGCGTTATAGACCATCAGGTACGTTGGTACATTACTTTATGTTCAGTTGATTAGTTTAGTATATACACCGAGTATGACTTTACTGTAGTTACTTGTTATTAGATTTGGATATGACTGTATGTTTATTGGACTCATGCTGTATACCTGTAGATCTTCACATGTATACTTGTAGATCTATCCTTATATGTTGTTCATGCACTTTCTATATATTACCCCTGAGTTTATACTCACCACCCCGGGACCACAGGCTTCTGTCGCCAGATAACGGTAGAAAGATTCCTTGGGCGTTGGAGTTACATCGGTGATCCCATCTCACACCGGACGAATGGATATGTTTTCCATGTTGTTGTATCCTTACGGATTGTTGGTTTGGGTTTTTCCCTGTATTGTTTCCGTATTTGTGATATACGGACATATTGTATGTATTTGGTCCTTGATTCGATTTCTGTTATGATTCTTGTCGTGTCAAGTCACTTCGGAGTGCACAGTTGGTCTTTGTATCTTGTTGATCTGTTTGTATTATTTCCGCTGTGTTTAGTGTGTTTGATATGTTGATATCTGTGTATATCATATTGTTGTTGTGGGCCTACGGGCCTTGTATTAACCCGATATGTTGCCACGTACAGGGGAGATGTCGTCCGTTTGCTTTTCGGCACGACATACTCCCGAGGCGTGACACATAAGACATGTGATTGTCATGGGAAGTCCAAGTGAGTGGCCTTGGCCATATAAGTCCAAGGGTGTAGCCTTGGCGGTGAAAGTCCAAGCATGGGGCTTGGAATTGGAAGTCCAACATGGAGTTGGCAAGGGAAGACCAAGTGTGTAGCCTTGGCCACGTAAGTCCAAGTGTGTAGCCTTGGCGATGAAAGTCCAAGTCATGGGTACTTGGCATTTGGGAAGTCCAAGGGGTGGTTTGGTGGCGTAAGGACAAGCAGTAATCTTGGGAGCGTAAGTCCATATGTATCTTGGGAGTGTAGACATCGAGAGCATGACAATAGCTGAAGGAAGCACCTGGAGGCTAGCGCATAGATGAACAAGTCATGGATGACTTGGAGGGATCCGTACATAGATGAACAAGTGATAGATGACTTGGAGGGATCCGGTAGGCGTGAGGCTAGCGGAGGTGGCTATAAGACTTTGGTCTAGGCTAAGGATGGTCTAGCAAGTATGAGGGCATCATATTTGGGTTAAATCTCATGTTTGATGTTTATCACCGATCGAGTGATGTACCACGATCGATGGGAGTCGATCGCGCTCGATCGGTCACAGGGCTCGGGCAATGATCGCCATGGAGGGCGACGATCACGCCATGGAGGGCAGACGACTGATGGTTGAGAAAACAACCACAAAAGCGAGGCAGCTCGACCAGCGGCTCGACTGGCTATGCATCAGTCGACTGATGGGGTTTGGCAGTCCACTGATGGGTTATCCTTCAGAAATTTTCCAGCGTGGATCAAGTCATTGTCTCACAACGGCTACAGGAGACGTCGACTGTTAGGCGTGGAATCAGCCCGAGAAAAGCATAAAAGAAAGAGCTTAGGCAGGATTTCTATAGCGATTTTTGGTGAGATTTTGGAGGGGAATTGCTGCTGCATTCCAAAACTTCAAGAGCAAACCAAAGCAAGCAACAATCAAGTGATCAAAGCAAAGTGTTGTAAAGTTTTTCTTTACTTGTATTTCATATTGTCTTTGTATTTTGCTTGTACTTTTGTATTATGTTTTGTAATTACTTGTACGAGGTTTCTCCACCTCTAACTTATTATCGAGAAGGAGTTTGGTTAGTGGTGTGAGCATCACTAGAGCTCGTTGAGCTCGCCCTATGGAGTAGGAACCCTAAGGTTCTGAACCACGTATATCTGTGTGTTGTGATTGTGCTTGTGTATTCGTTTTCATTACTATTATTTCCACTGCGTATTAACGAGTATTGTAGACAAGCACGTGATGAACAAATGATTTCCATCAAGCATGCGAAAGGCTATTCATTCCCCCTTCTAGCCGGGTCACGATTCTCCAACAGAGTGAAGGCATCCAAGATGATTCTAGACCAAGGGGGAGATTGAGTTATCTCATTGGGATATGAGATATTGATACCCTTGGGGGAAACTTTTTGATGTATGTAAAAAAGGGGGAGAATTGATGGCTTAAGTTAGGTTACCTAACTTAAAGATTTTATCAAATATCAAAAATAGGGAGATTATTGGTATAATCGGGTCAGGCCATGATTGACCAGACTCAAATTTGACTCGAGTAGTATTTTAATGTTTGAAAAAATGATTGGCAATGTGATTGTCATGGGAAGTCCAAGAATGGTCTTGGCATTTGAGAAGTCCAAGTCATGGGTACTTCCCAATGTAAAGTCCAAGTCATGGGTACTTGACAATTGAGAAGTCCATGCATGGGTCTTGCCAAAGGAAAAGTCCAAGCATGGGTCTTGGCAATGATAAAGTCAAAGTCTTGGGTACTTGACAATGGGTAAAGTCCAAGTCACAAGTACTTGGCAAGGAAAGTTCAAAGGTATAGTCTTGGCAGCATAAGTCCAAGTGTGTAGTCTTGGCAGCGTAAAGTCTAAGTGAACTTTGGTGGTGAAAGTCCAAATATGGATACTTGGCATTTGGGAAGTCCAATGGTGTGATATTAGCAACGTAAAGTCCAAGCTGTAGTCTTGGTGGCATAAGTCCAATGTTTGGTGGCATAAAGTCCAAGTATTTGTCTTGGCGACGTAAGTTCAAATGTCTCTTGGCAAAGTAGACCCGGTTTGCATGACAACAGCCGATGGAAGCACCTGAAGGCTAGCGTATGGATGAACAAGTCATAAATGACCTGGAGTGATCCGATAAGCTTGAGACTGATGGAGGTGGCTAGAAGGTTTAGGTATAGGCTAAGAGTGGCCTATCAAGTATGAGGGGATCATACTTGAGTTAAACCTCATGGTTGGGGTTTATCAGTCGATTGGAGTTATGGATCAGTTGACTGGCTGAGTGTTTGACACTTGCCGGCCTAGTCAACTTGGATCAGTCGACTGGGATTATGACCAGTCGACTAGTCAAGGAGTCGACTAAGGCTCGACTGCTGATTTGTGGCATGTTATAAAAGGAGCTCGAGATAGAGAATTTTGCATCAGTTTTTTGGGAGATTTTTAAGGGGGATTGTTACTGCTTTTCAAACCTTCAAGAGCAATCCAAAGCAAGCAACAAGCAAGGCAATCAAAGCACTCTCTTGTAAAGTTTTTCTTTGCATTTTATTTGTATTCTTTTATTTGATTGTATTTTGTTGTTATGTTACTGTTGTAATCACTTGTAAGAGGTTTCTCCACCTCCAGAGTGCTTTTCGAGAAGGAGAGGTTCATTAGTGGTGGTGTGCATCACCAAAGCTCACTTGAGCTCTACCCATGGAGTAGGAACTCTAGGTTCCGAACCATGTTATATGCTTGTGTATTCTTATTGTACATTTGTATTTGTTGTATATTCCACTGCGCACTAACATCATTGTAGACATGAAGTCGAACGAACGCGATTGAATTCCAAGAACCGAAGCAAAAATGCTATTCACCCCCCCCCCTCCCCTTCTAGTGACGCCATCGTTCCTAACAGTATATCCCAGTACCTTCCTATACGTCTTCAGTACCTCCAATAACTTTTTGGTCTTAGCTTCTTTCAAACTGGCATTTATAATCATTGGATATGTCGAGTCTAGCCCAAAAAATTCATATCTGAGATTCGAGGGAAGGGGTTTCATCTCTTTGCTAGGTGTTTTTTCATTTCCACTAGCTCCTTTTTTTTCGTTTTCTGGTTCAAAGAAATGGGGAACTCTTGCCCTGCAACACTCTCTCCCTTCGATATTATACTTCTCACACTCTCCTTGACATTTCTTTTTGTTGAAATAGATATGATCACGTGTCTTTCCTTAGCTTTCGTCTTTTATTTGGCACGCTGTCTCTAAACCATCAGATTTTTTCTTAAGGATAGACTTTTGAAACTCCTTCTCATTGTCTGACCATATTTGGAGGGTCAAGACTTCACGCTATGTAGTAGGCCTCGTCCATGCTCTTCTTCATCAATACCCCCCCCCCTGCAGCTGTGTCCAAGAGTTCTTTAGCTGAGATGGAAATTCCAAAATAAAAAATGTGAATGAGCAACTAATCCTTTAACCCACGATGCAGACATCAAAGTATCAGCTCCTGGAACTTCCCCCATGCCTCATCCAATTTCTGTCTAGGGTCTTGCTTGAAGGCAAGAATTTTATCCCTTAGGTAAGCTATTTTTCTTGGCGGAAAGTATTTGTCCAAAAATAGACGTTCCAGCTGCTCCCACGTTGTTATACTCCTTGCTGGTAGAGTTTGTATCCATTGTCTGGCCTTTCCTTTTAGAGAGAATGGGAAAGTAATTAGCCGAATGACATCTACTGGAACCCCTTCGTACTACAATGTGACACAGTATGCCAGTAACTATTCAAGGTGTTGGTAGGGTTCCTCGATCTGAGTTCCTCCAAACTGATTCCTATGAACTAGGGAAATTAACGCAGGGTTTATTTCCCAGCTTTCAGCTTTGATTTGGGGAATAAGTTTACTGGAATTCCACACTTTGAGCCCAGGTGCTGCATAATCTTTCAATGGTCGAGCACACTATATCAACATGCCAATGCTACTTACTGAAAAAAAAATTAAGTATAATGAAAGTAATGAACTAAAACTTAAAACTAAATTAAATTGGAAATGAAATATAATTAGTGAAATAAATCTAAACAAGGTATGATCCAATCTATTCACTTTCGATCCAATATCGAATCTACAGTCCCCGACAACGGTGCAAAAAACTTGATCACACACAAGCACATGACTACAAATCTCCGGTCGAGATTGCCAAGGACTTGAAGCATGAGCTTGCGTTCAACGCCCGCAAGTGCACGGTTGTCGTCAAGTAATAAATTATGTATCGATCCCAGAAAGACTGTGATTCGAGCACCAGGTGTCCAGTGAACGTATGTTTTTTCAGAATGAATCTCTTACGAGTTAAAAGGTTGGTTGGCGATGGTCTTGACTCAATTACAGTATCACGCGGAGATAGTAAAGGGTGACTCAAGGTTTATTAAAGGATTCCAGGATTTCGATTTCACTTATGCGTTGTTGAACATGCTATCAATTTAATGCTCCTAAGATCTCTAGTCACGATCTTGCGGGAGGATCATCATGTGTAATCCTAATGAACTTTTGCTTGTATTGGGAATTATCTATTCCTAACCAATTTTTCCTTTCGGATTGACATAGCTCAGGAGATTGTTGTCACTGGGGTGCCCCTATCATGGGTCCCACAACCACTGAGTTGATTTCTCCTACTTTGAGCCTTCTGCTGGAGTAAGTTCATGGAGTTCTAAGATTTCTTATGGATCCTTATGAATAGGTGGACCCCATTTCACATCCTACTCTTTCACAAACTATTTTCTACGGTGATGGGAGGGAGGATGATCGTTCGGTTCCTCCTTGATTCTCCTATATTTCAATAAAAGAGTCTTACACCCTTACATCGGCTATGTACGGTAGATATAGAACCAAGACATACTTTTCATTGATCTAACTAACATAAATTGCAAATATAATTCAAAAGGTGATGAATAAATATTCGAACTAGTATTTCCAACTTGCATAAGTTACTACCTAATCCTAGAATCAAAGTATCTACTCCATGAAAATACAAAAGTAAACACAAGACATCATTCTACCAATTATTACAATCCAAACAAAATTAAAAGAGATAACTTATACGCCCTGTTGGATCCAATGCGTGGTCTTGGTCACCCTTCGATGTGTTGGAGCGTCAATTCCAGTCCTTGAGTTGCTTCCTCTCTCCCCATTGTGAGCCTTTGGTGCTTTTTAGAGCACCTCTTTGCCATCCTAACCATCGAACCTCCCCCCTTTAGGTTTAGGTGTGCCTTCCCTTTTATAGGGATAAAACTGACCTTCCTTAATTTCTCGCGAAAATGAATCTTCATAAGTTGCGATGTTGTCACACGACCGTGTGGGAGTCTGGAACTCACGCTCTGGACCATGCATCTGGAAAAGGCAAGGTCGTGTAAAATTCATATGGTCGATCATGTCTTCCTCTAGAACTCTGAGCGGATGCCATCTTTTCATCCAAAGTAAGCCCCTATCTTGGGGACATGGCCAGAGCATGCTTTCCTTTCTTAGGCTTCATTTATCGTGCCATTTTGCCTCCAAAACGTTGCTCTGCACATAAAAATAGCAAAAGCAAGTCTTCAAACTAGAAAATAGTAAATAAGTTCAAAATAAGGGGAAATATGCATGAAACAAGTATGAAATGCAATGACATATGTGCTAAAACTACTCCTAAAATCTTATATAATTTGTGCACATTATATATACCTCAGTAGTCAACTGCACTTACCAACATAGATTGTTGGCCTGTAATCGATTGGTCAGTCGACTACGCAACAATCCACAAACGCCAGTCAACTGCCTATACATGGCAGTGAACTACTCAAGGCTAGTTGACTGCCCATATATAGCAGTTGACTTCATAAGGTCAGTCGACAAGTCTAACCCCCAATCGACTGCCAGAGCACAGTCGACTGTCAAGACCCCAGTCGACTGAGTCGACTACATGACCAGTCGACTGAGTTATAACTCCAGTCGACTGTCCGAGTCAATTAGACATTCCGAGTGTCAAATACTCGACCATTCTAATGGTTCATAACCCTAGTCGACTAGTAAACCTCAAACATTAGGTTTAACTCAAGTATGATCCCCTCATACTTGATACTCACCCATAGCCTAAACCTAAGCCTTCTATCCACCTCTATCAGCCTCATGTCTCTTGGATCCCTCGAGTCCACGACTCTTCATCCTTCGCGTTAGCCTTCAGGTACTTTCATCGGCTATGTCATGCTAACCGGGTCCTTTGCCAAGTTTTATTTGGACTTATGTTGTCAAGACTACATGCTTGGACTTTATGCTGCCAAAATCTCACCCTTGGACTTTCCCATTGCCAAAGTTCACTTGGACTTTACGCTGCCAAGACTACACTCTTGGACTTATGATGCCAAGATTTCACCTTTGGACTTTCCAATTGCTAAGTACCCATGACTTGGACTTTCAATTGCCAAGTACCCATGACTTAGACTTTCCTTGCCAAGACCATTCTTGGACTTTCCAATTGCCAAGACTATACTTGGACTTTCACATGCCAAGACCATGCTTGGACTTTTCAATTGCCAAGTACCGATGACTTGGACTTTCCTTGCCAAGACTATTCTTGGACTTTCCAATTGACAAGACCATGCTTGGACTTTTGCATGCCAAGACCATGCTTGGACTCCAAAGGTTGATTGCTCCAACAATCTTCCCCAAATAATCTCTCCCATATAAGTTTGGATATCATAATCATCCACTAGTCATATGGACAATATATTGTCAAACAATGGTTAAATCCATTGTCAACCCATTTTCAAACCATTGTTAAACATCAAAACACTACTCAAGTCCCACTCAAGTTTGGTCAATATTGACTCGGGGCCTATTGCACTAACAATCTCTCCCTTTTTGATGTATGACAATACCTTTAAGTTAGGCTAATAATAACCCAAATTTAAATCTTCCAATGTCAAAGCATAGTGAAGGTTTACCTAACTTAAACCTCACTTCTCCCCCTTTGGCATAGGTCAAAAAGTCTTACCAAGGTTTTCAATTTTTCATTTCTCATGAGATCCTACATTCTCCCCCCTTGGTTCAAAATCATCTAGGATGCATTCACTTTTCATAATGATACAACCCTTATCAATAAATGAGAGGCAATTCATAATGAAGGTTTACCCAGCCCTCACTTCTCCCCCCTTGGTCAAAATTGCATCCATATCCCTCAATGGACACACTCCCCCTAAAGGTTTGCTTCCCCTTGACCATTGCACCAACAATATCCTTAGAGAGTTCCTTGTTAGGGCAATCAACCTGTGATATGGTTTTGATGTGTGTGGCAAAGGGTTTAAGTTAGGATGTTTGGATTTGATATGTGCGTTAGAGTCTTGCAGGACTTAGTAATTCGCACATGGAGCATTGGCGAGTTTCACCTCTCATGACTCGGCCCTTGAGACGGTGAAGGATAGCTTTGTGGAAGTCGTGCGCTTGGAGCATCCGAGGGATCGCCGGACGAGGAGATTGGAGTGAAACCGAAGGAAGTAGACTTCAGGGCGAGACGCGAAGGATGGCACTGCAGAGCCGTGCACTTGGCGCATCCGAGGGACATGGCCGGATGAAGACAACTTCAAAGGCAAGGGACTCCAAGGGATGAGAGTGAACGAATGTAACCCGGGAAGGGGTAGTGCGCTTAGGTAGAACTTAGCCAATTGACTAAGTGTCGGATGGGATTTCAAGACATCAGTCGACTGCCATGTAATGGTAGTCGACTACTCTAAGTCGACTGTGACTCGACTAGTGTTCGAGTCCAGTTCATGTGCCAACAGTCGACTGCCATGGATTGGCAGTCGACTGTGAGACCACCAGTCGACTGATGAAGGCATCAGTCGACTGGTCGCAAGGGTTTCGGGCACAGAATGGAGTGTTCGCTTCCAGCACTCGACTGATAGCTCCATCAGTCGACTGATGTGGGAGTCATTGGATGAAATCCAACGTGGAAAGAAGTTGTTATTGGGCAACGGCTACAGGACCAGTCGACTGATCGTGGCATCAGTCGACTGCTCCTGTGTCAACGGGAAGAAACCCTCTTCTTCTATAAAAAGAAGGGGTGAGGGCATTTGGGAGCCTAATGCTTCAACTCATAACATCTCCCAAAGTGCTCTAAAGATCTTCCACTCTTCTACTTGTGCTAATCTTCATTCCATTGTAAGAAGAGTGGATTCTTGTGTAAAAGGTTACCTCCACCTTGCTTGGTGCAAAGGAGAGAATAGTGAAAGTTTGAGGCGTGATTCACCTTGGACGAATCAAACCGTGGATTAGTGGCGAGGTTGTGAACCACATTACATTGTTGTGTTAGCATTTGTGTTTCTATTCTTCTTTTTCTTAGTCTTTAATTGTTTGTATTAGTATATTCCGCTTGCGCTAATAGAATTTGTAGATGAGCAATGAACGAATGACTTCCACCGTCTACGATAAAGGCTATTCACCCCCCTCTAGCCAGCCAACATCGACACTACAAGTGGTATCAGAGCCAAGGTGCTTGTTGAGGACTAACTGCTGCTACAAGCACTATAACAAGAGATGGCTGACTCTAACATTCATCTGCCGAAGTTCGAGGGGGAATTCTCTTGGTGGAAGAAGCGAATGGAGGTATTTTTCGAAACCGACTTCGAAATTCTATTAATTATGGAAAACGGTTCGAGATGCCTAGGGATGAAGAAGGGGAGCCATTGGAAAAATCAAGGTAGAGCAAGAGGCAAAGGGAGGAGTACTTGGCGAACTCCAAGGCAAAGCACCACCTCTACAACGTACTCCCCCAACAAGAAGTGAATCGGATAGGGGAATGTTCTAGCGCCAAGGAGATGTGGGAGAAACTCATAGAGATTCATGAAGGCGCATCCAAGGCCAAGCTAGCAAGGAGAGATGTCCTTCGCTCCCAACTATCCAATATCAAACTTGAAAAAGGGAGAGAAGGTAAAATCCCTATACTCTAGGTTTAAGGAAATTCTAACCGGTTTGACAAGTGTAGGGGAAAAGCTCTCCAACCGAGATATGGTAATGAAGGTTATAGATGCCTTTCTCCGGTCCTCAAGATGGAGCTCTATGATGGATTCCTTCTACATCTCCAAGAACCTAGAAGTTAGCACCTTGGAGGAATTTTTCTCAACCATGGAGCTCCACGAAACAAGGCTCGAAGGAGTAGTAGAAGAGTCAAGATTTCAACCATTAAGGGGAGTGGCACTATTGGCCAACAAAGGGAAGAAAAATATGGAGACTCCCTCCTCCTCCGATGAAGCATCCTCCTCTTCCTCCATGGATAGCACGGAAGAAGCATATATGGTAAGGAAGGTAAGACGTGCTTTAAGAAATTTTAAATTTAATAAATCTAATGATATGAGAAGAAGACTAAGGGGGAAGGTAATTTGCTATAATTGCCAAGGAGAGGGACACATAAGGGACAATTGTCCCCTCTTGAACAAGAGCAAAGAGGAGAGGAAGAAGAAGGAAGAAAAGAAGAAAAAGGGGAGCAAGAAGAAGGAAGAAGAGAAGAAAGCCAAGGAGAAAGGGAAGACAAAGGCACTAAAAGCAAGGACATTGGATGATCCCTCTTCTTTATCATCATCATCCGAAGAAGAAGAACATGTCTACTCAAATCTTGCCCTAATGGTGTTTGATGACCTAGACACCTCCTCCTCCGAGCAAGAAGAAAGAAGCACAAGTGAGGAGAGCTCTAGTGAAAAGGGAGGCTCATCACCATCCTCATCCGAATCCGAAGAAGAAGACATGGAAACTATGGTAACGAATCTCTCACCCAAGAAAATAGTTTCCATGATATCTAGCCTCACTAAGGACTTGTTTAGGGCAAAGAAAAAGAACAAATGCATGCTAGTTCAAATTAAGGACTTAGAAGAAAAATTAGAAAAAACATGCTTAACTATTAATGATAATATTACTTCTAGTCATGATGATGCATGCTCACATGATCTTTATATGTCATTTGATGTTAATGATGCATGCATAGAGGAAAATAGGGCCTTAAGAGAGAAAGTAGATCATTTAACCAAGGCCCTAGAAAAATTCACTATTGGCTCCTTTACTCATGTCATAATTCATACCTAATGCATGATCACAAATTGATGAATACAATTGTTTCATGATCATAATGTGAAGTTAATTCATATATGGCTTTATGATCATGTGGGTTGTTAGGATGATACTTAACCTTGTATAGAATTGCATGAAATTAATGGTTAAGTATATACAAATACCTTTAGGATACATCTCACACTCACCATAGGCTACCTTGATTGAAAACTTAGCATGGGTGAGATGATAGGATGATACTAATGGTCCACTAATGCCTATGGCATTTAGATGGCCATTTAAAGTATCAAAATAGCAATAATAGACCAATCATGGGGAAGGCTTATGTTTAATTCATAGACATATTGCCCAAAGATCATGGTTGGATATTTCATATGTTTTCAAAATAATTTCTTATTTTAAAATCTGTGTGTTCATGTTTTGAAACAATCCAAAGCAAAAGTAGGTGTTAAAATTGATACAAACTTGATCAAAAACCTAGTTGTTTTTGAAGCTTTTGAATTTTTGGCTAATTTTTGAAAATATAATGATTTTTCATGAAAAAACTATTTTTCATTGATAAATGATCTTACAAGAAATGTGTTCCCCAAATTTTATAATTTTTTGAATTTTGTATAATTTTTAATGCATTTCTGAAATTCACCCTGAAAATTAAAAATCAAATCAGTGCGATGGGTATCAACCAATGATCTGATCGACTGATAACATGCCCAGTAACCTTCTTTTATCATATTTTAAGGCATGTTTTGATTTTTTTTTGTTCCCTAGAATTGATGTCATGCTTGTATAAACTTTGTTTAATATTTTTGATGGTGTCAAAGGGGGAGAAATATGCATGTTTAAGTAAGGGGAATTGCATTTAGGGGGAGTTTCATGTATTAAGGGGGAGAGTTGATAATCATGTTAATTTACATGCTTTCTTACCTTAATATTTTTATCAAATGTTTACCTAACTTAAACGGATTGCCACACATCAAAAAGGGAGAGATTGTTAGGGCAATCAACCTGTGATATGGTTCTGATGTGTGTGGCAAAGGGTTTAAGTTAGGATGTTTGGATTTGATATATGTGTTGGAGTCTTGCAGGACTTAGTAATTCGCACATGGAGCATTGGCGAGTTTCACCTCTCATGACTCGGTCCTTGAGTCGGTGAAGTATAGCTTTGCGGAAGCCAGGCGCTTGGAGCATCCGAGGGACCACCGGACGAGGAGATTGGAGTGAAGCCGGAGGAAGTAGACTTCAGGGCGAGACGCGAAGGATGGCACTGCAGAGCCGTGCGCTTGGTGCATCCGAGGGGCATGGCCGGACGAAGACAACTTCAAAGGCGAGGGACTCCAAGGGATGAGAGTGAGCAAATGTAACCCAGGAAGGGGTAGTGCGCTTAGGTGGAACTTGGCCAATTGGCTAAGTGTCGGATGGGATTTCCCGACATCAGTCGACTGTCATGTAATGGTAGTCGACTACTCTAAGTCGACTGTGACTCGACTAGTGTTCGAGTCCGGTTCATATGCCAACAGCCAACTTCCATGGATTGGCAGTCGACTGCGAGACCACCAGTCGACTAATGAAGGCATCAGTCGACTAGTCGCAAGGGTTTCGGGCACAGAATGGAGTGTTCGCTTCTAGCACTCGACTAATAGCTCCATCAGTCGACTGATGGTAAGATCAGTCAACTGATGTGGGAGTCGTTGGATGGAATCCAACGTGGAAAAAAGTCGTTATTGGGCAACGGCTACAGGACCAGTCGACTGATCATGGCATCACTCGACTGCTCCTGTGTCAACGGGAAGAAACCCTCTTCTTCTATAAAAAGAAGGGGTGAAAGCATTTGGGAGCCTAATGCTTCAACTCATAACATCTCCCAAAGTGCTCTAAAGATCTTCCACTCTTCTACTTGTGCTAATCTTCATTCCATTGTAAGAAGAGTGGATTCTTGTGTAAATGGTTACCTCCACCTAGCTTGGTGCAAAGGAGAGAATAGTGAAAGTTTGAGGCATGATTCAACTTGGACGAATCGGACAATGGATTAGCGGCGAGGCCATGAACCACGTTACATTGTGGTGTTAGTGTTTGTGTTTCTATTCTTCTTTTGCTTAGTCTTTAATTGTTTGTATTAGTATATTCCACTTGCGCTAATAGAATTTGTAGACGAGCAACGAACGAACGACTTCCACCGTCTACGATAAAGGCTATTCACCCCCCTCTAGCCGGCCAACATCGACCCTACATTCCTAAGCCTATAGGAAACTTAGACCATCGAAAATAAAGGTAAAAGTACAAACTTAAACTTTAACCTCCCTAAAAATTCGATACTCCACCCTAAATAACTCTCCTAATCATTTTCAATGATAATTTCACCCTTCTAATACTTTCCAAAGCATATCCTAGGGTTAGGAGATGTTAGAGTAGTTTAACATTGCTGATAAATAGCTAAACAAATCTTGTTCAACCGAAATCAAACATTTTAGTCTACTGAAATAGATTTCAGTTGACTGCACCATCACCAGTTGATTGCTCCAAGAAGCAATCGATTGGACTCTGATTTTTTAGAAATCGGAGTTTTCAATCGAATTTCAGAAAATGATAAGTAATTAAACATATTTTGAAAAATTCTGAAAATTCATATGTACATTACTTACATGAAATACAACGAATGAAAAATAAATTTATAATAAAATGCCCATTATTTTAAGATATTGATACAAAATTCAAAAGCATTGAAAACCTCAATGTTTTTGTCTAACTTTGTATCAATTTTCTCAATGGTGATTGTTATCAAAAGACTTCACCAAGGTTTTTCAAAATAGGACTAGATGTACATGACTTGTACATTAGCTTTCCTCATAATTCTTTAATGTCATATTATGAGTTTGAGTTCATCTAGATGAAACATCTATGCACCTTGAACTAACTTGTCACGCTCCGAGAGTATACCGTGCCGAAAAGCAAACGGACAGCATCTCCCCTGTACGTGGCAACATATCGGGTTAATACAAGGCCCGTAGGCCCACAACAACAACACAATATATAAAGATATCAACATATCAAACACAGCGGAAACATACAACAGATAAAACCATATACAAAGACCAACTGTGCACTCCGGAGTGACTTGACACGACAAGAATCATAACCGAAATCGAATCAAAGACCAAATACAAACAATACGTCCGTATATCACAAAAACGGAAACAATACAGGGTAAAAACCCAAACCAACAATCCGTAAGGATACAACAACACGGAAAACATATCCATTCGTCCGGTGTGAGATGGGATCAGCTGGCGGAGCTCCGAATGTCCAAGGAATCTTCTACCTGTTATCTGGGCGACAGGAAAACCCAGGGTCCAGGGGTGGTGAGTATAAACTCAGGGGTAATATATAGAAAGTGCATGAACATATAGGGAAAAGAGATCTACAAGTATACATGTGAAGATCTATAGGTATACAGCATGAGTCCAATAGACATATAGTCCTATCCAACTCTAATAACAAGTAACTACAGTAAAGTCATACTCAATGTATATACTAAACTGATCAACTGAACATGAAGTAATATACCAACGTACCTGGCGGTCTGTAACGCCATATGCTAGATCATCCTGAACAGATTTACAATAACATAACTCATATAACGTACCAAGTCAATCCCATACCTGACCAATACTCCAACATATGAACAGTATATGATCACCTGTAATAACAACCCGGTCCGTACCACACAATGACATGATGCTAATCAAATGCATATAACAGTCTGAATCAACGCATGTATCATGCTCAACACATAGCAGTATATAAAATGCAGATGGCATGTGTCATGATGAACAACCATATGCAGCAATCATAGCTCAATCAAATGCAGCATCTCACAGGCATATGTAAAACATATATCAAATACATGCATACATATATATAAGCAATGCATATGCATAGTCACTGTCTGCGGACCCGTCCAAACACGACCCCAGAGTGGCCAGGGTGGCACGACAAATGACAACTAGCCCGACTCACCGCCACCACTCGAAAGGATCGAGTTGGGTAGTATGACCGAGTAGCGAGGTTTAAAAAAAGCTAACTACTCCTAGGGGCCCCTGCTGCCACGCTATCCCTACCCATGAGTAGACAAACGCCGCACACAGGACAACTGCACGTCACACAACCACCGTCTATAGTGGGCGAATGCTAACACCACTCTACACAGTGGTCAGGTGCGCATCTCCAACTACCACCATCCATAGTGGCCGAGCACGGCACATCCAATGCTCTGGCCTCAACCCTGCTACCACTACCCCGAGTGGCCGGGGAGGCAGGATGACTGACGACCCGTCTCATCCATAAGGGAGACCTGGTCACAAGATGCATGCAAATGTAATGATGCATAGATCCACACAAGTATCCTCGCAACACTCCCTATCTCACGGGGAGTCCTGGTCAACCAAAAGTCAAACTATGCAAGGACTACAATCCATAAGACTCTCTCTATCGTACAAAGAGTCATACTCATCTGACAGTCAACCACGCTAAGACCTCTAGTCAGTAGCGAGATTCTATCGACCATCCATATAATCATACCCAGATATATGATCCATAATGGATATACAATCATGCTAGGACCTCTAGTCTGTAACCACATACTGACAACCACACACATTTATCTATGCACAGACAACTAAATCCACCATAGATGCACAACTAATATGTGTACGATACAACGATCGACTCCATAACCCAATTCATCACCTAACCCTAGTGATGTAAAACAGTAACCCAATCTGAGGTCACAAAGATAACCCTAACCACCTGTACTTACTGAACATCCATCAGCTAATACATAATAGGGTTTATAGTTCCTATCCGAGCTAGATAATCAATGAAGTACCAGAGTTTATATCTCAAAGGTCAAGGCAGTACAAGCATATGATTAAATAAGAGTGGATTTAAGGTAAACAGGTATAAACATAAATCCAATATCATGCACTAGAATTTGATCAAAACTATCGGACCAGGTAGATATTACCCACCTGATACATAATCCATATTATCCATCTCCACGTTCATGTATCCATCACCATCAAAGTCCTGTAACAATAGGATACAGTTAAGTATCATTATACATCTAATGACCGAATTAAATCCTACATCAACTTGGTATCTCGATTAACTAGATTGATCTATTTATCCAATTAACCTAATCAATCCAACTTCAGTTCAAGCCAACCCAAGCTCAATCCAATTGATTCAGCCCAACCAATTCAGCCAATTTCAAGCCCAGCAATTTGGCCTAAGCCCAATTTCAGCCCAAGCCCAATTTCAGCCCAAGCCCAATACAACCCACTAATTAAACCCAATTTGTCATTTAATTAAACCCAATTAATTAAAGGGTTAATCAAATTTTTTTTTTACCGTATTTTACATTCTCCCTCACTTATAAAAATTTGGTCCCCAAATTTCCGACTCATGTACAAGTACGAGATGTTACACAATCATCTCAAGTATCTGAAGAAAAGTCACACACCTCGAGTGACTAAGTGGGGTATTGAGTTCGAATATTATATTTCAACTCTTATATACACTCTCAATCAACCTATTAAAAGGTAAATAATTGTACCTTTGTGGAGCTCTATACTCGTAACCGATGGGAGACTTTACCAGAATCGTAAGGTGAATCATGAATCACTATCAGAAATGATACCCAAGGATACTCCATGGATATAATTCTATCAAGCGATCCAACGGAGTCCATCTTACGGCTCGGAAGAAAATGAGCGAACCTAGCTAATCGATCATCGATTACCCAAATCCTATCAAGTCCTTTCCGAATTCTAGATAATCTCCCAACACAGTCTAACGTACTAGGCTCCCACTTCATCACGGTACGTAACCCTACCGATCACAATATTCCACCTTTGCTTGTTGGCGAAATCAACTGTGTCCCATATATCGTTCCACCAACATGAACATCTCAATATTCACTATTTTCGAATACACTCCGAATAAATCATCACTCTCGAATGAAAAGTCTCCTGAAACCACTCTTCCTAAATCGAATGCAACTCTGGGAACCTACCATCCTTCCCAGAGACGGAGATTTATTCTCACAAGAGAAATTAATCTAATGTCCAAAATTCACTATGTCACCCAGAACTGAAAGTAACTGGAAGACTATAATGATTAATCTCGCTAGTTTCTCAACCATCATACACATAATATACGTCTCATTCAACTACATCGGGATCTCTCCTAATCCCTGAAATGATGCATCTGCGTACAATACCCTTCCATCCATATCGGACAGATTAACTAACATTGACCTAAAAGTCAGTCACCTTCTAGGCCTTGAAACCTAGCTTCACCAACTTCCGACCAGGTGATTTCCATCACCTTCTTAGTCCAACAAGTCGGCGATATAGTATCGCTAGAGCATCCTATCCTTATCTCTGGTAAACACCAAATCAATCTAGGGAAACATAACTTCCCTTAAGATCGTGAATATATCCATAAACATATCCTCCACATATATGATGACAATCGATCTCAAATACTCCAAGAGTACTTGATTCCTCAAATCCATAAACGACTAAATCGTCGATAAGTCTAACAACATTATCAATCAGCTCTATACACCTTAATCCTTTTTCCCTACGCTAATGATAGCTCAATCATCACACCGATAATGATAATTGTATGACACTAAGTCACTACAATATCAAACCTCCAGTCGTAGACCAACCCTAGGATATACACAGGTGTCATTTAGCTGATCTAAACAAATCATCTATCCCTAACAAAGGATACTCATTCTCAACTACTACTGCATTCCAATCATCGATAATCGATGCATAGACTCAAGGTCCGACTCTCTTCTAACAAAGAGTTACAAGTCTTCTCAAGAAGAAACACTGAGGCAGACAAATCTCCCATAGTGTTTAACAACACTGATACCCATAAAATCATCTCCCGGTATGAGGTCTTCAATATCGGAACTATTCCCAAAATCACCTCAATTGCTTACTCCACTTTCCCGTGCAGTGGCAAGCTCGAGAGTTCATCCAAAACTATATCCGAATACTCTTGAATTATACGTACATCCGAGAGTCCTAGTATACCAACACTCCAACAATCTAACTATCCATAAGGATATGTCTATAGTGGAGGTATGTCTAGCAAAGGCTAAGGGTATCCCTTGACTTCTTGATTGTTGATCAACATCTCAACTGACGGTAGAGAAAATCACCAACCCACAAGTCGATAGGAACCCTTCGAACCCTATCCAAGAATGCTCTAGACAAAGATACCTATAAACTACCAGTATCTCTCGATATATCCGCAAATAGGATAACCTAAAGTAATACCCCGAAGGACCGATCCTTTGGTCTTCTATACTTCTTCTCGAGTAATCATGTAAAGTTGTCCAACATCTGTTCTGGACGACTGTGCTCATGTAGATGCAAAGACTATCATGGAGGAACTGAAGTCAACTGCTGAACTGAGGTACAAACTGCAACAACTGTAATGGAGATGATAACCACTGTTGTACTGGCAGAGAATATACATCCGACTGTAAGGTACTGAAGAACTGTCCACATCATAGCACGTTCCATCTCTGTGAAAGGTATAGCTGCAACTGGAGAATACTGCGTAGATACGACCATCATCGTAAAATCTCTCCTCTGTATAAAGCATAACCACGTCTGGGAAAGTAACAGTTGTCGTCGTCTGGAAAAGTAATAGTTGTTGTCTGAAGGTCTGGGTCTTCTGAGATGTCTTCGGCTGATACTGCTGAGTAATTTACTTCTTCCGGATGAAAGTATCAAAGAGCTCCAACTATATCTGGGGTAGTAGATCGTTACTGATGTGATATTCCATTCTTCTGTCATGATCTCAGCTTCTGAGGTTGTGGATCATCCGCTCGAAAGCATCATCCATAGTCTTCCACTGAGTCTTCAAAATACATACTCTCCTCGTAGATACCGGCTGCTTATAGTAGAAACAGATACAATGGTCCATCGGATAATCTGACTCTGTGTCTCGTCGTGACCCGCACTGCACACACATAAACTCCCTTCGGAGTCTTTCCTCTGAGTTCACTGATAAACATGAGAAGCTACTGACAATCTGCAATCGGTCTTCTATGATCGGAAAACTCTCCAATAGTCGCTCGTGACTCATGACTTTAATCTTGCTCCTTTTTTTTCAACATTCGGAGACTTCTAATTCTCATAATTTGACTTGCAATATATGCTTATCAAATCTCCAACTCTTAAAACACTTGCTACGGAGTCATTTCTATACACATGACTCGGTCTATGCACTTCCAGTAGGATCTGGTAGGAGATCCATACATCATGATCAAGATGTCAGTCAATAAATCGTAGGTGTTGGGAGTATGGGGAATACAATCAAAGTCCCACATTGGTAAGACATGGAAAAGATCATGTGCTTATAAGAAAAAAAGATATCTCCATTGGTATGAGGCCTTTTGGGTAAAGCCCAAAAACAAAACCATGAGGGCTTGGACCCAAAGTGGACAATATCATACCATTGTGGAGATATGTGGATCTTATATGCACTAACAATTGGTATCAGAGCCATGGTCCATGTCAAGCCATGAACCTCGAACGAAGGAAGTTGAGCTCCCACGTCCGGATCAAGAGAACCAGACATCAGGAAGGAAGTCTAGTTGGGTCGGGGGGACCGAACAACTGACAGGAAGTCCTGGTGGGTTGAAGATCGGACATCAAGCAGAGAAAATCCTTCGAGGAGGGATAGGCTTGAGGGGGGGCTCAATGTGGTCCTTCGTTTGAGGGGGGGATTGTTGGGAGTATGGGGAATACAATCAAAGTCCCACATTGGTAAGACATGGAAAAGATCATGTGCTTATAAGAAAAAAAGATATCTCCATTGGTATGAGGCCTTTTGGGTAAAGCCCAAAAACAAAACCATGAGGGCTTGGGCCCAAAGTGGACAATATCATACCATTGTGGAGATATGTGGATCTTATATGCACTAACAGTAGGTGGCCGAAATCAACCCAATCACATTCTCGAGCTATTAGCTGGTCGTAACCCTCACAAGTCTAACGACTCTGCATGGTACCTTCATTACCAAACGATCACCCTATTCGATGCCCAAGAATTCTCTGACAATGAGTCAAAGAAAATGACGTGGGGAAATACTATCTCACAACATCACTGAACTGTGACCAAGTGATACATTATTTCCCGTAGGTTACTTTCCATCTCTTCCACCAAGTACCGGATAATGGTATTCAACTAACACTACTATCTTCGTATAACTCGAGTCAAGTACTCCCAATGTTATACAACCTAGAACAATCAGTCCGGGGATCAAAATCCCCATGAATATCATATACTAATTTTCTACTATCTGAATCAGTAATAGTATACTCGCTTAGTCCATTACCCCATAGGTAATGATCTGACTAACATAATTAGTGAAAATTCTTAGAACCGTAATCCTTGATCTTCACAAGAGATGTGACTACTAACCCCTGCTATCCGACTCGGTATTAGTCGGCTCTCAAAGGTAATTACCCTTTTCGATAGCAGGTACATGTCTAATAACCTCAACATATCGTTCCCGTGGTCAACTCAAACCACGGTTACGAATACTAACCAATATCCTACAAGTCATCCATGTTATAAGCAACTAAATGCATAACCAATAGAAGGATATGTAATAACAATTTACATACCTTAAACCTTGTAGCTCGGAGATATCCGCAATAGCCAGATCCCAAAACTCACGAAATCAAAACCGAGTAAAGCAAAACTCGATGTCCGAACGAAATAAAATCCGAAAGTGGACTTCGCAACCTAGGGCTCTGATACCAATAAAATTGTCACGCCCCGAGAGTATACCGTGCCGAAAAGAAAATGGACGGCATCTCCCCTGTACGTGGCAACATATCGGGTTAATACAAGGCTCGTAGGCCCACAACAACAACACAATATATAAAGATATCAACATATCAAACACAGCGGAAACATACAACAGATAAAACCATATACAAAGACCAACTGTGCACTCCGGAGTGACTTGACACGACAAGAATCATAACCGAAATTGAATCAAAGACCAAATACATACAATACGTCCGTATATCACAAATACGGAAATAATACAGGGTAAAAACCCAAACCAACAATCCGTAAGGATACAACAACACGGAAAACATATCCATTCGTCCGGTGTGAGATGGGATCAGCTGGCGGAGCTCCGAATGTCCAAGGAATCTTCTAACTATTATCTGGGCGACAGGAAAACCCAGGGTCCAGGGGTGGTGAGTATAAACTCAGGGGTAATATATAGAAAGTGCATGAACATATAGGGAAAAGAGATCTACAAGTATACATGTGAAGATCTACAGGTATACAGCATGAGTCCAATAGACATACAGTCCTATCCAACTCTAATAACAAGTAACTACAGTAAAGTCATACTCAATGTATATACTAAACTGATCAACTGAACATGAAGTAATATACCAACGTACCTGGCGATCTGTAACGCCATATGCTAGATCATCCTGAACAGATTTACAATAATATAACTCATATAACGTACCAAGTCAATCCCATACCTGACCAATACTCCAACATATGAACAGTATATGATCACCTGTAATAACAACCTGAACTGTACCACACAATGACATGATGCTAATCAAATGCATATAACAGTCTGAATCAACGCATGTATCATGCTCAACACATAGCAGTATATAAAATACAGATGGCATGTGTCATGATGAACAACCATATGCAGCAATCATAGCTCAATCAAATGCAGCATCTCACAGGCATATGTAAAACATATATCAAATACATGCATACATATATATAAGCAATGCATATGCATGGTCACTGTCTGCGGCCCCGTCCAACCACGACCCCAGAGTGGCCAGGGTGGCACGACAAATGACAACTAGCCCGACTCCAGCTGCCACCACTCTCGAGTGACCGAGTTGGGTAGTATGACTGAGTAGCGTATAAGCGTAAAAAACTAACTACTCCTAGGGGCCCCTGCTGCAAGCCACGCTGTCCCTACCCATGAGTAGACAAACGCCGCACACAGGACAACTGCACGTCACACAACCACCGTCTATAGTGGGTGAGTGCTAACACCACTCTACACAGTGGTCAGGTGCGCATCTCCAGCTACCACCATCCATAGTGGCCGAGCGCGGCACATCCAATGCTCTGGCCTCAACCCTGCTACCACTACCCCGAGTGGCCGGGGAGGTAGGATGACTGACGACCCTTCTCATCCATAAGGGAGACCCAGTCGTCAGCATGCATGCAAATGTAATGATGCATAGATCCACACAAGTATCCTTGCAACACTCCCTATCTCACGGGGAGTCCTGGTCAACCAAAAGTCAAACTATGCAAGGACTACAATCCACAAGACTCTCTCTATCGTACAAAGAGTCATACTCATCTGACAGTCAACCACGCTAAGACCTCTAGTCAGTAGCGAGATACTATCGACCATCCATATAATCATACCCAGATATACGATCCATAATGGATATACAATTATGCTATGACCTCTAGTCCGTAATCACATACTGACAACCACACACATTTATCTATGCACAGACAACTAAATCCACCATAGATGCACAACTAATATGTGTACGATACAACGATCGACTCCATAACCCAATTCATCACCTAACCCTAGTGATGTAACACAGTAACCCAATCTGAGGTCACAAAGATAACCCTAACCACCTGTACTTACTGAATATCCATCAGCTAATACATAATAGGGTTTATAGTTATTATCCGAGCTAGATAATCAATGAAGTATCAGAGTTTATATCTCAAAGGTCAAGGCAGTACAAGCATATGATTAAATAAGAGTGGATTTAAGGTAAACAGGTATAAACATAAATCCAAGATTATGCACTAGAATTTGATCAAAACTACCGGACCAGGTAGATATTACCCACCTGATACATAATCCGTATTATCCATCTCCACGTTCATGTATCCATCACCATCAAAGTCCTGTAACAATAGGATACAGTTAAGTATCATCATACATCTAATGACCGAATCAAATCCTACATCAACCTGGTATCTCGATTAACTAGATTGATCTATTTATCCAATTAACCTAATCAATCCAACTTCAGTTCAAGCCAACCCAAGCTCAATCCAATTGATTCAGCCCAACCGATTCAGCCAATTTCAAGCCCAGCAATTTGGCCTAAGCCCAATTTCAGCCCAAGCCCAATTTCAGCCCAAGCCCAATACATCCCACTAATTAAACCCAATTTGTCATTTAATTAAACCCAATTAATTAAAGGGTTAATCAATTTTTTTTTTACCGTATTTTACATAACTTATTTTCCTAACAACTTACATGTGTATAAGGTGTATCAATACACACATATGTCTTCCTTATGGTATTTGTGAGATGTGGGTTTTGTTTTTCCCTAATCTAAGGGTTCATACATTTTATCTAAACAACTCTATTCGATTCCTTTATCATGAGACTTCAAAACATGTCATTGTCCTTAATTTTATTTTAATTATCCTAAATACATTAATATGACCATGGCATAATATATGTGCATAATTTAAAATATTTACCAATAATTATGATATCATGGCATTATAAAATAAACCTAAGTGCAACCATGACATATATTACCCTAACTATTATCATGACATTTTATATGATCAAATGAAATATGATGTCATGACATGACATATGGCAAACGAGGCATGGCAAATAAAAAATAAAGGTATAAAAATACCTAGATTTCAAGACTAATTTCCATTTGTTAAAATTTATACCAATTTTCCATAAATCCCATTTTCCCTCAAGTGTGCCAAAAACTTAAAAATGACATACTATGATTCTAAAACCTAATTGTGCCAATTATGATTGATTTTTCAAACTTCTCAAATTTTGTTGGCACATCCTAAAATCGTTTAGAATATAAAATCTAAATTCATTTTTAAGGTATCACATAACCTTGAAATGTCCTAAAGTGCCAACTCCACTATGGTTAGGTTAACTACCATCCATTTAGGGTTGACATACCCTAAACCCATCTAGCGTGAGGGAATCACGCTCCTAATAACCCAAACCTATTGGAGCTATTTGGGTTAACTAGGTACTCACTATGGATGACTTCTCTAAGTACCTTCCTAATGACCCTCTTAAGCTTTGAAGCCTTAGTCATTTGGGTCTTCTCAAGGTTAACTCTAGAGGTAACTCTCATTGTAACCTTGCAAGTGACTTTCTTAGGCCTTTTAGAGGCCTTAGTCACTTCGATCTTCCTAAGGTCAACTCTAGGGATTGCCTCCCTTATGACCTTGACCTTCCTAGACCTAGAATTGGTTCCATAGTTAAATGGAAACTATAGTAGGTTGACATAAATTCCTTGGACTTAGGTTTGTGACCTAAACCTCTCTTGTCCTTAGGCAATGCTTGCCTCCTAGACTCTAACCTTTGACTACTTGACCCTTGACTTGAATTTGTCATTTTTGCAAGGGCCTTTTTTAATTTCTCAAGACTTAACCTAAAATCTTGGTTTTCCTTTTCTAATATCTCAATTTTTTAATTTTCATTATTTCTTGAGATATTCTTCTTCTTAGGCATGTGTCTAGATTTCTTGGAGTTAATACCTAGATTGTTCTTATCCTTAGGTGGGGTTGACCTAGAATTGTTCTTAGGCAAACTAACATGTTTAGCACCTAAGTAATAATATTTATTATTATTTATAGCATGTTTGTTATCATGAACAATTGCAAGTGAATTAAAATTATTCCTAGCATGCTTTTTGTCATTAATAATTGAAATTTTTTTATTGAAGGTTACCTTAGGCTTTGCCTTTGGAGCTCCCCAACACTCAAGCTCTCTACCTTGTCCTTCTTTGTATTCCTCCCCTTCAGACATTGACTCCTATAGTGACCCCTTTTACTACACCGGAAGCATACTATATGCTCCTTGCTCTTTCGAATTGGGGCTCCGACCTCCTTGATCTTTTCCTTGGCCTTGGGTGTCGGTCGAGTCTTCTTGACTCTTTTTGGGCACTTACTTTTGTAGTGACATTGTTCCCTACACTCAAAGCATGTTATATGATTTTTATTTTTAATACATGCATTTGAGTTACCTTCCATGGTGGTTGTAAAATCTTGAGCTTGTTCTTCACTTTGTTCAGATGTAAAGGGTTCCTCCTCTTGCTCCGGTATAGAGGGCCTAATCTCCTCCCCCTCAATCCTAAAGGTGGAGACTTCTTCAACCTCCTCTATCGACCCAGATGTTGAGCATCTATCAACTTTCGAATCCTCAAGCTCTTGAGATGATGATGAACTTTCTTAAAATTCCTCCTCTACTTGAGCCTGTGAGGGTTTTTCATAGAGCTCAATCAATTTGTTCCATAACTCCTTTGCATTATAGAATTCTCCTAGGATATACAATAAATCCTTAGGAATTGATTTAGCTAACATTAACATCACCTTTTTATTAATTTTGTATTTCTGATTTTGCTCCTCGATCCACTTCATCTTCTTGAGAACTTTTCCTTTCTTGTCCTCGGGGGGATCAAATCCATGCACAATGCAAAGCCAATTATCAAAATAGTTCATTAAAAAATATGTCATCCTACCTTTCTAGTAAGTAAAGTCTTCACTGTCGAAGATAGATGGAACCATTATGTCATAGCCCAATCCATCGTTAGGCAACTCCATTCTTCTCTTCAATCTTTAGCGCTTTGCTCCCTCGGTTGTTAATCTGATGAATTGTGCCCTCTGATACCACTTGTTGAGTTGGTAACCAGCACGATTTATTCTTCTGAGCACACCGGGCTCTGATATCACTTGTTGGGGATCTGTGTTGCGTTAGAGGGGGGTGAATGGTGATTTTTCAATTTCTCTTCGATTAGTCTCGTGCTTGTCTACAATTCGTTAGTAAATGTAGTGGAATAATAAAGTAAAAAAACAACAAATGCAAGCACACACCACAAGACAAGATTTTTATGTGGTTCGGAACAAAGGTTCTTACTCCACGGCGACGCTATAGTGATCTACCCTCACTATGAACCTCTCCTTCTCGGTATGACACCGGAGGTTGAGAAATCTTGTACAACTTCTTATGACAATAAGAAATAAAACCAAATACATTCAATTACAATAAGAATGAATACAAGTAAAGAAAACACTTTACAAATGATCTTTGATTGCTTGATCATGCTTTGGTTGCATTGGATAGCTTGGAAGGTTTGGAAAGCATCAACTTATCCCCTTCAAGTTCACGAAGAACCGACAACTACAAATCCTACATGAAGTCTCCTTATAAATATGAGCTCGCGTTGATTTTTTGCCTTCCAGTCGACTGACCTCAATGTCATTGTCTCACAACGGCTCAATTTACACTGGAATATGCCTAATGTATACCTCAATAGTTGACTTCCCTTACCAATAGTCGACTGGTCAATCGACTACACAATAATTTGTGCCCGTGTCCACAAGCGCCAATTGACTGCCCATACATAGCAATCGACCGCACAAGGCCAATAGACTGGTCTAACCTCTAGTCGACTGCTAGAGCACAGTCGGCAATCGAGCCTTAGTCGACTACACGACTAGTCGACTGGGTCATAACCCCAATCGACTATCCGAGTCAACTAGGTCTTTCGAGTCTCAAATACTCGACTAGTTGACTGGTCCAAAATCTCAGTCGGCTGGTAAACCTCAAACATAAGATTTAACCCAAGTATGATCGCCTCATACTTGATATTCACTCATAGCCTAGACCAAAGCCTTCTAGCCACCTCCATCAGCCTCATGCCTCTTGGATCCCTCGAGTATATGACTCTTCATCCTTCGTGTTAGCCTTCAAGTGCTTCCATCAGCTATGTCATGCTAACTGGGTCCTTTTCCAAGGTTCATTTAGACTTATGCTATCAAGACTACATGCTTGGATTTTACACTGCCAAAACCTCACCCTTAGACTTTCCCATTGCAAAAGTTCACTTGGAGTTTACGCCGCCAAGACTACACACTTGGACTTATGTTGCCAAGACTTCATATTTGGACTTTCCAATTTTCAAGTACCCATGACTAGGACTTTCAATTACCAAGTACCCATGACTTGGACTTTCCTTGCCAAGACTATTCTTAGACATTCCAATTGCCAAGACCATGCTTGGACTTTTCAATTGCCAAGTATAGTATCCATGACTTGGACTCTCCTTGCCAAGACCATTCTTAGACTTTCCAATTGCCAAGACTATGCTTGGACTTTCGAGATTGATTGCTCCAACAATCTCCCCTACATCTTTCTCATATGACTTTGGATATTTCAATCATCCACTAGTCATATGGTCAAACCATATTGTCAAACAATGGTAAAATCCATTGTCAAACATTAAAACCCTACTCGAGTCCTACTCGAGTTTGATCAACATTGACCCGAGGTCTATTGCACCAACACTAACAAGTGGTATTAGAGCTTGACCGCCCCGAAGGATTAACAACCAAAGGAGAAAAAGTTTAAATGGCAATGAAAAAGGGCAACAACACTACATGTCCTCTGTTCTTTGACAAAAACAACTTCTCTTAATGGAGGATCCATATAAAATACAATTTGATGAACAATATCGACATGTGGTTCGTGGTGTCGAAAGGATTTTCTCCTCCTACTGTTGAAGGTGGCAAAGTGATAGAATATGAATGATGGATGGCTAAATAGAGAAAGAAGGTGTAGTCCAATATGAAAGCAATAGTAACTCTTCAATGTGGACTTTCTACGGAACAACTTAACAAAATTGATCCATTCTGAAGTGTCAAGGAGCTATGGGACAAACTTATTGAAATGAATGAGGGCAGGAAGGATTGAAGAATTGCTAAGAGGGACCTCCTCTTAAACCAAATGCGGAATTTCACTATGAAGGAAGGAGAAAAGATAAGCTAACTTCATGGGAGATTCAAGGAACTCCTCAACAATCTCCATTCAATTGGAGAAAGTAAGGAGAACTGAGATCTAATCAGGTATACACTAAAATATTTCCCAAGAAACTCTCTATGGTCATCAATGGTTAATGCCAACAAGGTTTCAATGGACTTATCTATTGTTAAGTTAGATTAACTTTTCTATGAATTAGAATTGCATGAACAAGCTAATGCAAGTCATAAGGAAAAAGGTATGGCTCTAGTTGCAGGTGAGAAGAACAAGAAGAAGAGCAAAGAAAAGAAGAATAAGAGGAAGAAAGAGTCTTCCTCCGAATATGAACAAGGGAGTAATAGCGATGAGGAGCTATCATCCAGTGAAATGTAAAATTTTGCTTGGAAAATGATGAGAGATTCTCGAAAGTACAACAAGAAGGATGTGAAGAAAATCTTCATCGAAAACAAAAGGAGGGGTATGTTTCCTATAAAATCAAAATAAAGATCTGATGTTGTTTGTTTTCAGTGCAATAGGAAAGGACATGTCAAGGCTAACTGTCCAGAGCTGAAGAAGCAAGAGGACAAGCCAATGAAAAAGAAGGCCTTGAGAGCTACATGGAATGACTCATCTTCCAACTCATCAGAAGACGAAAATGAGATGAAGAAAACAAGGCATGTGGCACTTATGGCATTGAACGATATAGAGAGCAACGCCGATGAGGAAGAAAGTCATCAAGAGAATGTGGATTGTTAGGGTAATCAACCCAAGTATGGTTTGGTTTTGATGTGTGTGGCAAAGGCTTTAAGTAAGGTTGTTTATGTGATTTGATGTGTGTGTTTAAGTTGTGTAGGACTTAAGTGAATCACACATGGTTGACTTGATGAAAGCATTGGCGAGTTCACCATCTCATGGCTCGGGTCCTTGAGTCAGTGAAGGATGGAATTGCGGAAGTCGTGCACTTAGTGGATCCGAGGGACTGTCGGACGAGGAGCATTGGAGTGAAGCCAAAGGAAGCAGACTTCAGGGTGAGACGTGATGGATGGCACTGGAGGAGCCGCAGGCTTAGTGCATCCGAGGGACGTGGTCGAACGAAGAGAGCTTTGATGAGAGACTCCATGGGAAGATGAGAGATTAAGCGATTGTAACCCGGGACAGGGTAGCTCATAGGTGAACTTGGCTGAATGGCTAAGTCAAGTGTCGGATACTTAAACTTAGGTTTGAGGTTTTACTCGACAAGTCGGACGTTCAAACTTGTGTTTGAAGTTTTACTCGATAATTAGACAAGTCGGATGCTCAAACATGAGTTTGAGGTTTCTACCCGACAAATGGAAGTGTCGGATGCTCAAATAGGTGGTTTGAGGTTTACCCAACTGTCAGATGCTCAAACAAGTGTTTGTTTGAGATTTTACCCTACACTAGTCGACTGCTATAGATAGCAGTTGACTGATCCAAGTCGAGAGAAATCGACTGGTGTTCGACTGATGGACTTCTAGCCCAGCAGTCAACTGCTCGACAATCAATCGACTGCCAAGGGACGACAGTCAACTGATGAAGGATGTCGCAGGTATAGAAATTTCATCAATCGACTGATTGCCATGATCGATCGTGATCCAATCGATCGTGATGGGCATGATCGATCATGATCCGATCATGTCGTTGACTGCAATAGTCACGATTCGAGCAGTGGAAGCCATTGGAACCGCAGCCGATCGTGATGGCATGTAGTAGTCGACTGCTGCATGCCCAATAGGAAGAAACCCCTCTTCTCTATAAAAAGAGGGGTTGGGGGCTTGGGGCATCTAATTCTTCTACTCCTAAGTGCTCCCCAAGTGCCCTAAACATTTTCCACTCATCTTCCTTATGCTTACTTCTATTCTATTGTAAGAGGGAGTTAATTGTTGTAAAGATGTTACCTCCACCTTGTTTAAGCTAAAGGAGAGATTAGTGATTTGAGTTGGGGAGTGATTCGCCTTACGAATCGTCCGTGGATTAGCAGCAAGGGTCGTGAACCATGTTGCATACTTTGTTAGTGTTTGATCTCTTCTTTACTCTTTGTCTTTAGCTTAATTATTTTGTTTTAGCATATATTCCACTGCGCTAATCATTTGTAGACAATTAAGAGCGACCGAATTCCATCTACGATCATCGGGGCTATTCAACTCCCCTTCTAGCCGGGCCACGATCCTCTAACATGGACTCCTCAAGTGAGCCATCATCTAGTGATGATGAGGTAATCTCTCCAAAACTAGACAAATTGTATTGTACCATTGCAAGCTTAACAAATGCTTTGTCAAAATCAAAAGGAAGAGTTAAAAATTTACAAAATGAATTGAAATTGCTTAAAAATGAAATTGTGGCGTGTACTAATTGTATGCATTATAAAAATGACCTCATTCAAAATGATGAGCTTGAACATGAAAATGCATCTTTAAAACAACAAGTAAAAGATTTAAAAAGTACGTTAGAAAAATTTTCATCAAACTCCAAATACTTAAATATGATTTTAGGAGCTCAACGAGTTGTTTATAATAAAACTAGATTAGGGTATAAACCAAATCAAAAGGAAGTAAAATTTATGTCTTTAATCAGTAAAAATAGTATCTCTAAAACTAGACCTATGCAAGCTTGGGTATCCAAGCAATTTGTTATTGATGCTACTGGATCCAAAATTTGGGTATCAAAACATTTAGTCTATTGTGTTTGAGCAGGCACATGCCGAGGAGCATCCAACCACATAGTTCATTGTTAGCGGATGCTCTAAGCACATGACAGGGGACTCATCGAAATTCTTAACATTTAAAAGTAAAAGTAAAGGTATTGTTTCATTTGGTAACAGTGGAGAGGTAAAGGTAGTAGGTATAGGTGATGTTGAAGTGTTTGAACAATTTAAAATAAAAAATATTTTACTTGTAAAAGACATGACTTTTAATCTTCTAAGCGTTAGTCAACTATGTGATTCGGGATATCGAATTGAGTTTAACTCATCTCAATGTCAAATTAAGCATAGTGATCTAAACATCACCATGCTCATAGGTCATAGATGGGAAAATATTTATCAAGTTGAATTAAGCAGTGCTACTAATGCGATTACTAAGTGTTTCATTTCTAAAGAAGAAGAAACTTGGCTTTGGCATGGAAGACTTGCTCACACCAACATGAGGAACATCCAAAGACTATAAAAAAAAGAGTTAGTTCAAGGGTTGCCAAAATTGAAGTTTCAAAAGGACAAATTATGTGATCCATGTCAAATGGGTAAACAAACCAAAGCTGTCCAAAAAGTAAAAATGTTGAGAGTAATTTAAATGCATTAGAGCTCATACATATGGACTTGTTTGATAGTAGTAAGTATAAATCATTGAATGATAGTAAATATTGCTTTGTCATAGTTGATTATTATACTAGATATACTTGGGTGTTCTTTTTGAAGTATAAGGATCAAACCTTAGATACCTTGATTTTTTGTTGTAGAAGGGTAGAAAATGAAAAGAATCACAAAATAAATCGTATAAGAAATGATCATGGAGGTGAGTTTAAAAATGATAGATTTTCAAAACTTTATCTAGAAAAAGGATACAAACATGAATTTTTTGACTCCTAGGACACCATAAGAAAATAGAGTTGTGGAAAAAAAATAGGGTATTGCAAGAGGCGACTAGAAGTATGTTGAATGAATATTCACTCCCTAGTCACTTTTGGGCAAAAGCAATAAACACTACATGTTATATACAAAATCGAACCCTAATTCATAATTTTTTAGGAAAAACTCCTCATAAACTTTAATTTGGTAAACTACCAACAATCAAACATCTGAAGGTGTTTGGTTGTAAGGTCTACATTCTAAATACTAAAGATCAGTTAGGAAAATTTATGACTAAGGCTAATGAAGGTATTCTTATTGGATACTCTAATGTCAGCAAGACTTATCAAATCTATAACAAAAGAACATGCTTAATTGAAGAATCCTTAAATATGGTCTTTGAAGAAAATCAACTCCCAAACTTAACTCAAAGAACCGATGATAATATACTATTTGAACTTAAGAAATTAAACTTAGAATAGGGCAATGATAAAGGGGGAGTTAAGGAAGAATCTGAAAATGAACAAGCCAAAATAGAAGGGTCATCACTTGGGGATGTGATTGGCACAACTCAAGTACCAATATCCGCTAGAATAATCTCAAATCACCCTTTATATCAAGTTGTGGGAAATATTTCTCAAGGGGTAAGAACTAGATCATATTTTAGAAATGAGGGAAGTCAAGTAGCCATAATTTCTCAAGTTAAAACAAAAGCTATTGACGATGGCTTGCTTGATCCGGACTAGATTTTGGCAATGCAAGATGAATTAACTCAGCTTAAGAGAAGTCAAGTGTAGGCCTTGGTTCCTAGATCTAATGAAAATTTAACTATTGATATAAAATGGGTCTTTAGGAACAAACTTGATGATAAGGGTGTGGTTGTAAGAAACAAAGCAAGATTGGTTGATAGTGATTTCAATCAAGTAGAATGGTTAGATTATGACGAAACATACGCACCTATAGCTCGATTAGAATCCATTAGAATGATGTTAGCATTTACTGCTCACAAGGGATTTAAATTATATCAAATAGATAAAAAGTCAGCATTTTTAAATGGTTTCATCAAGGAAGAAGTCTATGTTGAACAACCTCCTAAGTTTGAAAATTCAGAGTTTCCAAATCATGTGTTCAAATTGAAAAAGGCTTTGTGTGGACTAAAACAAGCACCTCGTGCTTGGTATGAATGGTTGTCAACATTCTTAGTGTCTAAAGGATTTCTTAGAGGTCAAATTGATCCCATATTGTTTCTAAAAAATAGTGGAGAAGATATCTTTGTGGCCCAGGTTGTTGGTGCAATCGGCCCAGGTCACGATTGACCTAACTCGAGTTTGACTCGAGCGATGTTTTGATGTTCGACAAAAACATATGACAATGTGATTGTCATGGGAAAGTCCAAGTCTTGAGAACTTGGCATGAGAAGTCCAAGCATGGGTCTTGGCAATGGAAAGTCCAAGTGGGACACCTGGCATTTGAGAAAGTCCAAGTCTTGTGGTCTTGGCATGGAAAGTCCAACATGGGTTGGAAAGAGAAAGTCCAAGCTTGAGTCTTGGCATTTTAGAAGTCCAAGGGGTTTAATATTGGCGGCATAAAGTCCAAGGGTGGAGTCTTGGAAGCATAAGTCCAATGTTTGGCGATGTAAAGTCCAAGCATGGTCTTGGCAGCGTAAGTCCAATGTGCCTTGGCAGTATAGACCGACTTAGCATGACAATAGCCGACGGAAGCACCTGAAGGCTAGCGTATGGATGAACAAGTCATTGATGACTTGGAGGGATCCAATAGGTGCGAGGCTGAAGGAGGTAGCTAGAAGGCTTAGGTCTAGGATAAGGGTGGTCTAGCAAGTATGGGGACACCATACTTGGGTTAAAACCTCAAGGTTGAAGTTGGCAGTCGACTGACATTATGGCCGGTTCGACTGTCGTGAGTCGACTAGAGCTCAACTGCCGATTAAGGGCTGAAAATGCTCTGGCAGTCGACTGCTCATTGGAGTAGTCGACTTCTGGTTTAGTCACAAGCACAGAATGCTCCGTAATCGACTGGGCAATCAGCTACGACCGTTGGCAGTCAACTGCCAATGTTGGCAGTCGACTGGTGAGAGTCTCGTTGGAACTTTTCCAGCGTAGATTGAGTCATTATCTCACAACTATAATGTTGGCATTCGACTGGGGCCTTATGGCAGTCGACTGTCAGGCGGAAATCCAGCCCAATGCAAGATATAAAGGCAGCTCGGATGAAGGGTTTTTGCAGCGATTTTTCCTGGGTGAATTGAAGGGTATAGTTGGTGCTTTCCAGTTCTTCAAGGCTAGTCCAAGGCAATCAAAGTGCTCTTGTAAAGTGATTTCTCTTTACTTGCATCGTATTTCATACTTGTATTAGCTTGTATCTTTTGTATTACTTAGTGTAATCATTGTACGAGGTTTCTCCACCTCCGGATTATTTCGAGGAGTTATTTGTGATTAGTGGTTGTGTGTGCATCACTAGAGCTCTTTAGAGCTGATCCGTGGAGTATGAACCGTTCGGTTTCGAACCACGTTATATTCTTGTGTTCATGTTTATCTTGTTTCTTGTTATTGCTATTATCTATATTCCGCTGTGCATAACGAGTTTTGTAGAGATGAATGCGAACAAATTTCATCAATGTATGAGCACGACGCTACACCCCCCCCCCCTCTAGCGTTCTAAGGATCCCCAATAAGTGGTATCAGAGACCGGGGCTCTTCTACGGATTAACAACCCGGAGTTAATACGCTAGAGGGAAAGATGGAAATTCAAGGACAAGCTAGGATGGGACATCCACACACCGCCACCTTACGATAAAGAGGATTTTTCGACGTGGAGGGCTAGAATGGAGAATTTCTTGATGATGGACATAGAGAATTGGTTCATCATCATGGAAGGCATTGAACTCTTAGGGACAAGAAGGGAGATGTCCTCAAGTTAAAAAGGTGGACCCAAGAGCAACGCCAAAAGTTCAAGACCGAAGTCAAGGTAACAATACTTTTAGAAGATTTGATACCTAACGATGTCTTGTGCAAGTTATGTGAATTTCAAGATGCCAAGGAGCTATGAGACAATTAGCCAAGTTCCATGAGAAGCCTCACTTGGGACAAGTAGAAGAAAAAGAATCTTCATCGGCTCAAGAAGAGGAAGAAGCCGAGGAAGAATCATCATCATCCTCACAAGCAAGTGAGGATTCGAAAGTTGAGGAGGAATCGACATCCGGATCGGTGGAAGAGGAAGAGGTAGAGGAAGCCTCCACCTCTAGGATTGAGGGGGAGGAGAGTTCATCCTCAATGCAGGAGCGCAACCAAGAAGAGTCTTCAACATCCGGTCAAGATGAAGAAGCTCAAAATCTGGCCACCATCGACCTAGGTAACTCAAGCAATTTGGTTAGATAAAAAAAAATATAATTTTCTTTGAGTGTAGGGAAAGTGGGCATTACAAGAATAAGTGCCCGAAAAGAGTTAAGAAGACTCCTCTGACACCAAAAGTCAACATAAATTCAAAGGATGTCGGTGCCTCAATTAGGAAGGGCAAGGAGCTTGTAGTATGTTTCAAGTGTCATCAAAAAGGGCACTATAGGAGTCAATACCCTAAGGGGAGCAAGGAGACTCAAGAAGAAGCTACACATGTAGGGGGAGCCTCTAAGGTAAACCCTAAGGTAAAATTCAATAACGCTTCTACTTCAATTTATAGGCAAAAGCATACTAGGAATTTCAATTCTCTTGCAATTTATCATGAAAAGCATGCTAGGAACAATAAATATTTTTGCCTAGGATCTAAGAATATTCATTTTAATAATAAGGAGAAATTTGGGACTAATGTTCCTAAAATAAATTTATCTAAAGACAAATCTAGGTCAAATAATTCTAGGCCAATTTTACCTAGGGAGACAATTAGAAATGTACAAGAGCACCTATGTTTTAACCCTAAATGGACTAGGCATATGCCTAGGAAAAACCATGCCCAAAGATTAAATCAAAATTAAAAAATTAGGCAATTAGAGGTGGAAAATCAAGCCTTGAGGTCAAGGCTTGAAAAACTTGAAAAGACCCTTAGGTTTATGCAAAATCAAGTTAAGGAGTCAAATGGTCAAAGTCAAGGGTCTAGATCTCAAAGTCAACACCTAGGGCCTAAGAGACAAAAGTCAACCAAGGGAAAGAAAAGTTTGGGTCACAAACCTAAGCCTAAGGTGGCTTATCATAATGTTCCATTTGATTATGGAACACAAACTAGGTTTAGGAAGACCAAGGTCAATAAGGAAGTCATCCCTAAGGTTGACCATGGAATGTGCCTAGTGGCTAGGGTTTCAAGGAAACCTAGGGAAGCCACTAAGAAGGTTACAAGGGGAGTCACCCCTAGAGTTAACCATGACAAGACCCAAATGACCAAGGCTAACAAGCCTAGAAGGGTCATTAGGAAGGTATCTAGGGAGGTTATCCCTAAGGAATACCTAATTAACCCTAGAAGCTCAAATAGGTTTTGGGTTCCTAAGAGCATGATTGATTCACGCTAGATGGGTTTGGGTGTGCCAACCTTAAATGGAAGGGTAGTTAACCTAACCATGGTAAAGGTGGCACTTTAGGTAATTTTCAAAGTTATAGATACCTTAGAAATAGTTTTGATCTTATGATCCTAAAAGATTTTAGGATGTGCCGATACATTTTTGAGATTATGAAAAATCAATTAGATTTGCACAATTTAGGATTAGAGGTTATAGTGTGTCATTTTGAATTTTTGGCACACTTGGGAGAAAATTAGTAATATGGCAAAATATATTTAATTATATCAAATGGCAATTAATATTAAAATTTGGGTATTATTATACCTATACATTTTATGTTCCAAGCTTTATTTGTCATATAACATGTCATGACATCATGTTTACTTTTATCATTTAGTATGTCATGATCATATTTAGGATTAAGGATTAATGTCATGTGTTTTTAGATTATATCATATGTCATGACATGATGATCATTGACCATGCTTAATTATTGCTATCATTTATGTCATGATCATTCATGCATTTAATTTGATTAAAACTGATTCAAGGACAATGGCATGACTTGAAGTCTCATTTATAAGGGAATCAAGTAGAGTTGCCTTAAAAAAATGCATGAGGCCTTAGCTTTAGATAAATCAAAACTCAAATCTCACATCTAACTTGACATGTATGTGTATTTATACACCCTAGATACATGTGAGATGCTAGGATATGAGTTAAGTTCAAGGTGTATAGTTTTTACATCTAGATGAACTAAAACTCATCTTATTTCATTGGTGGATCTTTGGGAAAGCTTTTGTACAAGTCATGTACATTGAGCCCAAGAAACATGATTCAATATAAGTTTTCAAAAACATTTTAAAATTATTTTAGAAAATCTTGGTGAAGTCTATTTTTTGATAGCAATCACCATTGAGGAAGTTGATACAAAGTGAGCTAAAATATTGAAGTTTTTCTTCACTTTTGAACTTTGTGTCAATTTCAATATTTTATGGGTAAAATATTTTTTCTATTATTTTTCATCCATTTCATTAGTCATAAGTATTATACGTATGAATTTTCATGATTTTTCGAATTACATATAATTATTTATGAATTTTTAAAATTTGATTCTGATAGTTGAAATTCGAGAATTTCAGTTATCAGTCAGCTGCCGCTTGATGGCAGTTGATTGATGCAAGGGCAGTTCGACTGTTTTTGTCAGGAGTCAACTGTCAAGTCTGATTTTGGGTTAACAAGAGTTGTTTAGCCCGTGTTCAGCTATGGTAAAGTTCTCTAACCATTCCTAACCCTAGGATATGCTTTAGAAAGTATTGGAAAGGGTGAAAATCCATTGGATATGGATTAGGAGAGTTTTTAGGGTTTGTATCAATTTTAAGGTGAGTGAAAGTTCAATGTTGAACTTTTATTCTTATTTTTGATGGTTTAGAGTTCCTATAGGCTTAGGGACTTTCCAAGGACATTGTTGGTGCAATGGTCAAGGGGGAGCAAGCCTCTAGGGGGAGGTATCCATCATGGGATGATGGATGTGTTTTCTTCGTCATGAGGGGGAGAAATGGGAATTTTGAGATAGCAAATTTAGAAATTGGGAGAGTGTATAGGATTGTCTCTCTTGAGTGATATGAGACTTATCATCAGGAAGATGGTAGGCATCCTAGGTATTTTTGGACCAAGGGGGGAATTGTAAGATCTCATTGGGACATGAGACATTGACCTCCTTGGAGAGAACCTTTTTGATGTTAGTCAAAAAGGGAGAGAATATTTGTGGAAGAATGTTTTGGGGAGAATGTTAGAATTACCAATTTGGGAATTGGTAAAGAGTTTGAGTTAGATGGTCTAACTCAATGGTTTGTTTGGTTTTTGTCAAACATCAAAAAGGGGGAGATTGTTGGTGCAATCGACCCAGGTCACGATTGACCTAACTCGAGTTTGACTCGAGCGATGTTTTGATGTTCAACAAAAACATATGACAATGTGATTGTCATGGGAAAGTCCAAGTCTTAAGAACTTGGCATGAGAAGTCCAAGCATGGGTCTTGGCAATGGAAAGTCCAAGTGGGACACTTGGCATTTGGGAAAGTCCAAGTCTTGTGGTCTTGGCATGGAAAGTCCAACATGGGTTGGCAAGGGAAAGTCTAAGCTTGAGTCTTAGTATTTGAGAAGTCCAAGGGGTTTAATATTGGCAGCGTAAAGTCCAAGGGTGGAGTCTTAGCAGCATAAGTCCAATGGTTGTCGGCGTAAAGTCCAAGCGTGGTCTTGGCAGCGTAAGTCCTGTAAGTGATTTGAGGTCGCTAGAGGGGGGTGAATAGCGTCGTGTACGTTCTATGATGGAATTCGTTGCGTTTGTCTCTACAATTTCGTTAGTGCAACGGAAATAGAAATAATACAATAACGAAACAAAACAAACACAACTCACAACACGAGATATAACGTGGTTCGGAATCGAATGGTTCCTACTCCACGGATCGAGCTCTAACGAGCTCTAGTGATGCACACGCACTCACTAATCACAAATAACTCCTTCTCGACACAAGTCGGAGGTGGAGAAACCTCGTACAAGGATTACACTAAGTAATACAAAAGATACAAGCTAATACAAGTAAGAAATACAATGCAAGTAAAGAAAAATACTTTACAAGAGCACTTTGGTTGCTTGATCTTTGGTTGCCTTGGACTAGCCTTGAAGGACTGGAAGAGCACTAACTATTCTCCTTCAAATCGCCCAAGAAAATGCTTTCTTGAAACCCTCCACGAACAGATGCTTTTAACCTGCATCGGGCTGGATTTTCGCCGATCAGTCGACTGCCATAAGTCACCAGTCGATTGATGCCACTGTTGTCGTGAGACAATGGGTCGATGCTCGAAACTTAATCGCGATCGTTAATCATCGGGCCGATCGTTGCTCGATCAATGATCGCTCAATGGGCGGTACGCCGTAGCAATAATTCTCTAAACCGACAGTCGAACTCTAGTCAACTCTCGGCAGTCGAACCGGCCATAATGTCAGTCGACTGCCAACCTCAAACATGAGGTTTTAACCCAAGTATGGTGCCCCCATACTTGCTAAACCACCCTTATCCTAGACCTAAGCCTTCTAGCTACCTACATCAGCCTCACGCCTCTCGGATCCCTCCAAGTCATCCATGATTTGTTCATCCATCGCGCTAGCCTCCAGGTGCTTCCCTCGGCTATGTCATGCTAACAGTGTCTACACCGCCAAGGCACATTGGACTTACGCCGCCAAGACTCTGCTTGGACTTTACGCCGTCAACCATTGGACTTATGCTGCCAAAACTTCACCCTTGGACTTTACGCCGCCAATATTAATCCCCTTGGACTTCTCAAATGCCAAGACTCATGCTTGGACTTTTCCTTGCCAACCCATGTTGGACTTTCCATTTGCCAAGACTTATGCTTGGACTTTCCATTTGCCAAGACCCATGTTTGGACTTCCCATGCCAAGTACTCAAGGCTTGGACTTTCCTTGCCAAGACTCATGCTTGGACTTTCCCATAATCACATGGTCAACCCTAGTCAACCATTAAAGTCTCCCTCGAGTCAAACTCGAGTCCGGTCAATCATGACCCGGGTCGATTGCTCCAACAATCTCCCCAACATATTAACCGACATCAATGTCAAACATCAATGTCAAACATACTATGCCAAACCACTTTGTCAAACATCAAAATATCACTCGAGTCAAACTCGAGTCTGGTCAATCGTGACCTGGGTCGATTGCACCAACAATCTCCCCCTTTTTGATGTTTAACAAAACAAACCTTGAGTTAGGCCACTAACTCAAATTCTCTTACTAATTTCCCAAATTAGTAATTTTACTCTCCCCCTTTTTGACATACATCAAAAAGGTTATCTCTCCAAGGAGGTCAATGTCTCATGTCCCAATGAGATCATACAATCTCCCCCTTGATCCAAAAATACCTAAGATGTCTATCATCTTCCTAGTGATAAGTCTCATATCACCTAAGAGAGGCAATCCTATCCACTCTCCCAATTTTCAAATTGGGTCTCTCAAAATCCCATCAATTTTCCCAATTGATGATACTCTCCCAATAACTTCTCCCCCTTCAAGAAGAGAAACACATCCATCATTCCAAGATGGATAACTCCCCCTAAAAGTTTGTTCCCCCTTAACCATTGCACCAACAATGTCCTTGGGAAATCCCTAAGCCAATAGGAACTCTAAACCATCAAAATTAAGGTTCTAAGTTCAAACATGAACTCTTCCACCCTTAAATTTGATACTTTGACCTAACACCTCTCCAAATCCATATCCAATGGATTTTCACCCTTTATAATGCTTCCCAAAGCATATCCTAGGGTTAGGAGTGATTAGGGACCTTTACCATGGCTGAAAATGGGCTAAACAACCTTGTTTTTCCCGAAATCAGCTTGGCAGTCGACTACTTACAGTAATCAATCGACTTTCACTCACATCAGTCGACTGCCATCAGGCGGCAGTCGACTGATAACTGAAATTCTCAAATTTTAGCTATCAGAATCAAAATTTGAAACGTCATAAGTAATTATACGTATATCGAAAAATCATGAAATTTGATACGTATATTACTTATAGTCAATACAATGGGTGAAAAATATTTGAAAATTATTTTACCCATAAAATATCGAAATTGATACAAAATCTAAAAGTGAAGAAAAACTTCAATGTTTTAGCTCACTTTGTATCAATCTCATCAATGGTGATTGTTATCAAAAGATAGGCTTCACCAAGGTTTTCTAAAATGATTTTAAAATATTTTTAAAATCTTATTTTGGATCATATTCTTTGGGCTCTATGTACATGACTTGTACACACGCTTTCCCAATGATCCACCACTCATACAAGATGAGTTTGAGTTCATCTAGATTCAAAGACTATGCACCTTGAACTTAACTCATATCCTAGCATCTCACATGTATCTAGGGTGTATAAAATATACATACATGTCAATTTAATGTGAGATGTGGGTTTTGGTTCATTTAATCTAGGGTTTCATGCATTTTCTAAGGCAACTCTACTTGATTCCCTTATAAATGGGACTCCAAGTCATGTCATAGTCGTTAAATAAATTTTAATCAATTAAATGCATGAAATGATCATGGCATAATAATAGCAAAAATAAAACATGGCCAATGATCATGATGTCATGGCATATGATATAAAACTAAAGCAAATGACATTTAAATCCTTAATCCTAAACATGATCATGACATATAAATAATGAAAATAAATATGATGTCATGTCATGGCATATGGCAATCAAGGTATGGCAATTAAAAGGTATAGGTATAATAATACCTAAATTTTAATATTAGTTACCATTTGATTAAGTATATTTTGCCATATTATTACTTTTCTACCTAGTGTGCCAAAAACTCAAAATGGCACACTATAACCTCTGATCCTAAATTGTGTCAATTTGATCAATTTACCAAACTTCATAATTAATATTGAAACATCCTAAAAGCCTTTAGGATTCAAATCAAACCACATTCCCAAGGTAACCATAACCTTGAAAATGACCTAAAATGCCACCTTTATCATTGTTGAGTTAACTACCCATCCAATCAAGGTTGGCACACCCTAAACCCACCTAGCATGAATCAATCACGCTCTTAGGAACCCAAAATATATTTGAGCTCCTAGGGTTAATTAGGTATTCCTTAGGGATAACCTCCCTAGATACCTTCCTAATGACCCTCCTAGGCTTGTTAGCCTTGGTCATTGTGGTCTTACCTAAGTTGACTCTAGAGGTAACTCCCCTTGCAACCTTCTTAGTGGCCACCCTAGGTTTCCTAGAAACCCTAGCCACTGGCACAAACCTTGGTCAACTCTAGGGATGACTTCCCTATTGACCTTGGTCTTCCTAGACCTAGTTTGTGTTTCATAGTCAAATGAAACACTATGATAAGCCACCTTAGGCTTAGGTTTGTGACCCAAACCTTGCTTGCCCTTGGTTGACTTTTGACTCTTAGGTCCTAGGTGTTGACTTTGACTTTTGGACCTAGACTTTTGATCACTTGACCCTTTAAATTGATTTTGCATAATTTTAAGGGTCTTCTCAAGTTTTTCAAGCCTTGATCTCAAGGCTTGGTTCTCTAATTCTAATTGCCCAATTTTAGAATTTTGATTTAATCCTTGGGCATGGTTCTTTCTAGGCATATGCTTAGTCTATTTGGAATTAAAACCTAGGTGCTATCCTATTTTCCTAATTGATTCCCTAGGTAAAATTGGTCTTGAGTTATTTGACCTAGGTTTGTCCTTAGATAAATTATTTTTAGGGACATTAGTCCCAAATTTCTTCTTATTATCTAAGTGAATATTTTTAGTACCTAAGCAAAAATATTTATCTCTAGCATGCTTTTCATGGTGAATTGCAAGAGAATTAAAATTCCTAGCATGCTTTTGACTTTTAAATTTAGAAGGTGCATTATTGAAATATACCTTAGGTTGCCTTGGAGGCTCCCCCTACATGTGATGCTCCTTCTTCTTCCCCCTTGGGCATTGACTCTGGTAGTGTCCCGGTAGCCGGAATTTGAAGCAAACCACGTGCTCCTTGCTTTTAATTGTCGAGGGACCGACATCCTTGACCTTTGGTGCCAGAGGAGCTTTTCTAATCTTCTTTGGGCACTTTCTCTTATAGTGCCCTAATTCCCTACTGTAAAATACGGGAAAAAAAATTAATATGGATTAACCCTTTAATTAAGTGGGGTTAATTAGTAGATTAAATTGGGCTCAATAAGTGAACTTATTGGGTTTGGGGGCTGCATTGGGCTAAAGAAATGGATTGAGTCCATTGGGCTGGTTTCGGATTGGGCTAGAATTGGGCTGAAATTTGGGCTTGGGTTGTATTGGGCTTGGGCTGGTATTGGGCTTGGGTTGTATTGGGCTTGGGCTGGAAATGGGTTAAATCCGTTTGGATTGAACTTGGGTTGGACCTGAACCAGTTTGGGTTGGTCGAACGAGCTTTAAAGAGATCAAATGAACCGAGCGAGGCATCCATCGTGATCGCCCTCTTCTCGTTCGTTTCTTCACGTTTTCGTCTCCGCGCAATCTCGGCGGCCGATCTCAGTTCGTCGGCATCCATGTGAGAGCAGCTCGGCGACGATGCCGCCCCAACTGATCCTTATCCTTCGAGGTCAGTGATCCTTCGCGCGAGCACCGTTCCCATTTCCTCTTTCAAACGCGACTGCCGCCGATGCACATGAGATCGCCTCGCTGGAAGACCTCCGATCGCGGGTTTCCAATCAAGAGTTCCGGTGAAGAGTCTTTGCTGGGAGCCGAGGGGCGGCGGTGGAACTGCGCTGGGTCTCCGATCGTGAATTGCATCTCACGAGTTCTGCCGAGATTCGGGCAGTGTTTGGAAATTGGATTGCTCGATGAATAGGAGACGAGAAAGGGCTGCCGGAGATGATCTGATCGGTGAGTTTTGGGTAAGCACTGGTATCATCCTTTTTTCTTAAGGTAATGTAGTGATCTGTGTTTGTGATTGGGGGATTTGTTTGGTTCGGAGAAGCAGGGGACAGGGAAGGAGCAGCGTTGAAGGATCTACGGTATTGGTAGGTTTCGATTTTTCTTTTGTTTCCCCTGTGCTAGGTGAAATGTCTTTGTGTTTAGGATGTTTGTTGATGGACAGTGATCGGAACTCAGGATCTCGTCGGTGAACAGGGGACGATGAAGGGGATGGTTGTCGGTAGTGATTTGGTTGGTAAGCCTGGATATCTCTGTCAGTTTCAATGATAAATTATTGTTACAGTTTGATTTGGAGTGTTAGATAATTGTTTCGTTAGGGATTTGGTTGATTTCGGTAATGGTTGATGGCAATTTTGTGATGATTCCATGATATTGATGAGCTGTGATATTGTGATTTTGGATAGGAAGGACGATCGGAGTAGTGGACTGCCGTTGAACGGATTTACTAGCAAGATCCAGGAATTTTGCAACTGTGATTGAGGAAGGTGAGTTTGATGAATTGTTAATTTGAAGCTAGATCTTTGTGGTGATGGACAACTGTGAACTCGAGAGCAGATTGAGGTAAGATCTGTATTGATTTATGATTTGGTCATATTTCTAGGCTTCACATTGGAGGAAGTTATTTATTTGGTAGAGATTCGATTGATGGATTTATGTGGATACTTGATTAGGATAATTGGATCAATCTAGTTGATCGAGATATAAAGTGGATATAGGATTAGGATTTGATCCTAATATTAGAATTGACAGCATGATTGGATCAAATATGTTCTGTTTGTAGGATGTTGATTTCAGGACTTTGATTAGTGATGATGCTCGTAGTTAGGGATGGCTGATACGAGCTACATATCAGGTGGGTAATATCTACCTGGTCCGGTAGTTTTGATCAAATTCTAGTGCATGATCTTGGATATATGTTTATACCTGTTTACCTTAAATCCACTCTTATTTAATCATATGCTTGTACTGCCTTGACCTTTGAGATATATACTCTGTTACTCATTGATTATCTAGCACGGATAGGAACTATAAACCCTATTATGTATTAGCTGATAGAAGTTCAGTAAGTACATGTAGTTAGGGTTATCTTTGTGACCTCAGATTGGGTTACTGTGTTACCTAACTAGAGTTAGGTGATGGATTGGATTATGGAGTCGATCGTTATATCATAATCGTATTAGTGGTGCATTTATGGTGGATCTAGTTGTCTGTGCATAGATAAGTGTATGGTTGTCAGTATGTGACCATGGACTAGAGGTCCTAGCGCAATGGTATATCCATTATGGATTGTGTGCCTGTGTATGGTTATATGGACGGTCGATTGTATATCGCTACTGACTAGAGGTCTTAGCGTGGTGGACTGTCAGATGAGTATGACTCTTTGTGCGATAGAGAGAGTCTTGTGATTGTAGTCCTTGCATAGTTGACTTTTGGTTGACCAGGACTCCCCATGGGATAGGGAGTGAGGCGAGGATACATGTATGGAGCTATGCATCATTACATTGCATGCATGCTGACGATCGGGTCTCCTTGTGGATGAGACGGGTCGTCACCATCCCGCCTCCCGCCACTTTCGGGGTAGTGGTAGCAGGTTGAGGGCAGAGCATTGGATGTGCGCGCCGCCACTATGGATGGTGGTAGTGGAGATGCACACCGCCACCGCGAGTGGTGTTAGCACTCGCCCACTATAGACGATGGTTGTGTGAGGTGCGTTGTCCTGCAGCGGCGTTGTCTACTCATGGGTAGGGACGTGGCTTGCAGCAGGGCCCCTGGGAGTAGTTAGCTTTTTACGCTTATACGCTACTCAGTCATACTACCCAACTCGGTCACTCGAGAGTGGTGGCAGCTGGAGTCGGGCTAGTTGTCATTTGTCATGCCACCCTGGCCACTCTGGGGTCGTGGTTGGATGGGTCCGCAGACAGTGACCATGCATATGCATTGCTGATATATATGTATGCATGTATTTGATATATGTTTTACATATGCCTGTGAGATGCTGCATTTGATTGAGCTATGATTGTTGCACATGCTTGTACATCATGATACATGTCATCTGCATTTTTATTTACTGCTATGTGTTGAGCATGATACATACGTTGATTCAGACTGTTATATGCATTTGATTAGCATCATGTCATTGTGTGGTACGGACCGGGTTGTTATTACAGGTGATCATATACTGTTCATATGTTGGAGTATTGGTCAGGTATGAGATTGACCTAGTACATTATAGGGGTTATGTTATTGTATATCCGCTGTGATGATATAGCTTATGGTGTTGCGCATCGTCGGTACATTGGTACATTACTCGCTCATTGATCAGTTTAGTATATACATTGAGTATGACTTTACTATAGTTACTTGTTATTAGATTTGGATATGACTGTATGTCTATTGGACTCATGCTATATACCTGTAGATCTTCACATGTATACTTGTAGATCTATCCTTATATGTTGTTCATGCACTTTCTATATATTACCCCTGAGTTTATACTCACCACCTCGACTCGGGCTTCGTCGCCTGTATAATGTAGAAGATTCCTTGACGCTGAGTCCGCCACCGATCCCATCTCACACCGGACGAATGGATATGTTTTCCGTGTTGTTGTATCCTTACGGATTGTTGGTTTGGGTTTTTTCCTGTATTATTTCCGTATTTGTGATATACGGACATATTGTATGTATTTGGTCTTTGATTCGATTTCTGTTATGATTCTTGTCGTGTCAAGTCACTCCGGAGTGCACAGTTGGTCTTTGTATCTTGTTGATCTATTTGAATTGTTTCCGCTGTGTTTAGTATGTTTGATATGTTGATATCTGTGTATATCATATTGTTGTTGTGGGCCTACGGGCCTTGTATTAACCCGATATGTTGCCACGTACAGGGGAGATGTCATCCGTTTGCTTTTCGGCACGGCATACTCCCGGGGTGTGACACCTACACTCAAAACACATAATATTATTTTTATTTTGAATTACGGTGTTCGAGTTAACTAGGGTGGTTGTGGTGGTCAGAGTCGATTCTTGAGCTTGCTCTTCCTCTCTACCGGATGTAGATGGTTCTTCTTATTGCTCTGGTATTGAGGATGCCCTAATCTCCTCCCCCTCAAACCTAGAGGTGGAGGTCTCCTCTTCTTCCACCGATTCGGAGGTTGATTCCCTATCAACTTCCGAATCCTCAAGCTCTTTGGATGACGATGTACTTGCTTCCTTTTTAGCTTGAGAGGGTGAGCACTCTTCTTCTTCTTCTTCTTCTTGAATTGAGTGAAGCTCTTCATGGAATTTTGCCAATTTTTCCCATAGCTCCTTGGCGTCTAGATATTCACCTAGCCTAGACAAAACATCATTAGGTATCAAATCTTCTAAAAGTTTTGTTACCTTGGCTTCGGTCTTGAATTTTAGCCTTTGCTCTTGGGTCCATTTCTTTAACTTGAGAACTTCTCCTTTCTTATGCCTAGGAGGCTCAAAGCCTTCTACGAGGATGAACCAATCCTCTATGTCCATCATCAAGAATGTTTCCATTCTTGCTCTCCACGCCGGAAAATCTTCTCGGTCGTATGGCGGTGGAGCGTTGATATCCCATCCAAGCTTGTCTTGGAATTCCATCTTCCCTCTAGCTTCTTTAGCTCTCGACGGTTAGTCCGTAGAAGAGCCTCGGGCTCTGATACCAATTGTAAGTGATTTGAGGCCGCTAGAGGGGGGGTGAATAGCGTCGTGCACGTTCTATGATGGAATTCGTTGCGTTTGTCTCTACAATTTTGTTAGTGCAGCGGAAATAGAAATAATACAATAACGAAATAAAATAAACACAACTCACAACATGAGATATAACGTGGTTCGGAATCGAATGGTTTCTACTCCACGGATCGAGCTCTAAAGAGCTCTAGTGATGCACACGCACTCACTAATCACAAATAACTCCTTCTCGACACAAGTCGGAGGTGGAGAAACCTCGTACAAGGATTACACTAAGTAATACAAAAGATACAAGCTAATACAAGTAAGAAATACAATGCAAGTAAAGAAAAACACTTTACAAGAGCACTTTGGTTGCTTGATCTTTGGTTGCCTTGGACTAGCCTTGAAGGACTGGAAGAGCACCAACTATTCCCCTTCAAATTGCCCAAGAAAACGCTTTCTTGAAACCCTCCACGAACAGCTGCTTTTAAATCGAGATCGTGCTAGATTACGATCACGATCGCCATAAGTCACTCCGATCGATGCCATCGTTGTCGTGAGACAACGGTCGATCCACGCCGAAAAACTCCAACGGATCTCTGGCATCGACTCAAAATGGCGCCGATCGCGGCACCTATAGCCGACGCCTACCGGCCATGGAGCATTCTCGTGCTCAAAACTTAATCGCAATGATCATTATCCCTTGGTAGTCGATCGCTGTCATCACCGATCGCTTCCAATGAGCAATGATCGCAAAGCAATTCCAACTCTAAACCGGCAGTCGAACTCTAGTCGACTCACGGAAATCGAACCGGCCATAATGTCAATCGACTGCCAACCTCAAACATGAGGTTTTAACCCAAGTATGGTGCCCCCATACTTGCTAGACCACCCTTAGCCTAGACATAAGCCTTCTAGCCACCTACATCAGTCTCACGCCACGCCTCTTGGATCCCTCCATGTCATCCATGACTTTTTCATCCATCGTGCTAGCATCCAGGTGCTTCCCTCGGTTATGTCATGCTAACAGTGTCTACACCGCCAAGGCACATTGGACTTACGCCGCCAAGACTCTGCTTGGACTTTACGCCGCCAACCATTGGACTTATGCTGCCAAAACTTCACCCTTGGACTTTATGCCGCCAATATCAATCCCCTTGGACTTCTCAAATGCCAATACTCATGCTTGGACTTTTCCTTGCCAACCCATGTTGGACTTTCCATTTGCCAAGACCCATGCTTGGACTTTCCATTTGCCAAGACTCATGCTTAGACTTCCCATGCCAAGTACTCAAGACTTGGACTTTCCTTGCCAAGACCCATGCTTGGACTTTCCCATAATCACATGGTCAACCCTAGTCAACCATTAAAGTCTCCCTCGAGTCAAACTCGAGTCCGGTCAATCATGACCCGGGTCGATTGCTCCAACAATCTCCCCAACATATTAACCGACATCAATGTCAAACATACTATGTCAAACCACTTTGTCAAACATCAAAACATCACTCAAGTCAAACTCGAGTCTGGTCAATCGTGACCTGGGCCGATTTCACCAACAAGTCCAATGTGCCTTGGCAGTATAGACCGACTTAGCATGACAATAGCCGACGGAAGCACCTGAAGGCTAGCGTATGGATGAACAAGTCATGGATGACTTGGAGGGATCTGATAGGCGCGAGGCTGACGGAGGTGGCTAGAAGGCTTAGGTCTAGGCTAAGGGTGGTCTAGAAAGTATGGGGACACAATACTTGGGTTAAAACCTCATGGTTGAGGTTGGCAGTCGACTGGCATTATGGCCGATTCGACTGTCGTGAGTCGACTAGAGCTCGACTGCCGATTAAGGGATGAAAATGCTCGCGATCAATCGAGCAGCGATCGATCATGTATGTTAGTCGATCACGTTTAGTCACGAGCAGATACTCCGTGAGCCGATCGGGCCGGCTAGCAAGTAAATGACTACCAATGTTGGCAGTCGACTGGTGAGAGTCTCGTTGGAACTTTTCCAGCGTGAATTAAGTCGTTGTCTCACAGCTACAGTGTTGGCAGTCGACTGGAGCCTTATGGCAGTCGACTGCCAGGCGGAAACCTAGCCCGACACAGAATATAAAGGCAGCTCAGATGGAGGGTTTTTGTAGTGATTTTTCTTGGGCGAATTGAAGGGGATAGTTGGTGCTTTCCAGTCCTTCAAGGCTAGTCCAAGGCAATCAAAGTGCTCTTGTAAAGTGAATTTTCTTTACTTGCATCATATTTCATACTTGTATTAGCTTGTATCTTTTGTATTACTTAGTGTAATCATTGTACAAGGTTTCTCCACCTCCGGATTGTTCCGAGAAGGAGTTATTTGTGATTAGTGGTCGCGTGTGCATCACTAGAGCTTTTTAGAGCTCAATCCGTGGAGTATGAACTGTTCGGTTCCGAACCACATTATATGCTTGTGTTCGTGTTTGTCTTGTTTCTTGTTATTGCTATTATCTATATTCCGTTGTGCATAACGAGTTATGTAGAGACGAACGCGAACGAATTTTATCAACATACGAGCACGACGCTATTCACCCCCCCCCCCCTCTAGCATTCCAAGGATCCCCAACACAGGTATATATGGATGATATGATTTATGGGCCAACAAATAAGGATTGCTTAATTTAGAATGGATGACGCGAAAGATATAACAACACCCATGACACCTAATACTAAGTTAGATAATGATCTTGAGGGTAAGGAGGTTGATCCAAAGTTATATCGTGGCACTATTGGTAGTCTCTTATATCTCACAGCTAGTAGACCCAATCTTTTGTTCGTTGGGAATGTGTGTAAGAGATCAATCTTGTGCCAAAGAGTCACACTTTAGTGCAGTAAAATGAATACTATGATACTTAAAGGGAACCCACAAAATAGGATTATGATATCCTAGGACTGAAACATTTGATCTCGTGGGATACTTCGACTCCAATTATGTTGGATGCAAATTGGATCAAAAAAGAATTAGTGGAGGGTGTCAATTTCTCGGTTCATCCTTAGTTGGTCAAGTCGTAAACAACATAGTTGGACACTCTCAACAACCGAAGCTGAGTATATTGTTATGGGAGAATGTGTATCATAATAGTTATAGATGACTCACACCTTAGAGGACTATGGTCTCATTTACAAAAATACACAAGTCCTATGTGATAATGTGAGCACAATAAACTTGACAAAGAATCCAATTCATCATTCTCAAATAAAATACATAGAAGTAAACATAATTTCATTAGAGATTATGTAGCTAGAGGAGACATTGTACTCAATTATGTTGAGTTGAAAGCTAATCTAGCTGATATTTTCACAAAACCACTCTCAGAATTAGAATTTAGTTACTTATGAAGGGAGTTGGGAATGTGTACAGTAGGGTAAGCTTGCTTCTTTGATCACTTCAAAGACTAAAACCCTATTAAAATTAATTTTACCTTGTTGTTGCATCTCACATGAATTTAAGGATTACCTTGATTGTGTGTTGACATACTTAGATGGAAGTGAGATATTAGGGACAATTCTTTTGCTCAAAATGCTTGTTATGATGTATTACTTTTAGCAAGAAAATTGAAATCATTTATAAATCATTAATTTGACCAATCATGGGGAAGATCTGTACATAATTCATATGCTTTTGGTTCGTTGATCATGATTGGACATTTTCGCAAACAAAATACTACAAAAATCATTTAAACATGTTAATGATTATATATTGCCTCAAGTAAAAAAATTATATGTATATCTTCCCTTACATATGAGTACGATAATCATGACATCAAGCTCGAATCATAGGTTATTTGAAGTTTTCAGACACATCAGTCAATTGGTGTCAATTCTAATCGACTAATGAGTTGAGAAATCATTACAGAATGGGCCCACCTTGATCAGGCAGTCAAGTTCATGTCTACCAGTCGACTGTCGCCTATATCAATTGACTGCTATCTTTGTCGACAAACACAGTGTGCCTAGTAATCGATTGTGCAGTTGAGTTGCTTCAAAATTTTAGTGTGTCAGTCGATTGATATGAGCTATCAGTTAACTAGAGATGTCGACAACATGATTAAAATATCCCATAATTGATTGAGAAGTTTGACTAAACTACATTAGTCAACTAAGGATTTTGTCAATTGACTGTCATACACATTTTCATAAAACTAAACCCAAAACCCGAACCTACCCCCTATCTTTTCTCAATCGATTCCTGATCCCTAACATCTCCATTGTCGCCCACGCTGCCCCTCTTCTCTATCTCCATCATTTCTGTCACCCATCGACATAACAAGTCTTCTCTGGAAACCCCTTTAGTTTTCCTCATTTCTTATAGCTCCAGTAGCTCGCCTTAGGGTTTGAAGTTATGGTTATGGTGTGAAGGGTCTTCTCCGATGACTTTTTGTTGCTTCTATCTTCTCTAGTGTGAAGGTCAATGGAACCAAAGTAAACCCTAACATTAATCTTGTTATTTCTTCTATTTCTTTTTTATTTTTTTGGTCGCTAATCATGTGATACTCATTTTGCATCCATGCATTCTCCCTCATTTTTCATAGTGCACATTCATTTCTTATACAAAAGGTTAAGCACGTTGCATCCAAACATAGGCAAGCTACATCTGGTAAGAGTTCATCTGGCTCTCAACCATCCACAGATCTTCATTTTCCTACTACATCTCATCGGAAGAATTTCAATACCTATAAATTCCAACTCATTCTAGCTTGGTCGCTGGATTCAAAGTTTTTTCATGATTACTGCTTCAATGTCATCCAAATCATTAAGCACTATAAGTTAGAGTCTTTGGTATATTGTGAGCATGACATAAATACCACTCTCCTCTCTGAATTCTTTAACAACTTAAGATTAGCTAAAGATGGTATGAGGTATAAAGCTTGGGTCACTCAATGAAATTTAGATTTTACTCCAGAAATTTGGTAGGAATTTTAGGATGTCTCCCCTCCACAAGTGACTTTGTCTTCTATCCTACTTTGATTAAGCCTCTATCATCACCATTTGAGACCATGACCCTCAATTCTATGCATGATAAATTTTTTTGAAAACCTCATCCAATTAGTGTAAATATCTTTCAGGTCAATGAGTTATCCACCAGCGACAATGTCCTTTATAAGATCATTGTAAATTGTATTCTACCTATTGTCACTCGTGGTTTGGTCATGGCTCTATTGGGATATATACTGAAAGTCTAGCCTTTGTATGAACATCTTCTTTTTGAAATAAGAATCACATGATTATTATTTGCATTTTATATTTATGCATATTGTCTGATACTTTACATTGTAGATAACATAGTGTGTGGTGTCGCACAGAAGATTATGTTATCAGTTCCTTATAGAATATAAGTAGAGGCTCACAACCAAGATGGTTTTGTACAACCCATTGGCATGGTTGTAGTGTGATTTGGTATTGATTTATCTTGACCATAGAATTATACTATTACACTTTGTGTGTATTGAGCATGACCAATTCAGAGTTGATTCAATTTATACTAACTATATAATTGAATCAAACATCAGATATTATGGTATACATGCTCTTAATCCCGATATAATAATGGGCACATGAACTTAGTATTTATTTCTTTGATTTACCAATGGGCGAGATTTATCTATTAAATCGATAGACCTGGTAAGTTGGGAAATAATACTATTTACATGGTGTGTCGTTGATTATAGGAGGAAACCGTGTCCGATATACTAAGATGATGATGTCCCCTTGAGGAGCACATAAAGTTCATCATGTAAATCCTGCAGGTGGACTTGGTCCAACATGATGATAAGGATGAGTGATACTACTCATGGAGTTAGATATTAATTAATTAAATTTTTAGTAATTTAATTAATTAATTGACATTTGATATCTTAAACACGGGGAGATATTTTGTACAAATAATATGTGGAGCTCATATTTATTTATGGCAGTTGGTGAGATAGATCAATGATGATCCTCTAGTAGAAGGGATCATCATTAATGGATCGGGTTTTATATGCATGGTTCGGATCCATTGGGTGGCCAAGATCCAACTCCTCCTCATGGTCTCTATTGTAGCCTATTATAAATAACTCATGAAGCCTAGATCTATAAAAAGGGGGTGGAGAGGCTTGGGTGGCAAGGTTAGATGCTAGGGTTTGCTTCCTTAGGGTCGGCGGCAAGAGTTAGGGTTTGGCTTCTTCTCTTGAAGTTTTGGTCGGCGCCTCCTCATCTTTCCTTAAGGCCGGCACTTCTCAACCTTCTCCGTCTCCTAGGGCCGGCGGCAACAAGACTCCCTTCCTCTCCTAGGATTGGTGGACACCAACTCTTGGAGTTGTGGTGGTCGACACAAGCAAGGAGAAGAGGGTGCTTGGTGGTCGGCGCAAGTAAGGAGAAGAAGGGAGAGTTTTCTTCCCTCGTTCGAAGCGAGCAAGAAAGGGAAGATATGTGGTCTAGGAGGTTCGATTCTTGGAAGATCGTCACCCAGACGACGTCCAAGAAGAGGATAGAAATACAATAAAAGATCAAGAGGTAAAACAAGAGGTATAATCTTGTTTAATATTGATTCTAGTTCTTTTGTATTTGGATGTGGTTAGTTGACATGGACCCCGATGATAAGCACAAAAACCGGCGATCCATACATCATCTATTCCGCGGCTAATCGAGGAAAAGAGTCTGGTTGCTTGAACAACAAGTTTGTTCAAGCGACCACTCAAATCGAGAAGCACGATGATGAATCGGTTGTTGGGGTAATCCATCTCCGTCTAGATTAGTTTTAGTTGATAAAATTTTAATCTGGAGACGTGGGGTAGGATCGCCATGCACAAGCGACCAAAGCGGAAAACACATCATTTTCCCTTCAAGTGGTATCAGAGCCACGATTTCCGGTTTTGTGTGTTTGGATTCGGTTACTTTCATGCATTTATCATATATTGTATATGTTGGATAATAGTAGGATGTGCGTAGGCTAACTTTTTGTTTGCAGGCATAAGATCCAACTATTATGGCTATGTGGATGTATGTGATTGTATGTGTGTGATTGTAACTAATTATTTGAATCCTCGGGGCTGATGAGGCTAATTAGTATTTAATTTTTGTAATTAAATACGGCACTGTTTAGCTGCTCATTTTAATTTACTATTCGATCTAGATATGTTGTACACTCCTTCGTGGAGTATAGGATCAATGGATGTAAATTAAAATAGTTTGTCTCGGCCCGGATCCTTTTGTGGCTTGCGCATGGTAAAGGGAGGAGTGGATGAGGTGGCGACACGACGGGAAGCATATTGGAAAACAAAAACCATAATAGTTGGAAAGTTTTTTTCATGTTTATTGCTTATTGTTTGATATGCATGTTGTGTGAAAATTCCTCAATTTTAAATTACTAAGTGGGAGAGGGATATTTTTTTAATTCCTACGACCTCCATTACAATTTGACATGTGATGCGAACAAACTTGCGTGTTGGCTCTGAGTGCCTTCCTTCTTATCGAATGAGTTTGTTTTGCAGATCACTAGGTCAAATATGGTTATAAAAAATTATTTAGGAGTGTGTGTACTTTCCCATCGGAAGGCACATAATCCGAGGTAATTGCCTTAGTATTGGGTAATGGTAAACACTTAGATGCAAATAAAAGTATCCTCCCTATCGGAGTCACTGCTTTTATTTGTAGGGTCGAAGAGGAATCAACTATTAATTTTATTTGTCAAAAAGTAAATTTGACAGGATAATAAAATTAATGGGTAAAACCTCCTCTTACAAATGTAGAATTCGTATATGTCCACACTATCGTGGCATACGATATTCTCGGTGGTTTGAGATGTTGGTTGATTTTAAAATTTTATTGTTTAAGGAATCAATAAATTTTGAAATCTAATGTTTTGATCACTGTGATTCATAGGTTTTTTCAAATTGGCTTTCAACTCACTTGCTGTGATTCTAAAAGAAAACAAACTTACTGGACCTAACTATGTTGATTGAAAACAGAATCTGGATATTGTCTTGACTGCTGAGGAGTACAAATATGTACTCTTCGAAGAGTGTCCTCCTAAGCCTACAGATGATTCTAGTGAAAAGGAGAAAGAGAGTTATAAGAAGTGGATAAAGGCTGATGAGATGGCACGGTGTTACATTTTGGCTTATATGTCAAATATATTGTAACATCAGCATTAGGCCATGACTACTGTCTATGACATGATGCTCAATCTCAAGGAACTTTTTGGACACCAGAATCGGGCTGCTAGGCAGGAAGCTATGATGAATTTGATGATGACCACCATGATTTAGGGAACACCCGTGAGGGATCATGTTCTCAAGATGATGGCTCATTTGAATGAGCTGGAAGTCCTTGGAGCAGAGATCGATGGGGAAACCCAGGTCGATATTATTCTCCAATCTCTACCTAGAAGTTTTGAGCAGTTCTGCCTAAACTACAACATTAATAAGAGATTGTATTCGTTGGTGGAGCTTCTAACAGAACTTCAGGCAGCAGAGGAGCTTTTTTGTCAGAGTGCTCAGGCTATGGTTGCTCAGAAGGTTTCTACTTCTAAGTCGAAAGGCAAGAAGAAGAAGAAACAAGGTGTAGCAAAGATGGCGGCAGGATCTTAGGCAGGAGTGAAGAAGCCGAAAGGCAAGTGCTTCACTTGCAAGAAGACTGAACATTGGAAGGCGGACTGTCCCAACCGCAAATAGAACAAAGGTATATCTTTTAATTTAGTCATTGAAACATGTTTAGCAGTGTTATCTACTGGTACCTGGTGTGTAGATATGGGAGCCACTGATCATGTCTGCAATTCTTTGCAAGGGTTCCAAGAAACCAGACAACTAGCTGAGGAAGAGATTACCATCTACATGGGCAATTTTACGAAGGTGGTGGCTATTGCAGTGGGAGATGTTTATTTATCTTTTGATAGGAATAAAACTTTGGTTATGAGAAATTGCCTTTATGTACCTACATTTAGAAAGAATTTGATTTTAGTTTCTAAATTATTTTTGGATGGGTATTCTATTTCTTTTAATGACAGAGTTGTTATAAAAAGGAATAGGGAGATTATCTGTTCTGGTGCGTTGGTAGGAAATTTATACACTCTTGAACCAAAAGCTCCCACGATGCAAATAGAAATAAATAACTCATCTTCTAAATCTAATAAGAGAAAAGAACCTTTGAAAATGAACTAAACATATCTTTGGCATCTAAGGTTAGGTCATATTAACCTGAGTAGAATTCAAAGGTTGATAGCTGATGGACCTTTGGGTTGATTGGTGGTGGAAGATTTCCCAACCTGCGAATCTTGCTTGGAAGGTAAAATGACCAAGAGGCCTTTTAAGGCCAAGGGGTATAGAGCCAAAGATGTGTTGAAATTGGTTCATTCTAATTTGTGTGGTCCTATGTCTATCCAAGCTAGAAGTGGTTTTGAATATTTCGTCTCTTTTTATAGACGATTATTCAAGATATGGATGCATTTACTTGATGCGCCACAAGTCTGAATGCTTTGACAGGTTCAAAGAATTCAAGGCTGATGTGGAGAAACGTCAACATAAAAGTATCAAGACACTACGATTTGATCGTGGTGGTGAGTACCTCTTGGGAGAGTTTAGGAGTTACTTATCAGAGGTTGGAATTCAATCCCAACTGTCTACACCTGATACACCCCAACAGAATGGTGTGGCGGAGCGAAGGAATAGGACTCTTATGGAGATGGTTAGATCGATGATGAGTTATTTTGAGTTACCAGATTCGTTCTGGGGATATGCTCTGGAAACGATAGTGTATATTCTAAACTTGGTATCATCTAAATTAGTATCTTCTACTCCCGCAGAATTGTAGACTGGACGAAAGCCTAGTCTGAGATATATTCGGATTTGGGATAGTCCAGCACATGTGCCGAAGGGAGATGCTGGTAAGTTGGAACCTCGTACAGAAATGCGCCTGTTCGTATGTCACGCCCCGAGGTAGACTCTGTCCGGCCAACGGACGGCACCCCCTTATGACAATTCCAATACGGTACAAAGTCGCAGCCAGTATAACACATATCGAAAATGTATAACAACACAGCAAAACGTATAACATCAATAGCGGAAGCCAAACATAATGGAAATACAACTCAACAACATCGGTACATCGGTATATCCGTCCATACCAAAAACAGAATCTCATATCGACTATCACAAGAGCAAAATACATCACGATCTCCAATAGCAATAAAAGTCCATATGTAGATACATGAGATGGGAAACAAAACCCTCGGAAAAACAGCGAGATGGGATCGGGTGGCAATGCTCCAAGTCTCTGCCAAAGTCTTCTATCTACTACTGGCGACGAAAACCGAGGTCCAGGTGGTGAGTATAAAACCTGTGGGTAATATATAGAAGTGCATGAACAACATACAGGTAAGAGATCTACAAGTATACATGTGAAGATCTACAGTATGCAAAGATGAGTCCAATGTACATACAAGATTAAGCATAGTAATCAAGAATCACATATATGTCATACTCATAGCATAAAACGGATCGACTTACATAAAGTAATGTACATACTGACGGTCATTCCTCCATATGATCTATAACATCCCGAGCAGTATATCATGACATAATCCAAATAGTACACACTCATGCTCAACACATGCACAACGGTATATAAAATATGCAAAGGCATGTAGCATGATGTACAATCATATGCGAATCAAATGCAAGATGTCACTGCATATGTAAAACATATATCAAATACATGCATACATATATATCAAGAATGCATATGCATGGTCATCGTCATGACCCGTCCAACCACGACCCAGAGTGGCTGTGGTGGCACGACAAATGACAACTAGCCCGACTCTAGCTACCACTACTCTCGAGTGGCGAGTTGGGTAGTATGAATGAGTAGTATATAAGCGTAAAAGCTAACTACTCCTAGGGGTCCTCACGCAAGCCACGCCTGTCCCTACCATGAGTAGACAAGCGCCGCACACAGACAATCGCACGCTATAACAACCACCATCTATAGTGGCGAGTGCTAACACCACTGCACAGCAGCCAAAGCATCTCCGCTACTACCATATATAGTGGTCGAGCGCGGCACATCTAATGCTCCGCCTCAACCTCAAGCTGCACTACCCCGAGTGGTCGGGGAGGCAGATGACCGATGACCCGCCTCTTCCACAAGGAAGACTCCTGCCAAAGATGCATGCAAATGTAATGATGCATAGCTCACACATACATCCCCACAACACTCCCTAATCCACAAGGAGATCTAGTCAACTAAAGTCAACCATGCAAGGACGATTGATCCGTAACCCCAACTTACTTACCTATGTACAGATAAATAGGTTCATCAAGTTGACTCACTAATATATGTACGGTACAACGACCGAGGACTCATCACCTAACCTAGTGATGGAACCCGGTAACCCCATCTAAGTCCACACTAGTGACTACATGCATTTAACTGAATACCTATCAGCTAATAAACAAACAGGGTTATAATTTCTATCCGAGATAAAGGTATGATAGATTAACAGCAATATCTCAAAGATCGCAGGTTAAGTACAAGCACAAGATACAATATGAGTGGATCTAAGGTAAACAAGAATAACCATATGTAAACTGTCATGCACTAGAATTGATCAAACTACCACTGTAGATATTACCCACCGATACGAAGCTCAGATAATCCTCACTACGTGGGCCCGCCGATCCCAAACCTGCACATAATAACAAATTAGGATTTAGCATAACACTCCAATAATAATACAAATAAATACTATTTTATATTCGTATTATTTTCCCGTCTACGAATAAGAACCATACTTATCCCAACTTCGTTACACTACCTAGGCCAACTACATAGATCTCTAAGTCTAAACAGGTCAAAGATCCATTAATATTACTCGAGCACCAATACCCGAAACAACAAGCCTAACCACTCATTGGCAATTCAAATTCACTATACTACCCAAATCCACAATCACAATATCAACTCTATCATCACAACTCTCCTTTCTACGAACACCCATAGCCGGCACAATCCTTGGTTAGGAACAATCCATCCTTACCTCAAATAGATTACAACCCAATCAAACCATCCACAGAACCTACATTTAATCACTCGATCTCCTACACAATTAACACCACGGAAAGCCTAATTAACCACTTTCCCCATCTTGATTTTCTCCCGACAGCAGCTCCTCACCCTTGACACCAAACGGAGCATCTCCGGCAACACCTCTGTTCAATCTCTGCTCACCGGAAACAATCCAGATTAAGCACATCGACAACCATAACTACACAGAGTTTTCCACAGCCGATCATATATAAAAGAAATCCCTAACAATCCTGACAAACCAAACATCAACAAGAATTCCCAAGCAACAATACTCGAATCAACAATCTCAATTACTAATCGGCAACTAACTTTTTCCCGAATAAACCAAATCCCACAATCACGCTTTAACAGAACACAAATCAATTTATACCACAGCTTATAGTATTCGGTTAGATCCAACTTACCGCGATCCCAACTCTACCGGTGGCGAAATTCCCAAATCTTGTCTGCTCGCCGAATCAAATCAAGCTCTCGATCACTGCCAAACATAGATCTAAGCTAAAATCATGCCAACCACAGCTAACAGCAAAACCTAATCTCGGAAGGGAAGACGACTCTCGAGCCTTACCTCTGATGGCAGCTTGCTGCCGCGCCAACGACGCCGCTGTCCGATGGGAGTGTCGCCGCGATTTCCATCCAGGCGAGAACCCCCCTTTGATCCCCCGGCCGGAGATCTACCAAATGGCGCCGTCAAGCTCCTTACACCGGACGCCGACGAGATCGGCGAGGAGAGCGCGCGGCGAAGATGCGTTCGGCGCGGAGAAGAACAGAATGAGGCGGAGAAGAAGAAATGGAAACCGAAATCGCGATCTGCCGAAATTGGTTCGTTCGGCAACTTATAAACGACGTTCGCCTGATCCGGTTAACCCAGCTCATGTAGGGAATTCTTTATGCCAAATGGCATATGCGCAACGGAAAAATTAGGATCCCTTCCAAGTGATCCATGCGAAAGCAAACTCGTATAAAATAAATTTCTCTAAACCAAGCCTATCTTATAGGAGAGGATTACCTTTGTTGCGTGCCCTTGTTAATCCTGCTTCTTCCTTTTGTTTGTTGGATCTTTAGCACGTTCAAGTGTCCGTGCCTCTATATGTATCCACACGAGCAAGCTCTTGTCTCACAAAAGAAAACTAGAGGAGCTCTCCTTTACTTCTTGCTAGAGAAGTCCCTAAAGGAGAGGAAGCTAGGGAAAAAGAGAAGGGAAGAAGAAGACTACTCTTCTTGCTACACTCACAAAAGCCACACAACAATAAGCTCTCAAGCTCTCTCCAAGCCTCAAGCTCCCAACAACCACACCTACAATTGCTTTGGCCGGCCACTCCATGGGGTCTTTTATAGGGTTGGAAAAACCCTTTCACCTCCACACATTCAATGCAATCCATTGCATTGGGACATTTGTTTGGCCGGCCACTTAAGGAGACAAAACCATTTTGTTTCCTTCCACCTTATCTAGCTTAGGTGGATGCTTAGGTGGCATGCTTATGTGGCATGCTTATGTGGCATTCTTATGTGGCATTCATGCATGTTGAATTAATCTTATTAATTCAATTAAGCTTATGTTATCATATTGAATTAATCTTATTAATTCAATTAAGCTTATGTTATCATATTGAATTAATCTTATTAATTCAATTAAGCTTATGTTATCATATTGAATTAATCTTATTAAATCAATGAGGTAACATATTGAATTAATCTCATTAAATCAATTAGCTAAATTTCTCATTAAGCTTAAAGTCCAAAAACCATTTTGTACTTAACTTATTCCCAAATTATTCTAGTCAAACTAGAATACTCTAATTCCTCTAATCATCATGCTCTTTGTGTGTGACCCTATAGGCTCTCATAACGTTGGCAGTGGACCTAAACTCTTTTAGATACACAAGCAATGAGCGGCATCTAGCAATACATCATTGCTACCCAAGTTATGAGATAAGTCAAGATCCACTAACCTTTCGTGACTACTATAATATATGACCGTGTCCTTCTATCCTTGATATCGATTGATCAATGAGGCATAGACCGTGTCATCCTCGATCAATCTATGTGTTTCTTGATCCCTGAGTAAACTAACTCAAACAAATGAGCTCAATATCTCATATTGACTCATTCGAGCATGGCCATGCGCTTTAGTAGTTCTACTCAATCAAGGGGCCCACCGATATCACTCTCGTCATATGAGAGGGATAGATCCCATCTACATCACTCACATCCCTCTGCATAATTTGTTATATACCCGATGTCGCCTTTATGGTCCACCTATTACGGGTGGCGTTTGGCGATACCAAAGTACATAACTCCTTATGTGAGGCAGTAGTGACTTGGTCGAGGACTATTCATACCAATAGTCACATGAGAAAGTTTATGACACTCATATAGCGATCCATGAAACTTTCTCATGGCGAATTGAGTTCGGTATATATTCTCTAATATATACCCATGTGTCAACTTGATATCATATATCCATGACTTGTGAGATCAAGTCATCAATTGACCTACATGCTAGTCTTTATGTATTAATATTGCCCTTGCATATTAATACTTGACTAGGAACATTTAGAAAGTGTTCTCTACAGCCTCTCATAATCAATTCTGCCAATTGATGTGCTGTAGACAAGAACCTACTTTTCTAGGGCATTACTATATTTAATTTAGCTGGCACAAGCAAGACTTAAATATAATAACCAATCCTTTGCCTTTATAGAATATGATACAAAATGTTCCCTATTCAACCATCACATGATTGGTTCTTAGGGCTATAACTAACAGCTCAACCCTAACCCAATCCGATTGGGTTCAGCCCAATTTCATTGATCCATTCTGACCCATTTCCCATTATTGGCCCGATCCATTCTGACCCATTTGATCCATTCTATTCCACTATTTAAGCCTAATTAATCCCCTAATTAATCCTAATTAATTAATGAGTTAATTAATTTTTTTTTCCGTATTCTACATTCTCCCCCACTTAATAAAATTTGGTCCCCAAATTTCCGTACTTATATGCAGTAATCAACATAAGAAATTTCTTGAATTACTACATACCTCACGTGAACAGGTGAGGGTATCGAGCTTGGATGATATCCTCCAGCTCCCATGTCGCCTCCTCATCAGTGTGATGCTGCCATCCAACCTTTACCGGCGGATGGTTTTGTTTTAGAATCGGCTCTTTGCGATCAAGAATCCACAGAACCTCCTCATATATCGCATTAGTGGAGTGGGAACGGCATACCTGGAACATGATCTGGATGCGATGCGTATTTCCTCAAAGATAGAAACATGGAATACGTTATGAGCGCAAGCGTCGGAGGTAGAGCCAATCGGTATGCTACACCTCAATCGCTCAATATCTCGAATGGTCCAATGTAGCGGGGTGCTAATTTTCCTTTAATTCGAATCTCTTGACTCCTTTCGTAGGCGATACACGTAGGAACACATGATCCCTATAGAAAACTCCAAGGTCTTCGCCTCCGATCCGCGCATAACTTTTATGCATCACGAGCCTCTAACAATGGTCGTCGATGCGATACACGAACTAACTCTGCATCGTGCTGAATACTCTGAGGGCCCAATAACTGTCGCTCCCCGACATCCTCCCACAATACTGGAGATCTGCAGGGTCGACCGTACAAAGCCTCAAAGGGAGCCATCTGAATGGAAGAGTGATAGCTATTATTATATGCGAACTCCACCAAGTGAACGTGATCCTCCCAGCTGCCTCCGAAATCCATGACGCAAGATCTCAATAAGTCCTCCAGAGTCTGAATAGTACGCTCCGACTGTCCATCCGTCTGCGGGTGAAATGCAGTACTGAGACGAAGCTCGGTGCCCATAGCATGCTGAAGACTCTGCCAGAATCGTGAAGTAAAACGCGGATCTCTGTCAGATATGATACTCAAGGGTACTCCGTGCAGTCTGACAATCTCTCTACAGTATAGCTCAGCTAGTCGATCCAATGGATGTGTCTCACGAATCGGAAGGAAATGAGCGGATTTGGTTAATCTATCCACAATCACCCAAATCGCATCATGTCCTTTACGGGTTCTGGGCAACCCCGTAACAAAATCCATCGTAATATGTTCCCACTTCCATTCTGGAATTGGGATTCTCTCAGAATCCGTGGGTTTCGATGTTCACCTTTACTGTGCGGACCAAACATCGGCGGCAAAATCACAATATCTCTCTTCATACCGTCCCACGGTATGAGACTCAAATCTGATACATCCGGTACACGCCAGATGTATAGCAAATCTCGAGTGATGTGCCTCTCGTAATAACTCCTCTTTAATCGGATGTGTGTCCGGAACACATAGTCTCCCTCGGAATCGGAGGACTCGGTCATCGTCACAGAAATGCATGCGTAAATCACGAATCACAATCTTTGCATAAAAGCTGCGAGATCTTGATCACTAGCTTGTGCCTCCTTGATCCTCTCAATAATAGCAGACTGGGCAACCATAGATACCAATATCCCCCGGGATGTTTGACCCTGTTCAGACAACCCCAACTCTGAGAACTGTCGAACAAGATCGATCCATCATGCGGTCAAATGATTAGCCGAGAATCCACGGGACTTCTGCTCGTGCATCTGCTACAACGTTAGCTTTACGGATGATCTTGAATGGTGCAATCATAATCCTTTAGGTACTCCATCCATCGTCTCTGTCTAAGATTCAATTCTTTCTGAGTGAAAAGGTATTTCAAACTCTTATGGTCCGTATAGATCTCAAAAAGTAATTCCATATAGATAATGTCTCCATATCTTTAGTGCAAAAATAATGGCCGCTAACTCCAGATCGTGTACCGGATAATTCCTCTCATGATCCTTAAGCTGACGGGAGGCATAAGATACTACAGTCAGCGCATCAAAGCTGCTCCTAAGCCTTGAAAGAAGCATCGATTATATAGGACCATCCCATCGCAAGAAGAAGGAATCACCAATATCGGTCACGAGAAACTAGACTTTAAGCTCTGACGGACTCACACGCCTCGACCAAGCAAACTTGACCCCTTTAAGATTGGCGAGTAAGTGGTGTGGCTATACGGGAAAATCCCTCCACAAATCTACGGTAATACCCGGCCAATCCAAGAAAACTACGGACTTCCTGAACTGACTTTGGCTGCTCCCAACTGGTAATCGCTTCGATTTTCTGGGGATCAACTGAAATACCCCTGCTAGATACCACATGTCCAAGAAATCCTACAGAAGATAACCAGAAAGCGCACTTACTAAATTTGGCATATAAATGCTCTCGTCGTAATGTCTCCAATACAATCCGAAGATGGTGCTCATGCTCCTCCTCAGAACGAGAATATATCAAGATATCATCTATGAATACGATGACAAACTGATCTAAGTACCTCAAGAATACCCTGTTCATCAAATCCATAAATGCAGCTGGAGCATTAGTAAGACCAAATGGCATCACTAGAAACTCGTAATGTTCATAACGTGCGAGAACATCCCTTACGAACATCCTCGTCTCTTACCCTCAGCTGATGATAACCTGATCGCAGATCAATCTTGGAATACACGCAAGTATCCTTGAGCTGATCAAACAAATCCTCTATCCTCGGCAGTGGATATTTGTTCTTAACGGTCACTGCATTAAGTTGTCGGTAATCAATACATAACCGCAGAGATCCATCCTTCTTTTTAACGAACAGCACCGGAGCTCCCCACGGTGAAACACTAGGACGCACAAAACCCCTATCCAATAACTCTTGCAGCTGTATCTTTAGCTCACTTAACTCTTTCGGTGCCATCCGGTATGGAGCTTTTGACACCGGTGCGGTTTCTGGAATCACCTCTATCGCGAATTCCACTTGCCTCGGAGGTGGCAAGCCCGGAAGTTCATCTGGAAATATATCCGGATACTCACGAACTACCCGTACGCTGGAAAGAGGTGGTATCTCCTCACTCTCCACTTTGACCAATGAGAATAAGTAACCCAGACACCCATGCGACAACAATCTCCGAGCCTAAAGTGCAGATATAACAGACACTCCATCATCACGGGTACCCACGAATTCCCAAGCAGGCTGATCGGGTGGTCGGAAGGTCACTACTCTCGCTCTACAATCCACTGTAGCATAATATGTAGCCAACCAATCCATTCCGAGTATAATGTCGAATTCCACCATCTCTAGCACCTGAAGGTCCACCGTAAGTATATGTCCCTCAAAATCCAATGGACAACCCTCGATTACTTGATGACTGGTCAAAACCTCGCCCAATGGTAATGATACCGCTAATCCACAAGAACGAATCATAGGGATTCTCCCAATTTTTCTCAGAAATATACTAGAAATAAAGGAATGCGAGCTACCAGTATCAATCAATGTATCAGCAGGTATAGAATAAACCAAAATCATACCCCGAATGACCGATCCTCTACTACCGAGGCCCTTCTCGTAATGGCATAAACTCGCCCAGCTCCACACGCGACGGCCAAGGCGCTTCAGATATAATAGTAGAATGCCTCCACTCCGATGGATCTGGTCCGAGATGATGTCGCCGAGGTCGACTCGACGCAGTATAATATATCCTCGAGAGCCACCAGATATCACGAGTAGGTGGTCCTAATAATAACTCTCGAGTCAGGGTATAATGAATCGCCGCATACCGAAGAATCACTCCCATGTATTATCCGAGTCAGAGGAGGTAGTGTCCGCTCTCGACCATGCATCTCGGCCCCAGGTGCCGACCTCCGATGATGCCGACGATCTCTTTCCCTTGCTGGAATTGCCTGAACCCTCCAGCTGTGCCTTCAGAGTACACTCTCGACTAGTATGCCCTGGATGCTTACAGTAATAACAAACATCTCGATCCAGGGACACTCGAACACTATGATTTCCTGACCCACATCTACGGCATCTAGTCATGTATCCACTCTTACGGTTCTTCCGAGAACCGCCAGATCGGGCCCGTAAGCCGGTCGCTTCTCTTCGGCCCTAGATGATCCCTCTGAAGTACCACGAGAAGCCCCACTCTGATTCTGCTTCTTCTGAGTCTCAGTGGTCGTATTCTGCTTCCGCTGCTTTCCCTGGGACATCTGCTTCTCCACCTCTTTCTCCTTTGCAATTTGTTGAGAAGTCATCTCACAGACAGGCCCTATCCGGCCTCTCAAGACGAGTTAATGGAGGATCCAGACATTCTTACTCGAATATAGGCTGCCAAACCCTGTGTGAATTGTAACATCCGGTCCTCATCCTGTGCTACCAGACGCGGACAGAATTCCGCTAATCGAGTAAACTCTGCATTGTATTCCATAACTGATCGATCCCCCTGCTTAAGGCTTAAGAACTCCTGACGGCGTCAGAGAGAACGCAGATGAAGGAAAATATCGCTTCCAAAATATATCTCGAAAACCGCCTGTGATGTTCTCGCTTCTCCCATCAAGGTATTCTTGATTTTCCACCATGTAACCGCCTGCTCCCTAAGATGATAATCTTCTAGAACCACCTTTTCCTCATCGGTGCAACTCATGAACTCAAATGTATCCTCCAAATTGTCTAACCAAGTCCGCAATCCAGTGGATCGATCGCCTCGGAATAGCGTGAATCGGTCCTTGGCTGACCGTGCTAACACCGGTATACGTGCCTTGACTCTGACCCAACTGGAATCCGTAGCCGTCTGCGTAGTCAAGGGTACATCAGGCTCTTGAGGTTTCGAACCTCTGGTAGGAGACTGTCGTGGCTCCTCCTGATCAATCCTCCTCCTAGTAGTAGGCTGTTTAGAGGGTCGACCTCTCTTACGAGTCTGAACAGGTGCCATAATATCGTCTGTTCACACCTGTTGAACGACTTCCATAAATATTTAACCAGAAAATATTAAGTGTTAAGATTTCTTACTTCGGACAACTTGGAGCTCATGCCTCACAATCCCATCTTACCAAAATCAAATCAAATCAAATCAAAACGATTTCCGAGGTCCCAAAATCCGACAAAAGCATTATTGCATGGCATCGCAACCTAGAGCTCTGATACCAATAAAATTGTCACGCCCCGAGGTAGACTCTGTCCGGCCAACGGACGGCACCCCCTTATGACAATTCCAATACGGTACAAAGTCGCAGCCAGTATAACACATATCGAAAATGTATAACAACACAAAGAAACGATAACATCAATAGCGAAGCCAAACATAATGGAAATACAACTCAACATCAGACATCGGTATATCCGTCCATACCAAAAAACAATAATCTCATATCGACTATCACAAGAGCAAAATACATCACGATCTCCAATAGCAATAAAAGTCCATATGTAGATACATGAGATGGGAAACAAAACCCGGAAAACAGAGATGGGATCGGGTGGCAATGCTCCAAGTCTCGCCAAAGTCTTCTATCTACTACTGGCGATGAAAACCTGTGGTCCAGGGTGGTGAGTATAAAACTCAGGGGTAATATATAAAAGTGCATGAACAACATACAGGGTAAGAGATCTACAAGTATACATGTGAAGATCTACAGGTATGCAGCATGAGTCCAACAGACATACAGTACTAAGCATAGTAATCAGTAATCACATATATGTCCTACTCATAGCATAAACTGAACGGATCGACTTACATAAAGTAATGTACATACCTGACGGTCTGTCCTCCATATGATCTATAACATCCTGAACAGGTATATCATGACATAATCCAAATAGTACACACTCATGCTCAACACATGCACAACGGTATATAAAATATGCAAAAGGCATGTAGCATGATGTACAATCATATGCAGCAATCAAATGCAGCATCTCACAGGCATATGTAAAACATATATCAAATACATGCATACATATATATCAGCAATGCATATGCATGGTCACTGTCTGCGGACCCGTCCAACCACGACCCCAGAGTGGCCAGGGTGGCACGACAAATGACAACTAGCCCGACTCTAGCTACCACTACTCTCGAGTGGCCGAGTTGGGTAGTATGAATGAGTAGTATATAAGCGTAAAAAGCTAACTACTCCTAGGGGTCCCTGCTGCAAGCCACGCCGTCCCTACCCATGAGTAGACAAGCGCCGCACACAGGACAACTGCACGTCATAACAACCACCATCTATAGTGGGCGAGTGCTAACACCACTCTGCACAGTGGCCAAGTGCGCATCTCCAGCTACCACCATATATAGTGGTGGTTAGCGGCACATCTAATGCTCCGCCTCAACCTCGCTACACTACCCCGAGTGGTCGGGGAGGCAGGATGACGATGACCCGCCTCTTCCACAAGGAAGACTCCACAAGATGCATGCAAATGTAATGATGCATAGCTCACACATACATCCCCACAACACTCCCTAATCCACAAGGAGATCTAGTCAACTAAAGTCAACCATGCAAGGACGATTGATCCGTAACCCCAACTTACTTACCTATGTACAGATAAATAGGTTCATCAAGTTGACTCACTAATATATGTACTGCATAACGACGAGGACTCATCACCTAACCTAGTGATGGAACCTTAACCCCATCTAAGTCCACACTAGTGACTACATGCATTTAACTGAATACCTATCAGCTAATAAACAAACAGGGTTATAATTTCTATCCGAGATAAAGGTATGATAGATTAACAGCAATATCTCAAAGATCGCAGGTTAAGTACAAGCACAAGATACAATATGAGTGGATCTAAGGTAAACAAGAATAACCATATGTAAACCCATGCACTAGAATTGATCAAACTACGGACTGTAGATATTACCCACCGACACGGCTCAGATAATCCTCACGGTCGGGCCGCCCATTATCCCAAACTCGCACATAATAACAAATTAGGATTTAGCATAACACTCCAATAATAATACGAATAAATACTATTTTATATTCAGATTATTTTCCGTCTCTGAATAAGAACCATACTTATCCCAACTTCGTTACACTACCTAGGCCAACTACATAGATCTCTAAGTCTAAACAGGTCAAAGATCCATTAATATTACTCGAGCACCAATACCCGAAACAACAAGCCTAACCACTCATTGGCAATTCAAATTCACTATACTACCCAAATCCACAATCACAATATCAACTCTATCATCACAACTCTCCTTTCTACGAACACCCATAGCCGGCACAATCCTTGGTTAGGAACAATCCATCCTTACCTCAAATAGATTACAACCCAATCAAACCATCCACAGAACCTACATTTAATCACTCGATCTCCTACACAATTAACACCACGGAAAGCCTAATTAACCACTTTCCCCATCTTGATTTTCTCCAGACTCTCACCCTTGACACCAAACGGAGCATCTCCGGCAACACCTCTGTTCAATCTCTGCTCACCGGAAACAATCCAGATTAAGCACATCGACAACCATAACTACATAGAGTTTTCCACAGCCGATCATATATAAAAGAAATCCCTAACAATCCTGACAAACCAAACATCAACAAGAATTCCCAAGCAACAATACTCGAATCAACAATCTCAATTACTAATCGGCAACTAACTTTTTCCGAATAAACCAAATCCCACAATCACGCTTTAATGTAACACAAATCAATTTATACCACGACTATAGTATTCGGTTAGATCCAACTTACCGCGATCCCAACTTTACCGGTGGCGAAATTCCCAAATCTTGTCTGCTCGCCGAATCAAATCAAGCTCTCGATCACTGCCAAACATAGATCTAAGCTAAAATCATGCCAACCACAGCTAACAGAAAAACCTAATCTCGGAAGGGAAGACGACTCTCGAGCCTTACCTCTGATGGCAGCTTGCTGCCGCGCCAACGACGCCGCTGTCCGATGGGAGTGTCGTCGCGATTTCCGTCCAAGCGAGAACCCCCCTTTGATCCCCCGGCCGGAGATCTACCAAATGGCGCGCCGAGCCAGATCGACGCCGACGAGATCGGCGAGGAGAGCGCACGGCGAAGATGCGTTCGGCGCGGAGAAGAACAGAATGAGGCGGAGAAGAAGAAATGGAAACCGAAATCGCGATCTGTCGAAATCGGTTCATTCGGCAACTTATAAACGCGATCCTGCTTAACCCCCAACCCTAACCCAATCCAATTGTTCACCAATTTCGCCCACCCATTACGCCCATTTCACCAATTTCAATTTACCCACCATTACCCATTTCAAATTCATTACAACCCAGCCCATTCCGCCCATTTATCTCATCACTATTTAAGCCTAATTAATCCCCTAATTAATCCTAATTAATTAACGAGTTAATTAATATTTTTTTTTTCGTATTCTACATCGTAGGCTATCCTAGAGGAACGAAAGGGGGTTTGTTCTATAGTCCTAGAGATCAGAGGGTGATCGTTAGCACGAATGCCTGATTTCTAGAAGAAGACTATGTGATGAACAACAAGCCCATGAGCAAGATTATTCTGGAGGAATTAAGAGGGGAAGTCACTACTTCAGTACTAACAGTACAAGAGGACATACCACAAGTGACTGCACCGTGTGTCTCAGAGGATACACAGGTGATACCTCATCGTAGTGGGTGTTGGTGCCTATAAGATCCACATATCTCCACAATGACATGATATTGTCCACTTTGGGCCTAAGCTCTCATGGTTTTATTTTTGGGCTCTACCCAAAAGGTCTCAAACCAATGGAGATATATTTTCATCTTATATGCACATGATCTTTTTCATGTCTTACCAATGTGGGACTTTGATTGTATTCCCAATACTCCAATAATCCCCCCTCAAACGAAGGACCACATTGACCCCCCTTCAAGTCTATCCGTCCTCGAAGGACATCCTATGCTTGATGTCTAATCCTCAACCCACCAGGACTTCCTACCAACTGTCTGGTAGAGTTACAAGGTATCTAAAGATTTATCTAAGATTAGGTTAGATGAATTCTTTTCAGAATTTGAGTTACATGAACAAACTAATGCGGCCTCGGTCGAGAGAGGTGTTTCTTTACTTGCAGGACGAAGAAGAAAGGAGAAGAGCAAGCCACCTCCCGAGCAAGAAGATGGATCCGAACCCAAGGATGAATTCGAATCCGAATCCGAAGAGGAGGCCGCAATAGTCAACATGGTGAGGAGAATAGTTTGACAAGAAAGAAGGCAATTGAAGAACAAGAACCAAGAGCAATTCAAGTCAAGGAGGCGGCCAAAGCAAAAGACAGTAAGGAAAGCCTTCCATGCAAATTGGGACAACAGAGAAGAAGGCGTCGACATAGCTTATATGGCGAGACCAGAGGAGTCCGAGTCAGAATCCGAATCCGAGTCCAACTACAACTCCGACTCCGACCCCGAAGACTACTTCGAGAGGAAACTCAAAGTCGGACCAAAAGGGAAAGTCAAGGTTAGCCGCTCTTTAATTAGTACACTTTTCCTTAAAATTAAAATGCTTACTAGGAAATTAACTAAGTCCGAGTCTAGGGTTGAGTCGTTACTTGAGGAGGTTGAAACCCTTAAGCAAGAGGCTACTCTAACCTCTTCAACTAGTCAAGTTCAAGAGGGAAACTCAGCCCAAGTTGAAAAACTTGAGGAGGAGAATTCTCTCTTGAAAGACCGAGTTCAAGAGGTCGAGGCTAGGTTGGAAAGGTTCACGTTGGGATCTAAGAATCTTAATAGACTACTTGAAACCCAAAGAGCCGTGTACAACAAAGCCAGACTCGGATTTAGGTCAATGGCTACAAATAGATCTTACATGTCTATTGTGAATCATAGTCATCAAAGAGTCCAAGCATGGGTCCCAAAGGTTTTATTGAACTCACTTATAAGGAATAATAAGTATTGGATTCCCCAGGAGCAAATTCATTATTTGAATAGACCATATTGGTTCAATGGTCCAGGGGGAGCTAACACTAAAATAGTATACCCGCTTCCTTAGCAAAACTATTGCATGATTAGTTATTTTATTTTAATTTTTAGAACGGCTAGATAGGGAAAATAGTTAGTCAACTCTTGATAACATAGTATCAGGACGTGGCGAGATGATAGTATGTTAGGGAAATAAAGTCTCGTGTATTCGAGCTAGATAAGGCGTATCTAGCTTGGTGCACTTGACCGAGTGGAACTAGCTAAAGCTACCTCGTCGTATCCTAAACTAGTTAGACCAGGAAGTAACCCTAAGTGACTTAAGTGATATTTTCTTGAATTTGGCTTTGTCTAAGGAAGTGGGCGTTGTTCTGATCAAAGAAGGCACGTGTGCCTCGCCACGACCTGGAAGCCAGTTTCTCGAAAAGTTACTTAACGATCTAAAGGTTAAATCTGAATCTAACCCAAGGTTGACTATCTCTAATTAAGTTCAAATCATCTCACAAAATATATAAGGTGAACAAATTCTGAGACATATAGAATGGGTGAGATGTTAAGGATAATTGAAATATAACCTTTTCAAAATGCTACTTGTTTTCTCAACTATTGTACTTAACGACTATTTACAACTCTCAAGGCCAAAGTTTAGCGCCCCCTACATCTCTTATACTCCATATATTTGACTAAGGGGGAGAGCAAACTAACCCTAAGGGTTATATTACAAACCTTTAGATTATTGGTGCAGAGGGACACACCTCGAACCAATCTATCTAACTACTGCTAGACACATGCTTGGACTCATAGTTGATTTATCTAGATGCATGCATATACAATGTTGTTTTTAAACCCCTATTTTATATAAAAAAACCCCAACTTTTTTTTATTATTTATGGCAAAAGGGGGAGAAGAGTGCAAGTTAAGGGGGAGTAACACAAAATTTAATTTTGAAAATTAAATTACCTCTTTCAAAACTCACCTAGGGGTAAGGGGGAGTTTTTAAAAATGGCATTCATCATTTACTCTGCTTATTTATGCTTTAATTTTTCCCTTAACTTTGTATTAGTTTGCCATAGATCAAAAAGGGGGAGATTGTTGGTGCAGGGGCACTAGATAATCGAACTTAGGTTTTGATTATGGCAAAGATCCAAAGTTAAGGTCATATTGTTATCTCATGAGATGAATTAAGTGTGCAGGAAATGGTTAAGCTAAGTCGAAGGTCAGCGACACTCAGAGAATCCCAAGTCGAAAAACATGGTGATCGGGCGACACCGAGGGAACTTCGTGGAAGTCAAAGAACCTAGGTGGAAGACCAGAAGCAAAGCGATAGGTCATAAAGGACCAGAGGTAAGCTCGTGTAAGTGAGAGATGGTAAGGTCGTGTCCTCTATACGGGGATGACTGTAGGCCCGATCCAACTTAGACTTCCTATGGAAGGTCTAGGTCGAGATCGGATGGTAAGAAACTGTCGCATTTACCATTTTCCGTGCTAACCTCTTACTGCAGGGAAGTGGCCAGGCTGGCAGTTGGGCATTGGGCAATCGACTGATGCACATCAGTCAACTGATGGCGACGAATCAGCCTTTTGCTCTAGGTCAAAATGGATAATATTTGACGCGGCTACTTCGCGATAAAATATGGTACTACCTCGTGATCAGTTCCAAAAGATGAGGAGACTTATTCCAAGGCAAAACTCTATAAAAGGAGGGGAGGACTCCAACCCAAAAATCCAATTTCAAGAATCTCTCAAGTGCTCATGCTCTCTACAAAGCTACTCCGACCGTGCACCATCTTCTAATTAATTATCGGTATTATTATTATCTTTTTGTACTTAATTTGTATAAGGACCGGTAAGGTTGTTACCGGCCTTATAATCATTGTAATCATCTTGTCTCTTACCTCCAACGAGGAAGAGACTTTTAGTGATTGCCCTTCGGAAGCGATCAAGGATCGCAGGGCCTTGGATTAGCAGCCGGTGGGTTGTGAACCAAGTAAAAAAGCTTTGTGTCTTTCTTGTGTTTATCTTTTAGTTTTTCGCTGCGTACTTGGTTTTAATCGTCGAAAAAGAAAAGTTTTCACGAATGTTATTCACCCCCCCCCTCTAGCGATTCATTTCGATCCAACAATTGGTATCATAGCCATGGTCCATGTCAAGCCATGAACCTCAAACGAAGGAAGTTGAGCTCCCATGTCCAGATCAAGAGAATCAAACACTAGGCAAGAAGTCTAGTTGGGTCGGGAGAACCGAACAACTAGCAGGAAGTCTAGTTGGGCTAGAAGGGTTGGACAACTGACAGGAAGTCCAGTTGGGTTAGGAGGACCAGACAGTTGGAAGGAAGTCCTGGTGGGTTGAGGATCAGACATCAAGCATAGGATGTCCTTCGAGGATGGATAGGCTTGAAGGGGGGTCAATGTGGTCCTTCGTTTGAGGGGGGGATTGTTGGAGTATTGGGAATACAATCAAAGTCCCACATTGGTAAGACATAGAAAAAATCATGTGCTTATAAGATGAAAAGATATCTCCATTGGTTTGAGGCCTTTTGAGTAGAGCCCAAAAATAAAACCATGAGGGCTTAGGCCCAAAGTGGACAATATTATGTCATTGTGGAGATATGTGGATCTTATAGGCACCAACAGTGGGAGGGTTGTTAGATAACCTAATAGATTTATATTCTTGGGAGAATCTTTTGATTTGGTCCCTGGCGAACATGAAACTGATCCCTGGATATATGACGAGGCAATCCAAGATAAAGATGAGGTATCTTAGCAAAGGGCGATGAATTCTGAGATCTATGGATTCAAATCAGGTATAGGAGCTAGTAGAACCACCCAATGGTGTAAAAATCATTGGATGCAAGTGGATCTACAAAAGAAAGAGAGGATCAGATGAGAAGGTAGAGACCTTCAAAGCAAGGCTTGTTGCGAAAGGGTATACTCAAAAAGAGGGTATCGATAATGAGGAGACTTTTTCACCGGTAGCCATGCTTAAGTCTATCCGGATTCTCTTGTCTATTGCTGCTCATATGGATTATGAGGTTTGGCATATGGATGTCAAAACAGTTTTCCTTAATGGAAGTCTTGAAGAAAACATTTATATAGAGCAACCAGAGAGATTCATTACAAAGGGCAAAGAGCATCTCATGTGCAATCTTAATCGGTCCATTTATGGATTAAAGAAAGCTTCGAGATCTTGGAACATCTACTTTGATGAGGTAATCCAGTCATATGGATTTATTCAAAGTCCAGATGAGTCTTGTGTATACAAGAGATGTGACGAAAACATAGTGGTATTTCTTGTACTATACGTAGATGACATTTTGCTCATTGGCAACAATGTCAAAGTGTTATCAGACGTAAGGGTATAGTTGTCCAAAAAATTTGATATGAAGGACTTGGGAGAAGTGGGACACATCCTTGGGATCAAGGTTATAAGGGATCGCAAGAAAAGGATGTTGTTCTTATCTCAAGCTTCATACATAGACACTATTCTTGCTCGTTTTAGCATACAGAACTCCAAGAAAGGTTTTCTACCTTTTAGGCATGGAGTACCTTTATCTAAAGATATGTGTCCTAGAACATCAAAGGAGATAGAGGAGATGAAGGTGGTTTCTTATGCTTTGGCGGTAGGAAGCCACATGTATGCTATGTTATGTACGAGGACGGATATCTGCTTACCATGGGAATGGTTAGCAAATATCAGAGTAATCCAGGACAGGGACATTGGACTGGGTTACACAGATTCTGACTTCCAATCAGATAGGAATAACAGTAAGTCTACCTCGGGTTTTATATTTACTTTGGGAGGTGGAGCCATTATATGGAGGAGTGTCAAGGAAAAATGCATGGCGGACTCCACCATGGAAGCTAAGTATGTGGCAGCCTCTGAGGCAGCCAAAGAAGTTGTATGACTCAGGAACTTCTTGATGGACTTGGATGTGATTCCTGATTTGCCCAGAACTATCATAATTTATTATAATAACAGTGGTGCAGTTGTAAACTCAAAGGAACCACGAGCCCATAAGGTAAGTAAACATATAGAGCGCAAGTATCACCTGATACGAGAGATCGTAAAGCGAGGAGAAGTTATTGTCGCCAAGATTGCATCAGAGGATAACCTGGCAGATCCTTTCACTAAGGCCCTTTCAGCAAGAGCTTTTGATAGGCATGTAGAGGAAATAAGAATCAGATGTATGGCAGTTTGATGGCAGCATAGTCTTTTAGTATAAGTGGGAGATTGTTGGGATGTATACTGAAAGTCTAGCCTTTGTATGAACATCTTCATTTTGAAATAAGAATCACATGATCATTGTTTATATTTTATATTTATGCATATTGTCTGATACTTTACGTTGTAGATAACATGGTATGTGGTGTCGCACAGAAGATCATATTATCAGTTCCTTGTAGAGTATAAGTAGAGGCTCACAACTAAGATGGTTTTGGACAAACCATTGGCATGGTTGTAGTGTGATTTGGTATTGATTTATCTTGACCATAGAATTACACTAGTACACTTTGTGTGTATTGAGCAGGACCGATTCAAAGGTGATTCAATTTATACTAACTATATAATTGAATCAGACCTCAGATATTATGGTGTACATGCTCTTAATCCCAATATAATAATGGACACATATACTTAGTATTTATTTCTTTGATTTACCAATGGGCGAGATTTATCTATTAAATCGATAGGCTTGGTAAGTTGGGAAATAATACTATTTACATGGTGTGTCGTTAATTATAGGAGAAAACCGTGTCCGATATACTAGGATGATGATGTCCCCTTGAGGAGCTCATAAAGTTCATCATGTAAATCCTGCAGGTGGACTTGGTCCAACATGATGATAAGGATGAGTGGTACTACTCATGGAGTTAGATATTAATTAATTAAATTATCAATAATTTAATTAATTAATGGAATTCTATATCTTAAACTTGGGGAGATATTTTGTACAAATAATATGTGGAGCCCATATTTATTTATGGCGGTTGGTGAGGTAGATCAATGATGATCCTCTAGTGGAATGGATCATCATTAATGGATCGAGTTTTATGTGGTTCGAATCCATTGGGTAGCCAAGATCCAACTCCTCCTCATGGTCCCTATTGTAGCCTATTATAAATAACTCATGAAACCTATATCTATAAAAAGGGGGTGGAGTGGCTTGGGCGGCAAGGTTGGATGCTAGGGTTTGCTTTCTTAGGGTCGGCGGCAAGAGTTAGGGTTTGACTTCTTCTCTTGGAGTTTTGGCTGGCGTCGCCTCCTCTTTTTTTAAGACCGGCGCTCCTCCACCTTCTCCCTCTCCTTGGGCCGACGGCAACAAGACTCCCTTCCTCTGTTAGGCCATTAATTGTTAGAGCAATCAACCCATGTGATGTGGTTTTGATGTGTGTGGCAAAGGGTTTAAGTTATATTGTTATGAATTTGATATGTGCGTTGAAGTCATGCAGGACTTAGTAACTTGCACATGGATGGATAGCATTGGCAAGATTCACCATCTCATGACTCGGTCCTTGAGTCGGTGAAAGATGCATTGTGGAAGCCGTGAGCTTGGTGCATCCGAGGGACTGCCGGACGAGGAGCATTGGAGTGAAGCTGAAGGAAGTAGACTTCAGGGCGAGATACGAAGGATGGCACTGTGAAGCCATTCTCTTGGCGCATCCGAGAGACGTGGTCGGACGAAGAGAACTTCAAAGGCGAGGGACTCCAAGGGAGATGAGAGTGAGCGATTGTAACCCGGGTCGGGGTAGCTCTTAGGTGATCTTGGCCAATTGGCCAAGTGTCGGATGGATTTTCCCGACATTAGTCGACTTCCATGATATGGCAATCGACTTCTCTAAGTCGACTGAAGACTCGACTGGTGTTCAAGTCAAAGTTCTGGCCGAACAGTCGACTGCCAAGGGGAGCAGTTGACTGATGTCGAGGGTTTCAGACACAGAATGTTGGAGAGTCGACCACTCGCTTCGGGCACTCGACTGTTGTCTCCATCAGTCGACTGATGTGGAAGCCGTTGGTTGGAATCCAACGTGAAAGAAGCCGTTGCGAGGCAACGGCTACAGCAGCAGTCGACTGAATGGGCTCTTCCCTATAAGAAGGGGCCTTGGGTGACTTGGGATGGTTAATGCTTAGCTTCCAAACGTCTCCCAAGTGCCCTAAACGTTTTCAATCCTCTTCCTTGAGTTTATTTCTATTATATTGTAAGAGGAGAGATCTTGTGTAAGAAAGGTTACCTCCACCTAGCTTTGTGCAAAGGAGAGATTAGTGGAATTGTGTAGGCATGATTCACCTTGGACGAATCGATCGTGGATTAGCGGTAAGGGTCGTGAACCATGTTACATCGCGTGTTAGCGTTTGTGCTTTCATTTCCCTTTGCATTGCTTAATTGTTTTACTTTAGTATTGCATTTCCGTTGCGCTAATCATTGATTGTAGACAATTAAGCAAGCGACCACCATATATGCGAATTGGGGCTATTCACCCCCTTCTAGTCGGCTACCGACGTTCCAACAAGTGGTATCAGAGCAAGGAGATTGTCGCCGAACTCACCGCCGCACAATCATCGACAATGGCCGACTCAAACATCCATCTGCCAAAGTTCGAGGGGGAATTCGCTTGGTGGAAAAAATGAATAGAGGTATTTTTCGAAACCGACTTTGAAATTATGTTAATAATGGAAAATGGTTTCGAGATACCTAGAGATGAGGAAGGGGAGCCACTAGAGAAATCGAGATGGACAAAGAAACAAAGAGAGGAGTACTTGGCAAATTCGAAAGTCAAGCATCATTTATTCAACGTTCTCCCTCAACAAGAGATTAATAGAATTGGTGAATGCTCAAGCGCCAAGGAAATATGGGAGAGACTTGTAGAACTTCATGATGGCACCTCGGAAGCCAAACTAGCAAGAAGGGACCTTCTTCGCTCCCAACTCAACAACATCAAACTCGATAAGGGGGAGAAGGTGATATCTCTTCATTCACGCTCTAAAGAATTTATTAATGGCCTAACAAGTGTAGGGGAGAAGCTCTCAAATAGAGACATGATCATGAAGGTCATAGATGCCTTCCCTCGATCATCCAAATGGAGCACCATGGTGGACTCCTTCTACATCTCCAAGAATCTAGAGGTAAGTACTCTAGAGGAATTCTTTTCTACTATAGAATTGCATGAAACTAGGCTTGAAGGCATAGTAGAAGAATCAAGCACAAAGCCAAGGGGAGTGGCACTATTAGCGGAAAAAGGAAAGAATAAGAAGGAGACTCCACCACCTTCCTCATCCGATGAATCCTCTTCCTCCATGGATAGCAATGAGGAGGCCTACATGGTAAGGAAGGTAAGGCGTGCACTTAAAAATTTTAAATTTAACAAATCTAATGATATGAGAAGAAGGCCAAGGAGGAAGATTGTATGCTATAATTGCCAAGGAGAGGGACACATAAGGGATGATTGTCCCCTATTGAACAAGAGCAAAGAGGAAAGGAGAAAGAAAGAAGAGAAGAAGAAGGGGAGCAAGAAGAAGGATGAAGAGAAGAAATCCAAGGAGAAAGGGAAGGCCAAGGCACACAAGGCAACATGGGTTGATCCATCATCATCATCCGAAGAAGAAGAAGCCTTCACAAGCCTTGCTCTAATGGCAATAGAAGACTTGGACTCCACCTCATCCTCCGAGCAAGAAGAAAGAAGTTCTAGTGAGGTGAGCTCAAGTGAAGGGGGAGCTTCATCTTCATCCTCATCGGAATCGGAGGAAGAAAATATGGAAAGTATGGTAACAAATCTATCCCCTAAGAAAATTATTTCCATGATTTCTAGCCTTACTAGGGACTTATTTAAAATGAAAAATAGAAATAAATGTATGCAAAATGAAATTAAGGCCCTAGAAGAAAAACTAGCAAATGCATGCTTAAATGTTAATGATTATATTCCTCTAGATGTTAATGATGTATGTATTGAGGAAAATAAGACCTTAAAGGAAAAGGTAGATCATTTAACTAAGGCCCTAGAAAAATTCACCATAGGCTCCAACACTTTAAACATGATCATTGGGAGCCAAAGGGCTAGTTTCAATAGGAAAGGCTTAGGATATAAGGGATCTAAAAATGAAAAAGCATATCATTGTTTAATTGCTAGGGGTCAAGTTAAAACAACAATGGTAGCTAGGAAATGGATCCCAAAAGAGTATTTGGTAAACCCTATAGGAAAGAACTTATATTGGGTTCCCAAGTCCATCCTTAAGGGTTAGAAAAACCCTAGGATAGTCAACCAAAGTAGACTTTACTTATATCATAATAAATGGTTGACTTAGGATGATGAGGATGTTAGTTTTAGACTTATGACTTTTGATCTATGAGTATGGTGGATGATTTGATAATAATGCTTGAATCATGATCCTTGATACTTAATTTCCTACTTGACAAATGACCATGATTCATGATTTTTGATTGAGTGTTGGGTGATGATAATGATCATAACATGAAATTATGTATAATCTTTACTTTATTATCATGATGTGTAATAAATTGAAAATATATGATCATGATTGATAATGAATGTTTTTATGATCATATTGAGTGTTTTTGGATGATAGATACTTAACCTTGGGTAGAATTGCATGAAATATTGGTTAAGTATGAAATACCTTTAGGAACATCTCACATCCCACTATAAAGCTAATTTGATTGAGAACATAGCAATGGGTGAGATGTTAGGTTGATACAAATGGTCCACTAATACTTATGGCATTTAGATGGGTCATTAAGTGTATCAATAGAGCATTCATATACCAACTATGGGGAAAACAAATGTTTAATCAATGGACATATTGCCCATAGATCATAGTTGGATATTTTAAATGTTTTAAAATCATTTTATGCTTTTCAAAAAATGAATTGATGTTTTGAAAAATGTCTAAGGCAAAAACAGCTTTCAAATTGATAAAAACTCTAGTGGTTTTTCAAACTTTTGAGTTTTTGCCCAATTTTTGAAAATAGAATGATTTTTCATGAAAAACAATTTTTCACTGATAAAGGGACTTATGAGAAATGTGGTCCTAAATTTTCATGATTTTTTGAATTTTCTAAAATTTCTAGTGCATTTTTGAAGTTCATTCGAAAAATCGAAAATTAGGTGTCGATCTTGATGCTCGATTGATCGATGATATGTCTGCACGAACCTGATGGAGTTTTATCAGGTTTTGAACTTGATTTTGGTTTTTTTTTTTCTTCCATTGGACTTGATGCCCTGCATGTATAACATTTGTATAATATTTTTGATGGTGTCAAAGGGAGAGAATTATGAGGGTTTAAGTTAATCATGCTAAGGGAGAAATTTAGCATGTCTTAAGGGGGAGTTGCATATTTAAGGAGGAGTTTGATACTCATGTTTACTTACATGCTTTCTTGCCTTATGATTTTTGTAATTGTTTTACCTAACTTAAACGGATTGTCACACATCAAAAATGGGGAGATTGTTAGGGCAATCAACCTATGTGATGTGGTTTTGATGTGTGTGGCAAAGAGTTTAAGTTAGATTGTTATGGATGTGATATGTGCATTGAAGTTATGTAGGACTTAGTAATTCGCATATGGATGGATAGCATTGGCAAGATTCACCATCTTATGACTCGGTCCTTGAGTCGGTGAAAGATGGATTACGGAAGCTGTGCGCTTGGTGCATCCAAGGGACCGTCGAACGAGGAGCATTGGAGTGAAGCTGAAGGAAGTAGACTTCAGGGTGAGACGCGAAGGATGGCGTTACAAAGTCGTGCGCTTGGCGCATCCGAGGGACATGGTCGGACGAAGAGAACTTCAAAGGCGAGGGACTCTAAGGGAGATGAAAGTGAGCGATTGTAACCGGGTAGCTCTTAGGTGATCTTGGCCAATTGGCTAAGTGTCGGATGGGTTTTCCCGACATCAGTCAACTGTCATGATATGGCAGTCGACTGTCATGATATGGCAGTCGACTGCTCCAATTCGACTGAAGACTCGACTGGTGTTCGAGTCAAAGTTCTAGCCGAACAGTCGACTACCAGCTCATGGCAGTCGACTGCTAGCTCCATCAGTCGACTACTAAGGGGAGCAGTCGACTGGTGTCGAGGGTTTCGGGCACAGAATGTTGGAGAGTCGACTGCTTGCTTCGGGCACTCGACTGTTGGCTCCATCAGTCGACTGATGGGAAGATCAATCGACTGATGTGGGAGTCGTTGGTTGGAATCCAATGTGGAAGAAGCCGTTATGAGGCAATGACTATAGCAACAGTTGACTGATCGGGGCATCAGTCGACTGCTAGGCGCCCAACGGGAAGAATGGGCTCTTCCCTATAAGAAGGGGCCTTGGGTGACTTGGGATGGTTAATGCTTAGCTTTCAAACATCTCCCAAGTGCCCTAAACATTTTCAATCCTCTTCCTTGAGATTATTTCTATTATATTGTAAGAGGAGAGATCTTGTGTAAGAAAGGTTACCTCCACCTAGCTTTGTGCAAAGGAGAGATTAGTGGAATTGTGTAGGCGTGATTCACCTTGGACAAATCGATCGTGGATTAGCGGCAAGGGTCGTGAACCACGTTACATCGCCGTGTTAGCGTTTATGCTTTCATTTCCCTTTGCATTGCTTAATTGTTTACTTTAGTATTGTATTTCCATTGTGTTAATCGTTGATTATATACAATTAATCAAGCGACCACTGTATACGCGAATTGGGGCTATTCACCCCTCTCTAGCTGGCCACCGGCATTCCAACATCCTCTCCTAGGGTCGGCGGACACCAACTCTTGGAGTTGTGGTGCTCGGCACAAGCAAGGAGAAGAGGGTGCTTGGTGGTCGTCACAAGCAAGGAGAAGAAGGGAGAGTTTTCTTCCCTTGTTCGGAGCGAGCAAGAAAGGGAAGATACATGGTCTAGGAGGCTTCGATTCTTGGAAGATCATCGCCCACACGACGTCGAAGAAGAGGATAGGAATACAATAGAAGATCAAGAGGTAAAATAAGAGGTATAATCTTGTTTAATATTGATTCTAGTTCTTTTGTATTTGTATGTGGTTAGTTGACATGGACCCCGATGATAAGCACAAAAATCGATGATCCGTACATCATCTATTCCACAGTTAATCGAGGAAAAGAGTCAGGTTGCTTGAACAATAAGTTTGTTCAAGCGACCACTCAAATCGAGAAGCACGATGATGAATCGGTTGCTTGGGTAATACATCTCCGTCAAGATTAGTTTTAGTTGATAAAATTTTAATCTGGGGGCGTGAGGTAGGATCGCCATGCACAAGCGACCGGAGTGACGAAGCAGGAAACACATCGTTTTCCCTTCAGGCTAGACACCCACATTTTTTCATGATGCATGCAATTTGTAATCTTCTTGCCATCAATGTGAGTTTCAACACATTTCATTGCATCATCCATTACATTAAGCCAAATAGCGAGAAGGTGCATATATCATATGATGCTACTCATTGAGTTGCTCGAATCCGTCAGCATCGATGTGTCCAAAGGAGTGATCAAACCAATGACTAGAAAATACGATCGGATCACAACTAGGTCGTTCTCTCTAGTGGTTATGAAATCCATTTGCTACTCCATGGAGTGGGAAGATGGTCGTCAAATTAGTGAAGGAGCCAGATATGCACCAGGCGAGGCTGCGCACCAGTTTTGGAGGATACACCTGAGCTGAACTCAGACTTTACATCTCGATTTTTTGAGTTCGAGGAGTCTATTAACACACGTCTAGAGGAGCTTAGCTTGGGTTGTCAGCACATTCATATGGACCAACAGGACTATTAGGCTCAAGTATTCTTGTAGTTTGATATCATGGAGCAGCGAAAACTTGAGATGCTTGGGATATTGCGATCCTTAGCACCGGAGAAGCCACATCTGACTATTCCATCCTCCTCCGATGCTACTGCTACTACTATTGTTATTGACGATGATACCAACACCATGGTGGTTGACAATGACAATGAGAGCACTTGGTAGCTACCTACTGGATGGTCACTCGTGTTGATGTTATTGTGCAGCTTGCAATTTTTGTTGCTCGTTATAAACTTAGGATGATGATAGGTTTATGTTAATTGGAATATTTTGACACTACGTATCGACTATACTTTGTGATGATACTTCACTCTTGAAATGCCATGAGAAATTATTTGGTTATGGTTCAGTATTTATTGTGATTCATGCTTCTAGTGTTATTGCCTTCTATTATGATTCTCTTTTGCCAATTTTCCATGGTTGTAGGGGGAGCTTTTGCTCCTTTCTTTTTGACATTTAACAAAGGGGGAGAAATGTATGTGATCATGCTTAATTGGCATGTGCTATTATTGATAACATATTAGAAATTGACCTAAACTTAATTAAAAATATTGTCAAACATCAAAAAGGAGGAGATTATTGGTGCAATTATGCCCTGGATATGAGTTTCAATGTTTGACAACTATTTAAGTTTAGACAAAAATGTTGATCTCACTTGTGTGACAAGTGTACAGAAAAGTCCTTGTAGGTTTGGAGACCAAATACAAGGCAAATGAAGTCCAAGAAGGTTGAGAATTGGATTCTTGACAAGCAGAAGTCCTTGCAGGTCGAAAGATCAAATGCAAGGCTTAAAAGTCTAATAAAAGTGAGGGTTGAATTCTTGGCAAAAAAAAGATACCCCAAGCAAATTGGACACAAGGGTGGAGGAAGACCCGAAGATGAGGAAGCTCCAGACACTAAAGTTCAGAGAATAGGAGGTTCATCTGGCATGAGGTACTCGTAGGATGAGAGTAGTGAAGTGAGGCGTGTGTCGACCATTAGAATAGTTGAAAATGATGTATCAGTCGATTATTAGACACTACCAATCGATTGATACATTACAAAGGTGAAACTGAGTTTTATGATTGATGTTTGAGGCTAAAAACCCTGATTTAAAGTTTACCAGTACAATCGACTGGTAACTAAATCCCCAATCTGTTCGGAGGATTTAGGGTTTAAGCCCTGAAATAATGTTTAACAGTCAATTGACGAGACCTAGAAATCAACTGGTAAGTCATTCGGAGCAAAAAGAACGCTTACCAAATGATCACCAATCGACTGTTAATTGTAGCAATCGACTAGTAGGCGATTTAGAGAAAATAGAATGTTTCTAACTCACTTATCCAGTTCCACCGGGGCTCACCAGTCGATTGCTAAACATATCAATCGACTGGTACGCGATTTGGATCAAATAGAATGTTTTCAACTTTCCTATCCAGTTCGATCATGTTGGTGCAATCAGCCCAGGTCACGATTGATCGAACTCGAGTTTGACTCGAGTAGGATTTTGATGTTTGATAATAGGTTGACCATTGTTTGATAATGGATTGACTATATGGTGTTGGTACAATCGGCCCAGGTCATGATTGACCAGACTCGAGTTGGACTTAAGTAGTGTTTTGATGTTTGACATTGATGTTTGATAAAGGAGTTGACCTTTGTTTGATAATGAGTTGACTAGATGGTTGACTTGGGGTTGACCATAATAAAGAAGTCTAAGTGGGACACTTGGCAATGGAAAGTCCAATTCATGTGTACTTAGCATGGAAAGTCCAAGCTTGAGTCTTGGCAATTGGAAAGTCCAACATGGGTTGGCAAGGGAAAGTCCAAGCTTGAGTCTTGGCAAATGAAAAGTCCAACATAGGTTGGCAAGGAAAGTCCAAGGGTTGATATTGGTGGCGTAAAGTCCAAGGATGGAGTCTTTGTAGCATAAGTCCAATGGTTTGGTGGTGTAAAGTCCAAGCATGTGTCTTGGCAGCGTAAGCCCAAATATACCTTGGCGGTATAGACCACGTTAACATGACATAGCCGATGGAAGCACCTAAAGGCTAACGTATGGATGAAAAAATCATGGATGACTTGGAGGGATCCGATAGGCATGAGACTGATGGAGGTGGCTAGAAGGCTTAGGTCTAGGCTAAGGGTGGTCTAGCAAGTATGAGGGCATCATACTTGGGGTAAACCTCATGGTTAAGGCGTAGAAATAGATTGGGGTTATGAACCAGTCGACTGGTCAAGTGTTTTGACACTTGGCAGCCGAGTTGACTCTGATCAGTAGACTAGGATTATGACCAGTCGACTGGCCAGGAGTAGACTAGCGTTCGACTGCGGTCGCGTGGCCTTGGCAGTCGACTACCAGCATTGGGCAGTCGAATGACGTGGAGGTCAGTCGACTGATGGTCGAGGACACGGGCACAGAATGTCTCCGAGTTGACTATTAGGGTTTGCCAGTCGAGCGAAGGCCTGATCAGTCGACTGATGGGTATGATCAGTCGAATGATGGGTATGATTAGTCGACTGATGGTATATCCATTAGAACTTATCCAACATGGATTGAGTCATTGTCTCACAACGGCTACAGGAGCAGTCGACTGATGGTCTCGAGCAGTCGACTGCTAGGTGGAATCCAACCCGAATTGTAGCTTTGAAGGGAGCTCGAGGAGAGGGATTTTGGTAACAATTTCTTGAGCGATTTGGAGCGATTTGCGGGTGCAAATCAGGGTCTTCAAGTGCGGTTCAAGCAAGCATCCAAAGCAATAGTTGTAAAGTTTCTTTACGTTGTTTTGTGTATTTCATTTGTAATTGCTTGTATTACTTGTGTAATCATTGTACGAGGTTTCTCTACCGTTGACTTGTTGTCGAGAAGGAGTTATTAGTGGTGTTTGCATCGCTAGGGCTCGTTTGAGCTCAACCCGTGGAATAGGGACCCTATGGTTCCGAACCACATTAAATTGTCGTGTTCATGTGATTATGTTGTTTGTCTTTGTTCTAGTTTGTGCTTTTATTTTTCGTTGCACATTAATCATTTTATAGAGACAAGCACGATCGAATTACGTCAAGCAAATGAACGCGTCATTAACCCCCCCCCCTTTAGCGCTCATCGACGTTCCTACTTATGGTTGATATGGGGTTGACCATATGATGGAAAGTCCAAGTCAAGGGTACTTGCCATTGAAAGTCCAAGTCATGGGTACTTGGCATGGAAATTCCAAGTCATGGGTACTTGGCATGGAAAGTCCAAGCATGGGTCTTGACATGGAAAGTCTAAGTCTTGGGTACTTGGCATGGAAAATCCAACATGGAGTTGGCAAGGAAAGTACAAGCATGGATCTTTGCAATGGAAAGTCTAAGCATGGGTCTTGGCATTTAAAAAGTCCAAGCGGACCTTGGCAAAGGAAGTCCAAAGGCGAGGTCTTAGCAGTATAAGTCCAAGCATATAGTCTAGGCGGCGTAAAGTATTGTATAGGAATCGTTGATCGCTAGAGGGGGTGAATAGCATTTTGCTTTGTTGCTCGGAATTCGATCGTGTTTTTGTCTCTATACAAAGTTGTTAATGCGCAGCGGAATATACAATAATGAAAATGCACAACAAGAATACACAAACACAGCAATAGATAAGGCGATATAACATGGTTCGAAACCTAGGGTTTCTACTCAACGGATTGAGCTCAAATGAGCTCTAGCGATGCAACACACTACTAACCAACCTCTCCTTTCCAGAAAACACTCTGGAGGTGGAGAAAACCTCTTACAATAATTTTCACAACAATATGAATGAAATACAAGAAAATACAAGTGAAATACACTAAACAACGTAAAGAAAGCTTTACAAATGTAAGCTTGAATGCTTTGTTTGTTGGTTGCTTGGATGAGCTTGAAGGACCTTGAAATGCACCAACACTTCGCCTCCAAATCACCTCAACAACCTCTCAAGAAACTCATGGTCGAAATCCTCCTCGAACTGCTCCTTTTATGCCTACATCGGACTAATTCTACGCCTGACAGTCGACTGTCTACAGTGTCGTTATCTCACAATGGGCTTAATCCACGTTGACATTCCATCCAACGAACACACTGATAGTCGACTGTCAAGCCCATAGCCGACTGCTTAGTCGTCTACCGAGCTTTTTATGCTCGTGTCCTCGACCAACAGTCGACTACCCTCCATGGCAGTTGATTGCTCAAGGCCAGTCAACTACCCAGATTTGGGCAGTCGACTGCCAAGGCCACACAACCACAGTCGAACGCCAGTCGACTAGTCATGATCCCAATCGACTGCTCAGAGTTGACTCAGCTGCCAAGTGTCAAAACACTTGACCAGTCGACTGATCCATAACCCCAGTCGACTGATAAATCTCAACTATGAGGTTTACCACAAGTATTATCCCCTGATACTTACTAGACCACCCTTAGCCTAGACTTAAACCTTCTAGCCACCTCCATCAGCCTCACGCCTATTAGATCCCTCCAAGTCATCCAGGACTTATTCATCCATACACTAGTCTTCAGGTGCTTCCATCGGCTATTGTCATGCTAATTGGGTCTACACGGCCAAGGCACATTTGGGCTTACACTGCCAAGACACATGCTTGGACTTTACGCCACCAAACATTGAACTTATGCCACCAAGACTACTATTTGGACTTTACGCCGCCAAAATCACACCCTTGCACTTCCCTTGCCAACTCCATGTTGGACTTTCCAAATGTCAAGACTCATGCTTGGACTTTCCATTGCCAAGACTCATGTTTGGACTTTCCTTGACAACTCCATGTCCAACTCCATGTTGGACTTTCCATGCCAAGTATCCTTTACCTAACTTAAATCTCACTTCTCGCCCTTTGGCATACATCAAAAAGACCACAAAAACCTTTGAGTTAGACCACCTAACTCAATACTCCAAATTCTCCCAATTTTCCCAATTGGGCAATTCTGTAAAATTCTCTCCCTTTTTGACATGCATCAAAAAGTTTCTCCCCAAGGGTATCAATATCTCATATCTCAATGAGATCTTACAATTTCTCCCTTGGTCCAAAAACATCTAGGATGGCTTCACTCTTCCTAGTGATAAGTCTCATATCACTAAATGAGAGTTAATCCTCACTTCTCCAATTCTCCCCCTTTGGTGAGCACAATGAGGGTTTCCAAAACCCTACATGTCTCCCCCTTTGAGGAATACACATCCATCATCCCATGATGGATAACCTCCATCTAAATGCTTGCTCCCCTTGACCACTGCACCAACAATGTCCTTGGAGAATTCCTAAGCCTATAGGAACACTAAACTATCAAAATTAAGGTCAATAATTCAAATTTGAACTTTCACACACCATAAAATTTGATTCTCACCCTCAACAATTCTCCTAATCCATATCCAATGGATTTTCACCCTTCTAATGCTTTCCAAAGTATGTCCTAGGGTTAGGAGCAGTTAGGGTAGCCTAACATGAGCTAAATAACCTTATTTATCCAAAATCAGACTTGGCAGTCAACTCAATCAGAAATCAGTCGACTGCCCTCAATGTCAGTCGACTGCCCAAGGCACCAATCGACTGGTTTATGCAATTGTAGAAATCCATAAATCAGAAATGAAATTTGTTAATTCATAAGTAATTATACGTAATTTGAAAAATAATGAAACTTCATATGTATAATACTTATAACAATCATTACGGGTAAAAAATATTTAAAAAATAAAATACCCATAAAATAGTGAGATCGATACAAAGTTCAAAAATAAAGAAAACTTCAATGTTTTGAGCCTCCTTTGTATCAACATCATCAATGGTGACTTCTATCAAAATATTGAGTACACCAATGATTTTGAAATGATTTTAAAATCTTATATTGAACCATAATCTATGGGCTCAATGCACATGACTTGCACATTAGCTTTCCCCATGATCCATCAATGGTATAAGATGAGTTTGAGTTCATCTAGATGCAAAATCTATGCACCTTGAACCAAACTCACTTTCCTAACATCTCACATGTGTCTAGAGTGTATCAATACACACACATATCAATTTGATGTGAGATGTGGTTTTTGGTTATTCTTATACTAAGGTCTCATATATTTTTCTAAGCAACTCTATTTGATTCTCTTACACATGGGACTTCAAATCATACCATTGTCTTTAAATCAATTTTAATTCATCCTAAATGCATGAATTATGATTATGGAATATAATGATAGTATAAATAAGCATGTACCAATAATTATGATGTCATGGCATAAAAATAAATCTAAATACACATGACATAAAGACCTAAACATTATCATGACATTTAAATAATAAAATAAAATATGATGTCATGACATGGCATATGACAAACATAAGCATGACAAATAAAATATAAAGACATAAGAATACCTAGATTTTAGTATTAATTGTCATTTTTTAGGATTAAGTCCATTTTTTCATAACCACTCATCGCCCAAGTGTGCCAAAAATCCAAAATGACACACATGACCTCTAAACCTAATTGTGCCAATTTGATCAATTTTTCAAACTTCTCAAATTTAATTGGCACATCCTAAAATCTTTTAGGATATAAATTCAACCCTCATTTCCAAAGTATCTAATAATCTTGGAAATAACCTAAAATATCAACTTTGCTATGGTTAGGTTAACTACTCATCCATTCAAAAGTTGGCACAACCTAACCTATCTAGCGTGAATCGATCATGCTCCTATGAACTCAATACCTATTGGAAACCCACTCACATTCAAATAAAACAACTTTTCGACCTCCTCCATAGTCTAACTCAATGACATTTTATAAAATCCCATAATAATCAAGTTCACTTAATATTGGATTATGATCTCTTATACTCGAATAACTTGAAGTAGTTGCCCTAATAGTTACACCACAATTTTGAGTTTTTCTCTTACGTTCCACTTCCTTTGTATGAAACCTAAATCCATTTGAAACAAATTTTTCATATCGTATCCCAATGACATTCGGGCCTCTGGCAATTGATCTCAAATCATCTGACACTGGATCATCTGCTGAAAGATTTATACCTTCAATCTATCACACAATAAGTACTTCATCAATTATATTTGAAAATAATTGTAACATATAGTTTTAATAACTATTACAACACAGCTTACATGACTAGCAAACCATGAGGCAAAAGTTTCACTATGTAAACGTTCAATTTAGTGTGGTGGAAGACGAGAATGACTACGATTCACAATTCTTCAGTATTCATTGCAAAAAGAATAATAATTTGTAAATAATGATTATATAAATAGTTATACATTTAAACACATTATTTGTATTAACACTTACTCTATATAAGATTGGACGTGATGACAATTGAATAACACATATTGATGTGCCTTCTTTAATATCTCAATATAAAACTTAGTTGCAATGGCTTTTCCAAGTGCATAACTAGAGAAGTTAAATACATCTAATGCGAATATTGAGTCAATATTTCTATCATCATTTCTTGATGATTGATTAAATCTTGTCTCTACATAATCTGCTAAATATAAAGAGCAGAATGTCAAACATTCCTTAACTAAATACCCTTCAGCAATAGATCATTCTGGTCTACTTCTATTTCGAACATAAGATTTCAATGTTCCCAGGTACCTTATGTTAAAAACACAATAATTTGTATTAGTTATCAAAAAAAATATTAAAGAAAACATCAATAAGATTTATATATTACCTTTCAATTGGATACATCCAACGATAGTGAACTGGCCCAACAAGTTGTACTTCAGTTGCGAAATGAACAATTAGATGAACCATTATGTCAAAAAATGATGGAGGAAAAATCTTTTCCAATTCACATAGAATCACCGCAATATCTCTCTTCAAATAAACCAAATCCGTAGGAGAAATTACTTTACAACATAACTCTCAAAAATATCCACTTAATTTATTCAAAGGAATCTGAACAGATTTAGATAAAGTTCTTCGTAGTGCTATTGGTAACAATTGCTACATCAAAATGTGATTGTCATGACTTTTTAGACCACTTAATTTAGTCAATTTAATTTGAACACATCGTGATATGTTGGATGCATAGCCATTTAGAACTTTAAATTTTTTTTAAAACCTTGCAAAAAATACCCTTCTCTTTTTTCCCCATTAAAAAAGATGCTGGAGGTAAATAAACTTTATTTGGTCCTTTCTCAATAGGATGAAGTGATGGTCTTATTCCCATTTCTTGCAAATCAAGTCGTGATTTGAGATTATTTTTCGATTTTCCTTCCATGTTCATCAATGTCCCACAAATAGATTCACAAACATTCTTTTCAATATGCATAAGATCAAGATTGTGGCGTATCACATTATCTTTCCAATATGGTAAATCAAAGGAAATACTAAATTTTTTCCAATTGAATGGCAGTATTGAATTGTCATAACTTGTTTTCCCAAATGTAATTTTAAAATTTTTCAACTCATCTATCGCCATGTCTCCTAATAATATAGGTGGTTGTCTTCCATACTCTTTTGTGCCATCAAAAAATTGAGCATTTTTTTGAAATGCATGATCACTATTTAAAAATTTTCGATGACCCATATAGCAATTTTTCCACCATGTTTTAACCATTGTGAATGTGTAAATTTATGACACACTGGGCATGCAAGTTTGCCTTTAGTACTCCATCCTGATAAGGTTGCATATCCAGGGAAATCACTGATTGTCCATAGTAATGCAGCATGTAATTGAAAATTCTCTTTAGTTGATGCATCATATGTTTGAACTCCTATCTCCGATAAATCCTTTAAATCTACAATAAGAGGTTGCAAGTAGATGTCGATGTTATTTCCCGGAGCAGATGGGCCAGGTATCAATAGTGACAACATAAAGTATGGTTGCTTCATACACATCCATGGCGGAAGAATATATGGCATTAAAATAACCGGCCATGTACTATGTGCCACGCTCATATTTTTGAATGGATTAAATCCATCTAATGCTAAACCAAGTCTTATGTTCCTAGGATCCTTTGCAAATTCTGGGTGCTTATGGTCAAATGTTTGCCAAGCTGGGGAGTCAGCTGGATGTCGCATGTAACCATCCTTTGTGAGGGATTCAGAATGCCATGTTAAATGGGATGTTGTTTTGGATGACATGAACAAACGTTGCAATCTAGGCTTTATTGGAAAATACCATAAAACCTTATGTGTGATTTTTCTCTTCTCACCAGTAGGATCATTTTCAGATGTTTCCCATCTAAGTTCATTACATGTTTTGCATTGAATTCTATCTTTATCCAACCTCTAAAATAAAGTGCAATCATTAGGGCAAGCATCAATCTTTTCGTAACCAAGTCCTAATTGCTTCATCAATTTTCTGCTTCATAGTATGACTTTGGCAAACCATCCATTGCATTTGGAAATGCTTCTATCAACAAATTTAAAAGCATATCAAAAATCTTATTTGTCATTTTGCCTAGACACTTTAAGTGAAGCAAACGAATAATAAATGCAAGTTTTGAGAATTTCTTGCAACCTGGATATAATTCTTTTTGTGAATCATCAATTAATTTATAGAATTTATCAGCCTCTTCAGTTGGAATCTCTTTATCATTTTCAAATTCTGATATTCTAATTATGCTATCATTATGCTTTGGGATCCCAAATGCCTCATAAACTAAACCTTGCATATCATCTGCATCCTTTTGCGATGTAACAAAAGCAGAGTTTGTTGATGCACTATATGTTATCTCTTCATGAGCTACCCAATGAGTATAACCTTTGATAAATCCATCAATTGTCAAATGATCATAAGCAACCTCTCTTGAAACAAATATATCAATCTTACACCGTACACAAGGGCATAAAATCATTCCATTTATGTTTGAATTAGAAAATGCAAACTGTAAGAAACTCTCAACTCCATTTTGATACTCCTCAGATTGTCTCGATAAAAACATCTAACTCTTATCCATAATGATTCTACAAAAAATACTTATTAAAATAAGTTTAACATTATGATACATTGATAAATTTCAAAATGCATGTATACTAAATTTAACACTCACAATATAGTCTAAATTACAATTTACAATATGAATGTTTAGATTTTAACCATTTAGTATGAGATAAGCCTTAATAGAGTTGCTTAGTTGTATACATCACATAGTCTAGATTATTTTGATGCATATGAAACATTGCTTATTTGTATAATAGAGTTGTGTAACTAGATAAATTTTAGAGGAAAAATATCAAAGTAGCAATTCTGAAAAAAGTGCAGCATAAGCAACATATCACAAGTTTACCAAATATTTTAGAAAAAAAGAAATGTTATAAACTTAAAGATGTGCTGATGTAAAAAGACCAAAAGTACTGATACTTAAAGATGTTCTAAAAAAAATTCTCTTGTGATATCCTAAATTTATATGCAACATTCTTATAAGAAAACATGCTTTGACAAGCAATATCATACATGGAGGTGGACATAGCAAAAACAACGAGCTACATGATCATCAAGCACAGCTAACAGATAAATTTAATTGTAGATGATAAATAAATCCTAGAGGAAATATGGCCTATTGGAAATATAGCTATTGTGGCAACACACTAGACAGTCTAATCTCTAGATCAATTATTGTCCAAGCTACATAAGCAGACACATCAGCTTATGGATACAACTTTTAAATGCATGAGATCAAATGACAAGTGCAATGGAGCAGAAAAAGCATATGTACTAATCACAAAAAAGATTCGAGAATTAAATGTTCACTTGTACTTGTTTCTAATATGGCTTCAATTTTGAGAACCATATATGGCAGTATATGAGTGGGCCAAAAAAAACAAATGAAGCGTGCAGATAGATATGTGATTCTCATTTAAGAAGTAAATTAATGTTGCATCCAAAAATCTGATATCAACGGCAGTATCATGTTTGCCTTTCCCTCTTCAAGAAGTAAATCAATGAGAGCAACAAATATTTTTTTATAGATTATACTAACAAATAAATCCCTTGTCAATTGATAATAAGGACCTTATTATTGGTCCAAATTAAGAATCTTTGTCTCACAGGTTATGAATGTTTGGTTGACCAAACAATCCAACTCAAACCTTCTTAACCAATAAAGGTCAAGTTTTTTTTATTGATTTATGAGCATTCCAAAAGGTAGGCCATGTAGAATAAAACTTCACCACTAAAATATGTACAAATCTTGGTTTACAGACTCCTTCAACGTCTATAATTTAGACATTACTGTGATATACATACAAGTACTTCAATCTTAAATTAGCAGAAAAAATATATTGAATAGCTACAGTGCTACATCTTTTGTTTTAGTGTTATGAACTACTTATCCCAAATTGGATGCTATGGATTTTCAATTAGTGTTTAAGGACATCCAGTCATACTAATATTTTATTATTTATTGCAATCAGGTTGCATTAATAATACACAAAGGCATCAATTTTTTTGATGATGTAACAGTGTGCCATTAGAACCAATAAATACTTCGTTCAGTTACGTATTGCTGGCCCCACAACCCATTGCTCTAATACTACAATCACGGATGGATTGTTCCCTCAAATGAGGCACGAAAAGTAAATACCTATTGAGAAGCATTAGGCAAGCGTGTGGCATCCTATGTGTATGTTTCTAAGAAAACCCCAAGAAATAAATTCCAATTTCCACACTTAAATGACTACCATAATTAGAAGAACATAGAAGTACCAATTATTCTATTTATTTAGTATAGAAGCAAGAAATCTAATACAATAACAATAAGAATTATATTTTTCCAGTGCACACCATAAGTTGGAAACCAGGTAACCATAAACACCAAATATAGTTCTTAGAAATACAGTTCCATATTAATCTTTTCTTTTTAAGGGTTTCAAGTTTACAACACATGCAACAGCTTCTTTGTTAACTGAGATGGAAACTAGGTGACCACAACCACCAATAGTGGCTTTTGCAATAAGTGTTGCATAATAATCCTGTCTTCTAGCTAGAATTCACATGTTTTTCTTCTGTTATGGATTATATAATGCTCCCCTTTAACTCTTTCCACTCCAAATCGCTCCTTAATGTAGTTTCCTTTTTGACTCTACTATCTTTAACAAAGTTACTCTGCGATGTTTCCTTTCAACCTTGGTGGTCAAGATTATAATCAGAACTTGATAATCTAAGTATTAAAGAGGGAAAGGTACAATATGATAATCAAAATGCAATTAGTTGAGACGGAATCAGGATGTTGGACGATGGCCGACGGACGAAGATCGAGCAATGACCGATGGAAAATGAAGAGAACGAATAGAGGACGAGCAACCGTGAGAAGGCGGCGCAAAAGAAGAAATGGATGAGTGCGCAGCGGAGAACGACGGAGGTTTTGGAACAGCAGATAACGGAGAGTTTAGGGAATTAGGGAATGGCGAAGGAAATTATTTAACCTAAAATTTTTTAAATATATATAAACTTAATATCTATAATGATATTTATTAAATATGTCATTAAAAAGGATTAATTGGAATTTTTTAGCAATAATCACTTTTAATAAGTATTCTTATAAAGAGTTTATAACTACATTATAAAATAAATATCATTAAGAAAATATTATAATAGATTATTATTCTTGTAGTGTCTCTTCAAGAAGATGTTGAACGTCCAAGCTTTTTCATCTTTGAGAAAATATGCATCAATACATGTAAAGAAACACAGCCTGATCTGAAATAATTGTAAAGAAGACCATTGCAAGCAAGAATATTGAGGCGGAGAAGCTGCGTTACTACATTTTTTATCGAGTCGAAGAAGTTGCAGAAAGTTCAGACTTCAGAGACTCTCTTAAGTTACCGGCTTTGGCACACTTTTGCATTCTCCATTGGAGCCAAGCCATACCTAGTTTAGCAGCCAGAAGACGGTCCTCCCAGAGGCAAGGTTGGTGAACAAAAATTGGCGAATAAGATAATGTCGTGAGGGGGAGGAAGCAATACAAAACCTTATTCTGGAATATCCAAGGCTTCACATATCAATTAACGGATGAACCTGAATACCTGATAGAATCTGCCTTTTATTGGGTCCTGAAAGTGAGGAGGCATTGAGGAAACCCGAGAGGTGGAGATGGCAAGCAACGTCGAAGGCGTATAAAGAGCGTTGTCCAATGAAGAGGTAGGCTCATAGGGTTAGGCCGCCATCAAAAGGGTTGGAGTGGGGGCGGAAATGCAATGCAGGGGCGAGATAAGAATGTCGTCGCTGTCGCCAGGGCTACCGTAGCAAATATGGGAGAGGAGGAAACCACGGCTCTTGCCCGCCATCATCCAGGAACTGAAGACGAAGATAGAGGAGATAGAAAGCAGAACAATTGAAGAATAGAGGATTACCTTGTTGGGGAAGCACGATTTGATCGCGATTTAGGCGACCATTGCCTCAGCGACGTCCAATGCCGAAGAGACTTATCAATCGGAAGTCCCATATGACGATGTAGCTCGGGCGACATCGACGGCGGCAATTACCGGGAAACCTTAATTGTCGAACTGGCGTTAGCAAATAAATGTCCACCGCCCCACTGCCATCGCCGCCGTTGGGGCGACGCCTCCAACATGGACTCTAGCCGAGAGCGATCAAGGTAGCGGGAGAGAGCTTATGTAAATCCACGATTCTGTATACAAAAAACCGGATATATACGTCAAGATTCGTAGAGTTGATCTAATTTTATCAAATTTCTACGATAACAAAAGAATAAAAAACGAAACGATAGCATAAGCAAAAGAATCTGATTGCAGCGGAGAGGTCATCGTTCCTCTTCCTTAAGATCCAAGTCATCATTCCTGCGAAAAAGCAAGAAGCAGGTCTTCTGTAGAGTACTAAAGTGACGACGTCGTAAACCCTAACCGATAGGATACCAGAGTTCTCTCGGAATGTCAGCCCCACGGGGTCCATGCCCTATATATAAAAAATGGATCGGATCCGTTATCGACCCATCATCAATAATGGATTCGTGCTATAATGGATTCTACATATTAAACCCCCCATCAAATAATCAAAATCCACAAACCAATAAATAGATCACTTAATTGGGTTCGAATCAATACGGCACAATCGAACGATTACGACCACCACCAACAATCTCCCACTTGGGTTACATGAGATTCTGAATGTAATATATGTGCGAAATTATTTAGTTGAGCTCACTATATCGTATTGAACTAAATCAATTTGGTCCATCAAATTCATTGGTATAGGACTAAAGTGATCGTTGCTACTATCTATATATAATCAGTAGCAAGACTCATCAGTAATCACAACACCAATGTCATCAATGACATAGATCATATATGAATGTGTAGCATGAGAATTGCATAAAGTGTGATTTGCACATGTCAATTCTCAAATGATCCTCCTCATGACCCAGAATAGGGTCTTGATCACGTTTGCAAGCATCATATGCTAAACCGCAAGCACAATATGGTAAACGGATTAGCAAACCATGATTTGAATCTCATGACTCAAAATAGAGTATTATATCACATTTACAATCACCATATGGTACCCGCATTAGTAAATTTTGATGTCTTAATACAAAGTGTCAAAGATAAATTACACATGTATTTTCCTATCTTAGTGTGCACATTAGAATAAAATTGTTAGAGATCCAGGATCATGCACAGTGGAATAAAGCGAATAAAATAATTTTTAATCCATACCAGACATCCCCTAGGGGCTAGGAAAAATTGCTTTGGCATAATCACATGACAACACATAAGGAGAAGGAGAAGGAGAAGTTATACCTTCGAGATTCTTTTGAATCCGTCGAAACCACAAGCAAGACCAACGGGTCTTGCCTCTATCAGTATCCACGCCGAGATCACCTAAGACAACTCCTAGAGCAGCAAGCCTTTGTCTTCGATTGGTGCTAGCCAACCGACGGAGACAAGAGAAGAAGAGAGAGGAAAGACGGCTACCAAAGGAAAATCTAAAACAACTCTTAGCCAAAGATTATCAAGGGATCTATTTATAGATCTCTTGATTAGGTTATCTTAGAAAGCTTAAATGGAACATATCTTACTATAATTATTCCATAATTAAGGTAAGAACAACCCAGAAAATTTCTATAAAAAGAAATCTCCAAAATCGACAAAACTGCGACACTGATGTGTGGATTCACACGGTCGGTCGTGCCAAAAGGCACGTGCCATGACACACGGCTTAGCCATGTGTCCTTCTAAGTACAACCCAGTTTCAGCCGTTTTTCCGGCTAGAGCCAGGCATGGGTCGTGCCAAGTTAAGCAGGTCGCGTGAGGCTCTGTATGGTCTGCTTGACTTCATTTAGGTGTGATATGGTCGTGTCAAGTCCAACAAAGCCATAGGAGGTTCCATAGCCTCCATTTCACCCCCCCCCCCCTTAGTCTGGTCCAACCAGACATATCCTCTCTCAACGAGAATCTCATTCTCAGACTTATTTTAGATCTCGAGATCACCCGTAGTACGTATGACCCAATAAGTTTCCAGTTATGTTGGTCATTCATAATTAACCCCTTAATTATGAATAGATCATGAGTGACATCTAGCAGTACATCATGACCCCCAATTGACCTGAAAGTCTAAATCGACTCCAGAACATTTTCTGAACCCTTCAACAGCTTCAGTTGTTCGTGCCTTGTTCCTTTAACTCATCCTATACCTACTTGGTTCAGGACATGGTCTATGTTGGATCGAAAGCGTCGCTAGAGGGGGGTGAATAGCAAGTGTAAAATCTTTTTGTCTTTTCGTTTGTTCGATTAAAACACAGAGATACACAGTGGAAAAATAAATAACACAAATTTATTTTTACTTGGTTCACAACCCAACGGTTGCTAATCCAAGGTCCCGCGATCCTTGACTGCGTATGAAGAGACAATCCACTATAGAGTCTCCTCCTCGTTGGAGGTAGAGACAACGATCACAAAAACCGAAAGCACGAGGATGAGGCAACAAGCCTACCTCACCTCGTTATGATTAAAACCACGAATACAATAACTAAATAGAAACAAACTTGTTGCTGCCGATGAAGGAGTTGTAAGCTTGGCGTTGCGTCGGTGTTAGAGCTTTAGCGTTGTGCCTTGAGAATAAGATTGATGATCTTTGGGTTGGAGTCCTCCCCTCCTTTTATAGATTTGTGCCTTGGAATAAGTCTAGATGCAGATCCTCAACTTTTGGAACTTATCACAAGGTATCACCTTATCTTATCGCGAAGTGGCGACGTCAAACGTCATCCTTTTTGACCTAGTGCAAAAGGTTGATTCGTCGTCATTAGTCGACTGATGTGCAACAGTCGACTACCAATAGCCAGCAGTCGACTGTCAGCCTGGCCACTTCCCTGTAGTAAGAGATTAGCAAAGAAAATTATAAATGTGACGGTTCCTTACCGTCCGATCTCGACCTTTCATTGGAAGTCTTAGTCGGATTGCCGCCTACAATCAACCCCGTACAAAAGACATGACCTTACCATCTCTCTTCGCACTTGTGCTTACCTCTGGTCCTTTATGACCTGTTGCTTTACTTCCGGTCTTCACCTGGGTTCTTCGACTCCCACGAAGTTCTCTCGGTGTCGTCCGACCACCACGGTTTACCGACTCGAGATTCTCTGGGTGTCGCTAACCATTGGCTTAACTTAATCATTTCCTGCACACTTAATTCAACTCATGAGATAACAATATGACCTTAACTTTGGATCTTTGCCATAATCAAAATTACCTAGGTTCGATTATCTGGTGCCCCTGCACCAACAGTCTCTGTGTTCGTCCCCACTATGCTAACTACGTCACACCTAGCCCAAGTTAATTTTCTTGTCCTGTGGATTTAAGTTACTCCTGCATGTTCCCAAGAAAATCATCTTCTTAACATGCTTACTTTGGCCAAAGACTTCTAAGTAACAATCCTGACAAGAGGCTTAGGGTATACATCTCCTTTATCAGGAGTGGTGAATCCTCTGTGGGCTATTCAAACACCTTCAATCACTTTGGCTTATACCCAATCATCCAGGAGTTACACCTACTATGTAGATGGATGCGAAGAAGTCAAAGTACAAGGCATCATGATCAAGGTGACTTAAATACCTCAAGTCTAAGGAAGCTCGCACTCAAGCTGTAATGAGATCTTCAACGACATATAGAACCATATGAAGTCTCATAGCAGGCCACTCCAATGAACTAGTTACCATAACTAGCATCCACATGTTCACTCTCAGTATCCCTATGCTTCCATTCTGTGAGTACCAAATACTTGGATAAACCAAGGAGTATAACATGTGCTAGTCTCACAGAATTGATAATGTCCAATCTCATCAATTCATCAACTAGGGATGTTTCAATACTTGCATATTTACACATGATGAGATACCCACTAATTGTGATCCAATCACAATTTCTCTCATGTTATGCATCGTATTATGGACTTCAGTATATGAGTTTAAGATCCAATCAAATACATAGATAATGTATACTCAAATAGTGACTTTTATTAATAACTTCTAAGGCGATTGCCTTAGAAAATCTCTCAATTATATCAAACTCTCACATGGCCTACAGTCAATCGCCTTGATATCTAATATCATAGGCTTCTATATGCCTCTCAAACTTTTCATGGGGAAGAGGCTTTGTCAAGGGATCTACTAGATTTCTATCGGTGGGAACTTTCTCTATTTGTACATCTCTTCTACAAATGATCTCTCTGATCAGATAGTAACGGCGTAGTACGTGCTTGGATCGCTGATGAGACCGTGGTTCCTTCGCCTGTGCAATGGTGTCATTGTTGTCGCAGTAAAATGGTAATGCTTCAACAATGCTCGGAACTACTCCAAGTTCAGTAATGAACTTCTTGATCCAGACTGCCTCTTTTGCTGCTTCAGAAGTTGCAATGTACTCTGCCTCCGTAGTAGAATCAGCAACGGTGTCTTGCTTGGAACTCTTCCAACTCACCGCACCTCCATTCAAGATGAATATGTATCTAGACTGAGATTTGGAATCATTCTTATCTGTTTGGAAGCTGACATCAATATACCCACTTACTACCATATCAACTCCACATACCAAGAACAAATCTTTAATCCTTCTCAAGTACTTAAGGATTGTCTTGATAGCCACTCAATGGTCCATACCATGATTTGACTGGTATCTACTTGTAATGCTCAAAGCGTATGATACATCGGGCCTCTTACATAACATAGCATACATGATCGATCCTATAGCTGACGCATATGGGATTTGACTCATGCGAATCCTCTCGTCTTTAATGCGCAGGCACATATACTTCGAAAGGTGAATCCCATGTCTTATGGGGATAAAACCTTTCTTGGATTCTTTCATGCTAAACCGTTTTAGCACTTTGTCTATGTATGTAGACTGTGAAAGACCAAGCAACCAATTTGATCTATCTCTATAGATCTTAATCCTCAAAATATAGGTTGTTTCTCCAATGTCTTTCATGGAGAACATTTTGGACAACCAGACCTTGACTATTTGCAAAACAGGAATATCGTTTCCTATAATTAATATGTCATCGACATACTACTAAGAACATGATCACACTCTAACTTACCTTCTTATACACACAGGGCTCCTCAAGATTTTGTGAGAAATCAAATTGTTTGATTGTCTCATCAAAACGGATATTTCAACTCTTGGATGCTTGCTTTAATCCATAAATGGAACGTTGAAGCTTGCATACTTTGTTCTTATCAATGGATGTGAAACCTTTAGGTTATATCATATATACATCCTCAGACAGGTTTCTGTTAAGGAAAGTTATTTTCACGTTCATCTGTCATATCTTATAATCAAAATGAGCCGCCATGGCTAGGAGTATCCGAATGGATTTAAGCATAGCTATTGGTGAAAAGGTTTCATCATAGTCAACACATTGTCTTTGATGATAGCCTTTTGCCGCTAATCTAGCTTTATAAGTAATAATATTACCATCCATGTTGGTTTTCTTCTTGAAAACCCACTTGCGCCCTACAAGCTTTATACCTTCGGGTGGGTCTACCAAGTTCCAAACCTGATTTTTATACATAGAATTCATTTCTGATTTCATGGCTATTAGCCATCTATCCCTCATCGCAACTAGTAGGTTCCTCATCATCTATGAGCAACACGTCATTAAATTCGCTTATGAGAAATCCAAATCTCTCAAGAATCCTACGTATCCTACTAGATCTACAAGGAGGTGGTGTATTATCAGGTTCAGCTATTACCTCATCCGAATGAGTAATCAGCTGTGATTCTTGATTAGGCATCTTTTCTATGTCTACCGGAGCCTCTTGAACTACACTTAGTTCAATCTCACTCCCACTATTTTTTTGTAAGAGAAACTCCTTCTCTAAGAATATAACATGCCTTGAAACAAACACCTTTTGTTCCAAGGGATGATAGAATTCGTAACCCCTCGTTTCCTTAGGGTAACCAATAAATAGACACTTATCAGACTTAGCCTCCAGCTTGTCTGATACTGTCCTCTTCACATAAGCAGGACAATCTCATATCTTCAAATAAGATAAATGAGATTTTCTACTATTCCACATCTCATATAGAGTAGTAGAGATTGTCTTAGTCGGGACTCTATTTAACAAGTAAACAACGGTCTCGAGTGCGTAACTCCAAAAGGTTTTTGGAAGACTTGCATGCTGCATCATTGACCTAACCATGTCCATCAAGGTTCAATTTCTCCTTTAAGCCACACTACTATGTTGTGGCGTGTAAGGTGGAGTCCTTTGAGACAAGATGTCATTGTCCCTTAAACAATCTTGAAACTCTTGGCTTAAGTATTTACCACCTCGATCCGATCAAAATACTTTAATACTTTTCCCAAGTTGTTTCTCTACTTCCTTTATAAAATCTTTAAACCTTTCAAAGACTTTAGATTTGTATCTTAATAGATACAAATAGTCATATCGTGAATAATCATCGATAAAGGTAACGAAGTAGCTATAACCTCCTATAGCATGAGTTGACATTGGTCCGCATACATCGGTATGTATAAGACCCAATACCTCAACTGCTCGTTCACCCTTTCCTCTGAAAGGTAGTTTAGTTATCTTTCCTTTTAAGCATGAAACATATGTGTCTAATGAATCTGATTCATAAGATTCCAAAATGCCAAGCCTATGCAGTTTGGACATGCGTTCATTGCTTATATGGCCAAGACGACAATGTCATAATTGTGAGGTTAATTGATTATCTAACTTAGTGCGTTTGCTATTTGATTCGATATTGAATATCTCGTTGGATGTATCTAAGATGTAGATTCCATTATTTAATATCCCATTAGCATAAAGAACACCATTTAACGTAATGTAACAACAATTATTACTAAACGTCAAATGATAACCTTTCTTATTCAAACATGAAATAGAAACAATGTTCTTTATTAATGCAGGAATATAAAAACAATCATCCAACTCTAAAACTAGTCCCATAGGAAGTCGCAACATATAAGTACCCTTGGCTACTGTAGTAACTTTTGTTCCATTGCCAACCCTTAGATCTGCTTCTCCTTTAATCAATCTTCTTCTGTTTCTAAGCCCCTATATATCATTATATATATGTGAACCACAACCGGTACCCAATACCTAAGTTCTAGAAGAAGCAGTATAACATTCAATAACAAATATACCTGAAGTAGATTGGGCATCAGATGTCTTTTTCTGCTTCAGTGACTCCAGATACTGCTTGCAGTTTCCCTTCCAATGCTCATCCTTGTCATAATGATGACAGGTGCCCTTGGGAGCTATTTCTTCCTTCTTTACCTTCTTCTTCCCTTTAGCTTTGGTTTTTAACTTCCTCATAGAACCTTTCTTTGAGGAGTCAACCAGCATCACCACCTTCTGTTCTTTAGCAACAGATGACTCCACTGTTTTGAGCATATTAATCAATTCAGGAATCGTGGACTCAATCTTATTCATCTGATAGTTCACCACAAATTGTGAATAGCTACCAGTCAGATTGTGAAGAATTAAGTCAATATTTAATTCATGGTTCATGAAAACCCCTAATGATCCCAATCGCTCAATATAGCTATTCATCCTTAGTGTAAACTGCACTGCAGATGAACCCTCCTACATCATCGAGCGAAAGAGGAGTTGGGTGACCTCGAACATTTCAGATCGTGCTTGCTCATCGAACAACTCTCGAAGATGAAAGGCAATTGTATTAACATCCATATGCTCATGTTGCTTCTGTAACTCAGTAGACATCGACACTAGCATAATGCAACTCGCCATCTCAGAGTCAACAACATATTTTTGGTAAGCCAACTTTTTGTCACCAGATGCATTGTCTGCTGAAGGTTTGGGAAGAACCTCTTCAAGGACATAAGCTAACTTTTCAGCCTTGAGAACAATTCTCTGTTTGTAAAGTCAGTCCAAGAAGTTTGACCCAGTCAATTGGTTGTTGTCTAAAATCGAACGTAAATTAATGGAGGTTGACATGTTGTTCTAATTAGTACCTAGACATACAAAAAGAGGTATATAAGAAAGATGACTTTATAGTAATGTAAACAATTTACATTAACAAGAAACTCCCACTATTTTTATCAAATTCAATAGCCCTCACTTTGAATTCGAGAGATGATAGGTGATCTCCTAGTGGGTTGATATCCATTATGACTATGAACAACCTTGGAGAGAGTTTAATAAGTCATTCATAGTGATAATGTTAGGTATCAATAGTACCCATTATATATCAAATATATACCTATCACTTTATGCTATCAACTAATTGAATGTTCACATATACATTAGGTTGTTAACTCATTAACATATATACATCCAATGCATATCACCTAATTGCACCTCTGCTGACAATGACCTTGGAGAGAGTCCAACAAATCAATGCTTTCAGTTAGAGCTGGCCCATTAATCGTGAGATCGAATTTAAATGATTTGAACACATCCAATTTACAAGTCAAAATTGGAGAGCGTCCAACAACCCAAACTTGAAATAGACCTCTGGTCCTTACCATTTAAAATAAACATCGAATCTCATATGAATTGAACATGCTCGATGTCATGCCAGGTTTGGAGAGAGTTCAACAACCCAAACACGAAAAAGAACTCTGGTTCAGCCATATTAGTGGAAGGTGTTAGCCCTAATATTTGCACGAGGGATTTCAGGTTATTATGGGTCTCATCTATAAAAGGAAATAAACCTAAATATGAAAAAAACCAAGGTCTCATTAGGAAATAAATTTCCTAATGTGAACGTGAGTCTATGCTTAGGCTCTAACGATGCGGCCAACACCTTCGGTGTTTCTAGGCGTATCCTCGGTATTTCCTTTTAGGTTACAAACATATCCTATATGTAAAATCAAGCATATTCTAATCTATCATATACATAAACATGGCACAGGTTTATTAAAACATCAAAAATACTTTAAATATTCTCCTACAATATGAAATCTATGCCAAACGAACAAGGTGGCTCTGATACCACTTGTTGGAGATTCCGGAAACATGCACAATGGAATAAATTGAATAAAATAATTTTTATTCCATCCCAGACATCCCTTGGGGGCCAGGAAAACTTGATTTGACATAATCACATGAAAACACACAAGGAGAAGGAGAAGTTATACCTTCGAGATTCTTTTGAATCTGTCGAAACCACAAGCAAGACCAATGGGCCTTGCCTCTATCAGTATCTACGTCGGGATCACCTGAGATAACTCCTAGAGTAGCAAGCCTTTGTCTCCAATTGGTGATAGCCAACCGGCAGAGACAAGAGAAGAAGAGAGAGGAAAGACGACTACCAAGGGAAAATCTAAAACAACTCTTCGCCAAAGATTATCAAGGGATCTATTTATAGATCTCTTGATTAGGTCATCTTAGGAGGCTTAAATGGAACATATCTTACCATAATTATTTCATAATTAAGGTAAGAACAACCCAGAAAATTTCTATAAAGAGAAATCTTCAAAATCGGCGGAACTGTGACACGGCCATGTGGATTCACACGGTCGAATGTGCCAAAAGGCACAACCGTGCTAGGACACACGGCTTGGCCATGTGTTCTTCTAGGCACAACCCAGTTTCAACCATATTTCTGGCCAGAGCTAGGCACAACCTGTGCCAAGTTAGGCACGGTCGTGTGAGGCTCTGTATGGTCCGTCTGACTTCGTTTAGGTGTGATATGGTCGTGTCAAGTCCAACAAAGCCATAGGAGGTTTCATAGCCTCTATTTCGCACCCCCCTTGGTCTGGTCCAACTAGACATATCCTCTCTCAACGAGAATCTCATTCTCAGACTTGTTTTACATCTCGAGATCACTCGTAGTGTGTGTGACCCAATAGGTTCCCGGTTATGTTAGTCATTCATAATTAACCCCTTAATTATGAATAGATCATGAGTGGCACCTAGCAGTACATCATGACCCCCAATTGACCGAAAAGTCTAAATCGACTCTAGAATATTTTCTGAACCCTTCAGCAGCTTCAGTTGTTCGTACCTTGTTCCTTTCACTCATCCTATACCCACTTGGTTTAGGACATGGTCTCTGTGTTCATCCCCACTATGTTGACTACGTCACACCTAGCCCAAGTTAATTTCCTTGTCCTGTGGATTCAAGTTACTCCTGCATGTTCCCAAGAAGACCATCTTCTTAACATGCTTGCTCTGGCCAGAGACTTCTAAGTAACAATCCTGACAAGAGGCCTAGGGTATACATCTCTTTTATCAGGAGTGGTGAATCCTCTGTGGGCTATTCAAACACCTTCAATCTCTTTGGCTTATACCCAATCATCTTGGAGTTACACCTACTATGTAGATGGCTGTGAAAAAGTCAAAGTACAAGGCGTCATGATCAAGGTGACTTGAATACCTCAAGTCTAAGGAAGCTCGCACTCAAGCTGCAATGAGATCTTCAACGACATATAGAACCATATGAAGTTTTATAGCAGGTCACTCCAATGAACTAGTTACCATAACTAGCATCCACATGTTCACTCTCAACATTCCTATGCTTCCATTCTGTGAGTACCGAATACTTGGATAAATCAAGGAGCATAACATGTGCTAGTCTCACAGAATTGATGATGTCCAATCTCATTAATTCATCGACTAGGGATAGTTTCAATACTAGCATATTTACATATGATGAGATACTCACTAATTGTAATCCAATCATAATTTCTATCATGCTATGCATCGTATTGTGGACTTCAGTACATGAGTTTAAGATCCAATCAAATACATAGATAATGTATACTCAAATAGTGAATTTTATTAATAACTTCTAAGGCGATTGCCTTAGGACATCTCTCAATTACATCAAAAATATACATGTGTCTTGATTGTAGAGCATCCTAGATAACAAAGTAATACAAACTCCCACTTAATGGGTACTTCATCTATATGAAGAACCCTCATTTTCAACCAACGCTGATAATGGATATAAAGTCTATCCTAATATTCTCTATTAAAGCTTTGACCACTCTGAACTCTTTCTTTTAACCGTATGACACTTTATATCAATGCACAATGAAGTCGACATGCTATGGTTGTTCTTGGCCTAAAGTTCCACAACTTTATAATCACAGTTGACCTCATATAGCCATCAAGGCTCCAAATGATCTTTAATTCTATGATAAATTCTGCAATTATTATCACTGTTGATCCCAAATGGCCATCAATACCCCAAATGATCTTAATTAATCCTATGATAAATTCTATAATTATATTGGATGTTATGTAGTAGTTTACTTATTCATTCTTCATTATTGAGGTGGCTATCAGCATCTGTTTTATGCTTTTCCAAATGATATCTCTTCCTAACAATATGAAGAAATGACCTAATGTAAACCTCTCATCATCCAGACATCCATCAAAATGCGAAGTTTTAATATCTAATCACCTCAAGATAATCAAATCTTCGCTATGTGAGTATTTAAATAATTTATTACAAATACTGCAAGACTCTCTTTATAGTGCATTTCTTTATGTATCTTCCTAACATTCCTATTATGTACACTATAACAAATGTATACATACCTATGTATATATGAGACTTCCTACTGCCCATGCATAAGGAAGTTTCTTCATCTAATTAATTTCAAGTTCACGTTGTGGACATTGTGGCAAGCTAGATTTGTCACTCAAGATATATCATTTCAAATTTACCTGATAGAAATGATTTGATCTCATTCAACAATTATTCACTTGCCAACAAGATGCCTTCACATATAGGATAAGTATTATAGACTTGCTCCCACTGAACTTGACATATATGTATTGATCAATTGGATTCTCCTTAAAACCAAATGGAGTAACCATTTGATTATATTTCTTGTACCACTGATGGGATGCCAGATTTAAGCCATAAATGGACTTCTTAATTTACATACTAGGTCCTTTGAATCATCAGATTCAAAGTTTTCTGTTTCCACCATGTATATTGATTCCTCAATATCTCCATTAAGGAATGCAGTCTTAACATCCATTTGGTGTAGCTCCAAATCATAATGAGATACAAGTGTCATGATTAGCTTTAGGAAGTCTTTAATCATACATGTGAGAAAGTCTCCTTTGTAATTTATATCTACTTTCTGAGTGAATCTCTTAGCTATAAGGCGTGCCTTATACTTTTCAATATTGCCCAATGAATCCCGTTTGGTTTTAAATATCCATTTACAACCAACAGGATTCACTCCTTCAGGCAATTCGACAAGCTCCCATACACCATTGTCTGTCATGGACTTCATCTCATCCATCATAACTTTAGTCCATTTTGTAGGATTTAAATATTGTTTAACTTTCTGAAAAGATGAAGAATCATCTTTCAATCAAATGTCAAACTCATATACATATTCTTGGAGATAAACTTAATCATGCGAAAACATGAATCTCCATTCCCTAATGGATCGACTTAGTGACACTTGTACTTGAGGCATTTGAGGTGCTTGAGGAATCTGCTCAACTATAAGAGGGTGTACCTCAACCTAAGTAGATGGTTCCTCTACTTGCATAGGGGAGGACATAGGGACATCATGAAGTACTACTCCTACCGGATGTACAATCTCAATAACATAGGGTATGGTAACCATACCACTACTGGTTGCACCTATAGCAACACAGGTAGGATGATAAGTGTTATCCTCCTCAAAAGATATGCCCCTAAATTCAGTGCTCCCACTGTCCTCAATGAACTTGGCATTTCTCATTTCGAAAAGAACCTATTTTAGAGGGTCATAACATTTAAATCTCCTTGACCTTTCAGAATACTCCACAAAATGAAAGTTAATAATTCTTAAGTCCAGTTTCTTTTTATTAGGTCTATAAGGCCTAGCCTCATCTGGATAACCCCAAACATGTACATGTTTAACACCACATGGGGTTTTACTCACTGCCTAATTTGGGTACTCTATTGAGTAAGTAAACCACAGGCTTGAGTGTTTCACCCCACAAGGACACCAGTAAAGAAGTAAAGATATCATACTTCTCACCATGTCTTTTAGGGTCAGGTTCCTTTGTTTAGCTACACCATTCTAATGAAAAGTACCAGACATGGTGTACTGAGCCATAATCCCACACTCAGAAAAGTAATTGATAAAGGTCCTAGACATTGTTCATCAGATCCATCATAACGACCGTAATGTTTACCTCCATAGTCAGATCTGACAGCTTTGATCTTCTTGCCTAGTTTATTTTCAACTTCAGCTTTGAAGATCTTGAACATATCCTATGACTCTAAGTTCTCCTAAAAAAGTATAATTAAGCATATCGAAAAATAGTCATCAATAAAACTGATAAAATATATATTTGTCCATTCCAAAATGTCTTAGGGAATGATCAATATATATCTGTATTTATCAATTTTAAAATGTCACTATATCGATTTGCACCTTTGATTCTTTTGTTAGTTATATTCTCTTTTACACACTGTATGCATACATCAAAGTCTGACATGTTAAGAGAATGAAGAATTCTTTATGACATTAACCTTTCTAGGCATTATATGGATATACGTCCTAAATATCTATGTCATAACATGAACGAATTCTCGTAAGTCAAATTTTATTATGTACCTATACTATACTTTATATCATTGTCTGTGTGAGCCATAATGTTTAATCTATATAGCTCATTAAATAGGGAACCTGTTCCAATAAGTATTGAGTTTTAGAAAATACAAAATGTTCCCATTTCAAATGGACAAGAGTATCATAATTTGTCCAAATAAAAAATGAAAATTAAGTTTCGCCTAAATGACCAAATAACAAGTATATTTTCTAAAACTCAAATTACATTGGTCCCTAAATAAAGCTGAAAACAACTATAGCAGTCACTGTAGTCTTCTTGTCGTTACTTGTATAGATGTATATTTCACTATCAATAGGTAATTAGCTACTAAGACAACCATGCTAAGTGACACCAATGTATGTGATAGTTCCAATGTCTATCCACTAAGTGTCCATAGATACAATGATAAAATTGACTTCTAAACTAACTTAACTGAGAAGTTTGATACAAAACATTGCAGTTGTAATACCCTTACTCATATTGATGGTCCTTTTATATTTAGTGGTTTTAAAAATCTTAAGTTATTGGAATGTTGATGTTATAGATAGATACGTTAGGTGCACTAAATATGAAAAAGAGTATACCAACATATAGCCTTACTTTATTGCCAAGAACATAAAGAGATGGTAATAATAATAAATAATGTGTATAATACACATGTTTAAATATGTATGGGCTAAATGAGATACCAAGTATAATGATACTACTGTTACCTCTTCTCTATAAACCAGATAGGAAGGCTCACATGTAAGGCATTGCCCGAACGAAATAATTGGTTCAGCGGAGAAAGAAGGGAGAAACGGTTCGGGCGCAATCGTCTGAAATAATTGGCACGGGAGAACTAGTGAAGATAATCGACACGGTAAAGCGGAGGCAGGGGAGGCATTTCGATAGGAAATAAGTAGGAATCGGTTCGGCTAGATAGGCCTAGAAGCAGACAGGACGGATAAGAATCGACTCGGCCTAGTCAATCCGGAGATTGTTTGGTGGGGGAAGAAGGGGAATTGGTTCGGGTTGGTGAGGAGCCCAAGGGCTATGCCACCCGTGAGCTATAAACCTAAATTAGTTTCAACAAAAGCAGATGGTTAACGGGGATAGGCTAACCTAGTTTCCCGAAATATAGATGAAGAGGTGTTATGTAACAGAAGGAGGGGTCCCCACATAATATTTCGAGGAGCCTTCGCTCCTCGTATCTGTAACAGAATTATTCTCCAGGTGGACGTGGTGGCCACGTGGACGATGGGGATAGCCCGCGAGGTAACGATGGATCAGAGGAGGAGGATAAAAAGGAAAAAGAGGACAGAAGGAAGGGGATGGGCATTATTCCAAAAACCCAGAAACGAAGACAGAGGAGGAGAAGGAGAGCTATCACCACGCCGGAGAAGAAGGAGTAGCGATCTTTGCTCTTGAGTTGCGTGTACTCTTTCTTATATTGTGATTTGACTGTAAGAGGTTTTTCTCCTCCACCTCCGAAAGTTTTCTTACCGTGAAGGAGGACGTTCATAGTGAAAGTGTTTTGGCACTGCATCCGGTAAGAGAGCTCACCTCCGTGGAGTAGGAATCCTTATTCCGAACCACGTTACATCCTGTGTCTTAGTTTCGTTCCCTGTGTTGGTTTGTGTTTCTCGGTTTTACTCTCTCATTTTTATTGTTGCGGCCGGAGAGAACCCCCGAAGCTCCCTTCGTGCTCCATCGCATCAGAAGGAAGCGAACAAATCTTCCTCGCCACATCATATAACATTACACTTAGTCTTTAGAATACAATGTAACTTATTAGTGGTACTCTCTAAATTATAGCTCATGATAATTTTAGTTGGCCACATCATGTGTCTTCCTTTGAGTCGATACATGATATGCATAATTAAATTATCCTTTATATGAGCTATATCTGTCTGAGTCTATGGTTTACAAACCCTTGATCTACCACATAAAATATCTTCCTTTGGGTCGACACCCTATGCGTATGATCTATAACAAAATTTATCAAACTATTGATCTGTCACACAACGTGGCTTCCTTTGGGTCGACACCTTGTGCACATGATCAACATAATTTATTAAGCTATTGATCTGCTACACAAAATGTCTTCCTTTGGGCAGACATCTTATGTGCATGATCAATAAAATCTATTCTTTATATGTAACACATTCTTATCATATGTCTGACATAAACATAACTTTCCTTTGGACCAATTATATTTAGCATAGACATATATCTATCTACACAGTATGTCCTAAACCTCCCTAATAGTTTTCACTTTAGTGATAATTATTAGTTTGAAATAGAATCATATGTGTAAATAGATACTTTAGAAAATCTAGTAAACTCAACTGTACTTTAGTAGCCGAATGATGTATAAATCGACCATAACATCGGGCTAAAAACGTCGGAGCCTCCGAAAAAGGCACTAAACGATGTTTTTAAGGCCCGAAACAAGCTATTATGAGGGTTTACCCCCACCATAATAGATATAGAGTTCTGAATAAGCTTCGAAACGCAATCGATAACACCTCAAAACTCATCCCGAGTGAAAAATTATGGCCTCTGAAAGTTTCGTACGTCAAAAATATGCTAGAACTCATCCACCCATTACCAGTCGACTGAGAGTTATGACAGTCAACTAACATACATCAGTCGTCTACCCCAGTCGATTAGAATACCTTCTGTGGACGATTTCAAAAGCACCAGTCGACTGGTGCTTGACAGCAGTCGACTGATCAAATCAGTCGATTGCTCCATTGCTCAAGTCAACTAGAATACCTTCTGTGTGCAATATCGGTCACATCAATCAACTGAGACCTTATGGCAGTTGACTGATGCCCAATCAACCAAAAAAGGTTTTGTGCCTGAGTTTGAGCACAACAGTCGACTTCCCTTGAGGGCAGTCGATTGGTATGTGCAGTCAAATTCAATTTTAGGAGCAGCAGTCGACTATTGCTTGGCATCAGTCGACTGATTGACGACTTAGTGCAATTTTTCTAGGGCAAACATGATGGTTTCTCCATGAACGGTGGAAGTTTCCTTGCTATTCTTCGTGTTCTTCGCAGAAAAATGCAAAACCTTAGATCTATCACATAAAACTAGGTTTCCTACTTACGTTTTCATCAAATAACCATTGTTTTGTGACATAAGATCTAGATCTTGCGCAAAATTGATGAAAAATGATGAAAACTATAAGCTCTGATACCAATTGATGGAAATCTATGATTCTAAGCATATATACAAAAAACCATATATATACATCAAGATTCGTGGAGTAGATCTAGTTTTATTAAATTTCTACGACAAAAAAAGCATAAAAAATGAAACGATAACATAAACAAAGGAACCTGATTGCAACAAAGCGACCATCGTTCCTCTTCCTTAAGATCCAAGCTATCGTTCCTGAGAAGAAGTAAGAAGCAAGTCTTCTATAGGGTTCTGGAGTGACGACGCCGTAAATCCTAGTTGATAGGATACCAGGATTCTCTCAGGATATCATCCCCTATGGGGACCATGTCCTATATATAGAAAATGGGTCGGATTCGTTATCGGTTCATCATCAATAATAGATACGTGCTATAACGGGTTCTACACATTAAACCCCACATCAAATAATCGAAACCCGTAAACCAATAAGTAGATCACTTAATCAAGTTCGAATCAATATGGCACAATTAGACGGTTACGATAATCACATGTAAGCCCACCACCAACAAGGCCGACATAGACAAATAGAAAATGGCAGACAAACTCGAAGCAGAGGATGACTACGGTGCAATTGATCCAGTCCTGCATGTCCTCTGCCCGGAGGATCCACACAAAATACACCTCCTTCGCCATCTCTGTTGCGGCTTCGACCCTCTTGTAGGTGATCTCACGCACATCAGCGATAGAGAGTGTGCAGGGCATCAGAGGAACAAATGTCGGAGAAGGCGGAAGGCATGGTTAGATTGTTGATTTCCAACCGAAGTTACCGAGAAAGAAAGCTATCAGACACAACTTTTCCTCTTGCCCTGCTTGCTTAAGGAACTCCCCGAGATCAATTCTCAAAAAATATTTGTCCCCACCAGAGGATCAAGTCATTAGTATGGATGGTAGAATTGTTCCAAGGAGTAAGGGTTCTGAGAACTACAAAGCTTTTCAAGGTATTTATTCTTTTGTCGTGCTAATTTTTAGTTGGAAAAAAATATCCCCCGTGATTTACCTCCCTTCATCTAATTGTGGGACCGATAATGAGGGATGTCTGGGGTGAGTGTATCACCTTTTACCCCAAGGGATTCCCCTTCCTCAGATCCCGATGAAAATCTACTTTGTTGTGACCACTGGACGTTGGATTTTAGCAAATTTTCTTATGCACTTGTTGACATTCTTCTCGTTGATTCTCATTGTCTTTCATGCACACTTAAATAATACTCTACGAGTCTATGTCATTTTACGATGGTGGATGAAGTTTTTTTCCATGATATGATAATATGCATTAGAGAACTCATAGAAAGTTATCCAATAAGATTCCTTCCAATACTTAAGTGAGATCAATATCATGAGCAAAGAAAATGAAAGAAGAAAAGAAGAATCCAAAAGTTCTCTTCATCATCTTTAACTCTATTTATAGAGATATACTTCAAACATGGGTTAGAGAGCTTGCAGAAAGTTATTCAACTAGATTCCTCCAATGCTTAAGTGAGATTGATATCATGAGCAAAGAAAGTCGAAGAAGAAAAGAAAATTCCTAAAGTCCCTTTTACCATCTTTAACTTTCTAATTATAGACAAGGGTGAACCCATAACTTTTGTTTAGGGGGTCTAATTTATAAAACATTCAACTAATAAATTAATTCTTCTTGATTGTTATTGAAATCTCTAGTTTTGAATTTATACTTACAGGTTTATCATGAGCCTCTTAGATAAGACTCTCTTCAAACTCTTTTACGGATATTGAATTCATAGTCCATAATCCTAAGTCTTAGCTCTAGATCTGACAGAAGATCAATTACATCTGAACCAGCATAAAGTTTATCAAAAGACTTTTGAAACTTTTTTTCAATACAAATTTTAAAATTTATTTTTCCAACAAACTGATCAATATCCTATGATGATTTTTAAACATTTGATTTTCTTGAAAAATATTTTTACATAATTCTACCAAAAAAAGTCAAGACATATGTTGAGAAATAAAAATACTTAGAATCAATCCTAAATGAAAAAACTAATAAATATTCAATAATCAACAATCCAAAATAATAAAAAAATATTTAAAATTCCTACTATCAAAATAGATGAAAACTCAAAAGCACTAAACTAACCATTAACACATAACAATCAACACTAAAAAATAATAAAAAATATTTAAAATTCCTATTATCAAAATAGATGAAAACACAAAAGCACTAAACTAACCATTAACACATAACAATCAACACTCCAAAATAATAAAAAAAGATTTAAGATTGCAACTATCAAAATAGATGAAAACTCAAAAACACTAAACTAATTATTAACACATAAAGAACAACAAATAAAAATGATATATATTTCCAAAATACCAAAATTGAAATCCCAAAGGGCAAGGGAAGTAAGGGAAAATATGATATTGATACTGCTATAATCTAGCTAAATATATGAGGTGAGGAGTTAAGAAGTTGGTTCGTGTGGACTAAAGGTCAAGATAAAGGAGAAGCTCATCTCAGAGAACAAATTGAGAGTCGAGCTGAGGTAACTCAGCTCGGAGAACAAATTGAGAGCTGAGCTGAGGTAAGTCATCTGGGAGAACAAGTGAAGAGTCGAGATGAAGAAGATCAGCTCAGAGAATAAGTGAAGAGTTAAGCTAAAGAAGGTCAGTTCGGGGAATAAATTGAGAGCCGAGTTGAGTAAGATCAACTCGGAGGACAAGTAGAGAGTTGAGCTATGGAAGGTCAGATCGGGGAATAAATTGAGAGCCAAGCTGAGTGAGATCAGCTAGGAAGGTAGGTTGAAGGTGAAGCTCAGCTCACAAAGCGATGCAAATGGTATATCAAAAAGAGGGTAAGCCAGAAGGCAGGTCGGTTGGTGGATTAAGAGTTACTTAAGATAGATGTTTGATTACTTCATGGGGGAATAATGAAAAAGGGAAACAATATATTAATGACCATGGGACCTCTTTTACGGAGAAGGAAGCGATGAGGTTGTTAAGAGGTGGGGACCTCATGAAATATTCCTTTATCAGTTTGGTATAACAAAGGCGTATTCACCCTCCTTGAGAAGAACCATCAGAGACTCTTCAGGGATCCCCCTAAAAGAATCATTCTCTAACGACATAAAGAAGAGCCTCACCTGGGTTCATGTGGATAGTCACCATCACAGGTGGTTACGCGACAGCTTACTCTAGGGGAAGAGGGGAATAAAAGGAGAGAGAGATGAAGGAAGAAGGGATATGATCTCATATGTTTTACATACACTTACTATTTTCTACTACATTCATCTTCTTTGTTGCTACCACTATCTGTTCTCTCTTCCTCATACAAGCTCTAACTTAAGCATCGGAGGATCTCCGTCGGGTAGGTCGACGGTGGTCTAACATGTGTTAACTTTCACAGAAAGGGAGCAAGGAGATATTTACTGTTGCGGTTGGAGATAACCCCCCCCCCCCCCCCCCAATTATCTATCCTTAAGGAGAAAAATCCATACTGCATTAATTGCCGCCATATGTGGGAAACTATTTGTTGAGTCAGACGTTGAGATGCATCTTCAAGAGATCCCTCCCTCGGCTACCTCCTCCGCTGAAGAAACTCCCCTCACCTTATTACCTTCCCAACTAAATGCCCTGATAGAGAATGTTGTATCAGAGGCATTGGTGAAGAAGATCGATAAAGAGGGTGGGATATCTTTAACTTCATTCTGGTGAACCCTCCCAAAGAGAGCCCCCTCATGGAGGACCTTCTCTTATACCTGTACCTGGTCTTCAAGAGATGGAGATACTGCCTAGAGAAGGACTGGTGGGAGGAGAGGATCGATATCACTTTCCTGTGTTACCTGTAAGAAGGGAAGGTCAAGGGGAGAGTCACTCCACTAAGGCTATGGAAACATACAAACCTTCACCTTTCACCGAAGACACATCCTTGGAGGATCCATCTCCTCACTTTCGTGCCCCTAATATTTGGTCATATAATGGTACTTCTAATCCTGAAGAGAATTTATCATAGTTTAAAGGTGTCACTGCTCTTCATCGTTATTCTGAAGCCATTAAGTATCGAGCTTTTTGTACCACCCTGTCGGCTTCCGCGCAGATGTGGTTTGGATTGTTACGCTCTAGTTCAATTACTTGTTTCAGAGATCTGAAAGAAGTCTTTCTCAAATATTTTTCCACCAGTAAGAGGTATAAATACACTGCCTCTAGTTTACTCCATGTGAAACAAAAACCTACATAATCGCTACGTAGTTACATCCACTGATTCACCAATGTCGCCCTTGGGGTACCTTCGGCGACCTTGGACTTTTTAATGGTCGATGTATCCCATGGGACGAAGGAAGGACCTTTTCCTTAGTCCTCTACTAAGGATGCCCACCATTAGCTACGATGAATTGTTGAGATGACCTAAAGAATATATCAATGAAGAAGAAATCCTAAAAGTGCGGAGAGGTCAGAAGAAGCCTACCACTAGTCCCATGGAGAAAAGTCAACCTTTTGCTTCTCGAGTGCCTCCCAGGAAACCTTTTATGCTGGGAGTTCCTTATTCCTGATTGCTCATGATGGAGGCTCCTCCCCATCGCCCCCTCCGCATTATGGCTACCGAATTCTCACCTCCACCCCAAACCCCGAAGGAGATAGAGATTGAAATGTTTGAGAAGTATGACATGCTCTAACATCCGGGAGGAGACAAGGGGGTTCCTTGTAATCCCTTAGGTCCACTTTTCTGTCAGTATCATATGAAGTATGGGCACTCCAGTGAGAGGTGCTTCGGTTTACAGAAGGAGTTGGAGCGCATCAGAATGGAGTATTAACGATGATTTGTGTCGTGGTACCATTACAAATTAATTACCAAATCCTCTCTACGCTAATATAGCATAGGGACAACCCGGATCGTTTCACAACGAGTGCAATTGATAGAACAGTAGTCTTCTGGTGCAACGTCTACAGCAGAAGACTATTAATTATTGCTTTGGGTTTCCTCCTGAAGATGGGGGGTTTGGATTTAAAAAGACTAATCCTACTAAACAAAAAGACAATGCAAGTAATTAAAGTCTAATCTAACTAAACTATGAGTGCGATGAAATTAAAAGAAACTTAAACTAAGCATTCAAATATGAAAGTGCAGGAATTTAAATAACAATTCAAATGCAAAATAACATAAATATAAAGCAAAGTATGAGATTAAATCTAGCCTAACTAACTACAACCTAATTACTAAAGAGACATTTAACCGAACAATATGTAAGCATGCAACAAATTAAACAAAATGCACGCAAATCAAATCGTGGAAGCAAATTTGATTACAATCATTCCAAACTAAGAGTAAAGAACAACCAACAAGAAAATTTTCTGTCCGAACGGATGCTAAAATTGGAGCTGTCGGTCGAAATGCGCTAGAATTGGATGAAGATGGAAGTGGACTGTCGGTGGCTGGAACAGGGCTGGCAGAGCTGTGGAGCGACTGAGGAAGATGATAACGGAGGGGAATCCCCACTCCGATAGCTGTGGTGGCCAGCCGGCCCGAACTGAGCGGAATCCCATCTCCGATTGGTCAGCGGCGACAGAGCTTGAAGCTGTGGAAGAAGTTGTCGCGTGAGAGGAGAACCGGCGGTAGAGAAATGGGCGGAGGAGATGAATGGCACGGGTCACCAGAGAAGGAGGGGATCCCCTTCCTCTCCGGCGACCGGCGAGGAAAGGGATGAGCTCGGCGATGAAGAGGGCGAAGCGTCAGGCGATCGCGTGAAAAAGAAGAAATGTCGGCTCCATTTGTGCAATCTTGATGAAGGCATTAAGTGGTTTTTGGTAGTCGTCTGATCAGCTAGTCACCTAATCCCAGCCGTCCATTAAACCTAGGTTAATTGAATCTGATTAATCCATGAACTAGGATGTGATCCAACGGCTGAGAATTCTCCGACTTTGAATGGATGGATCTGATCCATCTGATAAGATAATCATGATCGGTCGAATCTGGATGAAGGCCTAAGATGTCCATATCTAAATGTACGGATCGGATCTCTCCAGATCTAGGTAGATGGCTCAGAATCAAGATGCTTTCATGGACAGTCCATATCGCTCAGATCTAATCTCTTGATTAAATTGCCTTCGATCATGATGAAGGGTCTAGATCAATCCAGTTTGAAATGATCCTTCTAGCCTTAGATGAAGTCATATTTGATCCAACTTGAGTTTAGTCCAGTGGCTCATCTCGATCTCCTACAAATAAAGTCAAATTTTGCATATAAGTTCAAAATTTAGGAGAATTTACAATTAGGTCCAAAAATATATCCAACTCATAAAACATGATTGTCACGCCCCGAGAGCATGCCGTATCAAAAAGCAAACGGATGGTATCTCCCCTGTACGTGACAATATTTCGGGTTAATACAAGGCCCGTAGGCCTACAATAACAACAACACATATAAAAATATAACACAAACCACAACAACATAACAAACTAACTACAACAAAGACACAGCGGAAACATAATACCACAACATCCCAGCCTACACACATGCATACCGGTATGACTAACACCAAAACAAAAAGAAAACATCGTCAAAACCCGTACCAACATGTGCATACATCACATAACACATAACATCACGAAAAAACTCAGAATACATAACAAGGCATTCAGAAAACCCAAAAACCCAGACTCTCGGAGTTGAGATGAGACGATGTCAGCCAGCGATGCTCCAAGTCCATCACGAAGTCGGCTATTTGTTACCTGGGCGACAGAAAAACTCAGGGTCTGTGGTGGTGAGTAAAACTCAGCTGGTAATAAGATAGAACATGTAAATATATGTATCAATATTACATGTCATTAAATAGTTTAATCTATTCGTACAATAGGTATACATCAGCATAACAAGTATACATGCATGCATACACTAAATAAATTGAACAACAAACGATGTTGACATGCCTGACAGTCAGCTACTCTATCCTCATCCAACCTGGGCATATATCCACAACATAAGGTATAAAGAATAATACTAACTCACACTACATCCTGATATGGGTCCAGGGTATCACAGTGAATAACCAACAGGTATACAAGTACCAGCCTACTACCATACAAAAAATGTAATAGCATGTATGATTATGTACAAACAAATGCAACAAGCATAGTACATACAAATGCATCATCAAAGTGAGTATACATATAGACTACATCTGTATGTATACTAATCACCATCATCTATGTATATATATATATACAAGCATGTATGTATATATATATATATATATATATATATATATATATATATATATATATATATATATAACCATATGCAAAACACCGTATGATACGGCAATGCAGCATGCATGGTCATGTCTGCGCACCCCTACTCGCTACCACGACCCCAGTGTGGCCTAGGTGGCACGACATGACAATTGTCCCAAATCACACCAACCACTGCTCTAGAGTGGTCGAGTGGGCAGTATGATCAAGTAGCATATGAGCGTAAAGAGCTCGCTACACAATGGGGGTCCCTACTGCTGGCCACTCCGACTGACACTACCAATGAGTGGTCGAATGCCACGCACCCAGGACAACTGCACGCACCTCAACTACCATCGTCTATAATGGTAGAGTGCGGCAACACAAATGCTCTGCCCTCACACCAGTCACTCCTCTGGGAGTAAGCTGGGAGGCAGGATGACTGACGACTCTCTCAACCCTAAGGGGAGATGATGTCGCCAGTATGCATGCAATGTCATGAAGGTACTGTCTCACATACAGACATCTACCATAGACTCTCTGTTCAACAGAGAGTCACATCCCTTGATCAGTACACTCTCTATCATGTAGAGAGTCGTACTCGACTGATCATGGCAAGCTAGGACCACCGGTCCATAGCGACACACTATTTATGACTCACCTGACCATTTACACATGTGGTTGGTAAATAAGTGTAAAACATACGAGTATTGGAAAAACTCCTACATTTAGGGCATTACCTACCCACGGATGACCTTTTTGCCAATTTATAAATTTGGTCATCACCCGTACTCTAACATCCACACTCTACTAAACATCTAGGCCTATTTACATCACATCTATAACCCTAAATCATAATAAAAGGGAATGTGATATCAACCTTTGAGTAAATATAGCCAATGACAAGTTCAAGCATAAGATAATAAGAGCAGGGTCAAGGTAACATGATCATATAAGATGATCATGCATCTAAATCTATATGCATTAAAACAACCTGACCAGAGTAGGAATTACCCACCTACTATAAATGCTCGCAATATTAGAGTCCTCACGTCCGTGGACCTGTCTCGTATCCATGTCCTGCAAAGATTAAATATTATTGTTAAGTGCAGGTATACAACAAATCATCGACTCGAATTCTACATCTATCCAAATACTAGTTAAAGTCCCGATCACACATCCTACATCATCTTTATATCTCGATCAGCAAACTGAATAACTTCCTTCATTGGCTCTTAATCAACAAACCAATAAGAGGCTAGCTATGGATGAAACCTAAATCACAACTAAAAATCCATAATCAACTACAACATCAACTCCAAATATAGTAAGCATCCATATCACTTAGATCTATACTTATCTCAGGTTGCTTTAATCTCTCCCAGCTCCCCTGTTAAATTCTGATCCCCATGGCAATGTCAACAGCCACTACCATCATCAATAAAAATAGATTAAACCATATCAGCTTAATATCAAACTGAACACATACCACTTACGTATAACTAACTCCTGGAATTTCCACAACTCATTCCACTCCATACACCCAATTCACATCACAAAACAAATTGAACCCCAAATAGTTATTTAACCGTTTAATCCATCGTTCACAGCCTCCCAAACCTCCAATAAATCTAATATCAACCGAAACCAATAACAACAAATTGGAAAGTGTTAGGACCCTTGGAACGGCTAGAGGGGGTGATTAGCCTTTCTTATTTTCTACAAAAATGTTAGCGGAAGCAATACAAAATATAAACACAAATCAAAGCAAGAACAAAGCTAACACCCGATGTACGTGGTTCGGAGATGACGCTCCTACTCCACGGCAATCCGTAAGGTGGATTAGCCCTAATCAACCTTCACTAGAACCTCCTTTGGATGAACCAAGGTGGAGAAACCTTTCTTACAATGCTCTCCTCTTCTTTACAATGATGGATGATCAAGAACAAGAGAAGAGGAGGATTTAAATCACTAAAAACACTTGGAAGGCTTGGTGAACACGAGAGTATAGTTAGGAGCAAGAGCACTAGCTTCACCAAGCTCTCCATGGCCCCTTTTTATAGAAGAGGGGCTGTTTTTCTCGTTGGGCGTCGATCAGTCGACTGATGCATACCATCAGTCAACTGTCGCCGAAGCCAACGGCTTCTGAAATGCGATCTCCGCGGAGATTCGTAGCCGCAATCTCCAACGGCAGTGATCGATCGATCCCTCCATCGATCGTGATGGGGGCGATCGATCAGTGATCAAAGGCGATCGAGTGAGGCGCATTCGTGGCAATATTTCCCTTGATCGGTCGATTGATGCCCTTGGCGATCGGTCGATCGCGGCTATCGATCATTTACTTCTCGACCAAGCGATCGGTGATGGTCGAGTTTCATCGACTCGATCGAGCGCTGACGATCGGTGATACATCGTATCGATCGGTGATACTCATCGTGAGTAATTCATACTTGATTTTATACCTAGACCTAGACTCAACCTTCTAGCTCCTCAATAAGCCTTGCGCCTTCGTGATCCCTCGAGTCGCGACTTGTTCATCCTTTGCGCTTTGCTTCCAAGAGCTTCTTCGGTTTCACTATGTCTTGGGCTGCCAAATGCTTGACTTTACGCCGCCAAGACTACAAGCTTGGACTTATGCCGCCAAGACTTTACTTGACTTCCTTCGCCAAGGTTCACTTGGACTTTACGCCGCCAAGACTACAAGCTTGGTCTTACCGCCAAGTCCATCCCTTGACTTCCTTTGCCAAGATCATACTTGACTTCCTTTACCAAGTCTTCATCCTTGATTTCCTCACTACTTAAACACATTCTAATTAGATCATTAAGATATTGCCTAACTTAGATGATTAGCCAAACATCAAAACATATAAATGCTTGGAGCATTGTTGCACCAACAATCTCCCTTTGATGTTTGACAATCATTTAAGTTAGGTCTTTAAAGATACACACATAATCATCTAACTTAAGCATTCCTTCTCCCCCTTTGACATACATCAAAAAGAGAAGGATGAAAGAATTAAGAGTGTTGGATCTTGGACTAAGGTATTAGATTGAAATTAAGCTCCCTTAATCCAAGATAGGATGTAAATTACATTTGAAGCAAAGTAATCTAAAATTTAAAAGTTAAACTAACTTTGCACCAACAATGGTTTTGGGGATAAAAGGATAGAATTTATTGAAACTCCCCTAAACCATCAGATAAGCATCCTAAAATGCAATATTATCATACTAGAGTGTTAGGACATCAAAAATACCAAATATCAGAAAATGGAAGCTTATTATAAGAAAACAGTGTATCACTGACTGGTATTTGAACTAATGATCGCTACGCTAAATCGAAATTTCAAATTTTTCACCATTTTCGTAATGCGTAGAAATTCCAGAAATCTCAAAAATCACGAAATTTTATGCATACATTTCTGAAATCATAATTTATTAAGGAAAAATAATTTGAAAAATATATGTTTACCAGATTTTAAGATTGATACAAATTTAGAAACTTACAAAAGTTCTAAAGAATATTCAAACTTTGTATCACTTTTGTGATTCACTTGAAAACTGTTTTCCAAAATATAATGAACATAGTTTAAAATATATATGATTTGGAATTTCCAACCATGTTCTTAGAGCTATGTACTCATTACTTGAATACAAGCCTTCCCAATGGTTGGTCCATAAGGTATTTATGTCTCTAGGTGTGTCATTGGCTCATAGTAATGCATCATAACAAGCATGATGAGCCAAGTACACCTTCCCTATCATCTCACATGGTTCTAAGTGTCTCAATACAAAAATCAAGGTTTCTTAAGGCTTTTTGTGAGATGTATCAAGGTATAAAGATAACATATAAACATGGGATCATGCAAACCTAGAATTTTACTCTACAAAGCACATACCAAGCTCTCTCCTTAAAGATGAAAATTCATTTTCGGGAAGAGCTTTGGTGAAGATATCGGCAAGGTTGGACTTAGATTCTACATACTTAAGTTCAATGTCCCCTCTTGCCACATGATCTCTTATGAAGTGATGTTTCACTTCAATGTGCTTGGTCCTAGAGTGATGTACCGGATTTTTGGTCAAGTTGATGGCACTCACATTATCACAATAAACTTTAATGTTAGAGTAGTGTAGCTCATAGTCCACAAGAGTATGCCTCATCCAAAGTAATTGAGCTACACAACCACCCATAGCCACATATTCGGCTTCGGTGGTTGATAAAGCAACATAATGTTGCTTCCTACTACTCCAACTAACTAGGGAGGACCCAAGAAATTGGCATCCACCACTAGTACTTTTCCTATCCAATTTGCCCTATACGTATTGCTGTATAACCAAGTAATTCAAATGACTTAGTCCTAGGATACCAAAGTCTTACATTTATGGTGCCTTTAATATACCTTAATATTCTTTTGACGGCTACCAAATGTGATTCTTTGGCACAAGATTGGTATCTTACACACATACCTACCGCAAATAAAATGTCGGGTCTACTAGCGGTTAGGTATAGTAAGCTACCAATCATACTCCTATAAAGTTTAAGATCAATTGATTTACCTTCATGATCACTATCTATCCTAGTGCTAGTGGCCATAGGAGTGGTTACAATTTTGGCATTTTCCAAACCAAATTTCTTGATCATTTCATTTGCATATTTGGTTTGATAAATATGAATACCCTCATTGGTTTGTTTGACTTGTAAGCCTAGGAAAAAGGTAAGCTCTCCAACCAAACTCATTTCAAATTCATTTTCCATATTTTTTATAAAGTCTTGAAGAAGATCATCATTTGTTGACCCAAAGATGATATCATCAACATATACTTGGGCTATAAATATATCTTTTAACGTTGACTTTATAAACAAAGTTTGATCTACTTGGCCTCTTCTAAAATCCTTAGAAATTAAGAAGGATGACAATCTTTCATACCATTCTCGGGGAGCTTGTTTTAACCCATATAATGCTTTCCTAAGCTTACATACATGATTTGGATAATCTATGTTCTCAAATTCGGGTGGTTGCTCTACATATACTTCCTCCTTAATAAAACCATTTAAGAATGTCAATTTAACATCCATTTGGTAAAGTTTAAATCCCATGTAGGAAGCATACCCTAAGAGAATCCTTATAGATTCTAACCTTGCAACCGGGGCATAAGTCTCATCATAGTCAAGCCCCTCAACTTGATTGAATCCCCTAGCAACCAACCTAGCCTTATTTCTAGTGATATTTCCCTGATCATCTAGCTTATTCCTAAAGACCCATCTTGTAGTAATTATGGTGCTATCATCGGGTCTAGGTACTAATTCCCACACTGGACTTCTCTCAAATTGAGCCAATTCATCTTGCATTGCCAAAATCCAATCCGGATCATGTAATGCATCATTGATCGATTTGGGCTCAATTTGTGAGATAAGAGCCACTTGACTAGTAGGAGGTCTATGAAATGACCTAGTTCTTACTCCTTGAGATAGATCTCCTACTACTTGGTCAAGTGGATGATCTTGATGAATTCTTAGGTTTCTAGAAGGGGTTTCAATTTGATCATTGTTATCTTCCACCCTTCTTTCATCATCGGAGTCTCCTCTTCCTCCCCCTTGATCATTACCCCTAATGGTCAAATTTTGAAGTTTTTGGGTAATGTATTGATTATTGTCATTAATATCCTTATCAATGGAGGACTTTCTAGGGTAGGTACTAGTAGTTTCATCAAATTGAACATTGGAAGACTCCTCAATCCCTTTGGTTCTCTTATTGTAGACTCTATACCCTCTACTTGTGGATGAGTATCCAACTAGGATTCTCTCATCCGCTTTTGATTCAAATTTTCCTAAGTTATCTTTGGTGTTTAGAATATAAACTTTGCATCCAAAGACTTTGAAATAATGAATTGTGGGTACAGTCCCATTCCATAATTCAAATGGTATTTTTCCTAAAAACCTATGGATTTGAACCCTATTTTGGATATAGCAAGCGGTATTAACCGCTTCCGCCCACAAGTAGCTAGGTAGAGAATATGCATTAAGCATAGTCCTAGCCGCCTCTTGTAGGGCACGATTTCTCCTTTCCACCACCCCATTTTGTTGGGGTGTTCTAGGACAAGAGAACTCATGCTTGTACCCTTACTCTAAATAAAATTGTGAAAATTTTAGATTTTCAAATTCACCACCATGATCACTACGGATCCGGTTGATTTTGAGACTCTTTTCATTTTCAACCCTTTTACTAAATCCTATGATTATTTCTAAGGTATCATCCTTATGTTTTATAAAATAGACCCAAGTATACCTAGAAAAATCATCTACTATAACCAAACAATATTTATTACCATTTAAAGATGGAGTACTATGGCAATCAAATAAGTCAAGATGCAATAATTCTAATGGTAAAGAGGTATTGGTTAGGGTTTTACCTTTGTGTGATGCCTTTGTTTGTTTTCCTTCTTGGCATGCATCACACAATTTGTTCTTGACATACTTGATCTTTGGTAGCCCTTTGACCAACTCCATCTTGGCTACCTTGGCTATGTTTTTCATGTTGATATGCCCCAATCTTCTATGCCATAGCCAACTTTCCTCTTCTTTTGCAACAAAACACTTAGTAGAAATGTTAGAAGCATATGAAAGATCAACATAATAGATGTTTGATTTCCTATATCCAACTAACATACAATCATTTAATTCCTTGTGTCTAATCATGCATTTAGAGGATTCAAAAGAGACATGATAGTTTGCATCACAAAGTTGACTAACACTTAATAAATTAAATTTCATATTTTCAACTAGCAATACTTTGTGAATAACAATTTTAGGGGATACCTCAATTGTACCTCTACCTAATATCTTGAGTTTTCCACTATTCCCAAAGGATACCGCTCCCTTCTTCACATATTTAATTGTGGAGAACTTGCTCACATCCCCGGTCATATGTGTTGAGCAACCGCTATCCACAATCCACATACCTCGCTCTCCTACCTAAATCACATGAAAAACACAAGCTTTTGGTACCCAAACATTTGGACCGGTAACATTAAGTAAAAACTTCTTAGGTACCCAAGCTTTCTTAACCTTACCCTTAATGGTTGCTTTCCTATTAATTAATGAAATATAAGCAACTTCTCTTTCTTTTGGCTTATATCCTAACCCGGCCTTGTTATAAACCGCTCTTTGTCTACTAAGAATCATATCAAGACACTTTGAGCCATTTGAAAAATTTTCTAAACATGCCTTCAATTCACTAACCTCATCCTTAAGTTTGTCATTTTCTTCCCTAAGCATGCAAGAGTCAATATGTGAAGGCTTTTCATTCCTAATGACCTTTAGTTCTACCTTCATGCTCTTAACCTTAGATTTTGACTTATCCAGAGCTTCTTTAAGATAAGCAATTGATTTATAGAGAAGCATAACCTTGGGAGAATTCATTACCTCATCGTCACTAGATGACGATTCATCACTTGAAGAATCTTCTTGACTTGATGTGTCGGAATCATCTTCTAATGCCATGAGTGCCACATGGCGTGTGATGTGGCAAAGCTCATCATCGAATGAAGAGTCTTCAACACTTGGTGTGTCCCATGTGGTTTGAGCCACCATGGCCTCCTTCTTCTTTCCCTTCTTGTCCTTCTTTTTCTTTTCCTTTTCCTCCTTCTTCTTTAGCTCCGGGCAATTCGGCTTTATATGCCCCTTCTTATTGCAAGCATGGCAAATCACATTATTGCTAAAACTTGAATTACCATTAAATTTACCTTTTGAGGAATGAGACCCCTTCCTTGCTTCTCTATTCTTGAACTCTCTTGACTTTCTATAAAGCTTCTTGACGAAATTTGCCATTTCACTAGATGAGTCCCCATCGCTACTTGACTCATCCTCCGACTCGGATGATGATGATGCTTCTTTTCTTTCCTTCTTCTTCTTTTCTTTCTTGTCCTTCTTTTCAACAAATAGAGCTAACCCCTTTTCCTTAGAGGACATGTTAGTTTGCTCATGTAATTCAAACTCACAAAATAATTCATCAATTTTAATTTGAGATAAATCCCTAGTTACCTTAATGGCATCAACTATAGAAGTCCATAAAGAATTTCTAGGAAATGCTTGTAAAATATACCTTACCAAATCCCGGTTGTCAACTCGCTCACCTATGATATGGAGTCCGTTTACAATTTCCTTGAACCTTCCATGCATTTGACTTACGGTTTCATGCATCTTCATTTGGAAGGCTTGAAGTTGTCCAATTAATAGGTCCTTCTTGGCCCTCTTTGACTCCTTGGAACCTTCATTTAGCTCAATGAGCTTTTCCCATAGCTCCTTGGCGGATTCAAAAGGCCCCACCTTGTTGAGTTGCTCCATTGTGACGCCGCATTGGATGGTGAGGACGGCCTTTGCATTTGATTCAAATTTCTTATTTATTTCTCTTGTCCAATCCTTGCTTGGAATAGGATGTCCATGTTCATCCACCGGTTCCTCGAAGCCATCTACAACACTATGCCAAATTTCAATATTACTCATAAGATAGTACTTCATCCTACCTTTCCAATACACAAAATGACTCCCATCGAAGAGCGGTGGCTTGGCGATGCTATATCCCTCTTGAAGAGCCATTGATGTCTTGGTTGATGGTGAGATCTTCCAAGCTATCCGAGCTCTGATACCACTTGTTAGGACCCTTGGAACGGCTAGAGGGGGGGTGATTAGCCTTTCTTATTTTCTACAAAAATGTTAGTGGAAGCAATACAAAATATAAACACAAATCAAAGCAAGAACAAAGCTAACACCCGATGTACGTGGTTCGGAGATGACGCTCCTACTCCACGGCAATCCTTAAGGTGGATTAGCCCTAATCAACCTTCACTAGAACCTCCTTTGGATGAACCAAGGTGGAGAAACCTTTCTTACAATGCTCTCCTCTTCTTTACAATGATGGATGATCAAGAACAAGAGAAGAGGAGGATTTAAATCACTAAAAACACTTGGAAGGCTTGGTGAACACGAGAGTATAGTTAGGAGCAAGAGCACTAGCTTCACCAAGCTCTCCATGGCCCCTTTTTATAGAAGAGGGGCTGTTTTTCCCGTTGGGCGTCGATCAGTCGACTGATGCATACCATCAATCAACTGTTGCCGAAGCCAACGGCTTCTGAAACGCGATCTCCGCGGAGATTCGTAGCCGCAATCTCCAACGGCCAGGTGATCACCGATCGATCCCTCCATCGATCGATCGATGGGGTGATCGATCGAGTGAGATCGATTCTAGCGATATTTCCCTTGATCGATCGGCCCGATGCCCTTGGCGATCGGCCGATCGATCGGCAAAGATCGGCCGATCTCGACCGAGCGGTCGGTGATGGTCGTGGTTTCATCGACTCGGTCGAGCGCGACCGATCGTGATACTCATCGAGTATGAGTAATTCATACTTGATTTTATACCCTAGACCTAGACTCAACCTTCTAGCTCCTCAATAAGCCTTGCGCCTTCAGGATCCCTCCGAGTCCGCGACTTGTTCATCCTTTGCGCTTTGCTTCCAAGAGCTTCCTTTGGTTTCGTCATGTCTTGGGTTGCCAAATGCTTGGACTTTACGCCGCCAAGACTACAAGCTTGGACTTATGCTGCCAAGACTTTACTTTGGACTTCCTTTGCCAAGGTTCACTTGGACTTTATGCTGCCAAGACTACAAGCTTGGTCTTATGCCGCCAAGTCCATCCCTTGGACTTCCTTTGCCAAGATCATACTTGGACTTCCTTTTACCAAGTCTTTATCCTTGGATTTCCCTGTCACTTAAACACATTCTTAATTAGATCACAAGATATTGCCTAACTTAGATGATTAGCCAAACATCAAAACATATAAATGCTTGGAGCATTGTTGCACCAACAGAAAGTACCTAGATTCAAAATTGTAAATACAACTTACCTTCTCTTCGATGTTGATCTGGCCACCGATATAGCAACTAATAGTGGCCCCTAGTCACTGCTCCCTGCCCCATCTACTAATAGCAGGGAACAACACAGCAGCTACTTCAGCACGGCACAGCGATAATGCCACTGTGGTTAGCTCGCGCACATAAGAACGTGAGAGGACAGAAATCAGGAAGTTACAGTTGATGTTCGGTGTCCGACCGGGAGATGGAAAGAGCGATCGCGATAAAGAGGTTGTCGACGCTCCCGCACCTTCTGCCCTAATCAATAGAATTCACGCTCAATTGAAGGAAACCCCATCGAGAACTCAGATCTCGTCTGAAGCAAGAATGAGAATCGATCCTTACCTAGCTCCGACGACCACCGACCGTAGAACCCTCAAATCGGCGCTCTGCTCACTATTGTTGCCCAGTCGCTGCCAGGTCAGTGTCTGCTCCGATAGATATCTCAGCCCCCAAATCTCCGGTTCACCGACGCAATCGGTGGCCACAAACCTACTGCCGTAGCTCCAGCGACGATCGGCCAAACCAACTCATGACGCCGACGATGGTGGCGAGTTGCTGCTGTCGGGATCACAGGAGAAGGGAATGCCAGAGATCGAGAACGAGATAAAGGGCGGTGGCTAGAGCTTGACGGTGGCCAGATCGATCGAGAAGGCTCGCAATCAGCGGGCGGCGGACTGCGACGGTGCAGGAAGAAGACGACGGTAGTTAATCGTGTTGGTGCAATCGGCCCAGGTCACGATTGACCAGGACTCGAGTTTGACTCGAGTGATGTTTTGATGTTTAACAAAGTGTTTGACATTGATGTTTGACATTGATGTCGGTTAATATGTTTTGGAGAGATTGTTTATACAATCGATCCAGGTTATAATTGACTTGATGGTTGACCAGGGTTGACCATGTGATTATGGGAAAGCCCAAGCATGGGTCTTGGCAAGGTAAAGTCCAAGTCATGGGTACTTGGCATGGAAAGTCCAAGTGGGACACTTGGCAATTGGGGAAAGTCCAAGTCTTGAGCACTTGGCATGAGAAGTCCAAGCATGGGTCTTGGCAAATGAGAAGTCCAAGCATGGTCTTGGCAAATGGAAAGTCCAAGCATGGGTCTTGGCATGGAAAGTCCAACATGGGTTGGCAAGGGAAAGTCCAAGCTTGAGACTTGGCATTTGGGAAGTCCAAGGGGATTGATATTGGCGGCGTAAAGTCCAAGCGGAGTCTTGGCAGTGTAAGTCCAATGTGCCTTGGCGGTGTAGACACCATTAGCATGACATAGCCGATGGAAGCACACGGAAGCTAGCGCGATGGATGAACAAGTCATGGATGACTTGGAGGATCTGAGAGGCGTGAGGCTGATGGAGGTGGCTAGAAGGCTTAGGTCTAGGCTAAGGGTGGTCTAGCAAGTATGGGGGCACCATACTTGGGTTAAAACCTCATTCTTGAGGTTGGCGGTCGGACCGCATTATGGCGCCGGTCAGAGTCGACTCGAGTTCGACCGCCGCTTGAGAGCTTTAAGAAGCTCTGGCGTCGCTCATGGGAGCGATCGTGAGTGTCGCAAGCCGATCGCTAAGGGATGGATGGCCGTCATTGCCGGTCAGTCTGAGCGAGCGCTCCATAGCCGATCGGGCCGACTACGAGCGTTAGCGATCGGCCAATGTTGGCAATCGGATCGGTGAGAGTCCCGTTGGAACTTGTCCAACGTGGATTAAGTCGTTGTCTCACATCTGATGTTAGCGGATCGGTGATTTATGGCGATCGCCAGCGGAAATCTAACGACGCGAGATAAAAGGAAGCTGTTCGTGGAGATTGCGGCATCAGTTCTTGGGGAGCTTTCTTGAGGCGATTTGAAGGCGATTTGCAGGTGCATTTCAGGGCCCTTCAACCTCATCCAAGCAACCAACAAGCAAAGCGCTCAAACCCTAGTTTTGTAAAGTGTTCTTTACATTTCCTTTGTATTTGCTTGTATTTCTTTAGATTATTGTTGTAATCTTGTGTACGAGGTTTCTCCACCTCCGACTTGTTGTCGAGAAGGAGTTTATTGATTATTGATTGCATTGGCATCGCTAGAGCTCGTTAGAGCTCAATCCGTGGAGTAGGAACCGTGTGGTTCCGAACCACGTTATATGATCGTGTTGTGATTGTGTGTCTTGTTGTATTTATTTATTATTACTATTCCGCTGTGCTAACAAGATTGTAGACGATCAAATGCGAAAGAATTCCATCTACGTACGGTATCACGCTATTCACCCCCCCTCTAGCGGGCGTCAAATTCCCAACAAGTGGTATCAGAGCCTGGTGGCTCTTCAACGGATTAACAACCGGGAGCAATACGCTAGAGGGTAAAGATGGAATTTCAAGACAAGCTAGGTTGGGACATCAACACTCCGTACTCATTATATGGACAAGAAGGCGATTCTTGGAAGAGAAGAATTGAAGATTTTTTGATGATGAGGGACTTCGAGGAATGGTCTCTATTAATGGAAGGATTTGAGTATCCTAGAGGACCAAAAGGTGGTTTCCTCAAGAAGAAGAGATGGAGTGAAGATCAACTCCAAAGATTCGAGAAAAACAAGAAGGTAATCAAATTCATTTTTGATTTAATTCCAAATGAATTCTTGTGTAGCCTAGGTGAATGCATGGATGCTAAGGAGCTATGGAGCGATTTGGCAAAGCTCCATGAAAGCCCATCAATGGTCCAAGAGGAAGAGACCGAAGAGGCTAATGCATCATCTTCACAAAGAAGTGAGGACTTGGAGGTTGAGAGATCATCAACATCCAAAGAGGAAGAGGAAGTAGAATCGGAAGTTGATAGGGAGTCAATTTCTGGGTTGGTGGAGGAAGTGGAAGAAGCATCCACCTCAAGGATTGAGGGGGAGGAGAGAACTTCCATACCGGAGAAACAAGAAGAAGCTTCAACATCCAATCAAGATGAGGAAGCTCAAAATACAACTCCGGCACCTACCACCGAACTAGGTAACTCAAACACATCAATCTCAAATAAAAATAATATCATGTGCCTTGAGTGTAGGGAATTTGGGCACTACAAGAGCAAGTGCCCAAAGAAGATTAGGAAAGCTCCACCGGCTCCAAAAGTCAAGGATGCCGGTTCCCCAAATATCAAGAGCAAGGAGCATATCATATGCTTCAAGTGCAACTCAAGGGGATATTATAGGAATCAATGTCCTAGGGGAAGCAAAAAGACCAAAAAGGGAGCTACACATGTAGGGGGAGCCTCTAGGGCAAACCCTAAGGTATATTTCAATAATGCACCTTCTTTAGTTAATAGGCAAAGGCATGCTAGGAATGTAAATTCTCTTGCAATTTATGAAAAGAATGCTAATAGGAATAAATATTTTTGCTTAGGAGCTAAAAGTGTCCATTTTAGTAATAAGGAGAAGTTTGGGACTAATGTCCCTAAAAATAATTCATCTAAGGATAAACCTAGGTCAAATAATACTAGACTAATTTTACCTAGGGAGACCATTAGAAAGGTGCAAGAGCACCTAGGTTTCAATCCCAAGTGGACTAGGCATATGCCTAGAAAGTCCCATGCCCATGATTTAAATCAAAATTCAAAAATTGGGCAATTAGAGTTAGAGAATCAAGTCTTGAGGTCAAGGCTTGAAAAACTTGAGAAGACCCTTAAAATTATACAAAATCAATTTAAAGGGTCAAACGATCAAAAGTCAAGGTCCAAAAGTCAAAGTCAACACCAAGGACCTAAGAGTCAAAAGTCAACCAAGGGCAAACAAGGTTTGGGTCACAAACCTAAGCCTAAGGTGGCTTACCATAGTGTTCCATTAGATTATGGAACACTAACTAGGTCTAGAAAGACCAAGGTCAATAGGGAAGTCATCCCTAGAGTTGACCAAAGGGTGTGCCTAGTGGCTAGGGTCTCTAGAAAACCTAGGGTGGCCACTAAGAAGGTTGCAAGGGGAGTTACCCCTAGAGTCAACCTAGGTGAGACCCAAATGACCAAGGCTAATAAACCTAGGAGGGTCATTAGGAAGGTATCTAGGGAGGTTATCCCTAGGGAATACCTAATTAACCCTAGGAGCTCAAATAGGTTTTGGGTTCCTAAGAGCGTGATTGATTCACGCTAGATGGGTTTAGGGTGTGCCAACCTTGATTGGATGGGTAGTTAACCTAACCATGGCAAAGGTGGCACTTTAGGATATTTTCAAGGTTATGGTTACCTTGGAAATAGTTTTTGATTTTAATCCTAAAAGACTTTAGGATGTGCCAATATTAATTATGAAGTTTGATAAAATGATCATTTTGGCACAATTTAAGTTTAGTGGTTAGTGTGCCATTTTGGGTTTTTGGCACACTAGGGAGAAAAGTAGAAATATGGCAAAATATGATTAATTATATCAAATGGCAAGTAATATTAAAATTTAGGTATTACATACCTTTATATCTTATTTGCCATGCTTTGATTTGCCATATGCCATGACATGACATCATGTTCATTCTCATCATTTATATGTCATGTACATGGTTAGGATTAAGGATTAAATGTCATGTGTTTTTAGATTTCATATTATGCCATGACATCATGATTATGAGCATGTGTTTATCTATATCATCTCTAATGCCATAATCATTCATGCATTTAAGATATGTTGATTGAAATTGATTTAAGGATAATGGCATGACTTGAAGTCCCATTTATAAGGGAATCAAGTAGGGTTGCCTTAGAAAAATGCATGAAACCCTAGATTAAATGAACCAAAACCCACATCTCACATCCAATTGACATGTATGTATATTTATACACCCTAGATACATGTGAGATGCTAGGATATGAGTTAAGTTCAAGGTGCATAGTGTTTGCATCTAGATGAACTAAAACTCATCTTATATGAACGTGGATCATTGGGAAAGCTTGTGTACAAGTCATGTACTTAGAGCCCAAGGAATATGATCCAAAATAAGGTTTTGAAATCATTTTAAAATCAATTTAGAAAACCTTGGTGAAGTCTATCTTTTGATAGCAATCACCATTGATGAAGTTGATACAAAATAGGGCCAAAACATTGAAAATTTCAATGGTTTTGAGTTTTGTATCAAACTCACTATTTTATGGGTAAAATACTTTTCAAACATTTTTCACCCATTGTTTTGGTCATAAGTATTATACGTATCAAATTTCGTGATTTTTCGATGTACGTATAATTATTTATGAATTTTTGAATTTCGTTACGATGTGAAATTAAATTTCACTACCGATCATTGCCACTTGGTGGCGATCGATTGATAGTGGCGATCGTGATTCTTTGTCGACTTCAGTCTGACCCGGGTTAACAAGGTTTGTTTAGCCTTTGTGTTGGCTATGGTAAAGGTTCCTAACCACTCTAACCTAGGATATGCTTTGGGAAGCATTATGAAGGGTGAAAATCCATTGGATATGGATTAGGAGTTGTGTTAGGTCAAAGTATCAAATTTAGGGTGAGTAAAAGTTCTATGTTGAACTTAGAACCTTAATTTTGATGGTTTAGAGTTCCTATTGGCTTAGGGGCTTTCCAAGGACATTGTTGGTGCAATGGTCAAGGGGGAGCAAGCCTTTAGGGGGAGGTATCCATCTTGGGATGATGGATGTTTTTTATGGGGAGAATGTTATCAATTGAAAATTGATGGGTGTTTGATACCCAATTTGGAAATTGGGAGAGTGAGATAGGAGTGCCTCTCTTGAGTGATATGGGACTTATCACTAGGAAGATGGTAGACATCCTAGGTATTTTTGATCAAGGGGGAGATTGTAAGATCTCATTGGGACATGAGACATTGACCTCCTTGGAGAGATAACCTTTTTGATGTTAGTCAAAAAGGGGGAGAATGTTTGGGGGAGAACGTTTGGTTTAGATTTTCACTTGAATGTTTGGGGGAGAATATTTGGTGAGTGTTTACCAATTTGGGATAATTGGTAAGGGATTTGAGTTAGTGTTCTAACTCATGGTTTTATTTGGTTTTTGTCAAACATCAAAAAGGGGGAGATTGTTGGTGCAATCGGCCCAGGTCACGATTGACCAGGACTCGAGTTTGACTCGAGTGATGTTTTGATGTTTGACAAAGTGTTTGACATTGATGTTTGACATTGATTTCGGTTAATATGTTTTGGAGAGATTGTTTATACAATCGATCCAGGTTATAATTGACTTGATGGTTGACCAGGGTTGACCATGTGATTATGGGAAAGCCCAAGCATGGGTCTTGGCAAGGTAAAGTCCAAGTCATGGGTACTTGGCATGGAAAGTCCAAGTGGGACACTTGGAAATTGGGGAAAGTCCAAGTCTTGAGCACTTGGCATGAGAAGTCCAAGCATGGGTCTTGGCAAATGAGAAGTCCAAGCATGGTCTTGGCAAATGGAAAGTCCAAGCATGGGTCTTGGCATGGAAAGTCCAACATGGGTTGGCAAGGGAAAGTCCAAGCTTGAGACTTGGCATTTGGGAAGTCCAAGGATTGATATTGGCGTAAAGTCCAAGCGGAGTCTTGGCAGTGTAAGTCCAATGTGCCTTGGCGGTGTAGACACCGTTAGCATGACATAGCCGATGGAAGCACCTGGAAGCTAGCGCGATGGATGAACAAGTCATGGATGACTTGGAGGGATCTGAGAGGCGTGAGGCTGATGGAGGTGGCTAGAAGGCTTAGGTCTAGGCTAAGGGTGGTCTAGCAAGTATGGGGGCACCATACTTGGGTTAAAACCTCATTCTTGAGGTTGGCAGTCGACTGGCATTATGGCCGGCTCGATCACGGAGTCGACTCGAGTTATTGCCGCTTGAGATCTTTAAGAGCTCTGGCGGTCATTGCTCATGGGAGCGATCGGTGGTGTCGGCAACGATCATGGCCGTCGGTGCGAGCCGAGCGCTCCGTAGCCGACGGCAATCGACTACGGCGTTAGCGATCGGCCCCGCCAATGTTGGCGATCGTGGTGAGTCCCGTTGGAACTTGTCCAACGTGGATTGAGCCGTTGTCTCACATCTGATGTTAGCGATCGGTGATTTATGGCGATCGATCGCCGCAATCGGCCGACGCGAGATAAAAGGAAGCTTCGTGGAGATTGCGGCATCGATTCTTGGGAGCTTTCTTGAGGCGATTTGAAGGCGATTTGCAGTGCATTTGAGGCCCTTCAACCTCATCCAAGCAACCAACAAGCAAAGCGCTCAAACCCTAGTTTTGTAAAGTGTTCTTTACATTTCCTTTGTATTTGCTTGTATTTCTTTAGATTATTGTTGTAATCTTGTGTACGAGGTTTCTCCACCTCTGACTTGTTGTCGAGAAGGAGTTTATTGATTAGTGATTGCATTGACATCGCAAGAGCTCGTTAGAGCTCAATCCGTGGAGTAGGAACCGTATGGTTCCGAACCACGTTATATGATCGTGTTGTGATTGTGTGTCTTGTTGTATTTATTTGTTATTACTATTCCGCTGTGCTAACAAGATTGTAGACGATCAAACGCGAAAGAATTCCATCTACGTACGGTATCACGCTATTCACCCCCCCTCTAGCGGGCGTCAAATTCCCAACAAATCGCTCGCTCAACAGCCACAGTGGAGAGGGGAAATTGCACAGGGGGAGCACCTTCAAGCGAAGGAGAAGAAATGGCGGCAGAGATGCGGTCGAGGAGAGGAATCGCGCGAGAGAATGAAGAATCAGGATCGGGAGAGGAAGAGAAGAAGTCGGCGCGATCGGGAAAAATGGTCGACGGTGGAGAAATAGGAGTCGCGATAATGAACTCATGGGAAACGAAAGAATCAGATTAATTAGCCATTTAATATCTCATTAGAAGATAGTCTAAACAGGCTTTATAAAAGCCTATTCACTTTATCCCCATGAAATGTCCATAGAACCTTCGTTTAAATCTAGAAAAATTTCTAAAAAATTTTGGAAAATTTCTATAAGACAAATTATTAATTAACAAGGGCATTAATTATTTTTTTTCGGTATTTTACATTCTCCCCCACTTATAAAAATTTGGTCCCCAAATTTCGTACTAACATGCAAAAATTCCTTCAAGCAAGTTTCCAAAAGGACCACATATCTTCCTCAAGTGAACTGATGAGACTATCGAGCCTGAATAGTATCTTCCAGCTCTCACATAGCCTCCTCATCGGTATGATGTTGTCATCCAACCTTTACGAGTCGGATGGTTTTTCGTCCCACTACTATCGCTCCTTGCGACCCAGGCTCCACCCTGGAATCTCCTCGTAAGTCACATTAGACTGAGGTGGAATTGCTATTTCCTTCATAATATGATCTGAACGCGAAACGTATTCCCTCAGCATATAAACATGAAATACGTTATGAACACTCGCCAGTGTCGGAGGTAAAGCCAACCGGAAATTCCACTAAATGAACGTGATCCTTCCAGCTATATCCGAAATCCATGACACAGGATCTCAATAGATCCTCCAATGTCTGAATGGTACGCTCAGACAGTCCATCAGTCCGCGGATGAAATGCGGTATTGAATCGAAGCTCTGTGCCCATAACTTGATGCAGACTCTGTCAAAGCGTGAGGTAAATCGCGGTCTCTATCAGATATAATACTCAAAAGTACCCCATGCAGTCTGATAATTCCTTGACAGTACAACTCTGCCGAATGATCTAACGAGTATGACCCACGAATAGGAAAGAAGTGAACTGATTTGGTTAGTCGATCAACGATCACCCAAATTGCATCATGTCCTTTACGGGTTCTAGGCAATGCCGTAACGAAATCAATAGTGATATGCCCCCACTTCCATTCCGGAAATCGAAATTTTCTGGAGCAATCAACGGTTTCTGATGTTCAGCCTTCACCTATTGCCATACTAAACATCGAGCAGTAACATCTGCTACATCTCTCTTTATACCGTTCCACCAATATAGACATTTCAAATCTCAGTACATCCGAGTACCACCAGGGTGAATAGCAAATCTCCAATGATATGCTTCCTGTAGTGACTCTTCTTTGACTAGACGCATGTCTGGTACACACTATCCTTATCAGAGATGGGGAAATTATCTTCTCAAAAGAGGAGTCCATCAACCATTCAAAATCCACTCTACCACATACTCTGTAAGTGTATGGAAGACTATAGCGATCAATCTCACTTGTTACAACTGTTTGCGTACCAGCAACTCTATAGTAGCTACCGAGTAGCTAGTCAAAACTCCGTGAGCACTTCTGCTTCATATCACTACAAATCCAAATAATAACTACTAAAGCCACGTCATGTATATGACAGTCTATCTCGTAGTTTCTTAACTGTCGTAAGTATAAGGTACGCCTCATTCAACTGCATCGGGATCGCTCCAATCCCTGAATGATGCATCTGCGTAAAACATCCTTCTATCCACATCAAAAGGATTAACTAACACTGATGCAAAAGTCAACCATCGTATAGGTTCTGTAAACTGGTTTCACCAGCTTCCGACTAAATGATTTCCATCATCTCATTTGTCAAACAAGTCCGTGGTATAGTAATGTCAAACATTCTATCCACATCTACAGAATTAACCATAATATACAAGGAAAACCACCATCTAAGGTGGTCGAGTGAACAACTCCAACTACCACCTTCAACCGTGGCCAAGTTATGCAACCCCAACGACCCCAACCTGATCCAACCGTGTCCAGAATACATGATTCTCAAATCCAGAGGCGACTAAATAGTTAAATACGTCTAACAACATAATCACAACTCATAAAATTCATACTAAATATGAATTTGTCATCTCTACACACCCGCTTCCCTTTTTACTCTAAGCTGATGATGTATATTAATCTTCACAATTACAATGATAATTGTATGACACCATGTCACTATAATATCAACACTCCAGTCGTAAATCAACCTTAGAGTATACACAGGTGTCCGTTGCTGATCTAAACAGATCATCTATCCCCAACGGAGGATATTCACTTTCAACAACTATCACATTCCATCATCATTAATCGATGCATAATTTTAAAGGCCCATCTCTCTTTCAACAAAGAGTTCCGGATCTTCTCAAGGAGGAATCCTGGGATAGATAAATATCCCTTCTAACATCTCCTATAATCGCAACTCACGTTCTTCCAATTTCTATAGTGTTTAACAACACTGATACCAACAAAACTATCACCCGGTATATGATCTTCAATACCAGAACTATTTCCGCAATCATTTCGATCGCCTACTCCACTTGTCTATGCAACGGCAAGCCTTGGAGTTCATCCAAAACTGCATCCGAATACTCTCAGATTATACGCACCTCCGAAAGACATATCCTGCCATAATCTCAACAATTTGACCATCCATAAGGATATGTCTACAATAAAAGTATGTATATCAAAGTCTAAGGGCATCCCTTGACTTCTTACCTGTTGATCCACATCTCACCAGACGGTAGAGATACCACCGACCCATAAGTCGATGTAATCCATCTTATCCAACTGAGAATATTCTAGACACAGATACCTGTAACTACAAGCATCTCTCAATATATTAACCTTGAGGGTAACTAAAGTAATACCCTGAACGATCAATTATCTGCCGATCTGATCCAAAGGCTCCCTACAGGTCTCGGCCTTTCTCCGAAGAGAACAAGATCAGATCTCACAGTCCGACAAACGGTCGCATTTCTATGACAAATGACCCGAGGATTTTCCTAGATCATCTGATCTCATCACTTAATCCTACGAGCTGCAACTGTAGAATACCAAATAGATACGACCATCATCGTATACCCTCTCCTATGTACAAGCAAATCACATCTGGAGGTAACTATTGTTGTCTGCATGCGTCTTCTGCGATGTCTTCTGCTGATGCTGCTTCTGTGCTGAAGGGTAGTATCAAGGAACTCCAACCACGCCTGGGATAGTAGGTTGCTATTGATGAAATAACCCAATCTTCTGTGATGATCTCTACTGTCGAGACGATGCATCTTCCTCCTGGAATACCATCGATAGTCTTCAACTGAGTCTTCAAAGTACACCTCCTCCACTGGACTGGTTGCTCACAATAGCAATAGATGAACTGATCCAATGGATAATCTGACTTCGCGTGTCTTCGTGATCCGCACTGCACACACATAATCCCTTCGGAGTCTTTGTTCTGATTTCGCTCATGTGCACGAGACATCCTGATGATATACGGTTGGTCTTCTATAATCGAAAAGTAGCCCAAGGCCTATGACTCCAATCTTGCTCCTTTTATCCAACAGTCGAAGACTTCTGACTCTAATAAGGTGACCTGCAATAACTGCCTATCAGTCTCCAACTCTTAAACACTTGTACGGAGTCATTTCTAAACTCCTGACTCAATCCAACGTCTTCCGGCAGGATCTGGTAGAAGATCCCGGCATCTTAATCCAACTATAAGCCAATAACTCTGGGTGGCTTAAATCATCCATTCATCTTCTTGAGCTATTAGGTGGTCGTAACCTCTACAAGTCTTATGACTCTGCACAGTACACTATTACTAATCGATTACCCTTTCTGGAAGCTCAAGAATTCCTTACAATGTGTTACTAAAAGTGACACGGGGAAATACTCTCTTTCAACATCACTAAACCATGATCAAGTGATATATTATTTCCCGAAGATTATTTTATGCATTTATTACCAAATACCGGCTTGATCCCGATAATGGTATGCAAACAACTCTTCTTTCTCGGTATAACATGAGTTAAGTACTCAAAAGTACTCTCAAAGTTATACATCTCAGTACGAACAACTCAGGGATAAAAATCCCTATAAGACTCCGTAACTAGCCTTCCGCTACCTGCATCAACAATAGTCTACTTGTCTTGTCCATTACCCAACAGGTAATGATCTGACTAGCATAATTAGTGAAAATCTCTAAGACTTTAGTCTCTGATTTCCATAAGAAATGTGATGACTTGACCCCTGTTTTCCGACTCGGTATCAGTCGGCTCTCAAAGGTAAATCACCTTTTCGACAAAGGTTCAAGACTCACAGACTTAACAGGTCATTTCTAGGGTCAACTCATACCACGGTTATGAACAATAACCAACAAACTACAGGTTATTCCCTGTTATATACACTAAAAGCATAGCCAACAAAACCGAGAGTATAAACCCTATCGACAACTCCGGTTGGTCGCCTCGGTGGACGACCTCTACTACTAGTCTGCACAAGTATAATATATCTAACTGTATACACTTGTTAATCCAGTCTAGATAAGTATCCAACTAGAAAAATAAGTCATCAGGAATACTTACTTCGTGCTGCTTGGAGCTCAGGCCACTGTTCATCTCATCTCAGAAAACCAAAACTGAAACAAATCGACTCCCGAGAACCCAAGACTGGACACAAAAACAACATTGTATGACATCGCAGAACCTAGGGCTCTGATACCACTAAAGTTGTCATGCCCCGAGAGCATGCCGTGCCAAAAAGCAAACGGGCGGCATCTCCCCTGTACGTGGCAACATTTCGGGTTAATACAAGGCCCGTAGGCCTACAATAACAACAACACATATAAAAATATAACACAAACCACAACAACATAACAAACTAACTACAACAAAGACACAGCGAAAACATAATACAATAACATCCCAACCTACACACATGCATACCGGTATGAATAACACCAAAACATAAAGAAAACATCATCAAAACCTGCACCAATATGTATGTACATCACATAACACATAACATCATGAAAAAACTCAGAATACATAACAAGGCATCCAGAAAACCCAAAAACCCAGACTCTCGGAGTTGAGATGAAACGATGCCAGCCAACGATGCTCTAAGTCCATCACAAAGTCGGCTACTTATTACCTGGGTGACAGAAAAACCCAGGGTCTGTGGTGATGAGTAAAACTCAGCAGGTAATAAGATAGAACATGAAAATATATGTATCAATATTACATATCATTCAACAGTTTAATCTATTCGTACAACAGGTATACATCAGCATAACAAGTATACATGCATGCATACACTAAATAAACTGAACAACAAATGATCGACATACAGCGCAATACTACTCTATCCTCATCCAACCTGGGCATATATCCACAACATAAGGTATAAAGAATAATACTAACTCACACTACATCCTGATATGGGTCGAGGGTATCACAGTGAATAACCAACAGGTATACAAGTACCGACCTACTACCATACAGAAAATGCAATAGCATGTATGATTATGTACAAACAAATGTAACAAGCATAGTACATACAAATGCATCATCAAAGTGAGTATACATATAGACTACATCTGTATGTATACTAATCACCATCATCCATGTATATATAAATACAAGCATGTATGTATATATATATAACCATATGCAAAACACCATATGATACGGCAATGCAGCATGCATGGTCATGCCTGTGCACCCCTACTCGCTACCACGACCCCAGTGTGGCCTAGGTGGCACGACATGACAACTGTCCCAACTCACACCAACCACTGCTCTAGAGTGGTCGAGTGGGCAGTATGATCAAGTAGCATATGAGCGTAAAGAGCTCGCTACGCAACGGGGGTCCCTACTGCTGGCCACTCCGACTGACACTACCAATGAGTGGTCGAATGTCACGCACCCAGGACAACTACAACGCACCTCAACTACAATCGTCTATAATGGTAGAGTGCGGTACAACAAATGCTCTGCCCTCACACCAGTCACTCCTCTGGGAGTAACCTGGGAGGCAGGATGACTGACAACTCTCTCAACCCCAAGGGGAGACGATGTCGTCAGTATGCATGCAATGTCATGAAGGTACTGTCTCACATACAGACATCTACCACAGACTCTCTGTTCAACAGAGAGTCACATCCCTTGATCAGTACACTCTCTATCATGTAGAGAGCCGTACTCGACTGATCATGGCAAGCTAGGACCACCGGTCCATAGCGACACACTATTTATGACTCACCTGACCATTTACACATGTGGTTGGTAAATAAGTGTAAAACATACGAGTATTGGAAAAACTCCTACATTTAGGGTATTACCTACCCACGGATGACCTTTTTGCCAATTTATAAATTTGGTCATCACCCGTACTCTAACATCCACACTCTACTAAACATCCAGGCCTATTTACATCACATCTATAACCCTAAATCATAATAAAAGGGAATGTGATATCAACCTTTGAGTAAATATAGCCAACGACAAGTTCAAGCATAAGATAATAAGAGCAAGGTCAAGGTAACATGATCATATAAGATGATCATATATCTAAATCTGTACGCATTAAAACTACCTGACTAGGGTAGGAATTACCAACCTGCTGTAAATGCTCGCAATACTAGATTCCTCACGTCCGCAGACTTGTCTCGTATTCATGTCCTACAAAAATCAAATATTATGGTTAAGTGCAAGCATACAACAAATCATCGACTTGAATTCTACATCGATCTCATATTCAAATCCATTATCCAAATACTAGTTAAAGTCCCGATCACACATCCTACATCATCTTTATATCTCGATCAGCTAACTGAACAACTTCCTTCATTGGCTCTTAATCAACAAACCAATAAGAGTCTAGCTATGGATGAAACCTAAATCACAACTAAAAATCCATAATCAGCTACAACATCAACTCCAAATATAGTAAGCATCCATATCACTTAGATCTATACTTACCTCAGGTTGCTTTAATCTCTCCCAGCTCCCCTGTTAAATTCTGATCCCCATGGCAATGTCAACAGCCACTACCATCATCAATAAAAACATATTAAACCATATCAGCTTAATATCAAACTGAACACATACCACTTATGTATAACTAACTCCTGGAATTTCCACAACTCATTCCACTCCATACACCCAATTCACATCACAAAACAAATTGAACCCCAAATAGCTATTTAACCGTTTAATCCATCGTTCACAACCTCCCAAACCTTCAATAAGTCCAATATCAACTGAAACCAATAACAACAAATTGGAAAGTACCTAGATTCAAAACTGTAAATACAACTTGCCTTCTCTTCGATGTTGATCTGGCCACCGATATAGCAACTAATAGCGACCCTTAGTCACTGCTCCCTGCCCCATCTACTAATAGCAGGGAACAACACAGCAGTTACTCCAGCACGACACAACGATAATGCCACTGTGGTGAGCTCGCGCGCAGAAGAACGTGAGAGGACAGAAATCAGGAAGTTGCAGTTGATGTTCGGTGTCTGACCGGGAGATGGAAAGAGCGATCATGAGAAAGAGGTCGTCGACGCTCCCGCACCTTCTGCCCTAATCAATAGAATTCATGCTCAATTGAAGCCCATCGAGAACTCAGATCTCGTCTGAAGCAAGAATGATAATCGATCCTTACCTAGGTCCGATGACCACTGGCCGTAGAACCCTCAAACCGGCGCTCTGCTCACTATTGTCGCCCAGTCGCTGCCAGGCCAGTGTCTGCTCCGATAGATATCTTAGCCCCCAAATCTCCGGTTCACCGACGCAATTGGTGGCCACAAACCTACTGCCTTAGCTCCAGCGACGATTGGCCAAGCCAACTCATGATGCCGATGATGGTGGCGAGTTGCTGCTGTCGGGATCAGAGGAGAAGGGAATGCTAGAGATCGAGAACGAGATAAAGGGTGGTGGCTAGAGCTTGACAGCGGCTAGATCGATCGAGAAGGCTCGCGATTGGCGGGCGGTGGACTGCGACGGTGTAGGAAGAAGACGGCGGTAGTTAATCGCTCGCTCGGCAGCCACAGTGGAGAGGAGAAATAGCACAGGGGGAGCGCCTTCGAGCGAAGGAGAAGAAACGGCGGCGGAGACGCGGTCGGGGAGAGGAATCGCACGAGAGAACAAAGAATCAGGATCGGGAGGGGAAGAGAAGAAGTCAGCGCGATTGGGAAAAATGACCGACGGTGGAGAAATAGGAGTCGCGATAAGGAATCGACGGGAAACGAAAGAATCAGATTAATTAGCCATTTAATATCTCATTAGAAGATAGTCTAAACAGGTTTTATAAAAGCCTATTCGCTTTATCCCAATGAAATGTCCATAGAACCTCCGTTTAAATCCAAAAAAATTTCTGGAAAAATTTTATAAGATAATTTATTAATTAACAAGGGCATTAATTTTTTTTTCTTGGTATTTTACAATGATAATAATCAATAATAAATCACTTGAGAGGATAAAAATAGTGATATTAAGGACCGAAATAATACGACAAAATGGTAGTTATCATGTATCCTACTTTTCAACCCCAAGTGAGAGGGACGCAGGGAGAGGTCGGAGACCTCCTGTCATCCGACCTGGACCTTATGTCAGAAAGCCTCCTGCTCTCCTTTCCCCGAGACAAATTTAATTGAATAAGAATTCCATCTTTCAGGAGGAGGGTACCAGTGGTGGAGCGTCAACTGCTATTGAAGATGGCCCAACTAGGAGCGTCATTAATGTTATTGCTAGAGGACCTACTGATGGGGATTCTAACAAAGGTCGGAAGTCTTATGCTCAACTCATGGAAAGTTTGTCCATTGGAGAAGACTGTGCTATAAAAGAGATGTCATATTTGAGGTTTAGACTAGAAGATCTGCAAGGTATTATCTTACCTCATATTAATGCATTGTTAGTTAGAATTAATCTTGCTAATTATGAGGTGGCACGAGTACTGATTGACTCTGGGAGTTCTGTCAACATACTATTTCAAGAAGTCTTCAGCCAAATGCAGTTGGAGAATGCACAATTGGAAGATGTCGCAACACACCTCTTTGGATTTGTTGGCCACATGGTACAACTGGTTGGCCAGATAATCTTACCGCTCACCTTGGGAAGGAAGCCAAGCTAGAAGACATGTATGACTCCATTCCTAGTGGTGGATGCCCCCTTGGTGTATAATGCTATTTTAGGGTAGTCATTCCTATCTACTTTCAAGGTGGTGGCCTCCCCCTACCATCAGAAGGTTAAATTCCTAGTGGGACGACTTGTGGGGGAAGTCAGAAGGTAGTAGAAAGTGGCTCGGAGCTGTTATGTGCAAATGGTTCGAGTTGATCAAAAGAAAGTTTGTACGGAGGATTCCAAAGGGAAAGCGCCAATAAACTCTGAAGTTTACATGTTGGAATAGGCAGTCCATATGAAGGAAGTAACAAAGGAAGGGGAATCCATAAAGATAGCTCCCAGAAAGGTAACTCAAGTGGCCAGACAGCTTGAAGTTAAGGAGGATATCATCACTTGCCTGCAAAGAAACGAAGACATCTTTGCCAAAGACGTACATGATCTGACGGGAATTGATCCTCAAATAGCCGAACATCACCTAAATATCACCCGAGGAGCTAGACCGATTCAACAAAAGAGATGACACTTCAAATCTGAGAAAGATAAAATTATTGATAAAAGAAGTTAATAAATTAGTACAAGCAGGGCATATAAAGGAAATTCAATTTCCTGAGTAGTGTCCAATGTAGTGTTAGTTCCTAAGCCCTCAGGACAATGGTATATGTGTGTTGATTTTCGCGATTTGAATAAAGTGTGCTATAAAGACCACTACCCCTTGCCTCGTATTGATTAATTTGTAGATTCTACTATAGGGTATGAAGTTGTTTCACTCATTGATACATACCAGGGATATCATCAGATCCCTTTGGCTCGAGAAGATCAAAGAAGAGTTAGTTTTGTGACGGCGGAGGGATTGCACTCTTATGTGGTGATGCCTTTTGGACTTAAGAATGCTAGAGCCACTTATCAAAGACTCATGGACAAGATTTTTGCTGAACATAAAGAGAAAAATGTAGAGGTATATGTTGATGATATTTTGGTGAAATTCCATCTCATTCAACATTTAATACCAGACTTGGAAGAAACATTTTCCACCTTAAGGAAGTATGAAATTAAATCCTAAAAAGTGCTTATTTGGCGTGAGGAGTGGGAAGTTTTTGTTAGGATCAATGCTCCAGCTAGAAGGGGGGATGAATAGCCTTTCTTTGTTTTTCTACAAGAGTTGTTGGCTAAAGTACAAATAAAATGAAGACTAAAACAAAAGTAAATAAGACAATGCTAAGACAAGCCTTTAACGTGGTTCACGATCTCTTGCTATTAGTCCATGACAATCCTTTAGGTGGATCACTCATTCAACCCTTCACTATTTTCTCCTTTAGATGAACACAAGGTGGAGAAGGACCTTCTTACAATAAACTCTTCTCCTCACAAGATAATAGAAGTAAGATTAGAGAAGAGTAGAGTAAAAACACTTAGAAAACTTAGAGAGCTTGAGAACAAGATTTGGAATGTAAGCACTAGTCTTCTCAAGCTTCCCAAAGCCTCCTTTTATAGATAGGAGGTTGTTTTCCCATTGAGCATGCAGTAGTCGTCTGTTGCATACCAGCAGTTGATTGCTGATGTAGCTGACCGACTCCAACGACTTCTGACTCGCCTTATCTGCGGTCGTTACAACCTAATGGGATTCTGATCAGTCGACTGATCACACCATCAGTGGACTAATTAAGTCAACAGTTTATTGCTCTGTGCAATCAATCGATTATGAGAGTTTCTGTGCCCATGTCCACTAATAACAGTCGACTGTCAGGGTATGGCAGTCGACTGATGGTGGACCAGTCGACTGTCAAACCCTAGCAGTCGACTGATGGGCTATAAAACTTCATCCAACTTTAGTCAACTGCTTGACCAGTCGACTGATAATCATATCAGTCGACTGGAGTCGGATAAAACCTCAAACAAAGGTGTTTGAGCATCTGACACTTGATCTTAGCCATTTGGCCAAATTCACCTAAGTTGAACTACCCAACCCGGGTTACAATCGCTCAACTCTCATATTCCCATGGAGTATTCCATCGAAGCTCTCTTCCTTCGACCTATGTCCCTCGGATGTACTAAGCTCACGGCTTCTCCCCGTGGCATCCTACGCGTCTTGCCATGAAGTCTGCTTCTTTTGGCTTAACTCCATTGTTCCTTGTCCGACGGTCCTCGGATGCGTTCCACGCCCTCCTTCACTGACTCAAGGACCCGAGTCATGAGATGAGTGAACTTGCCAATGCTTCAAGCTACTTACGTGTGATTCACCAAGTCCTGCACAACTAAAATACACACATCAAGAGCGTAGACATCCTAACTTAACTCTTTGACACACGCATCAAAACCACGATCATACTTGGGTTGATTGCCCTAACAATTTTTAGGATATATTGTCACTGAAAAGGGGTTGCAGGCTAATCCAGACAAAGTTCAGGCCTTATGCAATATGAAATCTCCCACTAATCAATAGGAGATGCAAAGATTGGTGGGAAGGATTGTAGATAGGAGATTACCCTTCTTTCGGATCCTCAAAAAAGCTATCCAATTTCAGTGGGACAATCAATGTGAGGTTGCTTTTCAAGAGCTAAAGCAATATCTAGCTCAACTTCCTCTACTGGCCAAACCTATTTCAGGGGAACCTTTGTGAATATACTTGTCAGTCTTTGAAGGGGCAATCAGCTTAGTCCTATTAAAGCAAGAAAGCTCTTAGCAACAACCTATCTATTATACCAGTCATATATTGAAGGGAGTAGAGCTGAGGTATACCGAGTTAGAAAAGTTAGCTTATATCTTGGTGTTGATAGCTCGAAAGTTGAGACTGTATTTCCTAACTCATCTGGTGAATGTGTTGACAGATAGCGAATTGGAGTGGGTGGTTACCAAACTTAATGCTTCGGGCAGGTTATCTAAATGGGCAATAGAGTTGAGTGAGTATGATATTCAATATAAACCTCGTACTACTATTAAAGCCCAATCCTTAGATGATTTTCTAGCAGAAATACCAGTTCATCCTGAAAGTGACTCAGCTGAAGAAAAAGAAGGATCAACTATCTGAACATCTTTATAGATGGGTCATCTGGAGCCGAAGAAAGTGGAGTAGGAATATTGTTGGTCTCTCCCTTGGAAGAAGAAACTCGCAATCCATACGATTGGGGTACAAGACTTCTAATAATGAAACTGAGTATGAGGCTATTTTGGCCAGGCTACAAGCAGCTCGGGCGGTAGGAGTTGATTTTGTTGTGGTATATTTAGATTCTCAATTGGTCATCTCCCCTCCAAAGTACTTTTGCCCTCTGAAAAGAAAGATTAAAGAAATATTTTGAGGCTTATGGGAAGCTAAAATCCCAATTCTGGAAAGTCCAACTCTAACAAATTCCAAGAGAAGAGAATATGAAGGCAGATGAATTGGCTCAGCTAGCTAGTGCAATAACAAAATGGGCATCTGGGGATCCTTTATGTTTGGAGATCTCAGCACCAACAGTAGTTTATAATGTAGAGGAGGCATCCACTGAAGATAATAGTACACCTGATTGGAGAACAGACATAATGACTTATCTATAATGAGGAAGTCTTTCGGTAGATCCTCAGAAAGCCTCATCCTTGGTAAAGAGAGCAAAGCGTTTCCTACTCATTGATGGAATTCAATATAAATAATCTTTTGGTAGGCCTCTATTAAAGTGTCTGGGAAAGGAGGACGCCAAGTGGATATTGAGGGAAATTCATGGAGGATGTTATAGCAGTTGCATAGGAGGGCGAGCTTTGATGCGGAAAGTGTGGCTAGCTGGATATTTCTGGCTAACTCTTCATCAAGATGCAACTCAGCTTGTCAAGACATACCGAGCATGTCAATTGCATAGTAACAGGTTGGATAGACCCACCGAGCTGGTGAAGTCAATAGTGGCTTCTTGTCCTTTTGATGACATAATGGAGCCAATGCCTACCACTCCTCTATAGAAGAAGTTCTTGTTAGTAGCTGTGGATTATTTTTCTAAATGGATGGAAGTTGAACCTTTGGCTAAAATTACAAAAGAGGTTGTTATACAATTTTTATGGAAAAATATTATATGCAGATATGGAATCCCTCAGAAGATAATCAGTGATAACGGACATCAATTTCAAGGTTGGAAAATCCGGGAATTGTGCCAAAGTCTTAACATTAAGCGAGCGTTGACTTATGTAGCACATCCTCAAGCTAATGGGCAGGTAGAAGTAGTTAATCGGATCCTGATACAAGGGTTGAGAACCAGGTTGGGAAGTAGTCGAGGAAATTGGGTAGAAGAACTTCCGAGAGTATTATGGTCTTGCCGAACTACTCCTAAAGTAGCAATTGGAGAAACACCTTTCAACCTAGTGTATGAGATTGGGGATGTGTTACCTATCGAATCTATCTTGAATAGTGCCTGGATTTAAGTTTATGACCCGGAACACAATCAATTGCTACGAAGTATAGAATTAGATCTAGTGGAAGAGAAGCGGGCATGATCCCTTGTTCGAGCTAAAGCTTCTAAACAGAGAGTACAACAAATCTTTAACAAGAGAGTATCGCCCCGAGATTTTCAAGTAGGAGACTTGGTTCTACGGGAAGTTAGCCCTGCATGAGACCCAAGGAAATTGGCTCCTAATTGGGAAGGACCATATAAGGTTATACGGAGGGTGGTGGGAACTGCCTACTATCTTCAAGATGGAAACAGAAAAGAATTACCTAGACCATAGAATGTTGTGCATTTGAAGCATTTTTATTAACAGAGGAGATAATGTAAAGAGAAGAAGAGGAAAAAGAAAATGATATGTATAAATCATACACACTCAAATTGAAATGAAGGAAATACAATGTGTGAAGTATGGTCATACAAGCTACTTTAATTCCTACGGGATACATTAATAACTAGATATTTAGAGTTTGAAGTAATCTGGAGGATAGCGTTGCAGAGCCGCTTCCCAATCTAAAAAGGGTGCTAGTTGTTGAGCTGGAGGAAATCCTTGCACTTCATATTGGTGAACTGCTTCTCTAAAACCATCTTGGAAAGTGGTTTTTATTTGGGAAGCTATTTGTTTTTGTTGTTATCTTTTGGAAGACTTTGTCTCCTGATGGAATTTGATACAATGCTCTCTATATTCCACAAAGTCCTTCCAGAGTTGGTGATATTGACAGGAGGTTTGATAGAGGCAAGAAACGAATGCTTCTAAATTATCAGCATAAGTAAGATGGTCTTGCTGAAAAATGGTGGACATCTCTACAAAATCTTGGCATAAAGAAAGGGAGACATCTCTAATGGTTGCGGAGTGAGTCCTAAAGTGGGATGCTTCTTGACTTACTTGTTGAAGAGAAGTACCAAGGAAAGGGTTTGATCCCTTTCTATTCCAAGGTAGAAACTATGGCAGATTTCTCTAGTAACCTGTGTTCTTAGAATCGATATTATCTCTTCATGCTTCCTCTGTTGCGCTCGTTCCTCTGCCAGTTGAGCCCGACATATGTTTAGTTCTTGAAGAAGAGAGTCCTCACGATGATGGGTTGCCTTCAGAGCAACTCAATGGGTTTGATTTAGAGAAAAGACTTGTTGATGGACTATAAGTTGATATTGTGAAAGGGAACGGTTCAACTCTTGATAATTGATCATAGCCTGCATCAATCTGGATTAGAGAAGGGGAGGTGGGTGTGAAAGTAAGAAACAAGTTTAGAGAATTTACCAACTCCAAAGTATGCTGCATACTCTCCATCCGTGGTGTCAATTCTTCTTGATGGAGGATCCGCACTTCTCGTGAGGACAGAGAGGTAGAAAAGGAAAGAAGAGGGGATAAAATTGATTCACGTTCGTGTGAAGGAATTGGGGATGTTGTGTCGCAACAATGAATAGCTTTAGTGGAAAGTGAAAGAAAAGCTTCTAAAGTTGGTGGAAGAGGATGGGTGAGTTGGGGAAGGAGAAGGGGTTTATGGATATCCCTTATGATAGGGAAACAAACAGTAGATGGGACAACTCTAGAGTAAGAGAAGGAGGGTTTATAACAGGGGGAGGGACTTCTACCTGAAAAGAGAAGGGAGGGGAGGAGGAATTAAGATCTGGATTAGAAGGGGAGATGGTTATCTCCTCCGAAGATGAGGAAAGATAAGAAATGGTAGGGAACCTGGTCAGAGATGCCGACGTGGAAGAAGGGGAGGCTGTGAAGAAGAGGGAAGAGGTAGAGGGAAGGAGGTTAATAATAGTAGAAATGACTTCCCCTAAAAGAGGAAGTGAAAAGAGAAGGGAGATTAAGGTTTTGTGATAAAGAAGAGGGGGCTCTTCAGTTGGCCCGACGGAGGCAATAACAAGAGGATTGGTGGGAACTGAAAGGGATGTTGAGGGAGGTATGAGGGGTGCAGGAGCAAGAGGGGAGATGAAGGGAGATTAATATCAATCATTGGAGAAGACATGGAGGAAGACAGAGTGGCAGATACCTCAGGACTTCTAGCCCGTTTCTTTTGAAGCCTTTTGCAAACGACTTCCAACATACCTGCATGCATCTTCGCATGGAAATGGAATAACGACAATGTCGAAGGAGGAGGAATAGATGCAACAATGGAACTAGTGGCGGTGAATTATAATAGGTTGCAGAAGAAGCACACAACAACCCTATAACCGATACAAGGAAGAAAAAGAAAATATTTGTAGAAAAACTCTCGAAGGCACCGGTCACAAGCGAATTATGGGCTGCAAGATGGGCCAGTAGTGAAGAAGGCCCTAGGTTCAAAACAACATCGTTATTAAAGAACAGCGAAGCATTTCTATGACCAATCGAGGTGGTTCATAAGTCCTTAGGTCAGGTCAATATCCAATACAGCTCGACGACTAGCCGAAGCTACAATCCCCCTGCGGTGGTGGATGGGAGGAATCGAAATTAAGTTAGAATTCATTTATGGAAGAACGACGGAATATTTATACGAACGACCGAGGCGGTTCATAAGTCTTTAGGTTAGGGCTATATTCTACATAGCTCGACGACTAGCCAAAGCTACAATCCCCCTGTGGTGGTAGATGGGATGAGTCGAGGTTAAGTTAGAATTCATTTATGGAAGAACGATGGAGTTTTTTTACAACCAATCGAGGTGGTTCATAAGTCCTTAGGTCAGATATATATTCTACACAGCTCGGTAACTAGCCGAAACTACAATCCTCTTATGGTGGTGGATGGGAGGAGTCAGGATTTAATTAGAATTCATTTATGGAAGAATGACGGAGTATTTCTACGACTGACCAAGATGGTTCATAAGTCCTCAGGTCAGGTCTATATCCTACACAGCTCGGCGACTAGTCGAAGCTACAATCCCCCTATAGTGGTGAATGGGAGGAGTCGGGGTTAAGTTAGAATTCATTTATGGAAGAACGGTGGAGTATTTCTACGACCGACCGAGACGGTTTGTAAGTCCTCAGGTCAGGTCTATATTCTATAAGCTCGGCAACATCTGAAGCTACAACCCCCCTGCAGTGGTGGATGGGAGGAGTCGGAGTTAAGTTATAATTCATTTATGGAAGAACGACAGAGTATTTCTACGACTAGCCGAGAGGGTTCGTAAGTCCTCAGGTCAGGTCTATATCCTACATAGCTTGGCGATAACCGAAGCTACAATCCCCCTGTGGTGGTGGATAGGAAGAGTTGGAGTTAAGTTAGAATTCATATATGGAAGAACGACGGAGTATTTCTACGATCGGCCGAGATAGTTCGTAAGTCCTCAGGTCATGTCTATATTCTACATAGCTTGGCAACTAGCCAAAGCTACTATCCCCCTGTGGTGGTGGATGGGAGGAGTCGGGGTTAAGTTAGAATTCATTTATAGAAGAACGACAGAGTATTTCTACGATCGACCGAGGCAGTTTGTAAGTCCTCACGTCAGGTTTATATTCTATATAGCTCAACAACTAACCGAAGCTACAATCCCCCTGTGGTGTGGATGGGAGGAGTCAGGGTTTAGTTAGAATTCATTTATGGAAGAATGACGAATAGACGAAGCTACATTCCCCCTGCGGTGGTGGATGGGAGGAGTCATGGTTAAGTTAGAATTCATTTATGGAAGAACGACAGATTATTTCTACGATCGACCGAGGCGGTTTGTAAGTCCTTAAGTCAGGTCTATATTCTACCAGCTCGGCGACTAGCCGAAGCTACAATCCCCCTACAGTGGTAGATGGGAGGAGTCGGGGTTAAGTTAGAATTCATTTATGGAAGAACAATGGAGTATTTTTATGATCGACTGAGGTGGTTCATAAGTCCTCAGGTCAAGTCTTTATTCTACACAACTCGTCAATAGTCGAAGCTACAACCCCCCCTGGGGCGGTGGATGGGAGGAGTCAGGGTTAAGTTAGAATTCATTCATGGAGGAACAACGAAGCATTTCTACGACCGGTCGAGGCGGTTCGTAAGTCCTTAGGTCAGGTCTATATTTCTACCCAGCTCGGCAATAACTAAAGTTAGAATTCCCCTGCAGTGGTGGATGGGAGGAGTTAGGGTTAGGTTAAAATATATTTATGAAAGAATGAGAAAGTATCTTTATAGACGATCGAGGCAATTCATAAGCCCTCGGGTAGGGACTATATCTCTACATAGCTCAATGCTAGATGAAGTCATTATTATCAGATAGTAGAGTATTCGAGCCAAACATAACTATTTTTGTCATGCAAGAAAAGGAAGAAATGAGAATTAATATCTGCCCAAATTATATGTTGGCGGGGTTTCCTGGGATGTTAAGCATCATATATGTTTCTATAGCCAGATGACCCCTATTTTGGGGTTGATTTTTGTGTCTATATTCAATTATTTTGCCTGAGATAGTTCGTAAGACCTTAGGTCATAATTTATATGGGTCCATTTCATACATACAAGGGGGTTTCCTAAGACCTCGGATGGGTTTATCAACCCAGAGTAGGGCATAAGACTTAAGGCTGGGGAGCCTGCCGTTTCAACCTATTCGTCAATTATTCTTTTCTTGCTGGAGGTATTATTATTGTATTTGGCATATGTTGAAGAATTATTTCTCAACTGATCACAAAGATTACTCAAGGAAATGAAGTCGAGATCAAAACTCCGGAAAAGGCATGCAATATTATTTTTCGAAAGTTACATTTCTCCATGACATGATTGACATAATCCATCCCATGGCACAGTCATACAAAACAAACATATTCATTCTAACTTCCTAAGATAAAGAAGGAAATACATTATAGTAGAATAGAAACTAAGGGGCTTCACGAATAACTCTTTCCGCGGGTGTAGGCTAGGTAACGAGGCATTGCGAGGGGTCACCCGAGCATGAGGTTGTCTAACATAAGACTGGTTGATATCACGAAGCCTCGATATGGTGCACTGAGCTATTGTCAGTTCTTGGCGCAAAGAGTAGTTATGGGTAGAGGTAGAACATAATCGAGAATGCAGAGTTTTTACCAGCTCTTCCAATTCCACTATGCGTTGTTGATTTGTATTAGGTAGTCCCCCGGAAAAAGGCTCCTCTTGGGGGGAAGGAAGGTTGTCCATTGAGAAAGGAATACTTGTGAGGGACCAAGGAGGTATTAGAGGAATGCTTAGAGGAAAGACGTCTGTAGTGGTAGGAGGATTAAGGCTTCAATTTATAAAGGAAGAAAGGTAGGGAAGACAAAGGATTTTTTTTTATTAAAGAGGGAAGGTGGAGAGTTAGAGTCTTTAATGAGGTGTGTGTTCTAAGAAAATGGCTGAGAAAAATTGGCACAGATGAGGGAGTAGATAAGAATGTATAGGGTCATTATTTATCACGAATATAATCCATGGGTCAAAGGTTGGTCCAATGGATGTCCATAAGATCTCCAAGTGTCAAACAATCTATATGGGAATAGGTTGATGATTGTTTACACCATGTTGGATAGGATGTACGTTCTTTTTTCATAATCTAAGTATAGGCACAAAAGGAAACAAGAAAAGGTTTTCTTTTTGATACAATCTAAGCAGTATTACAAGTAGCCCAAGAAAATATCCTTATTTATAGAAAAGGGGTTGGGGAGGAAGACCTTGTAGAGGATTCCTCTTTTAAAGTAGATATGGGAGTTATCAGAAAGGGATGAGTAATAGCATTTTATAAAACACCTCAGGAAGAAAATTAAGCGAGATTCGCTTCTCCTGTAAGTAATAATGAGAACAAGAGGAATGGAGGAATTAAATTGGGTTAGTAGAATTGCTAATACATTTAGGTGAGGGAAGGGAGGAGGTACCAGCTCGGAAAATATACAATGGTAATTTAGCTAAGGGACATGCATCACAAACTCCTAACTTTTTGCCAATTGGGAGTGTGTTATGGTCCTATTGTATCAGTTGACTAGTACGAATGTAAGAATATAAGGGATCAATTAATTATCTTTGAGCATAGAGTATATATGAGCAATGAAAAAGGAAAATACCTACACAACATATTAAAAAGATAAATAAATTATAGTACTATATGAAGATGAACAATTACATATCAAAAGTCTCAGGGGGATATCTTGATAAAGCTTTAGTAATGTCTAAAAAATCATTATCCTCCCCTGGTGGAGGATATCCTTGCTCTGCAAATTGTTCTACAACCCCGTTAAAGCCTAGAATGAAGATGTCGATTGCTTTAGGGTTGAATTTAGTGATCATTTCTTGCTCTTTAGCCTTCCAATGAGTTTCTTCGGTAGCTTGATATGTAGTGAAGGCTAAAGAGAGATCTTCTTTTTCTTTAGAAATAGCTAATACTTTTTGTGTGCATGCCTCTAATTTGGTGGTGCAGTGGGTCTTTAGGGTGTCGGTTCGATTGACTATTTCTAGGAGATCTCCGGAGATTTCAAAAGTTACTGAAGAAAGGTATTCCAACTGGTTGCGGTGGGAAGTCATGACCATTTCCAGAGTATTGACAAATGATAAAGCCTGGGTCAGTCCAGCTAAAGACTCTGAGTGCCTAGCCTAAGTTTCTCGTAACTAAATCTTGCATTTCTCTAACTCTTGAGCTAGGGTTTCAGTCTTATTCACCTGTTCTTGTTGAACCAATAATTGAGCTCGTAGCAGATAAACTTCACGAAGTAGTTCTTCTGGGTTGCACTTTATTGTTATGAGCTCAGTCTTAAGGTTTTTTGTCGAGGCGGCTAGGGTTGACTCCCACTGTTTGGATTAGACCAATTGGTTTGCCATGTCTTTTACTTGGTTTTTCAAGACCGCATGGTGAGCCTCTATTGTAGATTGATATATGGACAAATGTTGGATGACCTCATTATAATCCGTAGTGACCTGTGTTAAGAACAGAAGTTATAAAAAGGAATTTACATGAATAAGTAGATGGGAAGGATCCGAGACAGTACCTTTGTAAGGTTCACTCTCATACATTCCAAAGGGCCCTGTACCCTTGATTGTGCAAAAAATTTACCCCTTGAGGGGTGCGGATGCGAAGAATAGAGTTTAGAGTAGTGGTTGGAATATCCACAGGAGTAGGGATATTAACAAGATCGATTGAGGAAGGAAGCTCTGAGGTTATATACGGAAAAAGGGGTTCGGGAAGAGAAGAGTCAAGAAGAAGGGGGTGGTTATAGGTTTCCTCGGAGATGATGGGGCGGGCAAAATTGGGTTAGAAGGATCTTCTTCTAGAGGGGGAGAAGAAAACCTATTAGGGGAATGAAGGGGTGGACTTTTTTCAAGTCGAGGAAAAAGATCTTTAAGGGGAAGTAGATCTTTTACGACAGGGGAGGGAGGATTGTAAGGGTGACGGCGACGAAGAGGAGGTGGGTCAAGGGATAAAGAGGAGGAAGGGGGTGGAGATTGCATATGAGTTGAATGATCCTCTAGCAATCGTGGTGACCTCCTCTGGGAAGGAGGAGAGGAGGGTAAATGAGAGAGGTTAGGGGTGTCATATTCCTCTAGAGGCAGGGAGATTGCTTCGGCAACAGATGTGGAGGGATGAGTTGGAGAAAGAGTTGTTGGCTCTACTCGTTTTCTTTTCTTTTTCTCCTTCTCCACCTTGGCCTTTATAAGTCTCATCATCGCCTTCTGCATTAGCTCATATGTTACAAGAAAAGAAAATGATAGAGTGTTAGTTATAATTGGAATCTTGTAAAAATATTTATGGTAGGACACTACCTAATACAACAACGCAATCTATGATGAAAGGGGATAATTCAAAACATCAGGAGGTGATCATTCAGCAAAATGTCAAAATTATATTGGTGGTCCTGGAGAACTCTCTTGGCCTCGACGAAGAGGCATTGCAGCTGGCTCTCCTAGAATGGAGGAAGATGGGGAAGGTCTATTTTCCAAGGATCAAAGTGAAGTAGGGGTGTAGGAAGCTGGGCGAAAAGTATCGTTCTTTCCACCTTTTGTGGGAAGAAGGAAGGTTATGTAGAAATTGACAATTCGGGCATCTCGCAAAATAGAATACTCCCACATCGGCTGATTTAATTTGGAAGAGACTATGGAACATCAAAGGGGATAAAGGAATACCTAGATGTTTGAAGATGATAACCGTGCCCGATAAGATACGAAAAACATTAGGAGAAAATTGATTCACAGTTATTTTGTAAAAATCTAAGATGTTGAAATATACAGAGGGGATAGGGAGGCGAAGACCATTTTCTAGTTGGTCCAGGAAGAAAGCATAGTATCCTGGGGGAGGCAGATGAGGTCATTGTTTGGGTGAGGCGAATCTACATTTCACGCTATTGTCTATATATGATTTTCTAACACTGCGAAAATAATGGCTACCATCTATGCAAGAAAGAGTGGTTTCATATCAGGGAGTCTTGCTAGGGTTTTGAAGAGGAGGAGCCATGAGAGAAATAAGATGAGGAATGTTGGGATTACTTACTTGGAATAGAAGAGAGTGTTTAAGGAAAAAGCAAAGAAAAGGCCTCGAATAGCTGAAGGAGACCTGAGGAGGAGGGCAGCGACTGACTAAAGCGATTGAGCGAAGCGAAAAACGGGGAGACCAAGGAAAACAAAAGGCGACAGAATGGGAAGTGAAGAAGCGGGATCCTTTGAGTTTGGTGTTAAAATACTTCACCCTAGAAGGTAAACGGGCGATGCTCGATAACGGGACAATCCACTAGGGTTTTCTTGCGGAAAGGACTGATAGTATGTTGATGTATCAACCCGAAATAAAATCAAGGTCTATAAGAAAAGGGGGGGGGGAATTTAGATAGTTATGAAAGAAAGGAAAGAAAGGAGTTAATCTATGCACCTTATCAACGTCAGACAAAGTAGTTTATCTAACTATTTTAGGAGGGGGTGGCTAATGATACTACCATAATCTAGCTAAATATATGAGGTGGGGAGTTAAGAGGATGGTTCGTGTGAACTAAAGGTCAAGATAAGAGAGGAGCTTAGCTCGGAGAACAAATTGAGAGTCGAGCTGAGGTAAGTTAGCTCAGAGAACAAGTGAAAAGTCGAGCTGAAGAAGATCAACTCAGAGAACAAGTGAAGAGTTAAGATAAAGAAGGTTAGTTCTGGGAATAAATTGAGAGCCGAGCTAAGTGAGATCAGCTGAGAAGGTAGGTTGAAGGTGAAGTTCAGCTCGCAAAGCGAGATGAATGGTATATCAGAAAGAGGGCAAGTAAGAAGGTAGGTCGGTTGGTGGATTAAGAGTTACTTAAGATAGATGTTCGATTATTAAGCTTTATGGGGGAATAATGAAAAAGAGGAACAATATATTAACAGTCATGAGACTTCTTTTATGGAGAAGGAAGCGATCAAGTTGTTAAGAGCTGGGGACCTCATGAAATATTCTTTTATCAGTTTGTTACAATAAAGACATATTCGCCCTCCTTGAGGAGAACCATCGAAGACTCTTCAGGCCCCCCCTAAAAGAATCATTTTTTAACAGCATAAAAAGGAGCTTCACCTGGGTCAATGTGACTTTCCACATGGACGGTCACCATCACAGCTGATTACGCGACAACTTACTCTAGGGGAAGAGGAGAATAAAAGGAGAGAGAGATGAAGAAATAAGGGATCTGATCTCATATTTTTTATATACACTTACTGTTTTCTATTACATTCATCTTCTTTACTGCTACCACTATCTATTCTCTCTTCCTTATACAAACCCTAATTTAAACATCGAAGGATCTCTGTCGAATAGATCGGCGGTGGTTTAATGTATGTTAATTTTCACAGGAAGAGAGCAAGGAGATATTTACTGTTGTGGTTGGAGAGAATCCATTCTCAGTCGTCTAGTCTTGAAGAGAAAAATTCATACCGCATCAATACCTTCACAGATCACAAGATAAAAAAGAGATTTTTTTTAGACGGGGATAAAAAACTGTCCATTGAAAAGGATTGGAAAAAGGATTTTGTAGCTTTTTATTTTAGCATTTTATGATTTTTTTTGTAAATTAAAATTATTTTATTAATTACATTTTTAAAAGTACACAAGTAATTTTTTTTTTTAAAATGAGGGGTCCATGACCCTTAGCCCTACGTGAGTCCGTCCATATTTGTAGAGACGATAATTTATTAAAGGATGCATTTCAAATTTAAAATTATGTAAATACAGTCTCACCGTTTCATATTTATCAAAGGGCGCATCTCATTCATTTTTTACCCTTCTCGTCAAACGTGGATATCAAGCTGGCAAAAAAAAAATATGGTGTTGAGAATTATATTCTCAGAAACACAGTGGTCATGAGATTTGAATTCTCAGCACCACGTACAATATCAAACTCGTCTAGAAAAAAGGTGGTGCTGAGAATTATATCTCAGGAACACAGTGGTCTTGGAATTTAAATTCCCAAGAACACAGTGGTCCTAAGATTTAAATTCTCAGTACCACATACAATATCAAACTACCCTAGAAAAAAGATGGTGCTGAGAATTATATTTCCAAGAACACAGTGGTGCTGAGATTTAAATTTCCAAAGACCTGCATAATATATCGTTGAAAAGATGTCGAAAATTATATTCCCAGAATACGGACCTAGATTTAAATTTCCAAAGACTATATTTTTTCTGCTTTGATATCTAAGTTCATGAGGGTAAAAGGAATGATATGCACCTTTTAATAAGTATGAAATTATGAAATTGTATTTGGACAATTTTAAATTTGAAGTGTGTCCTTTGATAATTTACCATTGTAGAGATATATCTCAAACTCTTAATGGATTATTGGCTTCGAATTATGCCAATTGCAGATCATATGAGAATGTTATTCCAATTAGTAAATGAGTTGAACTTGTGCCATATGAATTAGATCGTTGGATTGGAAGAGAAATTCCTTCGTTGACCCGGTCCAAGTTGAATGGTCATTATATCAACAATTATATTAGAATTGAAATAAATAGTGATAAAGAGTAGAGGGATAAATAATAATTGCTGTTAATAATAATAAATATATGAAAATTGGGCGATTTATCAAACAGTGCACGTGAAATTTAGAATTGTCCAAACAACGTTCCATACTTTTATATTTACCAAATAGTACACTTAATTCTCTTTTTATCCTTCCCGCCCCAAACAGACATTACCATTATGGTACTGGAATTTACAATTTCAGTACTACTGTGATGTTGCAATCCCAACAGCACCACTATGGTGCTGAAATTTGAATTCCCAGCACCATGTTTAGATGGTTCGGAATTTTTACTGTGATACAGGTCTTTTGACGAGAGGGATAAAAAGGAAATTAAGTACGTTATTTGATAAATATGAAAGTATGAGATGTTATTTGGAGAATTCTAAATTTCACGTATACTGTTTGGTAAATTACCGATGAAAATTTCACAGAATTCAAGTCTTTGTTGCAAATTAGTTTCTTAAGACACAATTTTTTTATTAGATCAAAATGATTTTTTTTTAAATAATTAAGCAAAAAAAAGTTGTTTTTCTTTCAAATTAATGACTAAAATAAATGAGCAATAGCATGGAAATATCTCATTGATGATAAAATAAAATCGGTGCAAAGATCAATCTAAGGCGTTAAATTTTTTTAAAATATTTATTCTTCCCCTGCAAATTTTTAATTGAATAAAAATATTCTTCATAATTTATTTTTTTAAATTTAATTATGAACCGAAGAAATGTTAAGATAAACACTTCGCCGTAATACACAATAAAATGCGACTAACGAAAGAACCTAACCAATCGATCTGTTAGGGGACTTCGACCTTCACTGTCTCGTAGACTTTACAATCGACGGACCTTCAAAGCGAGAGTAATGTCATTGTACCGTTGTACGAACACCACTGCCACTAGTGCTAGTAATTTTTAATATAGTATTATTCAAATTTAACATATTTTAATTGTGATTTATGAGAGATGGAAAGGGGTACTATTAAAATATGAAGATTTTGGGGTGCCTGGATAAAAATAGCCGCCCCCACTCGAAATGCTCCGCAGCCCACGCCCACCGCTCTCACGGAAGTGGAGACGGGAAGAGAGTGCGCGGTGCCCACTCCTCGTACTCGCCACGAGCACCACCACCGTGCTCATCCTCCGAACGTCTCAATCTTTATCAACCATTATTTTTGTCAGTGTCTCTGTCGGAGAGGGAGGAGCTGGTTGTCGATGGAGAAGAAGGTGTTAATCATATGTGCGTCCGCGGGCTTTCTCGGCCTCCTCTCCGCAGCGCTCGCCTTTGCTGCAGAGGCTACAAGGATTAAGGTTTTCCATCCCAAGACGCTTTTTTTTTTTTTTTTTTTTTTTTTTTTTTTTTTTTCATTCTCCCATCCCGATTCGCTCTATTCATCGATTACGGTGCATTGAATTTGTCGCTTTGAGTAATTTCTTGCTTCTGTCTGGCTTTCTGCTTTTGGCGCTTGCAGATCGACGAACGAGCTAGGGCAATATTTCTTGCTTTAGTTTCCCTATTCGAAAGCGCGTCTTTGTTCATATAATGACGCCATTTTCTTGGAGCTGACTCGTGCAAATAAATATATTTTCCACTTTTATCGGATTAGGGTTCAAAGCTTGGAACTTGTTTTATGCTATTTTCGAGAAGTCGATATGGGGGTCGAGTAGATTTACTAAAATATTTTTGACCTCCTCAAACTATTTTAGGCAAAAACTAAAAGGGCACCTTTAAGTATTCATCAACCTTATATTTTTTATCCAAGGGGCACCTGACCATCTTTAATATACCCATTATGCTTCTCTTTACCTCCATTTGTTGAAAACTGAACCATTTTAATGAAACTGTTCAGACTATTTCTAATTTAAAGAAAATTTGTGCTAGTCTATAATATAATTCAATCCTTCTACAAGTGAATATTTGCACTTAATTGAGCAAAGATTTCTCGCATCAATTAAAAGTGAATATTTCCATTGAAACTGTTCACTTTTGTTAATCTGAGAAAAAAAGCTCCTCAAACCCCACTTGTGAATAATTGAAAATTTGGAAAGTGAACATTCATATACGTTTTCATTTGAATTGGAATGTCGTTTGCCTTGTACTCACAAAAATGAACATTTTCAATAAAACTGCCCATTTTTTCAAAGAATCACCATAAAGAGAGGTATAATAGATATACAATAATAATCAAAATAGGGGCACACTTTGGTTGATTTTGAAAAGTAAAAAATGCCTTTAGATTTTTTCCCATGTTTGCTATTACTTAAAGAACACTATTTACTCCAAATAGAGAGGGAAAGAGAAGTAGGTAAGGAGAGAACAGTTTAAAGCCTGAACAAAGAGAGATAGGTATAGGGATGAGACCTCTAAATGCCCCTTATGATTATTAGTAATTTACTGTATTTAATTTTTTTTTTATTATATAGACAGGTTGGTGTCTTGTCTACAAGAAAATAAATATATTCTTAAGAGAATCAAAGAATTGAGAAATCGATGCCCTCCTTAAGTAGGCGTAACAATCTGTTATCAAGAACTAACAAAATCCATGCTTTCTATAATGAGGCAATGATATTGACGCAACCCTAGTATGATTTGGTGGTATAGTGGTGGTGCTCTATTTGAGAGTTATGAAAAAGCAAGAGATCTTCCACTTCGCAGATAGGATAATATTCACATCAGAACTTTAAAATATAAGTACTGATGTTTATATCTTTTTGGATATATAGTCTTAGGTGTGTGCCATTTAACTTAGTTTATGTCTAATACATATTATTGGAGTGGAATGATATTTGAATGATAATGAAATGGATTAGAGGGAATGATAAATGAAATGCTAAATTCTATTCCTATGTTTGGTTGAACTATATAATAAAATGGAAAAAATATTAACAACTTGAAATTATGTTTGGTTGCTCTCTCTTAGTGTTGTATTCTTCTCCCCCTTCTCCCTTCTCACTGCACAACTTGCACATTACCAACACCGCTATATATGTTGCCTCCTTTGACACCATTGAAGAGGAAGGACACATTGCCATCTTTGCCACTACTTCCATATCTCGATAACACCATCTTTGTCACTGCTTCCACATTGTTGACACCACTATCTTTGTTGCTGATATCGTTGACATTGCTATCTTTTGCAAAAACTTTGACACCACTTCTCCAACTATAGTGGAGACAACTACCATAGTAGTGTGCTCGCCAGTATGCCTAGGAGATTCATCTCTTAGCTTAACCTACTTCCACTGCTAAGGGTATCACAGAAGAGGAAGGCCATCATCTTCCTTGTTGCAGTAGTGATGACACTGAAAGATAGCAATGACAAAAGGAAGTAGTTTTGTGGTGGTCAATGGTGACCGCGGAGGAAGTACGTATGGAGGGGGTGGGTGACTTCGGACAATGGCCATGGGGGACATGTACTAGGAGGAGTGAGTTGGGTTAGAATGGCTGAATCTAAGTTGTTGGGTCTAGGTTGATTCTTGTTATGGGGGGATTATTGATTCCATTCTGGCTTAATAAATATGAACCAAACAATGAAATTAGTTGGATCTGAAATGAACAATTCCATTCCATGGGTGTCTCTTAGTGTACCAAATACAACATTAATGATTCATGAGAGGATCTTTGAGTTCCCACTATCACAAGCACTATTCCCCACTTAGCTCTCTGAACCTTTTAAACCTACTATGTTTGTTTTTTTTGATCCATCCTTTGGTCGATGTCTGCATGCCTCTGAACTGGTTCTTGCAGACCCTTAAAATCCTCTTGTGTGTGCTCATCTGTTGCCAACATCAGCCAACCCACCTTTTACTTTCATTCTACCAAGACACTTACTCGGTGTACTTGACATCCAGTCAACTTGGTTGCTCGATTACCCAAATCTTAGATCCAGATGTCACAAAACATAATATAAATAATATAACCACAAGCATTACAACAAGGAAAAACATATTTTCACAATATCTCTAAAGTTTTGGGTACGAAAAAAATTACATCTAGTCAAATAAGGAATAAGAACACGAGATAGATAAAGATATCTACCCTACCTGAACCATTAATAGTTTTAGTTGTTGTCAATGGGAAACCTCACATCTGATGCCCAAACAAGGTTGTGATATTTAATAAAAAATTATTTGTGAGGAGTAAATAATAAACTAGATTAAGTAATTTTTTAATCCTAAGCTGAACACCCTTCAACTCCCTTTGGTTGTATCATTACTTGCTTCTTTATTATCACTTGCAGAAGAAGAGGCTAATCAAGTCTCTATTTCTATGCACACATAATAGAAGAAGAGACCAATCAGGTCTCTATTCCTATGCACATGTAATAGCCATAGGAGATAAGGAAAGAGCTTGGACTAGAAATGGTAAAAATGTCTAAGTTTTGGCCTAAACCTACATCATGCATTAATATTTTACACAAATTTTATTTATTTAAGAGCAAATATTAAAGTAGATTAAGCCAATTTAATGACAATGGGTACATAAAATTTTAAAAGTAATAGAGCTTTTCATAGATGTCAATGGAGGGGAAATTTATGTGACCGATTGAGGCATGGATTGAAATCTTATACTATATCAAGCGAAACGATCGAAATGTATCGTTATAGTAAATCACCGAAACTTAATACCACTCGATACTGAGGTTCAAAATCTCGAGCTTTGTCATAGTATTGGTTTTTGATTGGAAAGGTACTGTTATAGTATCATGTTGATGTTTTGATGCATAGTGCCGATGATAGATTGGAAGTTAAAGGAGAAAGGAGATGAAGCAAAGGAATAAAACATTGTTTGTGGTGAGTAGTATCAAGTTTCGGTAATTCATCGGAATGATATGTTTTGACCGCTTTGTCGGTCATGATACAAACTTTAAAATCATACTCGACACATATAATGTCTCTTTCATATGCTTAATCTCCTTCTTCATCCCCAATTCATTATCGGCATTATACATTGAAACATTGGCACAACATCAAAACAGTATCGTTTCAGTCAAAGATCGAAACTTTGGCATAGTTGGAGATTTTGAACGGGTATTATAAAAATTACCAAATATATTTATTTTCTTATATGGGAACTTCAAAATAAATTATTGTTTGATCTTGTTTATGCCCTATAAGTATGCCTTCAAGCTAGATATGGACTTGGATCCCCATCATCATGTGATTGAGGCACATCAACAGAATGTATGATTTGTTTCATAGTTGAAAATTAAGTTAATATTGTGATGCAGTGTTGCATTGTTTTTAAAAATGTTGCATTAGTTGGAGGACCCACTTGCTTGAATTATCTGTGTTCTTCAAAACCCTACACAATATTAATAAATTTAAAGTAAAATGTCGATTGTTTAAAAATTAAACAGATTGCCACATTGTGAGAAGCAACAAACACCTGGAGCACAAAGAAGAAAACATGATCAAACAAGAATTATACAAATGTTAGGATGCAACGTTGTTTACATCCTCAGCCTCACGAAGTCTTTTGGATCATTGCAGTTTATAACATTACATGTTATATGAGGTTCATCCCTTTTGTAACACAAGAGTCTGGGGCATACAGAAATCTTGCTAGAGTTGGTAAACCCATATGCCCACATAAAAAACTCTAATAGCTGACTAAGTGCATTGCACCAAGCTCGAAATTCAGGAATATTAATATATGGGCAATCTCCCTACTTTCTTGTGGGGTCATACCAAGGTTTGAAATGCCGGCTTGTGCCGTTTGAAATGGATGGTTTTACCATTCCGATGTGGGACCGACACCGGTACACAAGAATCTTACGGCGGTAAGGGCAATCTCGATCTTCGGCGGAATTGCGATCGTGAACCTACGGTGGAATCGCGATCACGAATTTGTGACGGAATCGCGATCACAATTCTGCGGCGAAATCACAATCGTGAATCTATGATGGAATCACGATCGCGAATCTGCAGTGGACGCGATCGCGAATCCACGGTGGAATTGATTTTGAACATTGAGTCATACTACTCCCTTTAACCCCTTGACACCCTATTAAATTACATTGTTTAAAAATGTGGAACCACTACATTAGCCCCCCCCTCAGCTGTCCTTAACTGAAGAGGGAGATAAATTGAGCGGGTGCGAGCGTAAGTTGTCTACTTGAGCGTCCCAAGGGACCGACTTTCATTTGGAAAAAAGTCTGCAAATACACCGTAGCTAGGTATCAACCCAGGAGTTCCTGATTATCTGTGTGGACGCCCTACCACTACACCATAGCCCGGGGGCTTAAACTACATTGTTTAAAGCTTCTATGAGACTTTGATATGATACATGTAGTGGTATTCTGCCCACTGTATCACCTAAAAGGTAGTAAACAAATAAACCACCTACTAGTCCAGCTCTTGCTGATACCTTAAAATCCAGTTTTTTTAAATCATCTTTCTCCACATGCATCATTGTTCAAAACTACTTTTACTCGATTGCAATACAACCACTCTAAGACAGAGAAGAGCATGTAACTAATGCAAATTGAAATCAGAATGCAAATACTGTGACTTCAAAATTTTTCTTTATAGGTTAGCATTGGAAGGAGCAATGGTAAAGTTTTTGCCTTTGTGACCTAGAGGTCACGGGTTTGAGTCATGAAAATAACCTCTTGCAAAACAGAATAAGGTTGCGTACAATAGACTCTTCTCCGAAACTTCACATAGCAGGAGCTTTGTATACCGGGTTGTTTTTTTAGGTTAGTGTTGGAACTTAGTTGAGTAGTTCTTCTAGCTACAGTTTGACGAACCATATTTTGCTTAAGTAGGTTTCTTGAATAACCTCTTTGCTAGCTAACTTTATTACATGGCCCATCCTAAGTTCCCGTTCGAGTCTCAGTTGGTATTAGTAATCAGCAACATCTTATTTGTGAACTTTTCTTCTTTTTCTTTTGCTTTGAATTCTGTAATGTTTTTATTCTTGTTAAGCCTATTTATATTTTCTTTTGCCTTGTGTCTGAAGGGCAAGCTCACAGTTGGAAAATAAAACTGCATTAAATGTAGGATCACTTGTCAATTATAATATTTCTTTTTCTTTATTCTTTGCCTTGTAGGTTTCTGATGTGCAAACAATACTAGGTAAGTGTGTGTACCCAACAAGGAGCCCTGCAGTAGCTCTAGGATTACTATCAGCAGTGGCTCTTGTGATTGCTCAGGTCATCATAAATTCTGTAGCTTGTCATATGTGTTGCAATCATCCTAATCCATCAGACTCCAACTGGAGAAAAGGGCTGGTCTCCTTTATTGCTTCTTGGTAACTTATTTACGTTTGACTTGCTTTTCCATTAGACAACAATTATCCACATTATTCTGCACTAACATCAACTTGGGATAATTTCATAGAAAACAGAAAGCTGCTTCTTTGAGTGAAACCCTTGTTATGGGCAAAAAATATACACTATTTGCAGAATACTAGAATTGAAAGCAATCTTAATATGATCATGCTTGTATTGATAAAGGAAATAGCTTTACAATAAAAAATAAATAAGGGAAATAACCAAGGTTTAAAAATTACATCTTGAAGTTTCGCTCACGATCGAACGATACGATTTAAATCTTTGACATCAGATCGTGTGCCGATATCGCTTTCGATATTTTTTTCTATTTTTTAAACATTAATATTTAATTATTTAAAATGCTTATTATTCGTTCGATGTCAGATATTTATTGTTAATTATATTTCGATTTCTTCTCTTGAAATGATTGATATCGAAGGGATAAAAGTAAATAAATATACTTTTCTTTAAAGAAAATTAATATATCATTAATTTAAATTAAAATTGATACATCATAATATGTTATCTTACTAATACCAAAAAGAGTATCGTAAATAAGATGAAAATATTGGTTCTTGCAACACTCGGCTTAGATCAATCCTATAATTATCAAACATTCAAATCAAATTATTTTCTCATGATATGCAATATTGATATTGAATTCTCTAAGCTTAAAATTTATATTTATTTTTCTTTTAATATAAAAATAATAAAAATAATAATTATATAAATTAACTAAATTATACTGATATATATATAATATATTTATATATTAAAGTTTATAAAGTATGATAATTATATTAAATACTAAGATTTATTGGCATAATAGTTTGATGTATCCATTCATTGAACATTTGTCTTAGTTTAATGCTGACTGACAACCTAACACAATCCTCCTTTATCCGGGCTTGGGACCAGTCAAGACAAGACTAACTCATCATGGGCGGAGTTTAAAATATATTATAAATATATAATTTGTATTATATTTTGTAATTAAATTTACTTAAAAGATTTATATATATATATATATATATATATATATATATATATATATATATATATATATATATATATATATGATTTTTAACAACTAAATTTTTTTAAATTCTTTATAAAATTCTAAAATTATTTCAATTTTTTTTTTTGAAATCTTAATTAATTTTTAAAAAAGAATTTAATATTTAGTTTTAAATAAATTATAAATTCGAATTTAAAATTTTAATTAAAATATCTTTTATTTTTTTTATTTTTTATATTTTTAAATAAAAATATAAATTTATATAATTATATAAATAAATTGACAATTTATGTAATTAAATTTTACAGTTTAATTAATTTATATTTGATGGATCCATTCATTAAATATTTATTTTAGTTTAACACTGACTATCAACTTAATGCAATCATTCTCTTTTATTTGGGCTTTGGATTAGCCACGACAAGATTAACTCGTCATGGGCGGAGCTTAAAATATATTCTATATATATATTATCCTATATAACTCATTTGTAAGTACCCGTGATCACCTCCATTATCCACTGCCCGATCGTTTGCGCACTATATCCCAATTTTTGAATCCTAGGAGATCGGACGGTGGATAATAGAGGTGCTCACGGTTGAGTTGTGTAGGGATCGGACAGTGGATAATAGAGGTGCTCATATATATATACATCTCTCTCTCTCTCTCTCTATATATATATATATATATATATCCTACACAACTTATCTGTGAGCACATTCATTATCCACCGTCCAATCTCTTAGGATTCAAGGACTGAGCTATAGAGTGCATCCATTGTGTGAATGAGTTGTGTAGGATAACATATATATATATATACTATGAGCACCTCCCTTATTCATCGTCCGATCGGGTGTACACTATAGCTCAATCCTTGAATCCTAAGGGATCAGATGGTGGATAATGAATGTGCTCACGGATGAGTTGTGTAGGATAACATTTATATATATATATATATAGAGAGAGAGAGTTTTGATATGGTGTGCACTTATCGTGTCATGCCCCGAGAGTATACCGTGCCGAAAAGTAAACGGACAACATCTCCCCTATACGTGGGACATATCGGGTTAATACAAGGCCCGTAGGCCCACAACAACAATACAATATGAAGATATCAACATACCAAATACAGCGGAAACATACTACAGATAAAACAAGATACAAAGACCCAACTGTGCACTCCGGAGTGACTTGACACAACAAGAATCATAATAGAAACCACATCAACGGCCAAATACATACAATACATCCGTATATCACAAATGCGGAAACAATACAGGCTAAAATCCAAAACAACAATACGGAATACATCAATCCACAAGAATACAACAAATCGTAAATAAACCTCCATCCGTTCGGTGTGAGATGGGATCACCGGTGAGTCTAACGCGTCGAGGAATCCTCTACCTGCTACTTAGCGACAGAAGCCCGGTCCCGGGGTGAGTATAAACTCAGGGGTAATATGTAGAGAGTGTATGAACATATAGGGTAAAGAGATCTACAAGTATACATGCCAAGATCTACATGTATACACATGAGTCCAATAGATATACACCCTATCCAAATCTAATAACAAGTAACCAGATAGTCATACTCAATGTATATACTAAATCAATCAAATACTGAAGTAATGTATCAACGTATTCGACGGCCTCAACACACCATAAGCTATATCATTCTCAATGTATATACAATAACATAACCCATATAACGCATAAAGTCAATTACATACCACTAACACTCGTATATACGAATGTATATAATCACACGTAATAACATCCTGCTCATACCATACACACTTACGATGCTAATCAAACGATACAACAATCGACTAACACATATATCATGCCCACACACGAAGATATAATATCACGAATACATGTATCATGTGATGTCATAAACATATGCAACAAAACAAACGCAGACCACAGCATATGTAAAACATATATCGAATACACGATACATATATATTAGCAATGCATACGCAGTCACGCCTGCGACTCAACTCGCTACCACAACCCCAACGTGGCCTGGGTGGCACGATACGACAACTATCCCGACTCACCGCCACCACTCTCGAATCGAGGTTGGAAGTATGAAAAGAGCTAGCCGCCATGTAGCTATATGCTACTCACACGGGTCCTCACTGCGCCCGTCCCTACCCATGAGTAGAGACGCATCGCACCGGACAATCGACATCACACGACCACCGTCTATAGTGGGTGAGTGCGCTAACTACCACTCCGCACAGTGGCTAAGTGTGCATCTCCAGCTACCACCATCCATAGTGGCCGAGAACGACACGCATAACAATGCTCTGCCCTCAACCCTGCTACCACTACTCCGAGTGGCCGGGGAGGCAGGATGACTGACGACCCGTCTCAACCACAAGGGAGACCCAGTCAACAGCATGCATGCAATATAATAATGCATAGCTCCATACATGTATCCTCGCCACACTTCCTATCCCACGAGGAGTCCTGATCAACCAAAAGTCAACTATGCAAGGACTACAAATCATAAGAATCTCTCTCTATCACACAAAGAGTCATACACACCTGACAGTCAACCATGCTAAGACCTCTAGTCAGTAGCGAGATACTATCGACCGTCCATATAACCATACACAGGCACACAATCCATAAGGAATATACCATCATGCTAAGACCTCTAGTCCATAGCCACATACCGACAACCACACACTTATCTATGCACAGACAACTAGATCTGCCATAGATGCACCACTAATACGGGTATAATATAACAATCGACTCCATAATCCAATCCATCACCTAATTCTAGTGATGCAACATAGTAACCCAATCTGAGGTCACAAAGATAACCCTAACCAATTGCATTTCATCAACATCCATCACCTAACACATAATAGGTTTATAGTTCCTATCCGCTAGATAATCAATGAAGTAACAGAGTATATATCTCAAAGGTCAAGGCGATAAGCGTATACGATTAAATAAGAGTGGATCTAAGATCAAAGTAATAGCATAAGTCCAAATTCATGCACTGAAATTTGATCAAAACTACCGGACCAGGTAGATATTACCCACCTGATACGAAGCTCGAATAATCCTCACAAATACGGACTCGCCAGATCCCAAACCTGCACATAATAGCAACAATGATACAAGTATTCAACAAACGTAGGAACTAAACACTACATCGTTCCTATACTCGCATCCTTTCCTCGTCTACGAATTAGAAACTCGAGCACGCACCTCTCATATCCCCAATCTACCATCAACTTTGGTCGATTCACTCAACCAAACTCTCCCATCTATAAGATCACTTAAAGTAAACCGATCTAAACATCACTCAAATAGCTTATCCAATCATCTAAACATAATCTCAACACTTCAACCTTCACAGCTTCTTAATAGAACATACAGAGCATACAATCATCAATCCTCCAAATCAATTCACTGCATACTTCATGAATCAATTCTAACATCAGCTGTAAAGCTATGAAGGTAACACACATCCACACAAGATTGTTATTTCCACACTTACCTTGCTCGGTTCACTCATCTCCAGCAAATCAAGAACAATCCGTATATGAAAACATCCCCACATATCCTACAGCTATGGCAACTTACCCCAACAACCAGATCGCTCAACAATCCACAACCAAACTGTAATGGCATCTTACCTCAAGCTCAAACCAACACCCCATTCAATTCAATACGCCAAGATCTCCATCAACCGAACAAATCACCCATCGACAAAACCACAGATTCAGATACCGCACGAATCACAACTTTTATCCGACAATCCATCGACAGAAACCATCAAATCCCTTAAGAATTGACATACTACGGATTCGCATGAATTACAGACAACATAGGAACAGGGAAATCGAAGCTTACCGAGCTCAATCCCTCCACCGGTAGCCGTGTCCCCAGCTGCCCTGTTCACCGGAACAAAATCGAGCTCCACCACTGCCAAACCACATATCCAAGTTCAACAAACCACCCGTAGCTGGTCTCAGCTCACATATTAACGAAGGAAAGAGATCGACACTTACCTAGCTCCGGCGACAAGCAACAGCCAGCTCCTCACTCTCAGCGGCTAATTTTCCCCCGGCGTTCCCAGCTTCCCATTCCAAGCCTCCATCCGATTCCAGCTACTCTGCGCCTCTCCCGCCGGCCGGATCTCCCACCGTCGGCAGCACAACGCTTCGGAAGACGGCGATCGTAAGGAGGAAGAAAGAACGGCGACGCGGAGAAGAACAGAACGGAGAAATCGCGAATGGAAATGGCTGCTCGATTCGTTCGGCGGCTTTTAAATGTCGTTCGAGCGACTCGGTTAGCCCAACCCAAGTCTAATCCAATCTGATTTAACCAATTCCAAATTCAAGCCCAAGCCCAATTCCATTTCAACAGATTTTAGCCCAATTAGTCCACTTATTGAGCCCAATTTAATCCACTAATTAAACTCAATTAACTCACTAATTAAATCCAATTAATTAAAGGGTTAATCCATATAATAATTTTCTTTTTCCGTATTTTACATATCGTGTGCACTCGTGAATGCAAAAGTGTTTTCGGCACGTGTTGTTGTTCCGATAAGCGCTATAACCAATCCCCTAAACCTGTCGGGGTCGCCGCCGTTGCCATTGGAGCAACGACGCTCGTTGAAAACTCTTTTACATTGCACACGATCTCCTGCGTGCCGATCAATTGCGCGCCCTCTCATGAATAGTGAATTCACTATTTTGTGAACAGTGAATTCACTGTTCACAGTAGATTGGGCGCTCACAGTTGTGCAGTTAACTAGCACGCAGGAGAATTAAGCTCTCTCTCTCTTTCTCTCTCTCTCTCTTTATATATATATATATATATATATATAGAGAAATTATCTTATACAACTCATCTGTGAGCATTTCCGTTATCCATCATCTGATCGCTTGCACATTGTAGCCAATTCTTGAATCTTAGGGGATCGGACAATGGATAATGGAGGTGCTCACGAATGAGTTGTATAGGATAACATCTCTCTCTCTCTATATATATAATTTTTAACAACTATTTTTTTTTAAAATTCTTTATAAAATTCTAAAATTATTTCAATTTCTTTTTGAAATTTTAATTAATTTTTTAAAAAGAATTTAAGATTTAATTTTAAATTTGAATTTAGAATTTTAATTAAAATATCTTTTACTTTTTTTAAATAAAAATAATAGAAATAATTTTATATAATTTTATAAATTAATTAATAATTTATTTAATTAAATTTTACATTTTAATTAATTTATATTGTACATATAAATTTTTAATTAATAATTTATTTAATTATAATTATATTATAATTTATATATTAATTAATTATATAAATTAAATTTTTATTAATTCCTAATGTCGCATCCATGCCGATTGCGATTACTCAATGTGATCGTGATCGCGATCCTGTAGCGATTGCGATCCGACAGCGTGGTCGCGATCTCAATCCTATAGCCGATCAACGCTTGCGAATCGCTATTCGCGCGATTCCGTTGCCCCAATTCCCATCGACTGCTAGCATCTAAAAAAAAAAATCATACTTGTCCGAAGTGATCGTCGTTGTCTCATCATTGCTTTGCTGTCCTCATCGAGTAATCTGTCGCCGATCGCACCTTCATCGCCACTACTTCTGGGTAAGTTTGTCTTCGTTTATATATCTCTTTAATTAACTATGGTGAAAATTTCTCGTGATCTCTCTTTAATCTCGTGATCTCTCTTTAATCTCGTGATCGACAGAAGAAATCGATTCCTTCTGTTGCACATTTCTGATCCGCATTATACCGGCATCTCGCACGTGTGCCAGTGTCGATCCCATGTTGGAACAAAAAAAATCACTTGGTTCAGGCGGAACGGGTCGATATTTAATACCTTGGAAATAACACTATGCCATTGTTGGTTTAAACTTGGGTTCATTTGATCCATCTTTCACTAGTTCTGCTTTAATTTTAGTAACTTCTCTTGAAAAGTAAGTACTTCCTGTTCTCTTTGAGGTGAATTATCTATATACTCTTCTTATGTTTGTGTTTTTCTTTAACTCATCTCATATCAGGAATATATTGATAAAATTCATGCAGGGGTAGTTTTGTAGCAGCACTTGTTTTTCTATTGAGTGGTGCTGCCCTGAATGACCGATGGGGACAAGAAAAGATGTATTTTGGTGAATTGTGCTACATTGTCAAGTTTGGAGTATTTTCAGGGGGTGCAATCTTGTCTCTTGTAAGTGTTTCCCTTGCGATTGTTTATTACATCTCATCCCTATCAATTAAGAACGTGCAGACTTTGGATCAACAACAAAGTCAAGTCATTCCATTCGGTGATAGTCCTCACACTCCGGCATTTCTGCACGAGGGTACTCTTAAGTTACAACCCTTAGAGATGAAGCATGTTTGATCCTTGTCAACTTTCTATTTTCATTTTCTTTGCTTGTCATCTCACCTGTCCATATGCATAGAATCACCTGTTACTTCAAATCTCTGTTTGAAACTTTTGCAAATATACAATGTTATTGCTTAAGACTTTTAGCTTTTTTCAATGAATATTTAGTCGAATGTTTTTCATCAATGATTTGTATTGTTACATTAGCATCTCCATAGACGGAAGAGGTGCTGCTCCTTTTACTTTTGTTGATCATGCATTTTGCAGCATTTGGCTGTTCTATGTTTCCTATCAAATATTGAATGCCCATTAGCATTGAAAACAGCGCTCTATTGCAATTTAGGAAGTTTATTTATCTCAATCCTTTACATGGAACTCTATGATACATAGCTAACACTTAAAAAAAAAAGAGAGGTTTGGAAGATTTCTGTATTGCTAATATTATAGCTTTAAGTAGAGTTCAAGCCTTAAAGGAAGGGGTAAGTCGTGTCTAGGAAATTTTAAATGGTTGGGACTCATGGCTATACATCTGATCTATGTTTAATTGTAAATTTCGTCTCCTTGGAGGATGGACAATTCTCAATTGTTATTTAGTAAATTATGTTTACAATGGTTACATTAAAATATTGTCCTCGTGTAGTTGTTTACGTATATTAATGGTGCATTTAGTTCATAGGCATAACTATTCTATTCTCAAAATTCACACAAAATAAATGTTTATAAAAAAAATGAACTCACGATATGAATCTTGATGGAAGTGGACTAAGCTTATGGAAGTGTACTCTTCTTAACTATTTATTGCTTCATTTGAAGAGATTCTTTTCCTATTCTGTTCCATTATCTTAGAAAACTTCTCTAGTTATTTCTACAAAAAAAATATTTTAAAAAGTGGGATTGATCAAGTAGGCCGAGTGAAATAGGCAAAAATTGAATTGGGCGAGTTGAGCAAATTGGGAGAATGGGTTCTTGATGGTCTGAAAACACCTTTGATGATGTTGCACTTATTAAGAATCTAAATGTAAAAAACCATAGTTAGACTCAAAACTTTCCATTTTTATCGTCGGATCAATGTAGAGCAGTAATTTTTGTAAACATACCTTGTTGTCATGCATTCGTCAAAAATATAAACATAAAATCATTTGCCACGTGGACTTTTAGGAACTCGTATCCACATTTTTTTTTATCAATTGAGTACAGCAAGGTTTTCAAGGGATTTAAGGAAAAAAAACTGAATTATACAAGGGCATATAAAAAGGTGGTGCATGATCAAGAAAAACAGTATGGTGTGCCTTTTGGCATGAACTAACCTACATGTGCCGTTTAAAAAATTTATCATAAAGTTAAATTAAATTTGAAGTACTATAGCATTTCTACACACAATAATAAGAGCAACTTGAATGGGTCATTGTGAACTAATTTAAGTCCAATTCGAGATGAGAGAACTTGAAACGGAAGAGAAACTAAAGAGAAATTGAAGAATTGAGTTTGACTTGTGTCCAAGAACATCATCCAAGGTTAGTGTCATTTGGTAGATGATTGGTTCTCAAATCATGGATCAAATTCGTAATCAAGAGTTATCATATTTGTCTTACACAAATAATGCAAATATGCCTCACATAGAGCATTCCTAGGTATTGAGTTCCTCTATTTTTTTAAGACGGACTAGGACATAGGATAGAGTCAAACAAGGGCGGAAAGATGATTCAAATATATATCCCTGGCTTGAACCCCTGTCTCATTAATCTATATTTTGCAAGTATCTAAGACCATGATTTTAAATCTTGACTTGTGTCAGGTGGTACAAATGAAATTTACAATTCCATTTGTCATTCGTCACCCGACACCAATACGAGCAGTACTGGCAGCCTTGTACGGTCGTGAGGCCGCGGAGGCCTCGCGCGACCTCCCACAGGGTTGCGACGACCTCTGCGGGGCGATGGCAGCCTTGTGTGGTCTCGCATGGGGCCGCAACAACCTTTGTAGGGTTGTGAGGACCTCCTGCGGGGCTGCGGTTGCGGGCAGAATCGTGGGCACAATGAATTTTTAATTAAAATTTACTTTAATAATTTCAATCAATTCCTTGCGATAGTTTAGATAAAATAAATAAAATCAATCAAAATATAATAAAATTATCCCATCAATTTAAGAATATTCTATAAATTTATTTTATTAATTTATATATTATGAATAATAATTTTATTATTATTGAATTTTATTTTATTTTATTAATCCTATCCAATCGAAATTAATTAAATTAATTTTACTATTATAATTTTTGCTATTTTAATTTAATTTTTTTAATATTTAAGTTAAAATTTTTTAACTTATGTATTTTATATTTAAAAATTGCCGAAACTTATTGGCATGATACGATACGATATCGAAACCGTATTGTTCCGGTCATGGACTGAAACCTCGATACGGGTCGAGATTTTAAACCTTGTCTAAGACCAAATCTAATAACAATATGTGGCCATGTATTCTTTGCCATTGAGTTATAAGATCAGATTAAACCACCCTTGGAACTTTTGATTATCATCCGTGTGATAATCATGCAGTACTGAGTCTTGTATGATTTTCTTTTATCAACAACGGACCTCTTCAGTTGCTAAGATATCTAACCACTAAGAGATAGTAGACTATGCGATTTGAAGTCATCTCACAATTGTAGTAATGTCAATTCTTCCTGTACACTGCATATGGATCTCCTTTCCATGGGTTATAAAGGTGTCTACATTTGTGTGATTCCTTAGAAAATAATCTAGTTAGTGATGAACTTTACTATGTTAATGGATTGCACATTCGTACATGAATTTACAAAGAAAACAAATGATCTGACGTAGGATCTTGTCGTAGATATACAATGAATATGCGAGAAACTAGATCTGTAGCAGAAAAACATAGAACTATAAACATGCACCTGAATCCAAAGACGTTCTTGTCTTCATTGTCATTGGAAGAATCCAAAGATTAAAGGCAAAATCTGTTATAGGGTTTGATCTTTCGTAGGTGCGAGGGAGATGGTTTTGAGATCTCAGCCTGATGGAGAAAAGGAGACAACTGTTTGATTACTTATTCCGCGGAGATCATACCAGTATATATAGTGGCCTAAACCTATTAACAACCCATTAATATTAACAGTAACGGGCTAAAAGGTTCTACACATATGATTCCACATTCAATAACATAAATCCACAATTAAACACCAAATTAGGTCACTTTAATAGGTTTGTCGGCAATGACAAAATTCGTATGTTAAATGGTTAAATTCACCCATTTAATGGAAATTAAATCTAACAATCTCTCACTTGGGCTATATGTGATATCTTATATAAAACACAATACCTTAGTTGACGTCAACAATGCAGAACATTATGGGTTAAATACTCTTGTAGAACAATCTGGTTCATCAACTTCATCGGTATAAGACTAAAGAGGTCATAACTACTCTATATATAATCGATAACACGACTCATCAGTCATCAATGACATAGATCTATGTGAATGTGTAGTATGAGAAATGTGATTCGTACATGTCTATTCTCAATCGATCTTCCTTATGACCTAAAATTGGATTACGATCATGTTTGCAAGCACTATATGCTAAATCACAGTAGAAAACTATAATCATCTTATGACTCAAAACTGAGTCCTATATCACATTTACAAGTACCATATACAAATCGCATTAATAAATCATGATGTCTTTATTAAGAGAGTCAAGAGCTAAATACACATGTAAAAGAAAAATTTTATTTCGTACGATACTAAAAATAATGTGTTTATTATATAAAGCATCCAAAATAATAAATGAATACATACTCTTACTAAATGAGTACTTCCATATGAAGGACTCCCATGTTGGTGCAATTATGTCTAACATATGGTGTTTTGTGTTGGTGCAAATAAAATTAACATATCTCTATAATGGTATGATATTATCCACTTTGGGCCTAAACCCTCATGATTTTTTTTTGGGTTATACCTAATCGATCTCATACCAATGGAGATATCTTTTCATCTTATAAGTCCATGATCTTTTCCATGTCTTTCCAATGTTGGACTTTGATTGTTCTCCCAACAATTTCCCCCTCAAACGAAGGACCATATTGGACCCCCTTCAAGCCTATCCGTTCTCAAATGACTTCTTTTGCTTGATGTCCGATCCTCAACCCACCAGGTCTTCCTGTCAGTTGTTTGGTCCTTTTGACATAGCTGAACTTTTTGTCAGTTGTTTGATCCTTCTGATCCAACTAGATTTTCTGTCAATTTTTTGGTCCTCCTAACCCAGTTAGATTTCTTACTAATTGTCTGATCCTTCTGACCCGACTGGACTTCTTTTTTGGTTCTGGTTCTCTTGATCAAGACATGGGAGCTCTACTTCCTTCGTTCGAGACTCATGGTTGATTGTTCTTCAACAATCTCAATATTTTGATGTTTGACAATATTTAAGTTAAGGTGGATTATGGAATCTTGCTTGTGTAACAAGTGTACAGGAGAAGTCCTCATAGATTTAGAGATTGGATGCAAGACAGAAAAGTTCAAAGAGGTTAGCGGCCCAATTCATGCTAAGAATATGATCTCTAATCTTTTTGGACTTCGTTGCCTCGCATTCAGTTTCTTGATCTATAAGGACTTCTTGCCAAGAATCCGACCTCTAGCCTTCTTGGACTTTTTTGCCTTCATATGGTCTCCAAATCTGTGAAGACTTTTCTTACACATTTATTACACACGTGAGATTCCATAATCCACCTTAACTTAAATATAAACATCAAAACACTATATATAAGGCATAATTGTACCAATAATCTCTTTCTTTTTGATGTTGAACAATCTATTTAAGTTTAGACTCTTTTAACAACTTTATTATGCAAACTTAAATTATTAACATCTCCCCCTTTGACATATATCAAAAATAGGAACAAACACAAAGACTCCCCCTATAGCCATGCTAAAAAACACAAGAGGGCCATAACAATATATATATTACAACAATATATCACATATACTTAATTGTACAATCGAACAATAATATAGAGACGATAAACAATTTAACCAAAAATCAATGCATTTCATTCATTCATCAAAAGTCATCCACACTTGATGCAACAAAATATATATCATACACATAACGACGATATATCAGATAACATACATAATAATAATATATCACACACACAATTGTAATGATAAACAACATATCCAAAATGCAATGCATTTCATTAAGTCTTCGAAAGTTTTTCATACAAGTTGCAACAAAATAACATAACGTTTCTTACAATAAACAAGCAGTAAAACAAAAACGCATGACTAAAAACTAGACTATCAATCATCATCGAGGTGATACGATCGTATTTTTCAGTCATTTGTTTCACCGTACCCCTGTAAACATTTATGTACATGGATGTAAGTCAAGCAATGAGCACATTGCTCAAATACATATGAATCTTGCCTTGGATAGAGGAAATGAAATGAACGATGCATTGGAAAATGTTTAGTGCGACATTGACATCTAAATGGTGACGAAATGCTTACATCATGAACAAATGAGGTGGTCGGACTATGGCCATACCTTGAGCGATAATAGGTAGGATACGCCCAATAATGACTTTATAAAGGATATTTTCGAAAGCGAATAAGTCATTGGCCAAAAATAAATTTCAACTTTTGCGATGGGGTTGGTGAAAAAAAATGTTCATGCATGTGATTTACATTTGTTATTTCATAACTCTAGATACCCTATTATATGAAAGAGGCCCTATTTATATACAAGATTAGGGCTTATTCAAAAGAATAAATCAAACCCTATCCTAGGAATAAATCAAAATTCTATCCTAAAAAATAATTATTCCTAATGATATTTAGGGATAACAATTATCCCTAATCATATCTACAATATTCTAACACTCCCCCTCAAGCTGAAGAATATAAATTATATACACGAAACATTACATACGTAATAATTCGGGACCTCTCGGTGATTTAGTAAATATATCTCTAGGTGATCGTGTGAGTTAACAAAACTAGTAGATATTTCTCCAGGATATGACTTTTCTCCTACAAGTGATCGACTTATACGCTTTCTCCTCTCTTAAAAGCGGATTCGAGGCGATATGCATGGGCGGCGTTATCACATATAAGTGACATTGTGGTAACGCTCCAAACTTTAGCTCAAGCAAATTGTTTGAGCCATATAAGTTCTTATTATGGCGTAGCTCGATACTCTGCCTCGCAGACTGGATTGCCTGACATTACATTTTTGCTTTTCCAAGAAACAAGATTATCTCACAAATATACAAAAACCAGTAGATCTCTATCGAATAGGAGATCTCGCTAATCTGCGTCAATATCCTATGACTCGAGTATGTCCTTTGTCTTTATACAAAAGGCCCTTTCCTAGAGCACCTCTGATATATCGAACAATGCGAATTACAGCATCCCAATGTTCTTTACACGGAGAGTTGAGAAACTGACTTACTACACTTACTGCAAATGAGATATCTGGACGAGTAACAGTAAGGTAACTTAGTCTTCCTACTAATCGCCTGTATCGTTCAGGATCTAGTAGGAGCTTGACATTAGGATCCATAGGGTTGTCAACTGTCTTTGAGTTTAATATTCCTGTTTCTTCTAGAATATCTATTGCATACTTCCTTTGAGATATAATGATCCCATTTCGATCGTCTACTTATCCCCAAGAAGTATTTAAGTCTGCCGAGATCCTTTGTCTGGAAATGTTTGAAAAGATGTTTCACCTGTGAGATCCCGAGATGATAATTACCTGTGATGACAATATCATCAACATAAACCACTAGGTAGAATTACAATCACCTGTTTGAAAAGACAGAATGGTCGGCCTCGCTCCGAGTCATGCCGAACTGTTGAATTACAATACTAAATCTACCGAACCATGCTCTGGGTGACTGCTTGAGGCCATATAAAGATTTTCGCAAGCGACACAAGACCAAAAGACTCTCCTCAGCAAAAACACGAGGTCGCTTCCATGTAGACTTCTTCGAGCAGGTCACCATGTAAGAACGCATTCTTGATGTCCAACTGATAAAGAGACCAGTGTTGAATCGCAGCAATGGACATGAGTAAGCGTATAGAGGACATTTTGGCAACAAGAGAAAATGTGTCCCCATAATCCAATCCGAAGATCTGAGTATAACCTTTAGCAACGAGACGAGCCTTAAGCCGATCAACCGTTCCATCCGGACCAACCTTCACTGTATATACCCATCGACAACCAACAACTGACTTTTCTGGTGGTAGAGGAACGAGACCCCAAATGCCACAACTCAGCATAGCTCGTTTCAAATGACGGCAAATGCATCCCCTGCATCTTTGGAAGAGAAGCATTTACAAAGAGGAAAGACAAGAATAATAGAAAGGAGAAAGACGATGGTAACTCAAAGAAACATAATGTGGAGAAGGATTACGAGTGGAACGTATACATTTTCGAAGGGCAATGGGAATATCAGATTCAGAAGACTGGACCGGAGGAGGGAGTGGAGGACCTGGCTCCAGAGATGATTCCATGGCAGAGTCAGTGTTGGCAGAAGAAAGCGTAACGCAGGACGGCGTTGATAAACTGCAAGAGGAGGAGAAATTGGAGGTGAGGTGATAGAATCCTCGGAGGATCAAAGATCAAACATGTATAAGGACGAAATTCAGACGATGACTCTGAAGACTCAAAGAAAGGAACTAAATCAAAGAACGTGACATCGACAGTGATGAAATACCGACGAAGAGTAGGGGAATAACACTTATACCCTTTCTGAGACCGTGGGTATCCAAGGAAAATACATTTATGTGACCGAAGAGAGAGTTTATCAATGCCAGGATCAAGAGCATGAGTAAAACATGTAGAACCAAAGACCCTAGGTGGTAAAGGATGAAGAGACTGCTTTGGATAAAGTACATGATGAGGTATTTGAACCTGTAAAGTAGAGGAAGACATGCGATTGATGAGATAACATGCGGTAAGTACGGTGTCACCCTAAAAACGAAGAGGAACGTGAGAGTGGAGGAGAAGAGTTCGGGTGGTCTCGAGAAGATGACGATTCTTGCGTTCTGTAACTCCATTCTGTTGGGGGGTATGAGGACAAGACTTCCGATGTAATATGCCGTGAGATGCCAAAAAGGTTTGAAATGGAGTAGATAGATATTCACGTGCATTATCACTCTGCAAGGATCGAAGAGGGATACCAAATTGTGTTTTGACTTCATTAAAAAAAGATTGAAAAATAGAAAATAATTCTAAGCGATCCTTCATTAGATATAACTAAGTACAACGGAAAAAATCGTCTAAAAAAGTAACAAAATATCGTGACCCCAATGTAGAGGCAACACGACTCGGACCCCAAATATCCGAATGAACTAAAGCAAAGGCGTGAGACGAGCTTAATTTATAATGCGAGGAGAAAACGAACTATACGTATTTGTTGCTTAATCGTGACTTACAAGACAAAGACTACAAGTAAGATGACAGGATGTAATTGTTTTAACATATCAAGACCGGGATGTCCCTCGAGTATGGATAACAAGTGGAGATGCCACGCACTAACAAGAGAGAGTTTGGTGAAGTTGATATAAACCATGACTCACATCCGAGCTAATTATCCTCCCGTATCTCGGCCCCGCAATAAACAAGAGATTTAGTAAATGAGATGATACAATCAAGAGACCGAGTGAACTGGCTTATTGATAATAAATTAAAGGGAGCTCCGGGAACATAAAGAACATTCTGAATGGGAAGGGATGGAGAAGAATGAACAATATCAACACCTTGGGACTGAGTTTGAGAATCATTTGCCATGGTGACAAAGGGTAAGTAACCAGAAGTAGATAGTGAGGAAAAAAGAGATCTATTACCAGTGATATGATCGGTGGCCCAGTCAAGTACCCAAGGACCCAAGAGCGAGATATGCCGAAGGAATTACGTAATGGCAAAGAAGGGAATTAGACTCGTCGATCCTCATACCACTTCAGAAGTCATCATAGAAGGCGGTGGAGTCGAGTGGTGTCAATCAATTGAACGGTGGAGTTGAGTGATGTCAATGTGAACCGGCCAAGATGATGTAACTCGAGCGATCCGAGCAAAGACGAGGAGGTCGACCATGGAGACTCCAACATTTATCAATCGTGTGTCTGGTGTGACAATGATTACAAGGACGCCCTTTGCCATTCTTACGCGGTGGAGGTTTGTTGTTGTTTCAGACCACCAATCTTTGAAGAGTCAACCGGAATGGAAGATGGTAATGTCAATACTTTGGTAGGGACTGGAGGAGAGTCGCCTGCAGAGTCCATGGTGGCCTCTATGGAGCGCAGATCCGATCACGAAACACGAGAGTAATCAGGCGTACCGTATAATGCGAGACATAAAAATTTCTTCCGATTTTCAAGCTCGCAACAGTGAGTGGCCGCGGGTGGGAGCAGTCATCAACTCACATGTAAGGCCAGAGACCGATCCCAAATAAGTCGACATAGACTCCTCGATCGATGGACATTAAGGATGGTCACGAGGTCATCACAAACTTGATAGAGTCGCCAGAAGTGTTAGTAAAAGTTGTTGAGCTTGATCAAACATCCTGCAGTCTTATGAGTCCTAAGACATCCCGAGAGATGGATGGATGGTGGCTTGGATAATGCAACACAACTGAGCATCAACCTTTCTCCATAAAGGACGATCGACCATTTGAATATCCTCTTCAGTTTGTGTGAGATGTGTTTCATAATCCTGTCCAACAAGCCAAAGCTCAATGTAAGAGGCCCAAGAAGAGTAATTTTTACCATCCAAGAGCTCAGACAAGAGCAGTGCCGTGACGTGGTTGGTAAAGATTGGAAAATCCGGTTTAAGTCCGGAGGTAGCGCCGAGTGAAGCAAATCTTGTCGAGTTCTGGACAGCTTCTCGCGGAGAAGAGGGAAAATCTTTTCCGTGAAGTGCCGGCACGTGGCAGATGAGCTGGTCTGCGATGGCGCGCGTACATCGCCGCGGGTTTCTGCTGGGCGAGGCAGCGACGGTGGCGACGGCGTGTGGCTTGTTCGTGGGAAAAAGAAGGGCCAATGGAGAACGTCGGTCGGATGAATGGCGGCAACGACGAGATCGGCGACAGTCGATCCGTCGCTCGCGGCGAGAAAGGAAGGCGATCTGGACGAGGATGGTCGCCCACTCCTGCCGGACCACTTGGAGATCCCTCGGCCGAAATGCCGACGGCAGTGGCATGATTCGTGGCGGATGCGAAGGAGAAGAGGAGCGGCGCACGGCAGCGAAAACCCAACTCGCGGCGAGGACCGAGCACGACAGCGAGGACCGGGAAAATCTTTGACTATGACGAACACCGGCGCGATGGTCATGGACGGGAGAAAGAGAGGGCAAAGGTGAATCGGTGAATTAGGGGGTCGAGGAGATGGAGGCGCCACGGGAAAGAAAGCCGGCGCGGTAAGAGCGGCGCCGAGGAGATGCTCAGTGAGAAAGTCGCGGAGCTGAGCCGCACAGCGTGAGAGAAGGCCACGAAAGAGATACGAAATAACATTAACATTGCCAAAAAAAAAAAAAAATTGGAAAACCTAATGCTCTGATACCATGTTATTTCGTAACTCTAGATACCCTATTACATGAAAGAGGCCCTATTTATATACAAGATTAGAGCTTATTCAAAAGAATAAATCAAACCCTATCCTAGGAATAAATCAAAATTCTATCCTAAGAAATAATTATTCCTAATGATATTTAGGGATAACAATTATTCCTAATCATATCTACAATATTCTAACAACATTGATATGTTCAAATGGGGCAGGAAGTGACTAATCTAATGATGGATAGAAAACAAATATATCGGTTGATGGTCGACACTCCAAGAAATCTTACAGGATCTCCAGAGTAAAATCTAAATCACATTTAGCTATGTGAGTTCGACATGTTGATCCATCTCCGATTTTCCTAATATTATTATAAAATTTGAAGAGGAGGTCAATGTTAATGAGATGTGTGCAATATATTAACTTCTCTAAATGATAACGTCGTATGATTTCAACAACATCGTAACAATAATCCCTAAAGAAAGACTCATCTAGATAACGGGTTGGTATGAGTTGAAAGGTATGGGATTGAAACGAATGATGATGATCATCACTCAAGAATCTAAGATCCGAGGATGGTCAATTCCTCGAGGATCCTTCACTAGATTCTACTGCCCTATGTTTTTGTCTAAAATGAATGCATGTGAATGCAAAATACATGAATGCATCAACAATTTAGTTAGACAATGAGAATCATGATAAAACAAAAAATAACTAGGTTTAGGGTTTCGAAATCATTACTTTGGGACCATTTTCTAGTGAAGAGTTGCTCAAGACTTGACGCCGAAGCAAATGCAACAAAAGATCACTAGAGAAGGAGAGGTCAAAGCTTGAAACCTAGTTGGAGCGGGCAGGGTAGAAACAAGGAGGAAGGAGACCAAGTTTAGCTATCGGAAGGGAGAAAAAGGAAGAGGACAACTAAAGATACTTAGAGCTAGGGTTTCTAGGGCTTACCGGAGAGAAAGATCATCAGACAAGCGAGGAGAAACGACGGACGGTGGTTTTCAACGGAGAAAAGTCGCGATGGATCAGTTGAGTGCTAGGGCTGGGGATTTAAAAATTGCGATTGACAGTCGACTGGTTGAGTTCACCAGCCGACTGATACCTCTAGTCGAGTTGTGCAGTCAACTCAGAAACTTTCTGGGGTATGGTACAGTAATATTAGTCAATTGATGGTTCCTCATCAGTCGATAGGGAACTAGTACAATAACATCAGTCGACTGATAGTTCCCCATTAGTTGATGGGGAACCATCCGTCGACTTATGTTATCGTACTAAACCATAGAAAGTTTTTGAGTTGATTGTTGCGACTCGATCAGAGGTACCCTACCAGTCAACTGTTAGTTACAAATTTTAAATCCCCATCCCTAGCATTCGACTGATCCATCGTGACTTTTCTTCATCGAAAATCACCGCCCGTCATTTCTCCTTGCTTGTCCGACGTTCTCTCTCCGTAAGCCCTACAAACCCTAACTCTAAGTATCTGTAGTTGTCCTTTTACATTTCCTCCCTTCCGAGAGCTAAATCTGGTCTTCTTCCTCCTTGTTTTTGTACTGCCCGCTCGAACTAGGTTTCAAGCTCCGACCTTTCCTTCTTCGGCGATCTTTTGTTGTGTTTTCTTCGATGTCAAGTCTTGAGCAACTCTCCACCAGAAAATGCCCCAAAGTAATAATTTTAAATCCCTAAAGTTATTTCTTTATATTATCATGATTCTCATTGTCTAACTAAAGTATTGGTCCATTCTGCATTTTGCATTCATTTTAGACAAAAATATAGGGCAGTAGAATTTGGTGAAGGATCCTCGAGGAATCGATTGTCCTCGGATCCTAGGTTCTCAAATGATGATTATTGTCATTCGCTTCAATCTCGTACCTTTCAACTCATACTAGCTCGCTATCTAGATGTGCCTTTCTTTAGGGACTATTGCTATGATATTGTTGAAATCATACGCTATTATTATTTAGAGAAGTTAGTATATTGTGCGGATCCCATTAAACATTGACTTCGCCTCCGAATTCTATAATAATCTTAGGAAAATTAGAGATGGACTGACGTATCAAACTTGCATAGCTAGACACAATTTAGACTTTACTCCGGAGATCATGTAGGATTACATTTGTTTTTCTATCCATCATTAGATGAGTCATTTCCTACCTCATTTGAACATATTAATGTAAATCGCATGCACGAACATTTCTTTCACCAATCTCGTCGCGAATGCCGAAATTTATTTTCGACTAATGACTTATTCAGTCTCGACAATGTCTTCTATAAGGTCATTATTGGGTGTATCCTACCTATTGTCACTTAAGGTATGACCATGGTCCGACCTCCTCATTTGTTCATGATGTATGCAGTTAGTCACCATCTAGGTGTCAATGTCACACTAAACATTTTCCATTGCATCGTTCATTTCATTTTTCTTGTCCAAGGCAAGATTCATATTTCTTTGGACAATGTGCTTATTGCATGACTTGCATCCATGTTTCTAGGGTTAACAGTGAAGCAAATGACTAAAAATATGATCGTTTCACCTCGAGGAACTTCTCCTTAGCAGGCATGACTAAAGAATTTGGTCGGATAGAGTGGATCGAGGAGCATCGGCCGGGTGAGGAGGTTGAAGGGGATTTTGAGGAGGAAGACGTTCCTATATTGCTTGATGAGCCACACATGAGTCTTTCCGATCGTTTCGTGCATCTCGAGTCCCAGTTGAGGAGTTTCACGAGACCATATATACTCGTCTTGAGAAGCTCAGCATCGAGCATTCTTCCTTTGCTCATCAAATGAATTCTCGCTTTCAAACATTTGAGCAGCGTCAACTCGAAATGTATGAAATGATACACTCTTGGACTTAGGGTCAACAACCTCCACCAACTTTGACCGACGATGCTGATGATTTGTAGCCTAGTTTTTAGCTGTGTTTTTGTTTCACTGCATGTTTATTGTAAGAAACATTATGTTATTTTGCTGCACCTTGTATGGGAGAAGTTTAAAGACTTAATGAAATGGGTTGCTTTTTGGATATGTTATATATCATTATAATTGAGTGTGTAATATATTGTTGTTATGTATGTTGTCTGATATATTATTGTTTTGTGTATGATATATATTTTATTACATATAATGTGGATGACTTTTGATGAATGAATGAAATGCATTATTTTTTGATTAAATTATTTATCATCTTCATATTATTGTTCGATTGTACAATTGAGTATTTATGATGTATTATTGTTATATGTATTGACATGCCCCTCTTGTGTTTTTGCGCATGACTATAGGGGAGCCTTTGTGTTTGTTCTTTTTTTTTATATTTATTGAAGGGAAAGATGTCAATAATTTAAGTTTGCATAATAAAGTTGTTAAAAGAGTCTAAACTTAAATAGGTTGTTAAACATTAAAAAAAAGGGATATTGTTAGTGCAATTATGCCTTACATATAGTGTTTTAATGTTTGGCAATATTTAAGTTGAGGTGGATTATGGAATGTCACTTGTGTAACAAGTGTGTAGGAAAAGTCCTCGCAGGTTTGGAGATCGGATACAAGGTAGAAAAGTCTAAGGAGACTGGAAGCCGAATTCTTGGTAAGAAGAACTTGCAGGTCGAGGAACTGGATGCGAGGTGATAAAATCCAAGAAGGTTAGAGATCAAATTTTTGGCAAGAAGAAGCCCGAACATATCAAAAGATTAGATGCAGGACAAACGAAGTCCTGGGATAAGGATTCAGACATAAAAGTCTAGTGAATGGGAGATTCATCTGACATGAGGTATATTTTGGTCGAGAGTAGAGAAGATAGGCGAATTTCAACCATTAGAGCAGTCGAAACAGTTTAACAGTAGACTAGCACAGTGTATCAGTCGATTGACATACAACAGAAGAATACGGTTGTGAATTTTGAGGGTTTGTGCATAATGATCCTAACAGTCGAGTTGATCAATTGACTGACCAGGAATTAACAGTCAACATAATATTTCCTGATCGATTGATGAACTCGACTGGTTGAATTTTGAAGTTCATAGAATGTTTACCAATTGACTGGGGAACTTGACTGATGCATATCAATTGACTGATGTATATCAATCGACTGATATAGACCCAAGTCGACTGGTGTGCCTTTTCAAACAATACAGAGAGCTTTCAGTCTGACTGCTTTACTTGGTTGATGCCTATGGTCAGTCGATTGATGTTCAAAAATTGGGTTAATTGCAGCCTTTCGTTAGATGTCAATTATCATTCAACATTCGAGTCAATAGTCTATCTCAGCAATAATCAAATATTATGCAAGATCATTTGACTGGTGGCAGCAAAAATATGTATAAACTAGCTCGATTGAAGCCTATTTATAAAGGGGGTTTGACCTCTTTTCTTAAAGAACAACTGCTCTCGAATTCCTCATCACTTCATCTGCTCAAAGGCTTCATTTTCAACAATCTTAGAGTGATAAGGAGAAGAATGCTTTTGCTTTGACTTCGACGAGTTACGGATGTTCTTGGAATAGAGTTTTGCGACTTTATTATCATAGTAAATCTTTAATGGTCTGTCAATGCCATCAATGATCTACAATGCTGTGATAAAGTTCTATAGTCATATTTGATGATTTGATACTTCATAATAGACTATTAATTCTGCCTCAGTTGTGAAAGTCATTATAAGCGTCAGTTTGACGTTTTTCCATGATATAGCTCAAACAAACATGAAGACATAATTTGAGATTTATTTTCTACTATCCAAGCATCCAATAAAATCAGAGATTGATCTTTTGCTATCCAAGCATCCAAAAAAATCAGAGTTAAATATCCAATTACTTCTAGCTAATTGGATCTCCGACAAGGTATTAAATACCGAGCCGCTTGGCACAAAACGGACGAATTTTTTTGTTCCGACGTGGAACTGACACCGGCACGCATGCGAGATGGCGGCGGCGGCGGCGCGATCGACGGCAGTAGCGATCGCATTCCCGATCGCGCTTGGGGAATGCGATCGCATTCTCGATCGCGTTGCGGGGAAGAACACGATCGCGCAATGCGATCGGGAACGCGACCGCGCTGCGCGATCGCGATGGGAAATTTTCTAAAATTAAAAAATATATAAATTATAATTAAAAATATATTTATTTAAATTATATATATATAATATAAATTAATTAAATTGTAAAGTTTAATTAAATAAATTATTAATTAATTTATATAATTATATAAATTTATATTTTTATTTAAAAATATAAAAATATAAAAAATAAAAGATATTTTAATTAAAATTCTAAATTCGAATTTATAATTTATTTAAATTAAATCTTAAATTCTTTTTTAAAAATTAACTAAAATTAAAAAAAATCAAATAATTAAATATTAATGTTTAAAAAAAAGAAAAAAAATACCGTGACAATACGATACCGAAACCGTATCGTTATGGTCGCTGACCGAAATCTCGATACGGGTCGAGATTTTAAACCTTGATCTCCGATATATGAGCATGTGTTATTTTATTCTTTGAAGATATCATATAACCCTCTTTATGACTTTCTAATGTACTGGTCCATGATTATTTAGATATCTATCTAACATTATGACAATGTGCACAATATCCGGATGCATACAGACTTGAACATATATGAGAATCTCTATTGGTGATCCTTAAGGGAGTTTCTTCATCTCCTTGATTTCAAGTTCATGCTGTGAAATTGTTGCAAGCTAAATTTTTTATCTCTTGACACTGGTGTGTCTCTACATGCACAATTTTGCATGTCATATCTTATGAGCACTTTTTTAATGTAGGCCTTTGTGACAATCCAAGTATACTTTATCACGACAAATCTGTATGTCTAACATAAAAGATATTTCATTAAAATCTTCAGTTCAAATTTTTTTGATAGAAATGACTTGGTTTTATACAGTAGATTTTTATTATTGCTTGATAATAAGATGTCATCTACATATATAATAAGTATAACAAACTTACTTTAACTTAACTTGGCATATATATTAATCAATTGGGTTCTCCTTAAAATCAAATGAAGTAACTACTTGATCAAATTTCTTATACCACTAATGGGATGCCTATTTTAAATTATAAGCAGACTTCTTTAGCTTGCATACTATGTGCTTTGAACCATCACATTTAAAATTCCCTGGTTGTACCATGTATATAGTTTCCTCAATGTTACCATTAATGATGTAGTCTTGGCGTCCATTTAATATGGCTCTAGATCATAATGAACTACTAGTACCATGATTACCTTTAGGGAATCTTTCATCGATACAAGTGAGAAAATCTTCTTGTAATCAATATCCTCCTTTTGTGTAAATCTTTTGGCTACAATGCGTGCTTTATACTTTTTTATATTATCCCGTGAATCCCATTTGATTTTAAATATTCATTTACAGTGTTGAGCCAACACGTTTCTCTCCTTCAGATAATTCAACTAGTTCTTATACGTCATTGTTCACCGTAGATTTCATCTCATCTTTCACGACTTCAATTCACTTTTCAGGGTTGGAACATTATTTGACTTACTAGAGAGATGTATGATCATTTTCTAACTCAATGTCAAACTCATGCTTTTGGAGATACACATAATCACGTGAAACCGTGGTTCTAGTGGATCACCTTGGGGACACTTGCTCTTGAGGTGGTCGGGACACCTGCTCAATTGTAGGAGGGAGTCCCTCATCTCAAGCAGTTGGTGCCTCCATTTGTATTGGAGAGGCAACAAGGACATCATAATATACTACTTCCACTGGATGTGCAACTCTAACAACATAGAGTATGAAAATTATACCACTACTAGTTGCACCTGTAGTAACTATAGCAGAATGACTAATGTTATTCTCCTCAAAGGATATGTCCCTGAGTTTAGCACTCATACTGTTCTCAATAAATTTTACATTTCTTGTCTCAAAAAAGGATTTGTTTGAGGGGTCATAAAACTTGAAGTCCTTTGACTTTTCAGAATACCTCATAAAAGGGCAGCTAATAGTTCTTGAGTCCAATTTCCTTTTATTATACCTATAAGGCTTAGCTTTAGTTGGACAATCCTAAATGTGTGAATGCTTAATGTCAGGGTTCTTACCCATCTATAGCTCATATGAGGTTTTATTCATTGTCTTACTGGGTACTCTATTGAGTAGGTAAACTACAGTCTTGAGTGTTTTACCCTACAAGAACTTTGGTAAAAAAGTGAATGACATTATACTTCTCATCATGTCTTTTAGGGTCAGATTCCTTTGCTCAACTATATTATTCTGATGAGGAGTATTAGACATGGTATATTGAGTCATAATTTCATACTCAGCAAGGTAATTTGCAAAAGGTCCTAGACATTGTTCACCATATCCATCATAACGACTGTAATATTCACTTCCATGGTCGGATTTGACAAGTTTGATTTTCTTGCCTAGTTAATTTTCAACTTCGGCTTTGAAGATCTTAAACACATTCAAGGTCTCTGACTTCTCGTGCAAAAGATACAAGTAAGCATATTATGAGTAGTCATCAATGAAACTAATAAAATATATTTATTCATTCCAAGAAGTCCTAGGGAACACATATATCTGTATGTATCAATTTTAAGCGTTACTATATAGACTTGCACCTTTATTTTTTTTTTTTGTTAATTGTTTTCCCCTTAACACACACTATGCAAACATTAAAAATCTGATATGTGAAAGGAATTGAGAATTTCTTATAACATTAATCTTTTAGGCGTTGTTTGAATATATGTCCTAAACATCTATACCACAACATGGATGAATTCTTATTAGTCAAATTGCCTATACTATGCATTATTTTATTGTCTTTGTGAGTTATGATGTTTAACCTATATAACTTATCAATTACTATTGAATTTAGAAAATATTGAATCTTCCTTTTCCAAATGAATAAGAGTATTATGATTTATCTAAACAAGAAATGAAAATTAAGTTTCATCTAAATGACGGAACAATAAATGTATTTTTCAAATCAAAAAGTACATTGGTTCCTAGCCAAAGTCGAAAAATACCTATAGAGTCACTTTGGGCTTTTTGTCATTACCCATATAGATGTATCTTTTACGATCATCATACATTCGACTTCTAGGACAATCATATACAATGACACTAATATGAGTGGTGACTCTAGTATCTATCCATTAAGTGTTTGCAAGTGTAGTGACAAATTGACTTCTGAACTAACAAATTTGTGAAGTTCATTATCAAACACTATAGTTTTTTCAATCTTACTAAGTTCACAATTTTTTGTACATTCAGTGGTTTTAAATCTTGAATCATTGGAATGTTATTGTTATAGGCAGATACCTTATGTGCTTCAAGACAGGAAAAAAGAATAGAATAAATGCTCACATTAATAACTATAAACATGCATATGTTTAAACAATGATATAAAATAAACACACTAAAATATATACACTTAAGTTGGTGTCTTTATGTGATACCAAATATAATATTACAATTAATCTTTGAATTAAATTATAATTTGTTAGCGGTAATCTCTAATCCCAACTCAAAACCACTGTAATTAGTCATACAATGTGCCTTTCTTTGGACCAACACAATATGTGCATGATTTATAACAAAAAAATGAGTCATGTTTGGTTATGTCAATTGTAACTACAATTCACTATTTCTTCAATCAACCATATAATATGTCTTCCTTTAGACTGACATATTATACATATGATCAACACTAATATGTTGATAGTGAACCATTTTAAATATATATTTAACCTAAAAATAATTTTTTTTAGACCAATCATCCTTAGCATAGATATACATCTACTCACACAATGATATACTAAGTTTAACTAATAGTTCTCACTTTGACGATAGTATTAATTTAACTTAATAACACATGTGCAAACGAATACATAAGAAATCCTAGAAAATTCAATTGTACTGTTGCAGTCTAATAATGCAGAAGACGAAAAGAGCCTTAACAAAGGACTAAACTCTTTAAAGTCCTCGAAACGATCTTAAAAGATGTTTTTTAGGCTTGAAATTAGGTTGTTACGGGATTATGGCCACTGTAAATCACTGAATGAATTTTGATTTAACATGTAGTACATCCCGTGACTTAATTCGAGTCAAGTTATGACCTCTGGAAGCCTTCTGCATCAACTATGCTCAATTTCATCCACATGTGTCGATTGATCTACAATATCAGTCAACTAATTCTAATAATAATCGACTGATCCTAATGGTAATTGACTGATGTACATTATTCGAATGTCTCAGTTGAATTAAAACCATTCTATAAATGACTTTGTGAGCACTAATTGACTGGAATTTGATAGCATTGACACAATCAATCGAGCGCACTAGTTGACTAGCAACCTCCTGTGTGCAACTTTGGGTCCATGAAGTGATTGATTTTTAATGGAAATCGACTGATACAATCAATCGATTGAAAGATATATTTAGTTGAGTCTCGCAGTTGAACTGCAAACATTTTGTTTGTAATTTTTTTCAGCAGTCGACTGCCATAAAGATAGTCGACTGATGGAGATCAATTGAGTGCTCCAATCGACTCAGAAATATTTTGTGCGCTATTTTACAAGCAACACATCAGTCGATTGACTGATGTTCATGCGATTCAGTTTCTGCAAGTCAAACATGACAGTTTTCTTGAAAAACGATGACAGTTACACTATTGCTCTTCGTGAAAAATCATGAAAAACAACGATCTGATGCAAAACCTAGGATGCCTAACCTTTTGAATTGACGAAAATGTGTGTTTAAACGCGTTAGATCGAAATCTAATGCAAATCGCATGCATCCATATCAAAATCGTTGAAAAAACTCACATCCTAATGTTGTACGATCAGTGACACAAAATCTGTTGCTCTAATACCAATTAATGGACTTTACTCCGTTAATGGATCATGCATCTGTACATATATTTATAAAGAAAACAAAGGATTTGGCGATTTTGTCGTAGATTTACAGCGAACATGTGAGAAACTAAATATGTAGCAGAGAGATAAAATAGTAAATATGCACCTAAATCCAGAGACATTCTTACCTTCATTCTTGTTGGAAAAATTCGAAGATCAAAGCCGAAATCTGTCATAGGGTTTGATTTTTTACAGGTGCAAGGGAGTCGATTCCGAAATCTCAACTCTATAGGGAAAAAGAGTCTACCATTTGATTACTTCTTCTGCGGGGATCGCATCCGTATTTATAGTGAGTTCAAATTCATTAAGAGTCTATCAATACAAACGGTGATAGACTAAAGAATTCTATACATATGGTTTTACATCCGATAATACAAATCCACAATCAAAATGACTTTAATGAATTTGTCTACAATGATAAAATCTGTGTTAAATAGTTAAACATGGTTGCCACCTAATGAAGACTAAATCCAACAGTCAGTTAATACCATAATTTTGCAAAACATTGTGGACAATGTTCATGACATGTCTCTATATGCAATCATTATAATAGTGAATACAAGGATTTCATATGAATATAAGCTAAGTAAAACAACACATCAACATTAACTATAGATATCAGAGTTTTGTTAAAAACGAAATCATAATGGTGATCAATCCAAATAATATAATGTCTAGATATCATACTGAAAAAGTAATTATAGTTAAATGAAAACATTTGAAATTGTTGATGGTAACATATCATGGTAGATTAGTCCCATTGTGACAATAATTCCTTAATCTAGTTAGGTTCTATCAGTTTAATGGCCTCTACACCTTTCCCTCTTGTTGATCGGGAGGAAAAAAGGAAAAGAAATTAGCAAGAAAATGTCAAGTAGAGATGCATTAAATTTAGGTTACATTTGATGAGGGGTAATCAACCTTGTAATATAATCAATATTACATTACATGATGGATTATTTTGCTCGGTACAATTTTAAAATTATAATGTAATATAATCAGGATTACAAAAGATAATAAAATTTTGTAATTTGAATTACAAGGTCAAAACGATATAATCTGATTACATTCCAAGTCCAAAAATTTAAATGTCAAATATACTCCTAGTCTGAGCTCTCGTTATAACCCGGTGCACGAAACTCCCGCCACGTGGGGTACCAGAGAAGGAATCTATTGTACGCAGTCTTATCTTGCTTTTTTTGCAAGAGGTTGTTTCCAGGATTTGAACCCGTGACCTCTTGGTCACAAGACAACAACTTTACCGTTGTGCCAAGGCTCCCTTCTAGCTCTCGTTCTTGCAAGAGTCTTAGCTCTCGTTCTTTCGATCAAATCAACAATCGATGATCGGGGCCATATGGTCGGTGACGACCAGCGGTCGGTGATCGTCGATGACTGCTGGCAACCGACAACCGGGAACCGATGATGGCGATGGCGGTCGTGGGCGATCGACTAGGATTTTGATTATATTCGAACGAAATTATAAGGATATTTTTGTCATTTTATAATAATATGAATTACATTCCTTATAAAAAATAATATACACCAAATAAAAAAATATAATCACCTTTGTAATCAAAGATTACACACTTGGTATATAATTCTTTGACCAAACACAATAATATAATATAAATTGCATTACATTATATTATAAATTTTATTACTTTACAAGCTTGATTATATTATATCAACTATAACTTAGGTTCTAAAAGTAAGATGGACGAGGAATATATTAGTTAATAGCAGATACTGAAATAAAATAAACATAGAATAGGAATAAATATTTTTCTAGTTTGGTTAATAGAATAACCATTTCAACATATTAGGATAGATATTCCTAGGTTTAATACATCAAATAAATAAGAAAGTTCAAGGTAAAATAACAATTTTGTTAAAATTGTATGAGAATTACTAACCAAATTTATTTTGCAACCAAATGCATGAATAGTTGTCACACAGAATTCATCAAGAATGGATTTGCTACCTATTCATGAGAGCCAAATACGAAGGGTGATAGTTATTAACAACAAATCATACTTGGTAACAAAGGTGAAAAAAACATCACTACCAGTACACTGTTGTCTACACAATCAATAAAACCAACCAAGGTATTAAATTTCTAGCCGTTTCATCCGAAACGTTCGATTTGTTTCGTTCCGACGAGGCACCGGCACGTGGACGAGATACCGGTAAGCAGCAGAAGAAGGCAGCGCGAGATCGCGCTGCCTTCTTCTGCTTGTAGCAAGAGAATGCATCCCTGAAGAAGAGCATATCATGACCAGAGGCAGAATCTTGTTGATTCTAGATAGTGGGTAGGGTCTTTTATCTATGCCTTTTCTAAGTCAGTACAGTCAATATTCATCATTTTCCATTAGATATTCTCAATCAAAGTATAAGATTTTTCAACCACTTAGTCATATACATATTACATAATATAAAACTTGATATCTAACTGTTGGACTTCCAAGTTCAGTGGCTCCACCTTTTCCTGTGAGAGTGCCTTGATCATTGATGTTTGGGAGTGATGGTGGAGTTGATGCCGAAAGTCTAATGCCTTGTTTCATTTTGAAAATTTTCTCAATTTTTTAGTAACTTCTTTATTTGTTTAGAAATTTATAATTTAGAAGTTAAAAAGATAAATAAATTATTTAGAATTAAAATTTTTAAATTTAACAAATGTGAATTATGTGATAATTTTTTATTTATTATATATATATATATATATATATATATATATATATATATAATTATAAAAAATTTCACTTACTAAATGAGGCCTAAGAGTCTATTATGGGGGCATGCCCTTGGGGATCCAAAAGAACAAAAAAAGGAAATACTTAAAATCTTCCTTTGAAAGTTTAATAATGACTCCTTTACTTGATTCCCACAGAGAGATCATGTGTAGACATACAAAAGCTTCAGATCTAAGTGCAGCATCTATACCTGATGACCTTGGTCAATTTCCATAGCTTTCTTGCCTTCTTTCTTCAAGGTTATGGAAGGCGAGCATAGGCCTGCCCCGAATAGCACTATAGCTAAGAGACGATTCACTACAAAGATTTTTATGGTGAAGATTTTGCAATTGCTCCCATTACAATTATAGAATTCCCAAAGTTGATCAGAGTTGTACCAATGGGAGTCAAATCTTCCATAGTAAATCCATGCTTAGTGATGGCTGATAAATGAAGAATATTTGTGATATTTTTGGTGTCTACTAACATTTTTGTGACATCAGTGTTAGTAACCAAAGCATTATCATATTCAGGATCTACATTGTTGGCATGTTATTTTGAAGAAAAATTAGGGGAACATCTCATCTTCTCTCAGTCTTTTCGTGCTAAAGCTGAAATCTTCTTGATCAATCAACATAGAATTCAAGGCTGTAGGATACAACAAACCCTCTGGTTATCATATCAACCATACTTCTTCAAGGTTTTAAGGTCAGTTTTCTTTCCTTTGTTGTGAAAATAATTTTTCAGATTCCCTTCTGAATCAAATTCTCATTCTCCTTTGGAAACTTTTGGCAATTTTCAATTCCATGGGTATGATACTAACAATATTTCTTCATATTCTTCAACATGGAAGCATGCCCTTATGTGGAGTTTTCACCGGTATTTTATCCTTCAATGACAATTGGATAGTTCCTTGGCTGGTGACGGGTGTAATGCACTCTAGCATCCTTTTACTTGAGTCTTGATTCCTTTTCTTCCTTCCCCAATTACTTTGAGAATCCTTCGTACTAATTAGAGAGTATCTAGGCTTGCTTAATTGATATGCCTTTTCCAATAAGTCAAATAATCTATTGGCTTGTGATGCCTTGCAAAGACGAAATGGAAGTTTGAACCCTAGCAGTGACATTCTTTAGAAAGACAATTGGGGGTACATTAGGCATTGTTGTAGCCTGTGAGTCAAAATTATGTCTCTACACATAAACTTTGACACTTCCATCCCTTTCTTTTTTAACAATAAGCAAAATAGGTTGATTCTTCTTCATCTTTGACAATCTGTGAAGTGTTCTATGAATCTCCTATGAATTTTAGAAAACTTGCTATGGAGTCAAAATTATGTCTCTACACAAACTTTGACACTTCCATCCCTTTCTTTTTTAACAATAAGCAATATAGGTTGATTCTTCTTCATCTTTAACAATCTGTGGAGTGTTCTATGAATCTCCTATGAATTTTAGAAAACTAGCTATGGAATCATGTGGCATATCTATGTACTGTTGTCTAGCTACACCTTGTAAATCCGTAAGAGAAGTTACATCAAATATTTAGAATAATTTAACATGACCATTTTGGGGAACATCTTTTTGATTTTTTTGTTGGATTACTTGGTTCATGATAGGGAGTAAGTTTTAATGGTTGAATTTTTTTTTGAGGGTTTGGAGCCTTCTCAAACCCCATCATGGTTGGTCCCACACTTGGATGAGAAAGGGGGAGGTTTGCATTAGGTTGCTAACCAACGTTGAACTTTGACAAATTTCAATGAATGGATCCATCAAGATATTGTGTTAATGCTAGCTTGTTTTCCAGAAGAAATGTGTTGCAAGGTTCGACTATAATGTCTCAGTAAGGATCACTATATCTTTATGAGAACTTAGGTGTAATATTAAATATGCAAGAGTTTTCACCATAAATTGGATAAAAATAAATATTATAGGAAATTTGATTATTTACGATTTAGAACATAGAATATAGGAACACTCACTGGTAAAATAATGGAAGTAGTCGATATTATGATTAGAAGAATAATTAATATGCTGTGTTTACAAGAGATAAAATGGGTAAAAGAGAAGACAAAGATGATAGAGAATTTAGATTTTAAGTTATGATATACACTAAAAAGTAGAACATGAAATGGAGTAGCTATTATTGTATATAGTTTATTAAATGATGTAGTAGTAATTAGAAAAGGGAATAGAATTAATTATAGCTCTTAAGACAGTGATAACGAAGGAAACTATTAATATAATTAGTATATATGCATTTCAAGTAGGATTAAATGAAGACACTAAAATTATATTTTGGGAGGACTTAGATGAGGTATTACAAAGAATTTCGTCAAACGAAATGATTTTAATAGGAGATTTAAATGGGCACATAGGAGTAACAGATAAGGAATATATAGAGTGTATGGGGGTGGTTACGGGTTTGAAACAAACAATGAAGAAGAAAAAATTATGTTGGATTTTGCGATAATATATGAACTTATATTAGCTAATACTTTTTCAAGAAAAAAGAAGAATACTTGGTCACGTTTAAATGAGAATAATAAATAATAAATTGACTTTCTTATGGTGAGGTAAAAGGATAGAAAATAAAAATTATAAGATTATTCCTAGAGAGAATTTAACTACCCAACATAAGTTGGTAGTGTTGGATATACATTTTAAGCATAGTATCAATAGAAAAAATATATATATAACTCCTATGATTAAATGGTGGAAATTAAAAGATGAGAAACAAAATATAGTTAAAGAGATGGTACGAGTACAATTATTAGAAGAGATTCATGATGACTCAAATACGACATGGAATAAGATGATGTTAAAGTTAAAAATGGTAGCCAAAGATCTATTAGGTGAGTCAAAGGGATATGCATCATCAAATAAAGAATCTTAGTGGTGGAAAGTGATGAAAATGAAAGGCCTATAAGGTATTATGCACTTGTAAGAACGAGAAAAACTTTAAAAAGTATATAATAATCAAGAAAGGGGCCAAGAAAGTAGTAATTGAAGCTAAGAATGAAACTTTTGAATGTGTATATCGACAATTAGATACAAAAAAGGGAAAAAAGATATTTATAGAAAGCCAGAGCTAGATTAAAGATGAATGCAATAGGATACTATTGGACAATAAGGAAATAAAAAAAGTGATGAAAGAGGTATTTTTATCAACTTTTTAATAAATGTTTAGGCGATCAATTTAACTTAGATAATTTAAGCAGGTCAAAGAAGTATAAAAATTTAAATTTTTATTGTAGAATTTAACTTTTAGAAGTAGAACATGCTTTAAATGAAATGCAAAATGGAAAAATAATTAGACCAGATGATATTCCGATAGAGATATGGATGTGCATAGGTAAGTAAAGTATTGAATGATTTACAAAGTTGTTCAATTTGATATTGAAAATGAAAAAATATCTAATCAGTGGAGGATAAATTCTCTAGTCTTTTATACAAAAATAAAAGAGACATACAAAATTGTGCAAATTATAGGAGTATTAAACTAATGAATTATACTATGAAATTATAGGAAAAAGTAATAGAAGAAAGATTAAGGAAGAAGATTACGGTGATCAAAAATTAATTCGGATTTATATTGAGAAGGTTGACAATAAAAGCTATATATCTTCTCAGACAACTAATTGAAAAGTATCTGGAACAAAAGCAAGACTTATACATAGTATTTATTAATCTCGAAAAAGTTTATGATAGAATCCTAAGAGAAATTATATGGAGAATTCTACAAAAGAAAGGTGTTAGTGTAACACTGAAATAATTAAGGATATGTACGAGGATGCAATGATAAAATTGAAAATGTCAGGAGGATTAACCGTATACAATAGGGTTATATCAAGGATCAACTTTAAATCCTATCTTTTTGTACTAATCATGAATGAACTCACTAGACCCATCTAAGATACGGTACCATGGTGTATGTTTTTGCAAAGATGATTTTGTTTTGATAGATGAGACACATGAAGGAGTAATCATCGGTAAAAGCACCACTTTAGCTAATTCCTAAAACTAGACCATTATTCTTCATGCCATCCAAGATTCATGCTTTCAAGTAGGAAGAGGCTCTTCTTCTTGTGCAATTGATGATGCAAGGTTCTATCAGCCCTTGTAGGAAGAGGAACAATGGAGATACTCAGATTGCAAAGAACAAAGCATGATTAACAATTAGTATAGGCCTTCTGATTATATCATTGGAGCATGCCTTTTTTTAGGGCCAAGCCAGATGAATTTTATTACCCAGTATTAGGTTGAAATGGGCAATTGGCTACAAAAAGTCTAGCCAGACGAATTCTATTGAAAGACTACACGGTCATGACTCAGTACTAGGTTGAGATGGAGAATTGGCTGAGTTGAACCACCCAGGTGATGAGGTTGAGGTGAAATTATGATGTTGCATTGAAGTTTGTCTCTCTTTTTTGATTTTCTCTCTTTCTCTACTACTACCATTCATTCATAGAGTAGTAGAAGAGTCTAGGTTCACACTCGATGGGCTTCTATTGTGCCTCCTTGAGTAAAGCCAATTGTTCGCTCAGCTAGGATTGTTGGATCTGCTTTGAAGGTTACTTTTTAAGGCGATTTCTGTATGCTTGCTTGACATGTCATCCTATAAAACCACAAGACCCCTAGAGATTCATCAACCTATAAGGTGCCAAAGTTTATCATCCACTTTTTGAGTCTCTCAAGTATTGTTTCGTTTATGATTTTGGTTTGATTGTTGATTTATGGATGGATGATAGAGGTGAATTTCAAGTTGTCTTGCACAATACTGGTTAAATTTGTTGTTATTGGGTCTCATTATCTGTCATAAGCTCAATTTGTAGTCCAAACCTAGTAAAGATATTTCTCTGGAGGAAGTTTTCTAATTGTTTCTTCGGAATGACCTAGATTGACTCAGACTCCATCCACTTTATAAAATAATCAACCTTCATAATTAAGAATTTTGTCTTCCTTGATGAGAGTGGGGCCAAAATGTTGATCCCACATTGGTAGAATGCCCACACACAATCAATTGGCATGCGTTCAACTGCGGGCTACCAGAGGTTAACAACTTCTAGCATATGTCACACTATTTTACCAACTTGGTTGAGTCTTCTTGGAGAGTGGGCTAGAAGTACCCCAATCCTTTTTACTTTATAAAAGCTTTTAGGCTCTACTATTATTTTTGTGGATCCCTTTGTGCATCTCCCATAGGACCAACTGAAACTTTGAAGATTGCAGGCATTTTGAATAAGAACTCTTGTATATTCCCATTGATCAAGGTGTAACGTGGATTCTTGTCTTAAGAAAATTGCAATAAGCTTGACCTTTGTGGACTAACAATTTTTTTCTCTCAAGAGGAAGGCTATGACCTCTTCAACCTAGTGATTACGTACGTCTACTTCTAGGATTGCCTTAATGTTGTGCTTGCTGGCCATCTTAATAATGATCTGAGCTGCATCCAACGGAGTAAGTCATCATTTTAGAAAGAGCATCAACCCTTGCATTATTGTCTTAGACTATATGCTCTATGTAGAAGTCAGCAAACTAGCCTTTTTAGGTTTGTCGCTTTCGTTAGTAGGCCTCCACCTGCTTCACCACCAATTGAGAGTCAAATTCTCAGATCCTCTTTGTATATACTTCGCCAATTAGGGTTAGACCCATTATGAGGGCCTCTTATTCTGCTTCATTAATGGTTACTGGGAAAACAAACTTCAAGGCTTTTTGGAGTTTTATACCTTTTGGGCTGACAATTACCAAATAGGCTCTCCTACAGTTCTTGGTGGATGACCCATCCACAAATAATGTCCACCACTGACTGTTCTGATTCAATCATTGAGCTTGTCAGCTGTGATATGAAGTTGATCAACAATTGTCCTTATATTAGTATCCTCCTTTGATAAGTTAGTTCAAACTCACTCAACTCTATGACCTAACAAAACATTCTGTTTGTTGCATCTGAGCGATGAAACACCTGCGTCAGCGGGTGGTTACTCATTGCTCTGACGTGATGATTTTGAAAATAGGTTTGAAGATTCTTGACCGCCAAGACTAGGGGCAAAAATCGGTTCCTCCATGGCTATGTACCTTTGTCACCTTCCATCATGTGACTTACAAATAGATCGACCTTTTCTTTCCTTCTTTCTCAACAGCATAATGCCCAAGGTTTGTTCTGAGGTTGAGGATCAATGATTCTTCAGGGGTTGATTAGCAATCGGGGAAGACCTCCCAAAGTTATTTTTTCTAAAAAAACTATTCCAATTCGCCACTCAAATTCCTTGGCTTTTAGTGCTCAGAAGACTGAGATGCATTGATTTGTTGACCTGGAGAAGAAATGATGTAATCTTGCAATTCGTCCATTTACTCTCCATTTTTGTCTTGCTTTCAGGTGACCTCATATCCAGGATAGCTGTCACCTTTATTGGATTTCTCTTGATTCTCTCTTATGAATCATGTATCTGAGGAACGTTCACCAGCCAATATTGAAGGTGCATTTCGGTGGATCCAACCTCAACCTCATCTGGCTGTGTAGAGATCTCAAACACCTCTCTGAGGTCCTTACACTCTCAGTAAGTTCTACTTTTCATTACATATCATCAATGTTCCCTATCAGTCCACCAAACATTCCATCCCCTGGTAGGTCTCTTTTATTTTTCAACCCAAGGGCTTAACTTTAAAACAAAATGTACCTTAATGCGGAAGGAGGTGTGGGCTCATTTTCTTTAGCCTTGTAAATTTGGTTGTATCCAGAGGCATGGTCAAAAAGCTTAGTAGCTCATATCTGTCGGTATCATCTGCCATTTAGTCTTTCTTAGGAAGAGAAAAATAGTCCTTTGGGCATGTCTTGCCTAGGTCGATGAATTCCACTTACATTTGTCACTTTTTTAACCATCCCTATATTCACCTTTTTGTCTGTCTGCAAATTTCAAGCCCTCTACTGTTCCAGGGACAAGTTGGATTGGTGTTGTCGGTGCTCGGCCACCTCACAGAATTCACTTCTTTTTCCCATGCAAAGATGTTCCCAGACTCTTTGATCTCCTTTTTTGTTCTCTGATAGTTTGCTCTGGCCCTTGCCAAGCTCCTGGTTCGAAGGTCCTTTGATTGCTCTACTAGTTCTGACCTCGAGATGAAGCGATCCTGAGCAACTTCACACGTTGCTTTTTTGCTTGGCTTCTCCAGCTTTAGCTAGGGTGGTTTCCTCGAGCTATAACATACTTTTGATTCCACAAAGTCAACCCTTCTCATTCCAACCCCCATGGGGTTTAGGAACTTCATGCCTTCCTTGACTACCAACGACAAGGTGATCGTACCCAAGGTTTGTATGGTTGTTTTGATGAAACCTGTGAGGGTTGTCCTCTCGCCGTCGAGGTCCATTGTAATGTAATCCATTTTCACGGTGTCATAGTACATTGGCTGAACTAGTCGTGTCTATAAGTAGTGTAATATGGAGCCTAACTGCTAAAGTATCTTGGTTGTTTGTCATTTGACCTGCGGTATCCTCTTCCAAGAAAGTAAGATCCCAATTGTATTTGGGTATTATAACTGAAGGAGAAATAGATAGGACTTTTCTTCACTTGTGCCTTGGTTTTCATGCTACTCGACTTGGAAGCTACTCAACCTCCAATCATCAAATCAATTCTGTTGTGGAATAGCTTTCGAGCCATCTTCTATTCTGTTTGCTCCCTCCTATACTTGAGGAAATGTGCCCGCTATGAAAAAGTCAGAATATCGCACTTTGAAATCACGGATTCGAGTCGCATTGCAGAAACAATTCTTTATCTATGTAACAAAAGACGATTATATTTGCTCCTAGCATTTCTCACCGTTGATTTCTCAGTGATGATGAAGAAAGATAAATCATAAGAGATAGGGGAGGCTATGCTCCTTGATCTGTTGACATGAATCGGTGGAGGAAAGAAACAATTCTTTTTTACAATACAACATAAGATTGGGTACCATAAATTCAATGTAATTCGATTTTTCCTAAGGATTTTATATTGATGGGAATTTCGTGCATTAATCAAAGATTTCTTAATTTTTTAAAATATTTATTGACCTCTTTTATTATTTTATTTTATTTTGTTTTCCATCCTGTACTTCCGATGCTTTGAATTTTACGATGTCATCTCAAGGATCATACAGATCGTCCCTTTTTAACTTCTCAGTGAACTCAAGGCCTCCATCGACACTTCTGAATTTGAGTTGCACATTTGTCATGTTAGCTCCATTATTATTATTATTATTATTATTTTTTGACAAATTTCGTGATGCTCATCGCTCCATTGCTTTAGAGACATCAAACTATCAATACTGTGGGCTATTCATCGGCTTTCAACGAAGTAACCCTCAAACCTTCAGGTCAGCAATTTTCTCTTATACGTTTCAGCTTGATCGACCCTGACTTTGCACTTCTGAAAGTTGTTTTACCTACCCCTTGGGAATTTCTGTTCTTCCTCTAATCCATGATCGTCATGAGATAAAGATATTAGTTCATCAATTTGTAGGCCACTTTTTCAGGGCCACTGGATTGGAGTCAAACAGCCTCCTTGGAGGGTTCAGACTCGATAACCCAAGTGACTTTGAACTTGTCTGCCTCTTTTCCCTTTGAGATTACATACACTGCTTTTTCCGCTACGCCAAAATCTCCTAATCCTCACGTCAAGCAGTCATGCTGCTCTACGTTCAATAGACAAACATGCGAGCCACGGGAAAATGTGGGAAGAAAAAAATAGATGCAAGTCGATTCAATTTGGAAGTCAAGTTTGGTTAGCAGATTTGACAAGTTGCCTTAACTCCTCAGTGCCTATTGTTGGCCTGATGCATTTTAACCGGGAAAATGTGCCGTTTGGATTTGGAACGAAGAAATGGAAATGGAAAATGGTTAATGGGTTTGAAAATGAAGTTTGAGAATCATTTCTAATTAAATGGAATCAACAAAACTCATTCCAAGGGATGAGTTTGAGTTTCATTCCCATCGATCTGTCACTGTTCGTTGTCGTTCGTCGTCATTCGTTAGTCGTCGTTCGTCGATCGTTGGCCGTCGATCTTTCGTCGGTCATCGGTCGTCGATCGTCAATGGTAGTCGGCCTCCGACGGTGTCATTGATGGTCGTCGGCGGTGTCACCAATGGTCGTCGGCGGTGTCACCAATGGTCGTCGATTGTCGACGACGACGGTCGACGGTGCCATCCACGGTCGACGATGCCATCGGTCGTCGTCCATCGACGACGACACTGGCATAGCTTCTACTCCTATTCTTAATTTATAAATCAAATAATATTATTGAAATAATTAAATCTATTTACATTCTAATCTATTATTAAATCTATTTTCATTTTTATTTTCACATTCAAATCGAATGCCACTTAAAAGTTATTATTTTTTTTGTTAAAAGAACTTCCTTTTATTTTAAAAAGTGAAAATGGCATCATATTTCCAAAATTATGCACACGAGGAATATTTTTACAATAAAATAATATTTATAAGTATACTAAAATTATTCGAAATTAAAAGAATTTTGATTAAGTTGGTAAAAAATATTTTAATATAAAAATATTTTATGTAATAATTTTGACATTGTACTGTAGTACGGAATAATACAAAAATAAAAATATATATTAAAGTAATATTTTATTTTATTTTAAAAGAACCCTTGTAATAGAAAAAAAAATATAATTAGTGACTTCCGATTTTTTTCTTTCCTTTTATCAAATTTTAATCACTGTTTTTTTTTATTGGCATCAGATTCAAATTTTCAGTCCCGTTAATCTCTGTGAGTGATCGGTATCAAAGTTCAAGTGATTTCTATTGGCCATTAAAAATAAATCAGAGAAGCGTTCGTAATTTTTTTACGGTTCAATTCGGACTCTGTAATTGTATCTTTTTTTAATGACGATCTAATATCGAAATCGTACTCTATTTATCGAGCAAATTCTTGAACTTAGAATTGCTCGAATGAATTTTTTTAATTCATTGTCAAATTATATCATAATGAAGGATCGATCTATATCCTTCTATGAAATATCTCTCGTTTTTATTGGACCATGCTCCAGGATTTTAATCGCCGTTTTTATATCCTACACATGTATTTATTATAATGGTGATAAAAAAATGATGCCATTGTTTTTGACGAGGACGAAGTTAGTCCGAAAAGAGTCGGCATTATGGCAATTCGATTAGAGCATTTTCCATTGCCAGCCACAAAAATTGTCTGGACGTTTGGAAGGTTCAGAAAGGCATCAGAAGCTACAAAATTGAATTGAAGGCCTCGAAATCTTTTGGCCACTATCTTACGAAAAGGCCGACCCTCGATCCACTAGAATCGGAGTTGCCTCCGTCGACGTTAACTAAGTTCGTGGCGGCCTCGGAAATTCCACACCATGACCCACAGCTCAGCGGCTCAGCATCGTCGCCTTAAATCCACCTTCGCCACCTTCGACTATCCACCGCTGCAGCCATGACTCAGACGCCCAGTGCTCACGATGGGCTCGACGAATCCACGGCCACGCTCGGCAGCAATGTGCTGGCAGAGCTCATCGTAGAGGAAGACGAGAGCAAGAGCTCCGAGATGCAACCGCCGACGAAGACTGCGGCGGAGAAAGTTCTGGTCGTCGTACCGGCCGAATCGCCGCACCCTCCGGTGGCGCTGGAGCTCGCAGTCTGGCACCTGTTTAGCTTCAGCTCGTACTTCGTTCAGGCGTTCCTCCTGCCGGTGCTCTTCCCTCTCATGATCACTCAGCGAGCTTGGCCGGCGTCCACGGCCCTGCCTTCTTCTCCGGGTTTCACGGAAAGAGGCGTGCAGTGCTCTCAGACGGAGATGTTCCTGTGAGTTCCTCGTCCATGTAGTTTCTTCGATTTAGTGATCGTGATCGACAAAAATGAGTGTTTTGAGCGCAGATATCAAAGAATCATCTCCCACTCGATCGTGATCGACGATTCCGAATTTTCTCCACTGCAATGGACCACGATCTCATGGGCCGCCGGCATCGTGGTCGCCATCCCGGTTTTCACGCTCATAGCGTACCACCTTGACCACGGCGATCACCAGCCGGTGATACTTATCGGCACCATCGTGGGCGGCGCCCTCTGCTGCCTCCTCACCGGTTTCTTCAACACCAACTGGCTCTTCCCAGTCTTCATCGCTGTCATCGCCTTCTCCAGTGTCGTCGGCTCCGCGGCCCACGTCCGCCACCTTGGCCTTATGATCAGAGGCCTCAGAATCGGCACAACTCACCGCTCCCCTCACGTCGGTAGCTTCCTTTCCTCGCATGGGACCGCTGTCGGTTCGCTCGGCGCCACCGTCATCGCCGCCTTCACTTACCACATGCTCCGCCGCACCGACCAGCTCACGAGCTTGTGGGTAGTCTTCATCTTCAGCGGGCTCCAGTGGCTCACCGGCGTCGCCCACGCCGCTCTCTCAATCCGGCCCGGAGCGAGTTTGCTATCGGCTCCGACGTATATGGAAAAATCCGCTCACGTGCTCACCGTGTTCAAGTACCCGCACGCAGTCGGCGCCCTCGCGGCCTCATTCTTCGCCTCGTTCGCGTGCATGTGCATCTTCGCCGGAGGCACGCTCTACATCATCGGCGACCTCTGTATCCGGCCACTGATTCTTCTCTTCCTCTGGCTCATTTACTTCACCTTCCCAGTGGCGGCGCTTCCCCTGCTGCATCCGCTGCAGCTCTCCATCCGGGCCGACTCGGTGCGCATGCAACTGCTGGGTTTCTTCATGGCGGCCCTCACGTCGGGGCTCGCCTTCTACTTCAAGGACCAGAACTGGGCGCACGCCAACATAATCGTGGTGAGTCTCCTGCAAAGCGCGGCCAACGGAGTGCTGCATGCGTCGGAGAAGTCACTGCTGGCTGACTGCTCGCCTTCAGGCAAAGAGGGGGCCTTCGCCATGTGGCTGGCGTGGCTGCGCTCGGCCGGCGAGTGCGCGGGGTTCGCCGTCGGAACCGCCTCACCCGGGAACATCAAGCCCACTTTCGCGGCAGCGTTCTTGGCCGCCTTCGTGGGAGTGTTTCTGTTGATCTTTGGCAACGTTAGCAGTGAGCGAGGGATGGCGGAGGCGGGGCATGTGAGGGAGGATGAGGCCGGAAAGGGGGAGAGACCGGCGGCGTTGACTGCTACAAAATTGGCGCAAGGTGTGGAAGGCAGGGGAGTCGTGGCTGTTTGAATTGGTCGGTTACTTGTTGCTTCTGTTGTTGCTCGCCCATTTATTATTATTTGTTCGTTTCGTATCCAGCTATCCAGGAGCTTTAGTGCTTTACACGAGAACATACGATACAATCCAAATAATAAAGCAAGTTTTAATTAGTTCGGACAGCTTTGTTTGTTTTATGTAAAATATGTTGTTTTTTTTTCATTTTTTTTACATACAATACTTTTTTACATTTGGTGCACGGAGGGAATTTTTGTTTTTGTTTTTTATTTTTATTTGGCTTTTCACTTTCTTCGATAACTGCAATGGTATGAACTAAGATAAAAGGATACAAGAGGGGTTTGCTTGTGAAGGTGAATGGAGGAGATTTATTAGATAAGATAATTAAGTAAGTTAAGCAGAATTTAAAATTAACTAAGTTATTAAAAAATATATTCAAGTTTTTTTAGATTAAGTTTGACTTGAATTTTAATTGAGTTTAGCTTGTTTAATGGATATCAAGTTTCTAATCAAATTCGATTCAGACTTGAATCATGTTTGATTTAAACTTGTTTAAATTTGACTTATTTAAACATTATCAATCAGCTTGTTTGTTTATTTTAAAATTTAATATTTTAATTCTGATTTATAAATGAGTATAAATAAGCTCATAAATAATTTTTAAATGAGTCTAATCATAAATATTGTTCACGAACATTATTTATGAATACTGTTCACGAACATTAACAAACCGAACACATATGTATTCAAGCTTATTTATTTAATTTATTAAGCTGTTCAAATTTATTTATTAATTGACTTTAATGCATATTGAACGAACGCAAACGAGTTCTTATCGAGTCGAACACCAAGCTTGTTCATGAATGCTTGATTGGTTTATAACCCTATGAGGACAAAGGGTGTAAGAGGCATTTATTGACAAGAGCCATTGGAGGGCTTAAACGTAGAGGGAGGTGAAATGCTTTCGAGCACGGTGCAATGGTAAAGTAGCACTTCGATCTTTTGTTAGGACATGTTTGATGATTAATATAGAAAATTTTATATTTGGCGGTCATAGGCTAGGTGTTAACCCCAAGCTAAATACTGGAACTGAGAGTTTGTCTTCACAAGCAAACAGAGTACAATTTCGATATTGAATAATTTTCTAAGGACAAACAATTGCGAGATCAAATTTCACCGTCGGATTGCGAGCGCTTTTCGAATTTATTTTGATAGTTGATAAAAAAAATTTGTAGGACAAAATTAGTCATCTTCAGAATTAGTCGTGCAAAAAACTTGAATACTTGGTGATAATAAAAAAAAGTAGAGGGAGGTGAAATGAATTCATATGATACAGCGGGATGAAGATTGATACGTTGATTCACATAGAATAGTAAAAAATAATAATAAAATTGATTTGTATGATTCGAATAATCAAGATTTAATCCAGAAAGTAGAACATTCATTTTCAATCGTCCATAAAAGCTATGCTTTTATTTATAAAACGAGCCATACGAATCAAATCTAGAAAGTATTTCCAAAATGAAAAGTACATAATTAAGAAACAAAAATATAATATCATGTCTAAGAAATAAAGAAATCAAATAAAAATTCTTCTAAAAAAAAAAATGCAAATTTAAAGCTATGAACGAAAGGAATTTGTCCAAAATTCACTAATTTAGATACTTTTTATCTTATTTGACCTTGGAATGATCCTAAGACGTCAACAATGTGTCTTACACCGCATCATCATAGGAGGACAACTCGTAGACAAAGGTAAAGGCTTGTGGATGAGGATCACTAAGTCAAGGGCAAAGGGGCTTTAGGATGGGCTCATCTTTCCTCAATAAAGTATTCTCTCATAGAATTGAAAGACAAATGAACACAATAATCAGTTCAAAATCTACAAAATAGCATCGCCTTCCTTAGACTCTCTATGCCACTGACCCAATGCACATGAATAAAGCCAATGAGGTCTCCACGGGAAGGGCCAGTGGCTAGTATATGTAAAAGTTGTATAATATGATGACAGATCAATTCCTTACAAATGCAGTGGGAAGTGTCGTTCTTTCATGCATTGATTATTAGTCTCAAGGATCAAAGGTCCATCGTAATTTACCTTTTTTACGATGATCCGAGAGTAGATTGATAGGGATTGCTATATTTATAGATTCCAACCTTTTACCTAATATGAATAAAGACAATGAAACAAATCCTATAGGTCATGCGACTTAATGTGGTTCCCTCACTTATTGGCTATGTCAGAGCCATAAAATGAATAATCTATCGTGATTACCTCTAAAAACTAGTTAAACTTCAAATGGTTAGATAATATTGGATGCAATTGCAATCAACTTTGTTCGTACTAGCAATTTCTCAAGGTTCTCCAAACTGTCAATTAGTCCTTAGTCCTAAGATTTGTGTTCAAGTCACGACAAGACCAAACCCTTTGTAGCAGGGCGACCCTAAACTTTGAAGGGTTCGATGGAAAAAAAACCTCTTTGCATTCATATAAAAAATAATAAAATCAATACTATAAAAAAAATCATTAACAGAATGGAAAAATTGAGATTTATAATAATAAAAAATATTATATTCCACATTATTAATAATCAATATCACTACATCATAGAAAATGAAAAAGAACTTTATAATCAACTATGAAAATTGATTTTTTTGCATTTTTATCTGCAAAGTCATCAATCAATCTTTCATAATTATTTTTTTTTAAAACTCACTCTCAATTGAAATCATAGCAAATGCATTCAATCTTGTTTGAATCATGGTTGATCTCAACAAGATTTCAACAAATTCAATATAGAAAAATTTCTTTCTACAGATGCAACCGTCATTGGAATAGTTAATAATATCTTATATGCAATGAATGAATTCGGGAAACAATTCATTCTTTGCAAAAAAATTAATATTTCACTTGCTGTTTTTGTTTTCTTTGGTAGAATATTTTGTATAATTTTGAGTTCTTGAAATAAGTCATCTCCATCTAAATTTGAAACATCTTGTCCTGTACCCTCTTTTCTTTGTAGTTTCCTTTCAAGATTCTTGCAATGAGCTTTTCAAGTCCTCATGAATCAATAAACACAATTTTTCAGCTGTGAAAAGGAATCCAAAAAGATCTTCATATTCTTCATATTGCTCAAATCTTTTCTTTAATGATCCAATTGTTTGATCTACTATGTATAAGAAATAATGAACTCTAAAAGCTTCCTCGGCAGGTTCTTAAAGTATTTTGGAAGACTCATATGTAACTCCATCAAAATGTCTTTTTCTATATATTTGTCTCTTTTCAAGAAAAACAGGATCAATCTCCATTGTTGAAGCAAGTTCTTTTGTTGTATTGATGGCTTATCCAAGTCCAGATTCTTTGTACTCTTCAAAAGAAGCAATTAGTCTCTTAACTTTAGTCATAGCAATGCCAATAAGCATGTTTTCAAATTGTAAGTCTTTGCTAACAATGTTAACTTTACCCAAAATGTCATACAAAATAACCATGCCCACTAAAAACTCAAAATTTCCAAGTTCAAATGTTGCTAAAGACTTGGCTTCACTTCTTATTTGAGTCGGTGTCTTTTTCTTCTGCAATTTGAAATAAAGCTTCTTTGATTGTTTGAGCTTGAAATACCACTACTTTCACACTTTCAATATGACTTTCTCATCGAGTGATTGACAATGGCTTGAGAGTTAAACCTTTTTCCGTCACATTATCTATCAAAATCTTCCACCTCTTTATAGAATGAGAAAATATTATATAAATCCATTGTACTACTCCAAAAAAGTCTTTCACTTTTCCACAGGAATTTATAATTTCACAGAGTGTTAAATTTAAACAATGGCAACCACATGTAGTGTACAATGCTCTAGGATTTATAGCCAATAGTTTTTTTGTACGCATTGGTGTCTCCCTTTCATATTTGCCCCATTATCATATTCCTGTCCTCTCACATTATCAATATCAAGATCAAAACTTTTCAACACATTTTATAATTCTTCAAACAATCCTTGTCCTGTTGTATCATCCACTTTCAAAAATCCCAAAAAGTATTCTTTTACTTTCATTGGACTTGTAGAAACATCAACACATCTTATGATCAAAGTCATTTGCTCTTGGTTACTAACATCAGGAGTGCAATCAAGTATTATAGAAAAGAACTTAACTTCTTTAATGTTTTGAAGAATAGAACTCTTGATTTCAGAAGCTAACAAACATATCAACTCATTTTGAATTTTGTGGCTAAGATAATAATGATGTGTATTTCTTTCAAGATGTTCTTTCATCACTAAGTCCCACTTAGCAATCATCTCAATAGCAACCATAAAGTTTCTATTGTTATCATTATAAAGCTTCTCATTACTATCACGAAATGCTACATTTTGTCTAGCCAAAAATTTCACAAGTGAAATTAATCGATGTAATACCTACCTCCAATGCTCTTTTACCTTCTTGATTTGATTTTGAATAGCATGATCAATTGTTGTACCCTTCACTAACCTGATACGCAACTCAGACTAGCTAGCATAATAATTGACATACTCAATACTTGTCTCATGTTCTTTAAGTCTACTACTAAGATGCCCCCAATCACAGTATCCCTCATTTGCTAGGTGACTTGGTTGAGATCCCCTTTTAAACAACTTGCAAAAAAAAAAAAAAATGCTTTATCTAGTGCTTTTGAATAAACCAACCAATCTCTATGGTGTTTTTTTGACCATTTGGCAAAATTCGAGTGTAGAAATCTGAAGAGAATCGTTTATTTGATCTATCTTTGGGACCTTTCCCTATTAATACACCTCTTATAGGACCTTTTTCCAATTGGGATCTAAATTCTTCCGGTTTCTAGAATAAAAAATGTCAAGTGGAATTGATGAACCTGGTTTTTTATTCACTGCATTACTAACATCATCATCACTTTCAGAATAATTATTTTCAAAGTCTAAGTTATCACCACTTTTATTACCTTCAATCTCATTCACATCTTCCTCTAAATCATTTTCAATAGCTAAGCCTTCATGTAATTCATTACATTTGTTTTCTTTTTCCTCTTCATTACCCATATCTTCAAGTGATGGATTTCTCGATCTTTGACAACAAATCTATCGATCACTCCTCTTTGAGACTCAATAAATTCTTCACCTTTTTCCTTTTTCTTTTCACTTATCATGTCCTGATAGATACTTCCTAGCAGGAGGCATTTCAATTTTCTACAAACAAATAAACAAATCAAGCTTTTAAACAACAACTTATTATAGACATTAGACAAATACTTATTATAAAATACTCATTTTAGCTTTAATGACGCTAAACTAGAATTTAAACAACTAACTTTTCAGAATCCTTTAAAAATTTCAAACTTTGCATTTCATTTCCAAAAATCATACATTAAAATTTCAAATATCGTGTTTGACAATTTTAATGCATCAACACTCCAAAATCAAATTATTTAATACTAAAATACGTGAAAAATCCTTCGAATAAATAATCTGAAATAAATTTCAAATATCATCGAAGATTGATTTTCACAATCTAAATTCCAAAAAGCCTACTTTCAAATTGAAACAGCTAAAATAAGATTTAACTCGAAATGAAAATTTGACTATAACGTAACGCTCGGTTCGAATGGATAACTTCCAGAGCAAAAGCTTCAATATCTATATAATAGCACAACACAAATAAACTAATCAGTAATCAATCATAGCTCATAAGTTTCAAACCAAAATCAAAGAATAAATTTGGATTTTTCTCACCTTACAAAACAAGTTTGAAATTTATGGTTTCGTTATTTAAAGGTGGAAATCAAACTAAAATCTCATAAAAGAAATGAACCTAAGTTGCACAATAATCAACAGCAACGAACGAGACAACACATATGGCGGAGATGCATGACGACTTGAAGTGAAGGTGAGGGTTTGTATTTTTGAAAGATTTTAGAATTTTGTTAGCTTTTATTAAAAAAATTAAAAATATGTAAAATTTTCGGGGCCCATCGAAAGGGTGGGGCCTTATGTGATGGTCCCATGTTGGGTCGGTTCTGCTTTGTAGAATCAATGATATTAAACCTCTCAATATGGCTAGGCTTTATATCAAACTTCTTTTAGCTTCAAAGATCATCATTTTTATTTCGTGCTCATGTTTGATATGTGATTTCTTTGAAATATTCAACAACTTTTAGACCATATTTTTAGGAGTAGAGTTTTATTTTATTTCGAAAATGTCAATTTAATTTTTAATAAGTGTCATCGATATATAAAAGTGATTAAGATCTCATGTATTTTTTTTAAAAGAGTTGATACAATTTTAATTTTATCGTGATATTAGAACCAACCCTAATTATCTCTCTAAACCCTAGCTGCTACCTTAAACACTAAAATCCTTTTTTTTCCTTCTTTCCTCTAAATCTAGATTGTGACTGCCTGTACCTCCACAAGAATCGTGGATAATACACTATACATTTGCTTGTTCATTGTGCAACTAGTATGTCTTAGATTATTCCGTCTCCACTTCAAACATGAGCCAGCAAATTGAATTCTAAAGAACCAAATTTTTTCCAACTATTGTTTAGTCTAAGGGTGTCTTTAATACAAGTATTCTATTTACTAAAATAAATTATGATGTGTGGTCTCAATTAATGGATATGATTATTGTTGAATGAGGAAAACTCTTCTACATCATGGGCAAGAATGCTCAGCAAGGGATGATAATTCGGCAAGGTGTGCACGGTTGAGATGGAAAGGGTCGATTGAATGCAGGCTGAGGAGGCTTCCGTGAGTTGGCTTGGTTGGATCAACTGCTTCCGGAGCTCTGCCTTGTATCACAGCAGGTGAGCTTGAAGAAGACATTGAACGTCGATCGTCGGATCTGCCGGGGCGCTGACCTAAGGAGACTCACAAACGGATGAGAAAGGGAGGCCGAGAGAGACCTTGGCCAAGCCCCTCCGATACCTAAGTCAGAACATGGAGAATATAGAGACGAAAGCAATAGAGAATTAAGGGAAGTTCAGAAGGTCCGGAGGAGAGTCCCCCCTCAAAGCTTCTCTTCTACCTTTATATAAGCAAACCTGTTGGCGTGGATTCCCAGAGAGAATCATGCGAGACATTGATAATGGAGCGCAGAATCGCTACTATCAATTTAATTACCAAACCCTCTCTATGCCAAAGTAGCACAGGGAATGACCTGGATCGCCTCCCAAGGAAGGTAACGGTGTAAGTCGGCTCTAGAGTAAAAGTTTTCCTTAATAGAATGGGGGTTTGGATTTAAGGATTATGCAACTACACAAGATAACAGGAATTAAAGAAATAAACTATAACAATAAAGGTAAATTCTGCAATTAACAATTAAATGCACTTGAAGTAAAGGCTATTCTAAGAAGCAATTCATCAAACATATTGAACGCAAAATAACTAAACAACTACACAATTGAAAATTCATCCAATTTTAAATGTAAAGGAATTAACAACTATGAAGTAAATGTAATAAGCAACAAAATGAAGCAATTGATCATCCCATAAAGATTTGCCCGAATAATGGATAAAATACTCCAACTACGTTTGACGGAGCTCAATCGAGTCTTCAAAGTGAAATGAATGGCGAAGATGATGCAAACTCCCAAATCTGGAAGCTTGGTGGTGACTCCTTGCTCTCCCGAATCCGGTGAAGCGTGGATGATGTCGTCGAGGCGGAACTTCTCCGTGAATCCACAAGAGGAGATGATAGTCGGCTAGAAGGTGGAGAACGTCGTTGGATTCTTCCGATGGAGTGGTTCTTTGTCGAATCCGATGAAGAAAGGGTGGTGGAGGGTGGTGATGGCGTGTGCTAGGGCTCTAAAGTGGAGAACATGCCCTAAAAACCCTAGAAAATCCATTTTATAGTCGCCCAAACAGAGGTTTTTCACCGCGACACGGTTGTGCCAAAAGACACGGCCAGGCCGTGTAGCATTCTGTGCAAGAAAATTTTCTGCTGCTACAGTAACTTTGTTACAGTAATTTCACTATAGCTATAATGATTTTACTGTAGCCATAGTACCACGCCATGCCAAATGGCACGGCTGGCCATGCTTCAATCTGATCTTTCCCCTCGCACTGCTACAATGATTTCACTGTAGCTACAGTATCTGCTATAGTACTTTTGCTATAGTAAAATTCTCGATTTTCACTTGACATCTCCTATAAAAACAAAGTATACAACAATTAGTGCTAAGGACATCAAATTAGCATATGTTTGCATTAAAGTGCTAAATTAATCCAATGCTCGTAATACATGATAAATACAATGAATTTAGCATACGAGTGGATTAAAATGTTAAGGAATGAATCAAAATAATGCATCAAAATATGAGTTATCAGGCATGACCTGATAGAGATGTAACAGTACGGAGGGGATCTTGGGGGGCATGACCTCATTAAAGAGGATGACGTAATCATACAAGAAATCCATAGAGGCATGAACTCATTATTATGATGGAGATGTGACTTAATAGTGGAGATCGTGGAGAGGTGTCTTCAAGACAAAGATACAAACATCTAACTGATGAACTAAACTGATGTGATAGACCGAGCTGAGACATCAGGCTGAAACATGAGGTTGTCATCAGTGTGATACATGGAGCTAAGGCATGAAGTTGAGACATCATGTTGAGACATGAGGTTGAGTCATCAGGCTAATACATGAGGCTGAGATTGAGGTAAGCTTATGGTCGAGACAAGCTTATGGCTTGTTGGAGGATTGTGGCCTGGCTAGAAGGGGGGGTTAAATAGCCTAAATTGTGCTCGATGGAATTTGATCGCGTTCGTCTCTACAATTCTTGTTAGCGCAGCAGAAATATGAAATACAATACAAATATGAAGGCGAAAACACAATCACACAAAATACACAAGCGATATACGTGGTTCGGAATCTTAGGGTTCCTACTCCATGGGGCGAGCTCAACGAGCTCTAGTGATGCACACGACACTACTCAAATACCTTCTCGATAATAAGTCGGAGGTGGAAAAACCTCATACAAGCGATTACAAAAGTAATATAATGAAATACAATAAATACACTAAGAAATACACAAAAACAAATAAAAAACACTTTACACAAGAACTTTGGATTGCTTGCTTGTTGCTTGCTTTGGATTGACCTTGAAGGTATGGAATGCAACAGCAATTCCCCTCCAAAATTGCCCCAAAAATCATTGTGAAAACCCTCCCCAAGCTCCTCCTTTTATGCTTGTCTCGGACTGATTCCGCGCCTAGCAGTCGACTGCCATAAGGCCCCAGTCAATTGCTCCTTTAGCCATTGTGAGATAATGGCCTAATCCATGTTGGCATCCAGCCAACAGATACATTGGTAGTCGACTGCCCATTACCATCAGTCGACTGCCAATCTCGTAGTCAATCGATCAGTCGGCTACCGAGCATTCTGTGCTCGCATCCTCGACTAGCAGTTGACTGCCATCCATGGCGCGATCGGCCTCATTAGCACCGGCATCGATCGGCCTAATGCTAGCGAACCAATCGACTAGGACATACCACCAGTCGATTGTTGTCGGGTAAAACCTCAAGCACAAGTTGTTTGAGCATCCGACCGTCGGGTAAAATCTCAAACAACATATTTGAGCATTCGACACTTGACCTCAGTCACTTGGCCAAGTTCACCTCATCCATGAGGTTTAACCCAAGACACCCTTAGCCTAAACCTAAGCCTTCTAGCCATCTCTATTAGCTTCACGCCTATCGGATCCCTCCAAGTCATCTATGACTTGTTCATCAATGCGCGGATCCCTCCAAGTCATCCATGACTTGTTCATCCATACGCTAACCTCCAGGTGCTTCCTTCGGCTATTGTCATGCTCTCGGTGTCTACACTGCCAAGGTACATATGGACTTACGCTCCCAAGACTACCACTTGGCCTTACGCCGCCAAACCACCCCTTGGACTTCCCAAATACCAATGTCAACCCATGTTGGACTTTCACCGCCAAGGCTACACACTTGGACTTACATGGCCAAGGCTACACACTTTGTCTTCCCTTGCCAACTCCATGTTGGACTTCCAATGCCATGCCCCATGCTTGGACTTTCACTGCCAAGGATACACACTTGGACTTACGTGTCCAAGGCTACACACTTGGACTTACGTGGCCAAGTCTACACACTTGGTCTTCCCATGACAATCACATGTCATATATTTTGTCTAACATCAAAATACTGCTCGAGTCAAATTCGAGTCCGATCAATCGTGACCTAGGCCGATTGTACCAACAATCTCCCTCTTTTTGATGTTTGACAAAACCACAAACACCTTTGAGTTAGGTGACCTAACTCAAGTCTACCAATTATCTCCAATGACAATTCTCACCTTGGAGAATTCCAACTAACCCCAATTGGTCCTTTCTTCATCTTTTTGACATACATCAAAAAGGTCCTCTCCAAGGGTATCAATGTCTCATATCCCAATGAGATCTTACAATCTCCCCCTTGGTCCCAAAACACATCTAGAATGCCTTCACTCTTCCTAGTGATAAGTCCCATATCACTTAAGAGAGGCAATCCCCCAATTCTTCTCCCATGAGAAAAAATACATCCATCATCCCAAGATGGATAACCTCTCCCTAAAGGCTTGCTCCCCCTTGACCATTGCATTAACAATGTCCTTGGAGGGTCCCTAAGCCAATAGGAACACTAAACCATCGAAATTAAGGGCAAAGATTCAACATTGAACTTTTACCTCCCTTAAAATTCGATACAAATCCTAAACAATTCTCCTAATCCATATCAAATGAATTTTCACCCTTCTAATGCTCTCTAAAGTATATCCTAGGATTATGAGCAGTTAGGGAACCTAAAAGTAGCTGAACATGAGCCTAACAAATCTTATTATCCTAAATCAGCCTTAGTAGTCGACTCTGACAATCATCAGTCGACTGCCATGGATGACAGTCGACTAATTTTTGCATTGCGCAGAAATCAGACTTCAGAATTGAATTTTGAAAATTCATAAGTAAAAATACGTATTTTGAAAAATCTTGAAAATTCATACGTACATTACTTATAACAAACATTATGGGTGAAAAATATTTAAAAAATAAAATACCCATAAACTAGTGATATTGACAAAAAAATTAAAAACTATTGAAATTTTCAATGTTGGGCCCTACTTTGTATCACCTCATTCAATGATGATTGCTATCAAAAGATAGACTTCACCAAGGTTTTTCAAAATGATTTTGAAATGATTTTAAAACCTTAATTTCATTCCTAACATCTCACTTGTATTTAAGTGTATGAAACGCATACAAGTCAAGTGTTCTAGTGAGATGTGGGTTTTGATTGTTGGTGCAGTAGACATCTAAATCGAACCTGAGTTTTGATTATAGAAAATACACAAAGTTAAGTGCATTTTGTTATCTCACGAGCTGAATCAAGTATGCAGAAATGCTAAGCTAAGCCGAAGGTCAGCGACACTCGGAGAGAACCGTAGTGGTCGGGCGACACCGGGAGGACTTCGGAGGGAGCCGAAGGAATCAGGTGGAGACCGAAAGCAAGGCTTCAAAGGTAAATGTTAAGGTAAGCTCGTGTGAGTGAGTGTAAGTAAGGTCGAGTCCTCTATACGAGGACATCCTTAGGTGACGATCCGACCAAGACTTCCCATGGAAGGTCTATGTTGAGATCGGACGACAAGTAGCCGTCGAATTCACTTATATTTCGAGCTAACTCTTTATTACAGTCGAAAATTCTGAAAATCAGTTCAACTGGCCAAGGATCAGTTCAACTGCTGAGCCATCAGTTCAACCGGCCAAGGATCAGTTCAACTGCTGGGCCATCAGTTCAACCGGCCAAGAAATCAGTTCAACCGCTGGTCAAGGATCAACTTCGAGATGAGTCAAAACTCATCCCTTTCTTCAAGGGTGAGGTGGCCATTGATGTAGGATCTTGATGTGCTCGAGGAGGGGACTTCTAGGGATATAAAAGAAGGTCCATTTTTCACCATTTCATTAATTCTAAGTGCCCTAAAGCCTCCACAACACTGCGACTCTCCGATGACTCTACAACGACGAAGTGCTATCAACAACCCTAGCTTAATTTCTATTCTCTAGTTGTTGGTATAACTTTAAATTGTCATCTCTTTCATATTGCAATTCCTATTGTTAATCAAGGTTTTCTATCATCGCATTTTACCTTAATAGAAGAGAGGGTTTGTCTCTCTATCTTTTGTTTTCGAAGGTTTTTGTAATCGTCAAACTCCTACCTCCAACGAGGAGGAGTGTTTTAGTGAATTGCCCTCCGTACACGGTCTAGGACCGTTAGGGCCTTGGAGTAGTAGCTGAAGGCTACGAACCAAGTAAAAAAAATACTATTGTCTCTTGTGTTTAATTTTATCTTTCGCTGTGTCTACTCGTGTTTTAACGAACGTAACCAAAGAAAAGTTTTATTGCTATTCACCCTCCCTCTAGCGATCCGCTCGATCCAACAATTGGTATCAGAGCCGGGGTGATAAGATTTGGTGAAACCACCAATCTAGGTTTTTTTACAGATTTTTTTATTTTTTATTCTGTTTATTTCGAATTTATTTCATTTGTTTAGTTTTTCTCTTACACTACTAATCCAAGACGCGAGTCTTGGTACATTTCGATTGTTTGTGTTGTTGTTAGGTTTTTCGTCTTCATTCTCTTGTTTGTTTTTGTATCAATGGCCCATATCGAGGGTTTTAGCACCGTCCGACCTCCATTTTACAACGGAGATGACTTCCGTTATTGGAAGGGTTGGATGGAGTGCTTTCTTAAGACCCAAATCGAGATGTGGATCATAATCCAAACGGGATTCACACTTCCGACTAACGAAATGGGTGAATCTTTGGATTATGACCAATGAACCAATGCTACAAAAAGACAAATCGAAGCCAACGCCAAGGCGACTCAAATACTCCAATGCGGCTTGTCCAAGGAGGAGCTTAATCGCGTCGGCCCCTTCATCAGTGCAAAAGATCTTTGGACAAAACTAGTGGAGCTACATGAAGGGACCGATGAAGCAAAGGTATGTAAGCGCGATCTTTTGTTTAATAAATTATATAATCTAAAAATCCAGGAACACGAAACGGCGATGCAACTTCACGCTCGCGTTCAAGATATAGTCAATAACCTACACGCGATCGGGCAAAAGTTTGAAAACCGCGACCTTATTAGGTATGTTCTTAACTCTTTTTCTAGGACTACCTTGTGGGCATCCATGGTCGATGCCTACAAGGTCTCCAAGGATCTTTCAAAACTTAGGTTAGATGAGTTATTTTCTGATTTTGAACTTCATGAGTAGTCTAACTCGGAACCCGAGAAGGGTATAACACTTTTTGCAGGTTCGAGGAAGAAAACCGCGAACAAGCCACCTCCGAAGGAAGAAGAAGATGAGTCTGATTCGGAGGTAACTCGGAAATTGAGGCCGAACTAGTCAACCTAGTTCAGAGGATAGTCAAGGGCCGAAAGCGAACCGTCACTCGACCCAATGAAGGTAAGCCTAAAAGTTTCAATATTAGATGTTACGAGTGCAACAGGTTTGGACACATCAAGTCCGAATGCCCGAAGCTCAAGAGCAAAGCACCGAAACACAAAAAGGCACTCAACGCTACGTGGGAAGAAGCGTCCGAGGAAGAAGACGATGATCACATCCTCATGGCTAAACCGATTGAATTGGAGATGGAGTCGGAACCGGAACATGAATAGAAAACCGAAGACGAGTCGGACTGCGAAGCACTATTCAAGACAAGCCATGGATACGCATCGGGTTCAAAAGATACACTTAAGGTAAGTCGATCCCTTATTAGTACACTTTATAGTGCAATTAAGTTTTTAACTAGGAAATTAGCTAAGTCCGAGTCCAAGGTCGAGACCCTGGTTGAGGAAGTTAAACTCCTCAAACACGAGGTCTCCCTAACCTCTTCGACTAGTCGAGTTCGAGAGGAGGACTAAATTCGGGTTGAAAAGCTCGAAGTTGAGAACTCACTCTTGAAGAGTCAAGTCGAAGATCTTAGGAACACGTTGGAAAGGTTTACTTTGGGATCCAAAGGACTTGACCTACTACTTGGATCGCAAAGGGCCGTGTACAACAAGGCCGGACTAGGGTTTAGCTCAAATACGACCAACAAGTCATATATGTCGATTGTAAGTCGACATAAAAAACGTGTCCAAGCATGGGTCTCTAAGACCGCCTTGATTTCAAACTTAGGATTGAACTAGTACCGGGTTCCCAAGGACTAAATCCACTATGTGGAGAGATCGAACCGATTCAACGGTCCAGGGGGAGCTAGTACAAAACTTGTTTGTATTTTAACTTAGAAATTGCATGCTTAGGTTCTTTATTTAGTTTGATTCTTCTTTTTAGAATGGCTAGATAGGACTATAACTCGTCAATACTTGATAACATAGTACCAGGACGCGGCGAGATGATAATACGCTAGGAAAGCGGAGTCTTGTGTATTCGGGCTAGATAAGGCGTATCTAGTTTGGTGCACTTGACCGAGTGGAACTAGCTGAAGCTACCTCGCCGTATCCTAGACTAGTTAGACCAGGAAGTGGTTTTAGGTGAGTCAAGTCTCTATTTTCTTGAAAATGGCTTTGTCTAAGGAAGTGGTCGTTGTTCCGATCAAAGAAGGCCTCTGTGCCTCGCCACGACTTGGAAGCCATGATCTTGAAAAGGTGTCTTAATGAGCGTAAGGTCAAATCCAAATCTAACGCAAGGTTGACAAGTGTTCAAATCATTAAAATTAAATTAAGTAAAATTGGAAGTCATCTCACAAGAACATATAGGGTTAACATGCTTGATCATGTAGACATGGGTGAAACGATTTAGGTTAATAATCTTCAACCAATCTTTAATAAATCCAATATCCGATCCAACTACCTTGCATGTAGGATCAATGGATGTTGGACAGTGGTTGCTCCCGACACATGACCGGGGATCAACTCAAGTTTTCGAAGCTTCGATTCAAACGACAAGGATCGGTAGCCTTCGAAAACAACGACAAGCTCAAAATCATCGGATCAGGTGATATTGAGCTCAACTCTAACTTTATTATTCAAAATGTCTTATTGGTAGAAAATTTTCAATATAATTTACTTAGTGTAAGCCAATTGTGTGATAATAACTATAAGGTCATATTTCTAGAAAATGAATGCGTAATTAATACAAATGAAACTTCTAAAAAAATCCTTAAGGGAACCAGAAATAATAATATTTACACTATTGATCTAACTAACTCCTCAACCAAGTGTCTTATGACACGACAAGAGGAATCATGGTTGTGGCACCGACGACTCGGTCAGTCACACCTAAGACTCATCCACAAGATGAGTCAGAGTGACTTAGTCAGATGTTTGCCTAACCTCAATAACTTGGATAATAAAATATATAATGCTTGTTAACAAGGTAAACAATCTAGGATACAACATCAACTAACTAATCAAGAATGAACCAAAAGTGTTCTTGAGCTCCTACACATGGATCTATTTGATTCACACGGAGCTAAGTCACTTAATAGAAGTAAATTCTGCTTAGTCATAATTGATGACTATTCTAGATTTACTTGGATTAGGTTCATCAAACACAAAAGTGATACCCTAGACCAATTAATCAACCTATTTAAACTAATAGAAAATCAACAAAACCTTAAAATCAAAAGACTTATGACTGATCATGGTGGTGAATTCGAGAACCATAGGTTTACAGAATTCTGTAACCTAAATGGATACAACCATGAGTGCTCTTGCCCTAGAACCCCACAAAAGAATGGCTTAGTAGAACGTAAAAATAGAACCCTACAAGAAGCCGCTAGGACAATGTTAAACGAGTATAATCTATCCGATAGGTTTTGGGTGGAAGCCGTAAGTACGACATGCTATGTCCAAAATAGAATCCTTATGGTAAAGAGACACCTTAAGACCTCATATGAGATTTATCATGATAAAATACCTAACATCAAGTTCTTTAGGGTATTTGGGTGTAAGGTACATATCCTAAACACTAAGGATTACCTAGGGAAATTTACATCCAAAACCTCGATCGGAATCTTCCTAGGATACTCGACTACAAGTAGAGCTTATAGAGTATATAACCATGACACCCTTAGAGTCAAGGAGACTATCAATGTAATATTTGATGAAGGACACGAACCTATAAAACCCCCGGCAACCCCAATTAGCGAGCTCATTCATACCAGACTCAACTCCGATCCAGAGATCAAGTCTAGTATTAATCCCAACCTAAGTCGACCAAGTCATTCTATTGACCAAGTTATAGATGACTCAAACTAAACAAGGACTCAATCGAGTCATCCTATTGATCAAGTGGTAGATGACCCAAACCCAAACCAAACCAGGACTCAAACGAATCATCCTATCGACCAAGTGATAGGTGATCTAAGCCTAGGAGTTCGAACTAGAGCCTCATACAGAAACCTTAGTCAAATCTCCTTGATTTCCAAAATTGAACCCAAAACTATTCACCAAGTTATTCTTGATCCCGATTGGATTATTGCAATGCAAGAAGAACTGGCTCAATTCACTAGGAACAAAGTATGAAAATTAGTACCACCACCTAAAGATAAAATAATCATTGGAACAAGGTGGGTGTTTAGAAATAAACTTGATGATAAAGGTGAAGTACTTAGAAATAAAGCTAGATTAGTCGCTAAAGGGTTTAGTCAAGTCGAAGGCTTAGATTACGACGAGACCTATGTTACAGTAGCTAGGTTAGAATCCATTCGAATGTTATTAGCATATGCTGCACATCGAGGATTTAAGTTATTTCAAATGGATGTAAAGTCAGCATTCTTGAATGGATACATTAAAGAAGAGGTTTATGTTAGTCAACCCCCTGGTTTCGAAAATCTAGATAAACCTGACCATGTTCTTAGGTTAAAGAAAGCTCTCTATGGACTTAAACAAGCTCCTCGATCTTGGTACGAGAGGCTTTCAGTTTTTCTTAAGTTTAAAGGATTTAACCAAGGTGTAGTTGACCCAACCCTTTTCGTAAAAACCGTAGGTAAAGACATATTCATAGTCCAAATCTACGTAGATGATATTATTTTCGGAACCACCAACTCGATCCTACTGAATGAATTTATTTCACTTATGGAAAGTGAATTTGAAATGAATTTAGTAGGTGAGTTAAGTTTCTTCTTAGGTCTACAAATTAAACAAACTAAAGATGGAATATACCTACATCAACGCAAATATACTAAGGAATTAATTAAACGCTTTGGAATGCAAGACGCTAAAATTATTAATACCCCAATGGAAACTAATGTGAATATAGAAGAAGATGTAATCGGAAATTTAATTGATTTAAAATACTATAGGAGCATAATAGGGAGTCTCCTTTACTTAACTGCGAGTCGACCTGATATCCTATTTGCAGTAAGTATGTGCGCAAGGTTCCAAACCTGTGCCAAGGAGTCTCACCTAACTCTAGTCAAGCGTATCCTTAGATATCTAAAGGGTACACTTAATGTCGGTATTTGGTACCCTAGATCTACCGAGTTCAAACTAACCGGCTACTCCGATTCGGACTATGCCGGTAGTAAGCTCAATCGAAAGAGTACGAGTGGTTGTTGTCAACTTCTCGGCTCGAGTCTAGTGAGTTGGTGCAGTATGAAGCAACACTGTGTTGCCTTATCTACCACCGAAGCCGAATACATCGCGATGGGTGAGTGTGTTACTCAACTTCTTTGGATGAAGCACACTCTCCGAGACTTTAAGTTAGATTTTACAAACACTAAACTACACGTAGATAACATTAGCTCAATTAACCTAACTAAGAATCCAATATGTCATTCTAGGACCAAACATATAGAGGTCAAACATTATTTCATTCGAGAACATGTGGCCAACAGAGTCATACAACTCGAATACGTTGAATCAAAGTCCAACTTGGCAGACCTATTTACTAAACCCCTACCCGAAGCCGAATTCAGTCTATTAAGACGAAAATTGGGCATGTGCGTAGTAGAATAGGAACTTGCAAATTATATCTTCTTACTACTATTTCTTACTTTTCATTTTCATGGAACTAGCATAGGACATACCTTAGATATCATGCACCTATAGATTTAAGGAACCAATACATCTCACAACACATAGGACTAATGTGTTTGTGTACTTAGCCACGTAGATGGGCGTGAGATGTTAGGACCTTACTCCTGGTTCCAGATGTAGAGCTAGTGCATCGCTATGAACCACGGAGTATAATCATGCATATTAACCGACTCTGACCAGGACTGGTTGATCTTTCATATCAATCAAGTCAAATATGAGTCGAATATTTTATAGATGAGCTTATTTTCGGTATACTATTTTCAAAATTTATTTGGAACATGCTTGGACTTACAACTATATTCAAAATCGTGTTTTTCAAAACCCCCTACTCTTTCTGATTTATGACAAAAGGGGGAGAAAAGGCCAAAGTTAAGGGGTTATTTTTTGGTAACTTACTAGGGGTCTTTTTTTGGTAACTTACTTAGTACATATTCTAATGACCCAAGTTAAGTAAATGTGTCATTTTTTGGTAACTTACTTAGTACATATTCTAATGACCCAAGTTAGGTAAATGTTTACTTAACTTAACTTAATTTTTAGAACTTAAATAAGGGGAGAAAGGCCAAGGTTAAGAAATCAATTTTTTGATTTCTTAACTTAAAACTTATTTTAAACACTATGGCCAATATTAAATAATTTTGGTTACTTAATTCTTTTTAAGTAGCAAACATCAAGGGGACTTAACTTAATTTTTAGAACTTAAATAAGGGGAGAAAGGCCAAGGTTAAGAAATCAATTTTTTGATTTCTTAACTTAAAACTTATTTTAAACACTATGGCCAATATTAAGTAATTTCGATTACTTAATTATTTTTAAGTAGCAAACATCAAGGGGGAGAGTTAAAACTCTTTCTCAAGTACTCGCCCTTGGTCAAGGGGGAGGATTCCTCAAGAGGGAGCACTTGAAAAAGAGTTTTTATATACTCCTGCTCATTCATGCATTTCTCATACTCATTTTGCTTAATGCACTTAATTTATTTTACTTAACTTTGTATTGGTTTGCCATAGATCAAAAAGGGAGAGATTGTTGGTGCAGTAGGCACCTGAATCGAACTTGAGTTTTGATTATAGCAAATACACAAAGTTAAGTTCATTTTGTTATCTCACGAGTTGAATCAAGTATGCAGAAATGCTAAGCTAAATCGAAGGTCAGCGACACTCGGAGAGAACCGTAGTGGTCGAGCGACACTGGGAGGACTTCAGAGGGAGCTGAAGGAATCAGGTGGAGACCAAAAGCAAGGCTTCAAAGGTAAATGTTGAGGTAAGCTCGTGTGAGTGAGCATAAGTAAGGTCGAGTCCTCCATACGGGGACATCCTTAGGCGATGATACAACCAAGACTTCCCATGGAAGGTCTATGTTGAGATCGGACGACAAGTGACCGTCGAATTCACTTATATTTTGAGCTAACTCTTTATTACAGTCAAAAATTCTAGCAATCAGTTCAACCGACCAAGGATCAGTTCAACTGCTGAGCCATCAGTTCAACCGGCCAAGGATCAAGTCAACTGCTGAGCCATCAGTTCAATCGGTCAAGAAAGAGATGAGTCAAAACTCATCCCTTTCTTCAAGGGTGAGGTGGCCATTGATGTAGGATCTTGATGTGCTCAAGGAGGGGACTTCTAGGGCTATAAAAGAAGGTCCATTTCTCACCATTTCATTAATTCTAAGTTCCCTAAAGCCTCCACAATGCTGTGACTCTCCGATGACTCTACAACGACGAAGTGCTGTCAACAACCCTAGCTTAATTTCTATTCTCTAGTTGTTAGTATAACTTTAAATCATCGTCTCTTTCATATTGCAATTCCTATTGTTAATTAAGGTTTTCTATCGTTGCATTTTACCTTAATATAAGAGAGGGTTTGTCTCTCTATCTTTTGTTTTCGAAGGTTTTTGTAATCGTCAAACTCCTACCTCCAACGAGGAGGAGTGTTTTAGTGAATTGCCCTCCGTACACGGTCTAGAACCGTTAGGGCCTTAGAGTAGTAGCCGAAGGCTACGAACCAAGTAAAAAATACTATTGTCTCTTGTGTTTAATTTTATCTTCCGCTGTGTCTACTCGTGTTTTAACGAACGTAACAAAAGAAAAGTTTTATCGCTATTCACCCCCCTCTAGCGATCCGCTCGATCCAACATTGGTTATTTAGGGTCTCATGCATATGCTAGACAACTCTATTTGATTCTCTTATGCATGAGACTTCAAATCATGCCTTAGTCCTTAACTCAATTTTATTTAATGCATGAATAATGATTATGACATAAATGATAACAAGAATAAAAGCATGTGTCAATAATCATGATCTCATGACATATGATATAAACTTTAAGAATAACATGACATTTAGCTAACCCTAAGTATTATCATCACATTTTATATGATAAAATAAATATGATGTCATGACATAGCAAGGCAAATAAATCATGGCAAGTATAAAATACTAAGGTATAGAATAGCTAAGTGTTAAGCCCAAATTGCCATTTCTAAGATTTAAATCCATTTTGTCTTAATACCATCTATCCCCCAAGTGTGCCAAAAATCCAAAATAGCACACAATGATTTTTAAGATCTATTTGTGTCAATTTGATCAATTTTTAACATCTCAAAGCATATTGGCACATCCTAAAGTGTCAACTCTTACCATGATTAGGTTAACTACCTATCCACTTAGGGTTGACACACCCTAACCCATCTAGTGTGAATCGATTACGCTCCTAGGAACCCAATACCTATTGGAGCTCCTTGGGTTAATAAGGTATTCACTAGGGATAACTTCCCTAGATACCTTCCTAATGACCCTTTTTGGCTTTGAAGCCTTAGTCATTTGGGTTTTGTCAAGGTTAACCTTAGGGATTGCCTCCCTAGTAACCTTCTTAGTGGTATTCCTAGGTTTTATAGAACCCTTGGCCACTAGATATACACCATGGTTAATCTTAGGGATAACTTCCCTATTAATCTTGGTTTTCCCAGACCTAGATTTAGTTCCATAATCAAATGGAACATTGTGGTAGGACTTAGGTTTGTGACCCAAACCTTTCTTTCCCTTGAACGGTTCTTGTCTCCTAGGTCCTAATTTTTTACCATTAGACCCCTTAAATGAGTTTGTCATTTTTGCTAGGGTCTTTTTCAATTTTTCAAGCCTTGACCTCAAGGCTTGATTTTCCAATTCTAATTTTCCCATTTTTAATTTTTCATTGGTCTTTTGGGAAAGACTCTTCTTCTTAGGCATGTGCCTACCCTTCTTAGGGTTAATGCCTAAATTCTCTTCATCCTCCTAATACTCTCCCTAGGTAAAATAGGTCTAGAGTTGTTGTTCCTGGGTTTGTCCTTAGATAAATCTACATGCTTAGCACCTAAATAATAAAATCTATTATTTCTACTAGCATGCTTTTCATTAACAATTACAAGAGTACTAAAATAACTTCTAGCATGCTTTTTAACCCTCGAACTAGAAGGTGAATTAAGATATACCTTAGGGTTTGCTTTAGAAGCTTCCCCTACTTGTGTAGCTCCTTCTTTCCCGTTCTTCTTCCCTCTAGGGTATTGGCTTTGGTAGTGTCCCCTTTGGTTGCATTTGAAGCACACAATGTGCTCTTTGCTTTTCTTAGCGAGACTCCGGTATCCTTTGACTTTACTTGAGCTTTTGGCGCCGACACTTTCTCCTTAGCCAATTTTAGGCATTTTCTCTTGTAATGCCCAGCTTCCCTACACTCAAAGCATATAATATGATTTTTATTTTTAATTAACATGCTTGAGTTACCTAGGTCGGTAGAGGCGATATGGGAGGTTTCTTCACTTCTTTCGGAGGTAGATGCTTCTTCCTCTTCTTCTACCTCTTCTACCGATCCGAATGTTGAGCATCTCTCAACTTCCGAGTCCTCAATTCTAGATGTGGAGGTTTCCTCCAATTCTTCCACATCCTTGGATGTTGATGGAAATTCATCCTCGGCCTCCTTCTCCGATTGAGCCGGTTCGGGATGTTCATGGAATTTGACCAACTTGTCCCATAACTCCTTAGCCTCCCCATATTCACCTAGCTTGCATAAAATATTGTAAGGTATCGATTTTATTAATGATTTTGTTACCTTAACGTTTGTTTTGAATTTTTGTCGTTGCTCCTCGGTCTATCTTGATTTTACTAACGACTTGTTGTCTTCACTCCTAGGCACTTCAAAACCATTTTCAATGATTAGCATGGTATCGAAATCGATTTCGAAGTATACCTCCATCCTTCTTCTCCACCATGAGAATTCTCCCTCAAATTTCGATGGTTGGATGTTGATGTTGGTCATTTTGGTTGTTGTCGCGGCGGTGAGTCCGATGACAACCTCCTCGTTCTAATACCACTTGTTGGAGGATCGTGGCCCAGCTAGAAGGGGGGGTTGAATAGCCTAAATCGTGCTCGATGGAATTTGATCGTGTTCATCTCTACAATTCTTATTAGCGCAGTAGAAATATGAAATACAATACAAATATGAAGACGAAAATACAATCACATAAAATACGCAAGCAATATACATGGTTCGGAACCTTAGGGTTCCTACTCCACGGGGCGAGCTCAACGAGCTCTAGTGATGCACACGACACTACTCTCGACAACAAGTCGAAGGTGGAGAAACTTCGTACAAGCGATTACAAAAGTAATATAATGAAATACAACAAATACATTAAGCAATACACAAAAACAAGTAAAGAACACTTTATACAAGAACTTTGGATTGCTTGCTTGTTTATTACTTTGGATTGACCTTGAAGGTATAGAATGCAACAATAATTCCCCTCCAAAATCGCCCTAAAAATTACTATGGAAATCCTCCCCAAGATCCTCCTTTTATGCTTGTCTCGGGCTAATTCCGCACCTAGCAGTCGACTACCATAAGGCCTCAGTCGACTGCTCCTGTAGCCGTTGTGAGACAACGACCTAATCCACGTTGGCAGCTAGCCAACGAATACACTGGCAGTCGACTACCCATTACCATCAATCGACTGCCAACCTCATAGCCGACTGATCAGTCGACTACCGAGCATTCTGTGCTCATGTCCTCGACCAACAGTGGACTACCATCCATGGCAGTCGACTGCCCAATGTTGGCAGTCGACTGCCATGGCATACGATGTAGTCGAACAACAGTCGACTGGGACATACCACCAATTGATTGTTATCGAGTAAAACCTCAAACATAAGTTGTTTGAGCATCCGACCATCGGGTAAAACCTCAAACAATATGTTTGAGCATCTTACACTTGACCTCAGTCACTTGGCCAAGTTCACCTCATCCATGAGGTTTAACCCAAGACACCCTTAGCCTAGACCTAAGCCTTCTAGCCACTTCTACTAGTTTCGTGCCCATCGGATCCCTCCAAGTTGTTCATGACTTATTCATCCATGCGCGGATCCCTCCAAGTCATCCATGAATTGTTCATCCATACGCTAGCCTCCAGGTGCTTCCTTCTACTATTGTCATGCTCTCGGTGTCTACACCGCCAAGGTATATATGAACTTATGTTCCCAAGACTACCGCTTGATCTTACGCCATCAAACCACCCCTTGAACTTCCCAAATGCCAATGCCAACCTTGTTGGTGCAATTAACCCAGATCATGATTGACTAGACTTGAGTAGTGTTTTGATGTTTGACAATGTTTTGGGGAGATTGTTGGTGCAATCGACTCGGGTCATGATTGACTAGACTCGAGTTTGACTCGAGTGGTATTTTGATGTTTGACGATGGTTTGACCATTGTTTGACTATATGATTTACATGGGGTTGACCATTTGATGGAAAGTCAAAGTGGGACACTTGCTTAGCAAGGAAAAGTCCAACATGGGTTGACATGGAAAGTCCAAGTCATGGGTACATGACATGGAAAGTCCAAGTGGGACACTTGGCAAGGGAAAGTCCAACATGGGTTGACATGAAAAGTCCAAGTCATGGGTACTTGGCATAGAAAGTCCAAGCGTGGGTCTTGGCAAGGGAAAGTCCAAGCTTGAGTTTTGGCAAATGGAAAGTCGAACATGGGTTGGCAAGGAAAGTCCAAGGGGTGATATTGGCGGCGTAAAGTCGAAGCGGGAGTCTTGGCAGCATAAGTCCAATGGTTGGCTGCGTAAAGTCCAAGCGGTAGTCTTGGCAGCATGAGCCCAATGTGTCTTAGCGATATAGACCAGCTTATCATGACAATAGCCGATGGAAGCACCTGAAGGCTAGCGTATGGATGAACAAGTCATCGATGACTTAAAGGGATCCCATAGACGCGAGGTTGACAGAGGTGACTAGAAGGCTTAGGTCTAGGCTAAGGATGGTCTAGCAAGTATGAGGGCATCATACTTGGGGTTAAACCTCATGTTTGAGATTAACTATTGATTAGGCCTTTGGACCAGTCGACTGGTCAAGTGTTTTGATACTTGCGATCAGTCGACTTACATGAGTCGATCGAGACTATGACGATCCATGAATCGCCAGATCGGATCGATGTTCGATCATAGGAAATGGCCCGTGATCATGATGCTAGTATTAGGCGATCGGCATGGAGGCGATTATTCACGGTCGAGGTTGGGGAAGCGAGAATGCTCGGTAGCCTATTAATTGGTCGGCTCGGCCACGGCCTGGCATCATGTTAGGTTATGGCGGTTGGATCGCTAGTGTAACCGTTGGCTTGGATGCCGACGTGGATTAAGCCATTGTCTCACAATGGTACTGTTGGTAGTCAACTTCCAAGTGTGAATCCAGCCTGATGCAGGTTATAAAAGCAGCTCGGATGGGAGGATTTGCAGCGATTTTCTTGGGTGATTTGGAGGGGATTTGCTACTGCAATCCAGACCTTCAAGGCTAGTCCAAGGCGATCAACAAGCAAGCATTCTAAGCAAAGTGTTGTAAAGTTTTTCTTTACTTGTCTTTCGTATTTACTTTGTATTCGCTTGTTGTATTTCATATTATTGTTGTAATTATTTGTACGAGGTTTCTCCGCCTCCGGATTATTTCGAGAAGGAGTATTTATTAGTGGTGAGTGCATCACTAGAGCTCGTTGAGCTTAACCCGTGGAGTAGAAACCTTGAGGTTCCGAACCACATTATATTTGTGTGTATTTGTGTGATTGTGTTTGTCGTATTTATTTTATGCTTTATCTATATTCCACTGCGTATACTAACGAAGTGTAGAGACGAACGCGATCAAAATCCATTGACATACGACACGCTATTCACCCCCTCTAGCGACGGTCAATTCTCAACAAGTGGTATCAGAGTGAGGCCGCTCTTCATTTGGACTAACCTCCAAGGGAGCACCGCTAGAGGGTGAAGAAGAAGATGGAATTTGAAGAAAGACTAGGTTGGGACATCAACACACCACCATCCTATGAGAACTATGGATTTAAAGGCTTCAATTTATGGGAAATAGGGATTGAGAACTTTCTAATGATGGTGGATATCAAGCTTTGGTCCGCCTTGATAGAAGGTTGCGAATTTCCAAGAGGCAAAAAGGGTGGAATCCTCAAGGTTGAAAAATGGACCAAGGAACAACTCAAGGAGTTCAAGACAAATATTAAGGTAATCAAAATGTTAAGTGATTTAATTCCTAATAATGTCTTGTCAAAGTTAGGTGAGTACAAGGATGCCAAGGAGCTTTGGAGCGAATTGGTAAAGTATCATGAAAATCTATCACTAACTCAAGAAGAGGAAGAGGCCAAAGAAGCAAGTTCATCCTCACAAGAAAGTGAGGATTCGGAGGTCAAGGAGTGTTCGACATCCGAGGAGGAAGAGGAAGAAGTAGAGGAAGCCTCCACCTATAGGATTGAGGGGGAGGACATTAGGTCATCTTCCATGCTGGAGCAAGAGCAAGAAGAGCCATCTACCTCCGAGAGAGATGAAGAACTCACTCCGATCACCACCATTGACCTAGGTAACTTAAAAACTTCAATTAATAATAAAAACCATATTATGTGTTTTGAGTGTAGGAAATATGGACACTATAAGAGCAAGTGCCCTAAGAAAGTCAAGAAGACTCCACCAGCACCTAAAGTCAACAAAAATTCAAAGGATGTCGATGTCCCAATTAGGAAGAGCAAGGAGCACGTGGTGTGCTTCAAGTGTCAAGAACTAGGGCATTATAGGAATCAATGTCCTATGGTGAGGAAGAAGGGTCAAGAAGGAGCATCACAAGTAGGGGGAGCTTCTAAAGCAAACCCTAAGGTAAATTTAAATAATGCTCATTCTCTAAGTAATAGGCAAAAGCATGCTAGGAATTTTATTGCTATCACTCATGAACAAAAGCATGCTAGAAATAGATTTTATTTCCTAGGTGCTAAACATGTCAATCTTAGAAATAAGGAGAAATTTGAGATTAATATCCCTAGAAAAATTCTACCTAAGGCAAATATTAAAAAAATAGAGGACCATCTAGGCTTCAATCCAAAGAACTTTAGACATATGTCTAGGAGGAATCCTTCCTAAAGGATAAATGAAAACTTAAAATTGGGAAGATTGGAACTAGAGAACCAAGCCTTGAGGTCAAGGCTTGAGAAATTGAAAAAAACCCTTGAAAAGATGCAAAATCAAATTAAAGGGTCAAATTGCCAAATTTTAGGGTTTAAGAGTCAAAACCTAGGTTCTAGGAGGCAAGACTCATCTATGGGCAAGAGAGGCTTGAGCCACAAGCCTAGGTCCAAGGTAGATAAGCCTACCTATCACAATGTTCCATTCGATTATAGAACTAGTACTAGGTCTAGGAAAACTAAGGTCACAAGGGAAGTCATCCCTAGAGTTGACCATAGTGTGTGCCTAGTGGCCAAGGTTTCCATGAAACCTAGGAAGACCACTAAGAAGGTTACTAGGGAGGCAATCCCTAAAGTTAACCATGACAAGACCCAAATGACCAAGGCTACCAAGCCTAGGAGGGTCATTAGGAGGGTATCTAGGAAAGTTATCCCTAAGGAATACCTAGTAAACCCAAGAAGATCAAATAGGTTTTGGGTTCCTAGGAGCGTGATCGATTCACGCTAAATGGATTAGGTTGTGCCAACTTTAAATGGATGGGTAGTTAACCTAACCATGGTAAAGGTGACATTTTAGATCATTTTCAAGGTTATGGGTACCTTGGTAATAAGTTTGATCTTATAATCCTAAAGGTTTTTAGGATGTGTCAATATATTTTGAGAATTATAAAAAATCAATCAAATTGACACAAACTAGGTTTAGAGGTCATGGTGTGTTATTTTGGGTTTTTGACACACTTGGGGGATTAGTAGTAATATGACAAAATAGATTTAATAATAACAAATGACAATTAACACTAAAATTTAGGTATTGTTATACCTTTATATTTTATTTGCCATGATTGATTTGTCATATGTCATGTCATGACATCATATTTATTTTTATCATATAATATGTCATGATCATGCTTAGATTTTAGTATCATGTATGTTTAGGATTTAATCATATGTCATGACATCATGATTATTGGCATTGCTTTATTTATGCTATCATTTATGCCATGATCATATTTCATGCATTAATAAAATTGATTTAAGGACTATGACATGACTTGAAGTCTCATGTATAAGGAAATCAAGTAGTGTTGCTTTAGAAAATGCATGAGGCCTTAGTATAGGTATAACCAAAATCCACATCTCACATTACATTGACATGCATGTATTTTCAAAAACCCTAGATACATGTGAGATGCTAGAAAATGAGTTAAGTTCAAGGTGCATAGTTCTTGCATCTAGATGAACTCAAACTCATCTAAGCTCATCCAAGGTGTGTGAAAGTTCAAGTTTGAACTTTTGCCCTTAATTTTGATGGTTTAGTATTCCTATAGGCTTAGGGACTCTCCAAGGACATTGTTGGTGCAATGATTAAGGGGGAGCAAGCCTTTAGGGGGAGGTTATCCATCATGGGATGATGGATGTGTTCTTCCTCATAAGGGAGAGAATTTGGAGAATTGGGAGAATAGAAGTAAGGATTGCCTCTCATTTAGTGATATGGAACTTATCACTAGGAAGAGTGAAGGCATCCTAGACCGAGGGGAAGATTGTAAGATCTCATTGGGATATGAGACATTAATACTCTTAGGGAGAACCTTTTTGATGTATGTCAAAAAGGGAGAGAATTTGAGAATTTCCCAATTGGGAGAATTTAGAGAATTGAGAGAATTTGGAGTATTGAGTTAGGTGGCATAACTCAAAGGTTTTTGTAGTTTTTGTCAAACATCAAAAAGGGGAAGAATGTTGGTGCAATCGGCCCAGGTCATGATTGACCAGACTCAAGTTTGACTCGAGTAGTGTTTTGATGTTTGACGATAAGATGACCATTGTTTGACAATGGGTTGACTATATGGTTAACATGGAGTTGACCATATGATGGAGAAGTCCAAGTGAGACACTTGGCAATTGGAAAGTCCAGGTCTTGTGTACTTGGCATGGAAAGTCCAAGTCTTGGGTACTTGGCAATTAGAAAGTCCAAGCATGGGTCTTGGCAATGGGAAAGTCCAAGCATGAGTCTTGGCAATGGAAAGTCCAAGCATAGGTCTTGGCAATTGGAAAGTCCAACATGGAGTTGGCAAGGAAAGTCCAAGCATGGGTCTTGGCATTTGGAAAGTTCAACATAGAGTTGGCAAGGAAAGTCCAAGGGTGTGATATTGGCGGCGTAAAGTCCAAGCAGTAGTCTTAGCAGCATAAGTCCAATGTTTGGTGGCGTAAAGTCCAAGCGTGTGTCTTGGCAGTGTAAGTCCTAGGTTGAGGTTTAGCAGTCGACTGGGGTTATGGACCAGTCGACTAGTCTAGTATTTTGATACTTGGCAACCAAGTTGACTCGAGTCGATCGAATTATGACCACCGATCGGTGATCGATCATGACGTATGTAGCCTTAGCTAATCGCAAGCTTTAGGCCGATCGGCCTGGCGATCGGCGCCATGGAGGGTAGTCGACTGTTGGTTGAGGACACGGGCATAGAAAGCTCAGTAGACGACTGAGCAATCGACTACGGGCTCGATAATCAACTTCTGATAATGGCAGTCGACTACCAGTGTAGCCGTTGGCTGGAATGCCAACGTGGATTAATCCCGCTATGATATAACAATACTGTAGGCAGTTGACTGGGGCCTTTTGGCAGTCGACTGGTAGGCACGGAATCAGCCCGATGCAGGCATAAAAGGAGCAGTCCGTGGAGGATTTCGACCATGGTTTCTTGAGGGGTTCTTGAGTCAATTTGAAGGCGAAGTGCTGGTGCATTTCGAGGTCCTTCATGTTGGATCGATTTGAGCGCTAGAGAGGCGGGGGGGGGGGGGGGTGAATAGCGCAAAATAATTTTTTTCGTTCGTTCGTTGATTCGTTAAGTAATAAGAGTAAACGCAGCGGAAAAAGAAATAAAACAAAATAAATTTTACTTGGTTCATAGACTTCCGGCTGCTAATCCAAGGCCCTAGTGGTCCTAGACTACGTGCAGAGGGCAAATCACTAAAAACACTCCTACTTGTTAAAGGTAGGAGTAAGCGATTACAAAAGCACAAAAAGGATTGAGGTAGAGGGACACTCCCCCTCTCCTCGTTACGATAAAAGCACGATAATCAAACAACTACAAGAAATGATTGAACTATAAGAATACTTTTACTGACGACTTGTAGATGAGAAGATTGAGCTCTTGTCGTCGTTGTTTTGGCAGCGCTTTGTCGTAGTAGGAGTGTCAGAGAGTCGCAGCATATCGGAAGCACTTGGAGGCTTTTAAATAAATGAAATGGTGAGAAATGGACCTTCTTTTATAGCCTTGTGAAACCCTAAACGTTCAGATTAGGTTTCATGAAAAGATGCCACTTAGCCCTTGAGAAATGGTGATAAGTTTTGACCCAAATCAACCGAATCGATGGCGCTGATCGATCGCTACAAGCCAACAGTCGATTGTTGGCTAGGCTTTTTGACTACAATAGAAAGTTAGCTCGAAAATAAGTGATTTCGATGGCCACCAACCATCCGATCTTGACATAGACGTTCCATGGGATGTCTTAGTCGGATCATCGCCTAAGGACGTCCCCGTATGGAGGACACGACCTTACTTCCGCTCCCTCACACGAGCTTACCTCAACCTTTTACCTTTGAAGCTTCACTTCGGGTCTTCACCTGAGTTCTTCGGCTCCCTCCAAAATCCTCCACGGTTTCCTCCGACCACCACGGTTTCCTCCGAGTGTCGCTGACCTTCATCTTAGCTTAGCATTCCTGCACACTTGGCTCAGCTCGTGAGATAACAAAATGAACTTAACTTTGTGTATTTTCTATAATCAAAACTCAGGTTTGATTCAGGTGCCTACTGCACCAACACTTCAAGCTCATCCAAGGTAGAATGGAATGCTTTGCTTGTTGGTTGCTTGGATGAGCTTGAAGAACCTCGAAATGCACCAGCACTTCGCCTTCAAATTGCCTTAAGAACCCCTCAAGAAACCATGGTTGAAATCCTCCACGAACTGCTCCTTTTATGCTTGCATCGGGCTGATTCCGTGTCTGACAGTCAACTAGCAAAAGGCTCCAGTTGACTGCCTACAGTGTCGTTATATCATAGCGGGCTTAATCCACATTGGCATTCCAGCCAATGGATACACTGGTAGTTGACTGCCATTATCAACAGTCGATTGCTAAGCCCGTAGTCGATTGCTCGGTCATCTACCAAGCTTTCTATACCCGTGTCCTCAACTAATAGTCGACTACCCTCCATGGCAGTCGACTACTTAAGGCCAGTCGACTGCCCAAAGCTTGCAGTTGACTGCCAAGGCCACGCAACCACAGTCGATTGCCAATCGACTACCGACCAGTTGACTGGTCATAATCTCAATTGACTGCTCAGAGTCAACTCAGCTGCTAAGTGTCAAAACACTTAATCAGTCGACTGGTCTATAATCCCAGTCGACTGCTAAACCTCAACCTAGGACTTTACACTGCCAAATATTGGACTTTACGCTGCCAAACATTGGACTTATGCTGCCAAGACTACCGCTTGGTCTTTACACCGCCAATATCATACCCTTGGACTTTCCTTGCCAACTCCATGTTGGACTTTCCAAATGCCAAGACCCATGCTTGGACTTTCCTTGCCAACTCCATGTTGGACTTTCTAATTGCCAAGACTCATGCTTGGACTTTCCATTGCCAAAACTCAAGCTTGGACTTTACCATTGCCATGATCCATGCTTGGACTTTCCGATTCCCAAGTACCCAAGACTTGGACTTTCCAATTGCCAAGTGTCCCACTTGGACTTCTCCATCATATGGTCAATCCCATGTCAACCATATAGTCAACCCATTGTCAAACAATGGTCATCTCATCATCAAACATCAAAATACTACTCGAGTCAAACTTGAGTTTGGTCAATCGTGACCTGGGTCGATTGTACTAACAATCTTCCCCTTTTTGATGTTTGACAAAAGCTACTAAAACCTTTGAGTTATGCCACCTAACTCAATACTCCAATTTCTCCCAATTCTCCCAATTGAGCATTTCTCAAATTCTCCCCCTTTTTGACATACATCAAAAAGGCTCTCCCCAAGAGTATTAATGTCTCATATCCAAATGAGATCTTACAATCTTCCCCTCAGTTCAAAAACATCTAGGATGTCTTCACTCTTCCTGGTGATAAGTCTCATATCATTAAATGAGAGGCAATCCTTACTTCTCATATTCTCCCAATTCTCTAAATTCTCTCCCTTATTAGGAAGAACACATCCATCATCCCATGATGGATAACCTCCCCCTAAAGGCTTGCTCCCCCTTGACCATTGCACCAACAAATGTCCTTGGAGAGTCCCTAAGCCTATAGGAATACTAAACCATCAAAATTAAGGGCAAAAGTTCAAACTTGAACTTTCACACACCTTAAAACTTAATTTTCATCCTAAACAACTCTCCTAATCCATATCTAATGGATTTTCACCCTTCCAATACGTTCCAAAACATATCCTAGGGTTAGGAAAAGTTAGGGTAGCCTAACATGGTTGAAACATGGGCTAAACAACCTTGTTTACTCAAAATCAGCCTTAGCAGTTGATGTTGGATCGATCAGATCGCTAGAGGGGGGGGGTGAATAGCGATAAAACCTTTTAGTACGAATTCATTTTAAAAAAACTTATATGCAGCGGAAAGATAAACAAAACAAAAAGTAAAGGAGACAATAGACACAAGAGATTTACTTGGTTCGTAGCCGAAGGCTACTACTCCAAGGCCCTAGTGGTCCTTGACCACGTACGGAGGGCAAACTACCAAAGAACTCCTCCTCGTTGGAGGTAGGAGTTAGACGAATACAAAAAGCCCGAGGTAGAAGGACACTCCCCCTCTCCTCGTTATAATGAAAGCTTTACTAAAAGGAATAAACTGAAATACAATTTAGAACTTTCGTTACCGACAACTTTAAAGGTTGGAGGTTGAAGCTCTAGTCGTCGTCTCGGCAGCGCTTCGTCGTAGGGATATCGGAGAGTCGGAGCGTATCGGAAGCACTTGGAAGCTTTTAAATTGATGAAAAACCCTAGGTTTGACCCTCCTTTTATAGCCTTTGAGCCCCTCATCGAATGGGTCTTTAGCCAATCACAAATGGGCACAAAACCCCTTGAAAAATGGTGATAACTCTTGACTACTCGAGGCTGATCCTTTGACGGTGATCGTGATGGCCATCATCGATCGATGGCGATCAATCGATCCGCGACCTTGGGTCATTGTTTGACTGGCGATCGAGTCCTCCAAGGCAATGATGATGCTAGCTGCAAGGCAAGGTTAGCTCAACAAAAACATAATTTCGATGGTCGTCGACCATCCGATCTCGACCTAGACCATCTATAAGAAGTCTTTGGTCGGATCTACACTTAAGATCATCCCCGTAAAGAGGATACGACCTTACTTACGCTCGCACACACGAGCTTACCTCAGTACTTACGTGTTGCTTTTGCTTCCGGCCTTTCACTCAATTTCTTCGGCTCCCTCTGAAGTCTCTTGAGTGTCGCCCGACCACCGCAGCTTCCTCCGGGTGTCGCTAGCCTTCAGCTCCAGCGTTGAAACTTTTCTGCACACTTGATTTAGCTCATGAGATAACAATATATGCTTAACTTTGTATCGTTTGCTATAATCAAAACTTAGGTTCGACTTAGGTGCCTACTGCACCAACAATCTCCCCCTTTTTGATTTATGGCAAATCCACATACAAAGTTAAGTAAATAGCAAGCATGAAGAGTAATAATGTGCATGAGAAACAAAAAATATGAAGATTAAGTTGGAGCAGTAAGGATTTTCTTCAAGTACTCCCCCTTGAGGAAACCTCCCCCTTGACCGAGGGTGAGTCTTGAAGAAAGACCTTAATCCTCCCCCTTGAGGGTTGCTTTAAGTAATTAACATTACTTAAAGTTGGCCTTAGTAAAACATTTTAGTTAAGCCCTTTCTCCCCCTTAAGTAAAACATTAACGACATAAAGTTTAAAAAATAAGTTTAAGTAAAACGTAGACGGCACAAATAAGTTTAAGTTAAGAATTCTTTGGCCTTTTGGTAAAAGTTAACTAAGTTTTAACTTTTGGTTTAAATATGAAGTAAGAGTTAAGTTAGAAAAATTTTGACCCCTTAACTTTGGCCTTTTTCTCCCCCTTTTGCCGTATATCGAAAAGAGTAAGGGGTGTGTGAAAAACAAAATAAGTGTTAAATTTAAAGTCTAAGCATGTTCCCCATTTTTTATAAAAAAAAAATAATGTACTGAAAATAAGCTCATCTATAAAATGTTCGACTCATATTTGGCTTGATTGATATGTAAGATCAACCAGTCCGGGTCAGAGTCGGTTAGTATGTATGATTATACTTCGTGGTTCATAGCGATGCACTAGCTCTACATCTGGAACTAGGAGTAAGGTCCTAACATCTCACGCCCATCTACGTGGCTAAGTACACAAACACATTAGTCCTATGTGTTGTGAGATGTACTGGCTCCTTAAATCTATAGGTGCATGATATCTAAGGTATGTCCTATGCTAGTTCCATAAAAATGAAATTAAAGAAATAGTAGTAAGAACATATAATTTGCATGTACCTATTCTATTATGCACATGCCTAATTTTCGTCTTAATAGACTAAATTCGGCTTCGGGTAGGGGTTTAGTAAATAGGTCTGCTAAGTTAGACTTCGATTCGACGTATTCGAGTTGTATTGCTCCGTTGGCCACATGTTCTCGAATGAAATGGTGTTTGATCTCTATATGTTTGGTCCTAGAGTGACATATCGGATTCTTTGTAAGATTAATTGAACTAATGTTATCTACATGAAGTTTAGTATTCGTAAAGTCTAACTTAAAGTCGCGGAGGGTGTGCTTCATCCAAAGAAGCTGCGTGACATACTCACCCATCGCGATGTATTCGGCTTCGGTGGTAGATAAAGCAACACAGTGTTGCTTCCTACTGCACCAACTCACTAGACTCGAGCCGAGAAGTTGACAACAACCACTCGTACTTTTTCTATCGAGCTTACTACTGGCATAATCCGAATCGGAGTAGCCGATTAGTTTGAACTCCGTAGATCTAGGGTACCAAATACCAACGTTAAGTGTACCCTTAAGATATCTAAGGATACACTTAACTAGGGTTAGGTGAGACTCCTTAGCACAGGTTTGAAACCTGGCGCACATACTTACTGCGAATAGGATGTCGGGTCGACTCGCAGTTAAGTATAGGAGACTTCCTATCGCGCTCCTATAGTACTTTAAGTCAATGAACTTACTTTCAGGGTCTTCTCCTATGTTAACATTAATCGCCATTGGGGTGTTTATTATCTTAGCGTCTTGCATTCCAAATCTTTTAATTAACTCCTTAGTGTATTTACATGATATAGGTATATACCATCCTTAGTTTGTTTAATTTGTAGATCTAAAAGAAACTTAACTTTCGCCTACCAAGTTCATTTGAACTCACTTTCCATGAGTGAAGCGAACTTCGTTTAGTAAATTTGAGTTAGAGGTTACAAAAATTATATCGTCTACGTAAATTTGAGCTATGAATATTTCTTTACCTAAGGTTTTTACGAAGAGAGTTGGGTCAACTAAGCCTTGGTTAAACCCTTTTGACTTAAGATGGATTGAAAGTCTCTCGTACCAAGCTCGAGGAGCTTGTTTAAGTCCATAGAGAGCTTTCTTAAGTTTTAGAATATGGTCGGGTTTATCTAGATTTTCGAATCCGGGGGGTTGGCTAACATAAACTTCTTCTTTAATGTATCCATTTAGGAATGCCGACTTAACATCCATTTGAAACAGCTTAAATCCTCGATGTGCGGCATAAGCTAGCAACATTCGAATGGATTCAAGTCTAGCTACTGGGGCATAGGTTTCGTCGTAATCTAAGCCTTCGACTTGGCTAAACCCTTTGGCGACTAACCTAGCCTTGTTTCTAACTACTTCACCTTTATCATCAAGCTTATTTCGAAACACCCACCTTGTTCCAATTATCGTTTTGTCTTTAGGTGGTGGTATTAATTCCCACACTTCATTCCTAGTAAATTGAGCTAGCTCTTCTTGCATTGCAATAATCCAATCGGGATCAAGAAGAGCTTGTTCAATTGATTTGAGTTCTATCTTTGAAATTAAGGAAATTTGACTAAGGTTCCTATAGGATGCTCTAGTTCGAACTCCTAGATTAGGATCTCCTATCACTTGATCGATAGGGTGGTTAGTCTGAATCCTAGATTGGGTTGGGTTTGTATCACCTAATGCTTGATCAATGGGGTGACTTGGTTGAACACTAGTTTGACTCGGATCACTTGTCACTTGGTCGACAAGAGAAGTTGGTTGATGTGGATTAGACTCGATCTCAGGGTCAGAGACGAGTTTGGTATCAGTGGGCTCAACACTTGGGGTCATTAAGGGTTTTGTAGGTTCGGGTACTTCATCAAATACTACATTGATAGTCTCCTCGACTCTAAGGGTGTCGTGGTTATATACTCTATAAGCTCGACTTGTAGTCGAGTATCCTAGAAAGATTTCGGTCGTGGTTTTGGATGTAAATTTCCCTAGGTAATCCTTAGTGTTTAGGATATGTACCTTACACCCAAATACCTAAAGTACTTGATGTTAGGTATTTTATCGTGATAAATCTCGTCACGAGGTCTTGAGGTGCCTTTTACCATAAGGATCCTATTTTGGACATAGCATGCCATACTCACGCTTACGCCCAAAACCTGCTCGGGTAGGTCGATTCGTTCAACATGGTCCTAGCGGCTTCTTGTAGAGTTCGGTTTTCCATTCCACTAGGCCATTTCTTTGAGGGGTCCTAGGGCAAGAGAATTCATGGTGGTATCCGTTTAGGTTCTGAGTCGGTGAACCTTTGATTTTGAATTCACCACCATGATCGCTTCTAAGTCTTTTAACCTTAAGGTCTTTTTGATTCTCGATTAATTTGAATAGATTGATTAATTGATCTAGGGTATCATTTTTATGTTTGATGAACCTAACCAGTAAACCTAGAGTAGTGCCAATTATGACTAAGCAATATTGACTTCTATTGAGTGACTTGGCTCAATGTGAATCGAATAGATCCATATCACGGAGCTCAAGTACACTTGAGGTTCGTTCTTGGTTAGTTAACTTGTGTTGTGTCCTAGGTTGTTTTCCTTGTTGACAAGCATTCTGATTTTATTAACCAAGTTGTTGAGGTTGGGTAAGCCTCACGACTAAGCCACTCGACTCATCTTGTGGGACGAGTCTTGGGTGCAGTGACCGAGTCGTCGGAGCCACAACCATGATTCCTCTTCCTGTGTCATAAGACATTTGGCTGAGGATTTGATTAAGTTAATTGTATAAATGTTATTTGTCCTAGTTCCTTTGAGTATTGTTTTAGCTGTTTTATTTGTTTTAATTACACATTCATTATCTAAAAATACGACCTTATAGTTATTGTCACATAATTGGCTTACGCTAAGCAGGTTATATTCAAAATTCTCTACAAGTAATACATTTTTAATAACAAAATTCGAGTTAAGCTCGATATCACCTGATCCGATGATTTTGAGCTTGCCGTTATTCCCAAAGGCTACCGATCCTTGTCGTTTGAATCGAAGCTTTGTGAATTTGAGTTGATCCCCGGTCATGTGTCGGGAGCAACCGCTGTCCAACATCCATTGATCCTACACACAAGGTGGTTGGATTGGATGTTAGATTTTTTTTTTTTAAAATTGGTTGTAAGTTGTTAAACCTAGGTCATTTCACCTGTGTCTATATGATCAAGCATGTTATACTTATGTGTTTTTTGTGAGATGACTTCCAATTAAGTTGATTAAGTGGATTTAGGTTCAAGTAATTTTATGATAGATTTGGATTTAACCCTAGGCTTGTCAAGTTTACCTTTTCAAGATCATGGCTTCCAGGTCGTGGCGAGGCACAGGGGCCTTCTTTTATCGGATCATCGACCACTTCCTTAGACAAAGCCATTTTCAAGAAAAAGATGACTTGACTCACCTAAGACTATTCCTAGTCTAACTGGTTATTTTTGAAAAGAGGCTCTCCGAGGCTCAATCTTTTCGAAGAATTTTAGTTGGTTATGTTTTTGAAAAGAGGCTCCCCGAGGCTCAATCTTTTCGAAAAATTTTAGTTGGTTATGTTTTTGAAAAGAGGCTCCCCGAGGCTCAATCTTTTCGAAGAATTTTAGTTGGTTATGTTCGTGTTCTAAGTGAGTTCACAAGTTTTAAAGCACAAACTTTCTAAGTTAAAGCATGCAATTTCTAAGTTAAAGCACAAACTTTCTAAGTTAAAACATGCAATTTCTAAGTTAAAGCACAAACTTTCTAAGTTAAAACATGCAATTTCTAAGTTAAAGCACAAACATGTTTTGTACTGGCTCCCCCTAGACCGTTGAATCGGTTCGGTCTATCCACATAGTGGATTTGGTCCTTGGGAATCCAGTACGGGTTAGATCCTAGAGTTGAAATCAAAAGGTTCTTAGGGACCCATGCTTGGACATGTTTCCTATGTCGACTTACAATCGACATATACGACCTATTAGTCGTGTTTGAGTTAAACCCTAGTCCAGCCTTGTTGTACACGGCCCTTTGAGATCCAAGTAGGAGGTCAAGTCCTTTGGATCCCGGTGAACCTTTCCAACGTGTTCCTAAGATCTTCGACTTGACTTTTCAAGAGTGAGTTCTCAACTTCGAGTTTTTCAACCCGAGTTGAGTCCTTCTCTTGAACTCGACTAGTCGAAGAGGTTAGGGAGACCTTGTTTTTGAGGAGTTTGACCTCCTCAACCAGGGTCTCGACCTTGGACTCAGATTTAACTAATTTCCTAGACAAAAACCTAACCGTATTTTGTAAAGTATTAAATAAAGTTCGACTTACTTTAAGGGTATCTTTTGAACCGGATGCGTATCCGTGGCTTGACTTGAAGGTAACCGTAGTCAGAGTCATCCTCGAGGTTACGACTCAAGTTGAGTTCGGTCTCCGTGTCGACTCAATCGATTTCGCCATGAAGACGTGGTCTTCGCCTTCTTCGGATGACGCTCTTCCCATGTCGCGCTGAGGGCCTTCTTGTGCTTAGGTGCTTGGTGGTTGAGCTTGGGGCACTCGGACTTGATATGTCCAAACTCGCTACACTCATAACACCTAATATTAGAACTTTTAGGCTTACCTTGGTTGAGTCGTGGTTCGCTTTCGCCCCTTGGCTATCCTTCGAGCTAGGTTCATTAGTTCTAAGTCAACTCCGGTCAACTTCTTCTTCTGACTCGCCTTCCTCCTCGCTTGGTGGTGGCTTGCTTTGCGATTTTCTTCTTCTTTGAACTCGCAAACAAGGCTATACTCTCTCGGGTTCCGAGTTGGATCGCTTCATGTAATTCAAATCGGAAAAGAGTTCATCTAACCTAATTTTAGAAAGATCCTGAGACCTTGTAGGCATCGACCATGGATGCCCACAAGGTAGTCCTCGAAACGAGTTTAGAACATACCTTATAAGGTCGCAGCTGACCTTTGCCCGATTGCGTGTAGGTTGTTGACTATGTCCCGACTCGCATGAAGTTGGGTCATGACTCATGTTCCTGCATTTTTAGGTTATATAGTTTATTGAAAAGAAGATCACACTTACATACCTTGGCTTCATCGGTCCCTTCGTAGCTCCACTAGTTTCGTCCAAAGATCTTTTGGCGCTATGAAAGGGCCGACGCGATTTAGCTCCTCCTTGGATAGGCCACATTGGGAGGATTTGTGTTGCCTTTGGCGCGACCGACTTGTCGTTTTGTCGCAATGGTCCATTGATCATAATCCAAGGAGTCACCCACTTCATTAGTCGGAAGTGTGAAACCCGTTTGGATTATGATCCACATATCGATTTGGGTTTTGAGAAAGCATTCCATCCGACCCTTCCAATAACGGAAGTCATCTCCGATGTAAAACGGAGGTCGGACGGTGCTAAAACCCTCGAGATGGGCCATTAGAACAAAATACACAAATAGACGGAGACGAAGAAACTAACAACGACAAAAACACGAAAACAAGTACCAAGACTCGCGTCTTGGATTAGTAGTGCGGGAGAAAAACTTAATAAAGCGAAATAAATAAAAAAAACAGAATTAAAAGAAAAATAAATCTGTAAAAAGGCTAGATTGGTGGTTTCACCAAATCTTAGCAACCCCCAGCTCTGATACCAATTGTTGGATCGATCGGATCGCTAGAGGGGGGGGGGTGAATAGCGATAAAACCTTTTAGTACGAATTCGTTTTAAAAAAACTTATATGCAGCGGAAAGATAAACAAAACAAAAAGTAAAGGAGACAATAGAAACAAGAGATTTTGGTCAAGGCCACATCTAAGGCCCTAGTGGTCCTTGACCACGCACGGAGGGCAACTACTAAAGAACTCCTCCTCGCTGGAGGTAGGAGTTAGACGAATACAAAAAGCCCGAGGTAGAAGGACACTCTCTCCTCGTTATAATGAAAGCTTTACTAAAAGGAATAAACTGAAATATAATTTAGAACTTTCGCTAAGCGACTTTAAAGGTTGGAGGTTGAAGCTCTAGTCGCAGTGGCCGTCGTAGGGATGTCGGAGAGTCGGAGCGTATCGGAAGCACTTGGAAGCTTTTGAATTGATGAAAAACCCTAGGTTTGACCCTCCTTTTATAGCCTTTGAGCCCCTCATCGAATGGGTCTTTAGCCAATCACAAATGGGCACAAAATCCCTTGAAAAATGGTGATAACTCTTGACTACTCGAGCTGATCACCGATCACGACCTTTGGCAATGATCTTGCTGTGGCCGAAATGAGTCCTCCAAGTCGCAAATGATCGATGCTAGCTGCAAGGCAAGGTTAGCTCAACAAAAACATAATTTCGATGGTCGTCGACCATCCAATCTCGACCTAGACCATCTATAAGAAGTCTTTGGTCGGATCTACGCTTAAGATCATCCCCGTAAAGAGGATACGACCTTACTTACGCTCGCACACACGAGCTTACCTCAGTACTTACGTGTTGCTTTTGCTTCCGACCTTTCACTCAATTCCTTCGGCTCCCTCCGAAGTCTCTTGAGTGTCGCCCGACCACCGCGGCTTCCTCCGGGTGTCGCTAGCCTTCAGCTCCAGCGTTGAGACTTTTCTGCACACTTGATTTAGCTCATGAGATAACAATATATGCTTAACTTTGTATCGTTTGCTATAATCAAAACTTAGGTTCATCGCACCAACAGCTTGACTCGAACCGCTTGATTGCGCTAACACCAATCAATCGTCTAAGGCGATCCAATCGATTTCAGAATGTGCAGAAATCAAAATTAGAAATCGAGTTTCAAAAAATCATAAGTAAATATACATAATTTAAAAAATCATGAAATTCATACGTATAATACTTATGTCAGATACAATGGGTGAAAAATATTTAAAAAATAAAATACCCATAAAATAGTGAAATTGATACAAAGTTCAAAAATAAAGATAACTTCAATGTTTTGAGCCTACTTTGTATCAAAATCATCAATGGTGACTTTTATCAAAACATAGACTATACCAAGGTTTTGCAAAAATGATTTTGAAATGATTTTAAAATCTTATATTGGACCATGATCTATGGGCTCAATCCACATAACTTTCACATTAGCTTTTCCAATAATCCATCAATGGTATAAGATGAGTTTGAGTTCATCTAGATGCAAAAACTATGTACCTTGAACTTAACTCATTTTCCTATCATCTCACATGTGTCTAGGGTGTATCAATACACACACATATCAATGTAATATGAGATGTGGGTTTTGTTCTTCCTAATCTAAGGTTTCATGTATTTTTCTAGACAACTCTATTTGATTCCCTTATACATGAGACTTCAAATCATGTCATAGTCCTTGTATCAATTTTAATTGACTTAAATGCATGAATGATGATTATGGCATATAATGATAGCATAAATAAGACATGTGCCAATAATCATGATGTCATGGCATAAACATGAACCTAAACACACACGACATTAAGAATAATAAACCTAAGCATTTTCATGATATTTTAAATAGTAATATGAAGCATGATGTCATGACATGGTATATGGAAAGCAAAGCATGGAAAATAAAATGTAAAGGCATAAGAATAACTAAATTTTAATATTAATTATTATTTGTTAGAATTAAACCCAATTTGCAATAATATCACTCATCTCCCAAATGTGCTAAAAACCCAAAACAACACATCGTGACCTCTGACCCTAACTCTTGCCAATTTGATCCATTTTTCAAACTTCCCAAATTTAATTGGCACATCCTAAAATCCTTTAGGATATAAATTAAAACTTATTTCTAAAGTATCCCATTACCTTGGAAATGACCTAAAGTGCCAATTTTGCTATGGTTAGGTTAACTACCCATCCGTTCAAGGTTGACACAACCTAACCCATTTAGCGTGAATTGATCACGCTCCTAGGAACCCAATACCTATTGGAGCCCCAATACCTATTGGAGCTCCTTGGGTTTACAAGGTATTCACTTGGGATGACCTCCCTTGATACCTTCCTAATGACCCTTTTTGACTTGGTAGCCTTGGTCAATTGGGTGTTGCCTAAGTTAACTCTAGGGGTAACTCCCCTTGTGACCTTCTTAGTGGCTTTCCTAGTTTTTAGAGAAACCTTAGCCACTAGGCATCTACCATGGTTAACCTTAGGGATGACTTCCCTAGTAACCTTGGTTTTCCTAGACCTATAAATGGTTCCATAATCGAATGGAACACTATGGTAGGTCTCCTTGGGCTTAGGTTTGTGACCTAAACCTTTCTTGCCCCTAGATGGTTCTTTCCTCCTAGACTTTAATTTTTGATCATTTGACCCTTGAATTGGATTTTACATCTTCCTAAGGGTATTTTCTAATTTCTCAAGCCTTGACCTCAAGGCTTGGTTCTCTAATTCTAAATGCCCAATTTTTGATCTTTCATCAATTCTTTGGGCATAGTCCTTTCTCTTAGGCATATGCCTACCCTTTTTAGGGTTAATCCCTAAATGGTTTTCTACCTTTCTAATTGCTTCCTTAGGTAGAATTGTTCTAGGGTTATTTGTTCTAGATTTATCCTTAACCCTAATATCACATGATTTTGCACCTAAATAATAAGTTCTACTCTTAGCATGCTTTTCATGATTATGCACAATTGCAAGAGTATTAAAATTACTCCTAGAATGCTTTCTAGCCTTATATAAAGAATGATCATTATTTAAATTTACCTTAGGGTTTGCCTTAGCTCCCTCTACATGTGTAGCTCCTTCTTTGCCCTTGCTAGATTGTCTTCCCTTGGGACATTGACTTCTATAGTGGCCCCGTTGATTGCATTTGAAATACACCACGTGCTCCTTACTCTTAATTGTTGGGGCACTGACATCCTTTGACTTGTCCTTGACTTTTGGTGTCAGTTGAGTCTTCTTGACTCGCTTTGGACACTTACTCTTACAGTGTCCATTTTCCCTACACTCAAAGCATACAATATGATTTTTATTTTTATTTAAAATGCTTGAGTTACCTAGGTCGGTGGTAGGAACCGGAGTTGGTTCTTCATCTCTCCCGGAGGTAGATGGTTCTTCTTGCTCCGGTGTGGAAAGTCTTTCCTCCCCCTTAATCCTTGAAGTGGAAACTTCTTCCAATTCTTCCTCTTGTTCCTTGGATGTCGAACACCTCTCGACCTCCGAATTCTCACATTCTTGAGCCGATGAACATTCTTCGGCTTCTTGGAATATTTCCTCGCTTGAGGTCGGTGATGAATCTTCATGATATTTTGCCAACTTGCTCCAAAGCTCCTTGGCATCCTTATAATATCCTAATCTATACAAAATGTCATTAGGGATTATATTAACTAAAATATTTGTTACCCTTTAATTTATTTTGAAGGTTTGGATTTACTCTTCGGTCCATCTCTTCTTCTTGAGATATCCACCTTTTGGACCCCTTGAAAATTCAAATCCCTTCATTAGGATGATCCACTGCTCGATGTCTATCATCAAGAAATGCTCCATCCACACCCTCCATTGATCAAATCCCTTAGCTCCAAAAAGTTCATATAGAGGAGGCGTGTTGATGTCATGGCCTAGTATAAAGTTTGGCTCCTCCATCTTCCTTCTTCCCTCTAGCAGTGCTCCCTTAGAGGTTAGTCCGTAGAAGAGCTTCTAGCTCTGATACCAATTATAGAGGAATCAGACGTCGCTAGAGGGGGGAGGGGTGAATAGCATTTGCGTCGCTTGGAATTCATTCACGCTTGTCTCTACACAAACTTGTTAATGCGCAACAGAATATACAATAATGAAAATACACAACAAGAATACACAAGTACAACAATAGACAACGTGATATAACGTGGTTCGAAACCTAGAATTCCTACTCCATGGGTCGAGCTCAAATGAGCTCTAGTGATGCAAACCACCACTAATACACTCCTTCTCGGAACAATCCGAAGGTGGAGAAACCTCATACAAATGATTACAATAGTAATAAGAAAATACAAGCAAAATATAAAGAAATACAACACTATGTAAAGAACACTTTACAGAAGATCACTTTGAATGCTTTATTTGTTGGTTGCTTGGATGAGCTTGAAGGACCTTAAAATGCATCAGCACTTCGCCTTCAAATCGCCTCAAGAACCCCTCAAGAAATCATGGACAAAATCCTCCATGAACTGCTTCTTTTATGCTTGCATCGGGCTGATTCCGTGCCTAACAGTTGACTATCAAAAGGCCCCAGTCGACTATCTACAATGTCGTTGTCTCACAACAGACTTAATCCACGTTGGCATTCCAGACAACAGATACACTAGCAGTCGACTGCCATTACCAACAATAGACTGCCAAGCATGTAGCTGACTGCTTAATCGTCTACCGAGCTTTCTGTACCCGTGTCCTCGACTAGAAGTTAACTACCCTCCGTGGCAGTCGACTGCTCAAGGCTAGTCGACTGCCCAAAGCTTGCTGTCAACTTCCAAGGCCACACAGCCACAGTCGATCACCAATCCCAGTTGATTGCTCAGAGTCGACTCGATTGCCAAGTGTCAAAACACTTGACCAGTCGACTGGTCCATAACCCCAGTCGACTGCTAAGCCTCAACCATGAGGTTTACCCCAAGTATGATCCTCTCATACTTACTAGACCACCCTTAGTATAGACCTAAGCATTCTAGCCACCTCCATCAGCCTCACACCTATCGGATCCCTCCAAGTCATTCATGACTTGTTCATCTATATGTTAGCCTTCAAGTGCTTCCATCGACTATTGTCATGCTAACCGGGTCTACACCGCCAAGACACATTTGGGCTTACGCTGCCAAGACACACGCTTGGACTTTACGCCACCAAATATTGGACTTATGCTGCCAAGACTACTGCTTGGACTTTATCCCGCCAATACCACACCCTTGGACTTTCCTTGCTAACTCTATGTTGGACTTTCCAAATGCCAAGACCCATGCTTGAACTTGCCAACTCCATGTTGGACTTTCCAATTGCCAAGACCTATGCTTGGACTTTCCATTGCCAAGACCCATGCTTGGACTTTCTAATTGCCAAGTGCCCAAGACTTGGACTTTCCATGCCAAGTACCCAAGACTTGGACTTTCCAATTGCCAAGTGTCTCACTTGGACTTCTCCATCATATGGCCAACCCCATGTCAATCATATAGTCAACCCATTGTTAAACAATGGTCAACTCATCGTCAAACATCAAAACACTACTCGTGTCAAACTCGAGTCTGGTCAATCGTGACCTGGGTCGATTGCACCAACAAGATACATTCTTCAAGCTTTTCCTTGGACTACCTTATGGGCATCAATGGATGATGCTTATAAGGTCTCTAGAGATCTCTCTTTAGTAAAATTAGATGAATTGTTTTTTGAATTTGAGTTGCATGAGCAAGCTAACATGTCATCAAAGGAGAAAGGTCTAGCTCTTCTTGTAGAAAAGAAGGAGAAGAAGAAGAAGGAGAAAAAAGAAGAATCATTTTCATCCGAATCGGAGGATGAACCATTAAGTAGTGATGAAGAAATGTTGGCAAACAAAATAGCTCATTATGTCAACAAATGGGCGAGCAAATCAAGAAGACTCACCAAGGAGGATGTTAAGAAGATGTTTAAATCTTCAAAAGATAAATCAAGTTATAATTTAAATTTCAATTCTAACATTACTTGTCATGGATGCAACAAAAAGGGGCACATCATGCCAAATTGTTCGGAGTTGAAGAAGAAGGAAGAAAAAGGATCATGCCAAATTGCTCGGAGTTGAAGAAGAAGGAAGAAAAAGAAATGAAGAAAAAGGAAAGAAGGAGAAGAAGAAGGAGGCTATGGTGGTCCAAACCACATGGGACACTCAAAGTGGGGAGGACTCATCTGACGATGATGAGCTTTGCCACATTACACGCCATGTGACACTCATAACATTGGGGAATGACTTCGGTGAATCAAGTCAAGAAGAAACCTCATCGAGTGACGAATCGTCATCTAGTGACGATTAGGTAAAGGACTCCCTAAAGTAGAATTATTATACAAGACTATTGTCTATCTTAAAAATTCATTGGATATATTTAAATCTAAAGTTAAGGATTTGAAAATAGAAATAAAGGCAATTAGAAATGAAGAACCTTCATGTGTTGACTCATGCATGCTTAAGGATGAAAATAAAAAACTTAAGAATTAAGTTTGTGAACTAAGGGCATGTTTAGAAAAGTTCACTAGTGGCTCAAGATATCTTGACATGATTCTTAGAGATCAAAGAGTCATTTACAATAAAGCCGGTATAGGATACAAACCTAAGGATAAGGAAGTTGTCTATATCTCTTTAATTAATAGAAAGACAACCATTAAGGGTAGAGTTAAGAAAACATGCGTTCCAAAGAAATATTTAAATGATGTTTTCGGTCCAAATGCTTGGGTTCCAAAAGAATTTATTTTTCGTGTTATTTAGATAGGTGAGCAAGGTATGTGGATTATGGATAGCAGTTGCTCAAGACACATGACCGAAGATGTGAGCAAGTTCTCCACAATCAACTATATTAACAAAGGAACCGTATCATTTGACAATAGTGGGAAGCTCAAAATTTTAGGTAGAGGAACAATCGAGGTATCCCCTAGAATCATTATTCACAAAGTTTTACTAGTTAAAAGCATGAAGTTTAATTTACTTAGTGTTAGTCAACTTTGTGATGCCGACTATAATGTTGAGTTTAATTCCACTAAATTCTTGATAAGACACAAAGGCTTAGAGGATTGCATGCTAGTTGGCTATAGGAAATCGAATATTTATTATGTTGATTTATCCTATGCTTCTAACATTTCTACTAAGTGTATTATGGCAAAAGAAGAGGAAGGTTGGCTATGACATAGGAGGCTTGAACATGTCAACATGAAGAACATAGCTAAGGTAGCCAAATTAGAGCTAGTAAAAGGGCTACCAAAGATCAAGTACATTAAAGACAAATTGTGTGATGCATTCCAAGAAGGAAAGCAATCTAAATCATCACACAAAGATAAAACCCTAACTAGTACTTCATTACCACTAGAACTATTGCATCTAGATTTATTTGATTGTCATAGTATTCCTTCATTGAATGGTAATAAGTATTGCTTAGTTATAGTTGATGACTTCTCTAGGTATACATGGGTTTACTTTTTGAAACATAAGGATGATACCTTAGGAACAATCATAGGATTTTAGCAAAAGAGTTGAAAATGAAAAGAATCTCAAAATCAACTAGATCCGTAGTGATCATGGTAGAGAATTTGAGAATTCAAAATTTTCAAAATTTTCTTAGAACAAGGGTACAAGCATGAGTTCTCTTGTCTTAGAACACCCTAACAAAATGGGATGGTGAAAAGGAGAAATCGTGCTCTACAAAAGGCAGCTAGGACAATGCTTAATGCATACTCCTTACCTAGCTACTTGTGGGCGAAAGTAGTTAACACCGCTTGCTATATCCAAAATCGTGTCTTAATCCATAGGTTTTTAGGCAAAACACCTTTTGAATTATAGAATGAAAAAAATCCTACAATTCACTATTTTATGGTCTTTGGATGTAAAGTCTATATTTTGAATACCAAAGACAATTCAGGAAAATTTGAGTCTAAGGTGGATGAGGGAATCCTAGTTGGATACTCATCCACTAGTAGAGTTTATAGGGTCTACAATAAGAGGACTAAAAAGGTTAAGGAATCCTACAATGTTGAATTTGATGAGTCCTCTAGCACCTATCATAGAAAATTCTCCATTGATAAAGATATTAATGACAAAAATCAAGACATTACCCAAGGGCTTCAAAATTTAAATTTAGGGGGTAATGGTCAACGGGGAGAATTAGAAAGCAATAATCAAGGGAGAGGAAGAGGAGATTCCGATGATGAAGGAAGAAAGGATAACCATGATCAAAATCAAATTGATTCACCTCCTAGGACTTTAAGGATTCATCAAAACCATCCCCTCGATCAAGTAGTAGGAGAACTATCATAAGGAGTAAGAACTCGGTCTTTCCATAGAGTTCCTACTAGTCAAGTAGCTCTCATCTCCCAAATTTAACCTAAATCAATTAATAATGCATTACTTGTTCCGGATTGGATTTTGGCAATGCAAGAAGAATTGACTCAATATGAGAGAAGTCAAGTATGGGAGCTAGTCCTTAGACCCAATGATAGCACTATTGTTACCACAAGATGGGTCTTTAAGAACAAGTTGGATGATCAAGGTAATATTACTAGAAACAAAGATAGGTTAGTAGCTCGAGGATTCAATCAAGTTGAAGGACTTGATTTTGATGAAAGCTCCGGTTACTAGGTTAGAGTTCATAGGAATCCTATTAGGGTATGCAACGCACATGAGTTTTAAACTCTATCAAATGGATATGAAATCGACATTCTTAAATGTGCACATTAAGGAAGAGGTTTATGTTGGGGATCCTTGGAAGGCTAGAGAGGGGTGAATAGTCTCTTTTCGTTTCTACAAGCAAAGTTAGCGGAAGCAAAGCAAATACTAAACAAAATTAAGAGACTACAAACACAATCGTTAACAAAAGAGTTTACGTGGTTCGGAGATTAAGCTCCTACTCCACGGCGATCCTTAAGGTGGATCAATCCAAAGAATCTCCACTAAGAAAGCTTTCTTTACAACACTCTCCTCTTCTTTACAATGGATGAAGATGAAGATTGGAGAAGAGAAGGATTAGAACACTTAGAAAGCTTAGAAAGTCGTGGGGAGCTTGAGAGTAAGGTTGGAAGATAAGCACTAGCCTCATCAAGCACCCCATGCCCTCTTTTTATAGAGAGAGGGTTGTTTTTCCCGTTGAGCCTCGATCAATCGACTGATGGTCTCCATCAGTCGACTGCCGCCGAAGACAACGACTTCTGACGAGGCGGATCCGTAGGGATTCGCAACCGCCATTTCCAACGGCAGGTTGATAAGTCGAGTGATCCCCACGAGGAGTCGAGTCTGACTCTATTCTATGACCGATGCCAACTTGATCAATCGACTGCCTAGGCTTGGTAGTCGACTGATGGTGGCATCAGTCGACTGATGACTTGCTTTCTCAGCTGCATCAGTCGAGTATCCTATCAGTCGACTGATACTCGTCAAGTATGAGTAATTCATACTTGAATTGACTCCCTAGACCTAGACTCTGTTGGACTTTCCGAGCCGCAAAAACCACTTTTTGTGTTGCGTAAACCTCGGAAGCCCGACCACGGATCCGTGCGAAGATATATAAAATAAGTTCATGTATGTGTTATGGAAAATTTAGATCTACCTTAGATCTTCATGATGAGAGTGTTACCCTCGATGCGACGCCCTTCGCTTATCCCACTCGTCCAAAATGGCTTGCCGGAACTCAAGAGTGTCAAGTGTACACTCTTCTATTGGTATCCACACAGACAAATGGTGGAGAAACTCAACCTAGAGTGTGCTAGCACTCATGGAAATTTTGGCCAAGAAGGATTGGGAGAGCAAGAGAGGAAGAACCAAGGAAGAAGATGAAGTTACACAACTTAACTTCACACTTTCATAACCCACTATAAGGGGGTTACATGCATGCATGTAACTCCAAGAACCAATGGCTCTTGGTCTCCCTCACCCTCATGAGGTGGCACCCCATGATGTGTCCATGATGATGTGGAGCATCATCATTGGCCGGCCATGCCAAGTCATCATCATGACATGACATTTGGTCAAGTCAAACTTGACCTTTCATCTTCCCTCTCAAGTCAAGTCAAACTTGACCTCTTATCTCCCATGGTTGATCAAATCCAACCACTTGATTCAAGTCAATTTGATTTAATGAATCTCTATTCATTAATTTAAATTGACTAAATGAATCAAATCTAAATTAGACTCATTCAACACTTGAATCAACTTGAGTCTATCTCAATTAGTCTAATTTGGATTACTCTTAATCCAATTTGGTTCATCACATGAACCTAATCCTCATGGTTCATCATATGAACCTAATCTTCATCTAATTGCCCTTTGTGTGTGACCCTATAGGTTCTTGTAACATTGGCAATGTCCCTAAACCGATTTAGGAACATAAGCAATGAGCGGTATCTAGCAACACATCATTGCTACCCAAGTTACAAGAATGTTGAGCTCCAACATCACCTTTGTGACTACTAATTGTGATTCTCACAATATGTGACAATGTCCCTCTATCCTTGACATCTAGATTGACCAATCGAGGCATAGACCGTGTCATCCTCGGTACAATCTATATCTTGAACTCCAAGTAGACTCACTCTAATCAAATGAGCTCAATATCTAATATTGACTCATTTGGGCATGGCCATGCACTTTGTGGTCTCACTCTATCAAGAATAACGATGTCACTCCCGTCATATAGGAGGGATAGATCCCATCTACATCACTCACATCCCTCCGCATAATTTGTTACATACCCAGTAATTACCTTTATAGTCCACCCATTTACGGGTGACGTTTGACGAAGCCAAAGTATGCAACTCCTTATGTAGGGAACCATGGTGACTTCAGGTCTAAGGACTAATAGTCATACTAATAGCCACATGAGAAAGTATATGACACTCATATAACGATCCACGATACTTTCTCATGGTGGGTCATTCAGTATACATTCTCTAATGTATACCCATGTGTCAACTTGATATCTCATATCCATGACTTGTGAGATCAAGTCGTCGAGTTGACCTACATACTAGTCTCTACACATTAACATTGTCCCTGAATGTTAATACTTGACTAGGAACGATTAAGAGTAGTGTTCTCTATATCATCTCATTATCGATTCAACCAATCGATTGATATAGATAAGAACCTACTACTCAAGGACATTATTATATTTAGTTATTTGGCACCAATACAAGTAAATATAATAACCATGCCTTTATAAATAGGAATATGATACAATAAAGTCCATATAACAATCATCACATGATTGGCTTCTAGGGCTTTCACTAACAATCTCCCACTAGCACTAGTGCCAATCATCGTAGTATCTAATACCCAATGACTTAGTGTGACCATCATGCTTTTTCTGTGCCAAAGCCTTGGTCAAGGGATCTGCGATGTTAGCCTATGTGGGTACTCACAACACCACCATTCAAACAAAACACGAACCCTGACTGCGATCTATAATCATCCTGGTCAGTTTGGAAGCTGGCATCGCTGTAACCCTTTACAGCTAGTTCCTCATCGCCTCCAAATATCAAGAAATAATCTTTAGTCCTTCTCAAGTACTTAAGAATATTCTTGACTACTATCTAGTGACGCTCACCTGAATCTGACTGGTATCTACTCGTCATGCTCAAAGCATACGAGACATCAGGATGAGTACACAACATGGCGTACATGATAGATCCTATAGCAGATGCGTAAGAGATCTTATCTATGCGGTCTCTCTTCTCTCTAGAAGAGGGACTTTGAGTCTTCGAAAGACTCACACCATGTGACATTGGCAGAAGTCCCTTCTTGGAATTCTGCATGGCAAACCGTAGTAATACCGTGTCAATGTATGTACTCTGACTTAGGCCAAGCAATCTCTTTGATCTATCTCTATAGATCATGCCTAGAATACAGGCTGCTTCACCTAAGTCCTTCATTGAGAAGCACGTCCTCAGCCAAGTCTTCACAGACTGTAGCAAAGGGATGTCATTCCCAATGAGTAGTATGTCATCCACATACAATACAAGGAAGACAACTGTGTTCCCATTAACCCTCTTGTAGACATAGGGTTCATCTTCATTCTTGATGAAACCAAACTATTTGATCGCATCATCGAATCGAAGATTCCAGCTCCGAGAAGCTTGCTTTAGCCCATAAATGGACCTTTGCAGCTTGTATACTTTCCCAGTATGCTGTGGATCTTCAAAACCCTCAGGTTGTGTCATGTACACATCCTCAAGTAAGTTTCCATTCAGAAATACAGTTTTGACATCCATCAGTCAGATCTCATAATCGTGGTATACTGCAATAGCAAGCAAGATCCGAATGGACTTAAAAATCGCCACTGGAGAAAAGGTTTCATCATAGTCAATACCATGAATTTTCTTGAAACCTTTAGCCACCAATCGACCCTTATAGGTATGCGTAAGTCCATCCATGTCAGTCTTTCTCCTAAATATCCACTTACACCAAATGGGTTTGACCCCTTCAGGTGGATCAACCAAAGTCCATACTTGGTTGGTGTACATGGATTCCATCTCGGATCTCATGGCCTCTAGCCATTTATCAGAATCTGAGCTCATCACAGCTTCCTGATAGGAGGTATTCTCAATAAGCATAACGTCATCATGGTTAGACAAGAGAAATGAATATCTCTCAGGCTGATGACGTACCCTATCAGACTTGCGAAGAGGTAGGTCTACATGAATAGGTGGTTGTTCCACAACTCTTTGTGCAACAATCTCATCAGCCACAACACTTTGTGGTTCCTGTTCAACCTCCATCAAGGCCTCAGTGCTATGGTCCTTACCTTGAATTTTCTTCAAGATCGAACGTACTCCCACTAGTTTTTCTAGAAACAAAATCCCTTTCTAGAAAAACCCCAGTCTTTGCCACAAACACTTTGTGCTGACTGAGAATGTAGAAGTAATATCCCTTTGTGTCCTTGGGATATCCAACAAAATGGCACCTATCGGATTTGGGTCCCAGTTTGTCTGAGACTTGACGTCGAACGTAAGCCTCACAACCCCAAATCCTCATGAAAGACATCTTGGGATTTCTCCCTGTCCATATCATATATGGTGTCTTTATCACAACCTTGGAGGGTACACGGTTAAGGGTAAAGGCTGCTGTGTCTAGAGCATATGCCCAAAAGGATATAGGAAGATCTGTGTGACTCATCATAGATCGTACCATATCTAATAGGGTACGATTCCTCCTTTCGGATACACCATTCCACTGTGGTGTTCCAGGAGGAGTGAGTTGGGATAGAATCCCACACTCAACTAGATAGTCACGAAACTCATGGCTAAGGTATTCACCACCTCGATCTGATCGAAGTATCTTAATACTCTTGCCAAGCTAGTTTTGCACTTCATTCTTGAATTCTTTGAACTTTTCAAAGGATTCTGATTTATGTGTCATGAGATACACATAACCATATCTACTAAAGTCATCAGTAAATGTAATGAAGTACCTGTAACCGCCTCTAGCAGCAACATTAAAAGGGCCACATACATCACTATGTATAAGTCCTAACAAGTCCGTTGCTCTTTCGCTGTGTCCATTAAAGGGAGTCTTGGTCATCTTGCCTAAAAGGCAAGACTCGCATGTCTCATATGATTCAAAATCAAATGAGTCTAGCAGCTCATCCTTATGGAGCTGAGATAAGCGACTCTCATTTATGTGACCTAAGCGACAATGCCAGAGATAGGTTTGGTTCAACTCATTTGACTTGAACCTTTTGGTACTTATGTTATAGATAGGGCTCTCTAAGTCTAGAAAGTAGAGTCCGTTCATTAGAGGTGCACTACAATAGAACATATTATTTAAATAAACTGAACAACATTTGTTTTTTATTATAAATGTAAATCCTTTCTTGTCCAAACAAGAAACCGAAATTATGTTCTTAGTTAAAGCAGGCACATAACAACAATCATCTAATTCTAGTACAAGCCCAGAGGGCAGAGATAGACATAAGTTCCTACAGCAATAGCAGCAACTCTTGCTCCATTGCCTACTCGTAGGTCCACCTCGCCCTTTGTCAATGCTCTGCTATTTCTCAGTGCCTGCACATTGGTACAAATGTGAGATGCACATCCGGTATCTAATACCCATGATGAAGAAATAGATAGATTGCCTTCTATAACATTTATACCTGAAGTAGAAGTCTCACTTCTCTTCTTCTTAAGATCTTTCAGGTATACCTTGCAGTTACACTTCCAGTGTCCAGCTTCCTTGTAGTGGAAGCAAGCCCCTTCCTTGGCCACTCCTCCTTTGGGTTTCAGTTCCTTGCCTTTGCCCTTGGCTTGGGACTTTCCCTTACCTTTAGGCTTGCCCTTGCCTTTCTTCTTTTGCACCATCAAAATGGCGTCAGATTTTCCCTTCTTAAGGTTGAGCTCAGTAGTTCTCAACATGATGAGCATCTCAGGCAGTGACTTATCAATTTCATTCATGTTGTAATTCATGACAAATTGATTGTAGCTTTGCGGCAAAGACTGCAAGATTAAGTCAGTGGCCATCTCTTGGCCAAGGGGGAATCCCAATCTCTGTAGGTTTTCTACGTACCCAATCATATTGAGTACATATGGACCTATGGGAGTCCCATCTTGCATTTTGGAACCAAATAATGCCTTAGAGACTTCATATCTCTCGTGCCTTGCTTGTCCTTGATATAGTTGACAAAGATGTTCAACCATATCATAAGCATTCATAAACTCGTGTTGCTTCTGAAGCTCAGAGTTCATGGTCGCGAGCATTAGACATAACACATCTAATGCATCATCTTGATGCTTCTTGTAAGCATCTTTGTCAGCTTGCGAGGCAGTGGCTGAAGGTGCCTCCGGAATGGGCTGCTCCAGGACGTACAATTTCCTTTCTTGGATGAGAACAATTCTCAGGTTCCTGTACCAGTCCAGGAAATTTGCTCCATTTAGCTTGTCCTTCTCAAGGACAGAACGCAGAGAGTGTTCGTGTTTGTTGACATAGTAATCTATAACATAAAATGCAGAGAATTAATATCATATTCCTTTTATCATTTAATTAGGCCTTTAATCAAATGATGCTCCCACTAAATTATAGGAATTTTGTAGAATCGAGTTATGGATGTGGTCAAACCACATTATTAGATTCCTACAAACTAGCTATAATTCTTGCGAGACAAGATCCACATCATACTAAGCCTTGAGTTAGCTTTGGCTAAATTGCCCAAGACTTAGTACAATCGGTGGGTAACACATTACCGATTACATCTCTATGCAACTTTTGTTTATAGGATCAAGACCCATATTTACAAAAGACCTTGAGTTAGCTTTGGCTAAATCGCCCAAGATTTAGTGTAAATGCGATCTTATCCTATCTTTCCAACGGTTGGAATATGCCTATAGTTCTACTCGATCCAATTGAGTTTAACTAGTTTCACTCAATCTAATTGAGCTTACTCTAACCCAAGTCGTGATAGGCGGGACCAAGATTGTCCCTCCGCACCCTATCAAAAAATATGCGTTGCTCTTCTTTGGCAGATTCAACAACTACAAATGATCGAGGTAGTGATGGGTATCAAGGACTTGGTAGGCATTTACGAGTTGATTCGATTAAAATCTAATCTAATCGTAATGTGTATCGTATACGCATTGAGACCTTTATTATCCTACACTAGTATGCATCACATACATATAAGCATTATTCTAGCATGCATCATATACATACAAGAAAAATATCCTAACATGCATCATATACATACAAGCATTATTCTACTAGCATGCATCACATACATACAAGCAAAATCAAATATATATATATATATATATATATATATATATATATATATATATATATATATAAAAAAATATATATATATATATATATATATATATATATATATATATATATATATATATATATATATATATATATATATATATATATATATATATATATATATATATATATATATATATATATATATATATATATATATATATATATATATATATAATTGACTGTGATGTGGTCATGGCCCTACTACGATCTTCTCAAGCTAATGAGAAGATCTGGCGGTCAACCTAGGGCTAGCGGCTTCTCCAAACGCTTCCTTTGACCGCCATGTGTCGTCGACACTCTTCTCGTAACTTCGTCTACAAGTGGACTTTCCACCGCTCCATTTTGTACATTACAAATATGAAACTCGAGTTACATTCGAGTCTAAAACTATTTACATCTAGAATTTCAAAAAAAGAGGTACGACGCACAGGTCACATACACTATACAACACGCACAACCACAAAAATGGTACGCAGGTCGTATTATGAATTACAACACATCATCATCCAATCATATTGGGGTTCTTGGGCCATGACCATCACAAAATTATACATAATTCTAAATTATGTATTTTACAAAAAATTTCTAAAATTTTTCCTATTTTTTTCAATTTTATAAGTCATCTCTCTGTAAAGGTCCAGCTAAGTGGTTTTCGGGTGCGATCGCGGGACAAGACCCCTTTCGGGGTTAGGGGCAGTGCCCCTACTCACAAAATAAACTTTGCGAGTGTCCCTACTATGATCTTACAGTGACTTAAGTCACTGTCCCAAAAACCTAAAGCGAGAACTCGCCGTTTCGGAGAGTTTTTCTCGATGGTTGAAGCCTACAAGTGTCTCAACACTCGTTGCTTCGACTCTTCGAGAAAAATACCCAAAAATTCGATAAAAATAGGAAATTTACAGAAACATAAAAATCTATAATTTTTATATCTAATACAAAAATTACAAAAATGAAACACACACATGCTTCACACGTGGCTCTGATACCACTGTTGGACTTTCCGAGCCGCAAAAACTGCTTTTTGCGTTGCGGAAACCTCGGAAGCCCGGCCACGGATCCATGCGAAGATATATAAAATAAGTTCATGTATGTGTTATGGAAAACTTAGATCTACCTTAGATCTTCATGATGAGAGTGTTACCCTCGATGCGACGCCCTTCGCTTATCCCGCTCGTCTAAAATGGCTTGCTGGAACTCAAGAGTGTCAAGTGTACACTCCTCTATTGGTATCCACATGGACAAATGGTGGAGAAACTCAACCTAGAGTGTGCTAGCACTCATGGAAATTTCAGCCAAGAAGGATTGGGAGAGCAAGAGAGGAAGAACCAAGGAAGAAGGTGAAGTTACACAACTTAATTTCACACTTTCATAACCCACTATAAGGGGGTTACATACATGCATGTAACTCCAAGAACCAATGACTCTTGGTCTCCCTCACCCTCATGAGGTGGCACCCCATGATGTGTCCATGATGATGTGGAGCATCATCATTGGCCGGCCATGCCAAGTCATCATCATGACATGACATTTGGTCAAGTCAAACTTGACCTTTCATCTTCCCTCTCAAGTCAAGTCAAACTTGACCTCTTATCTCCCATGGTTGATCAAATCCAACCACTTGATTCAAGTCAATTTGATTTAATGAATCTCTATTCATTAATTTAAATTGACTAAATGAATCAAATCTAAATTAGACTCATTCAACACTTGAATCAACTTGAGTCTAACTCAATTAGTCTAATTTGGATTACTCTTAATCCAATTTGGTTCATCACATGAACCTAATCCTCATGGTTCATCATATGAACCTAATCTCCATCTAATTGCCCTTTGTGTGTGACCCTATAGGTTCTTGTAACGTTGGCAATGTCCCTAAACCGATTTAGGAACATAAGCAATGAGCGGTATCTAGAAACACATCATTGCTATCCAAGTTACAAGAATGTTGAGCTCCAACATCACCTTTGTGACTACTAATTGTGACTCTCACAATATGTGACAATGTCCCTCTATCCTTGACATCTAGATTGACCAATCGAGGCAAAGACCGTGTCATCCTTGGTACAATCTATATCTTGAACTCCAAGTAGACTCACTCTAATCAAATGAGCTCAATATCTCATATTGACTCATTTGGGCATGACCATGCACTTCGTGGTCTCACTCTATCAAGAATAACGATGTCACTCCCGTCATATAGGAGGGATAGATCCCATCTACATCACTCACATCCCTCCACATAATTTGTTACATACCCAGTAATCGCCTTTATAGTCCACCCATTTACGGGTGACGTTTGACGAAGCCAAAGTATGCAACTCCTTATGTAGGGAACCATGGTGACTTCAGGTCTAAGGACTAATAGTCATACTAATAGCCACATGAGAAAGTATATGACACTCATATAACGATCCACGATACTTTCTCATGGCGGGTTATTCAGTATACATTCTCTAATGTATACCCATGTGTCAACTTGATACCTCATATCCATGACTTATGAGATCAAGTCATCGAGTTGACCTATATGCTAGTCTCTACACATTAACATTGTCCCTGAATGTTAATACTTGACTAGGAATGATTAAGAGTAGTGTTCTCTATATCATTTCATTATCGATTCAACCAATCGATTGATATAGATAAGAACCTACTACTCAAGGACATTATTTTATTTAGTTATTTGACACCAATACAAGTAAATATAATAACCATGCCTTTATAAATAGGAATATGATACAATAAAGTCCATACAACAATCATCACATGATTGGCTCTAGGGCTTTCACTAACACACTCAACCTTCTAGCTCTTCCTTTAACCTTGCGCCTCCAGGATCCCTCCAAGTCCTCGACTTGTTCATCCTTTGTGTTTGCTTCCAATAGCTTCCTTCGATTTCGTCATGTCTTGGGTTTCCTTTTGCCAAAGTACGCTTGGACTTTACACCACCAAAACTACATTCTTGGACTTGCGCTGCCAAGACTTGCCTTTGGACTTCCTTTGCCAAGGTCACACTTGGACTTTTCTTTTACCAAGTCTTCATACTTGGATTTTCCTGTCACTTAAACATGTTCACAATTAGATCACAAATATTTCCTAACTTAGATGATTATCCAAACATCAAAATATATAAATGCTTGGGGCATTGTTGCACCAACAGTTTATGTAGAATAATCTCCCGGGGTTTGAGAATATAGATTACCCAAACTATGTTTATTAGCTTAGAAAAGCTTTATATGGGTTAAAACAAGCTTCTCAGGCTTGGTATGAAAGACTATCATTCTTCTTAATTTCTAAGGATTTTATAAGAGGTGAAGTAGATCAAATCCTATTTATAAAGTCAAAGTCAAAAGACATCTTTGTTACCCAAGTGTATGTTGATGATATCATTTTTGGGTCAACAAATAATGAACTTCAAGATTTCATTAACAATATGTAAAATGAGTTTTAATGAGTCTAGTTAGAGAATAAAATTTCTTCTTAGGTCTACAAGTTAAACAAACTAATGAGGGAATTCATATATATCAAACCAAATGTGCCAAAGAAATAATCAAGAAATTTGGTTTGGAAAATGCTAAGGTAGTAACCACTCCTATGACCACCAACACCAAGATAGACAATGATCAAGAAGGAAAATTAATTGACTCAAAAATTTATAGGAGTATAATTGGTAGTTTGCTATATCTAACCACTAGTAGACCCAACATTTTATTTGTATTAAGTATGTATGTAAGATATCAATCTTGTGCCAAAGAGTCCTACTTAGTAACTGCTAAACGAATCTTAAGATACATCAAAGGCACACTAAGTGTAGGACTTTAGTACCCTAGGATTAGATCTTTTGATTTGATTGGGTACACCGATTCTGATTATGTGGATTATAAATTGGATCGGAAGAGTACTAGTGGTGGATGCCAATTTCTTGGATCCTCTCTAGTTAGTTGGAGTAGTAGGAAGCAATCTTGTGTTGCTTTATCCACCACCGAGATCGAGTACGTAACCATAGGTGGTTGTGTAGCTCAATTGCTTTGGATGAGACATACCCTAGAAGACTATGAGCTACATTACTCCAAAGTTAAGATTTATTGTGATAATGTGAGTACCATCAATTTGACTAAAAATTCGGTACATCACTCTAGGACAAAGCACATTGAAGTGAAACATCACTTCATTAGAGATCATGTGGCAAGAGGAGACATTGAGCTTAATTACATTGAATCCAAGTCTAACCTTGCCAACATTTTCACTAAGGCCCTTCCCGAAGCGGAATTTACATCACTAAGGAGAGAGCTTGACATGTGCTTTGTAGAGTAGTGGTATAGGTTTGCATGATCCTATAGCATAATCTAGGACTATACCTCAAAGCATCTCACAAAACACCAAGATTCCATGATTTTTGTATTGAGCCACTTAGACATCATGTGAGATGTTAGGAAGATGCACTTGGTTCATCATGCTTGTTATGATGCATTACTATGAACCAAAGTGACTTCTAGCGACATTGATCCTTAATTGAACCAATCATTGGGAAGACTTGTGTACAATTGATGTGCACATAGCTCTAAGAACATGATTGTAAATGTCAAATAAAATATCTTTTAAATTATATTTGTGATATTTTGAAAATAGTTTTCAATTGTTAAGCAAAAGTGGTACAAAATTTTGAGAATTCTTTAGAGTTTTTGCTAGGTTTCAAAGTTTTGTCAATCTCAAAATCTGGAAAATATATATTTTTAAAATTATTTTTTCTTGATAGAAAATGACTTGAAAAATACGTCTACAAAATTTTATGAATTTGCAACACTTCTTGAATTATTTATGTATTTTTGAAGTTGGATTGAAAATTTAAACTGAGTGTATTAGGCTTAGCAGTCGACTGATTTAGTATCCGGTCGACAACTAACACTGATTTTTCACAGATCAACTTGATTTCCTTGTCTAGAGTCAACTCTAAGAATCCTAACCCTATGGTATGATTAGCACAGTAATTAAGGGGTGTAAGACTAATTAATGTATTGATTTATGGGGAGTTTTCTTATGATATCTCTTTAATTCTTTATTGTTGGTGAAAAGTTAGGATATATTCTTACTCATAGGCTTTTGCTTTGCTCAACATGTTATTCACACTTGCTAAAATATATTTTGGGTTAAGGGGGAGCTTTAAGTTTATTTTATATCTTAGTTCAAGACATGGTAGAACAGTTCGAGGTAGCTAGAAGGGTATCTGCTTGAATAAATTTATAAACCATGAAATGCCATTGTATGCTAATATAAATCTATTATTTGGTCAATTTTGCAAAACATAAAAGTCAAAATTTATAAACTATTGATCACGGACAATGACTAATAAACTAGAAGATGGTTATTACTCTGTAGTTATTAATTTGTGTGTTACTTGAGAGTAAGAATTTGGAAGAAAAGCATAAGACAGGATTGATTCGGAAGAATACGAAGAGAAGATAAGAGAGGCATACAGTCCTGTAAACTTCACTCGCGTTGATAGACTAATTCTAATCCAACCATCAATTGATGCAAAAAAGAAAGCTAAATTTATTGTCCAACACTACCCATGAAAATCCCTATTTGAGATTTTAAGTTATCAAATTTCCTCTATAAATAATGAACACACGTATCTACACATACATTTGCTTGAGTTTTTTCTTTTTCAATTTCATGCAAGACGCAACTTGAATCACAAAGCAAGAACTTCTCACGCCTAAATACCCCCTAGATAGCAACCATTTCCTATTGAACAACTCAAAGTGTAATAGTATGTTCTTATAATGTGATTGGCTAAATGAGAAGATCAACAACTATCTTGGTCTTCTGCATTTTGCATTCTAATTGGCGGACAACCAATTTCTCAAGCTCCAAGAGAATGCAGTTGTCAATTATTAACTGAAAATACAATAGACAAACTACATATTTCCATGAATAAAGATATCACCGTAGACAAAAACGATCCATTAATGACAATAGACAAATAGAAGTCATTATTTTTTTATGATAAAAGAAAGAACAGCCATTATTATGCATAGATTGCTTCAAATTTTAAGATTAAAATCTCCAAAGTAATACTAGTATCAAACTTGAGAATCATTTTGAAAATAAAAAAAAATCAGATAAACAACTTCACATATCAACCATTCAAAATGATAATATAGATAAACAAATAATAATATATAATTATACGAGGGTGGTCCAAAGGGATGCCACCATGAATGGATTCACATCCAAAACTTCTACTCATGACATAAGATAACTGATCTCCATCTTGTTTTGTTTGAGTAAACACAATGCTTTGCCACTTTTAGCATGCTCCTGAATATATATTAATAGGGGCGAATCTAGAATTTTATATTAGGAGGTCGCATACTAAAATATAATAATGTTAATTAAAAAAATAGAAAATAAATAAAATTTTGACAATATATATCATAGTATTATAGTGAAAAATAATAATCACTCAAAATTAAAGGGGTCATGGCTCCTCCTAAATTCCCCTAGATTCGCCCCTGGATATTAACATAATTTGTTTGTTAAAACTCGATGAACATGATAAGGTTGACCAAGTGACTCAAAATGTAAATATTTGCCTACTCACCTTTTTCAATGGTCCAAGAACCAATGGCTTTACATAATTATCTAAAACAATAGAATATATAGTTATCCCTTTTGGTAACTTCTGTTTAGAGTCACCAACCTACACAAGTGCCAGAAACAAGATTAGGTTTGCTAGAAAGACAGGGCATAACTATCCATTATTGTGGCCTAGAGAAATGTTTGAGCAACTAGTTCTCAGGTTTGTAATTAAGACCAAAAATGAAATATTAACAATAAATGATTAACTCAAAACAAATTTTTTTGAAATGCAAATCAGAAATGAGCTAACCAAAATGGCTATTCAAACAAAAAAAATATATAATAGCAGGATATCAGGAATAAAAATGCACGAAAATGAAGCCTTGTGCGACCATGGCATCACGCGACCGCGACCTGGCTTGAACACGACCTAACGTGACCGTGGATTGGAGTGATCGCAGCTTAGTGTGACTGTGGCCTAGCGCGACCGCGACCTATCACGATCGCGGTCTGGCACGACCACGATCATGGCCTCATGAGATTGCGATCGCGGCCTCTCACGACTGAGACATCACACGACTGCAACCTCGTGCCACCTGTCACGCCCTGAGAGTATGTCGTGCCGAAAAGTAAACGGACATCATCTCCTCTGTACGTGACAACATATCGGGTTAATACAAGGCTCGTAGGCCCACAACAACATGACATATATATGGACAATATCAAACAATACATCCACAACAACACAAAAGGTGCGCACCGGTGCGACTCTAACATACTACACCAAAAATAACATACAAACCAACAACCAAATACAACACTGATTATACATGGTCATAATACAAAACAGCAGCGGAAACAAATACGTGGAAAACTCTAATTGTTCGGTGTGAGATGGGATCAGTTGGCGGAGCTCCGAACATCCAAGGAATCTTCTACCTGTTATCTGGGCGACATGAAACCCAGGGTCCCGAGGTGGTGAGTATAAACTCAGGGGTAATATATAGAAAGTGCATGAACATATAGGGTAAAGAGATCTACAAGTATATATACATGTGAAGATCTACAGGTATACAACATGAGTCCAATAGACATACAGTCCTATCCAAATCTAATAACAAGTAACTAGAGTATAGTCATACTCACTGTATATACTAAACTGATCAACTGAACATGAAGTAATGTACCAATGTACCTGACGGTTTGCAACACCATAAGCTATATGATCCTGAATAGATATACAATAATATAACCCATATAACGCACAAAGTCAATCTCATACCTGCCCAACACTCAGACATATGAACAATATATAATCACATGTAATAACATCCCGGTCCATACCACACTATGACATGACGCTAATCAAATGCATACAACAGTCTGGACCAACACATATATCATGCTCAACACACATGTATCATGATGTACAAATATATGCAGTAAACAAATGCAGCATCTCACAGGTATATGTAAAACATATATCAAATACATGCATACATATATATCAGCAATGCATATGCATGGTCATGTCTGCGGACCCGTCCAACCACGACCCCAGTATGGCCCGAGTGGCACGACATGACGACTAGTCCGACTCCAGCTACCACAACTCTCGAGTGGCCGAGTTGGGTAGTATGAATGAGTAGCATATAAGTGTAAAAAGCTAACTACTCTCTGGGGGTCCCTACTACTGGCCGCTCCGTCACTACCCATGAGTAGATGAGCTCTGCACACAGGACAACTGCACGTCACACAACCACCGTCTATAGTGGGCGAGTGCTAACACCACTTTGCTCAGTGGCCAGGTGCGCATCTTCAGCTACCACCATCCATAGTGGCCGAGCGCGGCACATCCAATGCTCTGCCCTCAACCCTGTTACCACTACTCCGAGTGGCCGAGGAGGCAGGATGACTGACGACCCGTCTCAACCACAAGGGAGACCCAGTCAACAGCATGCATGCAATGTAATGATGCATAGATCCATACATGTATCCTCGCAACACTCCCTATCCCATGGGGAGTCCTGATCAATCAAAAGTCAACTATGCAAGGACTACAATCCACAAGACTCTCTCTATCGCACAAAGAGTTATACTCATTTGACAGTCAACCATGCTAAGACCTCTAGTCAGTAGTGATATACTATCGACCATCCATATAACCATACATAGGCACACAATCCATAATGGATATACCATCATGTTAGGACCTCTAGTCCATGGTCACATACTGACAACCACACACTTATCTATGCATAGACAACTAGATCCACCATAGATGCACCACTAATATGGGTATGATATAACAATCGACTCCATAATCCAATCCATCACCTAACCCTAGTGATGTAACATAGTAACCCAATCTGAGGTCACAAAGATAACCCTAACCATATGTACTTACTGAACATCTATCAGCTAACACATAATAGGGTTTGTAGTTCATATCCATGATAGATAATCAATGAAATAACAGTAATATATTTCAAAGTTCAAAGGCAGTGCAAGCATATGATTAAACATGAGTGGATTTAAGATAAACAGGTATAAACATATATCCAAATTCATGCACTGAAATCTGATCAAAACTATCGGACCAGGTAGATATTACCCACCTGCTATGTAGCTCGTATCAGCCATTCCTACTACGAGCATCATCACTAATCAACGTCCTGCCATTGACAGTTAATTAGCTGTAAATCAAGCTAATCAATTCCATATCTCAATCCACAACTAATAATCCACAATCAACTGCATAATATCAATATCAACTCCAAATTAAGTTGTAATACAACATACCTCACAATGGTAACTCACCTAGTGCAGCTTCAATCACAGCTGCCCCAAATCCAAGTATAGCTATTAGATCCATCTGCGCCTTGCTCCCATTGTTTCTTGACCCAAGGTCTCAAGTCAAAAATCGGTCTCCATTGTCGTTTCACCAGATCCGAGCTCACAACTCATCAATACTTCCCCTTCCAACCTTAGCCGTCGGATCTCCCTCTTGGCCTCAACATCAGCTCGCAAAATCCGGAGAAGCAGGCGGCGACTGAGCACAGCGGCATCAGCCAGTTGCTCCGGCGACAATCGACCAGAGCAAATCACCATTCGGCAGAACAACGAGGCCGGAGGAGCTATGACGGTGAAGACATCGCCGTGTTAATCTCACCAACAGCTGACTAACGCCAAGGCAGTGATGGAAACAGTCGATCAACCTCGTGACCTAGACGACCGGCACAGTAGCTCAACACAGGATCACAAATCGGCGATGAAGCAGTGACATTGGAGTTGATCACGATCGAAGAAGGCAGTGATGCCCTGTCTTTGAGCTAAGATCGCTCAGAAGAATCTGGCAGCAAGATTGAGCTCGCAGCGGTCGCGATGACCGAAGAAGTCGACAATGCGATCAGGAAGGCTGCGGCGGTGATCCGAGCTCGTGCGGCTACGAGACTGCACACGGGGAAGAGAACACCATAGAAAAATAGATCCCGTCCAAGATCGGAAAATTGATTCAACAACTTACCTTGCTCCGACGGCGATGACAGATTGCTCCCAAATCCAATAAATAAAACCCTCAGTCGATCCTATCTCCCAACGCAATCCTCACCCAGCTTGGCCGACCTCTTTCCCTCAGTCGGATCACCCACCGGAGGCGTCGGCAACAGCCGCCTCACGAAGGAAGAGGAGTGAAAGAATTGATGAGGTCTCTAGGGCTAGGAACCAGCTGTCCTCTGATCGGAGTTCATCTAGGGCGGCGACATTTTCGGCCGCTCTCCCAAGGACGTCGGTGAGCTGAGATCGGGCGGCAGGATCGCTCGGAGAAGAAGACGGCGTGGAGATTGCGATGAAGAAACAGAGGAAAAAGGAAATCGTGCTGGTTTCGGCCTTATAAACCAATAGTTAAGCTAGCCTAACTCAAACCCAATCCAATTTGATTCAGCCCAACCAGTTCAGCCAATTCAAGCCCAGCAACTTGGTCCCAACAAAATCAACCCAATGAACTTAGCCCAATTAGATAGTCCAAGCCCACTTCTTAACCAATTCCTTGATTAAGCCCAATTATCTAATCATCCTTGATTAAACCCAATTAATCCACTAATTAAACCCAATTAATTAAAGAGGTTAATCTAATTTTTTTTTTCTTCGTATTTTACATTCTCCCCCACTTATAAAAATTTGGTCCCCAAATTTTCGACTCATGTACGAGTACGAGATGTCACAATAACCATCTCAAGTATCCGGAGCAAAGCCATACCTCAAGTGACTAAATAGGGTACTGAGATTGAATATTATATTCCAGCCCTTATATACACTCTCAATCAACCTAGTACAAGGTAAATAACTATACCAAAGTGGAGCTCTATATCCATAACCGGTGGGAGACTTTGCCAGATTCGTAAGGTGAATCATGAATCAATATCGGAAATGATACTCAAGGATACTCCATGAATATAATTCCGTCAAGCAATCCAACGAAATCCATCTTACGACTCAGAAGGAAATGAGCGGACTTAGCTAATCGATCATCGACTACCCAAATCCTATCAAGTCCTTTCCGAATTCTAGATAATCTCCCAACATTGTCCATCGTACTAGGCTACCACTTCCATCACGGTACGTAACCCTACTGGTCATTAATATTCCACTTTTACATGTTAGCACACCAACATCAAACTACAGAATCATCTATGTCCCACATATCGTTCCACCAACCAGAACGTCTCAATACTCACTATTTTCGGATACACTCCGAATAAATCATCACTCTCGAATGAAGAGTCTCCTGAAACAACTCTTCCTAAAGCGAATGCAACTCTGGGAACAATTATCCTTCCCAGAGACAGAGATTTATTCTCACAAGAGAAATTAATCTAATGTCCAAAATTCATTCTGTCACACAGAACTAAAAGTAACTGAAAGACTATAATGACTAATCTCCCCAGTTGCATCTATCCGTGTTCTAACAACCCTATAGCAGCTACCCAGTAGCTAGCCAAAACTCCCTGAGCACTCCTGCTCTATACATCTACTACTCAAGATAATAACTGCTAAGCTCCACGTCATATATATGGCAGCTTATCTCGTAGTTCCTCAACTGACATAGGCATAAGAAATGTCTCATACAACTGCATTGGAATCGCTCCAATCCCTAAAATGTTGCATCTATGTGCAGTACCCTTCCATCCCCAACGGAAGGACTAACTAACACTAATGCAAAAGTCAGTCACCGTCTAGGCTCTGAAACCTAGCTTCACTAACTTCCGACCAGGTGATTGCCATCACCTTCTTGGTCCCACAAGTCGACGATATAGTATCGCTAGTAACATCCTATCCACATCTATGGTAAATACCAAATCAATCTAGGGAAACATAACTTCCCTTAAGATTGTGAATATATCCCAAAAATATATCATCCACAGATATGATGACAATCGATCTCAAATACTCCAAGAGTACTTGATTCCTCAAATCTATGAACGACTAAATCGTCGATAAGTCTAACAACATTATCAACATCTCCTAAAATTCATACCAAGTATGAAATGTCATTTTCTACACACCTGCATCCTTTTACTCTAAGCTGATGATATATCAATCATCACACCAACAATGATAATTGTATGACACTAAGTCACTACAATATCAACACGCCAATTAAAAATCAACCCTCGAGTATACATAGGTGTCCTTTAACCGATCTAAATAGATCCTTTATCCTCGACGAACAATATCCATTTTCAACTACTGCATTCTAATCATCGATAATCATGCATAACCTCAAAGGTCCGTCTCTCTTCTAACAAGAAGTTCTAGATCTTCTCGAGAAGAAACCCTAAGACAAATAAATCTCCCCTAGTGTTTAGCAACACTGATACCCGTAAAATCATCTCTCGGTATGAGGTCTTCCATATCGAAACTATTTCCGAAATCACCCCTAATCGCATATTCCTACTTGCCCATGCAGTGGAAAGCCCAGGAGTTCATTCGAAACTACATCCGAACCCCCTTTAATTAATTGGGTTTAATTAGTGGGTTAATTGGGTTTAATCAAGGATGATTAGCTAATTGGGCTTAATCAAGGAATTGGTTAAGAAGTGGGCTTGGACTATCTAATTGGGCTAAGTTCATTGGGTTGATTTTGTTGGGACCAAGTTGCTGGGCTTGAATTGGTTGAACCAGTTGGGCTGAATCAAATTGTATTGGGTTTGAGTTAGGCTAGCTTAACTATTGGTTTATAAGGTCGAAACCAGCGCGATTTCCTTTTTCCTCCATTTCTTCATCGCGATCTTCACGTTGTCTTCTTCTTCGAGCGATCTTGCCGCCCGATCTCAGCTCGTCGATGTCCTTGGGAGAGCGGCCGGAAATGTAGCTGCCCTAGATGAACTCCAATCGGAGGACATCTGGTTCCTAGCCCTAGAGACCTCATCGATTCTTCCACTCCTCTTCCTTTGCGAGGCGGCTGCTGCCGACACCTCCGGTGGGTGATCCGACTGAGGGAAAGAGGTCGGCCAAGCTTCGCTGGGCTTGAATTGGGTGAGGGATTGCGTTGGGAGCTAGGGATCGACAACAGGTTTTCGCTGTTGGATTTAGGAGAAATCTGCCGTCGCCGTCGGAGCAAGGTAAGTTGTTGAATCGATTTTCCGATCTTGGATGGGATCTATTTTTCTATGGTGTTCTCTTCCCCGTGTGCAGTCTCGTAGCCGCACGAGTTCGGATCGCCGCCGCAACCTTCCTGATCGCGCCGTCGACTTCTTCGGTCATCGCGACCGCCGTGAGCTCAATCTTGCTACCAGATTCCCTTGAGCGAGCTTAGCTCGGAGACAGGGCATCACTGCCTTCTTCGATCGTGATCAACTCTAATGTCACCGCTTCATCGCCGATTTGTGATCCTGTGTTGAGCTATTGTGTCGGTCATCTAGGTCACGAGGTTGATCGGCTATTTCCATCACTGCCTTGGCGTTGGTCAGCTGTTGGTGAGATCAACACGATGATGTCTTCACCGTCATGGCTCCTCCGGCCTCGCTGTTCTGCCGAATGGTGATTTGCTCTGGTCGATTGTCGCCGGAGCAACTGGCTGATGCCGCTCTGCTCAGTCGCCGCCTGCTTCTCCAGATTTTGCGAGATGATGTTGAGGCCAAGAGGGAGATCCGGCGACTAAGGTTGGAACGGGAAGTATTGATGAGTTGTGAGCTCGGATCTGGTGAAACGGTAATGGAGATCGATTTGTGACTTAAGACCATGGGTCAAGAAACAATGGGAGCAAGGCGCAGATGGATCTAATAGCTATACTTGGATTTGGGGCAACTGTGATTGAAGTTGCACTAGGTGAGTTACCATTGTGAGGTATGTTGTATTACAGCTTAATTTTGAGTTGATATGGATATTATGAAGTTGATTGTGGATTATTAGTTGTGGATTGAGATATGGATTTGATTAACTTGATTTACAGCTAATTAACTGTCAATGGCAGGACGTTGATTAGTGATGATGCTCGTAGTAGGAATGGCTGATATGAGCTACATAGCAGGTGGGTAATATCTACCTAGTCCGGTAGTTTTGATCAGATTCCAGTACATGAATTTGGATATATGTTTATACCTGTTTACCTTAAATGCACTCATGTTTAATCATATGCTTGCACTGCCTTTGACCTTTGAGATATATTGCTGTTATTTCATTGATTATCTATCATGGATATGAACTATAAACCCTATTATGTGTTAGCTGATAGATGTTCAGTAAGTACATGTGGTTAGGGTTATCTTTGTGACCTCAGATTGGGTTACTATGTTACATCACTAGGGTTAGGTGATGGATTGGATTATGGAGTCGATTGTTATATCATACCCGTATTAGTGGTGCATCTATGATGGATCTAGTTGTATGTGCATAGATAAGTGTGTGGTTGTCAGTATGTGACCATGGACTAGAGGTCCTAGCATGATTGTATATCCATTATGGATTGTGTGCCTGTGTTTGGTTATATAGACGGTCGATAGTATATTGCTACTGACTAGAGGTCTTAGCATAGTTGACTGTCAGATGAGTATGACTCTTTGTGCGATAGAGAGAGTCTTGTGGATTGTAGTCCTTGCATAGTTGACTTTTGGTTGACCAGGACTCCCCGTGGGATAGGGAGTGTTACGAGGATACATGTATGGAGCTATGCATCATTACATTGTATGCATGCTGTTGACTGGGTCTCCCTTGTGGTTGAGATGGGTCGTCAGTCATCCTGCCTCCCCGGCCACTCGGGGTAGTGGTAGCAGGGTTGAGGGCAGAGCATTGGATGTGCCGCGCTCGGCCACTATGGATGGTGGTAGCTGGAGATGCGCACCTGGCCACTGAGCAGAGTGGTGTTAGCACTCGCCCACTATAGACGGTGGTTGTGTGACGTGCAGTTGTCCTGTGTGCAGAGCTCATCTACTCATGGGTAGTGACGGAGCAGCTAGCAACAGGGACCCCCGGAGAGTAGTTAGCTTTTTATGCTTATATGCTACTCATTTATACTACCCAACTCGGCCACTCGAGAGTGGTGGTACCTGGAGTCGAGCTAGTCGTCATGCCGTGCCACCCTGGCCATACTGGGGTCGTGGTTGGACGGCTCTGCAGACATGACCATGCATATGCATTGCTGATATATATGTATGCATGTATTTGATATATGTTTTACATATACCTGTGAGATGCTGCATTTGTTTGCTGTATATGTTTGTACATCATGATACATGTCATTTGCATATTATATACTGCAGTGTGTTGAGCATGATATATGTGTTGGTCCAGACTATTGTATGCATTTGATTAGCGTCATGTCATAGTGTGGTATGGACCGGGATGTTATTACATGTGATTATATACTGTTCATATGTCTGAGTGTTGGGCAGGTATGAGATTGACTTTGTGCGTTATATGAGTTATATTATTGTGTATATGTTCAAGATGATATAGCTTATGGTGTTGCAGACTGTCAGGTATGTTGGTACATTACTTCATGTTCAGTTGATCAGTTTAGTATATATAGTGAGTATGACTATACTGTAGTTACTTGTTATTAGATTTGGATAGAACTGTATGTCTATTGGACTCATGCTGTATACCTATAGATCTTCACATGTATACTTGTAGATCTCTTTACCCTATATGTTCATGCACTTTTTATATATTACCTCTGAGTTTATACTCACCACCCCGGGACTCTGGGTTTCCTGTCGCCCATGTAACAGGTAGAAGATTCCTTGGACGTTCGGAGCTCCGCCAGCTAATCCCATCTCACACCGAACAATTGGGGTTTTCCACGTATTTGTTTCCGCTGCTGTTTTGTATTATGGCCATGTATAATCAGTGTTGTATTTGGTTGTTGGTTTGTATGTTGTTTTTGGTGTAGTATGTTAGAGTCGCACCGGTGCACACCTTTTGTGTTGTTGTGGATGTATCGTTTGGTATTGTCCATATATATGTCATGTTGTTGTGGGCCTATGAGCCTTGTATTAACCCAATATATTGTCACGTACAGGGGAGATGTCGTCCGTTTGCTTTTCGGCACGACATACTCTCGGGACGTGACAATTTTATTGGTATCAGAGTCATGGTCCATGTCATTCCATGAACCTCGAACGAAGGAAGTTGAGCTCCCATGTCCGGATCAAGAGAACCAGACACCAGGCAAGAAGTCCAGTTGGGTCGGGAGGACCGAACAACTGGCAGGAAGTCCAGCTGGGTCAGGAAAACCAGACAGTTGGCAGGAAGTCCTGGTGGGTTGATGTTCGGACATCAAGCAGAGGATGTCCTTCGAGAACGGATAGGCTTGAGAGGGGGGGGGGTCAATGTGGTCCTTCATTTGAGGGGGGGGGGATTGTTGGAGTATTAGGAATACAATCAAAGTCCCACATTGGTAAGACATGAAAAAGATCATGTGCTTATAAGATGAAAAGATATCTTCATTGGTATGAGGCCTTTTGAGTAGAGCCCAAAAACAAAACCATGAGGGCTTAGGCCCAAAGTAGACAATATCATGCCATTGTGGAGATATGTGAATCTTATAAGCACTAACATCACCGCAGTCGTGACCTTGCACGATCATGATAGTGGCCTTGCGTGACCACCACTACAACCTCACCCTCGCACGATCGCGGTTGCGGCAAAGGCTTGCACGATCGAGGACATGATCATAACCTCGTGCGATTGAGGGCTCAACCGTGGCCTCGTGTGACCGAGCAAAGAAGAGGGGGTGAGCAGAGAGGGAGGACAGGGGAGAAGTATCTAGATCATGGAGAGATTGAAGAGGGGGCATGCAAGAGTTGGGAGAGAAACAGTTCGGGAAAGAATTTAAAAAAAATATTTAGAGATTGAATTTCAATTCAGTCTCTAATTAGAGACCAAACTGAAATTTAGTCTCTAAATTAGAGATCAAATTAAAATTCAATCTATAGTTAGAGACTGAACTAAAATTTAGTCTCTAATTTTAGAGATCGAATTTCAATTTGATCTCTAAATAATTTTTGTTTGATCGCTAATTTTAACGATCGATGTAAAATTTGATTTATATCTTTAGATACTGATAAAAAAAATAGTCTCGCATGACTACTAGAGAAGACAATGGCGATACACGCAATAGTGGTATCGGGAGAGAAATCGAGGGTTGTGAATAGATTAGTTAGGATTTTGACGCAGGGTGGGGTTAATTAGGGATGTGACACAGGAGAAAAATCTAGGTTTAAACCAAACAAACTTTATTAATAAAAAATCAATAACCAATCTCCCTTAGAATAGTCTTAGTTCATGTTTAATTAGACTAAGAATTGAAAAAAAAATCGAATCAAACAAGAATAATTCAAAACAAATAAAAATATAAAGAAACCCTAAATTAAACTAAGCTATGGTGGCGAAGCAATGTGATCGTGGTGGGGACTATGGCTTGGTCGTGGTTCAAACCACGACCATGGTGGGGACATCAGGCAGGTCATGGCCCCTGCTAGATGTCCCCCTTCAAGTTGTAGAATAGTCCATGCCCATGGTGGAGGCCACGGGATAGACCGAGGCAGCCTCTCGGAGCTCCAAGTTGTCTCATTCCTGTTGGGTTTCCGGCACCGCGGCGTGTGTGTGTTCGATCATGTTTCGTAAACATGAGCACAGCGGAAGCAATTAAAAATAATAAATACTCCTATTTATTACAACACACACAACACACGCATGCTATTACAACAAGTGTAGACATAACCGTAAATTAAAATTGCAATAAAAGGAAATTAAACTACGTTATACCTTTCGTATGACGTGTAGCGGGAACGGCATCAACCGGAACGATCCTCGTAAGAATCGTCTCTATCCGTATCCACGCCGAGCTCCTCGGGATGACTTCGCCAAGCCACGAGCTTCGTCTTCGTACGGGTTACTAGCCTCGTGTTGAAGACGACGTGATCGAGAGATGATCACGATCCGAATCCAAATTCGGACCTAAAACAAGTCCTCAAGACTTGCTTCTCCGGAGAGGTAGTCGTCAACCGATTGACGAATCCTTCGTCCTCCACCTCAGAGGATTACCGGAGATCAAATCCCCGGTATGTTAGCCGCTGCCGAGCACTAACGTCGTCAAGCAGCGCTCAGGCGAAGGAGAAGAAGCTGTCAGAAAACTGGACAGCTTGGTGGAGATAGGCGCCCGGCCAAAACAAGGAGACAAAAGCTCACCTTGATGCCGAACCTAGGGGATCACGGAGGTCGCGGAGGTTCACCCGGCTGGAGCTTGGGCGGCAAGCAAGGGTCTTGGGCGGCACAAAGGCTGGGGCGGCAAGCTAGGGTTAGCGGTTTTGATTTTGGATTAGGGTTTAACAATCCTTAAGCCCACTTTTATAGAGAACTAATTCTCTTAATGGTTAATGGATCATATCCATAAAGCCCGTTAACCGCTCCATTAAGATAAGTTAAAATAAACCAAACCATGATGGTTTATTTTAAGTTAAAGCGAACGAACCAACTTTTGGTTCATTCGTTTAAAATAAACCAAACCCTTTGGTTTATTCTTATCCATTGGATTAGAACCAAACCATTTTGGTCCATCCATTATGTCTTCATAAGACCCCCATCCACGCTTCCATTGCATTGAAACAATTTCATGCTCGCTTTATGTTTGGTCGACCAAACATAGTTTCTCGATGCGAGAATCTCATTCTCAAGCTCGTTTTAAATCCTTTGGATTACACTCGTTGTCGTGTGACCAAATAGGTTCTCGGTTTATGTTGGCCGTCTATAATTAACCATTAATTATAGAGCGATCATGAGTGGCACCTAGTAGTACATCATGATCCCCAATTAATCGAAAGATCAGCGGTTGATCGAACTATTTACGAAACCCTTCAGCTCGAATGAATCGTGCCCCATTCCCTTCACTCATCTTATACCCACTTGGTTGGGACATGGTCTATTGTATGCCGAGTCCCCACTAAGTACACTCACGTCACCTAGCCCAGTATCATTTCCTCGTCCTCACAGTTCTAGTTACTCCACATGTATCGAAGAGTACCTTACTCTAAACATGTAATGCTTTGGCCAAAGACTTTAGTAACAATCCGACGAGAGGCCATGGGTATACATCTCCTGCAAGGAGTGGTGAATCCTTTATAGGCTATTCAAACACCTTGATCACTTCGACTTATACCCAATCATCCCGGGTCCACATCTCCTTAGAGATGTTTGCTTAAGATGTCAAAGCATAAGTCTCCATGATCAAGATGACTTGAATACCGCAAGTCAAAGGAACATCGCGCTTAAGCCACAGTAAGAACTTCATTGACATATCTATATATGCAGAGAACCATATGAAGTCTTACGGTTGGTCACTCCAATGAACTAGTTACCATAACTAGCATCCACGATTAACTCCGGACATCACTATGTCTCCAGCCAGTGAGAATCAGCTGCTTGGATACACCAAGGAGTATACCTCGTGCTAGTCTCGGCGAATTGATGGTGTCCAATCCATCAATTCATCGACTAGGATAATTCGATACATCACAATTACACATGTAGAGATACTCACTAGTTGTGATCCAATCACAAATTCTCTCATGCTGTGAATCGTATCGTGGACATTCAGTAAATGAGTTTAAGATCCAATCAAATACATAAAACATGTATACTCAAATAGTGAATCTTCATTTATCATATAAATGGTTCATAGATAAGGCGATTGCTTTATGACATCTCTCATATATTACTAACAGACTCCCACTTGGCCTAATGCCAATCGCTACGGTATCCAATACCATAAGCTCTAACATGACCCTCAAACTTATTTTGAGGTAATGCCTTAGTCAAGGGATCCGCTAAGTTCCTTTCAGTGGGAATTTTCTCGATTTGTATTTCGTTCCTACTGATGATCTCTCTGATAAGATGATAGCGGCGAAGCACATGTTTGGATCATTGATGAGACCACATCAAGTTCATAGATGAACTACTTGATCCAAACCGCTTCCTTTGCTACTTCCAAAGCTGCAACATATTCTGCCTTAGTGGCAGAATCCGCTATAGTGTCAAGCTTGGAACCTTTCCAACTTATTGCGCCTCCATTCTAGGTGAATACACCCAGACTGATACATGGAATCATCCTTGTTTGTCTGGAGCTGGCATCCGTATACCCACGTATCACCATGTACCCTTCTCCATATATTAGGAACACATCCTTAGTTCTTCTCAAGTACTTAAGGATCATCTTAACGATCCTATTCTGGATCGGGGTATCTGCTCGTGACACTCGAGCATACGATACATCGGGCCTCGTACAACATAGCATACATGATAGATCCTATTGCGGATGCATAGGGAATCTTACTCATGCAAATCCTCTCGCCTTACGTGCGCGGACACATAGACTTGAAAGGTGCACCCCCATGCACGATGGGTATGAACCTTTCTTGGATTCTCGACATGCTAAACCTCTTTGCACTTTTCGGTCTATATATGTAGACTGCGAAAGACCAAGCAACCGTTTCGATCTATCTCTATAGATCTTAATCCCAAGGATGTAGGTTGCTTCTCCCAGGTCTTTCATGGAGAATGTCTTGGATAACCAAACCTTCACAGTAAGATTGAAACATCGTTTCCTATAAGTAGTATGTCATCGACATACAATACTAGGAACACGATGCCTCCCACTAACCTTCTTGTACACAAGGTTAAATGCGGATTTTGTGAGAAATCAAACTTTTGATGGTCTCATCAAAGCGGATATTCCAACTCTGGATGCTTGCTTCAATCCATATATGGACCGTCAATTTGCATACCTTGGTTTTATCAACCGATGTGAAACCCTCATGTATCATATACACGTCCTCGAGCAGTTTCCATTAAGGAAAAGTTGTTTTCACATCCATCGCCATATCTCATACTCATAATTATCTGCTATGGCCAGGAGCATACGAATGGATTTAAGCATAGCTACAGGCGAATAGGTTTCGTCATAATCAACACCTTATTTTTGACGATATCCTTTCGCCACCAATCTAGCCTTATAGGTAATCACATTACCATCCATGTCGGTTTTCTTCTTGAAAACCCACTTGCACCCTATAGGCTTTATGCCTTCAGGTGGGTCAACCAAGTTCCAAACTTGGTTTTCGTACATGGAATCCATTTCCGACTTCATGGCACCAAGCCACTTATCCCTTTCTGAACTTGTCAGCACTTCTTCATAACTGGTAGGCTCCTCATCATCAATGAGTAACACGTCGTTCGATTCACTTACGAGAAATCCATATCTCTCAGGAATATTGCGTGTTCTGCGGATCTCTACGAAGATGTGGTGTTACAATAGTCCGAGATTGCTCATCATTATGAGTTGTCGGTTGTTGTGCTTCACCAGGTATCTCATCAATGTCTATTTGAGTCTCTCGAGCCTCCTCAAGCTCGACGACACTCCCACTGTTTTCTTGCAAGAGAAACTCTTTCTCTAGAAACACAGCATGACTTGAAACAAACACCTTTTGTTCCACAGGATGATAGAATTGGTAACCCCTTGTTTCCTTAGGGTATCCAATAAATAGACATTTATCAGACTTAGCATCCAGTTTGTACATAATCGATCACACATTATCTTCAAGTAAGATACATGAGGTTTCTTACTAGCCCATATCTCATATGGAGTAGTAGAGACTACCTTGGTAGGCATTCTGTTTAACAAGTAAACAGCTGTCTGAAGTGCATAACCCCAAAAGGACTTGGGAAGAGTCGCATGATTCATCATTGACCTGACCATGTCCAACAAGGTCCGGTTACGTCTCTCAGATACACCATTATGCTGTGGTGTATAGGGCGGAGTCCATTGAGACAATATGCCATTGTCTCTTAGATAATCAAGAAACTCTTGACTTAAGTATTCACCACCTCGATCCGATCGAAGTATTTTAATACTTTTGTCATGTTGTTTCTCTACTTCATTTCTGAATTCTTTGAACCTTTCAAAGGCTTCAGACTTGTGTTTCATCAAGAACACATACCCAAACCGTATGTGATCATCGGTGAAGGTAATGAAGTAGCTATAGCCTCCTAAAGCTTGAGTTGACATAGGTCCACATACATCAGTATGTACTAGACCTAGTAACTCTCCCACTCGTTCACCTTTTCCAGTAAAAGGTAACTTAGTCATCTTGACTTTTAAGCATGATTCGCATGTATCGTATGAATCCAATTCAAACGATTCCAGAATTCCACATTGGTGTAATTCGGACATGCGTTTCTTGCTTATATGGCCAAGACGACAATGCCACATATAGGAGTCTATGTGATTATCCTTTCGAGCACGCGTGTTGCTCGCTTCGATATTGAAAATGTCACTGGATACGTCCAACGTATAAATGCCATTACTCAAAGTTCCAGTTCCATAAAGTATGCCATTCAAAGTTATATAACAACAATTGTTACTAAACGTTAAATGGAAACCATTTCTATTTAAGCAGGAAATAGAAACAATGTTCTTTATTAGAGAAGGAACATAATAGCAATTGTCCAGTTCTAAGACTAGTCCACTAGGAGCTTCAAATAAGTTCGATGGCGAGCGTGACAACCTTTGCTCCATTGCCAACTCGCAAATTTGACTCCCCTCTGACAAGTCTTCTTCTATTCCTTAGCCCATGTATGTCATTACATATATGTGAGCTACACCCAGTATCCAATACCCAAGTGTCTAAGGAAATAGAATGACAATCAATAACGAAGATACCTGAAGAGGATGGGGCATCGGATGCCTTCTTCTTCTTCATGGACTCAAGATAAATCTTGCAGTTTCTTCGCCAGTGGCCTTCCTTGCCATAGTGATGGCAAGTGCCCTTTTGCGCTGGTTCCGCCTTCTTTGCCTTTTTCTTTCCTTTCTTCTGTTCTTTTGCCTTCCTCTTAGAACCTTTCTTTGAGGAATCAACTAACAGAACCGCCTTCTCCTCATGCTTTACAGAAGGCTCCACAGTCTTCAGCATATTAAGGAGCTCGGGAATGGTGGATTCCAATTTGTTCATCCGATAGTTCATCAAAAATTGCGAGAAGCTCTTGGGCAAACAATGCAGAATTAAGTCAATACTTAACTCATGATCCATCACAAAACCGAGGGTAGCTAGCCGCTCGATGTACCCGTTCATCTTTAGCACAAACTGCACTACAGACGAACCTTCTTGCATCTTCATAGTGAAGAGGAGCCTAGAGACCTCGAACCTTTCGGATCTCGCTTGCTCATCGAACAGCTCATGAAGATGGAAGACCATAGTATTAGCATCCATATGCTCATGCTGCTTTTGCAGCTCAGGTACCATCGCCGCTAGCATGATGCAACTCACCAGCTCAGAATCTGCCATATGTTTCTGATAGACCAACATTTGGTCTGGAGTTGCATCGTCCTTAGGACGGTCAGGAAGAGGCTCTTCAAGGACATATGCAAGCTTTTCCGCCTTGAGAACAATTCTCAGGTTTCTAAGCCAGTCCAGGAAGTTAGGCCCAGTCAGTTTGTTCGAATCCAAAATAGTGCGCAAATTCAAAGACGTCATGATCAATTTATTGACCTAGAAATACAAAACGAGCATATATGAGAAAATGATTTTAAAATGCATCAATATACATTTATGAATCCCATTCATTTTTCGAATTTCAAAAACCCTTAAAATCACTTCGGGAGATCGTAGGTCCATCTCCGAATGGGCTGATATCCATCATAGATAAGAACAACCTTGGAGTGAGTCCAACAAGCCATTCTTAGCTATGATGGTGGGTATCAAGTATACCGATTACATATCATGTATATGTAACTATCACAATGTGCTATTAACTAATTGAATGTTTACACATACATTGGGTTGTTAACACATTAACAAGTATGCATCATATGCATAGCACCCAACTTCACCTCTCTTCACATCGACCTTGGAGTGAGTCCAACAAATCGATGCTCCAAGTTAAAGCCGACCCATTAATCGCGAAATAGTTTTAATATGGTTAGAGCGCATTCAACCAATTAGCCAGGCTTGGAGTGAGTCCAACAACCCAAACTAACGATTGACCTCTGACTCTTACCATATTAGAGTTAAACTATTCCAATGATTTGAACATGTTCAGGTTCGAGCCGGGCTTGGAGTGAGTCCAACAACCCAAACAAGAAACAGAACTCTGGTTCTAACCATATTAATGGAAGGTGTAGGCTTTAATATTGAATTAGGGTTTTGTGTCTCATCCTCTTTGCATGCAAATAACTATTATCTACATGGCATGACATACATGGCATACATCTACATGTCACGACACGCATGACATAATGTTATGCATCTAATGCAATTACATGGCATACAATTATGTCATGTATATATTTCCTTATATGTCATAACTATTTATGGAAATAAAATATGTTTACGATTTGATTCTCCAAATCAAATCATAATTAAATTAGGAAACAAATTTCCAAATCTAATCACATATTTTATTCATGGAATTATTTGATTAAGGAAAATCTATTTAGGAAACCAATTTCCTAAATCATTAAAACTACTTATGGAAATAAAATATTTTAAGATTTGATTTCCCAAATCAAATCATGATTAAATTAGGAAACAAATTTCCAGAATCTAATCAAATATTTTATTTATGGAAAATATCAATTTCCATAAATACTTCCAACTTTCCAAAAGTGGAAGATTTCCATAAATACTTCTAGACTTTCCAAAATTGAAAAATTTCCATAAATACTTCTAAATTTCCAAAATTAGAAAATTTCAGAAATACATTATGACTATCATAAAACCATTTTACGATTATGTGAAACACAACCTGGGCTCGATACCCTTTGTTGGGTTTTAAACAGCATGGCGTGTGTGTGTTCGATCATGTTTCGTAAACATGAGCACAGCGGAAGCAATTAAAAATAATAAATACTCCTATTTATTACAACACACACAACACACGCATGCTATTACAACAAGTGTAGACATAACCGTAAATTAAAATTGCAATAAAGGAAATTAAACTACGTTATACCTTTAGTATGGCGTGTAAGCGAGCGGCATCAAGCGGGCGATCCTCGTAAGAATCGTCTCTATCCGTATCCACGCCGAGCTCCTCGGGATGACCGCAAGCCCACGAGCTTCGTCTTCGTACGGGTTACTAGCCTCGTGTTGAAGATGACGTGATCGAGAGATGATCACGATCCGAATCCAAATTCGGACCTAAAACAAGTCCTCAAGACTTGCTTCTCCGGAGAGGTATTCGTCAACCGATTGACGAATCGCCGTCCTCCACCTCAGAGGATTACCGGAGATCAAATCCCCGGTATGTTAGCCGCTGTCGGAGCACTAACCGTCGTCCAAACGACGCTCCGACGAGAGGAGAAGAAGCTGTCCAGAAAACTGGACAGCTTGGTGGAGGAGATAGGCGCCGGCCAAAACAAGGAGACAAAAGCTCACCTTGATGCCGAACCTTTTAGGGGATCACCGGAGGGTCGCCGGAGGTTCACCGGCTGGAGCTTGGACGCCGGCAAGGGTCTTGACGGCAGCACAATCAAGCTGGGCGGCAAGGAGCTTGGGCGGCACAACCAGGTTGGGCGGCAACTCCTTGGAGGCTAGGGTTTTGATTTTGGATTAGGGTTTAACAATCCCTTAAGCCCACTTTTATAGAGAACTAATTCTCTTAATGGTTAATGGATCATATCCATAAAGCCCGTTAACCCGCTCCATTAAGATAAGTTAAAATAAACCAAACTATGATGGTTTATTTTAAGTTAAAACGAACCGAACCAACTTTTGGTTCATTCGTTTAAAATAAACCAAACCCTTTGGTTTATTCTTATCCATTGGATTAGAACCAAACCATTTTGGTCCATCCATTATGTCTTCATAAGACACTGCCCATCCACGCTTCCATTGCGACTGAAACAATTTCATGCTCGCTTTACGTTTGGTCCAACCAAACATAGTTTCTCTCGGTCTGAGAATCCCATTCTCAAGCTCGTTTTAAATCCTTTGGATTACACTCGTTGTGCGTGTGACCAAATAGGTTCTCGGTTTATGTTGGCCGTCTATAATTAACCATTAATTATAGAGCGATCATGAGTGGCACCTAGTAGTACATCATGATCCCCAATTAACCAGAAAAGATCAGCAGTTGATCGAACTATTTACGAAACCCTTGATGGCTCGAATGAATCGTGCCCCATTCCCTTCACTCATCTTATACCCACTTGGTTCGGACATGGTCTATTGTGTCGATCCCACTAGGTGACTCGTCACACCTAGCCCAAGTATCATTTCCTCGTCCCTACAGTTCTAGTTACTCCACATGTATCGAAGAGTACCTTACTCTAAACATGTAATGCTTTGGCCAAAGACTTTAGTAACAATCGACGAGAGGCCATGGGTATACATCTCCTGCAAGGAGTGGTGAATCCTTTATAGGCTATTCAAACACCTTCGATCACTTCGACTTATACCCAATCATCCCGGGTCCACATCTCCTTAGAGATGTTTGCTTAAGATGTCAAAGCATAAGTCTCCATGATCAAGATGACATGAATACCGCAAGTCAAAGGAACATCGCACTTAAGCCACAGTAAGAACTTCATTGACATATCTATATATGCAGAGAACCATATGAAGTCTTACGGCTGGTCACTCCAATGAACTAGTTACCATAACTAGCATCCACGATTAACTCCGGACATCACTATGTCTCGGCCCGGTGAGAATCGGTGCTTGGATACACCAAGGGTATACCTCGTGCTAGTCTCGGCGAATTGATGGTGTCCAAATCCATCAATTCATCGACTAGGATAATTCCGATACATCACAATTACACATGTAGAGATACTCACTAGTTGTGATCCAATCACAAATTCTCTCATGCTGTGAATCGTATCGTGGACATTCAGTAAATGAGTTTAAGATCCAATCAAATACATAGAACATGTATACTCAAATAGTGAATCTTCATTTATCATATAAATGGTTCATAGATAAGGCGATTGCCTTAGGACATCTCTCATATATTACTAACAATTCCAATCCAGAATTAAGCATATACATGCCAGTAGGCCATGGAGGTATTGAAATCCTTGTTGGGGCTTTAATTGCTTTTCGTTATATCTTTGAAGAAGGCAGAGTCACATAATAAGATTGAATTGATGGATACGTTTGCATCAGACTCGGGATATAAAATCATGACAACCAATCGATTGGTGTGACTTAATCAATTTAAAAAATCGCTTCAACATGGTTATGTGCTCGAATTCATTATCATTCAATCGATTAGCTATAAGGGACAATATTGGCACAACCTAAAGACTTTTAGTCTCAGTCAAATCGATTACCCAATTGATTCAGAGTCATTCTATAATAAGCCACAAAATCACCAATGGATTGTCTTAATCGATTGATATGGCTCAATCAAACTATGCATGTGTATAAGGTGTAGCAAGAATTAAAATGTATATTCAAGTGTTCTAGGATGATTGAAATGGCCAATTATAAACTTGGACCACATACACATTAATTAAATTTTTTATAATGAAATTTAGACATCGAAATTTAATTCGATCTCTTGAATTAGTCTCTAAATTAGAGACCCAATTTGAATTTCGATTTCTAATTTAGAGATTGATTTAAAATCGATCTCTAATTTTGAGACCAAATTCAAATTGATATCCAAATTACGGATCGATTTAAATTTTTCTGTTTAATTTAGAAATCAAATGCAATTTGATCTCTTAATTAGAGATCGATTTGAATTTCGATCTATAATTTAGAGACTGAATATAAATCGATATTTAATTTAGAGACCAAATTAAAATTTAATCTCTAATTATAGACCGATTTGAATTCGATCTCTAATTAAAAATCGATTTTATAAAATCAGTTTTTAATTAAAGACTGATTTAAATTTGATTTTTAATTCGATCTCTAAAATGTATTTTTTTATAGTGATAGTGCAAGAATCAATACCGAGGTAACGAAAGATGAACCATAGTTTTAGGAGGAAATTTCTTGATATTGTGTAAGATGGATCGGATATTTCCTCCGATATTTTTTGACATTATGGTTCATTTGACAGTTCATTTACCTCGTGAAGCCATATTGGCTGGGCCAATTTCGTCATGATGGATGTATCCCTTTGAGCAATATTTGGACAGACTAAAAAAATATGTTCGTAATAAAGCACGACCTAAAGGATCTATTGCAGAGGGGTATATTGTAAACGAGGCATTGACTTTCAGTTCATTATATATGGTCAGATTGAGACAAGCTTTTCTAGGTCGGAACGTAATAAAGATGTTCAATCATCAATATACAAATTAAGTGTTTTCTCATAACAAGCAAGAGTCTTTGGCAACCAATAAAGTTTGAAATTTCCATTGTCGTTGTTTAAGAAAGCACATTGGTACATTCTGAACAATTGTAAAGAAGACGACCGATATCGAAAGTAAGTATTTACATTAAGTTATTACTTTAATTCTATTTCATTCATAGAGTTTAAATTGATTAAATTTTTATCCAGTGAGCATCTACAACTTATGTCTCAAAGGGTTCATGCTGATCAAATTATGAAATATCACGAGCGAGATTTTCCACTGTGTTTTAGGATAAAATTGTAGCGCTAAATTTTTTTACAAATTTAGATATCATAGATGAGTTGTATTATTTAGTAATGGGACATGATGCTGAAGTACAACTGTATGATGCATGCATTATAAATGGGATTCGATATCATACGAGGTCCCGTGATTCACGCAGAACTACTCAAAATAGTGGGGTCAGCATACCATCCTCTGACGATTTTGAGGGTGATAATATCTTGAATATGGAGCCAAACCAAGAGATTTCATCCAATGATTCAACTTCAATAGTCGATGAAGACTTAGTGATAACTCAACTATGTCGAATAGATGTTGAGCATCAACAAATAAATATGGCAAATGCACAAGTGGATCTAGATATGGGCGCTCAAAGAAATCGTATTGCTGAGGGTGAAGGTAGTGAAATTGACAGTGAGACGGATGATTATTTATCCTTTTCAGATGATGATAGCGATTAGATGTATTTACATGGTATTTATATTGTTCTTCATTTATAATTCATGTATTTAATATAATCTTTTATTATACGTCTATCTGTATATAATGATTTATGTCACAGCTATGTCGCATAAGAGAATTGAGCGCCCCTCAGTTGTGCCTACGCCTGACGATGATAGTGATCCTACTCCTACTGGTTAGTTATGTGGTTTTATATATGTATATTTTGTTTTCTATTTATTTAACTTGTTAATTGTTAACATTCTTTGATTTACAGTTCATCCGACACGTAGAGAGACACGAGGTACACACTCCGATCGGCTCAGACGGCAAATCGAGGACCGGGGTAGATTACCCATTATCTTTCATAAGAGCGATGATCACTCTATCGGGACAAATGCAGTTGCTTTTATGGCAGAGTTAGGGTTGTCAATTAAGAAGTTCGCTCCCTTACAAGCTAAGGGCATCTCCAACCAATATACCAAAACACTAAATTTGGTGTTAAAACCAAACCAAATGTAAAATACGAAAAAAAAAATGGATTAACCCCTTTAATTAATTTGGATTTAATTGGTGGGTTAATTCGGCTGGAAATGGGTTTGAAATTGGGTTGAGCCCATGGGGCCGAACCCATTGGGCTGAATTAATTGGGTTAGACTTGAGTTAGCTGAATCCATTCAACTGGTTTTAAAAACCACTCGAACCCAAATCCGACCCGCATCCGTCTTCGTCGGCTTCACCCAAAATCCCGATCGCAAATCTCCTCTTCTCACTGCCGCCGCACTATCGCCGCTGCCGGAGCTCACCATCGCCGGCCACGCTGGAGTTCTTCTCCTTCCTCTGTATTCGTCATCGCGACACCCTCGATTATCCCCGATCTCGATCTGGATCTCGTCGGAAAGCTTAGCCCGTCGTCGGTGTTCTTCTTCTCCTCCACTGTGTCGATCGCCACTATCGTTGGTTGCCTCACCGGTGGTCGCCTACCCGCATTCGAGTTCTATTCCTCCCGATCTCGATGGCAGTGAGCTCATCCAGCCGTACGCGATCGCCGACGACTGCCCCAGCTCTGTTAGCCGCCATCCAGCTCGTCCGGTCGCCCTAATCGGCCGGTATGCAAATCTCATCGTCGCACGAGCTCGAATCATCATCGTCGCCTTTGCTCAGCCATTTCTGAGTTTGTCGCCAGCAAATTTGCCTCTGACCACCATGGACAACATCGGGAGCCATCAGGAGCTCAATCTGCCATTGCTGTCGTCTCCTTGTTGAGCTCCGCCGATCCGGATGAGGGGCGCCTCCGGTTGACTCTGCATCGAGAGCAGCAGTTCGGATGCCACACTCAGATCTACCATCGAGCCTCTTCCTTGCTGTAGGTTGCTGTGTACCGTCACCGTTTATGCTCTGCTTTGTTGATATTGGACGGCAGCGAGCTTATTGCTACAGCTTAGATCGTCGCTAGGCTCATTCGTTGCCATCTTCACCACTATAGAGGTTAGCCATGGTTGGATCCGTGGATCAAGCAGCAGATTCACCGTAGGAGATTGGAAGATTATGAAGGATTGAAGGTGTGTTGATGGTGGTTGTGTTGTGATCTATATGTAATTGGGAGGGATGCCATCAGTCTAGCTTGTTAGGAACTGAAAGGTTCAAAGGTAAATATGAGCTCGTGATAGCTCATAAACTGGTTTCTATGTATAGAGGACAGGATGGGAAGCAACTACAGGCTGGTGTCATCGATTTGGAAACTAGGTAAGTTTCAATTTGGATTCAATTAATTGTACCATAGAAGAGTTATCTACATGATTGATTAATTAGGGCGAATCTATGATAACTGTCTAGACTTAATTTGGGTAATCATGTGAAAATAATAGATGGTGAGGAAGTGTATGAGTTTACACTACTATGGGATTTGGTTAATCAAATCAGGGATTAAGATTAAGTTAGATACCTACCGATTGTTTATATTCGTGTTTGGTTATACTCTGTGTTATTTACAGGATCTTGATTTGAGATAGATTTGCGGACGTGAAGACGACTGGTGGTTCACATATCAGGTGGGTAATATCTACCTGGTCCGGTAGTTTTGATCAAATTCTAGTGCATGATCTTGGATTTATGTTTATACCTGTTTACCTTAAATCCACTCTTATTTAATCATATGATTGTATTGCCTTGACCTTTGAGATATAAACTCTGGTACTTCATTGATTATCTAGCTCAGATAGGAACTATAAACCCTATTATGTATTAGCTGATGGATGTTCAGTAAGTATAGGTGGTTAGGGTTATCTTTGTGACCTCAGATTGGGTTACTGTGTTACATCACTAGGGTTAGGTGATGAATTGGATTATGAAGTCGATTGTTATATCATATTCATATTAGTGGTGCATCTATGGTGGATCTAGTTGTCTGTGCATAGATAAGTGTGTGGTTGTCAGTATGTGACCATGGACTAGAGGTCCTAGCGTGATGGTATATCCATTATGGATTATGTTCCTGTGTATGGTTATATGGACGGTCAATAGTGTATCGCTACGGACTAGAGGTCTTAGCGTGATTGACTGTCAGATGAGTATGACTCTTTGTGCGATAGAGAGAGTCTTGTGATTGTAGTCCTTGCATAGTTGACTTTTTGTTGACTAGGACTCCCCATGGGATAGGTAGTGAGGCGAGGATACATGTATGGAGCTATGCATCATTACATTGCATGCATGCTGTTGACTGGGTCTCCCTTGTGGTTGAGACGGGTCATCAGTCATCCTGCCTCCCCGGACACTCGGGGTAGTGGTAGCAGGGTTGAGGGCAGAGCATTGGATGTGCCGTGCTCGGCCACTATGGATGGTGGTAGCTGGAGATGCGCATTTGGCCACTGAGCAGAGTGGTGTTAGCACTCGCCCACTATAGACGGTGGTTGTTGTGACGTGCAGTTATCCTGTGTGCGGAGCTCGTCTACTCATGGGTAGTGACGGAGCGACCAGTAGCAGGGACCCCCGGGGAGTAGTTAGCTTTTTACGCTTATTTGCTACTCATTCATACTTCCCAACTCGGTCACTCGAGAGTAGTGGCGGCTGGAGTCGGGCTAGTCGTCATGCCGTGCCACCCGGGCCATACTGGGTCGTGGTTGGATGGGTCCGCAGACATGGCCATGCATATGCACTAATGATATATATGTATGCATGTATTTGATATATGTTTTACATATGTCTGTGAGATGCTGCATTTGATTGCTACATATGTTTGTTCATCATGTTACATGCCATTTGCATATTTTATACTGCTGTGTGTTGAGCATGATACATATGTTGGTTCAGACTGTTATATGCATTTGATTAGCATCATGTCATTGTGTGGTATGGACCGGGTTGTTATTACAGGTGATCATATATTGTTCATATATTGGAGTATTGGTCAGGTATGGGATTGACTTGGTACATTATATGGGTTATGTTATTGTATATCTGTCAGGATGATATAGCTTATGGTGTTGCAGACCGTCAGGTACGTTGGTACATTACTTTATGTTCAGTTGATCAGTTTAGTATATACATTGAGTATGACTTTACTGTAGTTACTTGTTATTAGAGTCGGATAGAACTGTATGTCTATTGGACTCATGCTGTATACCTGTAGATCTTCACATGTATACTTGTAGATCTATCCTTATATGTTGTTCATGCACTTTCTTTATATTACCCCTAAGTTTATACTCACCACCCCGGGACCCTGGGCTTCCTGTCGCCCAGATAACAGGTAGAAGATTCCTTGGCCGTTCGGAGCTCCGCCAGCTGATCCCATCTCACACCGGACGGATGGATATTTAATCCGCATTGTGGTATTTGTGTGGATTGTCGTTTTGTGGTTTTAGCCGTATTGTTTTCGTATCTGTGATATTCGGACGTGTTGTATATATTTGGCTTTCGATGTAGCTTCTATTATGTATCTTGTTGTGTCAAGTCACTCCGGAGTGCACAGTTGGGTCATTGTATATTGTTTTATTTGTTTTATGTTTTCACTGTGTTTGATATGTTGATATCTTTATATATTGTGTTGTTGTTGTGGGCCTACGGGCCTTGTATTAACCCGATATGTTGCCACGTACAGGGGAGATGCCGTCCGTTTGCTTTTCGGCACGGCATACTCCCGGGGTGTGACAATTTTATTGGTATCAGAGCCCTAGGTTGCGAAGTCCAATTTCGGATTTGATTTCGTTCGGACATCGAGTTTTGCTTTACTCGGTTTTGGTTCGTGAGTTCTGGGATCTGGCTGTTGCGGACATCTCCGAGCTACAAGGTTTAAGGTATGTTAATTGTTATTACATATCCTTCTATTGGTTATGCATTTAGTTGCTTATAACATGGATGACTTGTAGGATATTGGTTAGTATTCGTAACCGTGGTTTGAGTTTGACCACGGGAACGATATGTTGAGGTTATTAGATATGTGTCTGCCATCGAAAAGGTATCACTTCTGAGAGCCAATTGATACCGAGTCGGAAAGCAGGGATTAGGTAGGCACATCTCTTGTGGAGATCAAGGATTATAGTCCTAAGGATTTCCACTAATTATGTTTGTCAGATTATTACCTGAGGGGTAATGGACTAAGCGAGTATACTATTGCTGATGCAGATAGTAGAAAATTAGGGGATGATATTCATAGGAATGTTGATCCCTGAGATGGTCGTTCTAGGTTGTATAACTTTGGGAGTACTTTTGAGTACTTAACTCGTGTTATACGAAGATAGAAGTGGTAGTTGAATACCATTATCCGGATTTAGCCGGTACTTGATGGAAGATATAGGAAATAACCTACGGAAAATGATGTATCACTTAATCACAGTTCAGTGATGTTGTGAGATAGTATTTACCCACGTCATCTTCTTTGACTTATCGTCAGAGAATTCTTGGGCATTAAGTTGGGTGATTGTTTGGTAACAGAGGTACCATGCAGAGTCGTTAGACTTGAGAAGATTACGACCATTTAATAGCCCAAGAATGTGATTGGGTTGGTTTTGGCCACCCACAGGGTATTGGCTGACATCTTGATCAGGATGTTTGGATCTCCTACCAGATCCTACCGGAAGTCCTTAGACCGAGTCATGTGTATAGAAATGACTCCGTAGTAAGTGTTTTAAAGAGTTGGAGATTTGATAAGCAGATTTTACGAGTCAAATTATTGGAATCCGAAATCTCCAAATGTTGGATAAAAGGAGCAAGATTTAAGTCATGAGTCACGAGCGACTATTGGAGAGTTTTTCGATCATAGAAGACCGATTGCAGATTGTCAGTAGCTTCTCATGTTTATTAGTGAACTCAAAGGAAAGACTCCGAAGGGAGATTATGTGTGTGCAGTGCGGGTCACGACGACACCAGAGTCAGATTATCCGATGGACCATTGTATCTGTTTCTACTATAAGCAGCCGGTATCTACGAGAAGGGTATGTACTTTGAAGACTCAGTGGAAGACTATGGATGATGCTTTCGAGCGGATGATCCACAACCTCGGAAGCCGAGATCATGACAGAAGAATGGATTATCACATCAGCGGCGATGTACTACCTCAGATATAGTTGAAGTTCTTTGATACTTTCATCCGGAAGAAGCAAGTTACTCAGTAGTATCAGCCGAAGACATTTCAGAAGACTCAGACGTTCAGACGACAACTGTTACTTTTCCAGACATGGTTATGCTTTATACAGAGGAGAGATTTTACGATGATGGTCGTATCTACGCAGTATTCTCTAGTTGCAGTTATACCTTTCACAGAGATAGAACGTGCTATGATGTTGACGGTTCTTCAGTATTTTACAGTCGGATGTGTACCCTTTGCCAGTACAACAGTGTTTACCATCTCCATTGCAGTTGTTACAGTTGTACCTTAGTTCCAGCAGTTGATTTCAGTTCCTCCATGATAGTCTTTGCATCTACATGAGCTCAACCGTCCAGAACAGATGTTGGACAAGTTTACATGATTACTCGAGAAAAAGTATAGAAGACCGAAGGATCGGTCCTTCGGGGTATTACTTTAGGTTATCCTATTTGTGGATATATCGAGAGATACTGATAGTTTACAGGTATCTTTGTCTAGAACATTCTTGGATAGGGTTCGAAGGGTTCCTATCGACTTGTGGATTGGGGATTTTCTCTACCGTCAGGTGAGATGTTGATCAACAATTAAGAAGTCAAGGGATACCCTTAGCCTTTGCTAAACATACCTCCACTATAAACATATCCTTACGGATAGTTGGATTATTGGAGCGTTGGTATACTAGGACTCTCGGATGTACGTATAATCCGAGAGTATTCGGATGTAGTTACGGATGAACTCTCGGGCTGGTCACTGCATGGGAAAGTGGAATATGCGATTGAGGTGATTTCGGGAATAGTCCTGATATTGGAGACCTCATACTGGGAGATGATTTTATGGGTATCAGTGTTGCTAAACACTATGGGAGATTTATCTGCCTCAGTGTTTTTCTTGAGAAGATTTGTAACTCTTTGTTAAAAGAGAGACAGACCTTTGAGGTTATGCATCGATTATCGATGATTGGAACGCAGTAGTTGAGAATGAGTGTCCTTCGTTAGGGATAGATGATCTGTTTAGATCAGTTAAATGACACCTGTGTATATCCTAGGGTTGGTCTACGACTGGAGGTTTGATATTGTAGTGACTTAGTGTCATACAATTATCATTGTCGGTGTGATGATTGATATATCATCATCTTGGAGTAAAAAGGATGCAGGGTGTAGAAAACGATGTTTCATACTGGGTATGAATTTTATGAGATGTTGATAATGTTGTTATACTTATCGACGATTTAGTCATTCATAGATTTGAGGAATCAAGTACTCTTGGAGTATTTGAAATCGCTTGTCATCATATATGTGGAGGATATATTTATGGATATATTCCCAATCTTGAGGGAAGTTGTGGTTTCCCTAGATTGATTTGGTATTCACCATAAATGTGGATTGGATGTTCTTACGATACTATACCGCCGACTTGTGGGACCAAGAAGGTGATGGAAATCACCTGGTCGGAAGTTTGTGAACCTAGATTTCAAGGCCTAGAAGGTGACTGAATTTGGGGTCAGTGTTAATTAATCTGTCCGATATGGATGGAAGAGTATTGTACGTAGATGCATCATGACAGGGATTAGGAGTGATCCTGATGCAGTTGAATGAGACGTATATTATGTGTACGCTAGTTGAGAAACTAGCGAGATTTGTCATGTTAGTCTTACATGTACTTTCAGTTCTGTGTGACAGAGTGAATTTTGGACATTAGATTAATTTCTCTTGTGAGAATAATTCTCCGTCTCTGAGAAGGATAGTGGTTCCGAGAGTTGCATTCGCTTTAGGAAGAGTTGTTTCAGGAGACTCTTCATTCGAGGGTGATGATTTATTCGGAGTGTATCTGAAAATAGTGAGTATTGGGATGTTCCTGTTGGTGGAACGAGATATGGGACACGATTGATTTCGTAGTTTGATGTTGGGTATGCCAACAAGCAAAGGTGAAATATTATGATCGGTAGGGTCACGTACCGTGATAAAGTGGGAGCCTAGTACGTTAGACTGTGTTGGGAGATTATCTAGAATTCGGAAAGGACTTGATAGGATTTGGGTAATCGATGATCGATTAGCTAGGTTTTCTCATTTTCTTCCGAGCCGTAAGATGGACTCCGTTGGATCGCTTGATGGAATTATATCTATGGAGTATCCTTGGGTATCATTTCTGATAGTGATTCACGATTCACCTTACGATTTTGGCAAAGTCTCCCATTGGTTACGAGTATAGAGCTCCACTTTGGTATAATTATTACCTTGTAATAGGTCGGTTGAGAGTGTATATAAGAGCTAGAATGTAATACTCGAGCTCAGTACCCCACTTAGTCACTTGAGGTGTGACTTTTCTCCGGATACTTGAGATGGTTGTTGTGACATCTCGTACTCGTACATGAGTCGGAAATTTGGGGACCAAATTTTTATAAGTGGGGGAGAATGTAAAATACGAAAAAAAAATGGATTAACCCCTTTAATTAATTTGGATTTAATTGGTGGGTTAATTGGGTTGGAAATGGGTTTGAAATTGGGTTGAGCCCATGGGGCCGAACCCATTGGGCTGAATTAATTGGGTTAGACTTGAGTTAGCTGAATCCATTCAACTGGTTTTAAAAACCACTTGAACCCAAATCCGACCCGCATCCGTCTTCGTCGGCTTCACCCAAAATCCCGATCGCAAATCTCCTCTTCTCACTGCCGCTGCACTATCGCCGCTGCCGGAGCTCACCGTCGCCGGCCACGCTGGAGTTCTTCTCCTTCCTCTGTATTCGTCATCGCGACGCCCTCGATTATACCTGATCTCGATCTGGATCTCGTCGCAAAGCTTAGCCCGTCGTCGGTGTTCTTCTTCCCCTCCGCTGTGTCGATCGCCACTGTCATTGGTTGCCTCACCGGTGGTCGCCTACCCGCATTCGAGTTCTATTCCTAGCTCATCCAATACGCGATCGCGACGACGCTCGACTCGTCGTAGCCATCCAGCTCGTCCGGTCGCCCTAATCGGCCGGTACGCGAATCTCGTCGTCGTCGTCGCCTTTGCTCAGCCATTTCTGAGTTTGTCGCCAGCCAATTTGCCTCTGACCACCATGGACAACATCGGCAGCCATCAGGAGCTCAATCTGCCATTGTTGTCATCTCCTTGTTGAGCTTCGCCGATTCGGATGAGGGGCGCCTCCGGTTGACTCTGCATCGTGAGCAGCAGTTCGGCTGCCACACTCGGATCTACCATCGAGCCTCTTCCTTGCTGTGGGTTGCTGTGTACCATCACCGTTTATGCTCTGCTTTGTTGATATTGGACGGCAGCGAGCTCATTGCCACAGCTCAGATCGTCGCTTGGCTCATTCGTTGCCATCTTCACCACTATAGAGGTTAGCCATGGTTGGATCCGTGGATCAAGCAGCAGATTCACCGTAGGAGATTGGAAGATTATGAAGGATTGAAGGTGTGTTGATGGTGGTTGTGTTGTGATCTATATGTAATTGGGAGGGATGCCATCAGTCTAGCTTGTTAGGAACTGAAAGGTTCAAAGGTAAATATGAGCTCGTGATAGCTCATAAACTGGTTTCTATGTATAGAGGACAGGATGGGAAGCAACTACAGGCTGGTGTCATCGATTTGGAAACTAGGTAAGTTTCAATTTGGATTCAATTAATTGTACCATAGAAGAGTTATCTACATGATTGATTAATTAGGGCGAATCTATGATAACTGTCTAGACTTAATCTGGGTAATCATGTGAAAATAATAGATGGTGAGGAAGTGTATGAGTTTACACTACTATGGGATTTGGTTAATCAAATCAGGGATTAAGATTAAGTTAGATACCTACCGATTGTTTATATTCGTGTTTGGTTATACTCTGTGTTATTTACAGGATCTTGATTTGAGATAGATTTGCGGACGTGAAGACGACTGGTGGTTCACATATCAGGTGGGTAATATCTACCTGGTCCGGTAGTTTTGATCAAATTCTAGTGCATGATCTTGGATTTATGTTTATACCTGTTTACCTTAAATCCACTCTTATTTAATCATATGCTTGTACTGCCTTGACCTTTGAGATATAAACTCTGGTACTTCATTGATTATCTAGATCAGATAGGAACTATAAACCCTATTATGTATTAGCTGATGGATGTTCAGTAAGTATAGGTGGTTAGGGTTATCTTTGTGACCTCAGATTGGGTTACTGTGTTACATCACTAGGGTTAGGTGATGAATTGGATTATGGAGTCGATTGTTATATCATACTCATATTAGTGGTGCATCTATGGTGGATCTAGTTGTCTGTGCATAGATAAGTGTGTGGTTGTCAGTATGTGACCATGGACTAGAGGTCCTAGCGTGATGGTATATCCATTATGGATTATGTTCCTGTGTATGGTTATATGGACGGTCGATAGTGTATTGCTACGGACTAGAGGTCTTAGCGTGATTGACTGTCAGATGAGTATGACTCTTTGTGCGATAGAGAGAGTCTTGTGATTGTAGTCCTTGCATAGTTGACTTTTGGTTGACCAGGACTCCCCATGGGATAGGGAGTGAGGCGAGGATACATGTATGGAGCTATGCATCATTACATTGCATGCATGCTGTTGACTGGGTCTCCCTTGTGGTTGAGACGGGTCGTCAGTCATCCTGCCTCCCCGGCCACTCGGGGTAGTGGTAGCAGGGTTGAGGGCAGAGCATTGGATGTGCCGCGCTCGGCCACTATGGATGGTGGTAGCTGGAGATGCGCACCTGGCCACTGAGCAGAGTGGTGTTAGCACTCGCCCACTATAGATGGTGGTTGTTGTGACGTGCAGTTGTCCTGTGTGCGGAGCTCGTCTACTCATGGGTAGTGATGGAGCGACCAGCAGCAGGGACCCCCGGGGAGTAGTTAGCTTTTTACGATTATATGCTACTTATTCATACTACCCAACTCGGTCACTCGAGAGTAGTGGCGGCTGGAGTTGGGCTAGTCGTCATGTCGTGCCACCCGGGCCATATTGGGGTCGTGGTTGGACGGGTCCGCAGACATGGCCATGCATATGCACTGATGATATATATGCATGCATGTATTTGATATATATTTTACATATGCCTATGAGATGCTGCATTTGATTGCTGCATATGTTTGTTCATCATGTTACATGCCATTTGCATATTATATACTGCTGTGTGTTGAGCATGATACATATGTTGGTTCAGACTGTTATATGCATTTGATTAGCATCATGTCATTGTGTGGTATGGACCGGGTTGTTATTACAGGTGATCATATACTGTTCATATATTGGAGTATTGGTCAGGTATGGGATTGACTTGGTACATTATATGGGTTATGTTATTGTATATCTGTCAGGATGATATAGCTTATGGTGTTGCAGACCGTCAGGTACGTTGGTACATTACTTTATGTTCAGTTGATCAGTTTAGTATATACATTGAGTATGACTTTACTGTAGTTACTTGTTATTAGAGTCGGATAGGACTGTATGTCTATTGGACTCATGCTGTATACCTGTAGATCTTCACATGTATACTTGTAGATCTATCCTTATATGTTGTTCATGCACTTTCTTTATATTACCCCTGAGTTTATACTCACCACCCCGGGACCCTGGGCTTCCTGTCGCCCAGATAACAGGTAGAAGATTCCTTGGACGTTCGGAGCTCCGCCAGCTGATCCCATCTCACACCGGACGGATGGATATTTAATCCGCATTGTGGTATTTGTGTGGATTGTCGTTTTGTGGTTTTAGCCGTATTGTTTCCGTATCTGTGATATACTGACGTGTTGTATATATTTGGCTTTCGATGTGACTTCTATTATGTTTCTTGTTGTGTCAAGTCACTCCGGAGTGCACAGTTGGGTCATTCTATATTGTTTTATCTGTTGTATGTTTCCGCTGTGTTTGATATGTTCATATCTTTATATATTGTGTTGTTGTTGTGGGCCTACGGGCCTTGTATTAACCCGATATGTTGCCACGTACAAAGGAGATGGCGTCCGTTTGCTTTTCGGCATGGCATACTCCCAGGGCGTGACACCAAATCCCTCCAATCCATACACCATTTCCTTACACAAAAAATGGTGCATGAATAGTGCCACACCATTTTTGGTGTGACACTATTCATATCACCATATTTGGTGTTAGAATTTTTTTTATATTTTATTATATTATATAATTAATAAACTTAAATATAATATATATTATTAAATATTATATTATTAAATATAATAAATAAAAATTAATTTATAATTATTTTTTTATCCTCATTATTTATAGTAATATTAATTATTTATTATAAATTTAAATTAAATATATTTAATAGTATATTTTAATTTTATTATATATATATATGTAAAATTTTAATTTATTTTAATTTTAATTATATTTATAAATTATACCATTAATTTCATAAAGAAAATAATAAAATATTAAACATTTTGACATTCATAAATATAAATTACATCACCTACAAATACAAACATGAGTAACACTAAATTAAAATATTACTAATAAAAACTTAAAAACATGAGTAACACTAAACTAGATGTTGAGCTAGTAGGAGATGATATTACTCGATTTGAAGAATTTTTAGCTCGATACAGACAAATCAAAGACAAAGAAGCTCATATTGCCTTTCGAAATTCATTAATTGAGCATTTATGGGAACAATATAGTAATTCTGAAAGTTAAAGTCCCATAATTTTGTATTTTTAATTAAGTGTTATTGTTTGTTTTCAATAAAATTTAGTAAAATATTTTATTTTAATTGTGTGTGATTTTATAATATTTTTAACATATATTTATACTTGAACAATTATGTAATAAAAAATAAAAATAGAAAATTATAATTTTTTTATATATATTAGTCGGAGGCAAAATTAAAAAAAAATATCTTAAATATTAATGAAGTATTAATTTTAAATATAATAATTATCATATAAAAATATTAATAACTTAAAATGTATATTGATAATTATACTACAAATAAGAAAAATAGAATATTCTAACAAATATTCCTTTTTAGTGTGATATGGTGTGAGTGGGTTGGAGTTGAAATAGTGTTTGATGTTAAAATTGCACCATTTTAGTGTCAAAACTACACCAAATTTGGTGTCTATGGTTGGAGATGGTCTAAGAGCTGGATATTGGTACAGTAGGCACTTAAGTCGAACCTGGATTTTGATTATAGAAAACGATACAAAGTTAAGCTTATTTTGTTGTCTCACGAGCTGACTCAAGTGTGCAGAAGTGCTAAGCTAAAGTTGAAGGTCAGCGATACCTGGAGGGAACCGTGGTGATCGGACGACACTGAGAGGACTTCGGAGGAAGCTGAAGAAATTGATTGAAGACTGGAAGCAAAGCTTCAAAGGTAAAAAGTGAGGTAAGCTCGTGTGAGTGACTGCAAGTAAGGTCGTTTCCTCTGTACGAGGACGTCCTTAGGCGATGATCCGACTCAAGACTTCCTATGGATAGCCTAAGTCAAATCAGATGGTAAATGACCATCAAGCTCACCTATATTAACTGCATTTTTGAGCTAACTCTTCATTGCAGCTAGAAAACCTACCATCAGTCGACTAAGGGCTTGCATCAGTCGACTGATTCATCTAGCAGTCGACTGGTAAGGGTAGCAATCGACTGTTGGTCAAGGATCAGCCTCGAGGAGAGTCAAAGCTTATCTCCTTTTCTCAAGGGCTAGGAGGCTTACTCTCATTGGTTGAAGAACTGAACGTCTAGGGTTTCCAAGGCTATAAAAGTAGGGGTTCTTCACCCTATTTCTATCATTAAAAGCTCTCCAAAAAGCCTCCACAATGCCTCGACTCTCCGACATCTTTACGGTGAAGCTCTACTACTCCGACGATCAAACTTTAGTTTTACTTTTTTCCTCGTCGGTATAAGTTTTCTTTAAAAGTCTTCTATTGTACTTATTTTAGTTTCTCGGAGCTTTATATCGTAATAAGGAGAGGGGGAGTGTCCCTCTACCTTAATCTTTCGAGCTTTTATATTCCGTTGTCTCCTACCTCCAATGAGGAGGAGATTGTTTTAGTGTATTGCCCTCCGTACGTGGTCTCGGAATATTAGTGTCAAGTCTCGAAAAAAAATAATAATAATAACAATACTAAAATGATAAAAATACACGGGCAAAAATCATTGGAAAAGGGGGATAAATTTCGGGGTATATTTACACCCTAAATAATCACAGTTGAGGGGCATGAAGGGGAAAAACCCTAAAACCCATTTAACCGGCCGAACCCTATTTATTTTCCTTTTCTTTTCCTTTTTCCCTTCTCTTTCGTTCGCGCGACCCACATTCTGCCCGCGAGCCGCCGCAGACGACGGAAGAGGCGATCGTTGAATCCCTGCCGCCGGAGTCGACGCCAAGTTGCCGGAGCTCCACCGACCCTCCTCCTTCCTCTTCACGGTGAGTAGTCTTTGGCTAGGGCAGCGAGGGCGGAGAGTTCAGCCAGTTTCGTCGGGGCTTTAGCGGCGGAATGGAGTAGGGAGGTCGGGATTCAACGGGGTTTGAGCTTGTGGTTCCAGATAGGAGTTCTAGCAGGGTTCATGGGGGGGGGGGGATTTCGTAGGTTTGGAATGGATAGAGCTAGAGAAAACCGGTGGAGCTTGGATCCCGTCGGCTTGAAGGAGGTGAGGAGCAGGGATGTCGGGATTTCATCGAGTCTGGGCATTTGGCCTCCAGGTGGTGTTCTAGCAGGGCCATGGAGGGATTTTGAGTTGGAAGGGATTGAGCTATGGAAACCGGTGGGGCTTGGTTCCCGTCGGCTAGAAGAAGGTGAGGAGCAGAGAGATTTCCGAGAGGTGGTTAGGGATTTAAATCTTTGGGGCTGAAATGGGAATTCTAGATGGAGGTGATTGGACCCGGTGGTTTAGGGTGCTCGGTAGGTGAGGGGCAGGGAAATGGAATGGGAAAACAGCTTTTGGGTTATTAGGATAGAAAGGGATCGGATTATGATTTTAGGATCACTGTTGTTGAATTGATGCGTGGATATAAAAATTTATATGTACATGAGCATTATGTCCGTAGATGATTCATGCTTATTTTGTTATCAGTCAGCATGTTTAGATAATTCGGTATCAAATTTTCCTTAATGCTGTAAATAATAGGTAATAGGTGATAACCATCATCTGCCTGGGTATGAGGTCAGATGCTAAATAAATAAATAAATAAATATATATATATATATATATATATATATATATATATATATATATATATATATATATATATATATATATATATATATATAAATAAATATATATATATATATATATATATATATATGGTTTAGTTATCATCTACCTGAGTATGAGGTTGGATGCTATATGTATATGTGTGGAACTACCATCTACCTGTGTATGAGGTTGGATGCTATATGTATAGGTGTGTATATATATATATATATATTTTATCACTCATGATGTTTACTGTTATTACTTTCGGTTAATTGTTCATCAAATCTTTCTAGTGCCTCGATGTTATGTGAATAAGTTATACTATCATCTACCTGTGTGTGAGGTTAGATGCTATATATATATGTGTGTAATTATCATCTACCTGTGTATGAGGTTAGATGCTATATATATATGGGTGTAATTACCATCTACCTGTGTATGAGATTAGATGCTACATATATATATAGATACAAATGTTCACCCATGATGTTCTAGGTTATCCTTCTTTGATTGGGTATGAAAGAAAATGACAGAATTCTTTATTTAGCTAACTGTACGTACATGAGCATTAGTGGTGCCTGGACGGGTTGGGCTCCTTGGGTTGAGCTCCGGGGAGGGCCCACCCAAATTGACAGATTGACTGATGACTGATGACTGATTCCCTTAGTTTCTTTCTAGAGGTACCTCAGGATTGCACAAGAAAATAAGGTATTTGACTGGCTCAGCATTTTGAATGCATAATGTGAGGTAACACGAGGGTTTATGTTTAGGTACAGTTAGCATAACAAAAAGGCATGATTGGGTTCGCTGTACTTGTTATAATGATATGTTGTTAAAAGTATTGGTTATGTTTTATATTGACTTACAGAAAGTATAACCGAAAATGTATGTTGAGCTACAATAGTTTACATTTACAGTTGTAAAGATATATGTTTTCTTTTGAATTTTTCCTCCCTGTGTTATATCCCTGTCATTGATCTACTTACTGGGATGTGAACTCATGATGTCACATAACAATTTCAGGTAGGGAACAGGATACCCAGATTGAGATGCAAGAAGCGGAGGTGGTATGGCGAGAGATGATGATGAGCATGGCACACATTGTCCGGGGCATCTATGAAACAGGGTTTCCAGATTGAGGGGAGATGATTTGATGTTCTATTTTTCTTCAGGTTCTGAGGGTTAAGTGTGTAGTTGAGACTGTTAAACTGGATGGAATAAAATAAATTTGTGCCGGGCATTTCGATCTTATGTATAATGGGTAATATTGATGTGTGACTAGGGATTTAGTATATGCATACTGGGTTAGGTCTTTTCAGTTGGTATCAGAGCGAACGATCCTAAAGGACAGTGTGTGCATGCAATCTCATCAAGGACTCAGATACATCAATCTCTGCGTTTGTAAGCTTTAAATTTACTTTTCAAGTAGTAGTCTTAATGTAATCATGTTTCGGTTTATGTACAAATTGGAGATAACGATGCAGGTATCGGGTTTTATAGGAGAATGGCGGGCCGAAGAAACAATGGTGAAGTGGGGTAGAGTAGTCAGTTTCTCGCTGAGCTTGCCGCAATTATGCAGGAACAGAGTCGGATTCAGGGAGAACAGATCCAACAACTGTTGAGAGCCAGGGAGCATGGAAACACCCACAGTGGTCCCACAGCTAGTGTGAACCCAGTTTACAAGCAGTTCAGGGATCTTGGACCGACAGAGTTTAAGGGAAGCACAGACCCGATTGTGGCAGAAGGATGGATTCAATCATTGGAGATGATATATGACTTCATGCACCATCGATCGACAAGGTGAGGTGCGCCATATTCATGTTGCGGGGCGATGCTCGGATATGGTGGGAGGGTGCACGTTCAGCGGTGGATTTAGCTACAACTACTTGGGTTGAATTCAAGGAGGTATTTTATGGTAAATACTTTACTACTGACACCAGAACCCGAATGGCCAGGGAATTTCTAGAGCTTCGCCAAGGGGACCGGACAGTGGCTGAGTATGTCAAGGAATTCGAGAAGGGGCGGTATTTTGTACCTATGATTGCCAGTCAACCAGTAGAGGAGCTGAAACATTTCACTGAGGGATTGAGGGCAGCCATTCGCCATGATGTCAGGGTGAGTCGAGTTACCACCTTCAGAGAGGCTGTGGATCAGGCTCTGATGGCAGAGAGGGACAGGAATGACATGATAAAGGAAGTATAGACTAAAAGGTCTAGTTACCAGGGAAGGGAACCTCCTGCGTCGAGTCAGAAGAAGTTTGCACCGAGCCAGTTTCGAGGCAAACAACCACAGTTTCAGACGCAGCCACGACAACGACCCTAGGAGCCCCGACCAGTCGACCATACTGTTCTCAAGGGTGAAAGCAAAACTCAGTGTCCCAAGTGCGATAAGACTCATGCAGGTCAGTGTTTGGTGGGTACAGATGTGTGCTACAAGTGCAAGAAGTCTGGGCACTTTGCTATGAACTACCCTCAGCTCAAAAAGCCAACTAGAGGAAGGGTGTATGCTATGACACAGGAGCAGGTGGATCCGGATTCGGCCATTATCACAGGTAGAATTTCTATTGTCAACCTACCTGCTCATGCCTTAATAGATTCTGGAGCTACACACTCTTTCATATCGGTGGTCTACGTTGCAAAACTAGGTATTTCATGTGATTGGATGGCTACCGGCTATAACGTGCCCTTGCCTTCGGGGGAAGAACTGACCAGCAATAGAATAGTGAGGAATTGTCCGATAAGGATGCATAACTATACAGTGTACGCTGAACTTATTGTATTAGAGATGATGGACTTTGATGTAATTCTAGGTATGGATTGGTTGACCCGGTACGAGGCCATTATTGACTATAAACAAAGGACGGTTAAACTGAAACTACAAAATGATGGATTTGTCATCTTCAATGCAACCTCCATGTTGAGTCATCTACCTATTATATCAGCATGTAAAGCTCAGAAAATGTTAAGTAAGGGGTGTAATGGATTTCTAGTCAACATAATGGGAAGTTCTGAGACTTTTAAACCAAGTCTGGAGGAAGTAGAGGTAGTCCGGTATTTCCCCAATGTATTTCCAGAGGATATTGCAGGATTACCCCCTGTCAGGGAGGTTGAGTTTGGAATAGAATTAATATCGGGAACCACCCCCGTGTCTAAAGCACCGTACCGCCTGGCACCCACCGAAATGAAGGAACTGAAGAAGCAACTACAAGAACTACTGGATAAGGGTTTCATCCAACCCAGTGTGTCACCCTAGGGAGCGCCAGTGTTGTTCGTCCGTAAGAAGGACGGTTCAATGCGGTTGTGCATTGACTACCGGGAGTTGAACGATTCTGATCAAGAACAAGTACCCGTTGCCTAGAATCGATGATCTGTTCGATCAACTACAGGGAGCAACGGTGTTCTCAAAAATTGACTTGAGGTCGGGGTACCACCAATTGAGATGTTCATAAAACTGCATTCAGAACTCGATATGGTCATTATGAGTTTCTAGTTATGCCGTTTGGACTCACTAATGCCCTCGCAGCCTTTATGGATTTGATGAACCGGATTTTCCAGCCATACCTGGATCAGTTTGTGATTGTCTTCATCGATGATATATTTACGTGAGTCGCAAAGAGCACCGATAACATCCGACGCCGGCTGATGCTGCAGACTCGAAGGATAAGCGGTTATACGCTAAGTTCAGCAAATGCGATTTTTGGCTGAGACAAATAGCATTTTTAGGACATATAGTCTCGGAGAGGGGAATAGAGGTGGATCCAGTCAAAGTGGAGGCAATCCAGAGTTGGGCTACTCCGAGGAATGTTACAGAAATTCGAAGTTTCCTGGGACTAGCGGGGTATTATCGCAGATTTATTCAGAATTTTTCACAAATTACGCTACCCCTGACTTCGTTGACCAAGAAGGGGGTGAGGTATGAATGGACTACTCAGTGCGAGAAGAGTTTTATGGAGCTAAAGGAAAGGCTGATGATAGCACCTGTGCTTGCAGTTCCAGACACTTCTGGGCAATTTGTGGTGTACACTGATGCCTCCAAAACTGGTCTAGGGGCTGTATTGATGCAGAAGGGGAGGGTCATTGCCTATGCATCACGTCAGTTGAAGGTGCATGAGCAGAATTATCCTACACATGACCTGGAACTAGCAGCGGTCGTTTTCGCTTTGAAGATCTGGCGACACTATCTTTACGGAGAACGATGCGAGATCTACACAGATCATAAAAGTTTGAAATATTTCTTTACTCAAAAGGAACTGAATATGCGGCAGAGACGATGGTTGGAGTTGGTAAAAGATTATGACTGCAATATTAACTATCACCCGGGTAAGGCTAATGTGGTGGCAGATGCGCTGAGTCGCAAGACGACGACGCTATTACAGATGACCACCCAGCAAAGATTGATATCAGAATTTCAACAGATAAGAGTGGAGGTGATAGCACCAGGTGAGCAGGTTAGGTTGGCGGCACTGACGGTTACATCGAACTTATGGGATCAGATCCAGGCAGAACAAGCCTCGGATCAACAGTTAATGGAATGGAAACGCAAAGATGAAGCAAAGGGTAGCACCATCTACTCAGTGATTGATGGGATAGTGCGATACAAGGGCCGCATATGGGTGCCTAAGGGTGGATCCCTGAGGGAGAATCTCATGAGGGAAGCTCACACCACCCCGTACTCTATCCACCCTGGCAGCACAAAGATGTATAAGGATATGCGGCTATTATATTGGTGGTCGGGCATGAAGAGAGACATAAGCAAGATGGTCCATGAGTGCCTTACCTGTCAACAGGTGAAAGCTGAGCACCAAAGGCCCGCGAGACTGCTCGAACCGCTTCCGATACCTGTCTGGAAGTGGGAAAATGTTGCCATGGATTTTGTGGTAGGATTACTGATCTTGACTAAGGGATCAAATGCAGTGTGGGTTATTGTGGATCGATTGACGAAGTCAGCCCACTTTTTGCCAGTGAAAACCACTTTCACTATGATACAATATGCAGAGTTGTATATACGGAAAATAGTAAGGTTACATGGAATTCCGGATCAGATTGTGTCAGATAGAGATCCAAAATTTACATCCAGGTTCTGGAAGAGTTTGCATCGGGGATTGGGTACAAAACTTGCTTTTAGCACTGCTTTCCATCCCCAGACTGACGGTCAATCTGAGCGAGTAATTCAGATTTTGGAAGATATGCTACGAGCTTGCATTATAGATTTCAAAGGGAGTTGGGAGTCCAAATTGCCCTTGGTAGAGTTCACCTATAATAATAGTTATCAATCCACCATCGGTATGGCTCCCTATGAAGCGCTATACGGAAGAAGGTGTAGAACCCCACTACACTGGGAAGAGGTAGGAGAAAGGGTAGTTCTGGGTCCAGAGATTGTGACACAAATTGTGGAACTAGTAGCAAAGATCCGGGATAGAATGCAGTCAGCACAGAGTCACCAAAAGAGTTATGCTGATTGTCGAAGGAGGGACCTAGAGTTCACAGTGGGAGACCATGTATTTCTCAAAGTGACACCCATGAAGGGAGTACTGAGGTTCGGAAGGAAGGGCAAACTCAGTCCGAGGTATATTGGGCCTTTTGAGATCCTCGACCGGATTGGAACACGAGCATACCGAGTTGCTCTACCACCAAACTGTAGGGAAATTCTTTATGCCAAATGGCATATGCGCAACGGAAAAATTAGGATCCCTTCCAAGTGATCCATGCGAAAGCAAACTCGTATAAAATAAATTTCTCTAAACCAAACCTATCTTATAGGAGAGGATTACCTTTGTTGCGTGCCCTTGTTAATCCCGCTTCTTCCTTTTGTTTGTTGGATCTTTAGCACGTTCAAGTGTCCGTGCCTCTATATGTATCCACACGAGCAAGCTCTTGTCTCACAAAAGAAAAACTAGAGGAGCTCTCCTTTACTTCTTGCTAGAGAAGTCCCTAAAGGAGAGGAAGAGAGGGAAAAGGAGAAAGGAAGAAGAAGACTCCTCTTCTTGCTAGCCTACACTCACAAACCCACACAACCAAAGCTTCCACCAAGCTCTCTCACAACCACAACAACACTTGCTTTGGCCGGCCACTTCATGGGGTCTTTTATAGGGTTGGAAAAACCCTTTCACCTCCACACATTCAATGCAATCCATTGCATTGGGACACAAGTTTGGCCGGCCACTTAAGGAGACAAAACCATTTTGTTTCCTTCCACCTTATCTAGCTTAGGTGGATGCTTAGGTGGCATGCTTATGTGGCATGCTTATGTGGCATTCTTATGTGGCATTCATGCATGTTGAATTAATCTTATTAATTCAATTAAGCTTATGTCATCATGTTGAATTAATCTTATTAATTCAATCATATTGAATTAATCTTATTAATTCAATTAAGCTTATGTTATCATATTGAATTAATCTTATTAAATCAATAATGTAACATATTGAATTAATCTCATTAAATCAATTAGCTAAAATTCTCATTAAGCTTAAAGTCCAAAAACCATTTTGTACTTAAGCTTATTCCCAAATTATTCTAGTCAAACTAGAATACTCTAATTCCTCTTCTTGTCATGCTCTTTGTGTGTGACCCTATAGGCTCTCATAACGTTGGCAGTGGACCTAAACTCTTTTAGATACACAAGCAATGAGCGGCATCTAGCAATACATCATTGCTACCCAAGTTACGAGATAAGTCAAGATCCGACTAACCTTTCCGTGACTACTATAATATATATGACCGTGTCCTTCTATCCTTGATATCAGATTGATCAATGAGGCATAGACCGTGTCATCCTCGATCAATCTATGTGTTTCTTGATCCCTGAGTAAACTAACTCAAACAAATGAGCTCAATATCTCATATTGACTCATTCGAGCATGGCCATGCGTTTTAGTAGTTCTACTCAATCAAGCCCACCGATATCACTCTCATATGAGAGGGATAGATCCCATCTACATCACTCACATCCCTCCGCATAATTTGTTATATACCCAAGAATCGCTTTATGGTCCACCTGCTACGGTGACGTTTGACGATACCAAAGTACATAACTCCTTATGTAGGGAACCGTAGTGACTTCAGGTCTGAGGACTATTCATACCAATAGTCACATGAGAAAGTTTATGACACTCATATAACGATCCATGAAATTTTCTCATGGCGGGTCAGTTCAGTATATATTCTCTAATATATACCCATGTGTCAACTTGATATCATATATCCATGACTTGTGAGATCAAGTCATCAATTGACCTACATGCTAGTCTTTATGTATTAATATTGCCCTTGCATATTAATACTTGACTAGGAACATTTAGAAAGTGTTCTCTACAGCCTCTCATAATCAATTCTGCCAATTGATGTGCTGTAGATAAGAACCTACTTTTCTAGGGCATTACTATATTTAATTTAGCTGTCACAAGCAAGACTTAAATATAATAACCAATCCTTTGCCTTTATAGAATATGATACAAAATGTTCCCTATTCAACCATCACATGATTGGTTCTTAGGGCTATAACTAACAATCTCCCACTAGCACTAGTACCAATCACTATGATATCTAATACCTAGTGACCTAGTGTGACCATCATGCTTCCTCCGTACAAAGCCTTGGTCAATGGATCTGCGATGTTAGCTTACCGGTACTCTGCATATCCTCACATCTCCTCTATCGATGATCTCTCGAATGAGATGGAAGCGCTTGCTGATATGTGTTTGGTCGATGTGATCGAGGTTCCTTAGCTGCAATAGCCCCATTGTTGTCACAATAGAGGTCTATTGGATGCAATGCTAGGAACTACCCCAAGTTCAGCGATGAACTTACGGAGCCAAAGCGACCTCCTTCTTTGCATCGGATGCGACAATATACTCACGTTGTAGAATCAAGCGTGTCCCGCTTTGAACTCTTCCACTCACGGCTCCACCATTCGAGGCAAAACACGTACCGATGCGATCTATAGTCATCCTTGTATGCATTTGGAAGCTTGCATCAGCTGTAACCCTTTACACTAGCTCCTCATTGCCTCCAAATATCGGAAATATTCTTTCGTTCTTCGTAAGTATTTAAGAATATTTTGGTCGCTATCCGATGACTTTCACCGGATCCGTATCTACTCGCCATGCTCAAAGCATACGAGGCGTCGAGCAGTACAAAGCATGGCGTACATGATAGACCCTATGGCGACGCATAAGGGATCTTATCCATGCGATCTCTCTCCTCCTTAGAAGAGGACATTGAGTCTTCGAAGACTCACACCATGTGATAAAGGCGAAATCCTTTTTGGAATTTTGCATAGCAAAACGATCTAGCACTTTATCAATGTATGTACTCTGACTTAGGCCAAGAAATCTTTTAGATCTATCTCTATAGATCTTGATGCCTAGAATATAGGCAGCTTCACCTAAGTCTTTCATCGAAAAACAATTCCCTAACCACATCTTCACAGACTGGAGTGAGGGAATATCATTTCCGATGAGAAGTATGTCATCTACATACAAGACAAGAAATACAATGTTCCCACTATTTCTCTTGTAGACACAAGGTTCATCTTCATTCTTGATGAAACCAAACTCCTTGATTGCATCATCGAATCGAAGATTCCAGCTTCGAGAGGCTTGCTTTAGTCCATAAATGGACCTTTGCAGTTTGCATACCTTTCCAGGATGCTTTGGATCTTCAAAACCCTCAGGCTGTGTCATGTACACATCCTAGAGTAGCTTTCCATTCAGAAAAGCGGTTTTGACATCCATCTGCCAGATCTCATAATCGTGGTAGGCTGCAATAGCAAGTATGATCCGAATGGATTTAAGCATCGCAACTGGTGAAAAGGTTTCATCATAGTCAATACCATGAATTTGTTTGAATCCTTTAGCCACCAATCTACCTTTATAGGTATGCTTATTACCATCCATGTCCTTTACTTTAAAGACCCACTTACACCCAATGGGTTTTACCCTTGTGGATCAACCAAGGTCCATACTTGGTTAGTGTACATGGATTCCATTTGGATCTCATGGCCTCTAGCCATTTCTCGTAACTGGGCTCATCATAGCTTCTTGATAGGATGTAGGCTCGCCAAGATCGACAAGCAATACATCACCATTGTCAGTCAAGAGAAAAGAATATCTCTCGGGTTGGCGGCGGATCTGTCGGATCTACGAAGAGGTTGGTCTACTTGAGCAGTGTTTGTTCCACAACTCTTTGGGCAAAAATTTCCTCATCCACAACACTTTGTGGTTACTGTTCATTTTCCATCGAAGCCTTAGTGTTATCGTCATCTTGAACTTCTTCAAGATGAATTTTACTCCCACTAGTTTTTCTAGAAATAAATTCTTTTTCTAGAAAGACAGCATTTCTGGCAACAAAGACCTTGCCAAGTGTGGGATTGTAAAAGTAATATCCCTTAGTTTCCTTGGGATATCCGACAAAATAACACTTATCTGATTTGGGTCCTAGTTTATCTGAGACTTGACGTCTTACATAAGCTTCACAACCCCAAATCTTTATAAAAGACATTTTGGGACTCTTCGATCCATATCGTATATGGTGTCTTTTCTACTTTTGATGGAGCGATTAAGTGAAAGCGGTGTCTCTAGAGCTAGTCCCCAAAGGAAGTAGGTAGATCGATCGGCTCATCATTGATCGTACCATATCTAATAGAGTACGATTTCTCCTCTCAGATACACCATTCCATTGTGGTGTTCCAGGGGGAGTGAGTTGGGATATTATCCCACACTCAGCCAGGTGATCACGAAACTCTTGACTAAGGTATTCACCACCTCGATCTGATCGAAGTAGCTTGATACGCTTACCAAGTTGGTTTTGTACTTCATTCTTGAATGCTTTGAACTTTTCAAAGGATTCTGACTTATGTCTCATCAAATATAAGTAGCCAAATCTACTCATATCATCAGTGAAAGTAATAAAGTACTTATAGCCTCCTCTGGCTTCGACATTGAAAGGCACACATACATCAGTATGTATGAGTCCTAACAATTCTGTCGCTCTCTCTCCATTTCCACTAAATGGAGTTTTAGTCATCTTTCCTAAAAGGCAAGATTCGCATACCTCATATGATTCAAAATCAAATGAGTCCAATAATCCATCTTTATGGAGTTGGGATATGCGTTTTTCATTTATGTGACCTAGGCGACAGTGCCAGAGATATGTTTGGTCCGAATCATTCGATTTGAACCGCTTGGTATTTACGTTATAAATTGGGTTTTCTAAATCTAGAACATAGAGACCATTCATAAGTGGTGCATTACAATAGAACATTTCATTCAAATAAATGGAACAACATTTGTCCTTTATTATAAAAGAAAAGTTTTTCTTGTCTAAACAAGATACAGAAATTATGTTCTTTGTCAATGCAGGTACATATAAGCACTCCTCTAGTTCTAAGATAAGCCCAGTGGGCAAAGGCAAAGAATATATTCCTGTTGGTGCAGGGGCACTAGATAATCGAACCTGTGTTTTGATTATGGCAAAGACACAAAGTTAAGTTTATATTGTTATCTCACGAGCTAAATCAAGTGTGCAGAAAAGTACTAAAGCTGGAGCTGAAGGCTAGCGACACCCGGAGGAAGCCGTGGTGGTCGGGCGACACTTGAGTGAATTCGGAGGGAGCCGAAGGAATCGAGTGGAAGGCCGAAAGCGAGAGCTACTATCGAGGTAAGCTCGTGTGAGTGAGAGATTGTAAGGTCGTGTCCTCTTTACGGGGATGACCGTAGGCGACGATTCGACTAAGACTTCCTGTGGAAGGTCTAGGTCGAGATCGGACGGTTAGAAACCGTCGTATTTATCATTTTTCGAGCTAATCTCTTCTTTGCAGAAGTGGCGGTTAGCGATCATTCTGGACATTGGCGATCGTATTATCGATTGGTGATGAGATGCATCGATCGTATCATCGATCGTGATGAGAGGCATCGATCGTGATGGCGGCGATTCGACTTTGCGCTAGGTCAAGCGGATAACGTTTGTGACGCGCCAGCGATAAAAATTTGGAAAAATTCATGATCCGTTCCAAAGAAATAGGAGACAAATTCGAGGGCTAAAGTCTATAAAGGAGGAGGATTCATCTCCAAATCACATCAATTATTCATCAGTGCTTGGCAACGCCTAACGCAGCATAACCTCAGATCCTCTTTTCGTGATTCAAGTAATATTTTTGATATTATATTACGTGTTTTTATCTTCATAACGAGGTGAGGTAGGCTTGTTGCCTCATCCTCGTGTATTCGGTTTTGTAATGTCGTTGTCTCCTACCTCCAACGAGGAGGAGGCGTTTAGTGCTTTGCCCTCCGTACGCGGTCTAGGACCGATAGGGCCTTGGAGTAGCAACCGCTGGGTTGTGAACCAAGTAAAATAAACGTGTTCATTTATTTTCCGCTGTGCTTACTTTGCGTATTGAACGAACGAAAAAGAAAAGATTTACGATCGCTATTCACCCCCCCCTCTAGCGACGCTTCTCGATCCAACAATTCCTACAGCTACAGCAGCAACTTTTGCGCCGTTGCCTACTCGTAGGTCTACTTCGCCTTTTGCCATTTGTCTACTATTTCTCTTTCTGATCCGCATTAGTGCGAATGTGAGATGCGCATCGGTATCTAATACCCATGTAGAAGAAATAGATAGATTAACTTCTATAGCGTGTATACGGCGAAGTCCACTTCTTTTTATTCTTTACTTCCTCGAGGTAGACTTTGCGGTTAGCTTCCGGTGTCGATCTCACCGCAATGGAGCGGTCCCTTCCTTAGGTACTTTACCTTTACCCTTTGAAGTGGATGAATTGGCCTTGCCTTTGGCTTGTCTTACCCTTGCCTTTAACTTACCTTTGCCCTTCTTGACCATTAATGCGTTGCTAACTTTCTTTTTGAGATTGGTTCGTGATTCTTAACATCTTTGAGAATCTCGGGAGCAATTTATCAATTTCATTCATGTTATAATTCATGGAATTGATTATATGCTTCGATTGCGAGGATAACATCGGTTGCCAATTCTTGGCTCGATGGAAAACCTAGTCTTTCAAGGTTCTCAGCGTACCCAATCATTTTAGTCGTGAGTTCCTACAGTGTTCCTTCTTGCATCTTGCATGCAAAAGAGCCTTAGACACTTCAAGCGCTCATGCCTAGCTTGTCCTTGATATAGTTGTTTCAAATGCTCAACCATATCATAGGCATCCATGTTCTCATGTTGCTTCTGAAGCTCAGAGTTCATGGTGGCAAGCATAAGACATGACACATCTAATGCGTCATCTTGATGCTTCTTATAAGCATCCTTTTCACCGCAGTGGTGGCGCATGGGTGTGTTTAGGGGTAGGCGCTCTAGGACATACAGTTTGCGTTCTTGCTTGAGGATAATCCTCAAGTTCCTATACCAGTCAAGAAAGTTCGCTCCATTAAGCTTGTCCTTCTCAAGGACAGATCGCAAGTTGAGGGGGTGTGTCGTGTTAGATGTCATGGTGATCTACAACATTAAAATGCAAAGTTAAGTATCATACCTAAATCATTTAATTAGGCCTTTAATTAAATGAGGCTCCCACTAAATTCTCATAGCTACTATTTAGCTATAAATTTATATGGGATAAAGATCCACATTATAATTCGTCTTGAGTTAGCTTTGGCTAATCGCCCAAGACGTAGTATAATTAGGTAGGCAATCTTTTGCCAATTACATCTGATGTAACTCTTTAATATCTTTGGTTAAGTTTTAGATTAGTTTAGTGTTTATTCCTAAATCAGCTTCGGTAGTGTGGCGAGCCGCGAGGCCTTCTTGGATATCGAACAGCGACCACTTCTAAGACAAAGCTGATGTTCGGAAATCACATAAAACTAATTTTAAAACTTATGTTCAAAGCTAATATATGCCTCTACTTTCTTAACTAATTAAGAAAACTTAATTAAGTCTTAACCAAGTTTGATAGCGGGACATCACGATTGTCCACTCGCACTCTTCTAAGATAAAAAGCATTGCTTTGCTTTGGCAAACCCAATAACAAATGATCGAGGAAGTAGTGAGTACCAAGCTTTAGTAGGCATATCGTTTAGACTTATTAAGAAATAAACATGTATCATATACATATTAGCATACATCACATATAAGCTAAACTAATCATGCATCACATACAAGCTAAACTAACATGCATCACATACATATTAAACTAAGCGTGTCATGGTTATGGCCCTTATTCTACAATCTTCTCAAGCCAATGAAAAGATTGATTGGTCAACCTAGGGACAGCATCTTCTCCTAAGTGCTTCCTTTTGGTTGTCTTGTGTGTTGACTTCCTCCTTGTAACCTCTTCTTCCAATGGACCCTCCATCTTTGTTTTGTACATTACAAAAGGAGAAATACTCGAGTTACATTCGAGTCTAAAACTAATTTTACAACAAGAATTTTAGGAGGAAGGCACGACCATGGGTATTAAGAATTACAACACACACACATTCACAAACCTTTTGGGACTAGGCCATAACCATGCACCATGTCATTTTAACTTTTAAAAGACATTGGATATTTTATTATGTTTGACAATTGCTAATGCAATTATCAACTCATAATAAAATTTATCCTACTTCTATATCACATATAAAATAGAGAAAACCTATTTTATACGATCTTTCGCAAGTGGCTCTGATACCACTGTAGGGAAATTCTTTATGCCAAATGGCATATGCGCAACGGAAAAATTAGGATCCCTTCCAAGTGATCCATGCGAAAGCAAACTCGTATAAAATAAATTTCTCTAAACCAAACCTATCTTATAGGAGAGGATTACCTTTGTTGCGTGCCCTTGTTAATCTCGCTTCTTCCTTTTGTTTGTTGGATCTTTAGCACGTTCAAGTGTCCGTGCCTCTATATGTATCCACACGAGCAAGCTCTTGTCTCACAAAAGAAAAACTAGAGGAGCTCTCCTTTACTTCTTGCTAGAGAAGTCCCTAAAGGAGAGGAAGAGAGGGAAAAGGAGAAAGGAAGAAGAAGACTCCTCTTCTTGCTAGCCTACACTCACAAACCCACACAACCAAAGCTTCCACCAAGCTCTCTCACAACCACAACAACACTTGCTTTGGCCGGCCACTTCATGGGGTCTTTTATAGGGTTGGAAAAACCCTTTCACCTCCACACATTCAATGCAATCCATTGCATTGGGACACAAGTTTGGCCGGCCACTTAAGGAGACAAAACCATTTTGTTTCCTTCCACCTTATCTAGCTTAGGTGGATGCTTAGGTGGCATGCTTATGTGGCATGCTTATGTGGCATTCTTATGTGGCATTCATGCATGTTGAATTAATCTTATTAATTCAATTAAGCTTATGTCATCATGTTGAATTAATCTTATTAATTCAATCATATTGAATTAATCTTATTAATTCAATTAAGCTTATGTTATCATATTGAATTAATCTTATTAAATCAATAATGTAACATATTGAATTAATCTCATTAAATCAATTAGCTAAAATTCTCATTAAGCTTAAAGTCCAAAAACCATTTTGTACTTAAGCTTATTCCCAAATTATTCTAGTCAAACTAGAATACTCTAATTCCTCTTCTTGTCATGCTCTTTGTGTGTGACCCTATAGGCTCTCATAACGTTGGCAGTGGACCTAAACTCTTTTAGATACACAAGCAATGAGCGACATCTAACAATACATCATTGCTACCCAAGTTACGAGATAAGTCAAGATCCGACTAACCTTTCCGTGACTACTATAATATATATGACCGTGTCCTTCTATCCTTGATATCAGATTGATCAATGAGGCATAGACCGTGTCATCCTCGATCAATCTATGTGTTTCTTGATCCCTGAGTAAACTAACTCAAACAAATGAGCTCAATATCTCATATTGACTCATTCGAGCATGGCCATGCATTTTAGTAGTTCTACTCAATCAAGGGGCCCACCGATATCACTCTCGTCATATGAGAGGGATAGATCCCATCTACATCACTCACATCCCTCCTCATAATTTGTTATATACCCAGTAATCGCCTTTATGGTCCACCCTGTTACGGGTGACGTTTGACGATACCAAAGTACATAACTCCTTATGTAGAGAACCGTAGTGACTTCAGGTCTGAGGACTATTCATACCAATAGTCACATGAGAAAGTTTATGACACTCATATAACGATCCATGAAACTTTCTCATGGCGGGTCAGTTCAGTATATATTCTCTAATATATACCCATGTGTCAACTTGATATCATATATCCATGACTTGTGAGATCAAGTCATCAATTGACCTACATGCTAGTCTTTATGTATTAATATTGCCCTTGCATATTAATACTTGACTAGGAACATTTAGAAAGTGTTCTCTACAGCCTCTCATAATCAATTCTGCCAATTGATGTGCTGTAGATAAGAACCTACTTTTCTAGGGCATTACTATATTTAATTTAGCTGGCACAAGCAAGACTTAAATATAATAACCAATCCTTTGCCTTTATAGAATATGATACAAAATGTTCCCTATTCAACCATCACATGATTGGTTCTTAGGGCTATAACTAACACAAACCTGGCGGGAGTTCATAATGTGTTTCACGTATCCATGCTCAGGAGGTACCTTTCCAATCCTGCACATGTGATTGGGTATGAAGTCATACAGTGGACATCAGATCTATCCTACGAGGTAATACCAGAACAAATATTGGATCGTCAAGTGCGAAAGCTGAGAAATAAAGAAATCAGAATGGTGAAAGTTTTATGGGGAAATCAACAGATAGAGGAAGCTACCTGGGAGACCGAGCGGGATATGCATGACCGTTACCCTGAACTATTTGGTAAGTCAAATTTCGAGGACGAAATTTTTTTTAAGGGGGAAAGAGTTGTCAAGTCTCGAAAAAAATAATAATAATAATAATAACAATACTAAAATGATAAAAATACACGGGCGAAAATCATCGGAAAAGGGGGATAAATTTCGGGGTCTATTTACACCCTAAATAATCACAGTTGAGGGGCATGAAGGGGAAAAACCCTAAAACCCATTTAACCGGCCGAACCCTATTTATTTTCCTTTTCTTTTCCTTTTTCCCTTCTCTTTCGAGTTCACGACCCACATTCTGCCCGCGAGCCGCCGCAGACGACGGAAGAGGCGATCGTCGAATCCCTGCCGCCGGAGTCGACGCCAAGCTATCGGAGCTCCACCGACCCTCCTCCTTCCTCTTCACGGTGAGTAGTCTTTGGCTAGGGCAGTGAGGGCGAAGAGTTCAGCCGGTTTCGTCGGGGCTTTAGCGACGGAATGGAGTAGGGAGGTCGGGATTCAACAGGGTTTGAGCTTGTGGTTCCAGATAGGAGTTCTAGCAGGGTTCATGGGAAGGGGGGATTTCGTAGGTTTGGAATGGACAGAGCTAGAGAAAACCGGTGGAGCTTGGATCCCGTCGGCTTGAAGGAGGTGAGGAGCAGGATGTCGGTCAGGCATTTGGCCTCGTGTGGTGTTCTAGCAGGGGCATGGGGGGGGGGAATTTTCGGTAGTTGGAAGGGATTGAGCTATGGAAACCGGTGGGGCTTGGTTCCCGTCGGCTAGAAGAAGGTGAGGAGCAGAGAGATTTCCGAGAGGTGGTTAGGGATTTAAATCTTTGGGGCTGAAATGGGAATTCTAGATGGAGGTGATCGGACCCGGTGGTTTAGGGTGCTCGGTAGGTGAGGGGCAGGGAAATGGAATGGGAAAACAACTTTTGGGTTATTAGGATAGAAGGGGATCGAATTATGATTCTAGGATCACTGTTGTTGAATTGATGCGTGGATATAAAAATTTATATGTACATGAGCATTATGTCCGTAGATGATTCCTGCTTATTTTGTTATCAGTCAGCATGTTTAGATAATTCGGTATCAAATTTTCCTTAATGCTGTAAATGATAGGTAATAGGTGATAACCATCATCTGCCTGGGTATGAGGTCATATGCTAAATAAATAAATAAATATATATATATATATGTGGTTTAGTTATCATCTACCTGAGTATGAGGTTGGATGCTATATGTATATGTGTGGAACTACCATCTACCTGTGTATGAGGTTGGATGCTATATGTATAGGTGTGTATATATATATATATTTTATCACTCATGATGTTTACTGTTATTACTTTTGGTTAATTGTTCATCAAATCTTTCTAGTGCCTCGATGTTATGTGAATAAGTTATACTATCATCTACCTGTGTGTGAGGTTAGATGCTATATATATATGTGCGTAATTATCATCTACCTATGTATGAGGTTAGATGCTATATGTATATGTATGGGTGTAATTACCATCTACCTGTGTATGAGATTAGATGCTACATATATATATAGATACAAATGTTCACCCATGATGTTCTAGGTTATCCTTCTTTGATTGGGTATGATAGAAAATGACAGAATTCTTTATTTAGCTAACTGTACGTATATGAGCATTAGTGGTGCCTGGACGAGTTGGGCTCCCTGGGTTGAGCTCCGGGGAGGGCCCACCCAAATTGACAGATTGACTGATGACTGATGACTGATTCCCTTAGTTTCTTTCTAGAGGTACCTCAGGATTGCACAAGAAAATAAGGTATTTGACTGGCTCAGCATTTTGAATGCATAATATGAGGTACCACGAGGGTTTATGTTTAGGTACAGTTAGCATAACAGAAAGGCATGATTGGGTTCGTTGTACTTGTTATAATGATATGTTGTTAAAAGTATTGGTTATATTTCATATTGACTTACTGAAAGTGTAACCGAAAATGTATATTGAGCTACAGTAGTTTACATTTACAGTTGTAAAGATATATGTTTTCTTTTGAATTTTTCCTCCCTGTGTTATATCCCTGTCATTGATCTACTTACTGGGCTGTGAACTCATGATGTCACATAAAAATTTCAGGTAGGGAACAGGATACCCAGATTGAGATGCAAGAAGCGGAGGTGGTGTAACTGAGGAGATGATGATGAGCATGACACACATTGTCCGAGGCATCTATGAAACAGGGTTTCCAGATTGAGGGGAGATGATTTGATGTTCTATTTTTCTTCAGGTTCTGAGGGTTAAGTGTGTAGTTGAGACTGCTAAACTGGATGGAATAAAATAAATTTGTGCCGGGCATTTCGATCTTGTGTATAATGGGTAATATTGATGTGTGACTAGGGATTTAGTATATGCATACTGGGTTAGGTCTTTTCAATTAGGGCCTTGGACTAGTAGCCGAAGGTTGTGAACCAAGTAAAAATAAACTGTGTCATTTATATTTTCGCTGCATTCTCGCTCGTTTAATTATTTCATATTGAAAGAACAAACAAAATTTATTTTGCGCTATTCACCCCCCCCCCTCTAGCGCTCAAATTGATCCAACAATTGGTATCAGAGCCGGGGGCGCTACGATTTGGTAAAATCACCAATCTAGCAATTTTTACAGATTTATTTCTATTTTTATTTCTGTTTATTTCGAGTTTTTACAAGTTTTTCGTTTAAGTTAAATTTGTTCTCCCGCACTACTAATCCAAGACGAAAGTCTTGGTACGTTTTGGTTGTTTGTGTTTTGCGAGGTATTAGTTTTCTTTCCTTTGTATAAATGGCCCATCTAGAAGGGTTTAGCACCGTCCGACCTCCGTTTTACAATGGAGACGACTTCCTCTATTGGAAGGGTCGGATGAAGTGCTTCCTAAAGACCCAAATCGAGATGTGGATCATAATCCAAACTGGATTCATGCTTCCTACTAATGAAGTGGGCGAATCATTGGATTATGATCAATGGACTAATGCCATGAAAAGACAAGTGGAAGCTGACGCCAAGGCAACCCAAATCCTTCAATGCGGCTTATCCAAAGAGGAGCTAAACCGCGTCAGTCCTTTCATTAGCACTAAAGATTTATGGACTAAACTCGTTGAGTTACACGAAGGAACCGACGACGCTAAGGTATGTGAGCATGATTTGCTTTTCAATAAATTGTATAACTTAAAAATGCAGGAACATGAGACGGCGATACGACTACACGCCCATATTCAAGACATCGTCAATAGCTTGCATGCCATCGGACAAAAGGTCGAGAATCAAGACCTTATAAGGTACACTTTAAACTCTTTTCCTAGAACCACCTTGTGGGCATCCATGGTTGATGCCTACAAGGTTTCTAAGGATATTTCTAAACTTAGATTAGACGAGTTATTTTCTGAGTTTGAACTTCATGAGCAAACTAACGTGGTCCGGGCCGAGAAAGATATTTCCTTAATTGCAGGTTCCAAGAAGAAGGCCGCGAACAAATCACCCCTCAAGGAAGAGGACGAGTACGAGTCGGAGGTAGATCTCAGAATGGAAACCGAACTAGTAAATCTAGTTCAGAAGATGATCAAGAGCCGAAAATGACCCATCAACCAAGGTAAAACTAAGTCTAAGTCTAATTCGAATTTGAGATGCTTTGAATGTAACAGGTTCGAGCACATCAAGTCAGAGTGTCCGAAACTAAAAGGCAAAGCACCCAAGAAAGCACTTAACGCTACTTGGGAAGAATCGTCGGAGGAGGAAAACGACAATCTCGTCTTCATGGCCAAGCCGACCAATCCCTAACAAGACTCCGAACCTGAGGAAAAGTCCGAGTCTGAATCCGATGATGAGTCGCTATTCAAGACAAGCCATGGATACACATCTGGTTCAAAAGAGTCACTTAAAGTAAGTCGATCTTTACTTAGCACTTTATACAATGCAATTAAATTCATAACTAGAAAGTTAGCTAAGTCCGAGTCCAAGGTCGAGACCTTAGTTGAGGAGGTTAAACTCCTTAAACACAAGGTCTCCCTAACCTCTTCGACTAGTCAAGTTCAAGAGGAGGACTCAACTCGAGTTGAAAAGATCGAAGTTGAGAACTCATTTTTGAAAAGTCAAGTCGAAGATCTTAGGCATACATTGGAAAGGTTCACTTTGGGATCCAAGGGACTTGACCTTTTACTTGGATCGCAAAGGGCCGTGTACAACAAGGCTGGGTTTGGGTTTAGCTCAAATACGACCAACAAGTCGTATATGTCAATTGTAAGTAGAAATAAAAAACATGTCCAAGAATATGTCCCTAAGACCACTTTGATTTCTCAATTAGAATCTAACAAGTACTGGGTTCCCAAGGACCAAATCCACTATGTGGAAAGACCGAACCGATTCAATGGTCCAGGGGGAGCTAGTACAAAATTTGTTTGCGCTATTAATTAGACTTTGCATGCTTAGGTATTTTTCTTTTTATCTCTTTTAGAATGGTTAGATAGGACTAATAACTAGTCAATTCTTGACAATATAGTACTAGGACGTGGCGAGATGATAGTACGCTAGGAAAGTGAAGTCTTATATGTCCGAGTTAGATAAGACGTATCTAGCTCGGTGCACTCGACTAAGTGGAACTAGCTAAAGCTACCTCGCTGTATCCTTAACTAGTTAGACCAGGAAGTGATCTTAAGTGAATCAAGTTATTACTTTCTCGAATTTGGCTTTGTCTAAGGAAGTGGTCGTTGTTCCGATCAAAGAAGGCCTCTGTGCCTTGCTACGACCTGAAAGCCAATTTCTTGAAAAGATGACTTGGTGAGCTTAGGGTTAAATACAAATCTAATCCAAGGTTGACTAGTCTCAATTCATTAAAATTAATCAAGTGAAATTTAAGTCATCTCACAAGAACACATAAGGATAACGTGTTTAATCATGTAGAAATGGGTGAGATGATCTAGGACTAATAATTTTCAACCAACCCTTAAATTCCAATATCCAATCCAACTACCTTGTGTGTAGGATCAATGGATGTTGGACAGTGGGTGCTCCCGACATATGACCGGAGACCAACTTAAATTTTCAAAGCTTAAATTCAAACAACAAGGATCGGTAGCCTTCGGAGACAACAGCAAGCTCAAAATCATCGGTTCAGGTGATATTGAGCTAAATTCTAATTTCACAATTTATAATGTTTTATTAGTTGAAGATTTTCAATATAATTTACTTAGTGTAAGTCAATTGTATGATAACAACTACAAGGTTATATTCTTAGAAAATAAATGCTTAATTAAAACAAATGAAACCTCTAAAACGATACTTAAAGGAATTAGGAATAGCAACATCTACACAATTAATTTACCCAACTCCTCAACCAAGTATCTTATGACACAACAAGAGGAATCTTAGTTGTGGCACCGACGACTCGGTCACTTGCACCCAAGACTCGTTCACAAGATGAGTCAGAGAGGCTTAGTCAAAGGTTTGCCTAACCTTAACAACTTAAATAATAAAATTTGTAATGCTTGTCAACAAGGTAAACAACCTAGGACACAACATCAACTAACTAACCAAGAACGAACCAAAAGTTTTCTTGAGCTCATTCATTTGGATCTATTCGATTCTCATGGAGCGAAGTCACTTAATGGGAGTCAATTCTGCTTAGTCATCATTGACAACTATTCTAGGTTTACCTGGGTTAGGTTCCTTAAACACAAAAGTGATACCTTAGATCAACTCATCAACTTGTTTAAATTAATCAAAAACCAAAAGAACCTTAAAATTAAAAGACTTAGAAGCGATCATGGTAGTGAATTCGAAAACCACAGGTTCACAGATTTCTGTAACCTAAACGGATACCACCATGAATTCTCATGTCCTTGAACCCCACAACAAAATGGCCTAGTCGAGCAAAAAAATAAAACCCTACAAGAAGCCGCTAGGACCATGTTGAACGAATACAACCTACCCGATAGGTTTTGGGCAGAAGCCGTTAGCACGGCTTGTTATGTCCAAAATAGAATTCTCATGGTAAAGAGGAACCTTAAGACCTCAAACATCAAGTACTTTAGGGTATTTGGATGTAAGGTACATATCCTGAACACTAAGGACTACCTAGGAAAGTTCACCTCCAAAACCTCTATTGGAATCTTCTTAGGATACTCGACTATAAGTAGAGCCTATAGGGTGTATAACCATGACACCCTTAGAGTTGAAGATGTTGGTGCAATCGACCCAGGTCACGATTGACCAGACTCGGGTTGACTCGAGTAATGTTTTGATGTTTGACATAGTATGCTTGACATTGATATTTGACATTGATGTCGGTTAATGTTTTGGGGAGATTGTTGGAGCAATCGACCCAGGTTATAATTGACCAGACTCGAGTTTGACTCGAGGGAGTCTTTGATGGTTGACTAGGGATTGACCATGTGATTATGGGAAAGTCCAAGCATGGGTCTTGGCAAGGTAAAGTCCAAGTCATGGGTACTTGGCATGGAAAGTTCAAGTGGGACACTTAGCATTTGGGAAAGTCCAAGTCTTGAGTACTTGGCACAAGGAAAGTCCAAGCATGGGTCTTGGCATGGAAAGTCCAACATGGGTTGGCAAGGGAAAGTCCAAGCATGGGTCTTGGCATGGAAAGTCCAACATGGGTTGGCAAGGGAAAGTCCAAGCTTGAGTCTTGGCATTTGAGAAGTCCAAGGGGTTTGATATTGGCGGTGTAAAGTCCAAGCGGAGTCTTGGCGGCGTAAGTCCAATGTGCCTTGGTGGTGTAGACACCGTTAGCATGACATAGCCGATGGAAGCACCTGAAGGCTAGCGCGATGGATGAACAAGTCATGGATGACTTGGAGGGATCTGAGAGACGTAAGGCTGATGGAGGTGGCTAGAAGGCTTAGGTCTAGGCTAAGGGTGGTCTAGTGAGTATGGGGACACCATACTTGGGTTAAAACCTCATCTTTGAGGTTGGCAGTCGACTGACATTATGGCCGGTTTGACTGTCGTGAGTCGACTTGAGTTCGACTGATGTTTAAGAGCTGGAATTGCTCTGGCAGTCAACTGCTCATTGGAGCAGTCGACTGATGTCGACGGCAGTCGACTGCTAAGGGACGACAGTCGATTGCCAGGTGAGTTGCGAGTACAGAATGCTCCGTAGTCTCATCGGGCGCGGCTACGGTATCGGCTGATCACAATATTGTGATCAGTGAGAGTCTCGTTGGAACTTGTCCAACGTGGATTGAGCCGTTGTCTCACAGCTACAGTGTTGGCAGCCGATTGGGGACTTATGGCAGTCGACTGCCAGGCGGAAATCCAGCCCGACGCAAGATAAAAAGGGGAGCTCGTGAAGGATTTCATCATCAGTTCTTTGAGGGCTTTGGTGAGGCGATTTGAAGGTGAATTGCAGGTGCATTTCAGGGTCCTTCAAGCTCATCCAAGCAACCGACAAGCAAGTGCTCAAAACCCTAGTTTGTAAAGTGTTCTTTACATTTTCACTTGTATTTGCTTGTTTACTTTGTATTACTTGTTGTAATTCATTGTACGAGGTTTCTCCACCTCTGACTTGTTGTCAAGAAGGAGTTTTATTGCTTAGTGGTGTTTGTGGCATCGCTAGAGTTCGTACGAACCTAATCTGTTGAGTAGGAACCGTTCGGTTTTGAACCACGTTATATCGTGCGTGTTGTGATTGTATCTTGTGTTTGTATTTGTTATTGTTTATTCCGCTGCGTACTAACAAGATTGTAGACAAGCAACGTGAACAAATTCCATCATCGTACGGTCACACGCTATTCACCCCCCTCTAGTGGCCTCAAATCTCCTACAATTGGTATCAGAGCCCAGGGCTCTTCTACGGATTAACCGCCGGGAGCTAAAGAAGCTATAAGGAAGACGATGGATCTTCAAGAAAGATGGGGCGATGACATAGCGACTCCACCCGCCTTTGACCGCGAAGATTTCACGTATTGGAAAGGTAGGATGGAATATTTTCTAATGTCCGATATAGAAAATTGGTTTGCCGTGATTATAGGTTTTGATGCTCCGAGAGGAGAGAACGGCGAAATCCTCAAAAAGAAGCGATGGACCGAGGAGCAACGGGAAAAATTCAAGACAACCGTTAAGGTAACAAAAATGTTGGTTAATTTGATACCTAGCAACATTTTGTCTAGATTAGGAAGCTATAGGGATGCCAAGGAGTTATGGAACATGTTGGTCAAGTTCTACGACAATCCCGAATCGGTCCAAGAAGATTTGGAAGAGGAGGAGATCAAAGAGGAAGCTTCATCATCCTCACAAGAAAGTGAGGAGTCAACTTCCGGATTGGAGAAGGAAGTAGAAGAGGTGGAAGAAGCATCCACTTCTATGATTGAGGGGGAGAGACCATCCACACCAGAGCTAGAACAAAACAAAGAAGAAGCCTCAACCTCCGGAAAGAATGAAGAATCCACTCCAATCACCACAACCACCCAAGTTAACTCAAGCATATGTGTTAATAATAAAATGCATATAATATGTTTTGAGTGTAAGGAAATCGGGCACTACAAAAGCAAGTGCCCAAAGAAGATTAGGAAAGCTCCACCGGCACCAAAAGTAAAGGATGCCGGTTCCCCAAAACCTAAAGGCAAGGAGCACATCATATGCTTCAAGTGCAATTCAAAAGGACATTATAGGAATCAATGTCCTAGGGGGAGCAAAAAGACCCAAGAAGGAGCATCACAAGTAGGGGGAGCTACTAAGGCAAACCCTAAGGTATATCATTTCAATAATGCTCATTCTTGTAGGTTTAATGCTAAAAAATATGCTTTTAATTCTCTTGCAATTCATCATGAAAAACATGCTAGGAACAATAAATATTATTGTTTAGGAGCTAAGAGTGTCCATTTTGAAATTAAGGAGAAATTTGAGACTAATGTCCCTAAAAATATTTTACCTAGGGAATCTATCAAGAAAATAGGAGAACACCTAGGTCTTAATCCTAAATGGACTAGGCATATGCCTAGAGGAAATGGTAATGCCCAAGGACCAAATGAGAAATAAAAAATTGAGAAATTAGAGTTGGAAAACCCAGCCTTGAGGTCAAGGCTTGAAAAACTAGAAAAGACCCTTAGGAATATACAAAATCAAGTTCAAGGGTATAGTGGTCTAAGTCAAGGGTCCAAAAGTCAAAGTCAACACCTAGGACCTAAGAGTCAAAAGTCAACCAAGGGCAAACAAGGTTTGGGTCACAAACCTAAGCCTAAGGTGGCTTATCATAGTGTTCCATTTGATTATGGAACACAAACTAGGTCTAGGAAGACCAAGGTCAATAGGGAAGTAATCCCTAGAGTTGACCAAGGTGTGTGCCTAGTGGCTAGGGTTTCAAGGAAACTTAGAGAAGCCACTAAGAAGGTTGCAAGGGGAGTTACCCCTAGAGTCAACCTAGGTAAGACCAAAATGACCAAGGCTACCAAGCCTAGGAGGGTCATTAGGAAGGTATCTAGGGAGGTCATCCCTAAGGAATACCTAATTAACCCAATGAGCTCAAATAGATTTTGGGTTCCTAAGGGCATGATTGACTCACGCTAGATGGGTTAGGTGTGCCAACCTTAATTGGATGGGTAGTTAACTCAACCATGATAAAGGTGACATTTTAGGTCATTTTCAAGGTTATGGTTACCTTGGAAATACATTTGAGCCTTAATCCTAAAAGATTTTAGGATGTGCCAAAACCCTAGATTAAATGAACCAAAACCCACATCTCACATCAAATTGACATGTATGTGTATTTATACACCCTAGATACATGTGAGATGCTAGGATATGAGTTGAGTTAAAGGTACATAGTTTTTGCATCTAGATGGACTATAACTCATCAAATTTCATTAGTGGATCATTGGGAAAGCTTGTGTACAAGTCATGTACATAGAGCCCAAGGAATATGATCCAAAATAAGGTTTTGAAAACATTTTAAAATCATTTTAGAAAACCTTGGTGAAGCCTATCTTTTGATAGCAATCACCATTGATGAGATTGATACAAAGTGAGCTAAAACATTGAAGTTTTTTTTTTCACTTTTGAATTTTGTATCAATTTCAGTATTTTATGGGTAAAATAATTTTCAAATATTTTATACCCATTGTATTGACTATAAGTAATATACGTATGAATTTTCATGATTTTTCAAAATACGTAGAATTACTTATGACTTTTCAAAACTCGATTCTGATAGTTGAAATTCGAGAATTTCAGTTATCAGTCGACTGCCACCTGATGGCAGTTGACTGATGTGAATGGCAGTCGACTGATTACTGTAAGTAGTCGACTGCCAAGCTGATTTTGGGAAAACTAGGTTTGGTTAGCCCGTGTTCAACTGTGGTTAAGGTCCCTAACCACTCCTAACCCTAGGATATACTTTGGGAAGCATTAGAAAGGGTGAAAATCTATTGGATATGGATTAGGAGAGGTGTTAGGGTAATGTATCAAATGTAAGGTGGGGAGAGTTCATGTTTGAACTTTTAGCCTTAATTTTAATGGTTTAGAGTTTCTATTAGCTTAGGGACTTCCCAAGGACATTGTTGGTGCAATGGTCAAGGGGGAGCAAGCCTTTAGGGGGAGTTATCCATCTTGGGATGATGGATGTGTTTCTCTTCTTGAAGGGGGAGAAGTTATTGGGAAGTATCATCAATTGGGAAAATTGATGGGATATTGAGAAACCCAATTTGGAAATTGGGAGAAAGTATAGGATTGCCTCTCTTGAGTGATATGGGACTTATCACTAAGAAAATGGTAGGCATCCTAGGTATTTTTAGACCAAGGGGGAGATTGTAAGATCTCATTGGGAAAGGAGACATTGACCTCCTTGGAGAGATAACCTTTTTGATGTTAGTCAAAAAGGGGGAGAATATTTGGGGGAGAAGTTTCAGAGAATGTTTGGGATTACCAATTTGGGATAATTGGTAAAAAAAATTGAGTTAGAGGCCTAACTCAAGGTTTATTTTGTCAAACATAAAAAAGGGGGAGATTGTTGGTGCAATCGGCCCAGGTCACGATTGACCAGACTCGGGTTGACTCGAGTAATGTTTTGATGTTTGACATAGTATGCTTGACATTGATGTTTGACATTGATGTTGGTTAATGTTTTGGGGAGATTGTTGGAGCAATAGACCTAGGTTATAATTGACCAGACTCGAGTTTGACTCGAGGGAGTCTTTGATGGTTGACTAGGGATTGACCATGTGATTATGGGAAAGTCCAAGCATGGGTCTTGGCAAGGTAAAGTCCAAGTCATGGGTACTTGGCATGGAAAGTCCAAGTGGGACACTTAGCATTTGGGAAAGTCCAAGTCTTGAGTACTTGGCACAAGGAAAGTCCAAGCATGGGTCTTGGCATGGAAAGTCCAACATGGGTTGGCAAGGGAAAGTCCAACATGGGTTGACAAGGGAAAGTCCAAGCTTGAGTCTTGGCATTTGAGAAGTCCAAGGGGTTTGATATTGGCGGTGTAAAGTCCAAGCAGAGTCTTGGCGGCATAAGTCCAATATGCCTTGGCGGTGTAGACACCGTTAGCATGACATAGCCGATGGAAGCACCTGAAGGCTAGCGCTATGGATGAACAAGTCATGGATGACTTGGAGGGATCCGAGAGGCGTAAGGCTGATGGAGGTGGCTAGAAGGCTTAGGTCTAGGCTAAGGGTGGTCTAGCGAGTATGGGGACACCATACTTGGGTTAAAACCTCATCTTTGAGGTTGGCAGTCGACATGCATTATGGCCGGTTCGACTGCCGTGAGTCGACTTGAGTTCGACTGACGTTTAAGAGCTGGAATTGCTCTGGCAGTCGGCTGCTCATTGGAGCAGTCGACTGCTAAGGGACGACAGTCGATTGGTAGGTGAGTTGCGAGCACAGAATGCTCCGTAGCCGACTGGGCAGTCGGCTACGGGCGCTGGCAGTCGACTGGTGAGAGTCCCGTTGGAACTTGTCCAACGTGGATTGAGCCGTTGTCTCACAGCTACAGTGTTGGCAGCCGATTGGGGACTTATGGCAGTCGACTGCCAGGCAGAAATCTAGCCCGACGCAAGATAAAATGGGGAGCTCGTGGAGGATTTCATCATCAATTCTTTGGGGGCTTTGGTGAGGCGATTTGAAGGCGATTTGCAGGTGCATTTCAGGGTCCTTCAAACTCATCCAAGCAACCGACAAGCAAGCGCTCAAAACCCTAGTTTGTAAAGTGTTCTTTACATTTTCACTTGTATTTGCTTTTTTACTTTGTATTACTTGTTGTAATTCATTGTACGAGGTTTCTCCACCTCCGACTTGTTGTCGAGAAGGAGTTTTATTGCTTAGTGGTGTTTGTGGCATCGCTAGGGTTCGTACGAACCTAATCTGTGGAGTAGGAACCGTTTGGTTCCGAACCACATTATATCGTGCGTGTTGTGATTGTATTTTGTGTTTGTATTTGTTATTGTTTATTCCACTGTATACTAACAAGATTGTAGACAAGCAACGCGAACGAATTCCATCATCGTACGGTCACACGCTATTCACCCCCCTCTAGCGGCCTCAAATCTCCTACATTTGGTATCAGAGCCCAGGGCTCTTCTACGGATTAACCGCCGGGAGCTAAAGAAGCTAGAAGGAAGACATTGGATCTTCAAGAAAGATGGGGCGATGACATAGCGACTCCACCCGCCTTTGACCGCAAAGATTTCGCGTATTGGAAAGGTAGGATTGAATATTTTCTAATGTCGGATATAGAAAATTGGTTTGCCGTGATTATAGGTTTTGATGCTCCGAGAGGAGAGAACGACGAAATTCTCAAAAAGAAGCGATGGACCGAGAAGCAACGGGAAAAATTCAAGACAACCGTTAAGGTAACAAAAATGTTGGTTAATTTGATACCTAACGACATTTTGTCTAGATTAGGAAGCTATATGTTGGATCGAAGCGGATCGCTAGAGGTGGGATGAATAGCGATAAACCTTTTTTTTAATTCGTTCGTTAAAACTCGAGTAGACAGTTAATTGCAGCGGAAAGATAAACTATAAATAAATGAGACAAATGTTTTTTTACTTGGTTCGTAGCCTTCGGCTACTACTCCAAGACCCTAGTGATCCTTGATCACGCACGGAGGGCAATTCACTAAAAACACTCATCCTCGTTGGAGGTAGGAGTTTGACGATTACAAAAAAAACTTCGAAAGAAAAGATAGAGAGACAAACCCTCTCTTCTATTATTGTAAAGTGCAATGATAGAAAACCTCGATTAATAAAAGGAATTGCAATATTTAAAGCGACGACAAAATAAGAATATCAACAACTAAAAGAGTAGAAAGTAAACTAGGGTTGTTGACAAAGACTTCGTCAGAGAGTCGTCGGAAAATCGCAGAGTTGTGGAGGTTTGTGAGCACTTAGAGATGATGAAAAACCCTAGGAGAAGCCTTCCTTTTATAGCCTTTAAGCCCCTCATCGAATGGGTCTTCAACCAATAGGAATTGGGCATAAAACTCCTTGAAAAATGGTGATAAAGCTTGACTCCTCGAGGCTGATTTTTGACCATATCGGTTGAATCGCCAGCTGAATCGCCCGGCTGAATCGCCGCTGAATCGCCGGTTGAACTCGGGTCCATTGAATAAAAAGTTAGCTCAAAATATAAGTGAATTCGACGGCCACTTGCCGTCCGATCTCAACATAGACCTTCCATGGGAAGTCTTGGGTCAGATCGTCGCCTAAGGACGTCCCCGTACAAAGGACACGACCTCACTTCACTTTACTCACTCAAGCTTACCTCGATACTTACTATGTCACTTTTGCTTCTGGCCTTCCACTTGATTCCTTCGGCTCCCTCCGAAGTTACTCGAGTGTCGCCCAACCACCGTAGCTTTCTCCGGGTGTCGCTAGCCTTCAGCTCCAGCTATAGCAATTTTCTGTACACTCGATTCAGCTTGTGAGATAGCGACATGAGCTTAACTTTGTATCTCTCCCTTTTTGATTTATGGCAAACTCATATACAAAGTTAAGAAAAATAAATTAAGTGCATTAAGCAAAATGAGCAAGAGATATGCATGAATGAGCAGGAGTATAAAAAAGCATGAATGAGCAGGAGTATATAAAAACTTTTTTTTCAAGTGCTCCCCCTTGAGGAATCCTCCCCCTTGACCGAGGGTGAGTACTTGAGAAAGAGTTTTAACTCTCCCCCTTAATGTTTGCTACTAAACAAAAGAATTAAGTAACCGCAATTACTTAATATTGGCCATAGTGTTTAAAATAAGTTTTAAGTTAAGAAATCAAAAAATTGATTTCTTAACCTTGGCCTTTACTTCCGTTTTGTTAACAAGTTAACTTAAAGTTAAGTAAACCTTTCCGTTTTGTTAACACGAACAAGTTAACTAAGCCTTGGCCATAAAAAAAATTATCCCTTAACTTTGGCCTTTTTCTCCCCCTTTTGCCATATATCGAAAAGAGTGAGGGTGTGTGTGGAATAAAAAATAAGTATTAATTTGAAAATGTTCCACATTATTTTGAAAATAATATACTGAAAATAAGTTCATCTATAAAATGTTCGACTCATATTTGGCTTGATTGATATGAAAGATCAACCAGTCCTGGTCAGAGTCGGTTAGTATGTATGATTATACTCTGTGGTTCATGGCGATGCACTAGCTCTACATCTGGAACCAGGAGTAAGGTCCTAACATCTCACGCCCATCTACGTGGCTAAGTACACAAACACATTAGTCCTATGTGTTGTGAGATGTATTGGCTCCTTAAATCTATAGGTGCATGATATCTAAGGTATGTCTTATGCTAGTTCCATAAAAAATGAAAATTAAGAAATAGTAGTGAGAAAATATAATTTGCAAGTTCCTATTCTACTACGCACATGCCCAATTTTCGTCTTAATAGACTAAATTCGGCTTCGGGTAGGGGTTTAGTAAATAGGTCTGCTAATTTAGACTTCGATTCGACGTATTCGAGTTGTATGGCTCCGTTGGCCACATGTTTTCGAATGAAATGATGTTTGACCTCTATATGTTTGGTCCTAGAGTGACATATCAGATTCTTAGTAAGATTAATTGAACTAATGTTATCTACATGGAGTTTCGTGTTCGTAAAGTCTAACTTAAAGTCACGGAGAGTGTGCTTCATCCAAAGAAGCTGAGTGACACACTCACCCATCGCGATGTATTCGGCTTCAGTGGTAGATAAGGCAACACAGTGTTGCTTCCTACTGCACCAACTCACTAGACTCGAGCCGAGAAGTTGACAACAACCACTCGTACTCTTTCTATCGAGCTTACTACCGACATAGTCCGAATCGGAGTAGCCGGTTAGTTCGAACTCGGTAGATCTAGGGTACCAAATATCGATATTAAGTATACCCTTTAGATATCTAAGGATACGCTTGACTAGAGTTAGGTGAGACTCCTTGGCACAGGTTTGGAACCTTGCACACATACTTACTGCAAATAGGATATCAGGTCGGCTTGTAGTTAAGTAAAGGAGACTCCCTATTATGCTCCTATAGTATTTTAAATCAATTGAGTTTCCGATTAAATCTTCTTCTATATTAACATTAGTTGCCATTGGGGTATTAATAATTTTAGCGTCTTGCATTTCAAAGCGTTTAATTAATTCCCTAGTATACTTGCGTTGATGTAGGTATATTCCATCTTTAGTTTGTTTAATTTGTAGACCTAAGAAGAAACTTAACTCGCCTACTAAATTCATTTCAAATTCACTTTCCATAAGTGAAATGAACTCATTTAGTAGGATTGAGTTGGTGGTTCCGAAAATAATATCATCTACGTAGATTTGGGCTATGAATATGTCTTTACCTAAAGTTTTTACGAAAAGGATTTGGTCAACTACACCTTGGTTAAAATCTTTGGACTTAAGATAAATCGAAAGTCTCTCGTACCAAGCTCGAGGAGCTTGTTTAAGTCCATAAAGATCTTTCTTTAACCTAAGGACATGATCGGGTTTGTCTAAACTTTCGAAACCGGGGGATTGACTAACATAAACTTCTTCTTTAATGTATCCATTTAAGAATGCAAATTTCACATCCATTTGAAACAACTTAAATCCTCGATGTGCTGCATATGCTAATAGCATTCGAATGGACTCTAATCTAGCTACTGGGGCATAGGTCTCGTCGTAATCTAAACCTTCGACTTGACTAAACCCTTTAGCGACTAGTCTAGCTTTATTTCTAACTACTTCACCTTTATCATCAAGTTTATTTCTAAACACCCACCTTGTTCCAATGATTGTTTTATCTTTAGGTGGTGGTACTAATTCCCATACTTCATTCCTAGTGAATTGAGCCAACTCTTCTTGCATTGCAATAATCCAATCGGTATCAAGAAGAGCTTGGTCAATAGTTTTGGGTTAAATTTTAGAAATCAAAGATATTTGACTAATGTTTTTGTATGAGGCTCTAGTTCAAACTCCTAGACTTGGATCACCTATCACTTGGTCGATAGGATGATTCGTTTGAGTCCTAGTTGGATTTGGGTTTGAGTCTACAACTTGATCCATAGGATTACTCGTTTGAGTTCTAGTTTGGTTGGAGTCATCTATCACTTGGTCGATAGAGTGACTTGGTTGACTTAGGTTAGGATTAACACTAGACCTGATCTCCAGATCAAAGTTAGGTCTAGTATGAGTCGGCTGGCTAATTGGGGTTGCCGGGGGTTTTGTAGATTCATGTCCTTCATCAAATACTACATTGATAGTCTCCTCGACTCTAAGGGTGTCATGGTTATATACTCTATAAGCTCTGCTTGTAGTCGAGTATCCTAGAAAGATTCCGGTCGTGGTTTTGGATGTAAATTTCCCTAGGTAATCCTTAGTGTTTAGGATATGTACCTTACACCCAAATACCCTAAAGTACTTGATGTTAGATATTTTATTGTGATAAATCTCGTATGAGGTCTTAAGGTGCCTCTTTACCATAAGGATCCTATTTTGGACATAGCATGTCGTACTCACGGCTTCCGCCCAAAACCTATCGGGTAGGTTATACTCATTTAACATTGTCCTAGCGGCTTCTTGTAGGGTTCTATTTTTGCGTTCTACTAGGCCATTTTATTGTGGAGTTCTAGGGCAAGAGAACTCATGGTGGTATCCATTTACGTTATAGAATTTTGTAAACCTATGGTTTTCGAATTCACCACCATGATCAGTCCTAAGTCTTTTGATTTTAATGTTTTGTTGATTTTTTATTAACTTAAATAGGTTGATTAATTGATCTAGGGTATCACTTTTGTGTTTGATGAACCTAACCCAAGTAAATCTAGAGTAGTCATCAATAATGACTAAACAGAATTTACTTTCATTAAGTGACTTAGCTCCGTGTGAATCAAATAGATCCATGTGTAGGAGCTCAAGCACACTTTTGGTTCATTCTTGATTAGTTAGTTGATGTTGTGTCCTAGATTGTTTACCTTATTGACAAGCATTACATATTTTATTATCCAAGTTATTGAGGTTAGGCAAACCTCTGACTAAGTCACTCTGACTCATCTTGTGGATGAGTCTTGGGTGTGAGTGACTGAATCGTCGGTGCCACAACCATGATTCCTCTTGCCGTGTCATAAGACACTTAGTTGAGGAGTTAGTTAAGTTAATAGTGTAAATGTTGTTATTTCTAGTTCCCTTAAGAATTGTTTTAGAGGTTTCGTTTGTATTAATTACGCATTCATTTTCTAGAAATTCATAGTTATTAATACACAATTGGCTTGCTTAATCGGCAGTAGATTATATTGAAAATTTTCTACTAATAAAACATTTTGAATAACAAAATTTGAGTTAAGCTCAATATCACCTTATCCGATGATTTTGAGCTTGCCGTTATTTCTGAAGGCTACCGATTCTTGTCGTTTGAATCGAAGCTTCGAAAACTTGAGTTGATCCCCGGTCATGTATCGGGAGCAACCACTGTCCAATATCCATTGATCCTACACGCAAGGTAGTTGGATCGGATATTGGATTTATTAAAGATTGGTTGAAAATTATTAACCTAAATCATCTCACCCATGTCTACATGATCAAACACGTTAACCCTATATGTTCTTGTGAGATGACTTCCAATTTTACTTGATTTAAATTTAATGATTTAAACACTTGTCAACCTTGCGTTAGATTCGGATTTGACCTTAGGCTTATCAAGTCACCTTTTCAAGATCATGGCTTCCAGGTCGTGGCGAGGCACAGAGGCCTTCTTTGATCGGAACAATGACCATTTCCTTAGACAAAGCCATTTTCAAGAAAATAGTAACTTGACTCACCTAAGACCACTTCCTGGTCTAACTATCTAGGATACAGCGAGGTAGCTTCAGCTAGTTCCACTCGGTCAAGTGAACCGAACTAGATACGCCTTATCTAGCTCGAATACACGAGACTCCATTTTCCTAGCGTACTATCATCTCGCCGCATCCTGGTACTATGTTATCAAGTGTTGACGAGTTATAGTCCTATCTAACCATTCTAAAAAGAAAAATCCAACTAAATAAAAACCTAAGCATGCAATTTCTAAGTTAAAACATAAACAAGTTTCGTACTAGCTCCCCCTGGACCATTGAATCGATTCGGTCTCTCCACATAGTGGATTTAGTCCTTGGTAACCCAGTACTGGTTTGATCCTAAGTTTGAAATTAAGGTGGTCTTAGGGACCCATGCTTGGACACATTTTTTATGTCGACTTACAATCGACATATATGACTTATTGGTCGTGTTTGAGCTAAACCCTAGCCCGACCTTGTTGTACACGACCCTTTGTGATCCAAGTAGGAGGTCAAGTCCTTTGGATCTCAAAGTAAACCTTTCCAATGTATTCCTAAGATCTTCGACTTGACTCTTCAAGAGTGAGTTCTCAACTTCGAGTTTTTCAACCCGAGTTGAGTCCTTCTCTTGAACTCGACTAGTCGAAGAGGTTATGGAGACCTCGTGTTTGAGGAGTTTAACTTCTTCAACCAGGGTCTCTACCTTGGACTTGGACTTAGCTAACTTTTTATTTAAAAACTTAATTGCACTATAAAGTGTAGTAATGAGAGACCGACTTACCTTGAGTGTATCTTTTGAACCGGATGCATATCCGTGGCTTGTCTTGAATAGTGCTTCGCAGTCCGACTCGTCTTCGGTTTCCGATTCAAGTTCCGATTCTGACTCCGTCTCCGATTCCACCGGTTTAGCCATGAGGACTCGATCATCGTCTTCTTCCTCGGAAGCTTCTTCCCAAGTAGCATTGAGTGCCTTTTTGTGTTTTGGTGTCTTGCTCTTGAGTTTTGGGCATTCGGACTTGATATGTCCAAACCTGTTGCATTCATAACATCTAATATTTGAACTTTTAGGCTTACCTTCGTTGGGTCGAGTGACGGTTCATTTTCGGCCCTTGACTATCCTCCGAACTAGGTTGACTAGTTCGGCCTCCATTTCCGAGTCGACCTCCGAATTCGACTCATCCTCTTCTTCCTTCGGGGGTGGCTTGCTAGCGGTTTTCTTCTTTGAACCTGCAAATAGTGCTATACCTTTCTCGGGTTCCGAGTTAGACTGCTCATGAAGTTCAAAATCAGAAAAAAGTTCATCTAACCTAAGTTTAGAAAGATCCTTGGAGACCTTGTAGGCATCGACCATGGATGCCCACAAGGTAGTCCTCGGAAAGGAGTTTAGGACATACCTTATAAGGTCACGGTTTTCGACCTTTTGCCCGATTGCATGTAGATTGTTGACTATGTCCTGGACGCGGGCGTGGAGTTGCGTCGCCGTTTCATGTTCCTGCAATTTTAGATTATATAATTTATTAAATAAAAGGTCGCGCTTACATACCTTGGCTTCATCGGTCCCTTCGTGTAGCTCCACTAGCTTTGTCCAAAGGTCCTTTGCGCTTATGAAGGGGCTGACGCGATTTAACTCCTCCTTGGACAAGCCACATTGGAGGATTTGTGTTGCCTTGGCGTCGGCTTCGACTTATCGTTTTGTCGCAATGGTACATTGGTCATAACCCAAGGATTCACCCACTTCGTTAGTCGGAAGTGTGAAACCTGTTTGGATTATGATCCACATCTCGATTTGGGTTTTGAGAAAGCATTCCATCCGACCTTTCTAGTAACGGAAATAATCTCCATTGTAAAACGGAGGTCGGACAGTGCTAAAACCCTCGAGATGGGCCATTTGGAAGGGAAACCTTGCACAAAAAATACCAAAAAAAACACGAAAAAAAGGTTCCAAGACTTTGCCTTGGATTAGTAATGTAGGAAATGAAAAGAAACAAAAGGAATAAACGAGAAATAACCAACTAAAAAAAAGATGAGCACTTACAACCTTCGATGTCCCAGAAATGGTACTAAACGATGGTTTTTCGGGATGAATACAGCTTGTTACGAGGGTTTATCCTGGTAAGAAGTGTAGATCTTTCCGAGAGCTTCATTTTGGTAGGTAGACCATTTCGTGGGTCAACTTGTACGAAAAGTTATGCCCGTTTTACCGTCGGCTAATCCAAAAGCGAATACTTGCAAAACAAAACCAAACAAAGAGTACCAAGACTTCGTCTTGGATTAGTAGTGCGGGAGAAAAATTTAAATGGACGAAAATAAAATCTGTAAAAAATGCTAGATTGGTGGTTTCACCAAATCTAAGCGCCCCCGGCTCTGATACCAATTGTTGGATCGAAGCGGATCGCTAGAGGGGGGGGTGAATAGCGATAAACCTTTTTTTTTTAATTCATTCGTTAAAACTTGAGTAGATAGTTAATTGCAGTGGAAAGATAAACTATAAATAAATGAGACAATTGTTTTTTTACTTGGTTCGTAGCCTTCGGCTACTACTCCAAGACCCTAGTGATCCTTGATCACGCACGGAGGGCAATTCACTAAAAACACTCCTCCTCGTTGGAGGTAGGAGTTTGACGATTACAAAAAAAACTTCGAAAGAAAAGATAGAGAGACAAACCCTCTCTTCTATTAATGTAAAGTGCAACAATAGAAAACATCGATTAATAAAAGGAATTGTAATATTTAAAGAGACGACAAAATAAGAATATCAACAACTAAAAGAATAGAAAGTAAACTAGGGTTGTTGACAGCACTTCGTCGTAGAGTCGTCGGAAAATCGTAGAGTTGTGGAGGTTTGTGAGCACTTAGAGATGATGAAAAACCCTAGGAGAAGCCCTCCTTTTATAGCCTTTAAGCCCCTCATCGAATGGGTCTTCAACCAATAGGAATTGGGCATAAAACTCCTTGAAAAATGGTGATAAAGCTTGACTCCTCGAGGCTGATTTTTGACCATCGGTTGAACTGGCCAGTTGAACTGGCCGGTTGAACTAGCCCGGTTGAACTGGCCGGTTGAACTGATGGCCAAGATTTTTGACTACAATAAAGAGTTAGCTCAAAATATAAGTGAATTCGACGGCCACTTGCCGTCCGATCTCAACATAGACCTTCCATGGGAAGTCTTGGGTCGGATCGTCGCCTAAGGATGTCCCCGTACAAAGGACACGACCTCACTTCACTTTACTCACTCGAGCTTACCTTGATACTTACTATGTCACTTTTGCTTCCGGCCTTCCACTTAATTCCTTCGGCTCCCTCCGAAGTTACTCGAGTGTCGCCCGACCATCGTGGCTTCCTCCGGGTGTCGCTAGCCTTCAGCTCCAGCTATAGCAATTTTCTGTACACTCGATTCAGCTCGTGAGATAACGACATGAGCTTAACTTTGTATCGTTTGCTATAATCAAAACTCAGGTTCGACTTAGGTGCCTACTGCACCAACACTATAGGGATGCCAAGGAGTTGTAGAACAAGTTGGTCAAGTTCTACGACAATCCCGAATCGGTCCAAGAAGATTTGGAAGAGGAGGAGATCGAAGAGGAAGCTTCATCATCCTCACAAGAAAGTGAGGAGTCAACTTCTCGATCGGAGAAGGAAGTAGAAGAGGTGGAAGAAGCATCCACTTCTATGATTGAGGGGGAGAGACCATCCAGACCGGAGCCGGAACAAAACAAAGAAGAAGCCTTAACCTCCGGGAAGAATGAAGAATCCACTCCAATCACCACAACCACCCAAGGTAACTCAAGCATATGTATTAATAATAAAATGCATATAATATGTTTTGAGTGTAGGGAAACCGGGCACTACAAAAGCAAGTGCCCAAAGAAGATTAGGAAAGCTCCACCGACACCAAAAGTCAAGGATGCCGGTTCCCCAAAACCTAAAGGCAAGGAGCACATCATATGCTTCAAGTGCAATTTAAAAGGACATTATAGGAATCAATGTCCTAGGGGGAGCAAAAAGACCCAAGAAGGAGCATCACAAGTAGGGGGAGCTACTAAGGCAAACCCTAAGGTATATCATTTCAATAATGCTCATTCTTCTAGGTTTAGTGCTAAAAAACATGCTTTTAATTCTCTTGCAATTCATCATGAAAAACATGCTAGGAACAATAAATATTATTGTTTAGGAGCTAAGAGTGTCCATTTTGAAACTAAGGAGAAATTTGGGACTAATGTCCCTAAAAATATTTTACCTAGGAAATCTATCAAGAAAATAGAAGAACACCTAGGTCTTAATCCTAAATGGACTAGGCATATGCCTAGAGGAAATGGTAATGCCCAAGGATCAAATGAGAAATCAAAAATTGGGAAATTAGAGTTGGAAAACCCAGCCTTGAGGTCAAGGCTTGAAAAACTAGAAAAGACCCTTAAGAATATACAAAATCAAGTTCAAGGGTCTAGTGGTCTAAGTCAAGGGTCCAAAAGTCAAAGTCAACACCTAGGACCTAAGAGTCAAAAGTCAACCAAGGGCAAGCAAGGTTTGGGTCACAAACCTAAGCCTAAGGTGGCTTATCATAGTGTTCTATTTGATTATGGAACACAAACTAGGTCTAGGAAGACCAAGGTCAATAGGGAAGTCATCCCTAGAGTTGACAAAGGTGTGTGCCTAGTGGCTAGGGTTTCAAGGAAACCTAGGGAAGCCACTAAGAAGGTTGCAAGGGGAGTTACCCCTAGAGTCAACCTAGGTAAGACCAAAATGACCAAGGCTACCAAGCCCCAGGAGGGTCATTAGGAAGGTATCTAGGGAGGTCATCTCTAAGGAATACCTAATTAACCCAATGAGCTCAAATAGATTTTGGGTTCCTAAGGGCATGATTGACTCACGCTAGATGGGTTAGGTGTGCCAACCTTGATTGGATGGGTAGTTAACTCAACCATGATAAAGGTGACATTTTAGGTCATTTTCAAGGTTATGGTTACCTTGGAAATACATTTGAGCCTTAATCCTAAAAGATTTTAGGATGTGCCAATATTATTTGAGAAGTTTGATAAATTGATCAAATTGGCATAATTTAGGTTTAGAGGTTAGTGTGTCATTTTGGGCTTTTGGCACACTAGGGAGATTAGTTGTATTATAGCAAAAATATGCTTAATTATCTCAAATGGCAACTAATATTAAATCTTAGGTATTATTATACCTATATATTTTATATGCTATGCTTTGTTTGTCATATGTCATGTCATGACATCATGCCTATTTTTATCATTTATATGTCATGATTATATTTAGGAATTAGGATTGAATGTCATGAGTTTAAGTTTTATATCATATGCCATGACATCATGATTATTGGCCATGTTTTAATAATGCTATTATTTATGCCATGATCATACATTCATGCATTAACTTGATTGAAAATTGATTTAAGGACTATAACATGACTTGAAGTCCCATTTATAAGGGAATCGAGTAGGGTTGCCTTAGAAAATGCATGAAACCCTAGATTAAATGAACCAAAACCCACATCTCACATCAAATTGACATGTATGTGTATTTATACACCCTAGATACATGTGAGATGCTAGGATATGAGTTGAGTTCAAGGTGCATAATTTTTGCATCTAGATGGACTATAACTCATCAAATTTCATTAGTGGATCATTGGGAAAGCTTGTGTACAAGTCATGTACATAGAGCCCAAGGAATATGATCCAAAATAAGATTTTAAAAATATTTTAAAATCATTTTAGAAAATCTTGGTGAAGCCTATCTTTTGATAGCAATCACCATTGATGAGATTGATACAAAGTGAGCTAAAATATTGAAGTTTTTTTTTCACTTTTGAATTTTGTATCAATTTCGGTATTTTATGGGTAAAATAATTTTCAAATATTTTTCACCCACTGTATTGACTATAAGTAATATACGTATGAATTTTCATGATTTTTCAAAATACGTAGAATTACTTATGACTTTTCAAAACTCGATTCTGATAGCTGAAATTCGAGAATTTGATTATCGATCGTCACGATGGCGATTGATGATGTGAATGGATCGGCCGATTCGTTAAGTAGTCATTGCCAAGCTGATTTTGGAAAACTAGGTTTGGTTGCTAACCCTAGGATATACTTTGGGAAGCATTAGAAAGGGTGAAAATCTATTGGATATGGATTAGGAGAGGTGTTAGGGTAATGTATCAAATGTAAGGTGGGGAGAGTTCATGTTTGAACTTTGAGCCTTAATTTTAATGGTTTAGAGTTTCTATTGGCTTAGGGACTTCCCAAGGACATTGTTGGTGCAATGGTCAAGGGGGAGCAAGCCTTTAGGGGGAGTTATCCATCTTGGGATGATGGATGTGTTTCTCTTCTTGAAGGGGGAGAAGTTATTAGGAAGTATCATAAATTTGGAAAATTGATGGGATATTGAGAAACCCAATTTGGAAATTGGGAGAAAGTATAGGATTGCCTCTCTTGAGTGATATGGGACTTATCACTAGGAAAATGGTAGGCATCCTAGGTATTTTTAGACCAAGGGGGAGATTGTAAGATCTCATTGGGAAATGAGACATTGACCTCCTTAGAGAGATAACCTTTTTGATGTTAGTCAAAAAGGGGGAGAATGTTTGGGGGAGAAGTTTCAGAGAATGTTTGGGATTACCAATTTGGGATAATTGGTAAGGAAATTTGAGTTAGGGGCCTAACTCAAGGTTTGTTTTGTCAAACATCAAAAAGGGGGAGATTGTTGGTGCAATCGACCCAGGTTACGATTGATCAGACTCGGGTTGACTCGAGTAATGTTTTGATGTTTGACATTGATGTCGGTTAATGTTTTGGGGAGATTGTTGGAGCAATCGACCCAGGTTAATATTTGACCAAACTCGAGTTTGACTCGAGGGAGTCTTTGATGGTTGACTAGGGATTGACCATGTGATTATGGGAAAGTCCAAGCATGGGTCTTGGCAAGGTAAAGTCCAAGTCATGTGTACTTGGCATGGAAAGTCCAAGTGGGACACTTAGCATTTGGGAAAGTCCAAGTCTTGAGTACTTGGCACAAGGAAAGTCCAAGCGTGGGTCTTGGCATGGAAAGTCCAACATGGGTTGGCAAGGGAAAGTCTAAGCATGGGTCTTGGCATGGAAAGTCCAACATGGGTTGACAAGGGAAAGTCCAAGCTTGAGTCTTGGCATTTGAGAAGTCCAAGGGGTTTGATATTTGCGGTGTAAAGTCCAAGCGGAGTCTTGGCGGCGTAAATCCAATGTGTCTTGGCGGTGTAAAGTCCAAGCGGAGTCTTGGCGGCGTAAGTCCAATGTTCCTTGGTGGTATAGACACCGTTAGCATGACATAGCCGATGGAAGCATCTGAAGGCTAGCACGATGGATGAATAAGTCATGGATGACTTGGAGGGATCCGAGGGGCGTAAGGCTGATGGAGGTGGCTAGAAGACTTAGGTCTAGGCTAAGGGTGGTCTAGCGAGTATGGGGACACCATACTTGGGTTAAACCCTCATCTTTGAGGTTGGCAGTCGACTGCCGTGAGTTGACTTGAGTTCGACTGACGTTTAAGAGCTGGAATTGCTCTGCAATGATCATTGCTCATTCGAGCAATGATCGATCGGCAATGATCGCTAAGGGACTGCATGATCGCCAGTGAGTCTGAGCACAGAATGCTCCGTGACGATCGGGCACCGGCCACGGGTCTGGCGGCGATCGCCAATATTGGCAATCGACTGGTGTGAGTCCCGTTGGAACTTGTCCAACGTGGATTGAGCCGTTGTCTCACAGCTACAGTGTTGGCAGTAGACTGGGGACTTATGACAGTCGACTGCCAGGTGGAAATCCAGCCCGATGCAAGATAAAAAGGGGAGCTCGTGGAGGATTTCATCATTAGTTCTTTGGGGGATTTGGTGAGGCGATTTGAAGGCGATTTGCAGGTGCATTTCAGGGTCCTTCAAGCTCATCCAAGCAACCGACAAGCAAGCGCTCAAAACCCTAGTTTGTAAAGTGTTCTTTACATTTTTCACTTGTATTTGCTTGTTTACTTTGTATTACTTATTGTAATTCATTGTACGAGGTTTCTCCACCTCCGACTTGTTGTCGAGAAGGAGTTTTATTGCTTAGTGGTGTTTGTTGCATCGCTAGGGTTCGTACGGACCCAATCCGTGGAGTATGAACCGTTCGGTTCCGAACCACGTTATATCGTGCGTGTTGTGATTGTATCTTGTGTTTGTATTTGTTATTGTTTATTCCGCTGTGTACTAACAAGATTGTAGACAAGCAACACGAACGAATTCCATCATCGTATGGTCACACGCTATTCACCCCCCTCTAGCGACCTCAAATCTTCTACAGAAGAGATCATTAATGTAGTGTTCGATGAAGCACACCAACTAGCGAACCAATTCATACCAAACTCGACTCTGACCTTGAAATCGAGTCTAGTATTAATCCTAACCCAAGTCCAACAAGTCATCCTATCGACCAAGTGATAGGTGACCCTAACCCAAGTCAAATTAGGATTCAAATGAATCATCCTATCGATTAAGTGATAGGTGACCCTAGCTTAGGAGTTCGAACTAGATCATCATATAGAAATCTTAGTCAAATCTCCTTGATTTCGAAAATCGAACCCAAAACCATTGAACAAGCTCTTCTTGATCCCGATTGGATCATTGTAATGCAAGAAGAGCTAGCTCAATTTACTAGGAACGAAGTTTGGGAATTAGTACCACCACCTCAAGATAAGTCAATTATTGGAACAAGGTGGGTTTTCCGAAACAAACTTGATGACAAAGGTGAAGTAGTTAGAAACAAAGCGAGATTAGTCGCGAAAGGGTTTAGTCAAGTAGAGGGGTTAGATTACGATGAAACCTATGCCCCAGTGGCTAGACTAGAATCCATCCGAATGTTGTTGGCATACGCTGCACATCGAGGATTTAAATTGTTTCAAATGGATGTCAAGTCAACATTTTTAAATGGACTAATTAAGGAAGAGGTGTACATTAATCAACCCCCAGGATTCGAAAACCTAGATAAACTCGACCATGTCCTTAAACTAAAGAAAGCTCTTTATGGACTCAAACAAGCTCCTCGAGCTTGGTACGAGAGGCTTTCAATTTATCTTAAGTCAAAAGGGTTTAATCAAGGCCTAGTCGATCCGACCCTTTTCATAAAAACCATAGGTAAGGAAATCTTTATAGCCCAAATCTACATAGACGACATCATTTTCGGAACAACCAATTCAATCCTACTGAACGAGTTCATTTCACTCATGGAAAGTGAATTTGAAATGAATTTAGTAGGTGAATTGAGTTTCTTTCTAGGACTACAAATTAAACAAACTAAAGATGGAATATATTTACATCAATAAAAATATACTAGGAAACTTATTAAACGTTTTTGAATGCAAGATGCTAAAACCGTCAATACACCCATGGCAACTAATGTCAACATAGGAGAGGACTTAGAAGGAAAGCCCATCGACCTAAAATACTATAGGAGTGCGATAGGGAGTCTTCTATACTTAACTACGAGTCGACCCGACATTTTATTCGCAGTAAGTATGTGCGCCAGGTTTCAAATCTGTGCCAAGAAGTCTCACCTAACCCTAGTCAAGCGTATTCTTAGATATCTAAAGGGCACACTAAGCATAGGTATTTGGTACCGTAGATCTACTGAGTTCGAACTAATTGGCTACTTCGACTCGGACTATGTCGGTAGCAAACTTGATAGAAAGAGCACGAGTGATTATTGTCAACTTCTCAGCTCGAGTCTAGTGAGTTGGTGTAGTAGGAAGCAACACTGCATTGCCTTGTCTACCACCGAAGCCGAATACGTTGCAATGGGTGAGTGTGTTGCTCAACTTCTTTAGATGAAGCACACTCTCCAAAACTTTAACCTAAACTTTAACAATATTAAAACTCACATAGATAATATTAGCTCAATCAACTTAACCAAGAATCCCATATGCCACTATAGGACCAAACATATAGAAGTTAAACACCACTTCATTCGAGAACATGTATCTAACGGAACCATCCAACTCGAATATGTGGAATCCAAGTCTAACCTAGTCGATCTTTTTACCAAGCCGCTACCCAAAGCCGAATTCAATCTACTTAGATGAAAATTGGGCATGTGCATAATGTTGGTGCAGTAGGCACTAAGTCGAACCTGAGTTTTGATTATAGAAAACGATACAAAGTTAAGCTCATGTCGTTATCTCACGAGCTGAATCGAGTGTGCAGAAGATTGCTATAGCTGGAGCTGAAGGCTAGCGACACTCGGAGGAAGCCGCGGTGGTCGGGCGACACTCGAGTGACTTCGGAGGGAGCCGAAGGAATCGAGTGGAAGGTCGGAAGCAAAAGCAACACGTAAGTATCGAGGTAAGCTCGTGTGTGCGAGCGTAAGTGAGGTCGTATCCTCTTTACAGGGATGACCTTAAGCGTAGATCCTACCAAAGACATCCTATAGATGGTCTAGGTCGAGATCGGACGGTCGGAGGCCGTCAAAATAATGTTTTTGTTGAGCTAACTTTGACTTGCAGCAAGCATCAGTCGACTGCCATCTTGGAGGACTCGACTGCCATCAATCAGTCGACTGCCGGAGGTCAGGACTCGGCGATCTTATCATCGATCGTGATGATGGCCATCGGTCGTGATGGTCAATGATCGGTCCAGTCAGTCAAGGCTTATCACCCCATTTCAAGGAGATTGGTGCTCAATTATGATTGGCTAGGGTTCCTCTCAAAAAGGGGCTCAAAGGCTATAAAAGGAGGTCCTAACCTAGGGTTTCATCATCAATTCTAAGTGCTCAAAAGCCTCCGTAACGCTGCGACTCTCCGACGACTCTACAACAACGAAGTGCTGCCAACAACCCTAGTTTAAGTCCTATCTTCGAGTTGTTGGTATAATCTTAGTTTGTCATTTCTCTTAATCTTGCAATTCGTTTGTTAATCGAGGCTTTCTACCGTTGCATTTTATTTTAATAGAAGAGAGGGGTTGTCTCTCTATCTTTTGCTTCGAAGGTTTTTGTAATCGTAAAACTCCTACCTCCAACGAGGAGGAGTGTTTTAGTGAATTGCCCTCCGTACACGGTCTAGGATCGTTAGGGCCTTGGAGTAGTGGCCGAAGGCTACGAACCAAGTAAAAAAAACTATTTGTCTCATTTAGTTTTTATTTACATTTCCGCTGCATTTAATTGTCTACCGAACGATTTAAAAGAAAAAGTGTTTATCGCTATTCACCCCCCCTCTAGCGAACCGCCTCGATCCAACACGTAATAGAGTAGGACTTGTATTTTTCTTATTATATTATATACTCTATTATTTACTGTTTCATGTTAATGGAACTAGCTTAGGGTTTACCCTAGATATCATGCACCTATAGATTTAAGGAGCCATTACATCTCACAATACATAGGACTAATGTGTTTGTGTACTTAGCCACGTAGATGAGCGTGAGATGTTAGGACCTTACTCCTGGTTCTATATGTAGATTCAGTGCATCGACATGAACCACGGAGTATAATTATATAAATTAACCAACTCTAGCTGGGACTTATTGATCTTTTATATCAATCGAGTCAGATAAGAGTTGAACATCCAATAGATGAGCTTATGTTCAAATTATTATTTTCAATATTTATTTGGAACATGCTTGGACTTAAAACTTAGTTTTCGAACTATGTTTTTCAATTCCCCCGCTCTTTCCGATTTATGGTAAAAGGGGGAGAAAAGGCCAATGTTATAGGATCAATTTTTTTGGTACCTTAACTTAAAACCGATTTTAAACACTAAGGCCAATATTAAGTAATTTCGATTACTTAAGTTAATAAAAGGCCAAAGTTAAGGGATCATTTTTTGGTACCTTAACTTAAAACTTATTTTAAACACTAAGGTCAATATTAAATAATTTCGATTACTTAAGTTCCTTTTAAAGTAGCACACATCAAGGGGGAGGGTCAAGATTCTTTTTCAAGTACTCACCCTCGGTCAAGGGGGAGGACTCCTCAAGGGAGAGCACTTGAAAAAGGTTTTTCTTACTCCTACTTAACTTGCTAATTTAAGTATACTCATTTCTTCATATTTTATTCTTGTCATTCGTGCACTCTAAACTCATTCATGTCTTACTTGTCATTCATTTAATGCACTTCAAATCATTTACATAACTTTGTGTTCGGGTTTGCCATAGATCAAAAAGGGGGAGATTATTGGTGCAGTAGGCACCTAAGTCGAACCTGGGTTTTGATTATAGCAAATGATACAAAGTTAAGCTCATTTTGTTGTCTCACGAGACGACTCAAGTGTGCAGAAGTGCTAAGTTAAAGCTAAAGGTTAGCGACACCTAGAGGGAATCGTGGTGATCGGGCGACACCGGGAGGACTTCAGAGGAAGCCGAAGAACTCGGGTGAAGACCAGAAGCAAAGCTTCAAAGGTAAAAAGTGAGGTAAGCTTGTGTGAGTGAGTGCAAGTAAGGTCGTGTCTTCTGTACGAGGATGTCCTTAGGCGATGATATGACTCAAGACTTCCCATGGATAGTCTAAGTCAAGATCAAATGGTAAATGACCATCAAGTTCACTTATATTAACTGCATTTTCGAGCTAACTCTTCATTGCATCTGGAAAACCTGCCATCAGTCGACTGAGGGCTTGCATCAGTCAACTGATTCATCTAGCAGTCGACTATTGGTCAAGGATCAGCCTCGAGGAGAGTCAAAGCTTATATCCTTTTCTCAAGGGCTAGGAGGCTTACTCTCATTGGTTGAAGAACTAAACGTCTAGGGTTTCCAAGGCTATAAAAGTAGGGGTTCTCCACCCTATTTCCATCATCAAAAGCTCTCCAAAAAGCCTCCGCAACACCTCGACTCTCCGACATCTTTACGGCAAAACTCTACTACTCCGACGATAAAGCTTTAGTTTTACTCTTTTCCTCGTCGGTATAAGTTTTCTTTAAAAGTCTTCCATTGTACTTTTTTTAGTTTCTCGGAGCTTTATATCGTAATAAGGAGAGGGAGAGTGTCCCTCTACCTTAATCTTTCGAGCTTTTGTATTCCGTTGTCTCCTACCTCCAACGAGGAGGAGATTATTTTAGTGTATTGCCCTCCGTATGTGGTCTCAGACCATTAGGGCCTTGGACTAGTAGCCGAAGGCTGTGAACTAACTAAAAACAAACCGTGTCATTTATATTTCTGCTGCATTCTCGCTCGTTTAATTATTTCATATCGAAAGAACGAACAAAATTTATTTTGTGCTATTCACCCCCCTCTAGCGCTCAAATCGATCCAACACTGGAAGCATATCTTTACGAGCAATAAACAGATGATATGTGATCGATTAGTAGTAAGTACAAGTAATTTGATATTTATATAATCAACCATCATTCGTTAATAAATTTCAATATTGGTATTTTTTTCAGGCTGCTTTCGATATCAGTTTTGCTAAGGAGACAATGTCGGTAAGAAAGGAGACCGACAGGTTAATGATGCAAGGTACAGAGACAATAGAAATAAGATGCACACTCATTATAAGAGCCTACTGCATCTTCCCCCTACCGAGCGCCGACATCATATGCCGATCGAGTATTGTGAGACACAGGAAGATTGGAACTATATGTGCAATTTGTTTGAATCAGAGAAATTTCAGGTAACTCAATCTATACAAATTAAAATATTTGTTCTATAACTCATGTTTTATATTTTATCTTAACAAATTTTTATATTGTAGACACGATCGATAATAAATGCCCAAAATCAAGCACAACTACCATTTACCCATCGAGGTGGCTCTAAATCATTCATCCAATACAATTATGATGGTGTAAGTACAAACTTTATAGTTATAGTATATTGTTTGGTATTTTTAATATTAACACATTATAATATTTTTCAGACCGATCAGTCTCATAGAAAAGATCGGATTACTGTCTTTAATACAACCCACTGTAACTCGTCAAAATGGTGGAGTGGGGAGAGAGCCGAGGTTGCATACGTAAGATATAATCGATAAAATTTAGTAAAGTTATTTTTAAATTTTCATAATTATTTGTAAACATATTAATAATATGTTTGTTATTCTTAGGGTGATATGGTGAGACTGCGAGATGAACACATCCAATCACAAGAAACCAGAGATGACATCGATGCTGTTCAAATTGCAGATCAGATTTGTGATCAAGTCCTCGGTGTTCGCTCTGGATATATTAGAGGACTTGGAAGTCGGCCAAAACCAGTTAGGTCCACTTCTTCAGATGCTAACTTCTCCTCCAAAACAACTAACGCAGCACTGCGTGAACAACTTCAATCCACCGAGCAAAAATTAGAAGGGATGCAAGAGGAGCTAGCAAACACTCGGGCTCAATTAGCTAACATCCAAGATGAGTTGACATCAATGAGATCAAGATAAGATATGTTTGAAGCAATTCTGAATCGGCTTGCACCTGGAGCATTACAATCATTGATGCATGAGTTATCTTCAACTCCACCTCCTCCTCCATCTTAGAGTTTGTAATATTTATATTTTGAGCTATTGAAATTGTGAATTTGAATGTTTTTGCATTTGAATACTATGAATTTGTGAAATTGGATGTTTTAGATTTTAAATTAAATGTTTTGGACTTTAAATTCGATGTTATGTTAGTTGTTTTTAAATGTATATGTTGATCGTATTGTTGGAGTTGTATGTTGTTAAGTTAAATTGTGGTTGATGTTGTATTACAAAATTTCGAATATAAATTAAATGAATTCTGAAAATCTATATTTTCATGGTTAGCGACGATTTTTTCCCATTTCGTTGCAAACCGTCGATATACAACATCAGGATTTTGAGGTTTAATGACGAAATTACTAATTTCGTCGCTAGAGTTTGATGTATCAGTCGAGGCGCCAATTGACGCACTCGCCTACTACAGGACATTCGTGACGAAATTTATATATTTCGTCGCAAATAAGTCTCCAGTCAAGTCATCAGTTGAGGGTCTCCCGATTCTGTGGCTAACCAAAAAATAGATAGTTGAGTCATTTCTTGCGTCAGTCGACTGATATTTAGTGACGAAATGAGATATTTTTGCCGTTAACATGTCAATCAAGTCGCTAGTCGAGTCTTTCCCGATTCTGTGGCGGACCAAAAAATAGACAATCGACTGCTTTATTACATCACTCGACTGATGGTTGACGACGAATTTGTGATATTTCGTCGCTAATATCGGTGATTTTCCTTTTTCTAGCATTTTAGATTTTGCGACGAATGTTTTATTTTTGGCGACGCTTTTTATTTCGTCGATAATTTTAATGACGAAAAAGTCTTACTTCGTCGCTAATTTGTCTTTGCGACAAGTTTATTACGATGACTCTAGCGACGAAATTATTTCTTCGTAAAATATATTTAGCGGTGAATTTTTAATATTAGCGAAGAAAAAAATTTATCGTTATTTTCATTTTTATTGTAGTGAAATTCAAAATCAAATTTAGAAGGAATTTTGTTTATTATATGTATCCAATTGGAGTGCATGTTTTAATGTGTTTGAAACAACGATACATCTTTTGGAAACACAGGAAACTCAAAAGGAGGATTTTTTTTTTTAAAAAGGTTCATTTGATTAAATCTTAAATTTTAAATGAAAATGTTTACTATTAGTCCGGAACATTTCATTAGGAACAAAATTAGTCCGGATGACCCAATCGATGTTAATTGTTGGCATCCGTCGCCAGTGTCCTCGTTCAAAACAATTGTATGAGAGAGAAGAGACGTCGAGTACAAACGTGTATTGCATCATGGAATGCATGACAACTACGAAAGCTGCCGTATTTGTCTCAGCTTTTATCTCCTGTGGGGTTTGGGAGAAGGAGAGAGGAGGGAGGTGGATCTGCATAGGCAAAAGCATGCACGGCAGGCAGGGCCTGGGTGAGGTCTCTCATCCACGCATGCATGCGTGCATGCAGTTTTCCAATCATGCAGCAATCCATGGCTATATCATTTACCTCGAACCGCGTGCTCTCTGTTACGTCTCTCTCCGTCTTTAATTTCTTTCTTTACAGTTTCTTCCTCTCCAATTAATGTTTGCTTTTAATTCTCCCTCGTCTGCCTAGTCTCTCTGTATGTTTTCTACCCTTTTTCCGTTGCAGAACAGTGAAGTATCCACTTTCGAGCAAAAGATGAAATTTGTTCGCCTGACCATCCTTATCAATAATTGATCTCATAATTATTATAAACAGAGTTGATTCTAATTTTAAAATTTAATTTTAAATTTTCGTACGAAATTTAAAAATTAAATCATATTTTCTATTGAAAAATATGAAAATTGAGTTATCTTATGAAATTTTTTTTTTGAGCTCAGGACAAAAACCCTACGGTCTTTCTTTAAGATCGGCTCTTATTGTAAAAGAAATAAATTACAAGAGATATTTTTAACCTATCAAAAATTAATACAATAAAAAAATAAATATTTTAAAATACTTTTCAATTTTAAAGATTGACTTTTATTTCTTAAAGTAATTATACCGTCTATATTAATCACTTAAAGATAACAGTGAAGTACCCACGAACAGTGAAGTACCCACGGTTGAATTCATAATTGCTTGGTCCATAGATTTGTTGAAAATCTCAGTACAAAACATGTACCAAAAGATAATAGTAAGAGTAATTTATCATATTAATTAATTCATTTAAAAAAAAACTTAAAACATGTTAAAGAAGTATTTTTTTAAAAAAATTCTCCTTATTTACCTTTTGACTTTCAACGGTTTCTCATGTTTAGAACATAGCTATAGTTATCTATCTTATTTTTTCTTCTTTCATTTTTATTTGTACATTAAACATGAGGTAAATAGTAAACTTTAAGTCAAAAATTTATTATTTTTAATGTTTAATTTTTTTTTCATAATCCAACTGTAATATTTATAAATAATTAACATTTTGTCAAAGAATGAACCACACTTTAAAATTTACTAAAGAAACGCATCCGCTTTAAAATTAAAGTGGAATTTTCAAATATCACTCTCCTAACTAGCCTTGCTCAATCTATTTTACCCCAAATTCCTTTTCCACCACTTGAAGTTCTAAGCTAGACATTTGTATTTATGCAAAATCTGTCCCTATCAATCTTTGAATTTCTTGCTCCCCATTTACATTTTATGAGATTTACCTCTTTCACTCATTTAGTCGATCCGCCACTCCAAACCTTAGTCTCTTTCACTACCTTACCTGTGGTTTCCACCCAAAGCACTAGCTTCTAGGTCTCTAGACAACTCTGTTGGATCGAAAAGCGTCGCTAGAGGGGGGGTGAATAGCGATCGAAAATCTTTCGTTCGTAATCGTTCGTTAAGGCACGAGTAAGCGAGTAAGCAGCGGAAAATAAAATGACACGTTTATTTTACTTGGTTCACAACTCGGCGGTTGCTACTCCAAGGCCCTATCGGTCCTAGACCGCGTACGGAGGGCAAAGAACTATAACGTCTCCTCCTCGTTGGAGGTAGGAGACAACGATCACAAAACCGAATATACGAGGATGAGGCAACAAGCCTACCTCACCTCGTTATGAATAAAAACAAAGAATACAATATCAAAAATATTACTTGAATCTGCTGCCGACGAAGAAGATTGGAACTTGGTGTCGCGTCGGCGTTATGACGGTGTTGGAGCGTTGGCGTTGTAGGAGCACTTGATGAATAAAATTGATGTTCTTTGGAGATGAATCCTCCCCTCCTTTTATAGACTTTAGCCTCTGAATTTGTCTCCTATTTCTTTGGAACGGATCATGAATTTTTCCAAATTTTTATCGCGAAGTGGCCGCGTCAAACGTTATCCGTTTTAACCTAGCGCAAAAAGTAAATCGCCGCCATCACCGATCGATGCCTCCCATCGGTCGATGGGCATCGATCGCTCCATGTCCGTGATCACACCGCCACCTAACCACTTCCTGCAGTGAGAGGTTAGCTCGGAAAATGATAAATACGACAGTTTCTAACCGTCCGATCTCGACCTAGACCTTCCACAAGAAGTTTTAGTCGGATCGCCGCCTACGGTCGTCCCCGTATAAAGGACACGACCTTACTATCTCTCACTCACACGAGCTTACCTCGATAGTAGCTCTTGCTTCCGGCCTTCACTCGATTCCTTCGGCTCCCTCCGAAGTCACTCGAGTGTCGCCCGACCACCACGGCTTCCTCCGGGTGTCGCTAGCCTTCAGCTCCAGCTTTAATACTTTTCTGTACACTCGATAGCTCGTGAGATAACGATATAAACTTAACTTTGTGTCTTTGTCATAATCAAAACACAGATTCGATTATCTAGTGCCCCTGCACCAACAAACTCTTCTAGTCTTCACTCTCCTAGACCTCCCTCTCTCACTTAAGTTTAATTGGGCATTCACTTGAAACCCTAGTCCTTCGCAATCTCACCTACACTATAAGAAAATGGGTATTTAGCGACGAATTCTTTCGTCGTTAATCATCAATATTCGTCGTACTTTCATCGCAATAAGCTTGTCGCTAATAGATTTTAACGATGAAATATCATAATTTCATCGTTAATATTAATGATGATAAAAAATAATGTTGCTACAATAAAACATTCGTCGTAAATAAAATTTAACATTAGCGATGAAAATAATAGTTTCGTCGCTAACACTAGATTATCGGTAAGGATAGAAATCATTGATATTAGTGACGAAAATAATATATATCATCACAAAACATCAGTCGACTGGTGTTGCAACACTAATCAACTGTCCATATTTTGACTGACCACAGAATATTTTTTAGTTGACTGGTCAGTCGATCGAAGAGTTAACGATGAATGTGTCATAGTATTTATCGCTAATATCTTTTATTAGTCGACTGCTTTTTTTTGTGCAGTCAACTGATACATAAAAATTTGACTTGACATGAAGCAGTAGTCGACTGGTGGAAGACACCAGTCGACTGCTCATTACTTATACAGAATGGTTGAATTTTTTAGCAACGAAATCTTTAAAATTTATCGCTAACCGTCAAAATTTGATTTTCCAATACCCCTTTTATTTGTATTCGATATCCTGTAATACAATATCAATCGCACAATTTTTTTCAACGGCTAACTTAAGAATATACAACTCAAATAATTTAACAAAAATTATATTTAACCACAACTAATCATGTAACATAATCAAAATATATCATTGGAAACCTAACTTCAAGTCCAAAACATCCAATTTCACAAATTCATAGTATCCAAATTCAAAAATATTAAAGTTCACAATTTCACTAGCTCAAAATATAAATGTTTACAAACTCTAAGATGGAGGAGGTGGTGGAGTTGAAGATGACTCATGTATCAATGATTGTAAAGCTCCAGGTGCAAGCCGATTCAGAATTGATCCAAACATATCTTGTCTTGATCTCATTGATGCCAATTCATCTTGGGTATTTGCTAATTGAACTCGAGTGGTTACTAGCTCCTCTTGGGTGGACGCAAGCTATTCACGCAATGTCACGTCAGTTACTCTGGAGGAGGAGGTGACATCTGAAGAAGTGAATCTAACTGGTTTTGACTTACTTCCAAGTTCTTTAATGTATCCAGAACTAATACCGAGGACCTAATCACAAACTTGATCTGCAACTTAGACTGCATCAATATCATCTTCAATTTCTTGTGATTGAATGTACTCATCTCGCAGTCTCACCATATCACTTTAATAATAACAAACATAATACAAATATTTTTTAACAGAATTATGCAAAGTTAAAAATAAATTAGCTAAATTATATATGTCATATCATACGTATGCAGACTTGGTCCTCTTCCCAATTCACCCTTTTGATGAGCTACAATGAGTTGTATTAAAAATAGTAATCCAATCTTTTCTCTTTGATTGATCGATCTGAAAAATATTATAATGTGTTATTATTATAATCAATAAACAATATAATATAACTATAAAATTTGTACTTACACCGTCGTAACTATATTGAATGAATGATTTTAAGCCACCTCGATGGTTATATGGGAGTTGTGATCGATTTTGGGCATTTGTTGCCAATCATGTCTACAATACAAAAATTTGTTAAAATAAAACTTAAATCATGAGTTATAGAATAAATATTTTAATTTTTATATAACACAGATAATTAGTATAGATTGGTTACCTGAAATTTCTCTGATTCAAATAGATCGTACATATAATCCCAATCTTCCTATGTCTCACAAAACTCGATCGACATATAATGCCGGTGCTTAGTAGGAGGAAGATGCAATAAGATCTTATAATGAGTGTGCATCTTATTTCTATTGTCTCTATACCTCGCACTCATTAACCTGTCGATCTCCTTGCTTTCCAACGTTGCCTCCTTAAAACTGATATCGAAAGCATCCTGAAAAAATATTAATATTGAAATTTATTAATGAAGGAGAGGCTAATTATATAAATATCAAATTACTTGTACTTACTGATAATCTATCATAAATCATTCTTTTATTATCCGCGGGGACATGCTTCCAACTCTTAGCTTGCAAGGAAGCGAACTTCTTAATTGACAGACCTAACTCTGTCATAAAAGAAGTTGCATTTGGCCCAATCGGATGACCATCGTTCTTACAAAAAGTAATTGGTATTCTACCCCATTCCTCGATTTGGCGACAGAGTCGATCAGAGGGTATGCCTCGTGTCTCCCTACGTGTCAGACGAACTGTAAATCAAAAAGTGTTAACAATTAACAAGTCAAATAAATAGCAAACTAAATAAACATATTTAAAATCAAAAAATAGCCAGTAAGAGCACTATCATCATCAGGTGTAGGCACAACTGGGGGCGCTCAATTCTCTTAGGCGACATAGCTATGACATAAGCATCATATGTATATCTACAAATAATGAAGATTATCTTACATACATGAATTATAAATGAAGAACAATGTAAATACCATATAAATAAATCTAATCGCTATCATCATCTGAAAATGATAAATGATCATCCGCCTCACTATCAATTTCACTATCTTTATCCTCATCAATACGATTACTTTGAGTGCCCCTATCCAACTCCACTTGTGCATTTATCATATTTATTTGTTGATGCTAAACATCTAATTGACATAGTTGAGTTATCTCTAAGTCAATACTGACTACTGAAGTTGAATCATTGGATGAAATCTCTTGGTTTGACTCTATATTCAAAATATTACCAACTTCAAAATCTTCATGTACTTCAGTTACTTCATATATTTTTCGGTGGTTAACCCTTTGAACTACCTTCCATTGACCTCCATGCTTGATATCATTCAAATAAAACACTTGATTTGTAAATGAATGTGTCACGCCCCGAGAGTATACTTAGCCCGATAAATGGACAACATCTCCCCTATATGACAAGCAATACCCTATTGATACAAGCCTTTCGGCCACAACCACACAACATATCGGAAACCATCACAACAAAGTAATAAACTCGACAACAATGCATACCGGTATGATTGACCACAAAATAAGAAAGTACCGGCATAAAATCTGAAACAATACATGTGTACACCAACAAACAAGTCCAACCACACATAATACCACATAAACTCCAAGTACATAACTAAAGCATACGGAAAACTAAAATAACCACAGGAGTCTCGGAAGTGAGATGAGATGGAACAACTAGCGATGCTCCAAGTCATCACCAAGTCTTCTACTTGTTACCTAGGCGGCAAGAAAACCTAGGGTCTATGGTAGTGAGTATAAAACTCAGCGGTAATATGGAAGAAAATGTATATATCAAATATCACAGTCAAGTCAATAATATACAACCTAAAGGTACATCAGGTATACACCAATATATATATATACACAACTGAACAACATAAGGTGCCGACATACCTAAAAGTCTGCTACGCTACACTCATCCAACCTGAGCATATATTCACAATATACAACATGAAGAGTAATACTAACTCTGTAATCAACAACTGCCTTACTAACATTCTATAACAAATACAAACAATAAATCTGGTCAAACTCATACTACATCATGATATTGGGCAAAGGTATCCAATAGTCCAACCAACTCATACATAGGTATCCCACACACAACTATATAGAAAATGCAAGTAACATGTATGATGATGTACAAACAAATGCAATATCACAACAAGCATATATATAGACTGCGTCTATATATATATACTAATCACAACCATATATATATATATATATATATATATATATATATATATATATATATATATATATATATATATATATGCAAAGTGCCATAACAACATGGTAATGCAGAATGCATGGTCATGCCTGCTCACCCCACTCGCTACCACGACCCCAGTGTGGCCTAGGTTACTCGACATGACAACTGTTCCAACTCAACACCAACCACTACTCTCGAGTGGCCGAGTGGGTAGTATGAATAAATAGCATATAAGCATAAAGAGCTAGCTACACAATGGGGGTCCCTGCTGTTGGCCACTCTGACAGTCACTACCCATGAGTGGTCGAGTGCCACACACGCAGGACAACTATACGCAACTCTAACTACCACCATTCATAGTGGTCGAGTGCGGCACAACAAATGCTCTGCCGTCACATAAGCTGCTACTACTACCATGAGTAACCGTGGAGGCAGGATGACTAACGACTCTCTCTCGACCACAAGTGAGACCAAGTCACCAGCATGCATGTAAATGACATGAATGTACAGTCACACATACCTACACCCACCACATACTCTCTATCCTACAGAGAGTCATAATCAACTGATCAACACTCTCTCTATCCTATAGAGAATCATACTCAATTGATCACAACCAAGCTAGGACCACCTGTCCGTAGCGACACACTATCCACAATCCACATGACCATACATAAACACATGATCCGTAATAGATACACAACATAAGGATATAACATAAGAATCAATTCTATGTTCAGGATATTACCCACCCTCGGATGACCTTTTATCCAATTTATAAATCAAGTCTTCATCCGTACTCCATTATGTACACATAACTGAACAACTATAGGCTTACATACATCACATTTGTAACTCATAATCATGATGAAGTAAAATGTGATAACAACAATAGAGTATTTAAAGGGCAAAGACTAAGTATCAAGCAATAGCATAATAGGAGTGGAGTCAAGGTAGTATGATCATAAATTTAAATCCTCATGAATCAAGATTTACAACTACCTGACTAGGATAAGAAATTACCCACCTATTGAGAAGCTCATTGCAATAACATTCATGCATGTGGACGTGTCTCGTATCCACGTCTTGCACATATCAAACATTATGGTTAAGTTCAAGCACACGACAACATACGAATTAACTACTACGTCATCCTTATATTCATATCCTTTATCGAATACAAATTATAATCCCTGATCATCCACTCTTCGAAGCCCCAATTATACATCCTACCAAATGCCGTTAGGATTTTCTTACTAACTCACATTCCAAATTTACAACTCTCCAATTCATACATCACCCCATTCCAACTCAGATCCGAACATTGCAGAACATGGCAAAAATAGTAATAAAAAATGGATCTAAAGAGTAATACAACCTTAACAAGGGTTCAACCGAATAGCATCGCCCAAGCTTCAACCCACAACTCAAATCCCTCAATTCAACATCAATTGAACTTACCTTACCATCCACAATAAGGAATTAGGGACTAACCGAAACCCTAGATGAACACCCAACTCACCAATGTGTTCTTCACTCTCCCACAACCGTGTTGCACCCAACACCAGCCAACTCTCGAAAGGAACTCCCATCCAGATCAAAAACACATTGACACACAACAAAGATCAAACATGTCAATTGAAGAAAATGAACAAATGCGATATACCTACACTTGGAATCCCCCCAGCTGTATTCCTCTTTTAATTCTCTGTTCGCCGGAAAACCCAATGCAACGCCGCTGCCCAAACACCCCAAGTTTATGAGTTACAAGAGAAACAGAATTCAGTTGGAAATGGAACTCATCCAAGATCGTGGAAGAAGAACAACACCTCACCTTGCTTCGTCATAAATCATGAAGAGCAACTCCCGATCAAGACATGGTGAAGTTGCCGTCGACGCAGACTCCCAGCCGTGTGCACCCTCACCGTCGGTGCATCCGTGGGCATCATCCAGGGTGGTCAGCCGCCACTTGCAGAAGGAGAGGAAAAGTTAGCCGAGAGACAGAGATGCGATATGGGGGAGAGAGTCGCGAGGAAGAAAGATCGCGAGGGGGAAGAGGGGGTCGTGTGGAGAAGTCGGGTCTCGAGGAGAAGGAAATAAAGGGAGAAAACAAAGAACGCAGCTGGAAAAAAATGCTCGGGGGGATAAACAGCGATGTAGAAATGGAAGAACAGCTTGGCATTAAGAAAACAAATGGGTCGGGTTTAAGAAAAAATGGGTTGGGTTTTAATTAATCCATAGGCTTTAATTAAAACCTTGGTTAAGCCCAACCTCAATCAAGCCCCAAATTTGCATACCTATTTTTTTTTTCACCGTATCTCACATTCTCCCCCACTTAATAGAATTTGGTTCCCAAATTTCGTACTAAAATGAAAAAAATTAATTCTAGCAAGTTTCCGAAATGACCACATACCTCAAGTAAACAAATGAGGGTATCGAGCTTGGATAGTATCTTCCAGCTCCCATGTAGCCTTCTGATCAATATGATGCTGCCATCCAACCTTTACAAGTCGGTTGGTTTTGTTTCGCAATTGATGCTCCTTGCGACCAAGAGTTCGCACTGGAATCTCCTCATAAGTCGCATTCGACTGGAGTGGAATCGATACCTCTTTCAGAACATGATTAGGATGCGACATGTATTTCCTCAGCATAGAAACATGAAATACATTATGAACACCTGCAAGTGTTGGAGGTTAAGCCAAGTAGTAAGCTACACCCCAATCCGCTCTAATATCTCAAATGGACCAATGTAGCGGGGAGCTAATTTTCCTTTTTTCCCAAATCATTTGACTCCTTTAGTAGGTGAAACATGCAGAAATACATGATCCCCTATCAAGAACTCTAGAGGCCTTCGCCTCTGATATGCATAACTCTTCTGTCATTCTTGTGTCTCTGATAACTACCGTCTGATGATGCACACCAACTCTGCATCATGCTGTATACTCTATGGCCCCAACAACTGTCTTTCTTCATACCGTTCCATCAGTATAACCGTTTTAAATCTTGGTACATCCGAGTACCACAAAGATGTATAGCAAATCTCGAATGATGTGCTTCCAGCTCCAGATTATGCATTGGATAACTCCTTTCGTAATCCTTTAGTTAACGGGAGGCATAAGATACCACACGGTTGAACTGCATCAGAACTGCACCCAACCCTTGGATAGAAACATCAGTATATAGTACCATCCCATCAACACCGGAAGGAATCACTAATACTGGTGTGGAAATTAGTCGCTATTTCAAATCTTAAAAGCTAGTTTCACAAGCCTTTGGCCAGGTGAACTTGACCCCCTTCCGGGTCAGACGAGTGAGTGGCATGACAATACTAGAGAATCCCTCCACAAATCTACGGTAATACCCAGCCAGACCAAGGAAACTATGGACTTCCTGAACTGATTTTGGCTGCTCCCAACTGGTAATCATCTCGATTTTCTGGGGATCCATAGAAATACCTCTGTTAGACACCATGTGTCTAAGAAAATCCACTGAGGATAATCAGAATGCACATTTACTGAACTTGACATATATGTGCTCTCATTGCAATGTCTCCAACACTATCCAAAGATGATGGTCATGTTCCTCCTCAAATCGAGAATATATCAATATATCATCTATGAACACTATCACAAACTGATCTACATACCTTAAGAATACCTGGTTCATCAAGTCCATAAATGCATCTAGAGCATTTGTGAGACCAAAAGGCATCACCAGAAACTCGTAATGCCCATAACGAGTGCAGAAAGCTATTTTCTGCACATCCTCATCTCTTATTCGAAGCTGATAATATCTTGAGCGCAAATCAATCTTAGAGTACACACAGGTATCTTTAAGTTGGTCAAACAAATCCTCTATCCTTGGCAGTGGATATTTGTTCTTTATAGTTACCACATTCAGTTGCCGGTAGTCAATGCATAACCGCAATGATCCATCCTTCTTTTTGACAAAAAGTACCAGAGATCCCCATGGAGAAACACTAGGCCGAATAAATCCACTATCCAACAACTCTTGCAGTTGGACTTTAAGTTCATTCAACTCCTTTGGTGCCATCCGATACGGAGGTTTTGATATTGGTGCGGTTCCTAGAATCACCTCTATCGCAAATTCCACTTGCCTAGGAGGTGGCAAGCCTGAAAGTTCATCTAGAAACACATCTGGATACTCTTGGACTATCTGTACATCAGAGAGGGGTGGTAGTCCTTCACTCTCTACTTTGACTAGAAACAGTAAGTAACCCTGACAACCCTGAGACAATAGTTTCTGAGCTTCTAATGCAGATATGATGGACACTCCATCATCTCTGGTACCAACGAATTTCCATGCAGGTTGATCTGGTGGTCGAAAGGTCACTACTCTTGCTCTACAATCTACTGTAGCATAATAAGTAGCTAACCAATCCATATCGAGAATGATGTCAAATTCCAACATTTCCAACACCTGAAGGTCCACTGTAAGAATATGCCCATCAAAATCTAATGGAAACCTTTGATTTATTAATGGCTAGTCAGCACCTCTCTCGATGGCAATGATACTGCTAGCCCACAAGTACGAACCATCAGAATGTTAGTGTCAGCCCTTAGTGTCAATCATGAGATGATTGATTAGGGATCATATGTATCATATTTCATTAATAATAGACAAAGATTGATTATTATATTTACTTTATGCGTGTGCTAGCCAAATAAATATAATAATGCCCTTGAATAGTAGGTTCTAATCTATAGTATATCAATTGGTAGAATTGATTATGAGAAGTTGTAGAGAACACTATACTTAAACATTCCTAGTCAAGTATTGTATTAATAGACAAAGGGATATATTGATACATTTGTTGGGTTGATCCGTGAGGGGAAACTTCGCTTCCCACTTCAACTCGGTCGCTTGCTCATGGCGATCCCATCGATGTCCCCGGATTAAAAATTTAATCCTAGACAAAAGGGAACATCCAAGCAACCTTGTCATCGTCGTGCTATTCGTTTAGAGTAGTCACTTGAACAAACTTGTTGTTCAAGCGACCAACCTCTATTCTACGAATAGCCATGGAATAGACAATGTACGGATCGCCGACTTTTGTGTTTATGTTCGGGGTCCAAGTTATATTAGCCACATACATAAAGTAAACATCCACATAAAACATGCATATAATTGAAAAGCAATTATAAACATAATACAAAGGAACACTAATCAAAATAAACAAGATTATACCTCTTGTTATACCTCTTGATCTTCTATTGTATGTCCTTCCTCCTTTTGGACGTCGTGTGAGCGACGATCTTCCAAAAGTCGAAGCCTCCTAGATCACCAATCTTCTTTTTCTTGTTCACTCCGAACAAAGGAAGATCATAAAACAAAACTCTTCTTCCTATCTAGAACCGGCCACCAAGTCAATAGACTCGATGTTGCCACCGGCCAAGGAAGAGAACATGGAGTATAGGAACCGGCCAAAGGAGAATCAATGGGGTTGATGGGCGCCGACCAACACTTGGAGAAGGAAAAGGAAACCAATCCTTCTCCTTGTAGCCGCCCAAAAACCCTAAACCTAGCTCTCCTAATTGCCGACCATGGAAGAGGGGAAGAAGGATAGGTTGAGCACCGGCCAAAGTAGAGGGAGGAAGGATAGGTTGCCGGCCTGTTGGGTTTCCGGCACCGCGACGTGTGTGTGTTTGATCACGTTTCGTAAACATGAATACAGCGGAAGCAATAAAAATAATAAATCTACATTTATTACAACACACACAACACACGCATGCATATTACAACAAGTGTAGACATAACTGTAAATTTAAATTTGCAATAAAAGGAAATTTATCTGCGTTATACCTTTCGTATGACGTGTAGCGGGAACGGCATCAACCGGAACGATCCTCGCTAGAATCGTCTCTATCCGTATCCACGCCGAGTTCCTCGGGATGACTTCACTAAGCCACGAGCTTCGTCTTCGTACGGGTTACTAGCCTCGTGTTGAAGACGATGTGATCGAGAGATGATCACGATCCGAATCCAAATTCGGATCCTAATACGAGTTCTTAAAACTCGCTTCTCCGGAGAGGTATTCGTCAACCAATTGACGAATCCTTCGTCCTCCACCTCAGAGGATTACCGGAGATCGAATCCCCGGTAAGTTATCCGCTGTCGGAGCTCTAACCGTCGTCCAAACGACGCTCCAACGAGAGGAGAAGAAGCTGTCCAGAAAACTGGACAGCTTGGTGGAGGAGTAGGCGCCGGCCAAAACAAGGAAGCCAAGTGCTCACCTTTTCACCGAGGCCGAGGAAGATCACCGGAGGGTCGCCGGAGGATCACCGACTGAAGCTTGGATGCCGGCAAGGACTTGGACGGCGACACAAGAAGCTGGCTGGCAATGGAGTTGGGCGGCAATGAGGGTTGGGCGGCAACTCCTTGCTAGGGCTTGGATTAGGGCTTAATTATCCATTAAGCCCTCTTTTATAGAGAACTAATTCTCTTAATGGTTATTGGATCATAACCATTAGGCCCGTTAACCCGCTCAATTAAGATAAGTTAAAATAAACCAAACCATGATGGTTTATTTTAAGTTAAAACGAACCGAACCAACTTTTGGTTCATTCGTTTAAAATAAACCAAACCCTTTGGTTTATTCTCCTCCATTGGATTAGAACCAAACCATTTTGGTTCATCCATTATGTCTTCATAAGACACGCCCATCCACGCCCATTGCGATCAAACGATTTCATGCTCGCTTATGTTTGGTCCAACCAAACCTAGTTTCTCTGGCCGAGAATCCCATTCTCAAGCTCGCTTTAAATCCTTTGGATTACGCCACAGCGCGGTGACCAAATAGGTTCTCGGTTTATGTTGGCCGCCTATAATTAACCATTAATTATAGAACGATCATGAGTGGCACCTAGTAGTACATCATGATCCCCAATTAACCAAAAGATCAACGGCTGATCCGTAACTATTTCTCAAACCCTTCAAGAGCTCGAATGAATCGTGGCCCCATTCCCTTCACTCATCTTATACCCACTTGGTTCAGGACATGGTCTATTGTGTCACCCTCACTAGGTCGACTCACGCCACACCTAGCCCAAGTATTATTTCCTCGTCCCACGGATTCTAGTTACTCCACATGTATCAAGAGTACCTTACTCTAAACATGTAATGCTTTGGCCAAAGACTTTAGTAATAATCCGACGAGAGGCCATGGGTATACATCTCCTCGCAAGGAGTGGTGAATCCTTTATAGGCTATTCAAACACCTTCGATCACTGACTTATACCCAATCATCCCGGTCCACATCTCCTTAGAGATGTTTGCTTAAGATGTCAAAGCATAAGTCTCCATGATCAAGATGACTTGAATACCGCAAGTCAAAGGAACATCGTGACTTAAGCCACAAGAACTTCATTGACATATCTATATATGCAGAGAACCATATGAAGTCTTACTACTGGTCACTCCAATGAACTAGTTACCATAACTAGCATCCACGATTAACTCCGACATCACAATGTCTCCAAAGGAGAATCACCGCTTGATACACCAAGGAGTATACCTCGTCTAGTCTCGATGTAATCGATGGTGTCCAAATCCATCAATTCATCGACTAGGATAATTCGATACATCACAATTACACATGTAGAGATACTCACTAGTTGTGATCCAATCACAAATTCTCTCATGCCGTGAATCGATCGTGACATTCAAGAAATGAGTTTAAGATCCAATCAAATACATAAAACATGTATACTCAAATAGTGAATCTTCATTTATCATATAAATGGTTCATACATAAGGCGATTGCCTTAGGACATCTCTCATATATTACTAACAGACTTCACTTGCCTAATGCCAATCGCTACGATCCAATACCATAAGCTCTAACATGACCCTCAAACTTATTTTGAGGTAATGCCTTAGTCAAGGGATCCGCTAAGTTCCTTTCAAAGGGGGAATTTTCTCGATTTGTATTTCGCTCCTACCGATGATCTCTCTCGATAAGATGATAGCGGCGGCACATGTTTGGATCATCGATGAGACCACATCAAGTTCGTAGAGATGAACTTCTTGATCCAAACCGCTCTTTGCCGCCTAAAGTCCGCAATGTATTCTCGCCTTAGTGGCGTAATCCGCTTATAGTGTCAAGCTTGGAACCTTTCCAACTTATCGCCCCATTCTAGGTGAATACATACTGCATCGAGACATGGAATCATCCTTGTCCGTCTCGAGTCGCATCCGTGATACCCACGATCACCATGTCCCTTCTCCATATATTAGGAACACATCCTTAGTTCTTCTTAAGTACTTAAGGATCGCCTTAATACGCCCAATGATCCATTCCTCGGATCGGATCGGTATCCGCCGTGACACTCGAGCATACGATACATCGGGCCTCGTACATAACATAACATACATGATAGATCCTATATGATGCATAGGAATCTTACTCATGCAAATCCTCTCGCCTTCGTCGGATGACACATAGACTTGAAGGTGTACCCCATGCCCGATGGGTAGGAAACCTTTCTTGGATTCCGACATGCTAAACCTCTTTAGCACTCGGTCCTATATATGTAGATCGCGAAAGACCAAGCAACCGCTTCGATCTATCTCTATAGATCTTAATCCCGAGGATGTAGGTTGCTTCTCCTGTGTCTTTCATGGAGAATGTCTTGATAACCAAACCTTAATCGATCAGAAGATTGAAACATCGCTTCCTATAAGTAATATGTCATCGACATACAATACTAGAACACGATCGCACTTCTACTAACCTTCTTGTACACACAAGGTTCGTCTGGATTTTGTGAGAAATCAAACTTTTTGATGGTCTCATCAAAATGGATATTCCAGCTTCTGGATGCTTGCTTCAATCCATAAATGGACCGTCGTAATTTGCATACCTTGGTTTTATCAATCTATGTGAAACCCTCAGGCTGTATCATATACACGTCCTCGAGGTGTTTCCTTAAGGAAAGATGTTTTCACATCCATCCGCCATATCTCATAATCATAATGAGCCGCTATGGCCGTGGAGCATCCGAATGGATTTAAGCATAGCTACAAAGTAATAGGTTTCGTCATAATCAACACCTTGTTTTTGATGATATCCTTTCGCCACCAATCTAGCCTTATAGGTAATCACATTACCATCCATGTCGGTTTTCTTCTTGAAAACCCACTTGCACCCTATAGGCTTTATCCCTTCAGGTGGGTCAACCAAGTTCCAAACTTGGTTTTCATACATGGAATCCATTTCCGACTTCATGGCACCAAGCCACTTATCCCTTTCTGAACTTGTCAGCACTTCTTCATAACTGATAGGCTCCTCATCATCAATGAGTAACACGTCATTCGATTCGCTTACGAGAAATCCATATCTCTCAGGAATATTGCGTGTTCTACCAGATCTACGAAGATGTGGTGTTACAATAGGTCCAGCCGATTGCTCATCACTATGAGTTGTCGGCTGTTGTGCTTCACCAGGTATCTAATCAATGTCTATTTGAGTCTCTCGAGCCTCCTCAAGCTCGATGACACTCCCACTGTTTTCTTGCAAGAGAAACTCTTTCTCTAGAAACACAGCATGCCTTAAAACAAACACCATTTGTTCCACAGGATGATAGAATTGGTAACCCCTTGTTTCCTTAGGGTATCCAATAAATAGACATTTATCAGACTTAGCATCCAATTTGTCTGATACAGTCCGCTTCACATAAGCAGGACAACCTCATATCTTCAAGTAAGATACATGAGGTTTCTTACTATTCCATATCTCATATGGAGTAGTTGAGACTACCTTGGTAGACATTCTGTTTAACAAGTAAACAGCTGTCTGAAGTGCATAGCCCCAAAAGGACTTGGGAAGAGTCGCATGATTCATCATTGACCTGACCATGTCCAACAAGGTCCGGTTACGCCTCTCAGATACACCATTATGCTGTGGTGTATATGGCGGAGTCCATTGAGACAATATACCATTGTCTCTTAGATAATCAAGAAACTCCTGACTCAAGTATTCACCACCTCGATCCGATCGAAGTATTTTAATACTCTTGTCATGTTGTTTCTCTACTTCATTTCTGAATTCTTTGAACCTTTCAAAGGCTTCAGACTTGTGTTTCATCAAGAACACATACCCAAACCGTGAGTGATCATCGGTGAAGGTAATGAAGTAGCTATAGCCTTCTAAAGCTTGAGTTGACATAGGTCCATATACATCAGTATGTATTAAACCTCATTCCCAACACGTAAATTTGACTCTCCCTTGACGAGTCTTCTTCTATTCCTTAGCCCATGTATGTCATTACATATATGTGAGCCACACCTAGTATCCAATACCCAAGTGTTTGAGGAAATAGAATGACAATCAATAACGAAGATATCTGAAGAAGATGGGGCATCCGATGCCTTATTCTTCTTCACGGACTAAAGATAAATCTTGCACTTTCTTCGCAAATGGCTCTCCTTGCCATAATGATGGCAAGTTTCCTTTTGTGCTAGTTCTACCTTCTTAGCCCTTCTCTTCTTTCCCTTCTGCTATTCCTTTGACTTCCTCTTAGAACCTTTCTTTGAGGAATCAACTAACAGCACCGTCCCCTGCTCATGCTTCTCAGAAGACTCCACAGTCTTCAGCATATTGAGTAGTACCACAGATGAACCTTCTAGCATCTCAGAGGTGAAGAGGAGATTTGAGACTTCGAACCTTTCGAATCTCACTTGCTCATCAACAAACTCACAAAGATGAAGGACTACGATATGAGCATCCATATGCTCATGCTGCTTTCGTAGCTTGGGTTCCATCGCGGCTATCATGATGCAACTCATTTGTTCAGAATCACTCACATGTTTCTGATAGGCCAACAATTGGTCCAGAGTTGCATCTGTAGGGGATCGGTATGGCCGGCTAGAGGGGGGTGAATAGCCTTCGTACGTTGGACGTCGTAAATTACTCGTCTACAAAGGATTAGCGCAAGCGGAATATACAAATACAAAGCAAAAGACAAACAATAAAACAAACGCTAACACGATGGTATAACGTGGTTCACGGCTACGCCGCTAATCCACGGTCCCTGATTCGTCCTCGGTGAATCACTCCATTAAACCAATCCACTAAATGGTCTCTCCTTTGCACCAAGCTAGGTGGAGGTAACCTTTACAACCAAGATCACTCTTCTTACAATAGGATTGAAGTAAAGACAAGTAAGAAGAGTTTAGAGCTTGTGGGGCACTAGGAAGATCGTTTGGAGTATGAGCATTAGCCTCTCAAAGGCTCACACCCTCTCTTTTTATAGAGAGGGCTAACTTCTTCCCGTTGGCCGCCATCACGATCACGCTTTGCCGCCGCTGCGATCTTACAATAGGCCCTCCGAACACGTCGGATCCCGACCGTTGTAGTCCAACGGAACTCTTGGCAGTCGACTGATGGACCTCATCAGTCGACTGCTGCCTCCGTAGTCGACTGCCCAGTCGGCTACGAGCGGTTCTGTGGCCGAAACCCCATTGACTACCGATCGGCTGCAGCCGATCGATGGTCTGGCAATGATCGCCCACGTACGCCGATCGCGCCACAATCCGAATGATATACCGAACTCACTCGACTGAGCGATCGCCATGACATGGCAATGATCGTGTCGAAACCCATCCGACACTTGGCCAAATGACCAAGTTTCACCTAAGAGCTACCCTTCCCTGGGTTACATCGCCACTCATTTCTGAGTCCCTCGCCAAGTTCTCTTCGTTCGGCCACGCCCTCGGCGATCAGCGACGGCTCTGCAATGCTCCTTCGCGTCTCTTGCCTCGAAGTCTACTTCCTCCGGCTTCACTCCAAGCTTCTCGTCCGGCGGTCCCTCGAATGCTCCAAGCGCACGGCTTCCGCAAAGCTATCCTTCACCGACTCAAGGCACGAGTCATGAGATGTGAAACTCGCCACGGCTCCATGTGCGAATTACTAAGTCCTGCACGACTTCAACGCACATATCACATCAACATATCAAACTAACTTAAACCCTTTGCCACACCATCAAAACCATATTACGGCAAGAGATTGCCCTAACAATCTCCCCCTTTTTGATGTGTGGCAATCCGTTTAAGTTAGGTAAAAACATTTGATATAAATTCTAAGGTAAGAAAGCATGTAAAGATAAACATGATATAGCAACATGCAACTCCCCCTTAATCCATGAAACTCTCTATGCAAATTTTCTCCCCCTATCATATATTTCTCCCCCTAAAATATATTTCTCCCCCTAAAGTAATTAACTTAAACATACTTATTTCTCCCCCTTTGACACTATCAAAAAGATTAACACTAAGTTATAAGCTCATGGCATCAAGTATAATGGAGGGAAAATATGACAAGTTGATTTAAAATTGGGTACCACTTGTTGATGGCATCAAGTATATTTCTACCACTTGTTGTAGGTTTACAAACTGAATAAGGCCTTCAATGTTATGATTTATAGCCACCGATTATCATCATATGACAATGAGCACAAAGGAATCCGAATTTTTGATTTTCTGGACGAATTTCAGAAATGCATTATAAATTCCAGAAAATTCTAAAAATCATGAAATTTGGGGAACATATTTCTATTAAGTATATCTATCAAGGAAAAATAGTTTTTCATGAAAACTCATTATATTTTCTTGTTTTTGCCAAAAATCCAAAAGCTCTAAAAACCACTAGGTTTTTGATCATTCTGGCATCAAGTTAGCTACCTAGTTTTGCATCCAATTGTTTCAAAACATGAATACATGTATTTTAAGGTAAGAAATTGTTTTGAAAACATATGAAATATCCAACCATGATCTTTGGGCAATATGTCTATGAATTAAACATAAGCCTTCCCCATGATTGGTCTATTATTGCTATTTTGATACTTTAAATGACCATCTAAATGCCATAGGCATTAGTGGACATTTGTATCATCCTAATATCTCACCCATGCTAAGTTTGCAATCAAGTTAGCCTATAGTGAGTGTGAGATGTATCCTAGGGGGTATTTGTATATACTTAACCCATATATTCATGCAATTCTATCATGGTTAAGTATCAACCTAACATTCTACATGATCATAATGACATATATCAATCAATTCTACATTATGATCATGAAACTCATGTATCCATCAAATAATAGTCATGCATTAGGTATTATACGATGATAATAAACAAATTATCACCTAAAGCATGATTTAAACCTATTTCTCATGATAACATGCCAAATATCAAAATTCATAAATCATGATTTAAAACATACATAGGAATTACATCAATCATCATGATTTAAGCATTATTACCTATTTATGGGCACGTTATCATCACCCAACACTATCTAAAAATGTTGTCCCGTCATCCTAAGTCAACCTAAATATGATATAGGTCAAGTTCATATGGTTGACTACCCTAGGGTTATTCTAACCCTTAAGGATGGATTTTGGAACCCAAAATAAATTCTTTCCTATTGGGTTCACTAAATACTCCTTGGGGATCCATTTCCTAGCAATTACTTTCTTTTATCTTGTCCCTAGCTATAAGGCATTTGTAGGCCTTTTCATTTTTCTTTCCTTGTAGCCTAGGCCTTTCTTGTTGAAACTAGCTCTTTGGCTCCCTAAGATCATATTTAAGGTGTTGGAGCCAATTGTGAATTTCTCTAGGCTTTGGTTAAATAATCTACCTTTTCCCTTAATGCCCTATTTTCCTCTATGCATGCATCATTAACATTTAAAGGCATATAATCATGTGAGCATGCATCATCTAAGCTAGAAGAAATATTTTCATTTTCATTTAAGCATGCTTTTTCTAATTTTTGTTCTAGGTCCTTAATTTGATCTAGCATGCTTTTGTTCTTCTTCTTAGCTCTAAATAAGTCCTTAGTTAAACTAGAAATCATAGAAACTATTTTATTAGGTGAGAGGTTGTTACCATAGTTTCCATGTCCTCTTCTTCTTCGGATGATGAGGATGATGAAGCTCCCTTCATTTGAGCTCTCCTCTTGAGCTTGAACCTTCTTCTTCGGAGGAAGAGCAATCCAAGTCATCAAAGGCCATCAAGGCCAAATTGGTGACAAAGGCATTCTCCTCATCCGATGATGAGGAGGAGGATGAGGATGGATCATCCCAAGTCCTTGCCTTGAGAGCCTTAGCCTTTCCCTTCTCCTTTGTCTTCTTCTCCTCTTCCTTCTTTTTCTTGCTGGCCCTCTTCTTCTTCTTTTCTTCTTTCTTTTTCCTTTCTTCCTTGCTCTTGTTTAGGAGAGGACAATTGTCCCTTATGTGCCCTTCTCCTTGGCAATTGTAGCATATGACCTTCCCCCTTGGTCTTCTATTCCTATCATTAGATTTATCAAATCTAAAATTCTTAAATGCTCGTCTTACCCTCCTTACCATGTAGGCTTCTTCGGTGCTATCCATGGAGGAGGAGGAAGATGCTTCGTCATCGGAGGAGGAGGTGATTTCCATCTTCTTCTTCCCCTTACTTGCCAATAATGCTACTCCTCTTGAGGGTTGAATTTTAGGCTCCTCTTGTATTCCCTCAAGCCTAGTTTCATGGAGCTCCATTGTTGAGAAAAATTCCTCCAAGGTACTTACTTCCAAGTTCTTGGAGATGTAGAACGAATCCACCATGGAGCTCCACTTTGAGGACCGGGGAAAGGCATCTATGGCCTTCATTACCATATCCCGGTTTGATAGCTTCTCACCTACACTTGTTAGTCCATTTAAAATTTCTTTGAATCTAGAATGCAAAGAAATTACCTTTTCTCCCTTTTCTAATTTGATATTGGATAGTTGGGAGCGGAGGAGATCTCTCCTTGCTAGCTTTGCCTCGGATGTGCCTTCATGAAGCTCAATTAGCTTCTCCCACATCTCCTTGGCGCTTAGGCATTCTCCTATTCGGTTGATTTCTTGTTTGGGGAGCACATTGTAGAGATGGTGCTTGGCTTTGAGTTTGCAAGGTGCTCCTCTCTTTGCCTCTTGGTCCACCTAGATTTCTATTGGCTTCCCTCTTCATCCCTAGGCAAAACTCAAACCGGATTCCATTGTAATCATTATATCAAAATCCGTTTCAAAATACCTCCATTCGCTTCTTCCACCAAGCGAATTCTCCTTCAAACTCGGAGGATGAATGTTGAGCCGCCATTTTGAAAGTTGCTTGTTGTGGCGGTTAGTCCTCGACAAGCTTTCCTTGGCTCGATACCACTTGTAGGAGATATGGCCGGCCAGAGGGGGTGAATAGCCTCGACGTTGGACGTGAAATTGCTCGCCTACAAAGGATTAGCGCAAGCGAATATACAAATACAAAGCAAAAGACAAACAATAAAACAAACGCTAACACGATGGTATAACGTGGTTCACGGCCACGCCGCTAATCCACGGTCCCCGATTCGTCTCGGTGAATCACTCCCCAAAGCCAATCCACTAAATGGTCTCTCCTTTGCACCAAGCTAGGTGGAGGTAACCTTTACAACCAAGATCACTCTTCTTACAATAGGATTGAAGTAAAGACAAGTAAGAAGAGTTTAGAGCTTGTGGGGCACTAGGAAGATCGTTTGGAGTATGAGCATTAGCCTCTCAAAGGCTCACACCCTCTCTTTTATAGAGAGGGCTCGACGCCGGCCATAGCCGGCGGCTACGAATGCCGCGGGTCAAACCCCATTGACGATCATCACGCCTTCGGCCGATCGATGGTCTTGGTCGGCCGATCGCCGCGATGGCGCCGATCACCACAATCCGTCGATCGTATACCATCGAACTCACTGACCGAGCGGCCGATCGCCATGACATGGCAATGACCGTGTCGGGAAAACCCATCCGACACTTGGCCAAATGACCAAGTTTCACCTAAGAGCTACCCTTCCCCGGGTTACAATCGCTCACTCTCATTTCTCGGAGTCCCTCGCCTTCGAAGTTCTCTTCGTTCTCGGCCACGTCCCTCGGCAGCATCAGGCGCACGGCTCTGCAATGCTCCTTCGCGTCCCTTGCCTCGAAGTCTACTTCCTCCGGCTTCACTCCAAGCTTCTCGTCCGGCGGTCCCTCGGATGCTCCAAGCGCACGGCTTCCGCAAAGCTATCCTTCACCGACTCAAGGCACGAGTCATGAGATGTGAAACTCGCCACGGCTCCATGTGCGAATTACTAAGTCCTGCACGACTTCAACGCACATATCACATCAACATATCAAACTAACTTAAACCCTTTGCCACACCATCAAAACCATATTACGGCAAGAGATTGCCCTAACAATCTCCCCCTTTTTGATGTGTGGCAATCCGTTTAAGTTAGGTAAAAACATTTGATATAAATTCTAAGGTAAGAAAGCATGTAAAGATAAACATGATATAGCAACATGCAACTCCCCCTTAATCCATGAAACTCTATGCAAATTTTCTCCCCCTATCATATATTTCTCCCCCTAAAATATATTTCTCCCCCTAAAGTAATTAACTTAAACATACTTATTTCTCCCCCTTTGACACCATCAAAAAGATTAACACTAAGTTATAAGCTCATGGCATCAAGTATAATGGAGGGAAAATATGACAAGTTGATTTAAAATTGGGTACCACTTGTTGATGGCATCAAGTATATTTCTACCACTTGTTGTAGGTTTACAAACTGAATTCGGCCTTCAATGTTCTGATTTACAGGCCACCAATGACCGCTATCGATGATAATGATCGCACAAAGGAATCCGAATTTTTGATTTTCTGGACGAATTTCAGAAATGCATTATAAATTCCAGAAAATTCTAAAAATCATGAAATTTGGGGAACATATTTCTATTAAGTATATATATCAAGGAAAAATAGTTTTTCATGAAAACTCATTATATTTTCTTGTTTTTGCCAAAAATCCAAAAGCTCTAAAAACCACTAGGTTTTTGATCATTCTAGTATCAAGTTAGCTACCTAGTTTTGCATCCAATTGTTTCAAAACATGAATACATGTATTTTAGGGTAAGAAATTGTTTTGAAAACATATGAAATATCCAACCATGATCTTTGGGCAATATGTCTATGAATTAAACATAAGCCTTCCCCATGATTGATCTATTATTGCTATTTTGATACTTTAAATGACCATCTAAATGCCATAGGCATTAGTGGACATTTGTATCATCCTAATATCTCACCCATGCTAAGTTTGCAATCAAGTTAGCCTATAGTGAGTGTGAGATGTATCCTAGGGGGTATTTGTATATACTTAACCCATATATTCATGCAATTCTATCATGGTTAAGTATCAACCTAACATTCTACATGATCATAATGACATATATCAATCAATTCTACATTATGATCATGAAACTCATGTATCCATCAAATAATAGTCATGCATTAGGTATTATACGATGATAATACACAAATTATCACCTAAATCATGATTTAAACCTATTTCTCATGATAACATGCCAAATATCAAAATTATAAATCATGATTTAAAACATACATAGGAATTACATCAATCATCATGATTTAAGCATTATTACCTATTTATGGGCACGTTATCATCACCCAACACTATCTAAAAAATATTGTCCCGTCATCCTAAGTCAACCAAAATATGATATAGGTCAAGTTCATATGGTTGACTACCCTAGGGTTATTCTAACCCTTAAGGATGGATTTTGGAACCCAAAATAAGTTCTTTCCTATTGGGTTCACTAAATATTCCTTGGGGATCCATTTTCTAGCTATTGCTTTCTTTTTATCTTGTCCCCTAGCTATAAGGCATTTGTAGGCCTTTTCATTTTTCTTTTCCTTGTAGCCTAGGCCTTTCTTGTTGAAACTAGCTCTTTGGCTCCCTAAGATCATATTTAAGGTGTTGGAGCCAATTGTGAATTTCTCTAGGGCTTTGGTTAAGTAATCTACCTTTTCCCTTAATGCCCTATTTTCCTCTATGCATGCATCATTAACATTTAAAGGCATATAATCATGTGAGCATGCATCATCTAAGCTAGAAGAAATATTTTCATTTTCATTTAAGCATGCTTTTTCTAATTTTTGTTCTAGGTCCTTAATTTGATCTAGCATGCTTTTGTTCTTCTTCTTAGCTCTAAATAAGTCCTTAGTTAAGCTAGAAATCATAGAAACTATTTTATTAGGTGAGAGGTTGGTTACCATAGTTTCCATGTCCTCTTCTTCTTCGGATGATGAGGATGATGTAGAAGCTCCCCCTTCATTTGAGCTCTCTCCTCTTGAGCTTGAACCTTCATCTTCGGAGGAAGAGCAATCCAAGTCATCAAAGGCCATCAAGGCCAAATTGGTGACAAAGGCATTCTCCTCATCCGATGATGAGGAGGAGGATGAGGATGGATTATCCCAAGTCCTTGCCTTGAGAGCCTTAGCCTTTCCCTTCTCCTTTGTCTTCTTCTCCTCTTCCTTCTTTTTCTTGCTCCCCCTCTTCTTCTTCTTTTCTTCTTTCTTTTTCCTTTCTTCCTTGCTCTTGTTTAGGAGAGGACAATTGTCCCTTATGTGCCCTTCTCCTTGGCAATTGTAGCATATGACCTTCCCCCTTGGTCTTCTATTCCTATCATTAGATTTATCAAATCTAAAATTCTTAAATGCTCGTCTTACCCTCCTTACCATGTAGGCTTCTTCGGTGCTATCCATGGAGGAGGAGGAAGATGCTTCGTCATCGGAGGAGGAGGTGATTTCCATCTTCTTCTTCCCCTTACTTGCCAATAATGCTACTCCTCTTGAGGGTTGAATTTTAGGCTCCTCTTGTATTCCCTCAAGCCTAGTTTCGTGGAGCTCCATTGTTGAGAAAAATTCCTCCAAGGTACTTACTTCCAAGTTCTTGGAGATGTAGAATGAATCCACCATGGAGCTCCACTTTGAGGACCGGGGAAAGGCATCTATGGCCTTCATTACCATATCCCGGTTTGATAGCTTCTCACCTACACTTGTTAGTCCATTTAAAATTTCTTTGAATCTAGAATGCAAAGAAATTACCTTTTCTCCCTTTTCTAATTTGATGTTGGATAGTTGGGAGCGGAGGAGATCTCTCCTTGCTAGCTTTGCCTCGGATGTGCCTTCATGAAGCTCAATTAGCTTCTCCCACATCTCCTTGGCGCTTAGGCATTCTCCTATTCGGTTGATTTCTTGTTGGGGGAGCACATTGTAGAGATGGTGCTTGGCTTTGGAGTTTGCAAGGTGCTCCTCTCTTTGCCTCTTGGTCCACCTAGATTTCTCTATTGGCTTCCCCTCTTCATCCCTAGGCAAAACGAAACCGGATTCCATTGTAATCATTATATCAAAATCCGTTTCGAAAAATACCTCCATTCGCTTCTTCCACCAACCGAATTCTCCTTCAAACTTCGGAGGATGGATGTTGGAGCCGGCCATTTTGAAAGTTGCTTGTTGTGGCGGTTAGTCCTCGACAAGCTTTCCTTGGCTCTGATACCACTTGTAGGGGATCGGTATGGCCGGCTAGAGGGGGGTGAATAGCCTTCGTACGTTGGACGTCGTAAATTGCTCGTCTACAAAGGATTAGCGCAAGCGGAATATACAAATACAAAGCAAAAGACAAACAATAAAACAAACGCTAACACGATGGTATAACGTGGTTCACGGCTACGCCGCTAATCCACGGTCCCTGATTCGTCCTCGGTGAATCACCCGCTAAACCAATCCACTAAATGGTCTCTCCTTTGCACCAAGCTAGGTGGAGGTAACCTTTACAACCAAGATCACTCTTCTTACAATAGGATTGAAGTAAAGACAAGTAAGAAGAGTTTAGAGCTGTGGGGCACTAGGAAGATCGCTTTGGAGTATGAGCATTAGCCTCTCAAAGGCTCACACCTCTCTTTTATAGAGAGGGCTAACTTCTTCCCGCTTGCGCCATCCATCCGATCACGCTTTGGCCGATCATTACTACAACGGCCTCCGAACACGCCGGATCCCGACCGCTGTAGTCCAACGGAACTCTTGGCAATGATCGATGGACTCATCGGGCCGATCGCCTCTGTAGTCGATCGCCTGCCGGCTACGAGCGGTTCTGCGGTCAAACCCCATTGACGATCGGCCGATCGCTTCGCCAGCGAATGATCGATGGTCTTGGCCGATCGCGATATGGGCCGATCACGCCACAATCCGGCCATCGATACCAATCGAACTCACTGATGAGCGTCGCCATCGCCATGACATGGCAATGATCCGTGCCTGAAAACCCATCCGACACTTGGCCAAACCCAAGTTTCACCTAAGAGCTACCCTTCCCCGGGTTACAATCGCCACTCTCATTTCTGAGTCCTCGCCTTCAAGTTCTCTTCGCTTCTCGCCACGCCCCTCGGCAGATCACGGCTCTGCAATGCTCCTTCGCCTCTTGCCTCAAGTCTACTTCCTCCGGCTTCACTCCAAGCTTCGTCCGGCGGTCCCTGATGCTCCAAGCGCACGGCTCGCAAAGCTATCCTTCACCGACTAAGGCACGAGTCATGAGATGTGAAACTCGCCACGGCTCCATGTGCGAATTACTAAGTCCTCGCACGACTTCAACGCACATATCACATCAACATATCAAACTAACTTAAACCCTTCACACACCATCAAAACCATATTACGCAAGAGATTGCCCTAACAATCTCCCCTTTTGATGTGTGGCAATCCGCTTAAGTTAGGTAAAACATTTGATATAAATTCTAAGGTAAGAAAGCATGTAAAGATAAACATGATATAGCAACATGCAACTCCCCTTAATCCATGAAACTCTCTATGCAAATTTTCTCCCCTATCATATATTTCTCCCTAAAATATATTTCTCCCTAAAGTAATTAACTTAAACATACTTATTTCTCCCCTTTGACACTATCAAAAGATTAACACTAAGTTATAAGCTCATGGCATCAAGTATAATGGAGGAAAATATGACAAGTTGATTTAAAATTGGGTACCACTTGTTGATGGCATCAAGTATATTTCTACCACTTGTTGTAGGTTTACAAACTGAATTCGCCTTCAATGTTCTGATTTACAGGCCACATCGCTATCGATGACAATGATCGCACAAAAGGAATCCGAATTTTGATTTTACGGGCCAATTTCGTAAATGCATTATAAATTCCAGAAAATTCTAAAATCATGAAATTTGGGAACATATTTCTATTAAGTATATCTATCAAGGAAAAATAGTTTTTCATGAAAACTCATTATATTTTCTTGTTTTTGCCAAAAATCCAAAAACTCTAAAAACCACTAGGTTTTTGATCATTCTAGTATCAAGTTAGCTACCTAGTTTTGCATCCAATTGTTTCAAAACATGAATACATGTATTTTAGGGTAAGAAATTGTTTTGAAAACATATGAAATATCCAACCATGATCTTTGGGCAATATGTCTATGAATTAAACATAAGCCTTCCCCATGATTGATCTATTATTGCTATTTTGATACTTTAAATGACCATCTAAATGCCATAGGCATTAGTGGACATTTGTATCATCCTAATATCTCACCCATGCTAAGTTTGCAATCAAGTTAGCCTATAGTGAGTGTGAGATGTATCCTAGGGGGTATTTGTATATACTTAACCCATATATTCATGCAATTCTATCATGGTTAAGTATCAACCTAACATTCTACATGATCATAATGACATATATCAATCAATTCTACATTATGATCATGAAACTCATGTATCCATCAAATAATAGTCATGCATTAGGTATTATACGATGATAATAAACAAATTATCACCTAAAGCATGATTTAAACCTATTTCTCATGATAACATGCCAAGTATCAAAATTATAAATCATGATTTAAAACATACATAGGAATTACATCAATCATCATGATTTAAGCATTATTACCTATTTATGGGCACGTTATCATCACCCAACACTATCTAAAAAATATTGTCCCGTCATCCTAAGTCAACCAAAATATGATATAGGTCAAGTTCATATGGTTGACTACCCTAGGGTTATTCTAACCCTTAAGGATGGATTTTGGAACCCAAAATAAGTTCTTTCCTATTGGGTTCACTAAATATTCCTTGGGGATCCATTTTCTAGCTATTGCTTTCTTTTTATCTTGTCCCCTAGCTATAAGGCATTTGTAGGCCTTTTCATTTTTCTTTTCCTTGTAGCCTAGGCCTTTCTTGTTGAAACTAACTCTTTGGCCCCCTAAGATCATATTTAAGGTGTTGGAGCCAATTGTGAATTTCTCTAGGGCTTTGGTTAAGTAATCTACCTTTTCCCTTAATGCCCTATTTTCCTCTATGCATGCATCATTAACATTTAAAGGCATATAATCATGTGAGCATGCATCATCTAAGCTAGAAGAAATATTTTCATTTTCATTTAAGCATGCTTTTTCTAATTTTTGTTCTAGGTCCTTAATTTGATCTAGCATGCTTTTGTTCTTCTTCTTAGCTCTAAATAAGTCCTTAGTTAAGCTAGAAATCATAGAAACTATTTTATTAGGTGAGAGGTTGGTTACCATAGTTTCCATGTCCTCTTCTTCTTCGGATGATGAGGATGATGTAGAAGCTCCCCCTTCATTTGAGCTCTCTCCTCTTGAGCTTGAACCTTCATCTTCGGAGGAAGAGCAATCCAAGTCATCAAAGGCCATCAAGGCCAAATTGGTGACAAAGGCATTCTCCTCATCCGATGATGAGGAGGAGGATGAGGATGGATCATCCCAAGTCCTTGCCTTGAGAGCCTTAGCCTTTCCCTTCTCCTTTGTCTTCTTCTCCTCTTCCTTCTTTTTCTTGCTCCCCCTCTTCTTCTTTTCTTCTTTCTTTTTCCTTTCTTCCTTGCTCTTGTTTAGGAGAGGACAATTGTCCCTTATGTGCCCTTCTCCTTGGCAATTGTAGCATATGACCTTCCCCCTTGGTCTTCTATTCCTATCATTAGATTTATCAAATCTAAAATTCTTAAATGCACGTCTTACCCTCCTTACCATATAGGCTTCTTCGGTGCTATCCATGGAGGAGGAGGAAGATGCTTCGTCATCGGAGGAGGAGGTGATTTCCATTTTCTTCTTCCCCTTACTTGCCAATAATGCTACTCCTCTTGAGGGTTGAATTTTAGGCTCCTCTTGTATTCCCTCAAGCCTAGTTTCGTGGAGCTCCATTGTTGAGAAAAATTCCTCCAAGGTACTTACTTCCAAGTTCTTGGAGATGTAGAACGAATCCACCATGGAGCTCCACTTTGAGGACCGGGGAAAGGCATCTATGGCCTTCATTACCATATCCCGGTTTGATAGCTTCTCACCTACACTTGTTAGTCCATTTAAAATTTCTTTGAATCTAGAATGCAAAGAAATTACCTTTTCTCCCTTTTCTAATTTGATGTTAGATAGTTGGGAGCGGAGGAGATCTCTCCTTGCTAGCTTTGCCTCGGATGTGCCTTCATGAAGCTCAATTAGCTTCTCCCACATCTCCTTGGCGCTTAGGCATTCTCCTATTCGGTTGATTTCTTGTTGGGGAGCACATTGTAGAGATGGTGCTTGGCTTTGAGTTTGCAAGGTGCTCCTCTCTTTGCCTCTTGGTCCACCTAGATTTCTATTGGCTTCCCTCTTCATCCCTAGGCAAAACGAAACCGATTCCATTGTAATCATTATATCAAAACTGCTTTGAAAAATACCTCCATTCGCTTCTTCCACTGCGAATTCTCCTTCAAACGTCGGAGGATGAATGTTGGAGCCGGCCATTTTGAAAGTTGCTTGTTGTGGCGGTTAGTCCTCGACAAGCTTTCCTTGGCTCTGATACCACTTGTAGGGGATCGGTATGGCGGCCAGAGGGGGTGAATAGCCTTCGTGACGTTGGACGCCGTAAATTGCTCGCCTCAAAAGGATTAGCGCAAGCGAATATACAAATACAAAGCAAAAGACAAACAATAAAACAAACGCTAACACGATGGTATAACGTGGTTCACGGCTACGCCGCTAATCCACGGTCCCCGATTCGCCTCTGAATCACTCCGTTAAACCAATCCACTAAATGGTCTCTCCTTTGCACCAAGCTAGGTGGAGGTAACCTTTACAACCAAGATCACTCTTCTTACAATAGGATTGAAGTAAAGACAAGTAAGAAGAGTTTAGAGCTTGTGGGGCACTAGGAAGATCGTTTGGAGTATGAGCATTAGCCTCTCAAAGGCTCACACTCTCTCTTTTTATAGAGAGGGCTAACTTTTTCCCGTTTGCCGCCATCAGTCGACTGCCGCCCTTGGCAGTCGACTGCCATCACTACAACGGCCTCCGAACACGTCGGATCTCGACCGTTGTAGTCCAACGGAACTCTTGGCAGTCGACTGATGGACCTCACCGATCGATCCGCCCCGTAGTCGATCGCTCGGGCCGGTTCTCTCGGGTCGAAACCCCATTGACTACCGATCGCCGCCAGCCGATCGATCGATCGATGGTCGGCAATGATCGACGATGGCGGGCCGATCACGCTGGCCACAATCCCGATACCGATGAACGAACTCACTGATTGAGCGATCATCGCATGACATGGCTGATCGGTGTCGAAAACCCATCCGACACTTGGCCAAATGACCAAGTTTCACCTAAGAGCTACCCTTCCCTGGGTTACAATCGCTCACTCTCATTTCTGAGTCCTCGCCGTTCTCTTCGTTCGCCACGCCCCTCGGCAAAGATCAGCGCACGCGCTCGCAATGCTCCTTCGCCTCTTGCCTCAAGTCTACTTCCTCCGGCTTCACTCCAAGCTTCGTCCGGCGGTCCCTCGGATGCTCCAAGCGCACGGCTTCCGCAAAGCTATCCTTCACCGACTCAAGGCACGAGTCATGAGATGTGAAACTCGCCACGGCTCCATGTGCGAATTACTAAGTCCTGCACGACTTCAACGCACATATCACATCAACATATCAAACTAACTTAAACCCTTTGCCACACCATCAAAACCATATTATGGCAAGAGATTGCCCTAACAGCATCGTCACTAGGATGGGCGGGAAGAGGCGCTTCTAGGACATTTGCAAGCTTTTCAACCTTAAGAACAATTCTCAAGCTTCTAAGCTAGTCCAAGAAGCTCGGCCCAGTCAATTTATTCGAATCCAAAATGGAACGCAAATTCAAAGACGTCATGATCAATTTATTGACCTAGAAATACAAAACGAGCATATATGAGAAAATGATTTTAAAAATGCATCAATATACATTTATAAATCCCATTCATTTTTTGAATTTCAAAAACCCCAAAATCACTTCGGGAGATCGTAGGTCCATCTCCGAATGGGCTGATATCCATCATAGTTATGAACAACCTTGGAGAGAGTCCAACAAGCCATTCATAACTACGACGGTAGGTATCGTCTATACCGATTGCATATCACGTATATGCAACTATCACAATGTGCTATCAACTAATTGAATGTTCACACATACATCGGGTTGTTAACACATTAACAAGTATGCATCATATGCATAGCACCCAACTTCACCTCCCTTTACATCGACCTTGGAGAGAGTCCAACAAGCCAATGCTCCAGGTTAAAGCCAACCCATTAATCGGGACATAGTTTTAATATGGTTAGAGCGCATTCAACCAATTAGCCCAGCTTGGAGAGAGTCCAACAACCAAAGCTAACGATTGACCTCTGACTCTTACCATATTAGTATTAAACTATTCCATTGTTTGAACATGTTCGGGTTCGAGCCGGGCTTGGAGAGAGTCCAACAACCCAAACAAGAAACGGAACTCTGGTTCTAACCATATTATTGGAAGGTGTAGGCTTTAATATTGTTTAAGGGTTTTATGTCTCATCCTCTTTGCATGCAAATAACTATTATCTACATGGCATGACATACATGACATACATCTACATGTCACGACACGCATGACATTATGTTATGCATCTAATGCAATTACATGGCTTACAATTATGTTATGTATATATTTCCTTATATGTCATAACTATTTATGGAAATAAAATATGTTTAAGAATTGATTCTCCAAATCAAATCATAATTAAATTAGGAAACTAATTTCCAAATCTAATCACATATTTTATTCATGGAATTATTGTAGGGAAATCTCGTATGCCAAATGGCATATGCGCAACGGAAAATAGGATCCCTTCCAAGTGATCCATGCGAAAGCAAACTCGTATAAAATAAATTTCTCTAAACCAAACCTATCTTATAGGAGAGGATTACCTTTGTTGCGTGCCCTTGTTAATCCCGCTTTTCCTTTCGGTTTGTTGGATCTTTAGCACGTTCAAGTGTCCGTGCCTCTATACGTATCCACACGAGCACGCTCTTGTCTCACAAAAGGAAAACTAGAAGAGCTCTCCTTTACTTCTTGCTAGAGAAGTCTCTAAAGGAGAGGAAGAGAGGGAAAAGGAGAAAGGAAGAAGAAGACTCCTCTTCTTGCTAGCCTACACTCACAAACCCACACAACCAAAGCTTCCACCAAGCTCTCTCACAACCACAACACCAAAAACCCCCTATGGCCGGCCACTCCATGGAGCCTTTTATAGGGTTGGAAAAACCCTTCCACCTCCTTCACATTCAATGCAATCCATTGCATTGAGACACACTCAAAAAGGATTTGGCTTCCTTGTTTGGCCGGCCACTTAAGGAGACAAAACCATTTTGTTTCCTTCCACCTTAACTAGCTTAGGTGGATGCTTAGGTGGCATGCTTATGTGGCATGCTTATGTGGCATTCTTATGTGGCATTCATGCATGTTGAATTAATCTTTATTAATTCAATTAAGCTTATGTTATCATATTGAATTAATCTTATTAATTCAATTAAGCTTATGTTATCATATTGAATTAATCTTATTAAATCAATAAGGTAACATATTGAATTAATCTCATTAAATCAATTATTCTCATTAAGCTTAAAGTCCAAAACCATTTTGTACTTAAGCTTATTCCCATATTATTCTAGTCAAACTAGAATACTCTAATTCCTCTAATTATCATGCTCTTGTGTGTGACTTATAGGCTCTCATAACGCTAAGGCGTGGGATCTAAACTCTTTTAGATACACAAGCAATGAGCGGCATCTAGCAATACATCATTGCTACCCAAGTTACGAGATAAGTCAAGATCCGACTACCCTTTCCGTGACTACTATAATATATGACCGTGTCCTTCTATCCTTGATATCAGATTGATCAATGAGGCATAGACCGTGTCATCCTCGATCAATCTATGTGTTTCTTGATCCCTGAGTAAACTAACTCAAACAAATGAGCTCAATATCTCATATTGACTCATTCGAGCATGGCCATGCGTTTTAGTAGTTCTACTCAATCAAGGGGCCCACCGATATCACTCCCGTCATATGGAAGGGATAGATCCCATCTACATCACTCACATCCCTCCGCATAATTTGTTACATACCCAGTAATCGCCTTTATGGTCCACCCTGTTACGGGTGACGTTTGACGATACCAAAGTACATAACTCCTTATGTAGGGAACCATAGTGACTTCAGGTCTAAGGACTATTCATACCAATAGTCACATGAGAAAGTTTATGACACTCATATAACGATCCATGAAACTTTCTCATGGCGGGTCAGTTCAGTATATATTCTCCAATATATACCCATGTGTCAACTTGATATCATATATCCATGACTTGTGAGATCAAGTCATCAATTGACCTACATGCTAGTCTTTATGTATTAATATTGCCCTTGCATATTAATACTCGACTAGGAACATTTAGGAAAGTGTTCTCTACAGCCTCTCATAATCAATTCTGCCAATTGATGTGCTGTAGATAAGAACCTACTTTTCTAGGGCATTATTATATTTAAATTAGCTGGCACAAGTAAGATGTAAATATAATAACCAATCCTTTGCCTTTATAGAATATGATACAAAATGTTCCCTATTCAACCATCACATGATTGGTTCTAGGGCTTTAACTAACAATTATTTGATTAAGGAAAATCTATTTAGGAAACCAATTTCCTAAATCATTAAAACTACTTATGGAAATAAAATATTTTAAGATTTGATTTCCCAAATCAAATCATGATTAAATTAGGAAACAAATTTCCAGAATCTCATCAAATATTTTATTTATGGAAAATATCAATTTCCATAAATACTTCCAACTTTCCAAAAGTGGAAGATTTCCATAAATACTTCTAGACTTTCCAAAATTGAAAAATTTCCATAAATACTTCTAAATTTCCAAAATTAGAAAATTTCCAGAAATACATTATGACTATCGCAAAACGATTTTTACGATTATGTCGAAACATAACCTGGGCTCTGATACCACTGTTGGGTTTCCGGCACCGCGGCGTGTGTGTGTTCGATCACGTTTCGTAAACATGAACACAGCGGAAGCAATAAAAATAATAAATCTACATTTATTACAACACACACAACACACGCATGCATATTACAACAAGTGTAGACATAACCGTAAATTTAAATTTGCAATAAAAGGAAATTTATCTACGTTATACCTTTCGTATGACGTGTAGCGGGAACGGCATCAACCGGAACGATCCTCGCTAGAATCGTCTCTATCCGTATCCACGCCGAGTTCCTCGGGATGACTTCACTAAGCCACGAGCTTCGTCTTCGTACGGGTTACTAGCCTCGTGTTGAAGACGACGTGATCGAGAGATGATCACGATCCGAATCCAAATTCGGATCCTAATACGAGTTCTTAAAACTCGCTTCTCCGGAGAGGTATTCGTCAACCAATTGACGAATCCTTCGTCCTCCACCTCAAAGGATTACCGGAGATCGAATCCCCGGTAAGTTATCCGCTGTCGGAGCTCTAACCGTCGTCCAAACGACGCTCCGACGAGAGGAGAAGAAGCTGTCCAGAAAACTGGACAGCTTGGTGGAGGAGTAGGCGCCGGCCAAAACAAGGAAGCCAAGTGCTCACCTTTTCACCGAGGCCTAGGAAGATCACCGGAGGGTCGCCGGAGGATCACCGGCTGAAGCTTGGACGCCGACAAGGACTTGGACGGCGGCACAAGAAGCTGGGCGGCAATGGAGTTGGGCGGAAATGAGGGTTGGGCGGCAACTCCTTGCTAGGGCTTGGATTAGGGCTTAATTATCCATTAAGCCCTCTTTTATAGAGAACTAATTCTCTTAATGGTTATTGGATCATAACCATTAGGCCCGTTAACCCGCTCCATTAAGATAAGTTAAAATAAACCAAACCATGATAGTTTATTTTAAGTTAAAACGAACCGAACCAACTTTTGGTTCATTCGTTTAAAATAAACCAAACCCTTTGGTTTATTCTCCTCCATTGGATTAGAACCAAACCATTTTGGTTCATCCATTATGTCTTCATAAGACACGGCCCATCCACGCTTCCATTGCGACTGAAACGATTTCATGCTCGCTTTATGTTTGGTCCAACCAAACCTAGTTTCTCTCGGTCTGAGAATCCCATTCTCAAGCTCGTTTTAAATCTTTTGGATTACGCTCGTTGTGCGTGTGACCAAATAGGTTCTCGGTTTATGTTGGCCGTCTATAATTAACCATTAATTATAGAACGATCATGAGTGGCACCTAGTAGTACACCATGATCCCCAATTAACCGAAAAGATCAACGGTTGATCCAGAACTATTTCTGAAACCCTTCAGTAGCTCGAATGAATCGTGCCCCATTCCCTTCACTCATCTTATACCCACTTGGTTCAGGACATGGTCTATTGTGTCACCCCACTAGGTCGATTACGCCACACCTAGCCCAAGTATCATTTCTGTCTCTACGGATTCTAGTTACTCCACATGTATCGAAGAGTACCTTACTCTAAACATGTAATGCTTTGGCCAAAGACTTTAGTAACAATCCGACGAGAGGCCATGGGTATACATCTCCTCGCAAGGAGTGGTGAATCCTTTATAGGCTATTCAAACACCTTCGATCACTTCGACTTATACCCAATCATCCCGGGTCCACATCTCCTTAGAGACGTTTGCTTGAGATGTCAAAGCATAAGTCTCCATGATCAAGATGACTTGAATACCGCAAGTCAAAGGAACATCGCACTTAAGCCACAGTAAGAACTTCATTGACATATCTATATATGCAGAGAACCATATGAAGTCTTACGGTTGGTCACTTCAATGAACTAGTTACCATAACTAGCATCCACGATTAACTCCGGACATCACAATGTCTCCAGCCAGTTAGAATCAGCTGCTTGGATACACCAAGGAGTATACCTCGTGCTAGTCTCGACAGAATTGATGGTGTCCAAATCCATCAATTCATCGACTAGGGATAATTCCGATACATCACAATTACACATGTAGAGATACTCACTAGTTGTGATCCAATCACAAATTCTCTCATGCTGTGAATCGCATCGTGGACATTCAGTAAATGAGTTTAAGATCCAATCAAATACATGAAACATGTATACTCAAATAGTAAATCTTCATTTATCATATAAATGGTTCATACATAAGGCGATCACTGTCAGGTTTAGTGACACTGGTCAGTATTACCAACACTACCAAACCTCGAAATATCAGCCAGGCCCTCATGTTGCCACCCACAACCACACTAAAAACCCTAACCCTAGCCGCCCACTCCTAATCCTAATCTAATTAGGATTGCTTGCCGCCCAAGGGAAGCAAACCCTAATCCTCATCCATCAAGTTGCCGCCCAAGCCATAAGCCCCTTTATATAGAGTTTAGGCTTAAGCCTTGTTTTAATCTCCACCATTGGTTCTAGGGATTTAATCTCAACCGTCGGATCTAGAGATTTAATCTCAACCGTCGGATCTAGAGATTTAATCTCTACCGTTGGATCTAGAGTTTTGTTTTCATCCATTGTGTTAGTAATATATGAGAGATGTCCTAAGGCAATCGCCATATGTATGAACCATTTATATGATAAATGAAGATTCACTATTTGAGTATACATGGTTTCATGTATTTGATTGGATCTTAAACTCATTTACTTAATGTCCGCGATATGACTCACAACATGAGAGAATTTGTGATTGGATCACAACTAGTGAGTATCTCTACATGTGTAATTGTGATGTATCAGAATTATCCCTAGTCGATGAATTGATGGATTTGGACACCATTAATTCTGTCAAGACTAGCACGAGGTATACTCCTTGGTGTATCCAAGCAGCTGATTCTCACTGGCTGGAGACATTGTGATGTCCGGAGTTAATCGTGGATGCTAGTTATGGTAACTAGTACATTGGAGTGACCAACCGTAAGACTTCATATGGTTCTCTGCATATATAGATATGTCAATGAAGTTCTTACTGTAGCTTAAGTGCGATGTTCCTTTGACTTGCGGTATTCAAGTCATCTTGATCATAAAGACTTATGCTTTGACATCTTAAGCAAGCATCTCTGAGGAGATGTGGACCCAGGATGATTGGGTATAAGTCGAAGTGATCGAAGGTGTTTGAATAGCCTATAAAGGATTCACCACTCCTTTCGAGGAGATGTATACTCATGGCCTCTCGTCGGATTGTTACTAAAGTCTTTGGCCAAAGCATTACATGTTTAGAGTAAGGTACTCTTCGATACATGTGCAGTAACTAGAATCCGTAGGACGAGGAAATTGATACGGATAGAGACGATTCTTACGAGGATCGTTCCGGTTGATGCCGTTCCCGCTACACGTCATACGAAAGGTATAACGTAGATAATTTCTTTTATTGCAAATTTTAATTTACGGTTATGTCTACACTTGTTGTAATATGCATGCGTGTGTTGTGTGTGATGTAATAAATATAGATTTATTATTTTTAATTGCTTCCGCTGTGCTCATGTTTACGAAACATGATCGAACACACACACGCCATGCAGTTTAAACACAACAAAGGGTATCGTGAGCCCAGGTTGTGTTTCACATAATCGTAAAAATGGTTTTATGATAGTCATAATGTATTTCTGAAATTTTCTAAATTTTGGAAATTTAGAAGTATTTATGGAAATTTTTCAATTTTGGAAAGTCTAGAAGTATTTATGGAAATCTTCCACTTTTGGAAAGTTGGAAGTATTTATGGAAATTGATATTTTCCATAAATAAAATATTTGATTAGATTATGGAAATTTGTTTCCTAATTTAATCATGATTTGATTTGGGAAATCAAATCTTAAAATATTTTATTTCCATAAGTAGTTTTAATGATTTAGGAAATTGGTTTCCTAAATAGATTTTCCTTAATCAAATCATTCCATGAATAAAATATGTGATTAGATTTGGAAATTTGTTTCCTAATTTAATTATGATTTGATTTGGAGAATCAAATCTTAAACATATTTTATTTCCATAAATAGTTATGACATATAAGGAAATTATATACATGACATAATTGTATGCCATGTAATTGCATTAGATGCATAACATTATGCCATGCGTGACGTGACATGTAGATGTATGCCATGCCATGTAGATAATAGTTATTTGCATGCAAAGAGGATGAGACATAAAAACCCTTAATCAATATTAAAGCCTACACCTTCCATTAATATGGTTAGAACCAGAGTTCTGTTTCTTGTTTGGGTTGTTGGACTCTCTCAAGCCCTACGAACTCCGAATATGTTCAAACCATGGAATAGTTTAATACTAATATGGTAAGAGTCGAGGTCAATCATTAGCTTTGGTTGTTGGACTCTCTCCAAGCTGGGCTAATTGGTTGAATGCGCCTAACCATATTAAAACTATGTCCTCGATTAATGGGTTGGCTTTAACCCGAGCATCGGCTTGTTGGACTCTCTCCAAGGTCGATGTAAAGGGAGGTGAAGTTGGGTGCTATGCATATGATGCATACTTGTTAATGTGTTAACAACCCGATGTATGTGTGAACATTCAATTAGTTGATAGCACATTGTGATAGTTACATATACGGGATATGCAATCGGTATAGACGATACCTACCGTCATAGTTATGAATGACTTGTTGGACTCTCTCCAAGGTTGTTCATAACTATGATGGATATCAGCCCATTCGGAGATGGACCTACGATCTCCCGAAGTGATTTTGGGGTTTTTGAAATTCGAAAAATGAATGGGATTTATAAATGTATATTGATGCATTTTAAAATCATTTTCTCATATATGCTCATTTTGTATTTTTAAGTTAATATATTGATCATGATGTGTTTGAATTTGCGTTCCATTTTGGATTCAAATAAATTGACTGGGTCGAACTTCTTGGACTGGCTTAGAAACTTGAGAATTGTTCTCAAGGTGAAAAGCTTGTGTATGTCCTCGAAGCGCCTCTTCCCACCCGTCCTAGTGACGATGCAACTTTGGACCAATTGTTGGCCTATCAGAAACATGTGAGTGATTCTGAACAAATGAGTTGCATCATGCTAGCCGCGATGGAACCCAAGCTACGAAAGCAGCATGAGCATATGGATGCTCATATCGTAGTCCTTCATCTCTGTGAGTTGGTTGATGAGCAAGTGAGATTCAAAAGGTTCGAAGTCTCCAAGCTCCTCTTCACCTCTGAGATGCAAGGAGGTTCATCTGTGGGACTGCTCAACATGCTGAAGACTGTGGAGCCTTCTGAGAAGCATGAGTAGGGGACAGTGTTGTTAGTTGATTCCTCGAAGAAAGGTTCTAAGAGGGAGTCAAAGGAACAACAGAAGGGGAAGAAGAAAAAGGCTAAAAGGCGTAACTAGCTCAAAGGGCACTTGCCATCATTATGGCAAGGAGGGTCATTGGCAAAGAAATTGCAAGGTTTATCAAGAGTCCGTGAAGAAGGATAAGGCATCGGATGCCCCATCTTCTTCAGAAATCTTCTTTATTGATTATCATTCTATTTCCTTAGACACTTGGGTATTGGATACTGGGTGTGGCTCACATATATGTAATGACATACATGGGCTAAGGAATAGAAGAAGACTCGTCAAGGGAGAGTCAAATTTACGTGTTGGGAATGAAGCAAAGGTTCACGCACTCGCCATCGAACGTATTTGTTGAAACTCCCCGCAGGACTTGTCTTAGAATCGACAATTGCTTTTATATTCCTTTGTTGATAAAGAACATCATTTCTATTTCTTGTTTAAATAGAAATGGTTTCCATTTGACGTTTAGTAACAATTGTTGTTACATAACTTTGAATGGGGTTCTTTATGGGACTGGAACTTTAAGCAATGGTGTTTATACGTTGGACGTATCCAGTGACATTTGCAATATCGAAGCGAGCAACAAGAGTGCTCGAAAGGATAATCAAATAGACTCCTACATGTGGCATTGTCGTCTTGGCCATGTAAGCAAGAAACGCATGTCCGAATTACACCGATGTGGAATTCTGGAATCGTTTGAATTGGATTCATACGATACATGCGAATCATGCTTAAAAGGCAAGATGACTAAGTTACCTTTTACGGGAAAAGGTGAACAAGTGGGAGAGTTGCTAGGCCTAATACATAGTGATGTATATGGACCTATGTCAACTCAATCTTTAGGAGGCTATAGCTACTTCATTACCTTCACCGATGATCACTCATGGTTTGGGTATGTGTTCTTGATGAAACACAAGTCTGAAGCCTTTGAAAGGTTCAAAGAATTCAGAAATGAAGTAGAGAAACAACATGATAAGAGTATTAAAATACTTCTATCGAATCGAGGTGGTGAATACTTGAGTCAGGAGTTTCTTGATTACCTAAGAGACAATGGTATATTGTCTCAATGGACTCCGCCCTATACACCACAGCATAATGGTGTATCTGAGAGGCGTAACCGGACCTTGTTGGACATGGTCAGGTCAATGATGAATCATGCGACTCTTCCCAAGTCCTTTTGGGGTTATGCACTTCAGATAGTTGTTTACTTGTTAAACAGAATGCCTACCAAGGTAGTCTCAACTACTCCATATGAGATATGGAATGGTAAGAAACCTCATGTATCTTACTTGAAGATATGGGGTTGTCCTGCTTATGTGAAGCGGATCAGATCGCATAAATCGGATGCTAAGTCCGATAAATGTCTATTTATTGATACCCTAAGGAAACAAGGGTTACTAATTCTATCATCCCGTGGAACAAAAGGTGTTTGTTTCAAGGCATGCTGTGTTTCTAGAGAAAGAGTTTCTCTTGCAAGAAAAAAGGGGAGTGTCACGAGCTTGAGGAGGCTCGAGAGACTCAAATAGACATTGATGAGATTGAAGCACAATGACAACTCATAGTGATGAGCAATCGATCGACTATTGTAACACCACATCTTCGTAGATCCGTAGAACACGCAATATTCCTGAGAGATATGGATTTCTCGTAAGTGAATCGAACGACGTGTTACTCATTGATGATGAGGAGCCTACCAGTTATGAAGAAGTGCTGACAAGTTCAGAAAGGGATAAGTGGCTTGGTGCCATGAAGTCAGAAATGGATTCCATGTACGAAAACCAAGTTTGGAACTTGGTTGACCCACCTGAAGGCATAAAGCCTATAGGGTGCAAGTGGGTTTTCAAGAAGAAAACCGACATGGATGGTAATGTGATTACCTATAAGGCTAGATTGGTGGCGAAAGGATATCGTCAAAAGCAAGGTGTTGATTATGACGAAACCTATTCGCCTGTAGCTATGCTTAAATCCATTCGGATGCTCCTGACCATAGCGGCTCATTATGATTATGAGATATGGCAGATGGATGTGAAAACAGCTTTCCTTAATGGAAACCTGCTCGAGGACGTGTATATGATACAACCTGAGGGTTTCACATCGGTTGATAAAACCAAGGTATGCAAATTGCAACGATCCATTTATGGATTGAAGCAAGCATCCAGAAGCTGGAATATCCATTTTGATGAGACGATCAAAAAGTTTGATTTCTCACAAAATCCAGACGAACCTTGTGTGTACAAGAAGGTTAGTGGGAGTGCAGTCATGTTCCTAGTATTGTATGTCGATGACATATTACTTATAGGAAACGATGTGTCAATCTTACAGTCAGTTAAGGTTTGGTTATCCAAGACAATCTCCATGAAAGACCTGGGAGAAGCAACCTACATCCTTGGGATTAAGATCTATAGAGATAGATTGAAACGGTTGCTTGGTCTTTCGCAGTCTACATATATAGACCGAGTGCTAAAGAGGTTTAGCATGTCGGAATCCAAGAAAGGTTATCTGCCCATCAGGCATGGGGTACACCTTTCGAAGTCTATGTGTCCGCGCACGTAAGACGAGAGGATTTGCATGAGTAAGATTCCTATGCATCCGCAATAGGATCTATCATGTATGCTATGTTATGTACGAGGCCCGATGTATCGTACGCTCTGAGTGTCACGAGCAGATACCAATCCGATCCAGGAATGGATCATTGGGCGGCTGTTAAGACGATCCTTAAGTACTTGAGAAGAACTAAGGATGTGTTCCTAATATATGGAGAAGGGGACATGGTGATACGGATGCGACCAGACAAGGATGATTCCAGTCTCGATGCGGATCGTGTTCACCTTGAATGGGGCGCGATGAGTTGGAAAAGTTCCAAACAAGAGATCAGAGCGGATTCTACCATCGAGGCGAGGAATATATTGCGGCAAAGCAAAGAAAGGAAGCGGTTTGGATCAAGAAGTTCGTTCATGAACTTGGTGTGATTCCGGCCATTGTTGAAGCAATACCGGTCTACTGCGACAACAATGGAGCAATTGCACAGGCGAAAGAGCCAAGGTCTCATCAACGATCCAAACATGTGCTTCGCCGTTATCATCTTATCAGAGAGATCATCAGTAGGAACGAAATACAAATCGAGAAAATTCCCACTGAAAGGAACTTAGCGGATCCTTTGACTAAAGCATTACCTCAAAGTAAGTTTGAGGTCATGTTAGTGCTTATGGTATAGGATACCGTAGCGATTGACATTAGGCCAAGTGGGAGTCTGTTAGTAATATATGAGAGATGTCCTAAGGCAATCGCCTTATGTATGAACCATTTATATGATAAAAGAAGATTCACTATTTGAGTATACATGTTTTATGTATTTGATTGGATCTTAAACTCATTTACTGAATGTCCACGATACGATTCACAGCATGAGAGAATTTGTGATTGGATCACAACTAGTGAGTATCTCTACATGTGTAATTGTGATGTATCGGAATTATCCTAGTCGATGAATTGATGGATTTGGACACCATCAATTCCGAGATTAGCACGAGGTATACTCCTTGGTGTATCCAAGCATGATTTGATTCTCAATTTAGAACATAGTGATGTCCGGAGTTAATCGTGGATGCTAGTTATAGTAACTAGTTCATTGGAGTGACCAGCCGTAAGACTTCATATGGTTCTCTGCATATATAGATATGTCAATGAAGTTCTTACTGTGGCTTAAGTGCGATGTTCCTTTGACTTGCGGTATTCAAGTCATCTTGATCATGGAGACTTATGCTTTGACATCTTAAGCAAACATCTCTAAGGAGATGTGGACCCGAGATGATTAGGTATAAGTCGAGTGATCGAAGGTGTTTGAATAGCCTATAAAGTTCACCACTCCTTGCGAGGAGATGTATACCCATGGCCTCTCGTCGGATTGTTACTAAAGTCTTTGGCCAAAGCATTACATGTTTAGAGTAAGGTACTCTTGATACATGTGGAGTAACTAGAATCCGTAGGGACGAGAAATGATACTTGGGCTAGGTGTGACGTAGTCGACCTAGTAGGGTGACACAATAGACCATGTCACTGAACCAAGTGGGTATAAGATGAGTGAAGGGAATGGGGCACGATTCATTCGAGCTGCTTTGAAGGGTTTTGAAATAGTTACGGATCAAGCAGTTGATCTTTTGGTTAATTGGGGATCATGATGTACTACTAGGTGCCACTCATGATCGTTCTATAATTAATGGTTAATTATAGGCGGCCAAGCATAAGCGAGAACCTATTTGGTCACCACGCTGTGAGTGTAATCCAAAGGATTTAAAGCGAGCTTGAGAATGGGATTCTCGGGCCAGAGAGAAACTATGTTTGGTTGGACCAAACATAAGCGAGCATGAAATTATTTGATGCAATGGAGCGTGGATGGGTGTCTTATGAAGACATAATGGATGGACCAAAATGGTTTGGTTCTAATCAATGGATGAGAATAAACCAAAGGGTTTGGTTTATATTAAGCGAATGAACCAAAGGTTGGTTAGGTTCGTTTTAACTTAAAATAAACCATCATGGTTTGGTTTATTTTAACTTATCTTAATGGAGGCGGGTTAGCGGGCTTTATGGATATGATCCATTAACCATTAAGAGAATTAGTTCTCTATAAAATAGGGCTTAAACCTAATCCTAAAACCTAATTGGGTTGCGCCCAACCTAGTTTGCCGCCCCTCCTCTCCTCCACTAGTCGGCGCCAACCTAGGTGTGCCGCCCAGCTTGTGCGCCGTCCAAGTCATTGCGGCGACCAAGCGGTGAACCTCCGCGACCCTCGGTGATCTCCTCTAGGTTTGATAAGGTGAGCTTCCATCTCTCCTTGGCGGCCTCTATTCCTCCACCAAGCTGTCCAGTTTTCTGGACAGCTTGTTTCTTGTTCGGGCGTCGTTTGGGCGGCGGTTAGTGCTCGATAGCACCTAACTTACGAGATTTGATCTCCGGTAATCCTCTGAGTGGAGGGGCGAAGGATTCGTCAATTGGTTGTGAATACCTCTCGGAGAAGCGAGTTTTGAGAACTTCGTTTAGGATCGAATTTGGATTGGATCGTGATCATCTCTCGATCACGTCGTCTTCAACCGAGGCTAGTAACCCGTCACGAAGGCGAAGCTCGTGACTTAGCGAAGTCATCGAGAGCTCGGCGTTGATCTGGATAGAGGCGATTCTTACGAGGATCGTTCGGTTGATCTGCGTTCCGCTACACGTCATACGAAAGGTATAACGTAGATAATTTCTTTTATTGCAAATTTTAATTTACGGTTATGTCTACACTTGTTGTAATATGCATGCGTGTGTTGTGTGTGTTGTAATAAATATAGATTTATTATTTTTAATTGCTTCCGCTGTGCTCATGTTTACGAAACATGATCGAACACACACACGCCGCGGTGCCAGAAACCCAACAGAAATGATACTTGGGCTAGGTGTGACATAGTCAGCCTAGTGGGGACTGACACTATAGACCATGTCCTGAACCAAGTGGGTATAAGATGAGTGAAGGGAATGGGGCACGATTCATTCGAGCTGCTGAAGGGTTTCAGAAATAGTTCTGGATCAACCGTTGATCTTTTCGGTTAATTGGGGATCATGATGTACTACTAGGTGCCACTCATGATCGTTCTATAATTAATGGTTAATTATAGATGGCCAACATAAACCGAGAACCTATTTGGTTACACGCACAACGAGCGTAATCCGAAGGATTTAAAACGAGCTTGAGAATGAGATTCTCAGACCGAGAGAAACTGGGTTTGGTTGGACCAAACATGGAGCGAGCATGAAATCGTTTCAGTCGCAATAGAAGCGTGGATGGGTCGTGTCTTATGAAGACATGATGGACGAACCAAATTGGTTTGGTTCTAATCCAATGGAGGAGAATAAACCAAAGGGTTTGGTTTGTTTTAAACGAATGAACCAAAGTTGGTTCGGTTCATTTTAACTTAAAATAAACCATCATGGTTTGGTTTATTTTAACTTATATTAATAGAGAGGGTTAACGGGCCTTATGGTTATGATCCGATAACTATTAAGAGAATTAGTTCTCTATAAAAGAGGGCTTAAAGGTTTGTTAAGCCCTAATCCAAATCCCTTGACCTAAAAGCTGCCACCCCTCCTCTCCTTGGTGAATTCGGCGCCAACACCTCCCCTTGCTGCCGCCCACCACCAAGCTCCCTTGCCGGTGTCCAGAAGGAGCTGTCCTTCCCTCTTGCCAGCGTTGAGCTGCTGCCGGAGGAGCTCCAGTGATCTCCCTTGGGTTCGGTAATAAGGTGAGCTCCCACCTTTCCTTTGGCCGGCCCCTACTCCTCCACCAAAGCTGTCCATTTTTCTGGACAGCTTGTTTCCTTCTTGTCGGAGCGTCGTTTGGGCGACGTTTGGAGCTCCGACAGTGCCTTACTTACCGGGGATTCGATCTCCGGTAATCCTCATAGTTGGAGGACGAAGGATTCGTCAAACGGTTGACGAATACCTCTCCGGAGAAGCGAGTTTTGTGGACTCGTTTTTGGATCCGAATTTTGATTCGGATCGTGATCTTCTCTCGATCACATCGTCTTCAACACGAGGCTAGTAACCCGTACGAAGATGAGGCTCGTGACTTAGTGAAGTCATCCCGAAGATACTCGGCGTGGATACGGATAGAGACGATTCTAGCGAGAATCGTTTCGGTTGATGCCTTTCCCGCTACATGTGATACGGCAGGTATACGTAGTTAAATTTCCTTTTATTGCAAAATTTAAATTTACGGTTATGTCTACACATGTTGTACTATGCATGCGTATGATGTGTGTGTTATAATAAATTAGATTTATTATTTTATTCCTTCCACTGTGCACATGTTTGCGAAACATGTTCGAACACACACTCTCCGCGGTGTCGGAAACCCAACACATTGGATCTAAGCTTCATGAGGTATTAATAGGCTACAATAGGGACCATGAGGAGGAGTTGGATCTTGGCCACCCAATGGATTAAGCCCACATAAAGTCCGATCCATTAATGATAATTCAATCTACTAAAGGATTATCATTGATCTACCTCACCAACCCCTATAAGTTAATATGGGCTCCATATATTATTTGTACATTTTCTCCCCGTGTTTAAGATCTCGAATGTCCGTCGATTAATTAATTTACTGACCATTTATTAATGAACATCTAACTCCATGAGTAGTACCACTCAACCTTTTCATCATGCCGGACCAAGTCCATCTGTAGGATTTACATGATGAACCTTATGAGCTCCTCAAGGGGACATCATCATCCTAATATATAGGACACAGTTTCCTCCTATAATCAACGACACACCATATAAATAATATCATTTCTCAACTTACCAAGCCTATCGATTTAATCTATAAATCTCACCCATTGGTAAATCAAAGAAATGACTACTAAGTATATGTGTCCATTATTATATCGGGATTAAGAGTATGTACAATATAATATCTGAGGTCTGATTCGATTATGTAGTCAGTAATAAATCGAATCACCTCTAAGTCGGTCCTGCTCAATACACACAAAGTGCACTAGTGTGATTCTATGGTCAAGACAAACCAATACCAAATCACACTACAACCATTCCAATGGTTTGTCCAAAGCCATCTCGGTTGTGAGCCTTTACTTATACTTTACAAGGAGCCGATAACATGATCTCCCGTGTGCGACCACTCACCATGTTATCTACAATATAATGTATTAGACAATATGCATAACCATAAAAATATGCAAACAATGATCATGTGATTCTTATTGTAAAATAAAGATGTTCATACAAAAGGTAGACTTTTCAATATACATCCCAACAACATTGAGACTAGTATGTAGGTCAATGGATGACTTGATCTCACAAGTCATGGATATGTGATATCACATTGATACATGGGTATATATATTGGAGAATATATGTACTGAATTGACCCGCCATAGAAAGTGTCATGGATCATTATATGAGTGTCATATACTTTCTCATGTGACTATTGGTATGAATAGTTCTTAGACCTGAAGTCACTACGGTTTCCTACATAAGGAGTTATGTACTTTGATATCGTCTAATGTCACCCGTAACAGGGTGCACTATAACAATGATTACTGGGTATGTAATGAATTATGCGGAGGGATGTGAGTGATGTAGATGAGATCTATCCCTCCCATATGATGGGAGTGATATCTTTGGCCTCTTGATAGAGTATAACCACGAAATGCATGGCCATACTCAAATAAGTCAATATGAGATATTGTTTGAGTGAGTCTTCTTGGGGATCAAGAAATACAAAGATCGATAAGGGGATGACACGGTATATGCCTCATTGATCGATCTAAGATATCAAGGATAGAAGGACACCGTCATACATGATAATAGTCACGAAAAGGTTGTCGGATCTCGACTTTCTTGTAACTTGGGTAGGAATGATGTATTGCTAGATGTTGCTCATTACTTATGCGTCTAAAAGGGGATTTTAAACACATTGCCAACGTTACAAGAGCCTATTGGGTCACACACAAATGACATTCTGTTTTGGAGATGGTTTCTTTTAGTTGACTAAAAGAACAATTGAGCAAATGGCCATGACTTGAGTTAGACTCAAGCTGATTAAACTTGAGTTAAACTCAAGTTAAAACATGGAAGATGATTCATCATGCAAAAGAATACCAAGGGTCTTGGTATTCATGATGAGGGGATGAGAGGTTTTCATGCATTGATGTAAGAGAATACCAAGGGTCATGGTATTCATTAGGAGATAAGGGAGTTGATGGCTTGGTGGCTAAAAAGGCTTTCAACGTGAAAGCTAGTGAGGCTTGGGTGTTTTGGACGTGCAAGCCAAAAATCTCTTCTCCTTCTTTTCTTCCAAGTGTTCTTGGTGATTTTCTAGGGTTGCTAGCATAACGTGACTCCAAAACTTTTGAGTATCAGTGTGGATACCGTGGAAATACAATTGTTCTTACCGTATTGAGATCTGGGAGTGCTTGGATTAGCGGGATTGCAAAGGGCTTGCATCGAAGGTATACTTCTTCTAGATAAGATCTAGATAATGTAGGATAATCGAAATGACTTATATGTTTTGCATGGATCTCTAGAGGGATCCAGTTTATATTTTATTTCCTCTGCGGTTGTGCGAAGTATTCGCCCGTGATATTGTGAATGTCACGATTCGGATTTTCCCAATAGTGGTATCAGAGCCACTTGCAAAATGTATATTTCGTTATGATAATTTATATGTTAAATTTAGATTTTCATGTTTTCTATGAGATATAAAACATGTGCATTATGGGTACACGAATTTTAGGCTTGGAATGTTGATAAGGGGCAAAAACGGGGTTGAACAGAGCGACACACGGTCGTGTTGAAAAACACGGCCTAACCATGTTCACAACCCACGGTCGTGTTGAAAAAAATGGCCTGTCCATGGGCGCCTCTGATCACCCTAGAATGGTCATGCCAATTGGCACGTCTCCACAGTGTTGAACACGGGACACTCCGGAAATGAGGGTCTTGGGTTCATATTGATGGACCAAGGGCAACAACTCAATTCAAGGAGTTGAGTTGAAAATAAAATTTTGCTTCGGGGGCGCTGCCCCTTGACCCCGCACACTAAGTAGCTTATCGACGAAGCAACTTAAAATTCATGTGTGTATTCATAATAAATTTTATAAAATTACATCATTATGAATGATATGGTGTATGGTGCATGGTTATGTCCTAGGATCCAATGTGATTGTGGTTGTGTGTTGTATGTGCATGTTGTAATTCATAATATGTCCTGCACGTCATGCCTTCATCTCTATTTTTTGGTTGTAAAATAGACTTAGACTCGAATGTAACTCGAGTGTTCTTATTTTGTAATGTACAAAATAAAGAAATGAAAAGTCCATTGAAGGTTGAAGTTGCAAGGAGGATGCCGACAACACAGGATGACCAAAGGAAGCACTTGGAGAAGATGCCATCCCTAGGTTAACCATTCGCTCTTCTCATTGGCTAGAAAAGATTGTAGATTCGGGCCATAACCATGTCACATTTATGATGCTTATGTATGTGATGCATGTGATGCTTGTATATGTGAATGCATGTGATGCTTATATATGTGAAGCATGCGTAGTTAGTTGTCACAAAAATTAGGTCACTTATTATATGTCTTTCAAAGTTTAATACTTACTATTACCTTCAATCGTAGCACGTTTGCCAAAGCAAAGTGACTCGATTTACCTCGGTAAAGTATGACAGGACAATCGTGATGTCCGCCTATTAAACCTTGGGTTTGACTTAACGAAGCTCTCTCAATTAGATTGATGAACTTAGAGGCATAGATCATACGAGACATCTACCTACAATATACAAATCTTGGGCGATTAGCCAAAGCTAACTCAAGATGAGTGGTAATTTAGAAAAATATCTCATGCGATGAGCACAATGAACAAATAATGTTGTTCATAATATACAAGAGTTATATTAGATGTAATTAGTACAAGTTACCTACCTAACTTATACGAGTCTTGGGTGATTAGCCAAAGCTAATTCAAGATGCGGTATAATATGGATCTTGTCCCACTTTGTGACCAGTGGGAGAATAATTTAGTTAAAGGCCTAATTAAATGCTTGAAATATGATACATTTCTGTATTGTAGATCACCATGTCGTCAAATACGTCAAACATACTCTCTTTACGATTTGTCCTTGATAAAGACAAGCTCACTGGAGCTAACTTCCTAGACTGGTACAGGAACTTGAGGATAGTCCTCAAGCAAGAACGTAAACTGTACGTCCTAGAGCAGGATGACGCATTGGATGTGTCATGCCTTAAGCTTGCCACCATGACCTCTAAGCTTCAAAAGCAACATGAGAACATGGATGCCTATGGTATGGTTGAGCATCTGAAACAACTATATCAGGGACAAGCAAGGCACGAGAGATATGAAGTATCAAAGGCCTTATTTCAATACAAAATGCAAGAAGAAACTCCGGTAGGCACTCATGTACTCAAGATGATTGGGTACGTTAAGAACCTACAGAGATTGGGATTTCCATTGGGCCAAGAGTTGGCCACTGATCTTGTTCTGCAGTCATTGCCAGAAGGCTACAGTCAATTTATCATAAACTATAACATGAATGAAATTGACAAGCCTTTATCTGAGTTGTTGAGCTTGTTACTGTTGGGTTTCCGGCACCGCGGCGTGTGTGTGTTCGATCACGTTTTGTAAACATGAACACAGCGGAAGTAATAAAAATAATAAATCTACATTTATTACAACACACACAACACACGCATGCATATTACAACAAGTGTAGACATAACCGTAAATTTAAATTTGCAATAAAAGGAAATTTATCTACGTTATACCTTTCGTATGACGTGTAGCGGGAACGACATCAACCGGAACGATCCTCGCTAGAATCGTCTCTATCCGTATCCACGCTGAGTTCCTCGGGATGACTTCGCTAAGCCACGAGCTTCGTCTTCGTACGGGTTACTAGCCTCGTGTTGAAGATGACGTGATCGAGAGATGATCACGATCCGAATCCAAATTCGGATCCTAATACGAGTTCTCAAAACTCGCTTCTCCGGAGAGGTATTCGTCAACCAATTGACAAATTCTTCGTCCTACACCTCAGAGGATTACCGGAGATCGAATCCCCGGTAAGTTATCCTCTGTCGGAGCTCTAACCGTCGTCCAAACGACGCTCCGACGAGAGGAGAACAAGCTGTCCAGAAAACTGGACAGCTTTGGTGGAGGTGATAGGCGCCGGCCAACCAAGGGAGATAGAGCTCACCTTGATGCCAAACTTGAAGGAGATCACCGGAGCACTAACCGGCAGCAGCTCGACGCCGGCGAGGGGGAAGGTCAGCACCTTCTGGACGCCGGTTGGAGCCTCAAGGTGGGCGGCGGCAAGGAGGAGGAGAGTTGGCTCCGAATTTCTCCAAGGAGAGGTGGGCGGCAACTTAGGGTTGTGGATTAGGGCTTAATTATCCCTTAAGCCCTCTTTTATAGAGAACTAATTCTCTTAATGGTTATTGGATCATAACCATTAGGCCCGTTAACCCGCTCCATTAAGATAAGTTAAAATAAACCAAACCATGAAGGTTTATTTTAAGTTAAAACGAACCGAACCAACTTTTGGTTCATTCGTTTAAAATAAACCAAACCCTTTGGTTTATTCTCCTCCATTGGATTAGAACCAAACCATTTTGGTCCATCCATTATGTCTTCATAAGACACTCATCCACGCTTCCATTGCGCTGAAACGATTTTCATTTGGTCCAACCAAACATAGTTTCTCTCGGTCTGAGAATCCCATTCTCAAGCTCGTTTTAAATCCTTCGGATTACGCTCGTTGTGTGTGTGACCAAATAGGTTCTCGGTTTATGTTGGCCGTCTATAATTAACCATTAATTATAGAACGATCATGAGTGACACCTAGTAGTACATCATGATCCCCAATTAATCGAAAAGATCAACGGTTGATCCAGAACTATTTCTGAAACCCTTCAGCAGCTCGAATGATTCGTGCCCCATTCCCTTCACTCATCTTATACCCACTTGGTTCAGTACATGGTCTATAGTGTCAGTCCCCACTAGGCTGACTATGTCACACCTATCCCAAGTATCATTTCCTCGTCCTACGGATTCTAGTTACTGCACATGTATCGAAGAGTACCTTACTCTAAACATGTAATGCTTTGGCCAAAGACTTTAGTAACAATCCGACGAGAGACCATGGGTATACATCTCCTCGCAAGGAGTGGTGAATCCTTTATAGGCTATTCAAACACCTTCGATCACTTCGACTTATACCCAATCATCCCGGGTCCACATCTCCTTAGAGATGTTTGCTTAAGATGTCAAAGCATAAGTCTCCATGATCAAGATGACTTGAATACCGCAAGTCATAGGAACATCGCACTTAAGCTACAGTAAGAACTTCATTGACATATCTATATATGCAGAGAACCATATGAAGTCTTACGGCTGGTCACTCCAATGAACTAGTTACCATAACTAGCATCCACGATCAACTCCGGACATCACAATGTCTCCAGCCAGTGAGAATCAGCTACTTGGATACACCAAGGAGTATACCTCGTGCTAGTCTCGACAGAATTGATGGTGTCCAAATCCATCAATTCATCGACTAGGGATAATTTCGATACATCACAATTACACATGTAGAGATACTCACTAGTTGTGATCCAATCACAAATTCTCTCATGTTGTGAATTGTATCGTGGACATTCAGTAAATGAGTTTAAGATCCAATCAAATACATAAAACATGTATACTCAAATAGTGAATCTTCATTTATCATATAAATGGTTCATACATAAGGTGATTGCCTTAGGACATTTCTCATATATTACTAACAGACTCCCACTTGGCCTAATGCCAATCGCTACAGTATCCAATACCATAAGCTCTAACATGACCCTCAAACTTATTTTGAGGTAATGCCTTAATCAAAGGATCCGCTAAGTTCCTTTCAGTGGAAATTTTCTCGATTTGTATTTCGTTCCTACTGATGATCTCTCTGATAAGATGATAGCGGCGAAGCACATGTTTAGATCATTGATGAGACCACATCAAGTTCAGAGATGAACTTCTTGATCCAAACCGCTTCCTTTGTTGCTTCCAAAGCTGCAATGTATTCTGCCTTAGTGGCAGAATCCGCTATAGCGTCAAGATTGGAACCTTTCCAACTTATTGCGCCTCCATTCTAGGTGAATACATACCCAGACTGAGACATGGAATCATCCTTGTCTGTCTGGAGCTGGCATCCGTATACCCACGTATCACCATGTACCCTTCTCCATATATTAGGAACACATCCTTAGTTCTTCTCAAGTACTTAAGGATCGTCTTAACAGCCACCCAATAATCCATTCCTGGATCAGACTGGTATCTTCTCGTGACACTCAGAGCATACGATACATCAGGCCTTGTACATAACATAGCATACATGATAGATCCTATTGCGGATGCATAGGGAATCTTACTCATGCAAATCCTCTTGTCTTCTGTGCGCGAACACATAGACTTCGAAAGGTGTACCCCATGCCTGATGGGTAAGAAACCTTTCTTGGATTCCGACATGCTAAACCTCTTTAGCACTCGGTCTATATATGTAGACTGCGAAAGACCAAACAACCGTTTCGATCTATCTCTATAGATCTTAATCCCGAGGATGTAGGTTGCTTCTCCCAGGTCTTTCATGGAGAATGTCTTGGATAACCAAACCTTAACTGACTGTAAGATTGAAAAATCATTTTCTATAAGTAATATGTCATCGACATATAATACTAGGAACACGACTGCACTACCACTAACCTTCTTGTACACACAAGGTTCGTCTGGATTTTGTGAGAAATCAAACTTTTTGATGGTCTCATCAAAACAGATATTCCAGCTCTTGGATGCTTGCTTCAATCCATATATGGACCGTCGCAATTTGCATACCTTGGTTTTATCAACCGATATGAAACCCTCAGGCTGTATCATATACACATCCTCGAGCAGGTTTCCATTAAGGAAAGCTGTTTTCACATCCATCTGCCATATCTCATAATCATAATGAACCGCTATGGCCAGGAGCATCCGAATGGATTTAAGCATAGCTACAGGCGAATAGGTTTCGTCATAATCAACTCCTTGCTTTTGACGATATCCTTTCGCCACCAATCTAGCCTTATAGGTAATCACATTACCATCCATGTCGGTTTTCTTCTTGAAAACCCACTTGCACCCTATAGGCTTTATCCCTTCAGGTGGGTCAACCAAGTTCCAAACTTGGTTTTCATACATGGAATCCATTTCCGACTTCATGACACCAAGCCACTTATCCCTTTCTGAACTTGTCAGCACTTCTTCATAATTGGTAGGCTCCTCATCATCAATGAGTAACACGTCGTTCGATTCACTTACAAGAAATCCATATCTCTCAGGAATATTGCGTGTTCTACCAGATCTACGAAGATGTGGTGTTATAATAGGTCAAGTTGATTGCTCATCACTATGAGTTGTCGGCTGTTGTGCTTCACCAGGTATCTCATCAATGTCTATTTGAGTCTCTCGATCCTCCTCAAGCTCGACGACACTCCCACTGTTTTCTTGCAAGAGAAACTCTTTCTCTAGAAATACAGCATGCCTTGAAACAAACACCTTTTGTTCCACAGGATGATAGAATTGGTAACCCCTTGTTTCCTTAGGGTATCCAATAAATAGACATTTATCAGACTTAGCATCCAATTTGTCTGATACAGTCCGCTTCACATAAGCAGGACAACCCCATATCTTCAAGTAAGATACATGAGGTTTCTTACTATTCCATATCTCATATGGAGTAGTTGAGACTACCTTGGTAGGTATTCTGTTTAACAAGTAAACAGCTGTCTGAAGTGCATAACCCCAAAAGGACTTGGGAAGAGTCGCATGATTCATCATTGACCTGACCATGTCCAACAAGGTCCGGTTACGCCTCTCAGATACACCATTATGCTGTGGTGTATAGGGCGGAGTCCATTGAGACAATATACCATTGTCTCTTAGGTAATCAAGAAACTCCTGACTCAAGTATTCACCACCTCGATCCGATCGAAGTATTTTAATACACTTGTCATGTTGTTTCTCTACTTCATTTCTGAACTCTTTGAACCTTTCAAAGGCTTCAGACTTGTGTTTCATCAAGAACACATACCCAAACCGTGAGTGATCATCGGTGAAGGTAATGAAGTAGCTATAGCCTCCTAATGCTTGAGTTGACATAGGTCCACATACATCAGTATGTATTAGACCTAGTAACTCTCCCACTGGTTCACCTTTTCCAGTAAAAGGTAACTTAGTCATCTTGCCTTTTAAGCATGATTCGCATGTATCGTATGAATCCAATTCAAATGATTCTAGAATTCCACATCGGTGTAATTCGGACATGCGTTTCTTGCTTATATGGCCAAGACGACAATGCCACATATAGAAGTCTATTTGATTATCCTTTCGAACACTCGTGTTGCTCGCTTCGATATTGAAAATGTCACTGCATACGTCTAACGTATAAATGCCATTACTCAAAATTCTAGTTCCATAAAGTACGCCATTCAAAGTTATATAACAACAATTGTTACTAAACGTCAAATGGAAACCATTTCTATTTAAGAAGGAAATAGAAACAATGTTCTTTATTAGAGAAGGAACATAATAGCAATTATCCAGTTCTAAGACTAGTCCACTAGGGTGCTTCAGCAAATAAGTTCCGATGGCGACCGCAGCAACCTTTGCTCCATTGCCAACTCGCAAATTTGACTCCCCTCTGACAAGTCTTCTTCTATTCCTTAGCCCCTGTATGTCATTACATATATGTGAGCCACACCCAGTATCCAATACCCAAGTGTCTAAGGAAATAGAATAACAATCAATAACGAAGATACCTGAAGAGGATGGGGTATCGGATGCCTTCTTCTTCTTCATGGACTCAAGATAAATCTTGCAGTTTCTTCGCCAGTGGCCTTCCTTGCTACAGTGATGGCAAGTGCCCTTTTGCGCTGGTTCTGCCTTCTTTGCCTTTTTCTTCTTTCCTTTCTTCTGTTCTTTTTCCTTCCTCTTAGAACCTTTCTTTGAGGAATCAACTAACAGAACCGCCTTCTCCTCATGCTTCACAGAAGGCTCCACAGTCTTCAACATATTGAGGAGCTCGGGAATGGTGGATTCTAATTTGTTCATCCGATAATTCATCATAAATTGTGATAAACTCTTGGACAAACAATGCAGAATTAAGTCAATACTTAACTCATGATCCATCACAAAACTGAGGGTGACTAGCCGCTCGATGTACCCGTTCATCTTTAGCATAAACTGCACTACAGACGAAACTTCTTGCATCTTCGTGGTGAAGAGGAGCCTAGAGACCTCGAACCTTTCGGATCTCGCTTGCTCATCGAACAACTCATGAAGATGGAAGACTATAGTATTAGCATCCATATGCTCATGCTGCTTTTGCAGCTCAGGTACCATCGCCATTAGCATGATGCAACTCGCCAGCTCAGAATCTGCCACATGCTTCTGATAGACCAACATTTGGTCTGGAGTTGCATCGTCCTTAGGACGGTCAGGAAGAGGCTCTTCAAGGACATATGCAAGCTTTTCCGCCTTGAGAACAATTCTCAAGTTTCTAAGCCAGTCCAAGAAGTTCGGCCCAGTCAATTTATTCGAATCCAAAATGGAACGCAAATTAAAAGACAACATGATCAATTTTAGAAATACAAAACGAGAATATAAGAGAAAGATGATTTTTAAAATGCATCAATATACATTTATAAATCCCATTCATTTTTCGAATTCAAAAACCCTTGAAATCAATTCGGGAGATCATAGGTCAATCTCTGAATGGGCTGATATCCAATATAGATAAGAATAACCTTGGAGTGAGTCCAACAAGCCATTCTTAGCTATGATGGTGGGTATCAAGTATACCGATTACATATCATGTATATGTAACTATCACAATGTGCTATCAACTAATTGAATGTTTACACATACATTGGGTTGTTAACACATTAACAAGTATGCATCATATGCATAGCACCCAACTTCACCTCTCTTCACATCGACCTTGGAGTGTGTCCAACAAATCGATGCTCCAAGTTAGAGCTGCCCCATTAATCGCGAAATAGTTTTAATATGGTTAGAGCGCATTCAACCAATTAGCCAGGCTTGGAGTGAGTCCAACAACCCAAACTAACGATTGACCTCTGACTCTTACCATATTAGAGTTAAACTATTCCAATGATTTGAACATGTTCAGGTTCGAGCCGGGCTTGGAGTGAGTCCAACAACCCAAACAAGAAATAGAACTCTGGTTCTAACCATATTAATGGAAGGTGTAAGCTTTAATATTGAGTTAGGGTTTTTATGTCTCATCCTCTTTGCATGCAAATAACTATTATCTACATGACATGACATACATGACATACATCTACATGTCACGACATGCATGACATAATGATATGCATCTAATGCAATTACATGGCATACAATTATGTCATGTATATATTTCCTTATATGTCATAACTATTTATGGAAATAAAATATGTTTAAGATTTGATTCTCCAAATCAAATCATAATTAAATTAGGAAACAAATTTCCAAATCTAATCACATATTTTATTCATGGAATTATTTGATTAAGGAAAATCTATTTAGGAAACCAATTTCCTAAATCATTAAAACTACTTATGGAAATAAAATATTTTAAGATTTGCTTTCCCAAATCAAATCATGATTAAATTAGGAAACAAATTTCCAGAATCTAATCAAATATTTTATTTATGGAAAATATCAATTTCCATAAATACTTCCAACTTTCCAAAAGTGGAAGATTTCCATAAATACTTCTAGACTTTCCAAAATTGAAAAATTTCCATAAATACTTCTAAATTTTCAAAATTAGAAAATTTCCAGAAATACATTATGACTATCGCAAAACCATTTTTACGATTATGTCAAAACACAACCTGGGCTCTGATACCACTGTTGGGTTTCCGGCACCGCGGCGTGTGTGTGTTCGATCACGTTTCGTAAATATGAACACAGCAGAAGCAATAAAAATAATAAATCTACATTTATTACAACACACACAACACACACATGCATATTACAACAAGTGTAGACATAACTGTAAATTTAAATTTGCAATAAAAGGAAATTTATCTACATTATACCTTTCGTATGACGTGTAGCGGGAACGACATCAACCGGAACGATCCTCGCTAGAATCGTCTCTATCCGTATCCACGCCGAGTTCCTCGGGATGACTTCACTAAGCCACGAGCTTCGTCTTCGTACGGGTTACTAGCCTCGTGTTGAAGACGACGTGATCGAGAGATGATCACGATCCGAATCCAAATTCGGATCCTAATACGAGTTCTCAAAACTCGCTTCTCCGGAGAGGTATTCGTCAACCAATTGACGAATCCTTCGTCCTCCACCTCAGAGGATTACCGGAGATCGAATCCCCGGTAAGTTAGCCGCTGTCGGAGCTCTAACCGTCGTCCAAACGACGCTCCGACGAGAGGAGAACAAGCTGTCCAGAAAACTGGACAGCTTTGGTGGAGGTGATAGGCGCCGGCCAACCAAGGGAGATAGAGCTCACCTTGATGCCAAACTTGAAGGAGATCACCGGAGCACTAACCGGCAGCAGCTCGACGCCGGCGAGGGGGAAGGTCAGCACCTTCTGGATGCCGGTTGGAGCCTCAAGGTGGGCGGCGGCAAGGAGGAGGAGAGTTGGCTCCGAATTTCTCCAAGGAGAGGTGGGCGGCAACTTAGGGTTGTGGATTAGGGCTTAATTATCCCTTAAGCCCTCTTTTATAGAGAACTAATTCTCTTAATGGTTATTGGATCATAACCATTAGGCCCGTTAACCCGCTCCATTAAGATAAGTTAAAATAAACCAAACCATGATGGTTTATTTTAAGTTAAAACGAACCGAACCAACTTTTGGTTCATTCGTTTAAAATAAACCAAACCCTTTAGTTTATTCTCCTCCATTGGATTAGAACCAAACCATTTTGGTCCATCCATTATGTCTTCATAAGACACGGCTCATCCACGCTTCCATTGCGCCTGAAACGATTTCATGCTCGCTCCATGTTTGGTCCAACCAAACATAGTTTCTCTCGGTCTGAGAATTCCATTCTCAAGCTCATTTTAAATCCTTCGGATTACGCTCGTTGTGCGTGTGACCAAATAGGTTCTCGGTTTATGTTGGCCGTCTATAATTAACCATTAATTATAGAACGATCATGAGTGGCACCTAGTAGTACATCATGATCCCTAATTAATTGGAAAATCAATGGTTGATCCCAGAATGCTTCTGAAACCCTTCAGCAGCTACAGTAAAACGTGCCCCGTTCCCTTCACTCATCTTATACCCACTTGGTTCAGGATATGGTTTATGTGTTAGTCCCCACTAGGCTGACCATGTCACACCTAGCCCAAATATTACTTCCTCGTCCTACGGATTCAAGTCACTGCACATGTATCCAAGAGTACCATACTCTAAATATGTAATGCTTTGGCCAAAGACTTTAGTAACAATCCGATGAGAGGCCATAGGGTATACATCTCCTCGCAAGAAGTAGTGAATCCTCTATAGGCTATTCAAATACTTTCGGCCACTTTGACTTATACCCAATCATCCCGGGTCCACATCTCCTCGGAGATGCTTGCTTAAGATGTCAAAGCATAAGTCTTCATTACCAAGATGACTTGAATACCACAAGTTGAAGGAACATCTCACTTAAGCTGCAGTAAGAACTTCATTGACATATCCATATATGCAGAGAACCATATGAAGTCTTATAGCTAGTCACTCCAATTAACGATTAACTCTGGACATCCCAATGTCTCCAGCAAGTGAGGAACAACTGCTTGGATAAACCAAGGAGTATAACTCGTGCTAGTCTCAATAGAATTGTTGGTGTCCGAATACATCAATTCATTGACTAAGGTTAATTCTAATACATCGCAATTACACATATAGAAATACTCACTAGTTGTGATCCAATCACAAATTCTCTTATGCTATGAATCGTATTGCGGACATTCAGTAAATGAGTTAAAGATTCAATCAAATACATGAAAACATGTATACTCAAATAGTGAATCTTCATTTATCAAATAAATGGTACAACCATAAGGCGATTGCCTTAGGACATCTCTCATATATCACTAACAAGTGCCCACTTGGCCTAATGCCAATCGCCACAGTATCCAATACCATAAGCTCTAACATGACCCTCAAACTTACTTTGAGGTAAGGTCTTAGTTAAAGGATCCGCTAAGTTGTTTTCAGTGAGAATCTTCTCGATTTGTATTTCCTTCCTACTTATGATCTCTCTAATCAAATGATAGCGGTGAAGCACATGTTTGGATCATTGATGAGACCACATCAAGTTCTGAGATGAACTTCTTGATCCAAACTGCTTCCTTTGCTACTTCCAAAGCTGCAATGTATTTTGCCTCAGTGGCAGAATTTGTTATAGTGTCTTTCTTGGAACTTTTCCAGCTTATTGCGCCTCCATTTAAGGTAAATAGGTAACCAGACTGAGACCTGGAATTATCCTTGTCTATCTGGATGCTGACATCCGTATACCTGCGTATTATCATATCACCCTCTCCATATATTAGGAACACATCCTTAGTTCTTCTTAAGTACTTAAGGATTGTCTTAAAAGCTTCCCAATGATCCATTCCTGGATCAGACTGATATCTACTCGTGACACTCAAAGCATAAGATACATCGGGCCTCGTATATAATATAGCATACATGATAGATCCTATTGCGGATGGATAGGGAATCTGACTGATGCAAATCCTCTCGTCTGTAGGGATGTATACTGAAAAGTCTATCTTTTGTATGAATATCTTTATTTTGGAATAAGAATCACATGATCATTGTTTGCATATTTTTATGGTTATGCAATATTGCCTAATACTTTACATTGTAGATAACATGGTGTGTGGTGTCACACAGGAGACCATGTTATCGGCCCCTTGAAAAGTATAAGCAAAGGCTCACAACCGAGATGACTTTGGACAAACCATCGGAATGGTTGTAGTGTGATTTGGTATTGGTTTGTCTTGACCATAGAATCACACTAGTGCACTTTGTGTGTATTGAGCAGGACCGACTAAGAGGTGATTCGATTTATTGCTGACTACATAATCGAATCAGACCTCATATATTATTTAGTACATGCTCTTAATCCTGATATAATAACGGGCACATATACTTAGTACTCATCTCTTTGATTTACCAATGGGCGAGATTTATAGATTAAATCGATAGGCTCGGTAAGTTGGGAGATGATATTATTTATATGGTGTGTCGTTGATTATAGGAGGAAACCGTGTCCTATATATTAGGATGATGATGTCCCCTTGAGGAGCTCATAAGGTTCATCATGTAAACCCTGCAAGTGGACTAGGTCCGGCATGATGAAAAGGTTGAGTGGTATTACTCAAGGAGTTAGATGTTGATTAATTAATGGTAAGTAAATTAATTAATCGACGGACATTCGAGATCTTAAACACGGGGAGAAAATATACAAATAATATATGGAGCCCATATTATCATATGGGGGTTGGTGAGGTAGATCAATGATGAACCTTTAGTGGATTGGATCATCATTAGTGGATCGGACTTTATGTGGGCTTGATCCATGGGTGGCCAAGACCCAACTCCTCCTCATGGTCTCTAATGTAGCCTATTAACACCTCATGATGCTTAGATCCAATGGATATAAACAAAACTCTAAGATCCATTGGTAGAGATTAAATCTTTAAGATCCGACGGTTGAGATTAAATCTCTAGATCCGACGGTTGAGATTAAATCCCTAGAACCAATGGAGGAGATTAATTCATGACTTATCCCTAACTCTATAAAAGGGTGTCAAGGGGTTGGCGTGAACATAATTGAAGGAGAGCAAGGCTTGGGCAGCAAGAGAAGGGAATCCTAGTTGAGATAGGATTAGGATTAGGGTTAGGGTTTGGAGGCTAGGGCGGCACCAAATAAGGCAAGGTTTCCTTTCTTCTTTTTTGTCTTGCGGCCAACTTCCAGCAGGTTTCCAGGCCCTTCCCAGCCCTTGTCCAGCACCCAAAATCTCCCTTCTCCCTCTCCTTAGGTGGTGTAAAGAAGATATAGGGTCTCCCTTGGTGTCTTGGTTGTTTTCCACCATCTTCTCCTTCATCTAGTTGGCCGGCGGCAACGAAAGCTTTGGTTCCTTGTTGGTTGTTTCTAGTGAGGAGAAAAACCTTGTTTCTATTCTTCCTCTTGCTTTGGAAGAGCAAGGAAGGAAGATTTGTGATCTAGGAGCTTTGACTTTTGGTGGATCATCGCCCACACGACGTCCAAAAGGAGGAAGGTCATACAATAGAAGATCGAGAGGTATACCTATTCTACTTTTTTCTTTTGTTTGTTGTTTGTTTTTGTTTTTCAATTACAAGCATGTTATAAATCTGTAAATGGATAAATAATACTTGGATCCTGAGCATAAACACAAAAACCGATGATCCGGACATCGTGTATTCCGCGGATACTCGTAGAATAGAGGATGGTCGCTTGAACAACTAGTTTGTTCAAGTGACCTCTCTAAACGAATAGCACGACGATGACTTGGTTGCTTTGGCAATCCCTTTTGTCTAGGATTAAATTTTTTTAATCCAGGGACATCGAAGGGATCGCCATGGACAAGCTACCGAGGTGAAGTGGGAAGCGAAGTTTCCCCTCACGGACTCGATAAGCAAAACCCTTCAATTAGTATCAGAGCTTCCGGGCAAAACCTACAATTGGTATCAGAGCCAAGGTTTCCAGTTTTGTGTGTTTAGGATTCGGTTAATTTTTATGCACTTTTTCATATATTATATGTGTCGGATAATAGTAGGATATGCGTAGTTTAACTCTTTGGTTGCAGGCATAAGATCCGACTATTATGGCCATATGTGTGTATGTGTGTAAATATTTATTTTGTTGAATCCTTGGGGTTGATGAGACTAGTATTTAGTTTTTTGTAAATTAAATACGACATTGTTTAGCCACTCTTTATTTTATTTTACTTTCGATCTAGATTTCATATACACTCCCTCGTGGAGTATAGGATCGATGGATGTAAATTAAAATAGGTTTTAGTCTCGGCTTGGATCTCCGGATGGCTCGTACATGGCGTAGGAGGAGCGGACGAGATGGTGATGCGATGGGAGTCATATTGAAGACAAAAGCTACAATAGTTGGAAAATAATTTATTTTTCATATTTATTGCTTTTTGTTTGATATGCATGTCGTAGGCTAGGAAAATTCCTCATTTTCAAATTACTAAGTGGGAGAGGGATATTTTTATAAATTCCCACGGCCTCCATTACGATTTGACATGTGATGCAAACAAACTTGCGCGTCGGCTCTGAGTGCCTTCCTCCCCATCGGATGAGTTTGTTTGCGGATCACAGGGTCGAATATGGTTATAAGAAATTATTAAGGAGCGTGTGTACTTGCCCATCGTAAGGCACATAACCTGAGATAATTACCTTGGTACCGAGTAATGGTGAACACTTAGATACAAATATAAGTATCCTCCCCATCGGAGTCATTGCTTTTATTTGTAGGGCCGAAGAGAAACCAACTATTAATTTTACTTGTCAAAAAGTTAGGTTGACAAGATAGTAAAATTAATGGGTAAAACCTCCTCTTACAAATATAGAATTCGTATACGTCCACACTATCGTGGCATACGATATTCTCGGTGTTTGAGGTGTTGGTTGATTTTAAATTTTATTGTTTGAGGAATCAATAATTTTTGAAATCTACAGTAATGATCTATGTGATTCTTAGGATTTTCAAAAATGACTTTCAGTCCATTAACTATGATACTAAAGGAAATAAACTTACTATACCCAAATAATGTTGATTGGAAAAGAATCTAGATATTGTCTTAAACTGCTGAGGAGTACAAGTATGCACTCTTCGAAGAGTGTTCTCAAGCCATGGTTGCTCAAAAAGGTTTCTACTTCTAAGCCGAAAGGCAAGAAGAAGGAGAAACAAGGTGGAGCAATGGTGGTGGGAGGATCTCAGGGAGGAGTGAAGAAGCCCAAAGGCAAGTACTTCACTTACAAGCAGGATGGACATTGGAAGAAGGACTGTCCCAATCCAAAGCAGAACAAAGATATATCCTTTGGACTAGTCGTTGAAACATGATTAGCAGTGTTATCTACCGGCACCTGGTGTGTAGATACGGGAACCACTAATCATGTCTGCAACACTTTGCAGGGGTTCCAGGAAACCCAACGACTAGCTAAAGGGGATATTACCATTTACTTGGGCAATGCCATGAAGGTGGCGGCTATTGCAGTGGGAGAAGTTTTATTTATCTCTTGAGAAAAATAAAACTTTGGTTCTGGAAAATTCCCTTTATGTACCTTTATTTAGAAAGAATTTAGTTTCAGTTTCTAAATTGTTTATGGATGGATATTCTATTTCTTTTAATGATAGAGTTGTTATAAAAAGGAATAGGGAGAATATTTGTTCAGGTACATTGATAGGAAATTTATATACACTTGAACCAAAACTCCCACGATGCAAATTGAAGTTAATAACTCATCTTCTAATTCCAATAAGAGAAAAGAACCTTCGAAGATTAACCAAACATATCTTTGGCATCTTAGGCTTGGTCACATTAACCTAAGCAGAATTCAAAGGTTGATAGCTGATGGACCTTTGGGTTCATTAGTGGTGGAGGATCTCCCAACCTGTGAATCTTGCTTGGAGGGTAAGATGACCAAGAGGTCTTTTAAGGCCAAGGGGTATAGAGCCAAAGATGTGTTAGAATTGGTTCATTCTGATTTGTGTGGTCCTATGTCTATCCAGGCTAGAGATGGTTTTGAGTATTTCGTCTCTTTTATAGACGATTACTCAAGATATGGATACATTTACCTGATGCGCCGCAAGTCTGAATGCTTTGACAAGTTCAAAGAATTCAAGGCTGATGTGGAGAAACGTCAAGGCAAAAGTATCAAGACACTACGATCTGATCGTGGTGGTGAGTACCTCTTGGGAGAGTTTAGGAACTACTTATCAGAGGCTGGGATTCAATCCCAATTGACTGCACCTGGCACACCCCAGTAGAATGGTGTAGCAGAGCGAAGGAATAGGACTCTTATGGAGATGGTTAGATCGATGATGAGTTATTCTGACTTGCCAGATTCGTTCTGGGGATATGCTCTAGATACGGCGGTGTACATTCTGAACTTGGTTCCATCTAAATCAGTGCCTTCTACTCCCACAGAGTTGTGGACTGAGCGAAATCCTAGTCTAAGACATATTCGAATATGGGGGAGTCCAGCACATGTGCTGAAGGCAGATGCTGGTAAGTTGAAACCTCGTACAGAAGTACACTTGTTCGTTGGCTATCCCAGGGAAACAAAGGGTGGATTGTTTTATAGTCCTAGAGATCAGAGGGTGATCGTTAGCACGAACGCCAGTTTTCTAGAGGAAGACTATGTGATGATCTACAAGCCCAAGAGTAAAATTGTTCTGGAGGAGTTAAAAGGGGAAGTCACTTCTTTAGTACCACCGGTACAAGAGGATATACCACATGTCACTGCACCGCATGTCACAGAGGATATACAGGTGATACCTCGTCATAGTGGGAGGGTTGTGAGACAGCCTGAGAGATTCATGTTCTTGGGAGAATCTTCTGATTTGGTCCCTGGCGAACATGAACCTGATCCCTGGACATATGACGAGGCAATCCAAGATAAAGATGCAGTATCTTGGCAAAGTGCAATGAATGCTGAGATTGAATCTATAGATTCAAATCAGGTCTGGGAGCTAGTAGAACCACCCGATGGTGTAAAAACCATTGGATGCAAGTGGATCTACAAGAGAAAGAGAGGGATAGATGGGAAGGTTGAGACCTTCAAAGTGAAGCTTGTTGTGAAGGGGTATACTCAGAAAGAGGGTATCAATTATGAGGAGACCTTTTCGTCGGTAGCCATGCTTAAGTCTATCCGGATTCTCTTATGCATAGCAGCTCATATGGATTATGAGGTGTGGTAGATGGATGTCAAGACAGCTTTCCTTAATGGAAGTCTTGAGGAAAATATCTACATGAAGCAACCAGAGGGATTCATTGCTAAGGGAAAAGAGCATCTTGTATGTAAGCTTAATCGGTCCATTTATAGATTGAAACAAGCTTCGAGGTCTTGGAACATCCGGTTTGATGAGATGATCTAGTCTTATGAATTTATTCAAAGTCCGGATGAGTCTTGTGTATACAAGAGATGTGACGGAAACGTAGTGGTATTTCTTGTACTATATGTAGATGATATTTTGTTGATTGACAATAATATCAAGGTGTTATCGGACGTAAGGGTATGGTTGTCCAAACAGTTTGATATGAAGGACTTGGGAGAGGTGGGACACATCCTTGGGATCAAGGTTATAAGGGATCGCAGGAAAAGGATGTTGTGCTTATCCCAAGCTTCATACATAGACACGATTATGGAGCATTTTAGCATGCAGAACTCCAAGAAGGGTTTTCTACCTTTCAGGCACGGAGTTCCTTTATCTAAGGAGATGTGTCCTAGATCATCTGAGGAGATAGAGGAGATTAAGGCGGTTCCTTATGCTTCAGCAGTAGGAAGCTGTAGGGAATTTCTTATGCCAAATGGCATATGCGCAACGGAAAAATTAGGATCCCTTCCAAGTGATCCATGCGAAAGCAAACTCGTATAAAATAAATTTCTCTAAACCAAACCTATCTTATAGGAGAGGATTACCTTTGTTGCATGCCCTTGTTAATCCCGCTTCTTCCTTTTGTTTGTTGGATCTTTAGCACGTTCAAGTGTCCGTGCCTCTATATGTATCCACACGAGCAAGCTCTTGTCTCACAAAAGAAAAACTAGAGGAGCTCTCCCTAGGGCATTACTATATTTAATTTAGCTGGCACAAGCAAGACTTAAATATAATAACCAATCCTTTGCCTTTATAGAATATGATACAAAATGTTCCCTATTCAACCATCACATGATTGGTTCTTAGGGCTATAACTAACAGAAGCCTCATGTATGCGATGCTCTGTACGAGACCAGATATCTGCTTTGCCGTGGGCATGGTCAGCAGATATCAGAGTAATCCAGGACAGGGATATTGGACTGCGGTAAAGCATATATTGAAGTACCTGAGAAGGACTAGGGATTATATGCTGGTTTACCGGGCAGACCAATTACTCCCTGTGGGTTACACGGATTCCGACTCCAATCTGATAGGGATAACAGTAAGTCTACCTCAGGTTTTGTGTTTACTTTGGGAGGTGGAGCCATTGTATGGAAGAGTGTCAAGCAGAAGTGCGTGGCGGACTCCACCATGAAAGCTGAGTATGTGGCGGCCTCTGAGGCGGCCAAAGAAGCTGTATGGCTCAAGAACTTCCTGATGAACTTGGATGTGATTCTGGTTTATCCAGAACTATCACAATTTATTGTGATAATAGTGGTGCAGTTGCAAATTCGAAGGAACCACGAGCCCATAAGGCTAGTAAACACATAGAGCGCAAGTACCACCTGATATGAGAAATCGTAAAGAGAGGAGAAGTTGTTGTGGCCAAGATTGCATCGGAGGATAACCTGGCAGATCCTTTCACTAAGGCCCTTCAGGCGAGAGCTTTTGATAGGCATGTGGAGGGAATGAGGATCAGATGTATGACACTTTGAAGACAACATAGTCTTTTAGTATAAGTGGGAGATTGTAGAGATGTATACTGAAAAGTCTATCTTTTGTATGAACATCTTTATTTTGGAATAAGGATCACATGATCATTGTTTACATATTTTTATGGATATGCAATATTGTCTAATACTTTACATTGTAGATAACATGGTGTGTGGTGTCACACAGGAGACCATGTTATCGGCCCCTTGAAAAGTATAAGCAATGGCTCACAACCGAGATGACTTTGGACAAACCATCGGAATGGTTGTAGTGTGATTTGGTATTGGTTTGTCTTGACCATAGAATCACTCTAGTGCACTTTGTGTGTATTGACCAGGACCGACTTAGAAGTGATTCAATTTATTGCTGATTACATAATCGAATCAGACCTCAGATATTATTTAGTACATGCTCTTAATCCCGATATAATAACGGGCACATATACTTAATACTCATCTCTTTGATTTACCAATGGGCGAGCTTTATAGATTAAATCGATAGGCTCGGTAAGTTGGGAGATGATATTATTTATATGGTGTGTCGTTGATTATAGGAGGAAATTGTGTCCTATATATTAGGATGATGATGTCCCCTTGAGGAGCTCATAAGGTTCATCATATAAACCCTGCAGGTGGACTAGGTCCGGCATGATGAAAAGGTTGAGTGGTACTACTCAAGGAGTTAGATGTTGATTAATTAATGGTAAGTAAATTAATTAATCGACGGACATTCGAGATCTTAAACACGGGGAGAAAATGTACAAATAATATATGGAGCCCATATTATCATATAGGGGTTGGTGAGGTAGATCAATGATGAACTTTTAGTGGATTGGATCATCATTAGTGGATCGGACTTTATGTGGGCTTGATCCATGGGTGGCCAAGACCCAACTCCTCCTCATGGTCCCTAATGTAGCCTATTAACACCTCATGATGCTTAGATCCAATGGATAGAAACAAAACTCTAAGATCCATTGGTAGAGATTAAATCTCTAAGATTCGACGGTTGAGATTAAATCTCTAGATCCGACAGTTGAGATTAAATCCCTAGAACCAATGGAGGAGATTAATTCATGACTTATCCCTAACTCTATAAAAGGGTGTCAAGGGGTTGGCGTGAACATAATTGAAGGAGATCAAGGCTTGGGCGGCAAGAGAAGGGAATCCTAGTTTAGATAGAATTAGGATTAGGGTTAGGGTTTGGAGGCTAGGGCGGCACCAAATAAGGCAAGGTTTCCTTCTTCCTTGTCTTGTGGCCAACGTCTAGAAGGTTTCCAGGCCCTTCCCAGCCCTTGGCCAGCGCCCAAAATCTCCCTTCTCCCTCTCCTTTGGTGGTGAAAAGAAGATATAGGGTTTCCCTTGGTGTCTTGGTTGTTTTCCACCATCTTCTCCTTCATCTAGTTGGCCGGCGGCAAGGAAAGCTTTGGTTCCTTGTTGGTTGTTTCTAGTGAGGAGAAAAACTCAGTTTCTATTCTTCCTCTTGCTTTGGAAGAGCAAGGAAGGAAGATTTGTGATCTAGAAGCTTCGACTTTTGGTGGATCGTCGCCCACACGACGTCCAAAAGGAGGAAGGTCATACATTAGAAGATCGAGAGGTATACCTATTCTACTTTCTTCTTTTGTTTGTTGCTTGTTTTTTTTTTCAATTACAAGCATGTTATAAATCTATAAATGTCTAAATAATACTTGGATCCCGAGCATAAACACAAAAACCGGCGATCCGGACATCGTCTATTCCGTGGCTACTCGTAGAATAGAGGATGGTCGCTTGAACAACTAGTTTGTTCAAGTGACCTCTCTAAACGAATATTACGACGATGACTTGGTTGCTTTGGCAATCCCTTTTGTCTAGGATTAAATTTTTTTAATCCGGGGACATCGAAGGGATCGCCATGGACAAGCTACCGAGGTGAAGTGGGAAGCGAAGTTTCCCCTCACAGACTCGATAAGCAAAACCCTTCAATTGGTATCAGAGCTTCCGGGCAAAACCTACATCGTCTTCCATGCGCAGACACATAGACTTCGAAAGGTGTATCCCATGCCTGATGGGAAGGAAACCTTTCTTGGATTCTGACATGCTAAACCTCTTTAGCACTCGGCCTATATATGTAGACTGTGAAAGACCAAGCAACCATTTCGATCTATCTCTATAGATCAAGTCTTTCATGGAGAATGTTTTGGATAACCAAATTTTTACTGACTGTAAGGCAGATATATCGTTTCCTATAAGTAATATTTCATCGACATACAACACTAGAAACACGACTGCACTTCCACTAACCTTCTTGTACACACAGTGTTCGTCTGGATTTTCTGAGAAATCAAACCTTTTGATTGTCTCATCAAAATGAATATTCTAGCTCCTGGATACTTGCTTCAGTCCATAAATGGACCGTCGAAGCTTGCATACCTTGGTTTTATCAACCGATGTGAAACCCTCAGGCTGTATCATATACACGTTCTCGAGGAGGTTTCCATTGAGGAAAGCTGTTTTCACATCCATCTGTCATATCTCATAGTCATAATGAGCCGCTATGGCCAGGAGCATCCGAATGGATTTAAGCATAGCTACTGGTGAATAGGTCTCGTCATAATCAATACCTTGCTTTTGACGATAGTATTTCGCCACTAATCTAGCTTTAAAGGCAATCACATTACCACCCATGTCGGTCTTCTTCTTGAAAACCCTCAGGCTTAATGCCTTCAAGTGGGTCCACCAAGTTTCAAACTTCATTTTCATACATGGAATTCATTTCCGACTTCATGGCTTCAAGCCATTTGTCCATTTCTGAACTTTTTAGAACTTCTTCATAACTGGTAGGCTTCTCATCATCAATGAGTAACATGTCGTTCGATACAATTACGAGAAATCCATATCTCTTAGGAATGTTGTGTATCCTACCAGATCTACGAAGATTTGGTATCACAATAGGTTGAGCCGATGTCTCATCACTATGAGTTATCGGTTGAGGTGCTTGACCAGGTATCTCCTCAATGTCTATTGGAGTCTCTTGAACCTCCTCAAGTTCAACAACACTCCCACTGTTTTCTTGCAAGAGAAACTCTTTCTCTAGAAATACAGTATGCCTTGAAACAAACACCTTTTGTTCCATAGGATGATATAATTGGTAACCCCTCATTTCCTTAGGGTATCTAATAAATAGACATTTATTAGACTTAGCATCCAGTTTGTCTGATACAGTCCACTTCACATAAGCAGGACAACCCCATATCTTCAAGTAAGATAAATGAGGTTTCTTACTATTCCATATCTCATATGAAGTAGTAGAGACTACCTTGGTCAGAACTTTGTTTAGCAAGTAAACAGCTGTCTGAAATGCATAGCCCCAAAAGGACTTGGAAATATTCGCATGATTCATCATTGACCTAACCATGTCCAACAAGGTTTGGTTTCGCCTCTCAGACACACCATTAAGCTGTGGTGTATACGACGGAGTCCATTGAGACAATATACCATTGTCCCTTAGATAATCTAAAAACTCTTGACTCAAGTATTCACCACCTTGATCAGATCGAAGTATTTTAATGCTTTTGCCAAGTTGTTTCTCTACTTCATTTTTGAATTCTTTGAACCTTTCAAAGTCTTCAGACTTGTGTTTCATCAAGAACACATACCCAAACTGTGAGTGATCATCGGTGAAGGTAATGAAGTAGCTATAACCTCCTAGAGCTTGAGTTGAGATAGGCCCGCATACATCAGTATGTATTAGACCATGCAACTCTCCCACTGGTTCACCTTTTCCAGTAAAAGGTAACTTGGTCATCTTGTCCTTTCAGCATGATTCACATGTATCGTATGAATCTAATTCAAACAATTCTAGAATTCCACATCGGTGTAATTCGGACATGCGTTTCTTGCTCACATGACCAAGACGACAATGCCACATATAGGAGTCTAATTGATTATCTTTTCGAGCACGCTTGTTGCTCGCTTCGATATTAAAAATGTCACTGGATACGTCCAATTTATAAATACCATTGCTTAAAGTTCTAGTTCCATAAAGAACTCCATTCAAAGTTATGTAACAACAATTATTACTAAAAGTCAAATGATACCCATTTCTATTTAAACAAGAAATAGAAATGATGTTCTTTATCAACGAAGGAACATAAAAGCAATTGTCCAGTTCTAAGACAATTCCTGTAGGAAGTTTCAACAAATACGTTCCGATGGCGAGTGCAACAACCTTTGCTCTATTCCCAACACGTAAATTTGACTCTCCCTTGATGAGTCTTTTTCTATTCCTTAGCCCATGTATGTTATTACATATATGTGAACCACACTTGGTATCCAATACCCAAGTGTATAAGGAAATAGAATGACAATCAATAATGAAGATATATGAAGAAGATGGGGCATCAGATGCCTTATTCTTCTTCACGGACTCAAGATAAATCTTACAGTTTCTTCGCCAATGGCCCTCCTTACCACAATGATGGCAAGTTCCCTTTTGAGCTGGTTCTGCCTTTTTAGCCTTTTTCTTCTTCACCTTCTCCTGTTCCTTTGACTTACTCTTAGAACCTTTCTTCGAGGAATCAACTAATAACACTGTCTTCTCCTCATTCTTCACAGAAGGCTCCACAGTTTTCAGCATGTTGAGGAGCTTAGGAATCGTGGTTTCAATTTTGTTCATCCGGTAGTTCATCACAAACTGTGAGAAACTCTTGGGCAAACAATGTAGAATCAAGTCAATACTTAATTCATGATCTATCACAAAACTGAGTGTTGCTAAACGCTCGATGTACCCATTCATCTTTAGGACAAATTGTACTACAGATGAACCTTCTTGCATCTTAGAGGTGAAGAGGAGTTTGGAGACTTCAAACCTTTCGGATCTCGCTTGCTCATCAAACAACTCTTGAAGATGAAAGACTATAGTATTCACATCCATATGCTCATGCTGCTTCTGAAGCTCGGGTACCATCGCTGCTAGCATGATGCAACTCGCCAGTTCAAAATCATTCACATGTTTTTGATAGGCCAACAATTGGTCCGAAGTTACATCATCTTTAGGACAAGTGGGAAGAGGCTCTTCGAGGACATATACAAGCTTTTCTGCCTTGAGAACAATTCTCAAGTTTCTAAGCTAGTCCAAGAAGTTTGGCCCAGTCAATTTATTCGAATCCAAAATAGACCGCAAACTCAAAGACGTCATGGTTAAGCGATTAACCTAGGAATACAAATCGAGCATATATGAGAAAATGATTTTAAAATGCATCAACATACATTTATAAATCCCATTCATTTTTCGAAATTAAAAAAACCCTCAAAATCAATTTAGGAGATCGTAGGTCCATCTCCGAATGGGTTGATATCTAACATAGATAAGAACAACCTTGGAGAGAGTCCAACAAGTCATTCTTAGCTATGATGGTAGGTATCAAGTATACCAATTGCATATCATATATATGCAACTATCACAATGTGCTATCAACTAATTGAATGTTCACACATACATCGGGTTGTTAACTCATTAAACAAGTATGCATCATATACATAGCACCCAACTTCACCTCCCTTCACATCGACCTTGGAGAGAGTCCAACAAACCGATGCTCCAAGTTAAAGCCGACCCATTAATCGCGAAATAGTTTTAATATGGTTAGAGTGCATTCAACCAATTAGCCAGGCTTGGAGAGAGTCCAACAACCCAAACTAACGATTGACCTTTGACTCTTATCATATTAGTAATAAACTATTCCAATGATTTGAACATGTTCAGGTTCGAGCCGGGCTTGGAGAGAGTCCAACAAGCTAAACAAGAAACGAAACTCTGGTTCTAACCATATTAATAGAAGGTGTAGACTTTAATATTGTATAAGAGATTTAAGGTCTCATCCTCTTTGCATGCAAATAACTATTATCTACATGGCATGACACACATGGCATACATCTACATGTCACGACACGCATAACATAATGATATGCATCTAATGCAATTACATGACATACAATTATGCATGTACAAGTAGTTTCCATATTTGTCATAACTAATTTTGGAAATAAAATATCTTTGCGATTTGATTTCCTAAATCAAATCCCAATTAAATTAGGAAACAAATTTCCAAATTTAATCACATATTTTATTTATGGAAAATATTAATTAAAGAAATTCAAATTTAATTTAGGAAATAAATTTCCTAATCACATTAGAAAATTTCCAATTTGAATTTTTTACCGATTAAAATTTCCATAATTATTTCTAAACTTTCCAAAAGTAGAAAATTTCCAAAAATACAATTATGACTATCGCAAAATAATTTTATGATTATGTTGAAACACAGTCGGGCTCTGATACCACTGTTGGGTTTCCCCTGCACCGACGTGGGTGTGCGTTCGAACATGTTTCGTAAACATGCACAGTGGTAGAAAATAAAACGAGTAATAACTAACTTATTACAACACACATACCACACGCATGCAAGGATACATCAAGTGTAGACATAATCGCTATTTTAAATTTTGCAATAAAGAAACTACTCTAGGTATACCTGACGAATTAAGTGAAGCGGAAATGACATCAACCTTAGCGACCCTCGTAAGTTTCACCTCTATCCGTATCCACGCCGAGTATCATCGGGATAGGTTCACCAAGCTACGAGCCCCGTCTTCTCATGAGATACTAGTCTCGAATCAAAGACATTGTGATCGAGACACATGCAGCTACAGTGAAATGTGTCCCGTTCCCTTCACTCATCTTATACCCACTTGGTTCAGGACATGGTCTATGTGTCAACCCTCACTAGGCAGACCACGTCACACCTAGCCCAAGTATTACTTCTTTGTCCTACGGATTCTAGTTACTGCACATGTATCCAAGAGTACCATACTCTAAACATGTAATGCTTTGGCCAAAGACTTTAGTAACAATCCGATGAGAGGCCATAGGGTATACATCTCCTCGCAAGGAGTGGTGAATCCTCTATAAGCTATTCAAATACCTTTGACCACTTTGACTTATACCCAATCATCCTGGGTCCACATCTCCTCAGAGATGCTTGCTTAAGATGTCAAAGCATAAGTCTTCATGACCAAGATGACTTGAATACCGCAAGTCAAAGGAACATCGCACTTAAGCTGCAGTAAGAACTTTATTGACATATCTATATATGCAGAGAACCATATGAAGTCTTACAGCTAGTCACTCCAATGAACTAATTACCATAACTAGCATCCACGATTAACTCCGGACATCCTAATGTCTCCAGCTAGTGAGGAACAACTGCTTGGATAAACCAAAGAGTATAACTCGTGCCAGTCTTAACAGAATTGATGGTGTCCGAATACATCAATTCATTGACTAGGGATAATTCTAATACATCACAATTACACATGTAGAAATACTCACTAGTTGTGATCCAATCACAAATTCTCTCATGCTGTGAATCGTATTGCGGACATTCAGTAAATGAGTTTAAGATCCAATCAAATACATGAAAACATGTATACTCAAATAGTGAATCTTCATTTATCAAATAAATTGTACAACCATAAGGCGATTGCCTTAGGACATCTCTCATATATCACTAACAATAGTAGTGTGCCTCCACTCATGCTGAGTCTGACTCTGTGGTACTGAAGACTGAGTCACCGGTGCAGGCATAATATAACCTTGAGAGCTAGCTGATAAATATTGCTATGTAGGTACCTCTGGATAGTAAATCACTCGAGAGGCAGGATACTTAATAGCTGTCGGCATCACTGAAGAGGCACCCCCTATATCTGATACAACTGTGACTATGGGAGTAATGGCTGCTTCTGACCATACGCCTGTGTCCTGGTGTTGTTCGCTGCTATCGATGCTGGCTAGACTTCCTTCCCTTGCTGGAATTATATGAGAACTCCAACTGTGCTCTAAAAGTACACTCCCGACTAGTATACCCAGGTTGCTTGCAATAATAGCAAACAGGCTGCTCCAAGGGACACTCTGGAGCTCTATGGCTTCCAGATCTACATCTATAACATCCGACCCTGTTCTAGCCCTTACGACTCTTCTGAGAACCTCCAGAATACTCAGAAGTTGGTCGCTTCCCTTTCTGCGACCTAGAAGATCCTTCTGTAGTACCTCGAGTAGCACCACCTCGATTCTGCTTCTTTTGAGTCTGATTTGCTATATTTTGTTTCGACTTCTTACTCTGGATCATCTATTTCTCAATATCTTTTTCCCTGGAAATATGCTGGGAACTCATCTCAATGAAAATATCTCGATCCAATGCCTCTTTGTAAGAGGTAATAGAAGATCTCGACATTCTGGCCCGAATATATGCAGCTAGACCTTGAGTAAACTGAAACATCCAATCTCCATCCTGGGTCACCATATGAGGGAAGAACTCCGCAAGTATGGTAAACTCCACGTTGTATTCCATAACAGATCGGTCACCCTGTTTCAGGCTCAGGAACTCCTAACGATGAGCCATAGAAAATGCAGGAGGAAAATATTGTCTCTAGAAAGCATCTCGAAATACTGACCATGAAATCTCATGCTCCCTGAGTAGGGTTTTCTGCATCTTCCACCAAGTAACAGCCTGATCCCGGAGGTGGTATGCAGCTAGACCCACTTTCTTCTCGTCCGTACAATCCATGTAATCGAAAGTGTCCTCCAAATTATTCAACCAACCATGAGCGATCCATGGATCAAACTCCCCTCGGAATAGAGTAAGTCGATCCTTGGCCGAACGCGCCAATATGAGTATCCGAGCTTTATCATTAAGCCAATTGGGCCCCACAGGTACCGGCATAGCCGATGGTATATACGGATCTTGAGACTCCGAACCTCCGATATGGGGATGGCGAGGTTGCTCCCGAATAATGGGCTCAGTTGTAGCAACCTCTTGTCCCACAACTCTAGCGGGTTGTCTTGACAGACGACCCATACTACGAGTCTACATAGGTGTCATAACTCTAACTGTATACACCTTCTGAACAACCTTAGATAAGTATCTAACCCGAATATAAGTTATCAAGAAATCTTACTTTGTGCTTCTTGGAGCTCATGCCGATGTCGATCCCATCGCACAAAACCAAAACCAAAATAAATCGACTCCCGAGAATCCAAAACTCAATGAAAAATATCATTGTACGACATCGCAAAACCTAGGACTTTGATACCAATAAAGTTGTCACGCTCCGAGAGTATACTTAACCCGATAAACGGACATAATCTCCCATGTATGACAAGAAATACCCTATTGATACAAGCCTTTTGGCCACAACAACACAACATATATATATATATATATATATATATATCAAAATACCGCGAAAACCATCACAATTAAGTAATAAACTCAACAACAATGCATACCTATATGACTGACCACAAAATAGGAAAGTACTGACATAAAATCCGAAACAACACTTGTGTACACCAACAAACAAGTTCAACCACACATAACACCACATAAACTCCAAGTACATAACTAAAGCATACGAAAAAACAAAATAACCACTGGAGCCTCGGAAGTGAGATGAGATGGATCAGCTAGCGATGCTCCAAGCTATCACCAAGTCTTCTATCTGTTACCTGAGCGACAAGAAAACCCAGGGTCTATGGTGGTGAGTATAAACTCAGCGGTAATATGGAAGAAAATGTATATATCGAATATCACAGGCAAGTTAACAATATACAGCCTAAAGGTACATCAAGTATACATCAGTATAATATATATATACATGCATATACCAACAAAAAAACTGAACAATATAAGGTGCCGACATACCTGAAAGTCTGCTATGCTACACTCATTCAACTTGAGCATATATCCACAATATACAACATGAAGAGTAATACTAACTCTGTAATCAACAACTACCTTATTAACATTCTATAACAAATACAAACAATAAATCTGATCTAACTCATACTATATCATGATACTGGTCAAAGGTATCCAATAGTCCAATCAACTCATACACAGGTATCCCACACACAACCATATAGAAAATGCAAGTAGCATGTATGATGATATACAAACAAATGCAACATTACAACAAACATATATATAGACTGCATCTATATATATACTAATCACACACACACACACACACACACACACACATATATATATGTCAATATGTAAAATTCCATAACAACACGGTAATGTTGAATGCATGGTCATGCTTGCTCACCCCACTTGCTACCACGACCCCAGTGTGGCCTAGGTGACTCAACATGACAACTGTCCCAACTCAACACCAACCACTACTCTTGAGCGACCGAGTGGGCAGTATGAATAAGTAGCATATAAGTGTAAAGAGCTAGCTATACAATGGGGGTCCCTGCTGTTGGCCACTCCGACAGTCACTATCCATGAGTGGTCGAGTGCCACACACGCAGGACAACTGCACGCAACTCCAACTACCACCGTCCATAGTGGTTGAGTGTGGCATAACAAATGCTCTGCCCTCACACCGAATACTGCTACCACGAGTAACCGTGGAGGCAGGATGACTGATGATTCTCTCTTGACCACAAGGGATACCAAGTCGCCAACATGCATGTAAATGACATGAATGCACAGTCACACATACATACACCCACCACATACTCTCTATCCTACAGAGAGTCATACTCAACTGATCACCACACTCTCTATCCCACAGAGATTCATACTCAACTGATCACAACCAAGCTAGGACCATCAGTCCATAGCGACACACTATCCACAATCCACATGACCATACATAAACACATGATCCGTAATAGATACGCAACATAAGGATATAACATAAGAATCATTTCTACGTTCAGGACATTACCCACCCCCAGATGACCTTTTATCCAATTTTCAAATCAAGTCTTTATCCGTACTCCACTATGTACACATAACTAAACAACTATAGGCTTACATACATCATATCTGTAACTCATAATCATGATGAAGGAAAATATGATAACAATAATAGAGTATTTAAAGGGCAAAGACTAAGTATCAAGCAATAGCATAACAAGAGTGGAGTCAAGGTAATATGATCATAAATTTAAATCCTCATGCATCAAGATTTACAACTACCTGACAAGAGTAGGAAATTACCCACCTGTTGAGAAGCTCGTTGAAATAACACTCACACCTATGGACCTATCTCGTATCCACATCGTGCACATATCAAACATTATGGTTAAGTTCAAGCACATGACAACATACAAATTTACTACTACGACATCCTTATATTCATATCCTTTATCGAATACAAATTATAATCCCCGATCACCCACTCTTCGTAGCCCTAATTATACATCCTACCAAATCCCGTTAGGTTTTTCTTACCAACTCACATTCCAGATTTACAACTCTCCAATTCATACACCACCCCGTTCCAACTCAGATCCGAACACTACAGAACATGGCAAAAATAGCAATCAAAAATGGATCTAAAGAGTAATGCAACCTTAACAAGGGTTCAACCGAATAACACCGCCCAAGCTTCAACCCACAGCTCAAATCCCCTAATTCAGCCTCAATTGAACTTACCTTACCATCCATAGCAAGGAATTAGGGACTAACCGAAACCCTAGATGAACACCCAACTCACCCATGTGTTCTTCACTCTTCCTCAACCGTGCTGCACCCAACACCAGCCAACTCCCGAAAGGAACTCCCATCCAGATAAAAAACACATTGACACACAATAAAGATCAAACACAACAATTGAAGAAAATGAACAAATGCGATATACCTGCACTTGGAATCCCCTCAGCTGTATTCCTCCCCTAATTCTCTATTCGCCGGAAAACCCAATGCAACACCGCTGCCCTAACACCCCAAGTTTATGAGCTGCAAGAGAAATGGAATTTGGTCAGAGATTGAACACATCCAAGATCGGGGAAAAAGAACAACACCTCAACTTGCTTCTACAGAAATCACAAAGAGAAACTCCCGATCAGGACACGGTGAAGCTGCTGCCGATGTAGACTCCCAGCCGTGCACACCCTCACTGTCGGTGAGTTCGTGGGCATCGTCCAGGGTGGTCGGCCGTCGCTTGCAGAAGGAGAGGGAAAGTTGGCCGAGAGACAGAGACACGACATGGGGGAGAGAGTCACGAGGAAGAAAGATCACGAGGGGGAAGAGGGGGTCGAGTGGAGAAGTTGGGTCTCGAGAAGGAAATAAAGAGAGAAAACAAAGAACGCGGCTGGGAAAAAAATGCTCGGGAGATAAATAATGATGCAGAAATGAATGAACGACTTGGTGTTAAGAAAACAAATGGGTCGGGTTTAAGAACAAACAGGTCAAGGTTTAATTAATCCATAGGCTTTAATTAAAACCTTCCAACCTCAATAAAACCCCAAATTTGCATGTATCTCACAGAATGGGTCATCATCGTACCATATTTTAGAAGTGTCAATACACAAGAGATCATACTCTTCCACCAACAATTTTTTTTGGATTACATTGGAACCATTCACACTAAAATAATTGGACTTTATATCTAAAAGAGTAAAATATTTGAACCACTTCCTTCAACATTCCAAAAAAATCCAAATTGCTTCCATCGTTAGAGGATGATACGCTGACCCCACTATTCTAAGTAGTTTTACATGAATCGCGGGCCCTCGTATGATATCGAATATCATTTACAATACATGCATCATACAGTTGAACTTTAGCATCAAGTTCATTGCTAAATAGTACAACTCATCTATGATCTCTGAATTTGTATATTTTTTAGCGTTATAATTTTATCCCTAAACTATGGTGAAAAATTCCGCTCATGATATTGCATAACTTGATCAGAATGAACTTTTTGTGACATAAGTTGAAGATGCTCGCTATGTAAAAACTTAATCAATTTATAATTTGTTAATGAAATAGAATTAAAATAATCACTTAATGTAAAAACTTACTTTCGATACTGATCGACTTCTTTATAATTATTCAGAATATACCAATGTGCTTTCTTAAACAAAGTCAATGACAATTTCAGACTTTCTTGGTTGTCAAACACTCTTGTTTGCTATGACAAAATACTTAAATTGTATATTGATGGTTGAACATCTTTATTTCATTCTGGCCTAGAAAAAATATTGTTTCAATTTGACTCTTATATAACGAACTAAAAGTCAATGCTTCATTTACAATATACCCCTCTACAATATATCCTTCTGGTCTTGCTTTATTACGAACATATTTTTTTAGTCTTCCCAAATATCGCTCAAAGGGATACATCCATTGTGACAAAACTAATTCAGCTAACATGGATTCACGAGTTAAATGAACTATCAAATGAACCATAATATCAAAAAATATTGGGGAAATATTCATTCCATCTTACATAATATCAAGACTATTTGCTCCTTTATTTTACATAAGTCCGCTGTATGTAATGATCTTGCAATAATCTTTTTGAAGAAATCACATAACTCAATTAGTGTGCTACATATGTCTTTTGGAAAAAATTTACATACAACAACTGGAAGTATTCTTTACAACAATACATGACAATCATATAATTTTTGTCCATATATTTTTCCTTCATTTGCATTCACATTTCTAGATATATTAGTAGCATATCCATCTAAAAACTTCATAGATTTTAAAAATTGACAAAATTCACATCTTTCTTCCAATGCTAATGTGTAACTTGCATACGGTTTCCTAAATTTATCTCTTACTGTCTGTAAATGCAATTCACTCCTTATCCCCATGTCCTGCAAGTCTAATCTTGTTTTGAAAGTATCTTTTGACTTTCTATTTATATTTAATAATGTGTCAATTAAAGCATCACAGGTATTCTTTTCAATATGCATCACATCTAAATTGTGCCTCAACTTTAAATCTGACCAATATGCTAACACAAAAAATATAGACTTCTTTACCAAATTTGTATTATTCAAAGATCGCTGCCGTTTTTTACTGAATAAAGGATGCTTACTGAATGTCACTTGGGGTAACGTGTCTAACTACACAAAAATATCATACCATTAATTCTTCGTGGTGGTCTTTCTTTTCAACCTTTCCATTGAAATCTTTATTTCTATGCCATGGGTGTTGCACATACAAGAATCAACGGTGACATGTATAACATATTTTATTCCTTAATCCTTAAGATTTGGTTTCATGTAGATATACTGGATATGCTTTATAGCCCTTTGTGCTCCATCCAGAAATGGTTCCATATGCATGAAAGTCGTGAATTGTCCACATCACAACAACATGTAATTGAAATACTTGTTCAGTCAATACATATCATATACTTCCACTCCGTCATCTCATAACTCCTTCAGTTCATTTATCAGAGGTCGTAGGCATACATCTATCTCTTTTCCAGATGATTTTAACTCAGAAATAAAAAGAGACATAATCAAGTATGGTGGCTTCACCATTTTTCATGGTGGCAAATTATAATTTACAAGTATAACAAGCCATATACTATAAGCCTTTGATATGTTTCAAAACTAATTAAAACCATCAGTATTCAATCCTAAGCGAATATTTTGCAGATCATAAGCACATATTTCATGTGCATTATCAAATTCTTTCCATGATTCACTATCAGCTGGGCGTCTTAATACACCATCTGTTTCAACTCACTTTTCTTTAAGCCATCGTATATCTTTTGTTGTATGCTTTGAAATAAACAACCACTTAAGTCTCGATTTCAGAGGGAAATATTGAAAAAATTTCTAAGGATTCTTTTTCTTATTCATCTCGTCGTACTTGTATCTGGGCTCCTTGCACACTGGACATATATCCTTATTCTCGTGCTCATCCCAAAAAAATATACAATCATTTTTACAAGCATGTATCTTCTCATATGTCAATCCTAACTCTTTTAATAATTTTTTTTGCTTCATAATGAGAATTTAGAATCACATTTGGTTTGGGAAATGTCTCTTGTAATAACTGAAGTAACATATCAAAAGATTTATTCCTCCAATCATTTAACACCTTCACATGCATTAGCTTCACAACAAAATTGAATACCAAAAAATTAGTACAATTGTGATACAGTTCTTTTTGTGCTTTTTCAAATATTGAAGTATAACTTCGTCTAAAATCATTTGCATTCGTGTTTTCATTGATATCATCATATTAAGGCTCATTTCTATTTCTATTTTCTGTATTTCGTAAATTAGTAAACATGTCTTTGAAATCCTCTTCAAAATCATCTACTTCAACATCAAAATCATTTCCATCTTCATTGACAATATTCATATTAACGAATGATCTAACAAAGATTCTCCATGAAAGTTTCAGATTTTATATAATTTATCAAATCCCCACCTATAAAGATGTCCTCACACATAATCCAATTCATATTTAAATAAATTGTCACACCATCGACATGGACAATAAATTTTTGATATATTCAGACTGATCATATAATTCTCTGTCACATTTAAAAACTGATTCAATCCATTTATATATTTAGGACTAATCCGATGCTGAATCATTATCCAACTTTTATCCATATTTTAAAACCTGGTTAAACATATATAAAATGTCAAATTATTTAATAAATAAGTCTTATAAATATATTTGATGGTAACTTTCAATACAATTATTTTAGCAACTTAAATTTATTGATCACATCAAAATTAATCATAAAATTTATGATTTAAGTGTTAAAATAACCATAAGCTTATTATCTAAGCATCAAAAAGATCCTAAAATTAGCATCTAAGCATCAATTTAACCCTAAATTTATCATCTAAGCATCAAAATCTAACCATCATGAAAATGATCATCAAAATAATCCTAAAATGAACATTAAATATCAAAATATCTCCAAAGTTTTCATCTAAGCACCAAATTAACACTAAATTATCATGACAATTTATCATCTAAGCAACAAATTAACTCTAAGCAACTCTTTTATCGTAATCATACAAATAAAACTAAAATTATCATTCTAAAATTTTTAATTCCTACTTAACCTTAACCTATGAAAAATTATTACCTAAGCCGAGGCGGATTCAGATCCAGAGGTGGAGAGATGGTCAGAGTCGGAGGAGGCGGAGCAACAGAGATGACCGGAGCCGGAGGAGGCAGAGTAGGAGAGATGACCGGGGCCGAGCTGGAGGCAGAGAGGAGAAGAGGATACCGACGGAGGCGGTGGCAGCGATGGTGATGGGAGAAGGAGGTGCTGAGAAGGAGGCGGAGGCAGCGGCGACGACAGGAGAAGGGGGTGCTAAGAAGAAGGTGGAGGCGGGAGAAAATTAGAGCTAGAGAGGAGAATGAGATACCGACAGAGTCAAAGCTAGAGGCAAAGAGAAGAGGAGGTGCTGACGGAGTTAGAGTTGGAGCCGACGGGGAAGAGGAGACGGTGATCGGGCGGGCGAAGAAAGAGGAAAAGCTAGGGTGAACGAGCGGGAGCAGGGATTTTCAGTCGGACATTAGCGACGACTTTACCTTATTTTGTCACTAAGTTGAGGACACTTAACGACGAAAAATACATTTCATCACAAAGCATTAGTCGACTGGCCAATGATGAGTTAGTGACAAAAATAATAAATGGCATCACAAATAATAAGTCAACTGGTGGTATACACCAGTCGACTGTCCATACTTTGGCTGGCCACAGAATATTTTTGAGTCGACTGGCCAGTCAACTGAAGAGTTAACGATGAAAATAGTATAGTTCGTTGCTAATAATTACATGCGTCGTCTAGTTATTATGAGCTTAGCGACGAAAATAGGATAATTTGTTACTAAGTTGATAAACTTAGCGATGAATATTTTACTTCGTCGCTAAATATCAAATATTAGCGATAGAATTATAAATATTCGTTGCTAATAATGTATTTTTTTATGTAAAATATTTTTTTAATATTATTATTTTCGACGATCTATAATTTCGTCACTATTATTATTATTTAGCTACGAATTATTATTTCGTTGCTAATTATTCGTCATTATTTTTTCACTTTCTTGTAGTGCTACGACTTTCACATATATTATTATCCCTTTCCTAAGCTTGTTTGGCCTATCAACTATACTACTATCCTAGCTTATCACTCGGGTCCCAATCACTAGAGCTCCCAAGCACACAAGACCTCTATTCAACATCAGTTTCATCTTCACTATGTCTCAAGAGCTCAATTTATCTATCGACAATCTATGTTACTATAGTGCCTTCTTTGTGTTTTTTACTTATTATTTTGCAATTTTGTTAAACAAGAGTGCTTGATGACTTTAAATTGACTATGCAATCAACTATATATAATATATTAAACATTTTCTTGATAGTGTTTTGATGCGGCAAATGGATTTTCTGCCTCCTTTTCGAGTTGAAGATGTCTAGGAGGTCTGGGGTCCTCTCCGGTCGCAACATTAAGAGATGATGATGATTATAGAGTGAGAAACAAAGAGTGATGACAAGAGATTTAATGTGGTTCGGAATTCCAATTCATACTCCACGGGATGAGCTCTAGAGGGGGCTTTGGTGCTAGACAACTTTACTATAAAATCCCTCCTTCTCGGAAGTGCTTCCGGAGGTAGAGATAACCTCTTATAGATAGATAAAAGGGTCTACAAAATGAAGGAATGAGTAGAGCTAATAAAACTCTCCGTCTTCTTCCTTCGTCTCTAACCTCCTATGTCTACCTTGTTTTGCCGGAGGGAGAGACAGAGAGACTTCATGCAGAGGTTCTTCTTCCCTGGAATCGATCCCCCCTCCTTCCTTCTTTCTTTCCTTTTATACCTGGTACCCTAGGAGCCAACTGTTACGCCAGGATCCTCGTCCACGTGGAGGGCCCTTCCCTTTTGAAGAATAATTCTGTTATGTTATTAGTGAATAGAGACTCTTAAGAATCTTCTGTGGGGTCCTCTAAAGGCCCTAGTTTGTTATACCATGTAACAAACTCTTGTGGGAGAGCACAAAAAGGAGCATCTTCCCCTTTTCTTTACTCGCACCTTCCCCTGGGACCCCTATTGCCTAGTTACCTCTTCTCTCTTGTACCTCACCTCGACCCTATCTCCCGAGTTGCTCCCATCTTATTCTCTCGATTGGATACCTTACACCATTCTAGTTATTTAAATCAAGGTGTATATGATGCAACTTGACCCGCCGAGTTGATATTTGGCCTTCTTTCAACCATTAGGCATAGACACTTACAACTTACCTTACTTTCCCTAGTCGCTTCCCTAGTTAATCTCGATTCACTTTCTCGGGGTACTCATCCTGCTTCTTTTTGACGGTCAGGCT